>OW386543.1:4241721-5638285 GCA_936435175.1 Glyphotaelius pellucidus | reverse complement strand
ATATAATATTGTATAGTATGTATGTATATGTATGTTTATCCCCTATAGTCCCATAAAGTATATATCTACATAAAAACAGACATACACCCCACACACACACAATGCAGGATATCGTACACCGATATCACTGAAGGCCGACCGGGTTCATGTTGACCGCCGGCCGAATCTTCCTGGATGAGGTTTTTCATGGTTTCCTCATTCCCGAAGGCAAATGCGGAAGAACTCCAAATAAAAGGGCTCGATCATCGATCATCGATCGATCAGATCGATTCGCCTTGTGACTGCCGCCTGCGACAGTCGCTTTTCGAGACCACCGCCCTTTCGCCCCGATTCGCTTTTGTCTGGCTTGTGTTTACACGGCCAGACACCTGCCACCTCGCAGCCAGCCGGCCCGACCGGCTCACTGCCCAGGCCCCCGCGCCGCCAACTGCCTTTCTCAAGGCAAAGAAGAAGAAGGAAGACCTGGCCCCACCGAGACCCGAAGACTACAAGACCATCCCCAGCATCCTCAAGAGGAAATACAGGACACCTGCCGTGCGGATGTACTCCGCGCGGCTAGAAGCCGCAAACCCGGAGGATTCACCCATTGTGATTCCCCCTGGCGCCCGCCAGTACCGCAGCAGGACAAAGACCGGGACCGTGCTGTACACGATCCCCGCCATCCAGCCCCAGCAGCCAGTGAAGAGCCACCCCGCAGACCCGAGGACAAGGCCGGCCATCCCCATGCCGTCCCCCGTGATACCCGAGCCCGCCCCCGCACCCGGACCCAGCAACCGCCCCTCAGTAGGCCCAGCTTCGGGCTACGTGCCGCCCCCCAGACCCCAGCAGCCATCCCAGGACATGGAGACGACCCACGAGGAGGGTTGGACGAGGCCGTCCAACCCCGTGAAGAGGCCCCTGTCACCGCAGGGACCGGAACCGGTTATTGTCGGTAACCGGTTCTCCGACCTCAAAGAGGTTTCTGAAGGCGGCGGCGCTCCGCAACCCAAACGCGCCAACACTACTAATCCCTCCCATTTCTCTTCCGCAGGTACCAGAAGCCAGCCCGAGAAGAAGGATCGCGTCCCCCCAGTGGTCATGACCCTGGGCACCCTGACTCACGCCCAAATTACCTCTACGGTACAGGGACACCTGGGCCACGCCAATTTCACGTTTCGCTACAACCGGGGCGGAACAGCGAACATTTTCGTGCGGAGCATGGCGGATCACCGCGCTCTAACAAACGGGCTGCGTGTGGAGGCGCGCGGCTTTCATACATACACGGCGGAGGCGGAAAAACTCAAGAAGGCAGTCATCAAGGGCCTGCCAAACATCGAGACGGAGGAGATCGCCGCAGACCTGACGGATCAGGGCTTCCCCCCAGTCAAAGTCGTGAGGATGACGACCGCCGCTGAGTACCCGATGTACCTGGCTCAGTTTGGCAAGGAAGTGAACATGGGCCAGCTGAGGGCGGCAGTAAAGTACATCTGCCACTGCAGGATCCGCCTGCAGAAGCACCGCAGCAACCATCTGCAGCACGGGACACAGTGCTACCGCTGCCAGAACTTCGGGCACGGGTCCCGCAACTGCTCACACACCGCGAGGTGTGTAAAGTGCTTGGTGGAGCACGCCTCGGCCGAGTGCCCCAAAACCACCAGGGACGAGCCCGCCGCGTGCTGCAACTGCGGAGGCCCCCATCCCGCCAACTTCAGAGGCTGCCCGAAGAGGGTAGCGTACGTCGCCTCCCTCCAGCAGCGACAGAAGCAGCCCCATCGCCCCGGACCAGGGGCCAGCAGGCCACATCCTCAGGCGCAGCAGACGACGAGGACTGATGGACGCTCATGGGCCCACGTGGCTGGCGGAAGAGCGGCCACCCAGCAGCCCGAGGCGCAGCCCGAGGCGCAGCCCGAGGCGCAGCCCGAGCCTCAGCCCCAACCGCAGCCCCGCTCGCAGACCTACACGCAGCAGTCCGCAGGCTCCAGAGACCCAGACGCCACGCTGATGATGTCCCTCCTCATGGGACTAGATGGCGTGCGATCGCAGCTGGCCAGCTGCACCTCCATATACCAGAGGGCTTGCATCCTGATGGATGTCATCACCACCACCATCCATGTATAATCCCGAGATGGTGAACGTCCTCCTGTGGAATGCCTTCAGCATCCGCTTTAAGATCGATGAACTGCTCGCTCTGGCAAATAACACTAACATTGACATCATTCTCATTTCAGAAACACATCTCAAACCCGACACACCGCTGAGAGTGCCCGGCTTCGAAGTTCACCGAGACGACCGACTAGAAGGAGGAGGCGGAGGCACCGCCATTTTCGTTCGTCAATCCATCACATCTACAAGGATCCCCACTCCGAAGCTGAAGCATACTGAAGCTACGATTGTCGAAGTCACCATAGAGGATAGAGCGCATACCTTCATCGCCGCCTATTGCAGACACCACAACCTTCTGGTGAGAGAAGATTTGGACAAATTACTTAATCTGCACCCAATTGTTGTTCTAGGAGGAGATCTCAACGCCAAACACAACTATTGGAATAACTACAGAGGCAACGCGAACGGGAAAACGCTCTTTACGCATATGCAGACTCACAACTACACGATAATGGCGCCGGACAAACCGACATACCACGCAGTGCACGCACAGTACCCCAGCACTCTGGACATCGTACTCGAGAAAAACGTCAAGACGATCTCGCCACTGCGCACGCTGGATGAACTGTCATCGGACCATCTGCCCGTGAGCTTCAGTATTGGAGGAACGACTTCAAGGAGCCCCAGAAAACAGCGGAACTACAAGGACGCAGACTGGGAAGGATTCAAGAAAGAGATTAACGAACGAATTCACCTAACATCGGGAACTCTGCGCTCTACAGATGAAATCGACGAGGCCGCAAGCACTCTCACGGAAATCATACAACATGCACAAGACACACACATACCTCTCAAAGAAGTACACGCATACACGATCAAGCTTCCCGAGCATGTCTTATCGCTCATCAAGGAGAAAAATCGCTTGCGACGCATCTACCATCGTACGCGCGACGGCTACTTCAAAACGGCCTACAACACTCTACAGCGGGAAATCAAGCAGGAAATAACGGACCTCAGACGCCAACTTTGGACGAAGAAAGTTACATCACTCACGCCAAAGGATAACAGCCTATGGAAAATGGCAAAAGCGCTGAAACATCAAGACCACACGATTCCCCCGCTAGAGAAGCTAGACGGCTCAGGATTGGCGCTGTCACTAGAAGAGAAGGCGAACGCGCTCGCCGACGGATTCGAGAGAGCCTACGCAGCCACGGACGGCCTATCTGATCCGGAAACGGATCGACTAGTAGAAGAATCTCTACGACATCTCGAACAAGCGGAGCAGACGAACGTCGAAGACATCCACTTCAGCACGCCGAGCGAAGTTGCCGTCATTATCAAGCGATTGAAGACCAATAAGGCGCCGGGGAGCGATCAAATACACAACATATTACTCAAACATCTACCTCAGAAAGCCATCATATACATCACAAAGCTGTTCAATGCCTGTCTCATCACCGGACATTTCCCACAGATCTGGAAGACGGCGACCGTGCTGCCCTTCTCGAAGCCAAACAAGGACAAGAGGCAGCCGACAAGCTACCGGCCGATCAGCCTACTCTCCACGCTGAGCAAGGTATTTGAACAGGTTATACTCAACAGGCTACTTCCACACCACGAAGAAAACAACACTTTGCCAGACGAGCAGTTCGGATTCAGAAAGAGGCATTCCACCACCCATCAACTCACCCGAGTAGCGGAATTCATCACCAGAAGATTTAACGAACATCGCTACATCGCCGCTGCACTGCTAGACTTGGAGAAGGCATTTGACACCGTTTGGATCAGAGGGCTACTGCACAAGCTGCACAGAACTAACACGCCCATATACCTAACGAGAGTGATACAAGAATACCTCAAGAACAGATCCTTCCGAGTCTTCATCAGGAACGCGCTGTCGTCACTACGTGAGATTCCAAAAGGCGTGCCACAAGGAAGTCTACTGGGACCTCATCTCTTCAACATCTTTACACATGACATCCCCCGAGACGAGAGATGCAACCTGTCTATCTATGCAGACGACGTCAAGCTGTACGTTTCCTCGCTGAAAGCCGAGATGGCGGCCATATACCTACAGAGAGCGCTCGACGCTCTCGTAGAGTTCTACAAGATGTGGCGCCTCAAACTGAACGAGGCCAAAACTGAAGTCATCATGTACACGAGGAAACGCGTCAGAAGGACACCAGACGTCAACATCGAAATGGGCGGACACGTCTTAGAATGGAAGGATGAAGTCGTCTACCTGGGCCTGACTATGGACTCACGACTCAACTGGAAATCTCACCTAGCCAAGATGCACGCAAGAGCCAGAATGGCACTCGGCATGATGAAGCCCATCTTCAATAGAAAAAGTCCGCTACTTCCCAGAACCAAACTCCTGACTTACTATTCGCTCATTCGACCGGTGCTGACATATGCTATTCCCGTGTGGAGTAGCATCTCACAATCTGACTTTACAAAACTACAGACACTACAGAATCTCTGCATTAAAATCACATACAACACTAGAATCAGAACAAATTTGAAAAGACTACATGCGAGAGAAGACATTCCGACATTATTTGAATACACTCACAGACTGACAGACCGATTTTACAAATCTTTAAGACACAGTAAAAATAAACTCATACAGGAAATCGGTCAATACAATTCTCCCAGCGACTTCACATTCAAATACGCACACAGACTACCCAAACACATTCTGATGGACCTTGACCACATCTGGCATGAACCAGATTCAGACGCCGACGAGTGAGCGAGCAGTAGGTATTCCCAAACTCCAGACCCCTCCCCCGTAACTTATGTTTATATATCTATGTATATATTTATATAATATTTTATAGTACGTATGTATATGTATGTTTATCCCCTATAGTCCCATAAAGTATATATCTACATAAAAACAGACATACACCCCACACACACACAATGCAGGATATCGTACACCGATATCACTGAAGGCCGACCGGGTTCATGTTGACCGCCGGCCGAATCTTCCTGGATGAGGTTTTTCATGGTTTCCTCATTCCCGAAGGCAAATGCGGAAGAACTCCAAATAAAAGGACATGACCGCCTCCTTCCCACTCCCAACATAACACAAACACACACGTATGTATTTATGCTTTCCAGTTTGCTGACGATCAAGAGTAAATGATGACCAAAAAAGATGCAATTTTAGTAGGGTTTTTAGGTAACAATTTTTTCCCTACCGATTAAATTCAGGACCTTAAGTCTATAATAAACGAGTAAAATTTTTAAATACCCACATGAGGTAAAGATTGCGAGGCGCAAATGACGCCGTTCTATTTGTATAAAGAACATTAACTTTAAATTCAGTAAATTTAAATGATTCACCTCTTCAAGGAATATAAGAATCTAGTAAATCAATCAAATCAATCAAAACAACACCGACACTAACTTGGCGGACGAATTTGTCTGCTTTAAGCGTTCCGGTCCGTATTGCACATTGCACGTTACATTACACATTGGGCATGGAGGGAATTTGCATGCAACGCAAATGAGGAATTCTCCTTTCCGAAAGACAAGATTCCGCTCATTTCAAAAACCTCGGTTAAACGAGGAAACCCGGTCGCGGAGTAATTTGAATGATAGGTGTTAAACTGTTGCTGTCACTGTCGCTTTTACCCCCAGAATACTGAGCGGAAGGGGACAACTGCACCTTAGGCTGATAATCTCAATATATAAAAATGAATGTTTCTTTGTTTGTCCCTTATCCATTCCTAAACCATTCGTCCGATTGCCATGAAACTTTGGTGATTTGTTGTGGGAAGACGGGGAAGGTTGAAGGGGAACGCAGGAGGGGAAGGGGTCAAAGGGACGCATGGGAAAGGACACGCAGGGAGGATCAATTTCTTTCTTTGAGTGGCGTTGCAACGCGAGCGGAAATTATTCGCTAGTACCTAAATAAAATCGTCATAATCGAGGAATATTATATTCCCCATTTTTGTCCCTCGACCAATTAAAATTTTTTTTTCATGCAATTTTTAGCCATAAGTTGCTATAATGGTTCGTCTAGTTTGTAGTTGGAAGTAAGATCGTAAAAATATATTTGTACAGCGTTTTTACAGCAAAGTTTGTACAGCGCCCTTGAAGTGATTTTTCACAAAAACGTCGCTATACAAATCATTCAAATATTATTATTATTATTATTATACGCCATGCTGATTTGAGATTTACAAGACGTTCATTCTAGCTGCATCATTACGTAATGGGAGTTATCGCAAGTGAATCGATGGTCGGCAATCCAATAGTTACTGGTCTAGTTAGTTTGCATTCTTCGATGAAGTTTGGTCCATATATTAGCCAACGATACTGCAGCAGCCACCAGCTCTGGCAGAAGTCGATCTTCTATTTAATTATTGTGTAAGGCTCGCATTGGGAGCAGATTGCATAGGTGCAGTGAGTCTTGCAGCGATGCATAAATCGTGCACTTATCAGGCCACTGTCCTCTGTCCGCTGGTAATCGTCAAACGATGCTATTTCGATCGTAAGTCGACACCCTCCATCACCCACATTCAGTTTCAAGCGATTGTTGTATCCACGTTTAACCCCTAAAGTCTATTTGTTCGGTTTTCGGAACAACTCATACAGGTGTCATAAAAATCGTTGTATCTCCCTTACTATCGTAGTGAGAAATGTGATAAACGGTGTTAAAAAGAAAAAAACACCACGCTTTGTATTCAAATACAAAAAACTAACCACAAAAGAAGTAAAATGTACTTATGTAATGTAATTATGAATCCAAAATTTCGAATCGCGATTTGAAATAAATTTATGAAACTTTGGAAATTTTTTAATCATTTTATTTTTACACGGAACAACAAAAAAGTGAGGCCACAAATACGTTTATAATACATTTGTCTATTAAATATTTGTATGTGTTTTTATTTATTTTTTTCTTTATCAGTAATTTTAGTTAGAAAAAACGTAAGGTGAGCTATTTTTAAAACTTTTTTGTGTTTGCGTGCAAAATTTTTATATTTCTAAAATTAAATGTCTATTTCAATTTATAAAATTTGAAAGAGTATTTTATCACCTTTCTAAAGCAGTTTTTAGTTTTCGGATATGTTCAGAAATATTCTATTTATTTGATTTTTATTGTGAAGTGGAAATATTTTGACCCTCTGACATAATACGGTCGATCGAGTAATTTTAATTCCGCGCCGATTCTTTTCTCTCCGCATGTTTTTCTTCAAATCAAAAGATTTTTCTTCCAAATGTTTCTGGCTTTCACCCTTCAAGGGTGTTTTAGGCCATCATTTAAAATTATGGATAGAGAAAATGTGAATGTATGTATTAATTTTATTTAAATGTGCAAATTTCAAAATTGTATGGAAGATTGGAGTCGATTTCAGGCTTAGTAGAGATGAGATGTTGAATGGGGAGAGGCAGTTTTAGATAAGGCTTGATAGAAGAGAGGGTACTTGTTTAAAGGGTGATAACAAACATAGTCTGGGGAGTCGAGTGAATTAAAAAGGTTATGATTTGCCTTTTTTATGTGAATATGAACTTCTCTCAACCGATTAAAGCCAGATTAAGGCATCCCAAATTGTAAAGCTGAAGATTATGGGGAGGGAAAGGAGATGGGTTAGAGGAAGATGGGCACAAAGTTTCGATTCTGAATGGTGATCTTACTGTACGTATCTACCACCACTCTGCAACGTGCGACAAATATACTTTTGTGAAATAACACAAATTAATTAAAATTTACTTGCGTGCTCCGGGATTTGAACCCGCGGCCTCCGGATCCACGGAGACCTACTTTAATTTATCATATTACTTCGCACTTTTACTTTTTGTCGAATTATTCGTCTCATTTAGTTTTTCGCCAAGTGCCCGGCAGCGCTCATAAAACCTTAATACAATTTTAAATGCACTGATCCACGGCCTCGTGAGAATTTCAACTGCCTCATCACGACTCGACTGATTTACCGGCTGTTCCTCGCGAGGCATGATTGAGTGTGCCATAAGGTTGTGTAATAGAATGTTCCTGCTGGGGTGGGGCGGTGCGGGGCGGGGTGGGGAGAGGCAAGGGCAAAGGGTCCCACGACCGCGAGGATCGTGCTGCAGGTTTTTTCCCTCCCGCCGCCAGGACTGGCTGCACTGGATCTCTGGATGCGCCGCCCACCGCTGAGGGTGTTGGTCGCGCCGACAGGTGGTGCGTTCGCTCAACCGAGCCTGACATATCTTCGCATTCCTCGCGAAGCTTCAAGCCGTATCAAACGATACAACAAGTGGTGCACTCCTTGCAAATCCGAAATTACATGGACATCCGCCTCCATTAAGATGACCTAAAACTCTAAAAAAAATAGAGTGTGCAATTCACACGTGATAGAAGTAAAACCTTCAGAAAACTTAAGTAGACAAGAGTGGGGAGACTACGCAGCGCCGCACAAAGAGGAGACCGATTATACGATCTTATTCTCTCGCAGGCTAAATCCTATCGATGTATGTGTTTGTCTCTTTTTAGAGTCGCTATTTTTCGTTTCATCGAGTTTCAAATCACAACGGTACTAAAAAAGTTTTCATTTCAATAAAGTCAGAATAGTGTAAAAAAAAACCCCGGTCGAATTTGCCCTAGCAGACCTAGAAAATGGATTTTTTCCCATACGTTCTGATGAACATATTACTAAAATCTCTGGTATTTTATACCGAATACCTCATCAAATCAGCTGCTTACTGCTAAAGTCATGGTTGAAAGATGTTTTACAAAATTTTCAAACCTTTTCCACGTTAAATATTGTAATGAGAAGATAATGTTTTATAAATCTTAATTATATATAAATAACTTACATCCTACGTGCATCTATGTAATTGTTAGGAATTCGTGGGAATTGATTAAAATGTGGGCCTCGGACAAACCCCTCGATAAAGCGTTAGTTCTTAATTGTCCAAACGACCATTTTAGTTTTTGTTCAATCTCCACTTTACAATTAAAAATAAAGTATAAAAATGATAGTTAATCACTTACTAAGAATTATTTTAACTAATGAGACCTTTACCTTTACGAAAATAGTTTTATCTTAAACACCTATAATGTTTCATTGAAATGATGAAAGAAAACCTTCTCCTCCTGTAAAATTTTCTAATGGCCGTTTGGACAATTAAGAACTAAGGTGACGAAAGGTGGCGATGTCTTCTCTTAAGTTTTACCCAAGTATTTATCACGCGAGTTTCAAATCAAAATATAAGTTTTTTTGTACAATTACGAAAACTCCCATCGTATTGTTTATTTATTTTTCCATTATGATTCAATTCCATCGAGTGAATCACTATTTCTTGTTTCGCCTTATTGAATATTAAACGTGATAAGAAAATCCGAACAAGCACGCATGTCAAAGATTAATGACATATTTCTCCATCATAAACACATGTAAATTGTGCAACTGTCGGGACTAACTTGATTAATGGTGTGCATTAAAGTTCCCAACTCTTCAGACGGATGTAGATTTATCTGACGGAACGCTGAAATACATTTTGAACACATAACAATCTGTTAGATATCTAACAGGGTTAGATAATTTGTTATTGTTTAATGTCGTTACGTAACGCTTCAAATATTTTCGATACTCTTAAAATCGATCGATTTCAACACCAATCATTTCTTAATTTCTTAACCCTTTTTTTAGTTTAAAATTTGGCGAGCGCATCTTGGTCCTTTTGCTTCCATTCTCAAATTGTAATAATTTATTCATACTGCAGCTTGCAGACATCCCTTCTGCATATTTTTTTCCGAAAATACCCGAAGACATCTGCCGAAAATAGCAGACGGGTTGTGTGCCCTTCGGAGGGCAGGTCCTCTCGGAGCCTCGGAGCCCGAGGGGATCACGAGCGTCGGTGGGAGGTGTGTGGTGGAGCCGGGGGAGGGAGGATGGGGGGCATCGGCCCTAGCGACCTTGCAGCGGGCCGCGCGTCCTTCACCCCCTCCCCCCCCTCAGCCACGCACCCGCCTCATAAACAACCGATCGCTTCCTCTACACCGCGCTGCTCAGGTGACCAGCTGTCCTCCGCATCACTATCTCATGTTGCGACAGCGCTGAGATATCTGCCTTAAAAAAGAGTTTGGTTTATTACCGAGCATAAGTTTGTTTTTGTCTCACCTGCTGGTTAAAATGTCATCTGTGTTTGTTGCATCCACATCACTTGGTTGTTGAAAAAGATACTTCCAAAAACATACACTTTTGAAAGTATTCTGGCGCTGATAATAACTGGATAGTATAATTAGCATTTGTTAGAAATTCCATTCCAATTTGTTGGCGTTCCTGCTATAATCGTTCGTTTTATTTGTTGGTGTATCGAATCATTTGGTCACCTGATCCCTGCAGAGTGGAGGACAATGCACCTTTCTCCGATCAGGTTTCCCTTGCCCTCCTCCTCCCCCCCTACCCTAGAGGAGCACTGGCCCCGCCATCGAGTATTTCTTTACTCACTTTATTCACTCGATCGGTCACCTTCTTTTCCGCCATCGGTAGGTATCTGCAAGGCCCTTTTTTGCTTCCCGGCGGCGAACTGGAGACTGGAGACTGAACAGGAGCCATCTTTCCCGAAAACAGATCCGTGCATGGATCAGTGCGTGTCCAAATTATAGACCTCTATTTGTTCAACATTTTTCGATGTTCCTTATTTCGATGGTTAGGATTTGAAAGCTCCCTTCGTGCTGAAGCTGTGATCTCTCTCCCTCGCTTCTTTTCTTCTGAAAGAGTACTTGGTATAAGTTTGAATTCACACTATCCTATCATTTATTTTTCTCCGAGTAGGCAAACAAATATATATTGGTCCAATTACGAAACGTAGAAGACCAAGACCCTTGCATTTAAGTAAATACGTGTCGCGGCTCATTTAGTTGTCCATTTGACAGTGCCATAGGCTGGCGCTTAAATTATCATCGTGCAATAATTATTCGTCTACCGGTGTCACCCACATTCTTCCCTCTGGATAAGATTTATGTGTGTAGTTGTCTGGTGAAAATAGGCGTCGGATCCTCAACGAAAATAGTGCGTCCGATCCGTGAAGGAATGTGCGCTAACTCGTGTATTTAGTTCGCTGGGATGTTTCGGGATCTTGTTGAATTGGCGCCGGTGATCATTAGACTCCGAGCGACTTTAGAATTTACTGTAGGATTGTTTCTGTGGATGCTGGTGACTTTTCTAAAACCATTTGCTTTTGCAACACAATATAGTTGAAGCTGTCCTAAAACGTAAGTAATAAAAAAATATTTGTGGCTTTAACTATATGTAATGATTTCTAAACATTTTGTTTTGAAGACCATATTTCAAAATGTACAATTTGTACATTTTAAAATAAACTATTCAAAGGAAAATGTTTACAATATTTTGGCTATTTTTTTAGCGCCGCGCTTTGTGAAATGCCATCTCCAAGGCGTTCAAATCGTTTTACCTTAAACGTTTTACCTTTTACGTTTTTTTTTTTTTACATGAGCTCCACACAGGAGGCCCTAAGGAAAATAATTTCCCTCAGGGCCTATGTCATCTTTGGGGATGCTGTGTGGAGGGGTTTTTTTTTTAAGGAAAGGAAGGAGAGGAGAGTTCTGGGAAGGAAAAGGGTTTAAGGGTTGGGTAGGAATCTGGGTTTCGGTGTGTCTTGGTCATCCACCTCCAAGACCTAGACAAACTTCACCCTATGAACCCGGGCACCCCTGCTAAATCCCCAAATGCAGCGAACCACTTGGGGTGACCTATGGCAGGTGTTGGTTATCCAATAAAGGTTCCCGGGGCAGCGGTACCCATTCCCGCCTTCCAAATTGAAAAACTGTTTAGTTTAGCTATTCACGTGCGTTAAACAAGGAACAACTGGTATATGCATATAAATATGTCGCGGGTTATGTAGTGTGCAAGGGTTCGGAGTTGTAACACTGACTTTATTTACTTGTATTCTCACGCTGCAAATAGCTCCAATAGAGTATTTAGTTATACTATATCTGCATCGATTGAAGTCTGACGTATTAATGTATTTTATCCTAGATGAATTGCAGATTATAATGCGTTGTGTAGTTCTGTAGGTCGCTTTTGGCTATTGTATAGAAACATTTCCTGGATCGGAAGTGAAACGGGTTTGGTTAGCGCTGTTAGCATTAGTGGCACAGAGATGGCATGCGGCAGGATTTTGCTAAAGGGAAGCAGATGATCCAACTAGATCTATTCTGACATAACGTTCGCGTAATAGTTCCTGACCGATTGCTAAATGTAACACTCCACATTTAGATACCTGCATTGGACAAGAATAATCATTGTTGGCAGGGGTGGGTCTCAGATATTTTCCTAATAATCTGACGATGTGTTTTTATTTCTTTTTTACATGAACTCCACACAGGAGGCCCTGAGGAAAATAGTTTCCCTCAGGGCCTATGTCATCTTTGGGGATGCTGTGTGGAGGGTTTTTCTAAAGGAAAGGGAGGAGAGTTCTAGGAAGAAAAAGGGTTTAAGGGGTGGGTAGGAATCTGGGGTTCAGTGTGGCCTGATCGTCCGCCTCCAAGACCTAGACAAACCTCACCCCATGAACCCGGGCGCCCCTGCTAAATCACCAAACGTAGCGAACCACTTGGGGTGACCTATGGCAGAGGTGTTGGTTATCCAATAAAGGTTCCCGGGGCGGCGGTACCCATACCCGCCTCCCAAATTGAATTGAATTTAATGTTTTCTTTAAAGCTGCTCTGCGGCGTGCTGATGGAGAAATCTATCGTCTGTTAAGTAAGTTCCTCGGTTAGATCATTGGATAGGTCGAGTGGTTGGAAGTGTTAGAAATGTTGGAATGGTGTCGACAGGTCGTCAATAGCCCGTCTCGCCATTACCAAACAGTCTCTAAAGGTACCGAAACATTTTATAATTACAATCAATCCTTTCTGACAATTCGATCTATCGACTGGTCTTAATCTCGGTAACGGTCATTGAATGCGGATTTCGTAAATTCTATACAATGCTCATTTTTTACTTAGTATTTTTTCAATTATTTTATAATCGTGCCGTTTTAAATTGAGGAAACGTAATAATTTATTACTGTTTAATAATATTGTTCTTCTAAACACACTTAATGTAGTTTTAAAGTTTTGTAAAAAGCCTGCGTTTAGCGAGCATTTATAAAATGTATGCTCTTGTGTTGTAAATAATTTGAGTTCAATGTTCTCGCATTATGTTACAGCTTTATTGGTTTGCTTTTTATTTATGTTTTTCTGAATCTTATTTGGTAAATCGATTATTTTACATTACATATATTCATTAATTTATTCAAATCTTGAATATGTAGGTACTTTTATTATTTTAAAATTTCCTTTTATAAGTTGGTAAACGAACATTATACTCATAAGAGGTGTCAACTTCGAAGGCTCGTGATTATTAATTTTATCGAGTGTTAACTGTGGCTCAAGCAAAGGCCACTCGTAGGTTCGCCAATTAAAGATATCGGCATTTTAATGTAACTAGTAGAACATACCACAATGGCTATAACACCAAGGAGCAAGTGCTTAAGTGCTTTAAGCTGGCACTCTGGTGCAGTGAGAGTACGAGTAGTCGAGCACTGAGCAGGGACAGCCTTCGCTGGAGTCGAAGGTAAGGGCACAATGCACAATACACACTGCACACCGCACACACGGGGTCGTGAGAGATGTGCATCTAGTCACTGGTGACTGGTGACGCAAGCCCCGAGCCAGAGGGGGTCCAGCGATTGGCAATGGCCAAATGTCAAGCACATACCAACTGTCAGTCGCGTGTCAAAACATGAAAGACCGATTAAAACAGCATCATCTCATCGACAGGAAACATTTTAAATACTCTGAGATGTAATAATATTTTTCTGAGATCGATCGACGCTTTAATTTGTTTTGTTGTCGGTCAGAAAAAACACATAGTAATAAATTTATTCGAACTCGAACAAATAATAATGCACTTATTCCGTGCTCAGTATTGTACAAGAAAAAAAACTACTATTTAATTTAGTTTTTCTTCACCATTTTATTGATATTAAAACATTTTACCGGTTTGAACCAGACGTATTAATATTATGGGCATACTTGTCATTAAATTAATAATTGTGTAAAGAATGCGCACAAATAATAGTGCATTCTTTAAATTGACAACTTTATTTTATTTATATAATCATTTATCCTGCATTTAACGTTTACTAAATTAATTCAACATTTATTTTTATCTGCAATATAAATGTCGCACATATTAATGTGGCGCCTCTATAAAAATGGCAAATGTCACCAGAGCGTTGATTGTCTTCTCTTATGGCCCGTTCCTCGTTCAGTTCGCTGTTAGTAAACCAAATATCCTGCTGCCATCACATCTCACACCGATCATCACCATCGTCTCGCAGACGCAGTACAGCATTCCAACGGTAGCCGATCGGACAGATACTTTCTAAATATTTACTAAATATATCACTGATTGATGTTGTCATAGTGGTATTACGTCTGGGGCTGTCTGGCATACAGCCTTGCAGGTCAGCTCTCGGCGTTGCGTCATCGTCTGTTTACGGTATTTTTCGAAAATGACAATCGTTGCCTTATTATTAATATATTATAACATAATCACACGTTCACAGAACCGCGAGGGCGTCCGACATCTCCGTTTGGAATAGGCAGCGCATTGTCTGTTTTATTACGCTTACCTACCTCCACAAAGCACCTCTGACTTTCGCTTTTCAATCATTGCTTTCAACGAACTCTGCGGAATTTTGTTTTGTTATTGATTCTCCGCCAGTATTTTTTCTTAACATATTTGATCTTACGAAAGTTTCGATAAATGTCTCGGGAGATTGCGATGCAGTTTTACGTCACCCTACCAGAATAATAATTGTACAGGTGCATAAATATCACACTTTCCTCGTGTCGACTGGTTTGGAATAAAACCTGATTGACAAAGTAAGAGGATTCGTCTGCTAAATATAAACCCGCCTCATTATTTATCTTTTCACTGATTGATCGAACGGATGAATAATGCAGTGGAAGCTTTCGTAATGGGTAATGCACCGTTTGGGCTGGCGCAAGACAAAGTGATGTACCACACAAGATATATAAGACTGCAGTATCTGGGGGAGGAGATCCGCCGAGATCCGCTCAGGGTCAGCGCGGGCCCGCGGCGGGAGAAAGTCCCGCCACACTGGCACCATCATCCCTTTCACTGTCTTCTGCTTCTGGATTAAATGCCCGCGTGAGGGTCTTCGCCATATGTGCGAATGTATCAATGTATGCAAAACGATTATTCCATTCTCTCAAATTACCATTTATACCCTCAGAGTTGATGTAATATTGTGAGGTCTTTGATGGTATACTTGAAATTTTTTATTCAGAGATAACGAAGGGTCACTCTTTCATTTAATGTTAGTGTTTTTCAACGCGTCATCGTAGTTTTTTTTTTAAATTACCCATCGCCTTTCACGGAAGCATTTATAGTCATAAAGACTTGTTCGTCATAAAAAATATGATGCTGATCGTTTTTCATTCCGTCGCTAATAGCGTTGTTTTATGACGTTACGTTCTCATTACATAATATAAATCACCATCGTCTCAAGCCATGGATCAAATTGCGCATTTATCTTCTTCGTGTCGTGGGAAGGGATAAACCGAATGCACGCCAGGAGCACCATGCAATCTGTCAATCAGCTGGAGTAGCAAACACGCGTTAAAGGCTGACGGCGTCCAGCAGTTCTGAAGCAATTCCGCGCCCTCTTACTCCTCAATCTAATGAGAGAAAAATCTACATTTTAATTGCAAAAAAACCAAGATCATCGGAACAGAGTACTTACACGTAACGTCCCGTTTGTAACAAAATAAGTTTTCCACATTCTCAATTTGATTCGGCATTATATTGTGACATTTAATTATAAACACACCGCCCGTTGTAACTGCAGGTTGTGACCCGGGCATCTTTTGTACAAGATTCAATTGTGATTTCACACTGTGCTGTGTGCGGGTAAATTGCCGGAACCGAAGTGTAAATTCGCCTTGTCACCACGAATGATAGCCGTAAAGCCATGGACGTCGATGGCCGTCCCTAATGATGTATCGAAGATGTGTGTGGTATCCTTTCACTGTTCTTTATATTGTTTAATGATCATCTCAACAAGTATCTTGTTCGAGGTTGCAAGCGTTAACACATCTACTGCAAAAACCCAGGTATAATTTTGGACTGTTTTGGTCTTCGTGTCGTGAGCATTCAGTTTTATAGCGTGTTGGAAATTGAATTGAATACGTTTCGTGTTAATGTTCCGCTTGATGACCATCCGATTTGAACTGTCTTTACACTCTTTCCTCGGCATGGTTAGTGTAGTGGTTAGTCTATCTTTCACCGCCTTACATCTGAATAGCCATTGTGCCTGAATGTCACGGCTTTCAGTGGTTGTTTTGTTAAAAGTTTCCAGAGCTTTATCAAACAAAGTGGTCGTGGATTGCCAAATGCAGTGTTTGAAATCCTCGCGCTATCCGATATCTGTTCGGTCACGACTGTGCTCACACGCCATCAGCATTAGCGGGATTTATCGCCTGTTCTTCGCCAATCAATTACTTAACATCGATTCTCGAAGTGCTCTTTCAGGTGTCACCTTTTAGACACTCAACTGTCATTTGTTGGTGATAGATGTGACGCGAGTATCATGAATAATACGAGTGCAATGACTATGTACAACGTTTTTAATATTATGTAGCGCGTTCTCATTATTTAAATAATATGCGCATTTCCATTAAGTTATAATATCTTCGATAAGATATCGAAGTGGATAAATGAACAAACTGAGGAATGTCATCAATTATTTTATGTTTGTTATCTCGATTGTTTTTCCTTGCAAATGAATAAAGCTATTATCTTATTATATCTTTGATAAAACTGGTTGTAAATTTGGCTTCTTTAGCGTTAAATTTGCTCTATTTTAATTGGACTCGTTCAAACACGTTCGATGTAGGTATATACTGTTGTTATTAAGAGCAAAACATAATATTAACACCTAAATCCTAAACACTATTGGCCATTGTTTCAACGCGTCCAGGTGACAATTTGACATAATACCTATGTTGCTGGTATTGTCAGTATGTTGTGTATAGCTGGACATCGAATAATTCCCCACATTATTAACAATTCGTAGGGCTATGTGTGAAACCCGATTCGACCGTACAATGTGTAATTAGTCCCGCAATTGGGCACCATATGGTTCTCGCCCGTGTGGCGGTCACCGACCTTGCTCTAGCGGGAGCTTGGTTCACACTCCATCCACCACCACTACCACTACCACCGGCACTGGAGCCATTGCTCGCTACGGTCTCTTCTTCCACAGAACTGATTTCGTTCTGTCCGACTGTCGTTGTTTCTTCTGTCCTGTGGCCCGAGTGGTATATATACGCTGCACAGCTTCTCTTAATGATTATTAGATTGATCTTTATAACCGTTTGACAAATATGCCGCCTCTTTTGATCGGTAGTGCCACCGGCCTCCGAACTCGTATCCAGTGTATCAAACGGCCCATTAGCTCTTCAATAGAGTGCTAATAAATTGCAAAATCCCGTTTTTGACGATAGCTTATTTCGAAGTGGAATCGTGAGTTGTTGGATTAGGTGGTTGTAATGGCGGGTATTTCGTTAGTTCCGCATTTTTACACTTTGTTTCACTTTGAATTTGCCGTATTTTTTATTGACCCTTGAAATGCCATCCTCCCGCGGCCTGGTCTAGTACTCCTTAGAGTGCCAGGGGTAAAATTCCAATCGCTCGCGTACGCCGGCTGATAATATTTTCGCAATAACTTACTTGTTTTTTGCAAAAAGAATGTTTATTTTCATTTTACCATCTTACCAGATAATGTATTTTTTATGGTTCCACGACAACTCAGTACAGTAGCGCTTCAACACATCTTTGAAAAGTGACGGGAAATTAATTTCAAATATTTAATGAATTGTTCAAAAAATTTGAAAATTCATTAATTTGAAATTAATTTTCACGTTTTATGTAAGTTCTATTCAAGTTCTGTTATTACAGTTCTGTCGAAATTAACTTAAAATATGTGATGAATTGTTCAAATTTTTTGAAAACCCATCCTAAAAGATATGAAAAATAGCCCATAATCTAACCTATTTAACCTAGTTTTTTTTCATCACTTTTCATGACTTTATATAACTTTTTAAAGGTGTGTAGGCCACTGTGTTGAGTTGTCCAGTCACCCGTGTTTGTATTTTATATATGTATTTATAAAAAAATGTTATATACATAATAATATTCAGAATATGCTTTTTCTTTATTTCTTATTAAAAAATATAGTGTATTTATTTATTCTTCATTATAAGCACCCGCTAAACTGCCAAAGCAGTTTGTCAGCAGTGAGGACATACGAAAATATTCTTGTGTTTTAATATATTTTCCAGCTAAATAAGCGTTCTTTACAAATTCACAATAAAAATAAGTTATAATACGAGGCTTTTCCTATAAATTAAAACAGTACTTTTGAAAATCTGAATTATGACACTTGGCACAGAATTTTACGATGCGCTCTTTCACAGATAAAATAAATATATTTGCCAAAGACGAAACAATAATCTAGAATAATATTAAGATACATTATTTTCACGTGAAACGAATAAAATTTATTTCTTCAAACTTCGCAAATTCAGTTTGTGGCGTCATTATTAATTTAATGAAAACGAATAACTTTGTGTACACCACTATTTAATTAACAATATCGACATGTTTCAAAAACTATGTTTTCTTCGTCAGGATGATAATAAGTTAATAAAAAATAACAAAAGACAGACAAGTATAGACAAATAAGAACATAGACAAAATATCGGAAAGGAGAGATGATTAAATTACTTAAAATATCATCAAAAACAATTATATAAAATAAAATATAAAAATTATTTTAGGATGGGTAAAAAATTACATTTACAAAATAAAAAATCTTTTAAAACAAAACAGGAAGTCTAAATAACAAAATAAATTATTATAAATATAAGTATTAATACGAAAATAAAATTAAAAGATGGCTATTTTTAAAAAACGTTTGGTTATTTATAATATTTAATTTACTATTAACACTTTTCCTAATTTCTAAAATTTCTAAATTATCTAATTGTATACCCGTTGTGTTAGTGTGTAAAATTTTTAAATCTTTATTAATATCAAAAGAATGATATTGTTAATTAAATAGTGGTGTACACAAAGTTATTTTCGTTAAATTAAAAAATAGAATAAAATTTAGTTTGCTAGGAGCATTTTTTATACTTTAAAATTTCTAAAATCGAAGCAATCGCGTTGAGCAAATGGGTGGATTTTTTGGCACATTAAAGGTTAATAATCTCGTGTTAAGTATGAGAAAAGCGATTGAGTTCTCTCGGCGGTGCATCTGTGGCTAGATTCCAGGTTCCACCTGCTGTCTGCAATCTGCAGTATGTGGCATTCCCTATCATTGTGCGACTTAGGTTGTTACCCCTTGTTTCCAGTGGTTGGCTGGTTGGCTGGCGCATTCCTCCGGCATTATTTAGCCAAGGAGATATGAGAAAACCGACATCCTTCAGTGAAATAATTAGCGTCATCCAGTGACCAGCCTAGTGTCTCCAGTGTCAGTGTCAATCCGCGACCGACTCGCATTCCTGACCAGGCTTAGTGAATTATTATTCCTATATAAATTCATTCGAGAGGATTGACCGGTGAATGCTGAGAGTATCTTTAATTGTCAAATCGTGCTCTTCGTGTACGCTGACGGACGCGGTTTTATAAAATATTATTTCTCTTGAATTCTTTAAAAAAATGCTGACAACGGATTAAATAGAGTTCATAAAAATAAAGACTTTTTTATTGATAACGCTGTTGTTGCAACACCATCGCATTGGATGCCCCACTTCGGATATTGGATGTTTTGGTTCTGCATGGCAGATTGCATTTGGGCAGGTGCATATAAGTAGTGTAAGGTTACGCGAAGTCAATATGTTCTTATTTTCCAACTGCATAGCACTGGATCATTATTCAAACGAAGATTCCGTTTCCTTACTTGTATACTTGTTTAATCTTGGAATATTTGTTTTGTTTTGTTAATTATTTAATCGAGGAAGTAGTGTATAGTATTGTGGCTCTTGCTCGCTCTTTCCTTCCTTCATTGTGAGCTGCTTGTTATAAACAATGTTAGTTTCAATTAGTGTTATCTTGATGGTGCGAGCGTGCAGCGTGTAGCTTGTACCTTGTACCTTATAGCGGCCTGCCGGTATTCTCTCTGCGTACTGACGTACTGGATCTGGTAGGTACTCGTACTCTGCCCTGGCCACTGATCTGGCGCCATTGGTGCACGTGTTGCAATCGTTCCTACATAAATATCTCCAATCTCGAACCTGTATTTCCCTAATTCATATTCATCTTTAGCAAACTGTTTATAAATGCAACGCAATGCAACGTTCCGACTGAGTAATGACTGCTCGAGCATAATCCGGCAGATTCATTAGATTGATACGCGTTTGGTCCCAATGATCGATTGGCCCAACGTCCTTGGGTCGGCCGGTGATCGGCTTATTGAAACTGTAAGTAAAGCTATCTTGCTGTTGTACCTAGTGGTAATAGCGGTGATCGGCTGATCGCACCGCGGAACGTGGACTGAACAGATTGAACCTCTGGTACCACTGTGACGCTGTGTGTGACTCGACTGTTGCATTCGGTTGTTCGGTGTCGGTGGGATCGCTGATGATGCCGTTATCTCCTCTCGATGAGTCATCGCGATGTTGTAATTTATCATTACGGAAGCGCAGTGTAATAGAGGTATTGTTTGGACCTGACGGACAACATTTTGAAGATAATCCGTTCTTATGTTTAATTATCCGGCCATCGAGCTCGCGCGGTTACGGCTGCCGGAGACTCCCGTTGAACCAGGGTTATTAATTTTGCTATTATTTTATCTATTCAAGACATTCACGATCTTAACATGGTTGTAAGGGTCACAAAGGTTCATATATTTTAATAATAATAATTGGATAATTGAAGAGCGCCGTTTTTGTGAGAAATCACCTCAAGGGCGCTGTACTATGAAGTTCTTAGACTATCTAATTTTGTTATTTACAGATACAGAAAACGTACTTACTTGGCAGGTTACTTCTGATTTACACACTTTTATACTTGGAGAAAATACGACTTTGCACGCAGAGGAATATTTAAAATTCTGGAGCTGGACATTGCATGATTTTACATTTGTTACCCTCCATTACTGTTGATATTACACGGCAAAAGTAGAGTTGATATTTATTTTAAAAGATTGGATAATTAAATGTAACATGTAACGATTTTCTTGGGGCAACTTCCAATGACGAATGACGGATGCCACCGCCCCGGAAACCATTTATTGGATAACCAACACCTCTGCCATAGGTCACTTCAAGTGGTTCCCTACGTTTGGTGACTTAGCAGGGGTGTCCGGGTTCATGAGGTGAGGTCTATCCGGGTCTTGGCGGCAGATGCGTTTGCCCACCAGCTGCATGGCAGGCCGGATCGGGAGAGACCAGTTGAGGTAGACCTAACCTAGATTCTCTCGGCCCGTCGCCTGCACCGCAGTGGGAGGGATGGATTCATACCTTTTTCCTTCCCAGAACTTCCTATCCTTCCTTTCTCTAAAAAGACCCTCCACACAGCGAAGATGACATAGGCTCTGAGGGATTTTTTCCTTATGATTACTGTTTGAACTACCGCATTACTGCAGCGCTTCGACAATGTTTGCTCACGGAAAAACCTTCTACTGCATAATCCGATAATATATATTTTTCAAATGATTGTCCACATAACTGATTGGTGTTTTGTTTGTTGCAGGGGTAAGTTTGCGTCGGTGCGCAAGATCCGCCACCTCGCCAGTGGCGTGGAGTACGCAGCCAAGTTCATCAGGAAGCGCAGGCGCGCCCAGGATACCTCCCGGGAGATCCGTCATGAGGTGGCCGTCCTGGCTCTGTGCGGTGGATGCCCGCGTCTCGTGCGGCTGGTGGAGGTGTTCGACGCCAGACAAGAGGTGGCGCTGGTGCTGGAACTGTAAGATATTTCTATCATTTGGAGACCGTGTTTCATGCTCGTACCGCAAAGATTCTTATTTTTCTTTCTATCGGAGGTTTGAAAATAAAAACTAAGAAAGCTTTTATTTAGGTAGGTACTGGCGCAGACCTGTGGAAAATCGTGGGATAGCCTGAAATCTTGATAAATAAAACATTTTTAAATGTGCTAAAGTATGGGTAGGTACCTACTAGAAATGGGTGAGTTCTGAATTTGAAAGTACTTGAGTTCTAGGAGCAGGTCTCCAGTCCGAGTTCTTGGGTGCGTACTGGGTACGGGGTGCTGTTGCAGCTACCGGGACGCGCGGGTTCGGCCGTAGCCGGAGCTCGGAGCCGTACCTCGGAGCTGGACCCAGATAGAACCCGCGCAAGAACTCTAACCTGGACAATAACCCTCACGACTCGTAGGCGGCGCAGACCGCAGACATGGGACGCCAGTGGAGGCTTTCAGGCTCCGAGTTCGGCTCCGGGTTCCGGGTTTGGGTCTGAATCCTGGACCGGGTTCTCTGGGAGTAGTCGATTTGAAAAAGGATCCGCTTCCCGCGAAGAACCCGAGTTCATGAGCCCACTCCAGCTGAACTTAAACATCGCTAGTAGGTACCCACTTTATCGCTTGTCTGAATTCTTCCCACAATCAGTTGCAATTTTGAAAATTACACTAAAATTTAAAGCGAATTTGAGTTCATTGAACCAGATTTCACGCAGGACTAAAGCACAGCACAGACAACCGAAATTAGTATGATTGATTAGAATTACTCTGTTTGAATTATTTTATCGAAATCCGAAGTCTTCCCGTTTTGGATGCTCAATACGATATCGCATCCAAACGGCAGGGCCGACCGGTGCGTTTTGTTTCGTTGTGTGTGTGTTGAACGCAGCGCATATCTGTGGACACTGTTGCTGGTGTGTGTGTGTTTACGCATTGTTCGTTTATTAGCATTGAGAATGTATATGTATTTTGAGTCGCGTCACTCGCTTCTTGGATATGTTTTCTTTTAGTAAATTGCAGTATTGTTGTTTACAGCTAGAAAATAAAATCCTAAGCTTTTGACTAGAAAACAAAGGGATGCGGCATGTATGGAGAGTACTGCACATCGCGCCTGGAAGCACAGTCCCACCCAGTAAAAACTGCCGATAGCACATCTCTTATATTTAAATATCTTTGATCTAATCCCACTTGTTATTTGTTATAACAGCGCCGCCGGCGGGGAACTACAGCGGGTGCTGGACGATGAGGAGCGGCTGCCGGAGCGCAACGCCCGCATCGCCATGCGCCAGATCCTCGAGGGCCTATCGCACCTGCACATGCGCAATGTGGCACACCTGGACCTGAAGCCCCAGAACCTGCTCCTCACCGAGGACTTCCCCAGAGGAGACGTGAAGCTGTGCGACTTCGGCATCTCCCGGCTCATCGAGCCTGGTGTGGAGGTTAGAGAGATCCTGGGCACACCGGATTATGTCGGTTAGTACCATGCCACTTCTCTTCCATTTTTATCAGCTTATATTTTTTCTTGTTTGCACCCTAACCCCCTCCCATGCTCCGACCCTAACTGTCCAATGCCTTCTAGGCTGTAGCTGTTTTTACGTCACCAGAGTTTTAAAGTCACCAGAGACCAAAACACCCCTCTGTAGCGGTGGTAATGAAATAAAATCCACACTTTTATACGATAAACACAATTAATCTATATTGGAGTAGGCATAATCAATTTGCATGTATGACACAGTTCAATAATCGTAAAACACTACAACTGTAACAGTAGCTTTATGGGTTAACAATAAATAACCTTCTAACAAAAGGACTACGAGTATTTTTTCTCTCTGGAGACCTGAAGATGCGCGGGCAAACCCGGAAGGCAAACTTAAACTCTCACATGTCTTTATGCACATTTATTAACCAATAGCATTCCTCGTCCCTAACCTGTAAGAGACAAGCGATGCGAGAAAGGGAAAGTATTCGAGATTGAACACTTATCAATATACGCTCGAAATAATGAGATTTTCTACACCTCTACATTTTTTACTCCAAATTTTTTACTCAGGAATCACTGGTTAAAGTTTGTCAGGTACGTGCTGATCCACCCTGTATAATTGTGTAGGCAGTTTGATATCTATGCTAACGATATATTCTTATTTTTTTTTGAAAATTAAAAGAATTTCTTTGTTTTCACCACTTTTAATGTCTATAAAACCGACATGTTTCGAGAGCGATGCTCCCTTCCTCAGGAGCGACGCTCCCTTCCCTCTTCCTGAGGAAGGAAGCATCGCCCTCGAAACGTATCGGTTTTATAGACATTAAAAGTGGTCAAAACAAAGAAATTATTTTAATTTTGAAATAAAAATGGTGCCACAAAATAAATTTGCTGTATTTGAAGAAAATATATTCTTGCCGCTGAAAGCTGCATTCTAACCTCTTTCTATCTATCAGCGGTACATCTTTCTTCCGCCGTAACGCAGGGACATCCCTAGCATGGCGGGCTAGAAAATACTCTTAATAAAATAATTAGGTGTACTTAATTTTTTGCTGGAAGTAAGAATTAGAAGTTTAAATTAAATTTAGTCAAAAAAGGAGTGTGAAATTATTCTTATGATTATCATTCTAATTGTAGCTCCAGAAGTACTCTCATACGAGCCCATCTCCCTGGCCACGGACATCTGGTCGGTGGGCGTGCTGGGCTACGTGCTGCTCAGCGGTTACAGTCCCTTCGGCGCCGCCAACAAGCAGGAGACCTTCCTCAACATCTCCGAGTGCAACCTCAGCTTCCCCAGCGAACTCTTCACGCAGGTGTCCGCCTTGGCCTTCCAGTTCATTCGGGACGCACTAATCCTAGATCCAAAGTAAGAACACATATATTATGTGCCGCCGTATCCAATAGGATCTATTCTGGGGAAACTATATACACAACATTATATACACAATTTTTATAAATATGTAAACACATTATCAGGTACGACAGTACAATTTGTAAAAACCTCATTTTGCAAAAACAAGTAACTTATTACGAAAATAGTAATAGCTGGCGAATGACATAAACTTTGCGTCAGCATGCCAAGAGTTATTGGGGGAACATAGGATCCAGAGTAAGAAAGTATGTAATGCGAAGCTCAAGTGAAAAATATTATGGCTTTAAAAATTATGTATTCATACAGATCAACAAAAGCCGATTCTGAAATATAATTTTTATTTATATCATTATATGCAGAAATTTATAAATCTTCATTTATAAATGAATACATAAAACACATTGTTTGGTTGGTACGACTTTGTTGGAGATTCTGACGTCATGGATCTCGGAACCAATCCACAATGTCCACATTTTATTCTTGTTTTGTAAGGAACATTATAGAGGGTGAACCGATGAACCTCGTGTTTTGTTTGTATTCAAAAGTTTTCATTGTTGGAATTGAAACATTATATAGATCCCTGTAATTATAATATATATTTAGTGATAGGCATTCTTGTACAATTTTTGATCGATGGTGATAGGTGTATTATTTATAAATGATATTTTGAGGTTAGTGTTAAAATCATGACACAATAATATTTAAATGGTAATCTGCTTACATACTATTACCATTGTTGATTATAATAATTCTAACATAATATAATAGGTACTGCAAATCTAGAAACTATCAATCAATTTAAAAAGAAAATACGTAGTTAAACTTGTACCAAATATTACTAGACCTAACTAAACTATTTTACCTGCACCTAAACTAAACTATTTCAATTGCATCAAAATGATTCCCGGAACAAATGCAGTTAATTGCTATTAAAACTAACTATAACAATAAAAATATATATATACTGGATTTTAAGTAAGAAGATTATAATTGATAAACAAAAGGATGAGGAAGGCATAAGCAGAAGGCGTGGTTGTGGTTTGAAAGGTCAACTCACTATTTAATATCAAGAGCAGCTAGTTCATAAGACGTGATGTTTGCACCTTAAAGGTTTGTGAGCTGACTGGACACCAGACCGTGTTTGAATTAAGATTAAAAATAATTTTAAAACCTTCCTTCAATTTTATTGTAAATCACTTCATCTCCCTTTTTATGAAGATGGTAATGGTGTAACCATAGCATTTTCCATTTGTGATCCAAGTCGTCTTTCTAATTTGTAACTTTGTATTCCAGATGTCGCATGACGGTGAGACAGTGCATGGACCACCCCTGGCTGAGTGACGACGCACCCCTCTACACTGCTCCTAGTCTGCCCTGCATCCTGTCCGATTCTACAGAAAATGTCAACGGACAGCTGTGTATCCTACCAGAAAATGGTCATAATAGTCAATCGGAAGAAGATAGCGACGACACAGACAAGAGCGCCCCCGTCATCATCCCCCTGAAACACCCGCATCAGCGAGAACCCGCTCCACCCTTTCCTGACGCGCCCTCAACCCCCAAAGTCAGCAGGAAATCGCTCCCAGATTCCCCCACATCAGTTCTAAATCTATGTAAAAAGTTTCAAACAGACGCACCTAAATTTTGTTCAGACAAAATCAGTAAGTGCGAATCAAACTACACAAACGGCATTGTAAGCGTAATAGAGGTTTGCAAAACATACGAATCAATACCCCTGAATGGGAAAAGTCACACCAAAGAAAACAATCCCCTTAGCACGCAGAACGGCAAAGGCAGCAACACCACGTGCAACAGCTGCATTACGTACAAGAGCGATATGAGGAAAGTGGGCGGCGACTCGACGTACGGAGACTGTACGCAGTGCGATGTGCCGTGCGGCAACCTGCTATCCAGCCACAAGCACACGCCCAGTTCCATCAGCCACGTGGACAGAGCCATCCTGTGTTAACATTTGTTAAACGCTTAATTACCATAGTAAGATTGCAAACAAAGTAAGGCTGGATTCCTTTCCTTTGAGATAAAACATAACAAAACCATTGTCATTCATGAACTCTGCAAATTAAAGACAACAAACAGACTTTTGTCGACAAGTGCCATTTTTACAGGAGGGCTTTCGTGTGCCCCGTAACTTATCAATAAATAAGTATTGTAAAATGTTGATCATTTTTCTAATATTCCACCACCAATCAATCGATGGTTAAACCTCAAAGTTATTAACTTTAATAAGGAGCTTATTCAACACTCACGCTTTAACCTAGATGTATGTATACGCACAACAGCCCACGTACATTTAATATAATATGTCTAAGGAGTTCTGTAAGCGATGTGGTGCTCATTGAAAATGTACAAAAACCAGTGATTTGATACCAAGTATGATTTTCTCTAAGAGGAGAAAGATGCCTTATGACAGTGCCAACCGTATCGAACATTAGCCATTAGCGACTAGATAGAGAATTATCTATAAATAACATGTTCCCGGCCTTGTAACATACATACACACATTAGCAATATTGTACTGAACCTGTGAGAAGGTTAGAGTGTTTGGACCCATTCCCCCCGTAGCGTCTAAGAGCAGTGGTGTATATATGTACGTATTGTCAATTGTCCAGGGTTTTGCTTGCAACTGTTCGCACCGAGTGGCGCCTTATTGTTGAAATGTCGCACAAGACGTTTCCTGCCAGCCTCAGCCAAGTGCCTGCCTGAAACTATCTATCGAGAGACTCGCCGCCTACTTCATGTATACAGTCTTGTATATGACCCATCTTCGGCGAGTCTCCATTATTGTCATATTTTATAAAAATGAGGTTTTAGAATATTAAGAAGAGAATGTAAAAAAAACTGATAAATATTTACAAAAAAATATATTCCAATAGTTTTAAAAACTACTGGATTTGTTCATTGGGTCGAAGATTTCCTTTATCTAAATTGAATGAAAAGCTACATTCCTGTTTTATTTGAAGAACTGAAATTACATTTTATTAGAAATCCGGTTCATTGTTCAATTTTTAAAATTAGACAATTGATCTTGATTTTATCATAATTTGCAAATGATTTAATAAAAAAAAACACATCAGCAGTAAAGTTTGTAAAGAAAAGACAACAAAACTTGTTTGAAAATGATTTTTGATATCTTTAAGAGTTCAATGTTGTATTGAATCTTGAAGTCTACCCGCTGGAGCGTTATATAATCAATTTCAGCCTTGAGCGCTTGGAAATTTTTAAGTATTTGGTTTGGAAATTTTTAAGTATTTGGTTTGGTAATTTCCCGCCTTCTTTGAAAAAATTACCTCCGAAGAAGTACCTCCGAATTTTAATATGGAGACGTATAAACTGCTTATATTGTTAGAGAGCCATTGAATGCACTTATATTTGATCGCTTATCCCATATTTTTAGGATTCATAAAAAAAATTGTTGTTAAATTTATAAATGCGTGAATTCTGTGTATTATTTACTTTAAAATTGCCGTTCGTGGTACCTACTTGGAGCAATATTCTATATTATAACTTCTGTGTGTTGTCTACGACCTTGATAATCACAGAACAAATTTAAATTTGAACTTGCATTTTTTTTATAAGTAAACACATTCTCAATGATTTGTAAGAATAATATTTCATAATATCATCATATCAATAACAAATAATTCAGAAGAGATGCGAGACATCTCTTGTAAATTGTAAAACTACTAAGCTTTGTGATTCGAAGATTCCAATATGCGGCAACTTTTGAAATAATTCCAATAAATGTTTTAAAATATCTCTTCAAATATTAGCCAAAAACTCTCCAGTGGGTAACAGAAGTTTACATTCATTGATGGTTGGGTGGATTGATGCTTTTTGCTGGTTCAAGAAGTTTTATTCAATTTCCTTTTTACTTTTCTTTGTGTAGCAATAAGAGAACTATGACTATAAAAACTTAAATTACTGCCTTTTTTGTCAGCAAAAGCTGTGTTCAATTTATCAAGTCTAGAATTTCAATAATCAGAAACATATTGTGAAAATTGTAGATTTATACTTTGTACAGCGCAGTTTTAGTGAAACTTCAACTCTAGGGCGCTTATTAGATAAGAAATTAAAAAAACATGGTATAGTGTTTAATGAAAGTATTATCAAGAACTATAAAGAAGCTTTAATATCAGTGTTGGATGATTCTATAAAATGGACATCACTGTGAGTTCACAAATAAAATATATAATGTCGATGAGAAACTTAATTTCTATAGATGAAGTTAATAATAACCTACTTAATATCTGCGAAAAGCTAAGGTGAATGTTCTTTGTGAGATATTTCTTTTAATTTGGTTATTTGGTGTTGGGCTCCACGCCAGTTTGGTTGAAGCCTGTAATAGTTTAATTTATTATTGTAAATAATAATATTTAAAACATGTTAATTTGCCCTCCCATTTTTCTAATGCCGGTGTTTTCTTTTATTTACTGCCGAGTGCCGACAAATCTACGAAAAATAACTGTGAATCTGGTTATGAAATTCACTGAGGCTTGGAAAAAGCAAAATATGTATTGATTTCTTCTCCACATTTTTTCAAATTGGTTGGATTCAATCATAATTGAGATATCCGCATTAGAAAAATGGAATGGCATCTACGAACCAATAGGCTACCTGCATCTTAGAACATTGAACCGTCTCCAATATGGACAATATTTCTACATTGAAATGATTCTTGTCAGTTTTACATATATTATTATTTTCATAGAATTGACTTAACACTGACAATTTTGTCACGTGAGAACGGTTAGTCGTTTCTACGACTCGTTCTTGAGTTCAACAACTCGGTTGTGGAACGATTCGGCCTCTGCATTTCCACCCTCCTAAAACATGGGTCTCTTCGTGATCCAGGTTCACTCCTTTCTTTCCACAAAAATACCCCCCCGTACAGCATCCCCGAAGATGACATAGGCTCTGAGGGAAATTATTTTCCTCAGGATCTCCTGTGTAGAGTTAATCTAAAAAAAAAACTAACTTTTTATTTATAAGGAATTCTGTGAATTCGTTGGAAAGAATCAATGTGTTGTTTGGTTTTTGTGATTTAAAACATCATGGAAAAAAATTGTTTTAAGAATGCACTTAGCCTAATGATTAAAACTTGTAAATAATTCTTTACCTTAACGTAATATAATTTAATATTTCCCGTTCGTGTTGGCGGTTGAATAATATTTAATTTAAATTGCACGTAGCCTATTGTTTAAAACTTGTAAATAATTCTTTACCTTAACGTAATATAATTTTGATAAAAATCATCCCTTTTGAGTAATTTTTATTTGTTTACTGTTTTTTTTTATATAATATGTATTTATTTTGAATCCCACTTTGTTACATTTATTTTTTATAATAAAATCGTCTATAATATAAATCTTCCAATAAATGACATAATGTGGCGCATAAATCACACAATGTGGCGCAGCGCATCACTTTCTTATTGTTTTCATCTTTATTTTGTACTAAGTATATTGCAGTAGGTATTTTTCATAGTAAAATGATTGTTCTATTAGTTTAACCTGCATTTTAATTCTAGCTACTTGTTTTACAAATCACCGTTTCTACTAATATTCCTTTCATGTAAAAAAATGTTTAGATTTAATTTGTAAAATATTACTGGATATATATTTATTTAATTTCATTTAAAATTTCATATTTAAATTTACATAAAGTGTTAAGGGAATTTTATAAAACATACTAATATGTATTATATTCTCCGTTGAACTCCAAGTGATAAAACCACATTTATATGTTTTCATGATTGCTACTTGAAAACACTTCTTTTGTTTTATTGTTCGCCTTGGGGATGTTTACAATCTGTTGTTTTTGTAACACACTTGTATTAAATAAATTATTGTGATACACTATTCTTTGTCTTTTTCCTTCTGAATGTTTTAAATATTACTGTTATTAACTGTTATTGTTATATAAATCCCATGAGGTACGTCAATACAATTAGGTACGCCTATACAATGCTTGTTCCGGTTACTAAAAGTAAATAGCCAAAAACAATTTCAGATTAACTACACAATCTGCTCACTGCTGGTTACAGGGGGTGCTGGGAACACATGGAAAGGGAAATTGAATTAAAAAAAACACTGGACTTCCTTTTTACATGTTTTTTTTTACACGGTGCTACATTCCTTGCATGTGCTTGTTACTCAGTATGGGCTATGGGCAGAGAGGTACACGGAAAGCGGGGTAGGATTCGTGAAAAACTTGGAAATCATTTCGACGGTCCTGAAAAACAATGTCAGATGTGCGATTTTGTAGTTTTCAGTAGAGCTATTTAAAGTTTCGTTTCTGCATTTTTACTGTTTTTGAGATCAATAAAGGTTGATATTTGACTTATTTGGATATTTCATTAAGAATTCCGAAAATATAGACTTTTAAATCAACAAAATATTCCAACAGAACGATTTTCATTTTTTAGCAGATCTGAAATTTTTCTTCGGAACCGTCGATTCTATAAGAAATTATCACAATGTAGAACGATCTCTACAATTTCAACATGATTTGACTGCTTGTATGGCTCGTTGTCAAGAGTCCTACAAAGGACTCACAAAAAACAATTTTTGTTTAAATCCAATAAACCCGAAAATTTTAAAAGAAATATTCCACAGGCTCGGGATATCTCGAGTGATGAAAGCGATATTGTACCAAATTAAGACATGATAAAAAAAATAATTTTAGTTTTAGATATTCTGAATTTATTTTTATATGAAGAAACCTATATAGGTACCGTATGTTTTTCGTTTTTGGGGTGTTATGCCGTGTTTCGCTACCTCCTTCTTTAGCCAAAGTTTCGGACAGCGTTACAGTGTGGGAGATCTGCCCTGATGATGGACACTGTAACGCTGTCCGAAACTTTGGCTAAAGAAGGAGGTAGCGAAACACGGCATAACACCCCAAAAACAATAACAAAAATACTATATAGGTACCATTTTTTATTTTTATTTTAGTATACTTTTTTTACACATTTTTTTTTACAACATAACGGTACTGCGTGGAACATATCCACAGTGTAAAAAGGGAGTCCAGTGCAGTTATAAAAAGCTACAAAATTATAAAATGGCATTATTCTAAACCGATTCCGGGATGACAATACATTATATTTATTCTAAGAAAAATCTTGATTGAAAAGTAGATAGCAAGGCATGCAATTGGCGCTCAGTAAGTAATGTACAAAACATGACATCTATATTCCTCAAAAGCTGGAAAAACCAACTATCTACCCACAATCCCTATCTATCCCACAATCATGTATGTAATTCACTCAAGGTCATTGTGTAGATTAAGCTGGGATCCCACCTATGATCTATTTCATAGAATGAACTGTTCGAAAATGGAATGAAATAGTTGCACGTTGATACTACTTGCTCTATTCCATTCTATTTCAATTGGGTGGGGGATGCTACTCTTTTTTATTTGACTTAACCATAGATATTACTGTACTGTGCGGCGATTATGTTCATACGGTTCTATTCTATGGTCGATTCTACGTAGAATAGAATGAATGTTGGAGTTGATTCAAGATTGGGTTTCTATTTCTGAGCTATTTCACAGATTCTAAGAAATAGATCATAGAATAGAAAAGGGGGATCACATCATTAGGTAGAGATGTCCACCGACTGGCACAAACTGTACCTCTGTCCCATCCAGATCTAAGAGTTCAAAATATTGTTCCCCTTGCTTTTCTCCTTGGTTACTGGTCACATCAGGACGTGCGTACTTATGGCTAGTATTGTGAGTCAAACATTAGGAAAAGATATTTATTTTGAAGGTAGTATTTATTATACTTATTTTACTCACCACACCATAAGAGCGTGTTCACACACAGCTATAAAAGATGTAGCTTGGCTAAAATAAATTCTAATCTTGCTATATTCTGTAGGGGAACCAAAATGTACAAAAGCCCAAGTCATTATAGTTGTAGCATTATTATGTAATAATACATATATGTATTTGGTATCTTATTGTAGCTCTGAAGTGAGTGGCATTTTACTACAGCTTTGGTTATGATTTGGTATGAAGACAGCACAAATCTTATTCTTCCAAAAGCATTTTGGCCCTCATACTTCTGCCAACTTGCAACCAGAGCATAGAAACTTAAATATAATGTAATCAGTGAAGGTAGTAAATAAGAGAGTATTTATAATATGCATAAATAAAAGTTAAGTGAACACATCCAATTTAGGCCATAATATTATTAGAATCAATAATGTGCTTACAATAACTTATATAAAAATTGTTCCTATTACGCAAATCACCGGGTGAACAAAAAAAATAACATCAATGCATGATAATATTTCTAAAACTTCATTGGGGATTTTAGAAAAAGACCATTTCGAGTGTTTACAGCCCAATAAGTGACATGTCCACTATTTCATAAAAATTACATTTTGATGCCGTTCGTTAGATCTGAGGCAATTCTTTATACCTCTATCACTCTCTATACCGTCCACATGGTGTGGAACTGAAGGAAGCCAAGGAAAGCAGCGCAGCCTTACAACCTGACAGCAGACTTCTGGAGAGCTCCTCACCTGATCCTTCGCAAACACAATTTTTGAAAGCGATCTACAAGGGATATTGCATTTGAAAATTGATTCAAATCGTCAGCTGAAATGATGTGCGTTTAATGAGATCTTACAATGAGTTGATTATACAAATATGGCTTGAAATCGTCAGCTGAGATGATGTGCGTTTATTGAGATCTTACCGCTAGTGTAACGTTGACGCACTTTTGTGAACCCCTTCTTAAAAAAAACTTGGTTATTAACTTTTTTTTTTCAAATGAAAACTTTAGTGTCGTGCAAAATTTTCTATATGGGAGACCATCACATTTTGGTCTCTTTACATTTACAACAACTATTGAATCTATGGGCCCAGAGCCTTGTGAAAAGATTGAAATAGTACCAAACTTTGGCCAGTTGGCAGTAAGGTTTGATGAGACACATGGGGTTGTAGGCAAAAATGTTATGGGTTGACACATTAGCCATAATCTCCTATAATATATTTTTATTTATTTAAGTCGGCAAGTTTTCATATAGGTATAAGTACGAAAAAATATTATCAGCCATGTTTGTAGGCAAACTGCTTCAACATGTTAAGCGGCGTATCCTGCGCCAGAATACACATGAACACTAGCTTGAACAGCACCCAAAACATTGAAAATTTGAACACTTGGTGTTCAAAAACCCTGTGTTCAAGCTTTACCAGAAGCGACGGAAAACATTCATCTCCCGGGCGAAGGGGAAGGCTGGCGGGGGGAAATGTGTTCATATTTTTACAAGAGCCGCGCGATGCGGTCATGTATGGAGAATCAAACCGAACAAGTTTTTGAGGTTATGCGCAATGAGCGAGCTTAATAATCACTAGTTTAAAATATTATGATACCTAAATACAATATAATAAATATATTTGATAATAAAATTATAATATAATAATGAATATTAACAATATTAATATTATTTTTGAAGTGGGTGAAGCGGGAAGCGGGAAGGCAGGCGGGGCCGGCGGGGGGGGGAAATAAGTTCATATTTTTACAGGAGCCGTACGGAGCGGTTGGTACCGGAGATAAATCGAATGACGTTTGGGGTTATGTCAACCGCGCGAGCCTAATACCTATTATGACTTTAAATTGCAAATAAATACTGTCGTAAAGGATGATTATATCTTTCGTGAACTCACTTGTAAATAAAGTCTATTAATTTATAAATCGGTTTCAGAGACACGGAAGAAATTGACCAATTAAAATAGGTATTCTATTATTTCCCTGATAAATAAATACCCAATAAAAATCTAGTTAGGTAGGTTAGGTCTAAGTTGAAATCTGCGTGTTCTCCTTTATATTTCGTCTACAATATCATCGCTAAATTTCTTAACAGAACTCGACTTTTGACGTAGGTCATAATAATTGATATTAGTCGGAAATCTTTCCTGGTAAATAAACATCTATTAAAATATCTCTGTTTTCTCCCTGATGTAGCATCTCTTCTTCATCGGAACATATTTTAACATTTATTTAAACGTCAAACGTCAAGTGTTCAGTTGCGTACAGAGTGTCAGAGGAGCAGTATTGCCAACTTGACGGATTTCCCGTCATATCTAGCGGATTTGAGTGCCTCGAAACGGGAAAATTTTGTGTTTAACGGAATTTACAGTATGACGGATTTCCTAGCGGATTCGAATAAAGTAACAAAATACACAATTTTGTAGGGGAAAAAAGCCTAAATTTATGGATTTTTTGAGAAATTTTTAACCCTAAAATTCTCGAGCCACCCCCCCCCCAGGACAGACCAAAATATGGGCGTCTGACGGCATTCTGACCGACGATCCGTCACGATCTAGCGGGAACGGAGATTTAGAGTTGGCAACACTGCAGAGGAGAATAACAAAGAGTACCAAAAATATTCTTGTTCTTAAACTTTATATAACTTGATCTTGTTTGATATTATCCAAATGTAAATTAAACTTGTAAACTATATATAACTTCATCTTGTTTGATATTATCCAAATGTAAATTAAACTTGTAAACTATATATAACTTCATCTTGTTTGATATTATCCAAATGTAAATTAAACTTGTAAACTATATATAACTTCATCTTGTTTGATATTATCCAAATGTAAATTAAACTTGTAAACTATATATAACTTCATCTTGTTTGATATTATCCAAATGTAAATTAAACTTGTAAACTATATATAACTTCATCTTGTTTGATATTATCCAAATGTAAATTAAACTTGTAAACTATATATAACTTCATCTTGTTTGATATTATCCAAATGTAAATTAAACTTGTAAACTATATATAACTTCATCTTGTTTGATATTATCCAAATGTAAATTAAACTTGTAAACTATATATAACTTCATCTTGTTTGATATTATCCAAATGTAAATTAAACTTGTAAACTATATATAACTTCATCTTGTTTGATATTATCCAAATGTAATTTAAACTTGTAATAAAACTGTACTTGTAAACATAAATAATAATAATATATTATAAAATTTGATTTTGTTAAAATCAGCACCATTACCATTATGCTTCCAAGACAGCCGCTAACCTGTACGGGTTCACGTCGTATCATCTGTCAAAACTTCAAATCAAAATACTTCAATTGATCAATCGATCGACTCGATCGGATTCGCCTTGTGACTGCCGCCTGCGACAGTCGCTTTTCGAGACCACCGCCCTTTCGCCCCGATTCGCTTTTGTCTGGCTTGTGTTTACACGGCCAGACACCTGCCACCTCGCAGCCAGCCGGCCCGACCGGCTCACTGCCCAGGCCCCCGCGCCACCAACTGCCTTTTTCAAGGCAAAGAAGAAGAAGAAGGACGACCTGGCCCCACCGAGACGAGACCACAGGACTATAATCTCAATCCAGAAGAGGAAAAACATCATCCCTGCCGTGCGGATGTACTCCGCGCGGCTAAAAGCCGCAGACCCGGAGGAATCTCCTATCGTGATTCCCCCTGGCGCCCGCCAGTACCGCAGCAGGACAAAGACCGGGACCGTGCTGTACACGATCCCCGCCTTCCAGCCCCAGCAGCCAGTGAAGAGCCACCCCGCAGACCCGAGGACAAGGCCGGCCATCCCAATGCCGCCCCCCGTGATGCCCGAGCCCACCCCCGCACCCGGACCCAGCAACCGCCCCCCAGGAGGCCCAGCTTCGGGCTACGTGCCGCCCCCCAGACCCCAGCAGCCATCCCAGGACATGGAGACGACCCACGAGGAAGGTTGGACGAGGCCGTCCAACCCCGTGAAGAGGCCCCTGTCACCGCAGGGACCGGAACCGGTTATTGTCGGTAACCGGTTCTCCGACCTCAAGGAGGTTTCTGAAGGCGGCGGCGCTCCGCAACCCAAACGCACCAACACAACTAATCCCTCTTTCTCATCGGCAGGTACCAGCAGCCAAGCAGCGGCAAGGAGAGATCGCGTTCCCCCGGTCGTGATGACCCTGGGGAACCTCACACACAGCCAGATCACCTCTGCAGTGCAGGGTCATCTTGGCCACCAAAATTTCAATTTCAGATACAACAGGGGCGGGACCGCCAATATCTTTGTACGCAGCATGGCGGACCACCGCGCCCTCACCAACGGGCTGCGAGCGGAGGCGCACGGCTTCCATACTTACACGGCGGAGGCTGAAAAATTGAAGAAGGCGGTCATCAAGGGCCTGCCAAACATCGAGACAGAGGAGATCGCTGCAGACCTGACGGATCAGGGCTTCCCCCCAGTCAAGGTCATCAGGATGACGACCGCAGCGGAATACCCCATGTACATGGCCCAATTCGACAAAGAAGTGAACATGGGCCAGCTGAGGGCGGCAGTAAAGTACCTCTGCCACTGCAGGATCCGCCTGCAGAAGCACCGCAGCAACCATCTGCAGCACGGGACGCAGTGCTACCGCTGCCAGAACTTCGGGCACGGGTCCCGCAACTGCTCACACACCGCGAGGTGTGTAAAGTGCTTGGTGGAGCATGCCTCGGCCGAGTGCCCCAAAACCACCAGGGACGAGCCACATCCTCAGGCGCAGCAGACGACGAGGACAGATGGACGCTCATGGGCCCACGTGGCCGGCGGAAGAGCGGCCACCCAGCAGCCCGAGGCGCAGCCCGAGGCGCAGCCCGAGCCTCAGCCTCAACCGCAGCCCCGCTCGCAGACCTACACGCAGCAGCCCGCAGGCTCCAGAGACCCAGACGCCACGCTGATGATGTCCCTCCTCATGGGATTAGATGGCGTGCGATCGCAGCTGGCCAGCTGCACCTCCGTATACCAGAGGGCTTGCATCCTGATGGAAGTCATCACCACCACCATCAATGTATAATCCCGAGATGGTGAACGTCCTCCTGTGGAATGCCTGCAGCATCCGCTTTAAGATTGATGAACTGCTCGCTCTGGCAAATAACACTAACATTGACATCATTCTCATTTCAGAAACACATCTCAAACACAACACACCGCTGAGAGTGCCCGGCTTCGAAGTTCACCGAGACGACCGACCAGAAGGAGGAGGCGGAGGCACCGCCATTTTCGTTCGTCAATCCATCACATCTACAAGGATCCCCACTCCGAAGCTGAAGCATACTGAAGCTACGATTGTCGAAGTCACCATAGAGGATAGAGCGCATACCTTCATCGCCGCCTATTGCAGACATTACAACCTTCTGGTGAGAGAAGATTTGGACAAATTACTTAATCTGCGCCCAATTGTTGTTCTAGGAGGAGATCTCAACGCCAAGCACAACTATTGGAATAACTACAGAGGCAACGCGAACGGGAAAACGCTCTTTACGCATATGCAGACTCACAACTACACGATAATGGCGCCGGACAAACCGACATACCACGCAGTGCACGCACAGTACCCCAGCACTCTGGACATCGTACTCGAGAAAAACGTCAAGACGATCTCGCCACTGCGCACGCTGGATGAACTGTCATCGGACCATCTGCCCGTGAGCTTCAGTATTGGAGGAACGACTTCAAGGAGCCCCAGAAAACAGCGAAACTACAAGGACGCAGACTGGGAAGGATTCAAGACAGAGATTAACGAACGAATTCACCTAACATCGGGAACTCTGCGCTCTACAGATGAAATCGACGAGGCCGCAAGCACTCTCACGGAAATCATACAACATGCACAAGACACACACCTCTCAAAGAAGTACACACACACACGATCAAGCTTCCCGAGCATGTCCTATCGCTCATCAAGGAGAAAAATCGCTTGCGATGCATCTACCATCGTACGCGCGACGGCTACTTCAAAACGGCCTACAACACTCTACAGCGGGAAATCAAGCAGGAAATATCGGACCTCAGACGTCAACTTTGGACGAAGAAAGTTACATCACTCACGCCAAAGGATAACAGCCTATGGAAAATGGCAAAAGCTCTGAAACATCAAGACCACACGATTCCCCCGCTAGAGAAGCTAGACGGCTCAGGATTGGCGCTGTCACTAGAAGAGAAGGCAAACGCGCTCGCCGACGGATTCGAGAGAGCCTACGCAGCCACGGACGGCCTATCCGATCCGGAAACGGATCGACTAGTAGATGAATCTCTACGACATCTCGAACAAGCGGAGCAGACGAACGTCGAAGACATCCATTTCAGCACGCCGAGCGAAGTTGCCGTCATTATTAAGCGATTGAAGACCAATAAGGCGCCGGGAAGCGATCAAATACACAACATTCTACTCAAACATCTACCTCAGAAAGCCATCATCTACATCACAAAGCTGTTCAATGCCTGTCTCATCACCGGACATTTCCCACAGATCTGGAAGACGGCGACCGTGCTGCCCTTCTCGAAGCCAAACAAGGACAAGAGGCAGCCGACAAGCTACCGGCCGATCAGCCTACTCTCCACGCTGAGCAAGGTATTTGAACAGGTTATACTCAACAGGCTACTTCCACACCACGAAGAAAACAACACTTTGCCAGACGAGCAGTTCGGATTCAGAAAGAGGCATTCCACCACCCATCAACTCACCCGAGTAGCGGAATTCATCACCAGAAGATTTAACGAACATCGCTACATCGCCGCTGCATTGCTAGACTTGGAGAAGGCATTTGACACCGTTTGGATCAGAGGGCTACTGCACAAGCTGCACAGAACTAACACGCCCAAATACCTAACGAGAGTGATACAAGAATACCTCAAGAACAGATCCTTCCGAGTCTTCATCAGGAACGCGCTGTCGTCACTACGTGAGATTCCAAAAGGCGTGCCACAAGGAAGTCTACTGGGACCTCATCTCTTCAACATCTTTACACATGACATCCCCCGAGACGAGAGATGCAACCTGTCTATCTATGCAGACGACGTCAAGCTGTACGTTTCCTCGCTGAAAGCCGAGATGGCGGCCATATACCTACAGAGAGCGCTCGACGCTCTCGTAGAGTTCTACAAGATGTGGCGCCTCAAACTGAACGAGGCCAAAACCGAAGTCATCATGTACACGAGGAAACGCGTCAGAAGGACACCAGACGTCAACATCGAAATGGGCGGACACGTCTTAGAATGGAAGGATGAAGTCGTTTACCTGGGCCTGACTATGGACTCACGACTCAACTGGAAATCTCACCTAGCCAAGATGCACGCAAGAGCCAGAATGGCACTCGGCATGATGAAGCCCATCTTCAATAGAAAAAGTCCGCTACTTCCCAGAACCAAACTCCTGACTTACTATTCGCTCATTCGACCGGTGCTGACCTATGCTATTCCCGTGTGGAGTAGCATCTCACAATCTGACTTTACAAAACTACAGACACTACAGAATCTCTGCATTAAAATCACATACAACACTAGAATCAGAACAAATTTGAAAAGACTACATGCGAGAGAAGACATTCCGACCTTATTTGAATACAAACAAGACACAGTAAAAATAAACTCATACAGGAAATCGGTCAATACAATTCTCCCAGCGACTTCACATTCAAATACGTACACAGACTACCCAAACACATTCTGATGGACCTTGACCACATCTGGCATGAACCAGATTCAGACGCCGACGAGTGAGCGAGCAGTAGGTATTCCCAAACTCCAGACCCCTCCCCCGTAACTTATGTTTATATATCTATGTATATATTTATATAATATTGTATAGTATGTATGTATATGTATGTTTATCTCCTATAGTCCCATAAAGTATATATCTACATAAAAACAGACATACACCCCACACACACACAATGCAGGATATCGTACACCGATATCACTGAAGGCCGACCGGGTTCATGTTGACCGCCGGCCGAATCTTCCTGGATGAGGTTTTTCATGGTTTCCTCATTCCCGAAGGCAAATGCGGAAGAACTCCAAATAAAAGGACATGACCGCCTCCTTCCCACTCCCAACATAACACAAACACACACATATGTATTTATGCTTTCCAGTTTGCGGACGATCAAGAGTAAATGATGACCAAAAAATATGCAATTTTAGTAGGGTTTTTAGGTAACAATTTTTCCCTACCGATTAAATTCTGGACCTTAAGTCTAATAAACAAGTAAAATTTTTAAATACCCACATGAGGTAAAGATTGCGAGGCGCAAATGACGCCGTTCTATTTGTATAAAGAACATTAACTTTAAATTCAGTAAATTTAAATGATTCACCTCTTCAAGGAATATAAGAATCTAGTAAATAAAAAAAAATAAAATACTTCAATTTAGCTACAATTCGAATTCTGACGCCGAGTTTACCGTTTGGTTAAAAATGGATTCGTGTAACCGCTGTGCGATTCGAGATCGTAAAAATAATTACAAATATTGTATGGTTCCTTTGTGCACAAATACTTCAGCTACGACTAAGGGAAAAGGAAAGAGAAAGAAAACAATGGTGTGCAGCAATTCGTAGATCGTGTCATTTGAGCGAACTATCAAATAAAACCGTACGATATGTCTGTGAAGATCATTTTAATGTAAGTATATATTTTGCAGTATTATTGTTCGAACATAATATTAAAAAAATACATATTTTACTTTATTGCATGCTTCATGAATAGTTTACTGTACATTACAGTGCAGTGCAGTGTAGTGTACAGTAATACTGTAGGTGGCTCTTTTACCTAGCGACAACAAGCGTTCAACAAGCCTACATACATTACTTTTGCAAGCCACTCTCAAATGGAGATAATTATTTAATGTAAGCTACTGTCAAATGGAGATATGTACTCATTTAATTTGCATTATCTGTATTGAATAAATGTGATGTCTCACAAACAAAAGTATTAATAAGGTTGTATTTTTATTTTCAGTTAAGCGTGGATGCTCGGAAATGGCCCCAACCTCTAAATAAAAGAGTTCTTTTAAAAAATGGAACCATTCCTCATAAATTTGAATGTCAAATTGGAGCTGATGGACGAGATTTACTCAACGTGCTGGATCAGAATCCGTGCTCATCTAAAGGCAGTGAAGTGTCTATTGCAAGTTTCGAGCCAATGTCTCCTTGCCTGTCTGATGTGGACGAGCCTGCGCTACAACAGATCATCAAGCAACCTCGAGACCACGTCGAACCGGAAGTGTCGTTTCCTCTTGAGAAGCCTCAATGCTCTGGACTCCAAATACTTCACCAACATGGGGATGGACAACAAGACACATCAAGCTCCGAAGAAAACTTTCACATGTTGATAGTTGAGCATGCAACGGACTCGAAAGCCATTTGTTTGGTTCTGAAACAGTTTTTTAAAAACAAAACTTAATCCACATTCCTCTATTCCTTCCATCATGTAATCCATTCTCTTCTTCCTTTCCTCAAAATCTCCACCCGGAAAAGAAGAGGATGTGCTTACCTACATGACGAACAATATTGACACCCAAGTGCACATTACCCACTTGTTATCAGTTGCATTTCGGAAGTGATATGGTTCACAACTCGTTCTCGTAAAATATCGCAAGTAGTCGCAAATAATCGCAGTTTCGTTTCTTTTTATAAAATATAGTGGTGTCGGGCATAAAATCTATGTTGTGCAATATATGTGATAACAGAAACGACACGGAGCAGCCTTCAGAAGCCGTAAAGGTAGGAGATTTCCTGTCATACCGATTCTCCTTCGATCTGCCTTCAAAACACGATATATGGTCTATTTCGTTTACAAAAGGGATTTACAGTCCGCAATCTCGTGTCGTGGCATTTGGCTGCGACATTTTTTTGGTCCTTCTAACCGGATAAATTTCGTTTTTTGTCGTTCTTTGTTAGACATTGTGTTTTGAAGTACAGATCATTCCATTCGTTGACCTTTTTCCGGTTTTTATGAAGCTGTTTCAGAATTACTCATTCAATCGTGAATATTGATTAAATTTAAATTGGTATTATTTAAGTCGTTGGGCGGCTTAACATTTTGAATTCGTTGATAGTGGGGTACTTTACGTACGCCGCTACTTGCCGCTACGTGGTAGGTAGTTGGTATTATACTATACCTACACGCATTGTCGTGTCGTGTCGGTAAGCAGATCGTGGATTGTTGTCGCATTTGACAGCTGTTATCACAGAAAACATTTTGTTTACAAGTTGCGTTGACATTTAGTTAGTGTTATTATTCTGTTTGGTTTAAAAAATATTCATAATGGCGGCAATTAATATTAAATACAAATTGGCGCTATTAGATATGGAAAGTGTTCGTTCGTCGGCTATCAAAGCCGTCACATCTTCAAATTCTATTGACAAAAATATTTTCAGAGCTCGTTATGCCGATATATCTAACATTAGAGAAAATTTCGTCGCTTCACATATTTCAATTGAATCAAATAAGAAGGATGACGCGGAAATTAAAGTTTTACAGGAAAAGTATACTGAAATCCAAAACATGTATTACGAGATTCAATCATATTATTCTCAATTATTTCCGGAAGTTTCGAAAAATGAATCGGATCATTTAATGGCCAATAATAATGTTTCGTTGCCAAAATTAAAATTGATTATTTTTTCTGGAATATCAACAGATTGGACAAATTACATAAATACCTTTAATTCGTTGATCGATTCTAATAATGCTTTAAATTCTGTTCAAAAAATGCATTATTTAATAAGTAGTCTATCAGGTGAGGCATTGACACACGTTAAACATTTACCGATTTCTGAAGAAAATTATTTTGTGGCATATAAGCTCTTAAAGGAAAGATATGAAAACATACGCTTGATCGCTGATAAACATGTTGAATTAATTCTATCGATTCAACCTGTAAAAGTTCAAGATAATCTTCGGCAATTTATTTCAATTTTGAAAGAAAATATTGCTGCGTTAGAAGCTTTAAATTTCCCAGTTCGACAATGGAGCTTTCTTTTGTTACATATTGTATTGCGTAAATTAACAAAAGAATTACGTATTGATTTTGAAATTCAACACAGTTCGGAGAATATTCCAACGTTTGACCACTTGTTGAAGTACTTAGATGGACAGTGCTTAGCAAAAGAAATGGCACTTGGAGTTTTTCCTGAAAACCAGTTACAGGCTCATAAAGGTCAATCTAAATCGTATAATGCGAAACATCGATCAAGCAATAATATTAATGCGTTTGTATCAAACATTGAAATCAAGTGTATTCTGTGTAAATCGCCACACTCACTGCACAAGTGTGAAAAATTCTTACGCCTTACTCCAAAGGATAGGTACTTGTGTGCAAAGGAAAATAATTTATGTCTCAATTGTTTAGTGCAAGGAAAACACAACGCAAAAAATTGTCAGTCGCGTTTCACCTGTAGAGAATGTAAATCAAGACATCACACATTATTACATTTTCCAAAAAAAATCGTGGAAAATTCAGACCAGCAAGAAAATTCGTCGGAGCCTTTGGCGTTGACAACATTCTACAATAAAACCAACAAAACGGTTCTTTTGTCTACAGCTTATGTGGAAGTTTTAGATAAAAATGGAGTGTTCCAGAAAATGCGTGTTATTCTAGATAGCGCCAGTCAAGGAAACTTCATATCGGAAAATTGTGTCAAAAAATTGGGTTTTACTCGTTTTAAGAAAAAACCACTCACCGTGAGAGGTATTGGAAATACTCCTACAATTAATTCTAACGGATTAATAAAAACACAATTTCGTCCTGTCGATTCGAAGGAATCTGGTATTTTGACAGATTTCGTTGTTTTAAATAACATTTGTTCGAATATGCCATCAAATCGTATCATCGATCATCATTGGGAACACATCGTAGGTCTCAAATTGGGAGATCCAACATTTTACATACCATCAGCCATTGACATACTGCTTGGAAGTGATATTTTTGCGTCATTATTATGCTCAGGAAAAGTGATGGGCAAAGAAAATGAGCCCATAGCCATAGAAACTAAATTGGGTTGGATTTTGATGGGAAATGTTGGACCATCAAATCATTGTATAAATTCATTCTTCACGTCAATGGAGGAAAATATTGATGAAAAGCTTAAATGTTTTTGGGAAATTGAAAATGTTCCACTTTTGAAGAAAATTCAATCGCCTGATGAAATTCGTTGTGAAAAATTATACACTGAAAGTACCTACCGTAACCAAGACGGGAGATACGTCGTATCGTTGCCATTTAAGGAAAGCCCGGAAAAATTGGGAAACTCATATGACATAGCTTTGTCACGCCTCAAGCATTTAGAAAGGAGATTGAATAGAGATTCTGATCTCAAATCCCAATATATTTCGTTCATGAGGGAATACTCAATATTAGGGCACATGATGGAAGTGCCACCTCAATCGCCAATTATTGGTAATTATTTCATACCCCATCATGGAATAATCAAAGAAACCAGTTCTACAACTCGTTTAAGGGTCGTTTTTGATGCCAGTACCAAATCGTCTTCGGGTACGTCATTGAACGACATACTTTTGGTCGGTCCTAAATTACAAAGAGACATTGTCGAATTAATGTGTAATTTTCGAATACACAAAATTGTTTTTACAGCTGACATTCGTCAAATGTATAGGCAAATACTTGTGGATGAGAAATCTCGCCGTTATCAACATATTTTGTGGAGGGAATCATCGGATCATCCTGTGAAGCAATTTGAATTACAAACAGTAACATATGGCACGTCATGCGCACCATACTTATCGATTCGCACACTTCATAAATTAGCCAATGATGGAAAATTGAATTTTCCAACGGCTGCTAGGACATTAATTGAAGATACTTATGTAGATGATATTATCAGTGGTGCGCAAACTTTGGAAAGCGCTCGACATTGTATAGTGGAATTAATTGCATTACTTCAAAAAGGTTGTTTTGAATTGAGAAAATGGTCTAGTAACCATCCTGAAATACTGGAAGACATTCCTGTCAGCTATCGGGAAGTACCCTTAAGTTTTGAGTCGGATACTGACAAGAAAAACCTTAATATTTTAGGTATTCAATGGATACCGTCGCTTGATCAATTTACATATAAAATTTATAATGTTTTTAGTGACCACTGTACCAAACGTATAATTTTATCGACAATTGCACGTCTATATGATCCATTAGGTTTTATTAATCCTGTCGTTTTTATTGCTAAATGCTATATGCAAAACTTATGGAAAATTCAAATTGGATGGGACGAAGAAATCCCTTCGGACATGAATTTGAAATGGAAGAAATATATAAAAGAGCTTCCATCACTTGCCAATTTAAAAATTGATCGATATCTCGCAACTTCTCCAACCAGTCGGTGCATCCTTGTTGGGTTTGCGGACGCCTCGGAAAGAGGATATTGTGGAATTGTTTATTTGGTTGTGATTAATAACACAGAAATATCCAGCCATATTTTATTAGCAAAATCCCGTGTTGCCCCCGTAAAGATAACATCGATCCCGCGACTGGAATTGTTGGGAGCAGTTTTATTGGCAAATTTGTTGACTTATTGTCAAGAAATATATAAAGATAGACTTCAAATTGAAAAGACTGTTGCGTTCACCGATTCAACTATTGTATTGGCATGGTTGAAGACACCTTCTTTTCTATTGCAAACTTTTATCGCAAATCGTGTTGAAACAATAATACAAAATATACCTTATGAACATTGGTATCACATTTCATCGCAAGAAAATCCTGCTGACTTGGGTTCGCGAGGAGTTTTTCCCAGTGAAATCGCTGGCGCTTCGTTATGGTGGAAAGGACCTAACTTTATATCAACACCTTTGGAGGAATGGTTATTTGTTAGGCCTCCAAATATCTCCGTGGACCAGTTACCAGAGTATAAGTCGAAAAATTTAATTTCTCTATCGACGAATGTGTCAACGTCTGACGAAGAGTTTTTATTGAAATTTTCATCATTATCGAAATTACTGCGTGTTATATGTTGGTGCCGTCGATTTATCAATAGATTAAGTTCGGAATCGATTATCAATTTCAAGGGTTTATCCCCACTTTCGTTAAAAGAAAATAATTTAGCCTTGCAATGTTGCATTAAGCTTGTTCAAGCAATTTATTTTCAACAAGATATGAACAATATCTCTTCCCATCGTATGTGCTCAACGCAGCTTCAAAAACTCGCTCCATTTATTGACGCAAATGGTGTTTTGAGAGTCGGTGGTCGAATTCGCCATGCACAGATTTCAGAAAATGCTCGACATCCTATTATTTTACCGAAGCAATGTCATTTGACAACTTTAATAATTGATTATTACCATAGCATGTACCTTCATCCAGGTCCTCGTGCACTCCAATCCATAATATCATTAAAATATTGGATAATTTCGGCTAGGAACGTAATTCGACATCGATTGAGTAAATGCATTTCTTGTTTTAAAAATAACCCGCGTGGTAGTTTCCCGTTGATGGGTAACTTACCCGCTTCCCGTTTTCGAGAAGGTCGTCCATTTTTAAATGTCGGAACCGATTACGGAGGTCCTTTTTTGGTGCGTGAAAGTAGACGTCGCGGCGCAAAAACTTATAAGGCCTATTTATGTCTTTACGTTTGTTTATCAACCAAAGCCGTTCATCTTGAATTAGTTTCAGATCTATCTACTGAAGCGTTTGTGGCAGCATTAGATAGATTCATCTCTAGACGCGGTATATGCCAAAATATCTATAGCGATTGCGCCACCAATTTTACTGGAACTAACAGATATCATACTGGCCTTTCTAAATTCATACGTGAATCTGAAAACACTGACAAACTTGTTGACGCAACTGTCGCTCGTTCAATTACTTGGCATTTTTCTCCGCCCTCCGCACCCCATTTCAATGGAGTGTCGGAGGCTGGTATTAAGTCAACTAAATACCATTTGAAGAGGGTTGTGGGAGATCAAATCCTCACCTTCGAAGAATTAACTACTGTTCTGACTCGTATCGAAGCCATTTTAAATTCGCGACCAATTGGAGCGCTGTCGTCGGATCCATCCGAATTGAACCCGTTAACTCCTGCACATTTTTTAATTGGGGCTCCTCTTGTTTCTGTTGTTGAAGAAAATTTTGTGGATGTACCAATGAATCATTTATCGCGTTGGCAACTATTGAAACAGATGTCCCAACATTTTTGGAATCGCTGGCGGAAAGAATATCTACATACTCTTCAACAACGAAACAAGTGGGCAACGTCAACACCTAATTTGAAAATTGACGATCTAGTCATGATAGATGATTCGCAAGCAACCCCAATGCGATGGCCTGTGGGGAGGGTGGTTGAATTATTCCCCGGCGCCGATGGAGTGGTTCGTGTCGCTACTGTAAGAACCCCTCAGGGCATTTTTAAGCGGCCCGTGGTCAAATTGTATAGGCTACCCATCGATTAAATAGTTTTAACTTTTTTTTGTCTTGTTCAATTCCTAGGTTAATTAGTTATTTGCTTTCGTTTTTCGTTGCTTTCTTTCGTATATAGTTGTTGAGAAAATATCATATTTCCTCAAGGTCGGCGGAATGTTTGGTTCTGAAACAGTTTTTTAAAAACAAAACTTAATCCACATTCCTCTATTCCTTCCATCATGTAATCCATTCTCTTCTTCCTTTCCTCAAAATCTCCACCCGGAAAAGAAGAGGATGTGCTTACCTACATGACGAACAATATTGACACCCAAGTGCACATTACCCACTTGTTATCAGTTGCATTTCGGAAGTGATATGGTTCACAACTCGTTCTCGTAAAATATCGCAAGTAGTCGCAAATAATCGCAGTTTCGTTTCTTTTTATAAAATATAGTGGTGTCGGGCATAAAATCTATGTTGTGCAATATATGTGATAACAGAAACGACACGGAGCAGCCTTCAGAAGCCGTAAAGGTAGGAGATTTCCTGTCATACCGATTCTCCTTCGATCTGCCTTCAAAACACGATATATGGTCTATTTCGTTTACAAAAGGGATTTACAGTCCGCAATCTCGTGTCGTGGCATTTGGCTGCGACACCATTCAATGCAATTTGTAAAAGAAATACAAAAGTAAATTTACAAATACAGGAAAAGAACACTGTAGGGATGCGAATCTTTATCCAATCCAGTGTTTTCCTACTCGTGATGTGAGTACTTCTCCTTTGAAGCGTTGTAAGAATACCGAGAGAGTACAACTGAACCAAGTCACTCTAGACAGTTCTGCCTCCGAATCGGCGTCTGATTCCGAATACTCCCAACAAGCTACGTCAGATTCGTACGCTGACACTAGCTCAAATGGTGATTTCAAAAGTCTGTCATTGAAATTAACTCTGCAGCACATTGAAAGGAAACCAAAGTTGTATCTAGGAATCCTTAAAGAATTTTATTGGATTGTTAAAACCCTCGCCCTCCTTGAAAATATTAACATTTTTAATGTTTTAATTGTTTTTAAAAAAATTAAATTAAACACCGGTTTCAGTATTTTAGGTGACGAATTTGGCCTTTCTGAGGCTCAGGCTTCAAGAATCTTTAAGCAGAGCTTACCAAAGTTATCTCGTCATCTCGCAGAACTGGTATTTTGGCCCAAGTCGGAAACAATAGAAGCATTACTACCAATTCCATTCAGAGCAAGATACAAACATGTTGTATCAATCATAGACTGTTTTGAAATTCAGATAGAGAAGCCATCTAATCCACTGCAGCAGGCACTAACTCGGTCAGAATAAAAAAAATGCAATACGCTCAAGTACCTCATATCAATCACACCTGACGGCTTTATTAACTTCATATCGAAGGGCTTCGGTGGGCGTACCACAGACATGATGATTGTTGAAAAGTGCGGCTTCTTGGACAACTTGTCTGAAGGTATGTCGGTAATGGCAGACAGAGGGTTTAAGCAGCTAGCTACTATTTTAGAAGGCAAACATTGTCAACTTGTGCGTCCACCAAGTGTTGTTACAGGTGTAAATAGCAGTAAAACAGAGGTCAAGTTATCGAAGCAAATAGCAGCACTGCGAATACACGTTGAATGTGTAATAAGTCGGCTCAGAGAATATCACATTCTAAAGCCACATTCTTGTATAGACTTCCACTTGACTCAAGAAGTAGACCATATTGTTACGATCGCATGTGGACTCATAAATCTTCAAAAACCAATAACTTGATCATATTATTATTAGATTTCTGATGTTTTTTGCTCTACGCATATTTTTTATTTTAATTTTAAATGTTATGTGCACTCCATTACATATAAACTTTAACTTGAATGTAAATATTCATAATTCAGTGTAATTTTGTTTATCCTTCATGTATGTGTATAGAATAAGTTACTAGAATACTTTAGAATAGTTAAGTATATGTAACACCTTCGACTTGTGACTTTCATTAATATTAAGCAACCATACATTCTGATGATGCTATACGAGCCGAGCGCCTCCTAACAAAGTGGCTTCTGTGGGTTGTTTTTCTTTCATATGTTTTAATCATCGACCAAGTATTATTGATCGAAGGTTTTAATAGATTTTATGTATAATATTTACTAAAGGGATTGTTAGGTTTGTATTGTCGGGAAGAAATGCAACATGCTACACTAGCGCCATCTAGCGGGCAGCGTTGCCAGTGCGCACTGTGTACTTACTTCCAATATTTGACTGGGAGTGGATTGATTGCCATTCATTTTAGCCCAGTCAATCTAGACAAAAAACAGGCCCTAACTGGAACATGCTAGGGGAGAGCTGAATTTTTGCAGGTGGATAGTACATCTTATGTGGAGTATTTTCCAAAAAAGTCCCTACCCCTCCCCCGCTTGCTTCCTCCCCTGTGCCCTCCCAAACATTAAAATGTGGGGTTCTACTAAAGCGATTATATCTCGTAAACTAAAAGATATATCAGAAAAAAAATTTCGTCGTTGAATTTCTTATAAAACTGCCTAAAAATTTTACAATAAAACTTTTTTTAATATCTGCATTAGTTTGGCCAATAATAATGAGATTGTTGTTAAAAATTTTTTTTTTTTTGCAAAATTATTTTTTGAAGTTGAATATTTTTTTTGTCTGAGAAAATATGAAAAAATAGTTTTCACAAATAAGTTGTCAAATTTAATAAGCTTTAAAACCATGCATAACAATGTTTACTTACATCTTTTATTTCTATCGAAAATAGTGGACAAAAACAACGGCGTGCGCGGGCTGGCCGTAACTCGGAGTGGCGAGGCCAAGCGACATGTCGTTCTTGTCGCGTCGCTAATTACTTGTTTCATCAAGTTGAAACAAACAAAAAAATAAATAAATATGGTCAGTTTGATCTCATATGTTAAAAAAAAGATATGTCTTAAGGTTAAGGTGTGTGTCGGTTTTGTGGTTATATTTTGACGTGGTTGCGCCAAGCCTTGTATCAAGTTTTTTGTGCGTTTTCCCTCCTTCATCAGGTTAAAATATTGAAAAAAAATTAATTAACAATTAATAAATATAAAAAAAACCACTGAAAATGTCTGAAGAGAACTTATTGTGTATTTTATGTAAAAAAATACCTTCCAGGAAATTTTGTTAAAGTAAAGAAAGGGTTACAAATGCTAATTAACGCTAGTATTGAAAGAGATAATAATTATGTTAAATTAACCACTTTAGATAGCGTAACCAACTGTGCACGTAGATTGTAGAAAAATGTATAATAAGCCTAGCAGTATTAAAGCTTTTACAAATGTTAATTATAGCCTATTGACCAGTAGGTACACCTCAGCCATTCCTAAGGCATTTAGAAAATACATTTAATTTCACGGAGAACTATTTGTGAGTATTATTTGTGATAATAAAAAACAGCATTTGATCTTAAACTATCTCACAAATATCGTTAACAAATACATTTGGTGTTAAGACCAGAAATAGGGGAAACATTGTAATATAATAGATGACAAATGGGGTGCAAAAATAAAATCTAAACTTTTAGGTGTGTTTGATTTGGTCGTAGCAGAAGCTCGCTATCATGGCATTTGCTACAAGAAGTTCTGTAAAAGTAAACCAACTCAGTATATAGGAACACCTAAATATGATAATTCAGCTAAAAATTTTCTTAAACTCTGTAGTTTTTTAGAAAATACTGACGAATGTCAGTTTATATTAGAGAAATTAGGGAAAATAGTAAAAGATATTTGTGGCAGTGATCTTCCGTCGTACCCATATACATTTCCTAAAAAACAAGTAATTGACTATTTTCAAGATTTTATGTATACGTGTATTTTTGGCAGAAAAACTGTCATGTGCATGTCTCACTCAAGTTATAAGATACTAGGCGACTGGTACAGAAACAAAGATAAGAATGTAAATCTGGAATGTTTAAGAATTGTACTTGCTGCCGCAGAAATAATCAGAAAAGATATTTAAAAAAATGCCACATGATTGTGAAAGCTATCCTGATGTTCCGGAAATCAGTCGTGGGGGTGATGATTTAGTTCCTGAAACTCTGAATCTGTTCACGTTAACTGTAACCAAGAAGAGATTGTATGATAATGGACCTGATGTTACGAGAAGACGTTTAGTAATTAACCACGCCATCATAGCATCTGCAAGGCCAAGGTCTTTTTGTCATCAATTCAGACAAGTTTGTGTTTTCTACAGAGAATGTACTGATCTAAGAATTTAATAGAAGTGTTGTCGTCATTGGGCATTTTTTCGTCGTGTCATGAAGGTGACAGATACCAAAGATCTGTAATAAGAGCTGGGCCTCCTACAATCGAAGATGATACATTCACAAAATTTGTGTTCGAAAATGCCGACGTTAATATAAAAACATTTGATGGCCTAAGCACATTTCATGCCGTGGGAAGAATAAAGTGCAATGTGCATATCCAGCCTCTAATTTTACAAGTCTAGATGTACTTCGTCTTCAGTGATGAAATGGAAATTTCGTTAATCAAGAAAATATCCTTCAACCTTGTTACGCGAAGAGAAAAAAGAGCGGCTTGAAAGATGTAACCATCAACGATGTCAGTGAATGTATATCTTTCAGAAAAGAGCATGCCGATTCATTATCTTTTGTATCTCCAACCAATTATGTGTGGTTAAGTGACATAAAATTAGCATTGTGCAATCAAAAGTTAGCTGGAACGGGTTTATAAACGATTGTGTGACATTGTAACTTCGACCAACCGCTTTTTCTCAAACCCATTGAAATGGTAGCGGGGGCTGATGGATCATCTGAAATTTCAAAAATTATTGTACGGCTAGGAAGTTTCATTTGTAAATGTCATATTTGGGATGTATTGGATCACGGAAGAAAGTGGGCTCGAAGATTTATGGAAAACTGTGTACGGAGGTCCCATAGTGATACACATGATAAAAGGACACGCTTATGCAAGAGCTGTAAGAGCCCATGTTCTTACAGGTGCTGCAATCGTCAAAATAATTTGCAATGACTCTCATGATACACTTTTTCTTCGTGAAATAAAAGAAATATTGTGAACAAGGAGATGTCACATGAATTAGCTTGTGAAGACGAATCAGTTGCAATAAATCTTAAAAATTTCACCGACACTTAAAACACAATCAAAGCGACAAGTCGGACAGCAAAACTTACAATATGTTTTTACTTAACAATATGTTTTGCTCAGGAGTTTGGACTGATACGTGCTTTGACATGAACAATCTTTGATGAAGTCATTAAAAACAGTAGGAGCACTTACGCAAGGGTGTGGGATTTCTCAGTAAATGGATATTAGGAGCTCCATTATTTCTTTCAATCAGTGAAGCTTTTCATAATTTCTTGGGTTTAAGTTACAAGAAAAGTGAGCAGTATGTTGAGCTTAGGGAGAGCCAGTTACGGGACACACAATCCTTTTGCTCGAAAGTCGGGTGAATTAATTTGCATTTCTTCGAGATTAGTATCAGACTCAACTAAAACATATGACGATGCTTATGAGGTAGGGTTCAAAGCTATGAAGAAAATGGCAGGGCAAAGTTTTTCAGAAGGAAAACTACACAGATCGGATGATTGATACTCAAGCCAGTAATAAATCTGACAAAGTTAGAAACAAAGAAGTTATAATCAACCCTAAGCAGATATTCAATAGAATATTATGCGTATGTGACAGTCCTGCAAAGCTCAAATCCTACTTTGAGTTTGAACTAGCTTCGCATCCACCTTTATTTGAAGACGTTTTTTTAAAGAAAGGTAAGAAAGCCTCCATTACTACTATTACTATACAATTTAGTGTTAAAGCGTTTTTATATCGTAAATCAATTAAAAAGTACTCAGTGTTTCAATTTAAAACTATAAATACCTAACTAAGCTCAAATCGGTCATCTGCAAGCACAGCGTGCTAGGGCCGACCGCCAAGCACGCCGTGCCGCCCTGCTATCGAATCGGATTTTGACCAGTATTAAGAATAAAGGTAAGCAATATTATATATCGTTTTAAAGCTTATTAAATTTGGCAAATAAATTATTTGAAATATTTTTGCGTGTTGCCCCAGATAAAAAAAATATTCACCTTTAAATCAAAATTTTACGAAAAAAAAAAATATTTTTGCGACAATGTCATTATTATTTGCCAAACCATAATAGATAACAAAAACAAACATAGAACTTATTTTTAGACAGCTTTCTAAGAAGTTTAACGGTGAAAATTTTTTTCAGATGCATATAATAGTTTAAGAGATATAATGGATTTCGTAGAACTCTAAAATTGCAAAGTTTGAGAGGGGACAGGGGAGGAAGCAAGCGGGGGAGGGGTGGGGACTTTTTTGGAAAATACTCCACATAAGAAGTACTATTCACCTGCAAAAATTCAGCTTTCCTCTAGCATGTTCCAGTTCAATGCGTTCATTGACTGGGCTATTTATTTTTTCCGCCTGCTGGTCTTTTACATTAAATGAATATAATATGTTGTGTTTGTGTTGTAGCAAAGTAACAATGTTCAAGCAAGTACATGGCTTTCATTCTTATGTTCCACTTTTTAATACAACTTATGCTAGAATTTTATTGTAATGATTGTGATATGTACAACATTAAAATTTTTTATAACTTTGTTCCACTTTGTAATCATTTTTTTAGTTCGATTAATGAATGCAAAAAAAAATCTAACAGATAATACAATACATATGTATGTTTTATCAAATAAATAAATGCAGGGTGTAAATTAAATTAAACATTTGTTTTAATCTGGAAATAATCATTTTATATAATATCTGTTTTTCTGTCACTTACAAATACATAATAAACTATGGTGGACGGGATGAACATAATATTATGTTGGTAATAAAGAAGTGAGTGTAAGCAGTAAGTGCAGTAAACAGGTGGTTTATTTCAAATAATTCACATATATTAAAAAAAATTAAAAAGTACATTATTTCATTAAGATGGGAAATATAGCTCTGGACCAAAACAGCGTGGCTTTATTAATAGCCTCCAGACAGAATTCTTCATCATAATCGATGTGGAAAACATTTATTTTGCCGGATGATTCAAAATTGGGTTCAGCAACACAAAACACTCCCTTGACTTGGTTCAGTACAAACATTTGTATCTGCATTTGCGCATAATATTTTCTGGCAACAACACCCTCAAAGTAATTTTTCATGGTACTATCTTTGACTGGACACTTGACTTCAACGATATAATCATCAGTGACTGCATCAGGGGAGCCACCGATAATTGGTATTTTGCAACTGATTTTCAAACCACATTCTTTATATTTGTGTCCCAGTTGGCTCGCCAGTGATTTTAAGACCAAAGGTTCTAAAAGCCGACCTCGTTGCATAGCCTGTGTGTCTGGAATCTTGGCTGCCCCCAAGATGACTTCGGTCAATGTGCCATCCAATGTTTTGCAGTTCGCTGCCTCGTATAGTTTGGATGCAGTAATTCTACCGTATCGCATTTCGTGCCATAACGGGCAGTTAGCCTACTTTCTTGTTAATGAACAAACTTCCTGGAAGATATTTGTAGGAATATCTAGATCACACGTAATAAAATTAATGAAATCTGTCGCACTTCTATTGTGCAGGTTTCGTGTTTTTTTAAAAGCAGAAATCATCCTGTGGATAGACAAACAGTCGGTGGGCTTCGGATCCATGTGGAGTTGAGTCAGCTGGCAACGAAGCCCCTCCTTAAGACTCCTTTGGAGTACTGCTGCCAGGAAATCTCCATTACCTTTCTCCACACTTTTTACTGCGTTCTTGCCAACTTGGGAGGCCATAATGAACTTTTGGGAGGTTCCGACACACAATAATTTTGACTTTCTCCAATAACAGTGGACAGATGTCGACGCTGGTTCTTCACTTCTCCTATGGAGGCATGTTAAAAAAGCCAGTGCGTGTTTACAGCCACCTGAAAGCAAAATGTTCCAAATATAAATAATTATTTGTCAATAGCTAGCCTCACAATGATCGTGTGTTTGTTACATCACATTGTTCTACCCCACATTTCCGTTGGGTAGAGTGAAATGTTATAATATAGCAACATACAGTTCAACTAACCTCTAGAGTCTTGACATTCCAACACTTGTATTTCATCTTCCATCTCATCACACTGAAGTATAACAGAGTATGCTTTTTGGCGGACACGATGCTCGGGGGTTACTTTTGCTTTTACTGTGCAGATAGGACCTTCTCTTTTTACCTGCACATATCCGATTGCATTGTCGCCGTAACTTTCACGTGCAGACCTTCAAAATACATAATAATAACACATTAAAAACAATAGCTACCTATGTATAACTGAATGTATACAATGACATACTGACAAAATATTATTATTGTCTTAATTATAATAATTGATGAAACATAATGTATTGGTGCTCTATTTTTAGCTTCTCGCATATTATAGAATGTAGAAAAAATACTTAACGTTTTGTTTTGACATTTCTAATTTCGGTTCCAATAAAATTGATATTATTACTTAGAAAAGTAGCCATCATAAATGAATCTATTTTCGGCAAATTGTCAGACTGGCCCTGAACAAAACCTATTTCAGCCATTTTTGAAATCCAAAAGATTGCTTAATAATTTCATAAAATAAGTTCGCAGGCTGCAAACAATAAAACTAGTAACTAATAACCACTTTACCTATAGTGTCAAAACTGTCAAATTCAAAATTCGCCGGAAATCACGGTGCTGCCATATAAAAAATAAAAATTCAGTGTGGAATGTTACAAAATTAATTGAATATTATCGGAGACGGGACATTTTCATGTAGTGACGTCACGAGCCCAAAAAACGGATTTATTTAATAAAAAATTTAAAAAACTATAAATTTCTAAAAAAAATTAGTAACATTTTCGTAATCTTAGTAGAAAAATCTATCCACACGATTTTTTCCAAGTCATTATGAAATCCATGCAAGTGGCCTATTCACTTCTCTGATCGAGTTTCATAAAAAATGATTTTTGACTATATTTAGGCGGTATTGTTTGTTCATCGACGATATTGTTTTCTCTGTACATCACTTTGGCATAATTCTTATTAATTTCTTATTTTGCTCACCACAATATTTGCCAATAGCATAAACTAAATGTTTTATAATATACGTAATATAGTTGTGACAAGTTCTCAGTGAAACCTTTTATTTACTTTGAATAATGTGTACTTCAGAACAGGGTTTTTGCACAATGCATTTTCGCAGATTTGAAAAATATGATTTTTTTTAACAAATGTAATCAGGCATTCTTATTTAAATTACTTTAGATAAAATTAATTGTAACTGTTATGTACCTGCTATTTTTTTATTTATCTAAAATTTAATATACAAATATATTATATGAATTTATTTTAAAAAATATGAGTCTACTTGTAAATAAAATGTGCAATCCTAGTCCAAAAATATTTTTATTCAAGCTAAATACGCAAAAACTACTTAAATAACTCGAACTAATAACCTATTTTTGAATATAAATAGCTGTTTCTTGTAGTAATTGTTGAAACGATGTGTATTTTTCATAATATGTGGCTAAAAGTTCGGAGGTTAAATAAATATTGGTTAAGGTATCGTTTAATTCAGAGTAAATTATATTACTTACCTTTTAAAATAACGAAATTCGTATATTTTAACTTTGAAAACTATGTATTTTTCGGCAATGTGACATAACTAACATTCCCGATTATCTAAATGGGAGATCGATCGACCTAGGTTGCTAAACGAAATTCAACGTTTAAAAATTTCAAAGTTTCTTACTTGCTTCGTTCACGGGCCACATTGTGGCCCGCGGGCCTGGGGTTGGGCACCCTTGATCTATACCTATCTTCTTGTAAACAGAATAATTAATAAACCCATTCGTACTAAAACAGAAGGGCAAAACGTTCCAAGTACACTACACGCAATCCATTGATTACCAAAAGAGCAATTCATATAAAACGATATTAATAATGAAAAGTTTTGTCTGTGCAGATTAAAAACTAAAAAAAAAAAACATTTTTATTATTAATCACCAAAATAATGTATGTGATTAATATTGCATTTTGATATCAGGTAATGTAAAACGTATTTAGTTCAGTTTTTTTACTTAAATAAGTGAAAATTAAATTTTATTTTTTCTAAAATTCCAGCGTTATAACAAAAGTATCTAACGTGACCTACCTAACGATTATAAAGCAACTACCTGAACATTAATCCCAATACGATCGCAAATTTGAATAATAGAACAAAAAAATAAAATTGAAGCTTTTCGAGCAATGTTCGGTATACTTTCATATTAGTCAGAAAATTTTTTTAATTAGTGATTTTAAAATGCCAAAATCAACAGTGTCGTACGACGAAAATGAAATATCTAAAATAAATTCAACGCACTCAGTACTCCCAACAAGTTCCACTCAAGAGTCTTTGGAAATTACACAATATCCTTCCACATCTAAAAATTCTGATTGGGTAAGATTATTAAGTATTATTTTTTCGATTTCATCATCCTTCAAAGACGCTTATGTGGGCAGATAAAGCTTCTCTTCACTAATGGGTGCTCGAAGCACCAAGTAACGTTTAACGTGAACATGGTCGCCAAGTTTTCTACCAATATTGGCAATATTTGGTTAAAATTTTGCTTTCATGATATCAGCAAAGCTTTCTACCACGTCGATGTAGTAGATTCATGTAATGTCGACACAATTTATTATTCTGACTTCTGCTGTTTCAGTGGCGCGAATTTGTCGCGAGTTCGGTTAATTATGGATTTGATTGAAGATTTTGACATTATTGAAGCAATTGAAGATGAGGAAATGCGTAGAGGGGCAGCAGCAAATAGGAGGCCGCGAGTTCTGCGAGCTCGTGTTAATTTTTTAGAAATTGTGGCCTATCTAATGTAGGAGTCAAAATATTGATTCAGCATTTTTTGAGCCACGAAATGAATAAACAATCATCATCCCCGGTCCTAGGGATTCGGGGCGATTCAGAGGCATTCCTAGCATTAGGCCCCACATATATTTTACACATTGAACATTAATATTTATTCATTGTAATCAGGAGAAAACAGTTGTTTTTTTAAACAGCAAAGTTATCAAATGGATCAGGTAATAAATAGTTTAGAATTTTTACCTGCATATTATGATACTAGATGTCATCACCATTTCATTTAAATGAATACCAAAAGGATTTGTTAAAATTTAAAAATAAAGTTCGCTAATATAAAGTCAGTTCCACATTTATTAAAAAAACAGAGACTTTACGGTTTTACAATAAGGGCGCTTTACAGTAAAAAGAAAAGAAACAGCTCGGTAAGAAAACTATGGTGATTTTAATGGTATTATGTATGTTTTATGTATTATAAAAAACACAAACAAATAAGTATACATACCTATAAATTAAAACAAACATACTCTTTTAAAACACTATATTTAATTTAATTATCGACCAGTTACAGAAGAAACCTTACTTCCTCAGAACAAAATAAAAATTAAAAATACAGGGAAAATTAATTACAATACCAAAATACAATTGGAATGTAAGAATAAGCCGTGATTATGTTTTGTTTGGTGACCGGACAACTCGGAATGAAACCAACTCAGAACCATCTCAGATAAGTCAATTAGAGATTTTCTGGCCTCTGTGTTTCCTCCCTCCTACAATCTTCCTCTCGTCAAAAATACCCACTACACAGCATCCCTGAAGATGACATAGGCCTTAAGGGAAATTATTTTCCTCAGGGGCCTCATGAGTGGAATTAAAGTGATTGTCATTTCACTTTCATAGATGGCGCGCGTATAAACGGAAAAACGCTTTTGCGTACAAACGCAAAATGAATAAATAGTTTTGTCAATAAAAAAACTCAAATCTTTCAAAAAAGGCTAAAAAATACAATATTGCATCGGAGATTGAAACCGATATTGTATTTGTTAGCCTTTCTTGAAAGATTTGAGTTTTTTTATGGACAAAACTATCTGTTCATTTTGCACATGTACGGGCGCAAACAATTAATTATTCTTAATATTTTAAAGCATAACATGTAAAAGCGTTTTTCCGTAAAATTATTATACGCGTGCCATCCATGAAAGAGTAGAATATGAACTCTTTTGATAATCACCTTAATATAAATACAATGGAAGTGTATGTAAATCTGTAATCAAGATATAAAACAACTCGTTGAACAATCGAACAATGCGTAAGTGCCCTAGGGATGATCTTTCACAAATACATTTTATCATAATTTTTATTCTGAGAAACAATCTACTACTACTAATACTACTAATTTTTGTCTAATCTAAGTCCAAATCATGATCCATTGTCCAAATCATGATCCATTGTCCAAATCATGATCCATTGTCCAAATCATGATCCATTGTCCAAATCATGGATCAATCATGATCCATTGTCCAAATCATGGATCAATCATGATCCATTGTCCAAATCATGATCCATTGTCCAAATCATGATCCATTGTCCAAATCATGATCCATTGTCCAAATCATGGATCAATCATGATCCATTGTCCAAATCATGGATCAATCATGATCCATTGTCCAAATCATGATCCATTGTCCAAATCATGATCCATTGTCCAAATCATGATCCATTGTCCAAATCATGATCCATTGTCCAAATCATGGATCAATCATGATCCATTGTCCAAATCATGGATCAATCATGATCCATTGTCCAAATCATGATCCATTGTCCAAATCATGATCCATTGTCCAAATCATGGATCAATCATGATCCATTGTCCAAATCATGGATCAATCATGATCCATTGTCCAAATCATGATCCGAGAGTGCATTATTTTTTTTTATAAACAACTTCTTGCTACAGTCCTATTCACACATCGTCTCGTACATACCCTTATTTTTTACATTAAATCCATACAAGAGGCTCCGAGGAAAATATTTTCTCATCTTTGGAGATACTGTGTGGAGGGTATTTTGTAAGGTGTGTATGAACCTATGTCATTTTTGACAAACGAAAGAGTTTTAATGTTTTTAAGCGTATTTGGTAGGATTATTACTGAGAAATCTGTTTGTATATAATATGTAATAATGAATGGGAAATCATTTTATTTTATTTCTATTTTTTGTTGTTCGTTTTTTTAATTGTTCGTATTCTATATGCAAACATAGAGTAGGTAATTGTAAAAATTAATGTGAGTTGATTTTTTAAAATGTTTTTTTTTTGCTCGAAGGTATATGAATTGTACCTACGAGTTCTCTGAAGTCATCCAAGTAAAATTGCATTTGATATATTCTTATTTATTCTATTGAGTTTATGCTTTATTTATTTATTTTGTAATTTTTTATGGTTATACTGTTGTTATAAATGAAATTTGTATTGTACATAAAAAGCCCAATAGAGCGTCAATAAATAAATAAATATTTTTCACTTTTAAAATAATATTTATTCATGGTAATTGAAATAAAAGAAATTATCTCACAAAACAGAAAAGTTATCTAGTTATTTTATTTTTATTTATTAAACTTAAAAACCGTTCCATTTTTAGGTGGTTTCGGTAATATAAACTGCATTTTATACTTTGCTTATTTCTAATACTTAACACAACCGTACAAAATTTCTACTTTTTTAAATACTTCTAATACCACTGGGAACCAAGGGCCAGTTGTTTTAGAGAATTTTAAAAATTCATCAAATTTCGAAGTTAATGTTTAAATTCTATTCAAGTTCCGTTTTTAGTTCAGTTTTGTGAAACAATTGCCCCACAATGAAACAGTATCAGAACTTAAACAGAACCTTCACGGAACTTGAAAATTAACTTTGAAATTTGATGAATTGTTCAAACTCTGAAACAACCTATTCTAAGCTTAACATTTAGATGTCTTTATACAATTAAATAATTTAAAATATAAGAAAACAATTCGGTATTTTTTTTATCAATCCTTTTAGTACAGTGCTTCGTAACCGTATTGAAATAATCGCCCCCTTTACCACAGTAAAATTATCCAGTGCCCCCCCTCCCCCCCCCCTTCTAATCTTGCTCCGTATCAACGAATGAACACATACGTAAGAAGTGTTGAGCTCGGACGGTACAAAATTTATTTTGAACCTTTTCGAACGGACCTTTATTTTATAAGAATCACATTGAGTATTATGCCTCAGTTTAAATTTGTGTGCGTGAATGTGTAGTTTATTTAACAGAACTTAAGAAACGTTAGCGCCCTAAAGAAAGTATGTGAGTGAGTGTGCGTAGCTCGTGAATGAGCTTTTTTTCCATATTGACACAATAGGTAGCCCCACACGTACAGTTCCGACCGCGTGCCTAGACCCCCAGGCTAAAGCGGCATGCGACCATCCCGCCGACACGCCGTGTCCGCCTGCAGGCCAACCCCTTACGCTAAAAAGTCACCCCACTTCCGCGGGCAGGCCGAAGCGTCAGTTTTGACCATAGATAATAGAAGCTCCATACAAATGTGCCCTCACGAAGGTGGATGTCTATGGTGTCCGCCGAGCAGCCCGCCGAAACGCCGGGTTCGCCTGCCGGCCAAACAGGTACACTAATTTGGGTAAAAACGTCACCACACTTCCGCGGGCAGGCGGAATTGTTGAATGGGCGACCTTGAGCGGCCTTCGGGCGGAAGTGGACGTGTAGGGTGATTTTCAAACGTTCGGAGCGAAGTGTGGTGTGCCGCGGGACATGTTGGGCGGTTTAAAAGTTTTGGTGCAGTTTTGGCCATGGCGATGATACCTGTCATATGCCTGTCAGCTGTCACCCATCATCTTTTGACAGTTTAAGCGGCGGCCGCAATTGATTTATATGAATGAAATTGTAAACCAGTACTTTAATAAAAAATATCGATGACGCTCCATGCAAATTATAATTATTTTGAAGTTTAAAAGGATGAAGTTAATTATTTTTCATAATTAGAATGATGTCACAAAATGAATTTACAATAAATTGTAGAAGTATTTATGTGTGTATTTATTTTACAGTAGTTGTATTAATTCAATTATAATTCTCATCCGAATTAATCTCCTTAGACTTAAAGAAATATTTAACAGTTTATTTTGTGTACTGGCATTATTTAGCTTTGTTTTAACAACTGTGGTAGAGAGAGGTGTGTAATTTATTAGTACAAAGATAAATAAAACACTTTTGTTACGTTATAAAATATATTTTATTTACATAATACATTAAAAAACAGAACAAATAAGCTTATAAAATTAAATGCCTTGATTACGCTAGGATTTGAAAAAACAGATCATATGTTGATTTTTTTTTATGCTGACTCCATACAGGAGGCCCCGGGGACAATAATTTCTAAAATATGCTGTACGGAGGGTCTTTTTGAGGAGAGGAAGGAATGAACATGGGTTGTCAAGTTGTAGGAGGGAGGAAACACAGACGCTTGCAAATCGTTCCACCGCCAAGCTGTTGAACTCAAGAACGAGTCGTAAAAATGAACCGTTCTAATGTGATAAATGACTGTCATGACCGGTCAGTCAGTTGGTATCGCGTTTGGGTCCCACCTGGGCGTGACATGTTCGATTCCTCGGCTGGCTAAGTCCTCCATCATGACACAAGCAACATTTTCCACTTACCGTGGTGGTAGTAGGAGATTTTCAAACATTGTCAGGTTATTCGTAACCCGGGAATGTTTGTCTTTCTTTTCGCGATGCCAACTCAGCCACTGACCGGTCATGACATTTGTCACATGAGAACGGGTCATTTCTACATAGCTGCGTTGAACACAACGTAGCTTGATAGCTCGGCGGTGGAAAGATTTGCCAGCCTCTGTGTTTCCTCCCTCCTACAACTTGGGTCTCTTCAAGACTCCAAGCCAACTCAGTCACTGACCGGTCGCGGGAACATACATTGGTGATGCGTACAACTCAACTAGCACACTGTGATACACCTCCCATATAAAAATTAAAATCTTGAAAAGATTTACTTCTTTAGTGGCCTATAATATCCTAATATAAAATACATTTCGATCGTCCAGTTGATTGGTCCGACATCTCCGAAAAATCGAATTTGAGTTGAGTATGCAGTTACGTGTAAAAGTGTACCCCCTACCTGGTAGAATACTAAGATTACTCATAAACACCACCATATCAATTATATTGCAGAAAAACTTGAAATTGAACAAAGTGTTAATGTTTTCTGGGTCACTAGTAGGACATTTCACGAATTTACCGGACCATTATGCCTCCCGGTGTTATTTTATATCATTTTTAGTATGTAAAACACAGACAAGTGTAAAATATATTTGATTTGTAGTGAACATTCCAATGTTCCTTTCCTCATTATCTTAAAACTTAGTATTTGGAGATGTCTGACTAATCAACTGGACGATCAGTATCTGTTCTTGATATTTAATACACCTTTAGATAAAAAAAATAATATTCAGTTTGTTAGGAGTATTCACCTCTCTTTAATATTTTTGTCTATAGATTTTATTTCCCTAGGAAGACAAGGCACGATCAAGTGAATCAGATACTAGAGATAGGCCATGTTAAGAGTCAGAATAATAGAAGAGTATGTATGAATATGAATGAGGCATCTTTGCACACTCTTGTGTGCCAAGACCTAGTTGTTTGGCGGTCCATCCTCTCGGCCTACCCCTGTGGAGAAACGGCATGATAGTTGATTAGTTAGTTTAGTTCTTATTTGTCTATACTTGTTTGTCTTTTGTTATTTTTATTAATAATCTTATCCTGACAAAGAAAACTTTGTTTTCGAAACATGTTGATAATTTTGATTAAAGAGTGGTGTAGTTATTTGTTTTCATTTAATTGAAAATACTTTTTGCCGTGAAAATCTATAATCATATCTGGACTTTCGTGATAATACTTGTCCAAGGTGAAAAGATTTTTCGATGATGCTAGTTTAGTTATTTTAGAAAAAAACACTTTTTGCAACTTATGCTTCAAAATATTAAAATGAATTAATTGTTTGCACCTGCATATACGTGTAAGAATAAAATGTTTGGTCCATAAGCAAAATCAATTCTTTCAAGAAAGGCATACAAATACAATATTGGATTGAATCGCCGATACATTATTGTATGTAATATGTTTTCATGCCTTTCATGAAAGAATTGAGTTTGTTTATGGACAAAACTATTTATTCATATTCAATACGTAAACTATTCCACTAAGGATGGGTTGTTTCAAAAAATTTGATGGATTCATCAAATATTTGAAGTTGATTTTCACGTTCTGTGTAAATTCTATTCAAGTTCTGTTATTACCTAATTATAGGACAGTTGCTTCACAAAACTGAAATAATCACAGAACTTGAATAGAACTTACACAAAACGTTAAAATCAACTTCAAATATTTGATGAATTCATCAAATTTTTTGAAACAACCCGTCCTTAATATTTTAAAGCATAACTTGCAAAAAGTGTTTTTCCTAAAAATAATTAAACTAGCGCCATCTGTTGCGAAATAATAAATTTAGAATTCTTTTATGTGTCATTCACCCTTTGAGATCATGAATTCATCCATGTTATTGATCTTTCGCAAAATTGGCATGGAAGGCATCTACCAGTTGAAAACTTTAGCATGACCAGGTCCACCACGAGGTATCACATTTGCATTATTATTTAAGGCAGGTTGGCTCGGGATTTGAGGAACCTATTTTTTGACATAATAAATGTTGCTTATGTAAGGAATATTAAGGTATTCCTTCCAATAGAGATGCACCTGTGCTAGTTACTGTACTAATACCCATCATGATATGAAGGCAAAGAAATTTATCTATTTATTCAACTAAGGCGCATTCGTTTTCGACTCAACGGAGTCTGCTCTATCGTATTTTATAAAATATATTGTCAAAAAAAATAATTTGAAATATCTAGCAGTAAAATCTTCAGGCAGGTCTGAAAAATTAAAATTGCAGGTTGTGTCTTGAGTATCAATGTAGCGCTGCCTCCTCGCTGATTGTGTCTTGAGGTTGTGTTTTGAGTATCAATGTAGCGTTGCCTCCTCGCTACCTCCGCTGAAGGTCTTGGTCCGTCATGGCCCTTGGCGGAAAGATGAGGATGTTCATCAGTGGGGGCTGCTCTTCGCCCCGTGCTGGTTGCTGAAATAGAGGGTGTTCCCTGATAAATAACTTATACACAGATTATTCATTACACAGACTTTTGCAGATAATCACTCAATAACTTTTCAATAATAATAAAGTTAAATAGCTGTTTAAAATGGAGGCCTTAACATGGGTAAGCCACCCAGTGAGGCCAACATAATTAAATTATACTATAAAATGTAAAATATTGTATCAAAATATCAATGCTTGGAGAAGATACGACTTTGCATGCAGAGGACACTATATTTTAAAACACTGGACTTAACATGATTTAATATTTGCTCCCCCCCAAATATGCAATCTCTGAAATACCAATTCAATTAAATTTAATTGACATGCTTGACCCTTTCGGGGTTAATAATTACCTATCATTAACGGGACACCTTCGTGGATACAAATGTAATAACTAATTGAAATAAATACATCCATAAAGAATACAAACCATGACAAAAATCTGTTTCTCGTATAATATTTTGAGCCATCTTTATAAAAATATCCGCCAGTTTTTTCTGGAAGCCTCTTTGTCCTATGTGCACCTCCTGCAAACAAGTAAAATAATCAGATAATAATTTATATTATTATAATAATAATTAGCAAGCAATAAATGTTTGGTTTAATAGTGCTTTCACACAAACGAAGTATTGAATTCCGTAAGTCTAAACTTAAACTTTAGGTCGCACAGTTTACACCCGCGCTGTGCAAGCGGGTTTCCTACAGAGCATCGGACCATCCCTTAAAATATAACTAAAAACTATCATAACATAACGTATCATAACCTCCGTCTTACCGGTATTTAGAGATATTTCTTTCCAGGTCTCTGGTAACGTTTGATCAGGAATCACTTCTCGAAACCCCAAACGAAAGTTGTCAATTTCGATACTTTTATTTGTGCTATTTTAGAATAAAAATTCGTAATATCTAGACAAAAACACACGAAACCTGACTTACCAACCTTTCACAGTACAAAAATTTTAAATTTGACAGCCAGTAGCCAGTGTTGCCAAAAATGAAAAACCATGTTGAAAAAACCATGTATTACCATGTTTTGAAGAATAAAAAAAACAAAAACATGCTTTTCGTAAGCTTTATAATGAGAATTTAAATAAGATTCTATAATGCTTTATTACTATACTATCGTTCCCTGTGGGGAGAAGGAGGGAGGTGATTATAATTTAGCAAAATAGTGAAAATATTTAAAATTCGACTCTTTGAAAACGGAGCAAAAATCTTTCTAACGTAGCATTTATAGAAACTCTGCGATTTTTTCATACCTATGGCATGTTAAATAATAGGACAAAATGTGATTTTAACTCACTTAAACTTGAACTTAAAAATACATTAGACAACGTGTAAATTAATTTTTATTTTTCTAGTTCAAAATAAAAATTATAAAAACAATAATAGTACTCAAAATCTTCTCAATAACTAACACCCCCACCCCTCTTCCCCATACACGCAAGCATAGCTTTTTATGGGGAACATTTTAAAAATATAGAGTAATAATTAAGACAAATGAAATGTTACTTATTTAATGCACATGTTATTACTACAACAATTGTGAAATTTTAGACCAGCATTTTATTAAAAATTACCATATTATTATTATTTTGATATTTTTTTTGAAGAGGAGGTAAAAATGTTGATTATTTTTATTTAATAAAAACGATGCCATAAAAAAATTTACAATAAATTATTAAAGCAATTTTCCTCTCGTAATATTTAAACAAAGGTACTTTGTTTAAATATTACGAGAGGAAATGTTACGTGGATGAATTAAATAATTCATCCACGTAACCGTGTACAATGTGACCTTAGAAAGGGGTACCCCAGTATAGACACAAACAAGAAGTAAAAAAAATAAATATATATATTTTTTTACGTCAGCTCCATATAGGAGGCCCTGAGGAAAATAATTTCCCTCAGGGCCTATGTCATCTTTCGGGATGCTGTGTGGAGATTGTTTTTTATGAAATAAAGGAGAGGAGAGTTCTGGGAAGGAGAAGGGTTTAAGGGGTGGTTAGGAATCTGGGGTTCAGTGTGTCCTGGTCATCCGCCTCCAAGACCTAGACAAACCTCACTTCATGAACCCTATGATTATTCATAGGGTTCATGAAGAAATAGAAAAAAAAATCACAATGTAAATCCATTTTATAATATAGAATGTCGACAGTAAAGTAAGAATGATGTGTACTGTAGATAATTAAATATAATATATAATTTTTCGGGAACAACTTGCTAGGAGAATCATTTGCCAATTTTAAAAGAATTGCGCCTTAACTTCAACAGTGATTATAAAAATTACTTTATGCGAACTGAGAAAATTTCCATAGCTTACTTGCAATGGTCCAATAAAAAATGACTGAAGCTGTTATGAGAAAATGTATATTTATTATGAGAACAAGAAAACCCACAGCAATCTTGAGATTTCTTGTGACTGGTTGTTCTTCCGAAGATTTTTTTAAATTAAGTATCTGTTTTCTGCATTTGCCTTAAGGGGACCCGGTGGTCTAGCCCCCATATTTTCGACGAGTTTTTAGGATTTTTTTTTAAATGAAAACAGTGAACAATGCCATTCAAACTTTATAGATATATTAAATTACTTTAATAGTATACAAAAATATTGTTATAATTTTTTTTTAGATTCTAAGTAGTTAAGGAACTGCGCTGAAGTTACCCTCCTCATAAATATGGACCTTGGTGGTGTGTCCAGTTTTGGCTCTTACACTTATCCGAAAACAAAAACAAAAAAATATTTATGATCAGTATGAGTGCAGAGTTATTGCAGGAACTAGAATAAAAAATAAATGAAAAAATTGACAAAATGGCGCGTTGTTGAAATTTAAATACAGAAAACAGACTGTTTTTTCATTATATTTTGTATGTAAAAAAATAGAAGTATTCAACGTAAAAACTTTGTTCTAGTTCCTGCGATAGGTACTGGTGTACGAAATAACATGGTAAAATTTGAGACGAATCGGCTTAGTAGTTTTTTTTTGCCTCACGCCATGCAGAAAAAAGTAGTTTTTAAATAAATGAGTTTGAAGTTTCGCCCGGCCCTTTTACCTGGTTCTGCGCTGACCTGCTGTGGGCCATTGCAAAAAAATTACAGTATATTGTTAAAGGATTGTACTTTCTAAATATTGAACAAAAAAATGTTTAATTTCTAGACCACCGGGTCCCGGTATATTAATTATTTTCGAAACATGCAAAGCTATTTGTGAAGTTTGTGTAATCTTAGATGGTATTTTTTGCAAACAAATCCCGTTTCACATAATTTTATTTAAAATTATGGAAACATTCAAGAGTGTTATTGAATGTTTCGCAATGATCTGTGATGTTCCGGGATGTTTCCGAACGTTAAAGAATGTCCCGGATGTTCTGGAATGTTGTGGAATGCTCTCGATATTCTCGAATGTTCTGGACTGTTCTAGAAATGTCTAGAGGGCGAAACTTCCAGCCCATATATCTTCAAAAGCACGCCCTTCAGGTTAAAACAGGATCATGTAAGGGGGACAGGGGGCACCACCCGTTTCTGAGTTTTGGCGGCACGCACGTTGTACACTCTCTTTCATAATATATATTGATTATATGTATGCCATTTTTTGTACGACATTTTCCCAAAGAAAAAAAAACATTTTTCAGGGAAAGCAAACCACGTTTTATGTTGTGAGGACAAAAAAAAAACATTTTTTGAAAGATTTTATTGAAAATTTAAATAGGAAAAAACTTTTTAAAAAAACATCATACAAATCAAACTCTTATTTTTTCTGTTATCAAGCTTAATTTACAGAATTGTATTTTCAATTAAATACTATGTTAAAAAATAAATAATAATAAAATTTTTACGGTACCTAGAGTAGGCACCTAATTAAAGTTATTTACATGGTTATAATCATATCATTTTATTATATAATTTAGTACGGGACTACGGGTTCACAACGTCTTTTTTAGAGATGAAACGGATATCCGGCAAATATCCGGTATCCGGCATATCCGGCCTAAATTTAAAATCCGGCCGGATACCGGACAATTAACGAGTCTCCGGCCGGATACCGGATAATTTTAAATAACAGTATTAGAATAAAATGCAATATTTTGATTTTTGACGTGTAACTTGTTAGTAAACTGTAGGAATAAATTATTAGTAATCTAATTTTGAAAGTATATAACGTTATTAAAATATTTTTTCTTTGTAACAGTATGATATATTATCGAAGCAATTCGATAAAACATCGTGAAATAGATGTTTTATTAAGAAGAAATGTAATTTTTTCGTGAAGGCCAAAATCTATTTCTCTTCGTGTATTGAACTTAACCCTAATTACACCTATTTATCTAAATTTAAATCGTTCGTTCAGTGATAAATTCCATTAAGTAACTAAAAGCAGAAGAAAAGAGGTAAGCTATTTTCGTTTGGTACATAACTGCCCTTTTTCCTTCCCACCACGAGAAATTTTAACATTACATAACGAAAAAATAGCATATTTTTGATCGTCACTTTTTATATCAAAATATTTCCATAAAAACGATCTTTTTTTATCGAAAACATTTTTTTTCGGTAACTGAATATCTTTGAATTTATAGAAAGAAACAATAATAAAATCACCTCAAACTACAACAGCGCGTTTGTTCGTGCGGTTCGCTCGTGTAACGAGTCGCCAATCGGCTATGTTTAGCTGGATATCCGGCGGCCGGATATCCGGCAATCCGGCTTCAAGGTTGGCCGGATATCCGGTATCCGGCAAAACAACTATCCGTTTCATCTCTAGTATTTTTATCTAATAATTTCATTTTATTAATTTATTCATACTAATAAAATTATTGGATGAAAAGACGTTGTGAACCCGTATGTATGTATAGTCCCGTACTAAATTTCAAGAACTACGTTAATGAATTCGGGATTTCAATCACGCGACCCATGCAAAATCCACTCAAAATACATCATTTGGCTTCCGCTAAAAAAATATGCCTTGTTTGACATGTTTTTTTTTTATACCATGGATCTATAAATGACCCAAAAAACCATACATCTGGTAAAACTGAATGGTAGATAAATTGATTCGTGAATAGAATTAGTCGGTAAAAAGCCATAAACAAACAAAAAAAGTCAGAGACATCTCGCGCGGCGCCCGCTCCAACCCTTACGTGTAAATGCTCAACGGGCTAAACGCTGATGCGAACCGGAGGAGAACTGGCGAGTGACCTGAGCGTTTCGCCTGCGAGTCGATCGCCTTCACACGCACGTTTCCGCCAACGATTCGGAGCGAAGTGTGGTGAGACTCGCAGGCCAAACTCTACGTCTGAAGGCCGCTAATGCCCACCCGAATTTCTACAGCGCCCGCTAAATGCTAAAAATTTAAAAACGCCCGCCAGACCTCCAAAACGCCCACAAAGGGGAGCATAACTCCGGTTAAGAATCACTGTTTTAGTATGTTTTTCTCAGCCTTGTATAGTGATGGGAATGATCGATACATTTACATAATCGATATATTTCTATCAATATATCAAAAGTATCATCGATTAATCGCTGAGTTCGGGAGCAATAGCTACGTCAGGGGCAGTTTTTTTTATCAAGGAGGGGAGGGGGAGGGAGAGGAAGGCACATATGATCGGTATGGCATCATTTTGGTAAGTAGGTACTGCAACAAAATAAAATCAATCACTGTTTTTTTTCTTGGCAATGATTTCCTTGTTATTTACTAGCAACATTAATATTATTTCGGATACTACAAATTTCAAAATACGAATTGAAATAAAATATTATACATGTTTCAAGTATAAAGAAAAGTATTTTCTAATTTATTTTACGTTATTTAGGTGAACAGGACAGTTAGTGCAAATAAGTCCAAATTTAATTCCAGTTTTAGAGGAACTTCCCGATTTCCTGTACCTGTACTTTATTATTGTGTTGCATTTTTCATTTGTTGTTATTTTATATCTGTTTTATATAATATTCTAAGCTCCTGCTGATAAACTACTTAGTTTAGTCAGTGTGTTCAAATTACCATTAATAATACTGATACGGTTTTTGTTAAAAATAACCTCCAAATAATATGTAGGTTAAAATCTCAAACAAACCGAATTGAATTGTATCATTCGATGCAATTGACAAATTATCATTAAATAAAGTTTTCTAACCACAAAAATTATTTCATTTTAATTATAAACTAAGAGACACTGATGTTAATTTCATGCATGTCAATTTCTAATGAACTAGTTTTTTTTTCATTTGAACACATCTTTGCAGATTTTAGTAGAGTATTGTATACTGCCCGAAAAGCTGCGTTTGTAGCGAAACCCAGTGGACATTAAATATAAAAATGGTGTTAACTAGTTATTGCTTTATTTAATACCCAAACCAAATTAGAAGATACCTACATAACCTCAAAATAACTTTATTATTTATTATAATTTATTTATAATTATAAAATTACTTTAAGTAATTAACTTTAAATTTTGAAAAACAATCACAGTGGCACTCTCTCACATTTTTAACAATGCATACCTATAAAATATTTCGATTTTTTTTATTTTTTTTTACAGTTAATACCGCACAAGAGTCCCAACTGCTCCCGTCTGGAGCCAGTGAGACTATGGCATCCCCAAACGGGCCATGTTGTGAGGCTGAAGGTAGTGGGGAGGGAAGGAGATAGGGAAGAGGAAGGTGGGGGAGTACCTGGCTATTCAGATCTGGTCACTAAACACGGCTAAAGCCATTTCAAGCAACGTTTCAATTCTGAATGGTGGTCTTACACCAGGGCGATACTGATAGTATCTTCCACTCTGGAACGTGCCGCAAATATACTTTATATGATTTTAAATGAATAAATTGTGAAATAACACAAATTAATCAAATAAAATTTATTTGCGCACGCCGGGTTCGAACCCGCGACCTTCGGATTGTGAGTCGAGAGTCTTGCCTCGGGACCACGGAGGCCGTCAATTGGCCGGAGATTGTCAAGCAATTCAAGATATTTTGACTTGTCGCGAAATATAACCTCTCGGATCTGAATTAATTCTGACAGATGGAAAACGATTGTATCGATTCCAAAATTATTGTTTCGGACTGTGCATTGAACATTAATATCGATAAGCGAAAACCGATTCCACTTTGGATGACATTTCAAAACGATGATTATTGACATTGATAAGCGAGAATCGATTCCACATTCGATGACAGTTCAAAACGATAATGTCGGACTGAGTATTTAAGGCGGAACTCCTGCGCCAGAATACACATGAACACTAGCTTGAACCACACTATAAACGTTCTTTGTTTTCCGTCTCCTGCGTTTTTTGAAACATGGTTTGAAAGATTGGTGTGAACAGGTGTGAAGTTCGCGCGGTCCGACAATTTTGCTAGTGGCCTTTCCACGCGTACGCAACTGAACACTTGACGTTTAAATAAATGTTAAAATATGTTCCGATGAAGAAGAGATGCTACATCAGGGAGAAAACAGAGATATTTTAATAGATGTTTATTTACCAGGAAAGATTTCCGACTAATATCAATTATTATGACCTAAAGTTAGTATTTGAATTTCGAATGCGTAATTAATGACGCATTCGAAATTCAAAAGTCGAGTTCTGTTAAGAAATTTAGCGATGATATTGTAGACGAAATATAAAGGAGAACACGCAGATTTCAACTTAGACCTAACCTACCTAACTAGATTTTTATTGGGTATTTATTTATCAGGGAAATAATAGAATACCTATTTTAATTGGTCAATTTCTTCCGTGTCTCTGAAACCGATTTATAAATTAATAGACTTTATTTACAAGTGAGTTCACGAAAGATATAATCATCCTTTACGACAGTATTTATTTGCAATTTAAAGTCATAATAGGTATTAGGCTCGCGCGGTTGACATAACCCCAAACGTCATTCGATTTATCTCCGGTACCAACCGCTCCGTACGGCTCCTGTAAAAATATGAACTTATTTCCCCCCCCGCCGGCCCCGCCTGCCTTCCCGCTTCCCGCTTCACCCATTTCAAAAATAATATTAATATTAATGTTGTAAATATTCGTTATTATATTATTATTTTATTATCATATATATTTATTATATTGTATTTAGGTAGTAGTGATTATTAAGCTCGCTCATTGCGCATAACCTCAAAAACTTGTTCGGTTTGATTCTCCATACATGACCGCATCGCGCGGCTCTTGTAAAAATATGAACACATTTCCCCCCGCCAGCCTTCCCCCTTCGCCCGGGAGATGAATGTTTTCCGTCGCCTGTGGTAAAGCTTGAACACAGGGTTTTTGAACACGAAGTGTTCAAATTTTCAATGTTTTGGGTGCTGTTCAAGCTAGTGTTCATGACATGTGTATTGTGGCGCAGGATACGCCGCTTGATGTGATCATTGACATCGATACACGTACATCGATTGTTCAAGAATCGATTTATCGACGACAATGTATCGAAATACATCGATGGTAAAAAAGTTCGATGCAACATCGATTTATCATCGACTGTTCCATCGCAACTTTTTGGGCGGGCCCGCTCGCCCAGTGTCCGCCGTACAAGACACGGATTTTGATGATTTCACGCGACATCGCTCTCGGCTATTTGGCGGTTCATTGTTGTTTTTAAATGTTAATATGAAATAACATTTAATTTTTGTTCATTCTTATTAGTTGAAATGTTGATAATGATTTGAAATAGTTTTATAAAAAGTATTTTATAGTTCACAATTCTTTAAAAAAACAGATAATGAAAATACTAAGTAAATGAATGAATGGTACCTAGTTGCAAACGACATGAATGCGGATGACGATAGTTGACGGTGATTTTTTTTCACGTACAAAAAAGACTCGGCAATAATATCCTTTTAAAATTGGAGGCAAGACTCGTGAAGTTTTTTTTTATTTCTGCTCCAAATAATCGCAAAAAAGACAAAAAATAAAACAAAAATTGCAAAAAGAGTTTGGAAAAAAACGTTAACTTTGAACTAAGGCAACAGATATAATTTATGAAAAAATATTTTTTTAAAGTTAATAATAATTTAAATGAAGCACTATGTTGAAGAATGTTTAAAGTACTTTTTTTAAAACTTTTATCCAATGAGAAGAACACATATAACCTGATTCTTCATACTTTAAAAATCACCTAAATACAGAAGTACACAAATGACCTTATTCTTCGTGCCTTAAAAATCACCTTAATACAGCAGTGTAAATTCGCGCCCTGTGTATGTGTACCCCCGTTCTGCGACAAAGGTACAGAATAAAAGTTTCAGATTATAATATTAATTGTCAGTGAGTAAATGAGAATAATTTTAAAATTTATTTTTAGTGGTACGCAGAACTAAAAATAACATCAAGTTGATCTTTCTTTGACTTATAGGAATCAAAGATTGAATACTGAAAAAAAAATTGACGAAAAATACAATCATTTCTTAAAAATCAATTACTGGAGGGGCTGACAATGACGGTTGACGGTGATTTTTTCCATGTACAAAAAAGACACATCAATAATATCGTTTTAAAATTGGAGTGAAGATTCGTGTCGTGTCGTGAAATTTTTTATTCCTATTCCATTAAAGACAAAAAATTGAACAAAGAGCTTGGATAAAAAAAAAGTAAACTTTGAACAAAAACTTTGCAATAAATATAATAAGTCATTTAAATAAAGCACGTATCTTGAAGAATATTTTAAGTGATATTTTAAAATACTTTTTTTGAATAATAAGTACTCTAACAACCTGATTCCGCACACCTTCAAACTCACCTACATATACATACTAGTAAATGCACAAAAAATCAACTCAAGGGCGCTTTACAATAAAATAATCATAATATCTAATTGCTATTTAAATAAACATTAAGTTTTCTCTTATTATTTTTAACGTTATTCAAATCATTTACATGTTTTGAAAAGTTATTTAATAATATATTGACTAATACTCTACAAATAAGTCGAACGTTTTTCTATTGGGTTGCCCACACAGACAGTCCTCGTCAAGTTCTATATAAAAACCTCCAGAGTCTAAGCTTAAAAATGTGAGATGGCAAAGAATATCAGTAACATAATTTTTTTGAAAGAATAGACTTTTTATAGAAGGATCATTAATTATTGTTTCAAACAATGCACATAAATGAAAACAAATAAATTTTACCGATTGTGTTGGGACACAGAGACCACCTCTTTGAAGGTGATCAAAGTAGTCGTCACCGATAGCTTGGCCTTTGCTATCTAAAATTAAGATTTCACATATATTACACTTAATTTTTTTCCTGACACTATGTACTGCATAACCACACACATAAGTTTGAGAGGCCTCGTCTAAACTACATTTTTCTAAATAGTCGGTTGACAATACGTGCTTAAAATCTTCGATGTTACTTAAAAACTCATCTCCCGAACAATCTTTTTCGATGAATTTAAATTTCATAGATTTTAGGTCCTGCGATTTTAGTAAATGTTTGACTCGGATTTTTTTTTCCGATTCAATAATTTGTCTGAAAGAGATATGGTAGTTACAACCCGATATTGAGCGATATCTGCCAAATCTCTTTTCTAAGCAATCAGACTGAAATTTTCCCAGCAGAACATATTCAATAGAAAAGTTTTTAAATGCAGTTTCAATAATTTCTAGGATCGTTGATGTACTGTGGTGTAGAGCAGCATAAGTGTCTCTCGACAAACATGTACTACTTGGCATGGCGTGCCACTTATCCAACCAATTTATAAAGTCTTTTAAAAATACAACACTCCAGTCATTGGGGCTAGAAACCGGAGAACAGTACTGGTTTAGTTTAAGTTTACCTTTAATCGTATTTTTAACGTTAACAACATTCCACCATTTACGGATAATTTCTAAGAATTCTCCCGTTTCTGCATAAAATTCTGTAGATTTCAAAGTCGCTACAGTAGAATCATGGAAAATATTATCTACCAATATAACGCTTTGCCTTTCTAAACTAGATGGGAAAAGGCTTTTAGAATTTAATCAAGTTCTTGTTTATAAACAGATTCCAAATGTTGGAAACTAGCGGTTCTAGGCTCTCCAGATTCAAAACTGGAAAAAGTAAAGCTTTTTCCATCTGATTTTAAATTTAACCAATTGTTCCTAATGTTTTTAAATATATGTACAAAATCATAAAGTAAAAATATTCCTGTACCCACAATATCTGAAGACAGTTTTCTGTACATATTTTGATTGAGTCTATTGTTGTCGGTAATAACACTAACAATTTTAAAACCCACCGATTCCACAAAACGTACAACCTGCAATGTCAATATTTTTAATTCATTTCCAGTTGTTCCATGCGAAGGGAAAAGCCTAACAATTTCATTAAAACTACCAAAAGCCGAAGAAATCATGAAACACTATATTTTATTTTCTGCGTACCCAGTAATTTTTTTGGCTTTAAATTCTATCTTACTGTTCAAATATATTTCATCTACAACTAAGTTCACAAGTTTTTCCCGATCTGAGAGCTTCTCCGATATGTGAAATAAATAATGATTAGTATTATTTATTTTATCAGGTGAAACACTTAACGATGACGATATATACTGCAAATATCTTTTGTGAGGTAAAATTAAAAAAGTTCTAAGGGTTTCGTAACATGCTGGAGACTGTGAATATACGTTGAATGCAAAAATTATGCTTGCCGTGGAATAGTTTCGCTTATTCAAAGTTAGCAAATGTAGTTGATCTTTAATTATACCCAACTGTTTTTCATGTTTATAGCTGTCATCAGCATATTCAAGGGCTGTCTCTAAACAGGCATTAGCTTTTGCAATATAAAAATTAATATTCTTTGCATCGTTTTCTGCCTGAGAAACACAATCACCTAACTTATACCTAGACAACAAATTACCAACTGTGACCATCGACTTACTGCTAAATTTTCTGGCAAAATCCATTTTAAATCATGATCCGAGAGTGCGTTATTTTTAATAAATACATTAACTTTTAAATCCCTACTTACAGTGACACTTGTCACTATTTCTAATGCAATACCTGAACATAATATATCGTCATTGGTGACTAAATCTGTATTTAAAGTGTAAAATATAATATAATCACGAAGTACTTTTATATTCCACACAGTCCATAGTCAATTTAGTTTGGAAATTGTTTAAAAAGTCATCATAATTTTTCACAATGTCACTTTTCAAAAACTCTTCAATTTTTTGATTTTGGCGTTTGAAAACATTTTTTTGTCGCACTGAAGGATTTTGCCTTTTTTAACTGTTTTGGTACTTAAATATTTTGGTAGATTAGGAAATATGTGAGGAATCGCGTCAGGGATTAACTTTGGATAACTTAGTGGGACTCCCATCTGCCAGGTTCCATCTGCTTTCTTGAAATTTTCTAATTTAATCACTTCACTAGTGTCAAAATGTTTGGTGCATACAAATGAACCTTTTGTCGGCACCCATTTTGCTCGTGGTATGGCTTTGATCCAGGAATTTCAAAGATCGCCAGCTCTGGGAAACGAGAAGGTAGTCACAGATTCGTCTCCGTTTTTCAGGCTAGCGTCAGAGTTTGATTTACAACATGGAACACAACACCTCCTAGGCATCTAAATAAGAATAAAATAAAACATTGCCTATATTACTTAGGAATTACTCTTTAAAACTTGAAAGTTGTCTTCTATAGTAATTAATTTTCATTTTGGGAGACGGGTATGGGTACCGCCACCCCGGGAACCATTAATTGGATAACCAACACCCCTGCCATAGGTCACCCCAAGTGGTTCGCTACGTTTGGTGACTTAGCAGGGGTGCCCGGGTTCATGGGGTGACGTTTGTCTAGGTCTTGGCGGCCAATGCGTTTGCTCACCTACTGCATGGTGGGCCGGATCGAGAGAGATTGGTTGAGGGAGACCTAACCTAGACCTCTCTAGCTGGTCACTCTCGACACATCGCCTTGCACCGCAGTTGGAGGGATGGATTCATACGTCTGTCACTCCTGAACACATTGACCCTCAGATTCCTACCCACCCCTAATACCCTTTTTCCTTCCCAGAACTTCCTCCTTTCTTTCCCTAAAAATATCATCTTCACGGCGTCCCCAAAGATGACATAGGCCCTGAGGGAAATTATTTTCCTCAGGGCCTCCTGTGTGGAACTAATGTAAAAATAAAAAAAGGGGAGAGTATCAAACTGCTCATTCACTACAGTTAGGTATTTGTTGGTACTTGTAAGCAAGTTCAGAGGCTACCACCTAGCCGAGGCTAGCCACCTACGCCATCAACCGTCTGTTTGGAGACGCGGGCACGTAGACACGATTTAGATAAGCCAATCAGCATTTTGAAAAAATGCGAATTAAAAATATTTTATAAAATTTTAATTTATTAACTCTAATGAATAAAGCTTGTAAAGCTTGAATAAAACTATAAATTTTTTTAGCAAAGAGGGATACGTAGGGACATCATTTACGCCCTGGACCTTTTTTACGTCTTTTTTTTACTCAATCTGACTTAGAATCTAATGGTGTTTCGACGTGGATAAGATTTCTGGTTCGTATATTTTATTGGATGGTTTGCATAATGATAATAACTGTTTTATCATATTAACAGAAAACAGTCCGTGTGGATAAAGGGAGACGGGGAAATAAGGTTAGGCAAATATTTTTTAATATGTGCGATAGAAATGACAAAAATTTGTGTTTTTTTTTGTAAATTTATTTATACAATTTATCATATTAACAGAAAACAGTCCGCGTGGATAAAAGGAGACGGGGAAATAAGGTTAGCAAATATTTTTTAATATGTGCGATAGAAATGACAAAAAAAATGTTTTTTTTTTAAATTTATTTAGACAATTTTTTTCGTACTCAAGAAAGAATATTATTTCACAATATATAGAACAAAAAGGCTTATCTTAGTGTATGTATTGAAAAGTTCACAGATGTGTAACTAATTTAGTCTGTCTATTTTGTAGGAAAAAATTACATGTTCACTGATAGTTTCTGTGATAACGATTGCATTTATTTCGCTTCTGGTGCTTGCAGTCAACACGTGCCAAACAATAAAAAAAAAAAATATATATATATATATATATATATATATGTAAAACAATTTTCTCGGTTTACCCGCGTAACGTAGTCCTTAAAAGGACTTTTTATCTCTATACTTTAAAAATTGACAAGCACTCACTTAGGTTTTGACTTTTGAACCGAACGGACACGCGAAAGCGAACAGTTTGAGACAAAAGCCAAGACATAAGGCCTCTGAAGATGGACAGTGAGATCTGTCCGAAACGTCAGGAGATAAAAAGTCCCTTTAAGGACTACGTTACGCGGGTAAACCGAGAAAATTGTTTTACATCTTACACCCGTGAAAACCTTAACCATAACATATATATATATATATATATTTGTAATACAACTAGGTAGACCAACAAAGAAAGTCAGTGGATTTATCACGGGCTCTGACGGCCATTATTCCCAATCTTAGCTACAGTTTGAACGGAATCGGTAGAGAACACAAAAAATTCAAAGTGGTCGTTGAAATTAAGCACCCTGCCATTAGATTCGAGTTAAGCCCGCCTTCAAAATCCGTAATCCAGATTTTGAACCAAATTGGCAGAGAACTCAAGAAATTATGCATTTTGACATTAAATCCGAGTTCAGTGCACACCCGAACTCCCTAATCCTGATTTTGAACGAAATCGGTAGAGAACTCGAGAAATTCAAGATTTACGCCGAAATTTTGAATTTTGATATTAGAATCGAGTTCAGCGCCCCTCCGAACGTCTCAATCCCGATTTTTTTGTCATTAGATTCGATTCAGTGCACATCCAAACTCCTTAATCCTGATTTTGTACTAAATCTTGAAAATTCTTGAGAAAACTCAAGAAATCCAAAATTAATTCAGAAATTAAACATTTTAACATTAGATTCGGACTCCAAACTCCCTTGTATCGACTGTGATAGAAATCAGTTAAAAACTAAAAATTTATTGTGCCCATCGAAATTATGTACTTAGACATTATTCATTTTCCTCCATTAGATGGTTGGGACTCTTTTTTGTATCACCATATCCTTTATTTTTTCCCATTACAGCTGCAAAAAGCTTTTAAAACTTTGAGATGGTAAAACCCATCTGCCGTGAAGATAGACATTGAAACGCTGTCCGAAATGTTGGTTAAGGAAGGAGGGAGCGCAACACGGCAAAATACCCCAAAAATAAATTACGATAATACGACCGTGAAAATCTAAAATCATTTCAGATTAAAATTTATTTGTTACCTAATAATAAATTATTTAATTTTTACTTTCCCTTTGGCTGGTTGATTGATTAATCCCGGTCTCCTCGGTATTTACTTTACGACAGCCAAAAATATTTTGAAATAAAAACGCGCGACCTTTCGCTTCGAGTGCCTGCTCATTGAATTCACGAAATGTAAACGATTTTATAGTCCTTTGCGCGGCAAAAAATATTTTATAAATATATCTAGTACGGCGTTACGAATATGAAAAATTCAGAAAGTTTGAGCGAATTATAATAAAAATCTAGATAAACTTTAGTATTTTTAATTAATTTAGGTTGTTCTTTTACGGTTACGAAAGGATTTATTTTAAATGTTTGTGTATAATAGACTCGGGTGCCTGACATAACGGCAAAGTCATTTTCCAACAGCTGAAGTTGCTGTATGTATTTCATATAGAATTTAAGAGATTACGATTTTAAATTTTCATTCACTATTAACTTTTCCTAACTACCCGTATATAATTTTCAGATAAATTATTTGTAGTACATATTGCTTGTACTATCAAAATGATGTTTAGCGCTATTTGGAAAACTTGGCGCTTATGGTGAATCTAAACGTTTTTTTTCCAAAAAATATTCCTATTTAGCGTGTCAAGTGATTTCAAAATTTTACCTTGTTTTATTTTAAAACTGTAAAATTGGGGCATCAGCACGGGTAAAAAAACCCAGTTAGACCCATTATCTAACAAAATAATAGAATTAAAAATATGTTTTCAATAGTTGGATATACGATTGCAAACAAAATCAGTAAAGAACACAGTTGCTTCATTTAGAGGTTATGTAGGGGCACGCGTAAACGATACTTTGCATAATGTAATATTAACTGTAAAAATGTGAATAAACGTTACCTTGATATTATATACTCTAATCGCAATATTTTGTGTCGTAAATCTTTAACCAACGTATATTTCGTAAGAATCTGAAAAACAACACAAGCATTATTATAGGTTATACACCGACAATTGAAAAGTGTAAAACCATATCACACATGATTATTTATTGTTAAATCATGAAAAAAACATTACATTGATGTTTTATTGAACGGTGACCAAAAACTGAGTCAAGTCTTGAAGATAATCACAATATTTTTTATCATAAAACACGTGCATTTCGTAAAGAATTTGTAAAACAACACTGCAATTAATGGCGGTGTCGTGCCGAGAATTGTAGAGATTAAAATGATAGTTTATATCATATTAAATGTAATATTAACTGTAAAAATGTGTTGAAACGTTACCTTGATGTTTTATTTAACAATAATTAAGGATTGAGAACCGAATCAATAAGGATTTCAATAAATATTCTTTATCATAATATCAACGACGCGTTTACGTCACTGGAAAACTGTTCGAATGGCTGAAAATCTACGACTACCTGCAACGTTGCCGGACCTCCAACAACTTGTCTTCTATAAAGTAAAGGTGTCTATGTCTAGACCCTTATAGCTACTTGGCACCATATTTTCTGTGGTGAAATGCGCACGGGTTTTTGAGCACGATTCTCCTACCAATAAAGTTATGTGACCGGTAGTTAAGAGCAACATTTAAAGAGATTGGTGAAATAGCCCCTAAGAAATGTTGCGTATTAACGAGTAAGCGGAGTAAGACATAAATAATGAATTTAGAACTCTTTACACAAATGCCCTGATGATGGACACTGTAACGCTGTCCGAAACATTGGCTGAAGAAGAAGGTAGGTACCTTCCCCAAAAATAAATTACTATAAATTATGAAAAGTGTTCTTTTTTGTTCTTTGTTGTCGTTATGACGACCATATAAATTTTTACAAATTTAATGAATTAGAGTCGTTCATGATCGGATAATTTAAGTTATATCAATTTTTTTGTCTATAAACTACAAATTTAATAGTAATCATTACGGTGTGTCATTGCCCGCATTGCTCACGCTGCCCGTGTCACTGTGTAAATAAATCTGTATGTATTATTTATGATTTGTTAAGTATATTTTCTATGGAGAAAATGCTATGATATTATACTGTTAATAGGCCACTTGCATGGATTTCATAATGACTTGGATAAAATCGTGTGGATAGATTTTTCTACTATGATTACGAAAATGCTAATAATTTTTTTTAGAAATTTATAGTTTTTTTTCTTTTTTAAATAAATAAATCCGTTTTTGGGGCTTGTGACGTCATTATATGGAAATGTTCCGTCCCCGAAATATTCAATTAATTTTGTAAAATTCCACACTAATTTATTTTTTTTATATGGCAACACCTTGATTTCCGGCGAATTTTTCAATTTGACACTTAAAATTCACTAGATTTATTGTTTGTTACCTTGCGAACTTTTGTTTGGCTTGACGTTTTGACAGATGGTATAAAGTGAACATCGTACAAATGCTTTCCGCAGCGGCTGACTTAGGAGTATAATGGTAACAGTGCTGATTTTAACAAAATAAAATTTTATAATATATTATTATAATTATAATTTACAAGTACAAATTTGTTACATTGGATTTAGTCATATGTAGACGTTGAACATTATTATGATTATTGATCAATAAGATGGATCAAGGAAACAAATATTTATGAGATGTAATATTTTTGGAATGCCTCGTTATTCTCCTGTGCCATTCATGTGGAATAAGTCGGTTTTTTTTAAATGATTTTCGGCTATGTAATTATATTTTTTTCGCACCCATAAAATTATGTCCCGTCTTTCCGGTTTATAAAAAGTGGTCTGATTTTTCGGATTGAAATTTTCAAAAAATCGCCAGGGTTTCAAAAATACGATTAAAAAATAATAATAATACGGAATGTCTTAGAATATTTGCCTTAACTGGAAAAAAAATTTAAAAAATCTGATGCAAGTGGCCTATTATGTTTTAAATGGTATTGTAGTTCCTAGTTTAACAAATCAATTGTTGATTTCCTTAGTTGGCCCGTGAGAACGTCAAGAGGAAGTCCTACGAGAGCGACAGTGAGGAGGAGGAGCCACTTTCAGCCAGGAAAATACCCAAGACTGAAAAGAAACCAAAAATTAACAAAGGTATTATTTTTAATTAAATGAAGACATTATGAGCGAAACTCAATCGAAAATCTGGAAACAGAAAAATCAGAAAAAGATATTTACACCTCTGGGACTCGAACCCAGGACCTCCCTACTTTCCGGGTTGGGCGCTCTTATCCACTGAGCTAAGGTAGACTTACAGTAGAGTCAATAGATGTCGCACATTAAATAAAATGGATAAAAAATTTATCCAGACACCATCTAGATTGCATTTAGTTCGAGTTGAATCTTGCAATCATTCATAAAGATGGCAGCCAATAAAAATATGCGTTAAGAAAAATGAAGATAATATGGGTGGTTCTTAGTCGAAGTATGGTACAGTTAAAAGTGACCGAATTGGATATCGACACCTTAGATCAGTGGATAAGAGTGCCCAACCCGGAAAGTAGGGAGGTCCTGGGTTCTAGTCCCAGAGGTGTAAATATCTTTTTCTGATTTTTCTGTTTCCAGATTTTCGATTGAGTTTCGCTCATAATGTCTTCATTTAATTAAATATTACTGTATAAAATCTAAATTTAGCTAGGACTCACACCTCTCCAGATAATTCGATTTATTGGTTTAGGTAAAGTTGATTTAATTAATAGAAGAAATTATCCATAGATGTCAGGAGATGCAAATTCCCCTCTTACCAAGGAAGCATTATAAAAAGCCTATGTTTAGGTTTTTACACCCACTTCTCGTCTCAACACCATACTTTCTTAACAAGTAAAACGTAAACTCCTTGGTCTGTCTTGGGTAGTTTGGGTCTCCTGAATATTGGGAATAGAGCAAATAAAAGTCACGAGTCCTTTAAAGTTTCCTGAAGATGCGTTATTATTTACAAAGTTCCTTCCTCCAAAATAAAACATATGATCCTACGAGATTTTCGATTGAGTTTCGCTCATAATGTCTTCATTTAATTAAATATTACAGTTTGAGGTTTTACTCATAAAAAGTTAAAATAAAAAATTATGGTATTATTTTTAATAATTCCTGTCATTTTATTATTCACATGGAAATAACACCAGCCCAACAACGTGTTCAATATAAAAAAGGATGTTTTGTTTCTCAACGTTATGTGTGTCATGCCCACTCCAACTAAAAAAGGATGTTTTGTTTCTCAACATTATGTGTGTCATGCCCACTCCAACTAAAAAAGGATGTTTTGTTTCTCAACGTTATGTGTGTCATGCCCACTCCAACTAAAAAAGGATGTTTTGTTTCTCAACGTTATGTGTGTCATGCCCACTCCAACTAAAAAAGAATGTTTTGTTTCTCAACGTTATGTGTGTCATGCCCACCAACTAAAAAAGGATGTTTTGTTTCTCAACGTTATGTGTGTCATGCCCACTCCAACTAAAAAGAAAAATACAAGTACAATTCATTAAAAAAGTGATTTTACTTTTTAGAATTATCGGATTACGATGATGACTCCTCTGAAGATGACCCAGACTTCGAAGACTCTTATGATTACGGGAATACTGTATCTCCTAAGAAGAAGAAGAAAGCAGATGATGTTTGGAAATGGTAAGAACTGTTTTCTAGAAATAGCAAGAAATTAGGGAGAATGTTGGTTCCATGCCAACTGAGAATAAAGTCAACTCAACACCTCTTTGAAAAATAATTAAAAATATAATTTTAAAATAGCCCATAACCCTTACCTTACGTAACCTTTTTAATCAATTTTTTTTATATATTTTTTTTCATCTCTCTTAATGACTTTTCTGAGTTGGTTTCATTCTGAGTTGTCCGGTCACCAAAATAGTTCCTTGCAACTTTGGCAACACTGCCATGGATAACCATAGAAAAGCCTGTAGTGTGCATGGCCATTTTTTTATTGCCAGTGTTATAAAAATGTTTTGCAGAAGGCAACAATGTTTTTCTATGGCATTATATGGATTAACATTAGAATTTTGAGTGAATTTGTGTTTTAAAACCTTTGTCTTATCGGTTTTTTCAAAACAAATTCGAATTAGTTTCTTTATAAGTTTTCTTCTATTAATACATCATAATAATAATACGATTTTCATTCACTTAAAAGTTTTTAATTGAAATCAATTTCATTGTTGTGAAGTTATGGGACCAGAGAGAGTGAGAGTTATTTGCATATTCAGTATTATAATGTATTTTTGTGTATTTCAGGTGGAGGGAAAAGAAGAGACGTGACGGCACCAATTGGAAGTTCCTGGAGCATAAGGGTCCGCTGTTTGCCCCTCCGTACGAGCGCCTGCCTAAGGGAGTTGTATTCCGGTACGACAGAAAGAAATTCAAGTTGTCACAAAAATCGGAAGAAATTGCAGGCTTTTATGCTAAAATGCTGGATCATGACTACACAACTAAGCCAGTTTTTAACACAAACTTCTTCACTGATTGGCGCGAGGCTATGAATGCAAAAGAAAGATCCACCATAAAGAATCTCAAGAAGTGTGATTTTAGACCCATGTGCGAATTCTTTAAAGACCAGTCTGAAAAGAATAAAAACAAATCTCAGGAATTGAAGCTTGAAATCAAAACTAAAAACGAAGAAATTCAAAAAATATATGGCTTTTGCAAAATCGACGGTCATAATGAAAAAATTGGAAACTTCCGCATTGAACCTCCTGGGCTCTTTCGGGGACGCGGTGAACATCCCAATATGGGAAAACTGAAGAAAAGAGTCGTGCCCGAAGATGTGATCATCAACTGTTCTGCCGACAGTAATGTTCCCAAGCCACCACCTGGACATAAGTGGAAGCAGGTGTGCCACGATAACACCGTCACATGGCTCGCCTCCTGGACCGAGAATGTCAACGGTCAGATCAAGTACGTGATGCTGAATCCCAGCTCAAAGTTGAAGGGAGAAAAAGATTGTCAGAAATATGAAACAGCCCGCGAGCTCGCCAGGACTCTTGATAAAATACGAAAAATATACAAAGAAGAATGGAAAGCCGAGGAGATGCACATCCGCCAGCGTGCCGTGGCTCTCTACTTCATAGACAGACTGGCGCTCAGGGCTGGTAAGGAAAAGGATGAGGACCGAGCTGATACCGTGGGCTGCTGCTCACTTCGCGTGGAGCATATAGAGCTCCACAGAGTGAAAGATGGCAATGAATACGTTGTTGTGTTTGATTTTCCAGGTAAAGATTCTATTCGTTATTACAAAGAAGTACCTGTTGAAAAAAGAGTCTTCGCTAATTTAGAGCTTTTCATAGAAAATAAGGAAGACGGTGATGATCTTTTTGATCGGTTAAATACGCAAACTATGAATGAACATCTTAGAGAGCTGATGCCTAATCTCACCGCTAAAGTATTCCGTACATGCAACGCTTCCCTCACCCTGCAAAGCCAACTGAACCAACTGACGGATTCCAATTCCTCCATTGAGGAAAAGATATTGGCTTACAATCGGGCCAACAGAGCTGTGGCTGTACTGTGTAACCATCAGAGGGCCGTTCCAAAAGGACACGAGGAGTCCATGGGCGCCCTGAAGGACAAGATTAAAGATAAGAGGGATGAGATTGATGAGGCGGAGGTTGAAGTCAGAGACGCTGTCCGGGCAGCCAAGAGAGGGTCAGTCAAAGATAAGATGAATGCTGACAAGAAGAACAAAGCGCTGGAACGCCTCAAAGATCAGTTGAGAAAACTGGAAGCGCAAGAGACAGATCGCGAGGAAAATAAGACCTTAGCTCTTGGAACTTCAAAATTAAATTATTTGGATCCGCGAATATCAATTGCTTGGTACGTTTATTATTTAAATTCATTACTGTTTGGTATTCAAATATTGTTGGTGTTAAATGATTTGGTCTTGTTAAATAATGATTGAAAGTATTTTTATTTGTCTGTTTGCTTCCAGGTGCAAGAAGAATAATGTGCCCATCGAGAAAATTTATAACAAGACCCAGCGAGATAAGTTCCGATGGGCCATTGACACGGCTACAGTTAACTACGTTTTTAGATAAATTTTGAACCAATAGGCCACGCATCACATTTTTTAAATTTTAGTTGAGTTAGTAAAATAGTTAAAAAAGTAAATTACATACACATCTTACAAATGAATGTTTTATGTTATATTAACATTATTTATGTTTTATTATTGTATTTAATAGTTAATAAAGTAAAATGTAGTTAGTAAAATAGTTCGGGATCGAATCCCGGCGTGGAAAATAAATTTTATTTGATTAATTTGTGTTATTTCCCAATTTATTCATTTAAAATAATATATAGTATATTTGCGGCACGTTCCAGAGTGAAAGATACTCTCAGTATCGCCCTGGTGTAAGACCACCATTCAGAATTGAAACGTTGCTTGAAATGGCTTTAGACGTGTTTGGTGACCAGATCTGAATAGCCAGGTACTTCCTACCTTCCTCTTCCCCATCTCCTTCCCCTCCCCACTACCTTCAGCCTCACAAAATATACCGATTGGGAATGCCATAGTCTCACTGGCTCATCCATCTTGACAGGATTGACCGGTCCCAGAACTCACAAACAAATTAACAGACAAACGAAATGCAAAGTGGTCGAGCATACGCTCGGCTCAGTCAATTAAAAGCAATAAATAAATCATTATAAGGTATTTATAGCACCCCTGCACTTGGTAATGAGACCGGAAAGATGATGTATTGGCTGTAGCGCGCGTGCCCGAAGCATTTGTCTGAATGGTGGGTAGGTTGGTGTACCTTCAGTAGGTACCAGCCAAGGGGAAGAATGGTATTTAACCTTTACAAAAGCATACAACAATACGTCAAAACCTCGAAGGTGGATCCTTTGAGGTGTGTTGTTTATGTTGAACTCAGTAATGGCTTGTCGGCCGAAAGTATTTTATACATTATTACAACTGACTAATAATGATTTATTAACTGAGCGTAGCTTTTCTGTAAATTCATTTCTAAGTTCCGTTTCAAGATGGTGGCCGTTTTAATGGTTCAGGAAAGATTCATTTATCAAATGTGAAATCGATGTGTCAATTTGGATTTTCTTATTCGCCAGTGGCGTAACTATATGGTGGCAGGGCTGGCAAAATGCCACGGGCCCCGTGAGGGCTGGGGCCCCGGCCCGGGAGGCCGCGAGCTTAGAAGTAACCTAACGTAATTAAATTATAAATTTGCTGATTTATTAATAATAAAGAATCATTTTATGTCGTGCAACTTTCCTGAAGTATGTAGTACTGCATTAATATTATTTGTTACAATTGTGACTACAGCTATTTCATAATATATATTATATAGCAACTTGGCTATTCTGTCTATTGAAAATTCTACGGTCCGATCTTTAAACTTTGATGGCGTTATTGATACTTTAACGGAACAGAAAGCTCGGATAAAAGAACTTTATTAATAAATATCTTGTAAAGATTAAATTATTATTTCATTATAAATATGTAATACCTACGCTTTTGAAAATAAAATTTATTAGATATTCAACAAAATTGCACATAATTAGTAATACTTTTGGCTAACTTCTTAAGTGATTTAATAAAATTCAATTATAACGTGACGTTTTTTACCGGGGGACCGGAGGGCCCATCTAATGAATTTGCCACGGGCCTCAGATAGTACATTTTATTTATTTATTTAAACGCCCATAGGGCTTTTACATAAAGTGCAGTACACGTTTTTGGTAAAGTATAGGAAATAACAAAATATAATATAAACATAATATAACTGTAAGAAAAAAATAAAGATAATATAAGATATAAGAAACAAAACATAGATAACACTAGATATGACACAAAGCAGATAAAATAGAATATATGGTCACGTAAATTAATGTGAGATAGTTATTTTAATTATAAAGAGAAATAAGATAAGATTGTCATTATTTATGTTTATAATTAGCAATCTTTGTTATACATATTTGGTACGTGTTTATCGAAACAAAGCTACAATAATATATCGATAAAGGTGCTATATAGTGCATGATATTTATAGCTTTATTTTAAATGTTCTGATATACTGAGTTTAAATTTAGAAATCGATTGATGTCGATAAACGTCAATTGAAGTATATTTATTTCCGAGTATATGAAGTCTTTGTATTGGAGAGTTTTCAAAATAATTATTAGTAGAATTGGTAACAAAGTAAAGTGCATTAGAACGGGTATCACGCGTGGGTACTCTCAAATTAATTTTACAAGTTAAATCGAGGGCGTCCAGTCTGCCATTCGCTATATTAAAAAGGAAAACTAAATCGCTCACTACACGCCTTGACGTTAAATCGCTTATATTGAGTAATTCCATTAGATATACATAATTTAGTTCTTCGATAGGTATTCCGAGTTTATAATTAATAAATCTTAAGAACTTATGCTGTACTTTTTCAATTTTTTGTTGGTGTGTCTTATATAATGGAGCCCAAATGGTTGAATTATATTCTAAATTAGATCTCACCAGCCCAGTGTACAGAAATTTAAACGAATTAATTGATTTGAATTCTTTGACCGTCCTCAGAATGAAACCCAGACATTTCATTGCCTTATTAGTTATGACATTAATATGAGGAACAAAATTTAATTTACTATCAAAAATAATACCGAGATCCTTGATTTGTTCTACCCTTTTTAGGAAAATGTTATCAATGCTGTATTGAAATTTAATGGGACTTTTGATTCGAGTAAAAGTAATTGTTTGGCATTTTTCAATATTGAGGAAAAGTTCATTAAGGGCGCGCCACTCTTGTAACCTCACTAGATTTGATTGTAATATGCAACAGTCGTTGAGATTCGTAATTGTTTTATATATTTTAAGGTCATCCGCAAACAAAAGTATCATAACTCCTTCAAAGTTGGTAGTTATATCATTTATAAATAAGGAAAATAACACTGGGCCCAGATGTGACCCCTGTGGAACTTCGGTGAATATTTCAAACTGATTTGAATAGTATGAATTTAGTTTGACTGATATTTTTCTTTTGTGTAGATAACTTTCAAACCATTTCAAAATATTCCCCGTTATTCCTAAGGATCTTAATTTATGTATGAGAATTTTGTGTGAGACTTTGTCGAAAGCTTTACCAAAGTCGGTGTGTACTACGTCAGTTTGAAGATGATTGTGCATACTATTAAACATTTTTTTCTGATAGATCATCAGATTCGTAAGAGTAGACCTGTTTGCCATGAAACCGTGTTGTAGATGTGATATAACTTTATTAATCTCAGGCGAGAGTTTTGAAAGCAGGGCAGATTCGATAGTATTTTTCGATAGTTGGGGTGGATTGGTATATTTATGCAGATAAGTAGTTTGGTTTATTTACGGTTACCGGTGAATTTCATGCGGCTGGAATAAAATGGAATATAACAGAGACAAAGCATTATAATCTCTTGCGTTAGCTTTTGAATAAAAAAAACGAATTTGGTGTCAAGAATGGTACAAATTGAGATCCCGCTTTACTCATGAGCATTTACAAAGCGTATTACAGGCTACAGCACCAAATGATTACAAGCATTTTTTCCAAATAGATGACCGTATTTGTGGGGCCGTAATGCAAAACTGACTATTTCCAAAATGGGCGAAATTGAGTTATATATGCAATCAGACTTTTTCGAGGCCAAGGAATCGAATGGAATCATTATTTTTACGATAAAATGACGAAATCCTCCTCATTTTTCAACTTAAAAATCACATTTTTCTTCAAAACTACCTATTTCCAGCTAAAAAATAAGTACCCTTTCCTGCAAAAGTGACTAATTCCATGTTATGGTAAAGTGCATTGTTTTAAATACAAATATTAGAGCGGCAACGTTTTTTTCTGCAAAACGCACTATTTTTTCTGATTGTTTTAACCTCAAAATCATTAGCAATCAGTTGCAAGTTGTGTTGGTCGTTTTATTTTGTTTTTTGACGGATTTTTGAAGAAATACTTGAGTAAAATGAATCTGATAAGTGAGAAAGATATTAAAGATATTATTTTGATGGACGCGGATGTAATGGATAGGTATTATTTTTTGTTAATTTGACTAAAATTCTGACTTTCCACAAGGAAAAAACCACTGTGGGTGTTTTCTCAACATACCAAACTAAGCTAAGCCAACATTTGTGGGGGTGACGAGAAAAACAAAATGTTTTTAATAAGATTGCTGAGCAACCGGCAATTAATCATATGAAACCTGCAAAACAAGTAGATGTGATTAAATTAATTACATTTTTTTACACCGACGATGGCGACGATGCTAAAAGTTCATACAACGAAGTACAAAGGAAAGTTGTCAAGAAAATATTGAGTATTATGAAGACTCAGACCATGAAACATGATAAGTTTTTGGGTTTTTACGGCCAAAAGTATTTTCGTATTTGATTTTTGGGTAATTATGCCGTGTAAGGCTTCCTTCTTCTGTAGTCAACGTTTTGGACACTGTTACAGTGTCCATCATCAGGGCAGATGTGCCACATCTTGAAAATCCAATGCCTTTTATGTGTTTCTTATTTTTTTTTTAAATACTTAATCCATAAAATGTCTTGTTTTAATTATTTCACTTTAAATAAAGAAAAAATTTATTTGTCCATTCGCATTGTGTTACTTCAAAACGCATTATTTGCAGTAAATAGTCATGTTTGTAAAAAAAATTCAAATATTAATTTGAAATATTAATCATCGACCGGGAGGTCTTTAAATCACAGAAATGGTTTGAAATATTTTTGGTTATTAAAAAATTTTTTTTTTGAGTATTATGCTTTTGAGAGTAGGTACAGTTTTTTGTAGAGATGAAACGGATACATGTTTTGACGGATACCGAATACCGGATATCCAGCCAACCTCGAAGCCGGATAACCGGCCGTCGGATATTCCGCTGAACATAGCTAAATATTTTGATATAAAAAGTGACGATCAAAAATTTGCTATTCGTTTGTTATGTAATGTTAAAATTTCTCGTGGTGAGGAAGGAAAAAAGGCAGGTGTATACTAAACGGAAATAGCTTATCTCTTTTCTTCTGTTTTTAATTACTTAATGGAATTTATCGCTGAACGAACGAATTATCTTTTGAATGTTATGGTTATGTAAATACATAGGTGTAAATAGTGAAGTACAATAAACGAAGAGAAATCGATTTTGGTCATCACGAAAAAATGGCATGTCTTTTTAATAAAACATCCATTTATTTCACGATGTTTTACCGATTTTCCTCGATAATATATCATGACGTTTCAAAGAAAAAAATATTATAACAACGTTAAATACGTTCAAAATTAGATTACTATTGATTTATTCCTACAGTTTACCAACAAGTTACACGCCGAAAATCAAAATATTGCATTTTATTGTGATTCTCTGTTATTCAACATTATCGGGTATCTGGCCGGGTACTCGTTTATTATCCGATATTCAGCCGGATTTTAAATTTAGGCCGGATAGACCGGATACCAGATATTTACCGAATATCCGTTTCATCTCTAGTTTTTTGCCTCTACTGAAAAGTTCAGTTTTTTGAAATAGTCAGTTTTGCATTACAACCTCACATTTACGAAGCATTGTTGTATATTTCCGTTGATATTATGAATAAATGTTATAATTAATATTTTTATATAACATTCATTGATAAAGCAAGGAAAATTATTTATTCCCCATCTCTCAGATGTTTACAAGACCTAAACAATATTTTAAATCAGTCAATAGCAGTTACATTATTATTGAACAATAAGAAAACAAGAAAATAAAATACTAAAAAATAAGAAAACGAAAAAAATAAAATACTTCAGAACTTAATAAGAATAAAAAAAATATAAGATGGATTTCCACAAATGAAACTCAAAAACAATAAACACTTATCGTTAGAAAAGTTTAATCGTAATTAAACTTTTTAAGTTTAATTTGTAGAAATCCATCTGATTTTTTTTCTCCTTTTAATTAATGTAAATATTAAGTTATATTACTATAAAACAATTAACACTTATTTTACAGTAATTTTATCTAATTTAAATCTTAATTTTTTTAAATGATGCGCTAAAAAATACCTCATTTTGAAAAGAATTGTTCTTTGAAATATCGAAGAACGCTTACTATTAATGTAAATAGATTCCTATTTTATAATTCTACGATCGTTTCTAAAATGTAATCAATTTCAAGAAACGGCCAAGATGAAAAAATAATTTAAAAGCCAAATAAATAATTTAAAAATAATATAATTCTATAGATTGTCTACGCCCAAAAAATATAAATTCGCATCAAGCTCGCCGCCAGCACGTAGATTGCTTGCCACAGACAAGAACTACGTGCCACAATCAAAAACTACGTGCTTGCGTCAAGCCACTATTGATAGTGTCGGGATCTCTTAAGAGCTGGTTCACACTCAGCTATCAAATATAAAAGTTCATAGCACGCCAAATAACGCTCTCCATACAATCCCTTCAGACCGTTCACACCTAAGCGTTTTTAAGCGCAGATCAATCATAGACAATACACATCTCAGACGTAACCGCTCCAGACGCGATATCCCAGAAGATAACTCTCCCCTCCTCCGACTAAAACAGGAGAGGGGGTCATTGTAATTACGGAACTTCCTAGACCCGTGGATGACAGATGTCAAGTTGACAGATTTCATTACAAAAAATATGCGTTCCGTTGCCGCTCCCTAATTCGATTGACCCCCTCTCCTACCACAGGAAGAAATATTTGATAGCCTCGTGTGAAAGGACAAAAGATAAGCGCTCGCAAATCAACAGATATCTGCTCGCAGATATATAGCTCAGTGTGAACTAAGCATAATGAATGAAGTAGGTCGAGTGCGATTGTATTGTCTATGGTAGACAAATAAACTTCCTCTATCTTTTAGTCTACTCGCGCCGTTGCGGTTCATTTTATGGGTTTATCTGTGGTTTTGATGACAGATATGACGACAGACCATTTTGTATGGAGAAGGCCCGTAGATATCGATCAGGGGCGTATAACTTATTAAAATTTTGAAACTAATGGCGTCGCCGCCGAACACACCCGGTTGATGTATTTATTTCGATGATGACGGTGATAGTTGTTAGAAACATCCGGTTTGGATTAGTATATTTATTATCCGGTAGAGGGATTTTATTTGACATTTTTAGCGTCGATGTTGTTGCGTGTTGTACGTAAATATTTTAAATTTAAAGTGTTGGTTGCTAATGTTAAAAGCACGTCGAGAAATCATTAAAAAGCCGTGCAGCGTTAAAGGCTTCACAGAATTTACTAAAGTCAGTTTCGTGCGACGTGCATGTCGAACGGAAATGTTTATTTATGTTCGACCATAATTTGATGCTTGATTTGCCGTTGGACATATTTTTATTCAAAATGTGTTTACATGAATTCTAGAGGTGAAAAAATGGTATACACACGTCTACAATTGAGATCAAGAAATCAGGTAATTACATAAAACATTTACATTCATCTTAATTTATCTGTAAATCAATTTGAGGTTAAAATTTTGCTTATGAAAAACTTTTTTGAATTTATCGTGAAAACAAGCTTATGGGTTAATAAACTAGTGGTTAATGTTTTACATATTTCGTTTCAGAAAATGTTCGAATACCTCATAACATGCAGCATGCCGCTTGAAGTCCCGAAAACCCTTCTGGACAGAAGGAAAAAGTCTCCTCCGATCACCTCTCACCCCAGAAGATAGGTGGAAGCTTGAGTGGCAATTGGCCAAGGTGAAAATGCCCATCTCATACAAGACTCCATACAAGACCTCGTACAAGGTAAAAATAATAATGTTTTACTTAACAAACCTTCAATTAACAAATCATCATGTTTCCCCGCAGGATAGGCGGAGAGGACCGACTGCCAAACAACTCAGTCTTTGCATACGATCCTTGCTTTATTCAATTTTACATTTAAATGTATGTGGAGTATTTAAATGGTAGCATTCGCATTTCTCTGTAGGAGCTCAATACAAAATGTTGTTTTGTGAACATAATTTCATTTGAGATACAAATATCGTAAAAAGTGTTTTCAAGTTTCAGATATAACAAGAACACCAGAGGAGAATTCAACGCCTCAGTTGAAGACATGTCGCATGATTCCAAAGAAAGGTGATTTTGTTTATATCTCTACTTGCTACGATTCCTTGCACGTATAACAGGGTCAAATAATGCTCGGAGAGCTTAGTTTAACCTCTCGTTTCCACCATAAAGAAAGAGGGACCCTGTTGCAGATGATTATTAATGATCCACTATCTCGGTAGCAGTCCCAATGAGTGGTATGGATCGTACGTTGATTACAATCCATGCAAGTGATTTGAATATAATTTTGGTATGAGTTTTAGAGCGGCAAAGGTTGTCTATCGCTCTCCGCCTCTCACGTATTTTGACCCACAGAATTCATGTAAACCGATTCACACATACTATTCCGACTCTTGACGTGGCCTGTCGCATACATACTTTGTTCATCACAAGTATTATGCGTTCCCAAATTTATTAATGTGATGTATGGTTTTTTTTAAATGTGATATATTTATTTCAGAACTTTTGCTGTGAGATGGCTGAAATGGGTCCTCATCCTATGGGAAAGTATACTCATACATCTGTTATTTTGGTTGAAAGGAAATAATATTTATATGTTTAGAATATGTAGATTTTTTATTTCGTTCTACAAGAACTAAAATATATATGGAGTCGGGGAAAGGAAAAATGGCTAAAACACCATATAGCTGTGATATTAAAGATGAACGTACATAAACAAACAGTATAACTTATTATGTAGGTTCATCTTTAATGTCACAGCAGTACGTCGCTCTAGCCATTTTTCCTTTTCAGTATCGATATTTCCAGCGGATCCAGTGTTTTATATGCTATTATCGATTGTCTTTCTGAAAATTAAAAAAGTATTTTAAAATGTACCCCTGAGTTATCATTTTCAGGATAACAGGTTTCCGTCTGACGAAGCTCCCTGCTGAGAAAATGAGCTGTAAAAAATGATGTAAAGCTCATTTCCTCAGGATAGCGTTTTGTCAGATGAAATCAGGGGGGTATAACTTCGATATAAATCTTCAACCGAGTGACGTCACACGGCGCCACCGTGTGACGTCACTCGATTCACGGCGGGACCAATGGATTTGTTATTGAATTGTATGTTTTGACGTTTGCTACGAGTACATCGTTATGGCGGTTTATTTATCCATAAGATTGCTTCCTAAATAATTAAATGTCGGCGCGGTGGGAAATGAGCAGACTTTAATATATTGATAACTCGATTTTGAGAATTCGTGCATGTGCTTGTAGCTCAAACTATCGCGAAATGGTAAATTTCGCGATTGCAAAAGTGTAAAATGGCGCCGTACCTAGCTCACTTCTTGAAATCATGTAACTCTCGTGTAAACAGGATTCATTGTAACCAAATTACAGGTACAAATATATATTGATTACTTATATGAAATTCTAAGCTCCTTTCGTTCTGTTATTTTCTAAATGTGGAGTTTATTATAACGCATTTAATTTCAATCATTTCATAGTGCAAGGGTACATTCTTTTGCAGAGTTAAACCTTGTTTTCATGCATTTATTTTGTTTTGTTTTGATCTGTCTGTCGTGATGTGTCTCATGAGAGTTGTTTTGATTAATGTTTTCAGTTCGAAACACACAATGCCCAAACAAATGACGGATATACAGCCTATTGTCAGGATGTCTACTTTCTTCCCTGTCAGCTGTCAGGCTGGTGCATAAATATACCAAACCACCCACTGGTTGGTCTGGTGGTGGCTACTAGTGCTGGAGTACACTCATTTCCTTGGAGTGCACAACCCACGAGTGATGGCCCGTGCCCTGTCTGGGTACGTGTGCATTTTACTTTATTATTATAAATTATTACATAGGTAAAGATATACGTATATTATAAGGATAAGCTCGCTTGATGGTGAACTTTATCCACCAGATGCAGTATGACGATTTTAACATATCTTAAATATTTTTATTAAAATTCATTTATTTTGATGCACATTTAAAAGCATTAATTTAGTATCTTAATGATGTTATGATTGTTTGTTGTAGATATATAATTGTCATGTCAGGAGATGTGGGGCGGATGTGTCCCATTACTTTGTGCCGCCGCTGTTCTTGAGAGAACACAAGAAGGAATCCATGGACTGGACCAGGAAACGACAGGAACAAGTCACTCAGCACGGTCGCCTTTTCTATTCTGTACTTTATATTATTTGTACTATTTTTATCAGTAGAGTGAGTACGAAAACAGTGTGCAATACAGTTGTGAATGATGAATACTAAGAGCAGGTGAATGAGTTTATATGTCGCGGGACGTATATTTACGGCTGATAGAGATATTGAAAGAAGGGTAAATGCAGGTAACTCCATTAACGGAGGGTTGAATGCCGTTGGAGCTAACAAAAAACTCTCTAAAGAAGCGAAGTTAACAGTCCACAATGGAGTACTGTACCTGATGTATGGCAGTGAAGATGAGAGGAAAGATGAAAGTAGACTAAATGCCGTAGAAATGAGATCCCTGAGGCGTGTGTGGTAAAACCTTGTATGGTCCTTTATATTTTCTGCCTGTACAGAGTGTAAATAAAACGATGTAGGTATACTTTTACACAGCAGACCGTTTATTGGTCAAATCGTTGTACGTATGGTTTCATATCAGTGATGGATGAACCGGTGGATGCGATTTTAAGCCTTAAGTTGTTTAGCCAATAGTTTGTCTACTTTGTAATGCAAGGCTAATCGTAATGAGTAAGATTAAGAAAGGGACCCTCATATGGTTTGGGCGCGTAGAGCGAATGAACGAAGCATGGAATGTAAGTACATTCATTTGACGTAGATGTGAGTGGTAGATGAAGTCGGGGACGGAGAGGAAGAATATTTTCTATATTTCTTCTACAAATGTTTTTCGCTTTTTTGAATTTCCTGTTTGTTGTTATCTGTATTAATATATATTAATACATAAATAAATAAAATACTTGAACATGTAATTATGAGTTAAATTTCTGTTACAGAGAAATGTAAAAAATTGATATTGTCGTAGGAAGGCACATTCATATTTGAATTATTTGTTCTCATATTTCCTGTTTCTGTGTTAATATATTATACACCTCTAAATGATTTTTGTGATACAAACCATATAGGTTTTCCATTTAAAATGTTAACCTATATACACACCAAGATATTTACTTTTGGAAGTTAGACTAAGTTATAGAACATGCTTGATTGCAATTAGTTCTGCTACATTTACTTTGGTGTATTATAATTTTTTATTCTGGTTTTTATTTAAACTTATTGATAAAGAAAGCGATAAATTTTGGTTTTTCAGTATTTTGTGCTTATATTGTATTTCCGGTTTATGTCTTATCTGTTTTTATATTTAAATACATGCATAAATAAAAAACTAAAACATCTAATTCAGGGTTTTTCATTTTTCTGCTGAAACCATATTTCATTTATTTTTTAAATAGTAATTTAGGCTAAAAAATTGGGTAGGTACCGAAAGAGATATTCGTATATTGTCTATGGTCGAGTTTTTTTTGTGTCCTCAACTTTTGTCTATAGTATGTATGACGTCACACGGCGCCGCCAGATATTGGTATATATATATATATATAGTTAAACAGTGTCGAAACCTTGCCCATACAAAAAGCACGGAGTTATCAATCTAATGTATGGTTCATTTATGGATGAAATGATGTTGTCCTGGGGAAACTTTCACCTTTTTGTGCTTTCAAGCATTTTTGCTTTTTAAATAATTTATTGGGCTAATGAATGAAGTAGGTCGAGTGCGATTGTATTGTCTATGGTAGACAAATAGTCTTCCTCTATCTTTTAGTCTACTCGCGCCGTTGCGGTTCATTTTATGGGTTTATCTGTGGTTTTGATGACAGATATGACGACAGACCATTTTGTATGGAGAAGGCCCGAAGATATCGATCTAGGGATTAGTATATTTATGGTAAGAACGGTGTCGCTGGGAAGTGCGAAGCCGTAATCAGCTTTTAAAACAAAATAAATTACACGAAGTCTCAAAAAACATAACATCAAGTGTGCTGTGAAATTTTACAAAACAAATTAACAATGGATACGGACGTGCAACCAATAATATTGCCAGAGACGAATGGTCATGGCGCGGAACAAAGGCAAGATTATGATGAAAAAGACGCAAAAGGCATGAACCATCCCGCTGAACAAAGGCAAGATAACGATGAAGGAGATGCTAAAGGAACAGCCTTCCCCAACATTCAGCCGACTATCGCGAGGATGCCAACAGAGAAGAACTCTGTTTATTATAACATGAAACACAAGAAACGGGGGTTGGCTCTTATTTTCAACCACGAGCATTTTGACATTCACGGCCTGAAGAGTCGCTCGGGAACCAATGTGGATTGCAGCACTTTGAGTAACTCCCTGAAGTCCTTGGGGTTCACGGTTTCAGTTTTCCCGAATTTAAATCAAAAAGAATTGTGTGATGTCGTTTCAGATGTTTCCAAGCTAGATCACACAGACCATGATTGCATCCTGATTTGCGTTCTATCCCATGGAGAGATGGGAATACTATACGCCAAGGACACTTTCTACAAGCCTGAAATGTTATGGCATAGTTTCACTGCCGACAGATGCCCGTCATTGGCCGGGAAACCGAAGCTGTTTTTCATTCAAGCTTGCCAGGGTGACAAGCTCGATGGAGGGGTGCTCATGAGCAACAGGACGGAGACAGACGGGCCGGGGCAGGCCACTTTCAGGATCCCCATTCACGCTGACTTCCTGATAAGTTACTCTACAGTTCCCGGGTACTACTCCTGGAGGAACACTACCAGAGGTTCCTGGTTCATCCAGGCGCTGGCCGAGGAGCTCAGCTACTACGGGAAGGACCGGGACATCTTGACGCTGCTGACCTTTGTGTCCCAGCGTGTGGCTTACGACTATGAATCCAACACTCCGGACAGCCCCATAATGCACCAGCAGAAACAGATCCCCTGCACCACCACCATGCTGACTCGGTTGTTGGTGTTTGGGGAAAAGTAAGTCATAATTGAGTTAATGTTAGCTCTCTTGTGAAACCACTTCAATGTACAATTCTAATAATACCTGAGACTTTGGTTATGCACTAAGTTGGATAATTATCCCTAGTAATTTTTCATTTATCCTACTAAAAGAGGTCTCAAAAAATTTTACAAATCCGCTTTTTGTGTTCAAATAATCGAGTCAACTTTATTTTAAGTTTTGTTTGACTAAAAATCAATAGTGGGGAGTGCAACAGACTTCCATCTCTTCTGTCTTTTCAGAAACATGATAAGCATATCACCATGACTACCAGATAAAAATACACAAGTTTTATACAATTATGAAGCGTAATATGGAATTATACACCATTATATTACTATAAATTTTTAGTATGTTTTCTTCTTGCAATAATTATGAGCTTTTGTGAGATCACATTACCAATAATGAATTCTTGTATTTTTAAAAGTATTAACCTCTCCATGAGTATGGCTGAAACAGTACGGCGAAGCGAAAAAATGCCCAGAAGAGTATTGCCGAAACGTTGCGTTCGCGGCTATTATTATAACGCTGTCATATTTAATAGAAATATTTGACTTGTTGTGGCATCTATCTGCGCGTAGTTTATCGAAGTATTGGAACACATGCCTTTAACATTGACTTCAGTTTTAATTTAAAAATTATTTTTGCATCATTCAGCGGTCATTAGAGGAAGGAAGCAGTTTTTCGTTTGTAAATATTGTTTTTCGATGTTGGTTTATTTACGTGGATTGATGTCGATGACTTTTTTATTCAAAATATAAGAGTTTAAATAAATTAGTTGTAGTAATCAATGATAATATATAAAAAAATGAACAAAAAAAACTCACTCCTCAAGTTATGTTCGCCAAAACTCACTAGCGGAGAGGTTAAGTAGGTACTTGAGGTTATCATTAAACTACTTGTTTTTCTAGAAATGCATAAAAGCACTAAACTTGAATTTTTTTGCATTTTAATGTTTTTATCAACTACTTGTTTTCTCGAAATACGTAAAAACACTGAACTTGAATTTTTGCATTGGAAAAAAGGCTTTTAGTTAATATTAAAAAAAATAATATAATTTAGCTACTTTTATTTAGGTTATAAATATTTTCTATGACATTTGGAAATGCCTTTGAACAAGACTGTAGCACAAACTAGAATTATTTGTTTATTGTTATGAAGCCATCACGGTTAGTGGAGGAAGCCCCCACCGATGTACTGATCCATCAGCAGGTTGACCACAACCCAAGAATTCTTATTTTTATAAGCTTTTATATTTAGGTAATACAAAGTCCTTTTTTATTTAGTTCTATGAACTAATATCATCTTTCCTTTTTATTGTATTTAGTTCAATGAACTACTCTATTATTGCCTTTATTTTTTTTATTGTATTCTTAATTACTATGTTTATATAACATACAAATTGTATGATTTGTGAATAGAAAAGTTGCAAATGAATTTCGTCCCTTAGCTTGCAACACCGCTCAAGTCGAAACTTGGCAGTTTTCACATTTTAATGCCTTTAGATGGAGCTGCTCATTGCGCGTCTAACCATTGGTCACATGATATAGATTTCAGTCAATCAGAAGCCATAATTCGGAAAGTAGTGACAGCGCATAAGTCGGTTGGCCTCTCAACACCGCGCAGTTTTTTACGTCTCCTGTAAAGTTGGTAAAAATGACTTATGCGGTGTTGTAAGCTAAGGGACGATATCTTTTATGGGTCGAAGTATAACACATCAATACTTTTTTTTGATGTGTCTTGAAAAATTGCGCTATTGCAATTTTTGGATATATAATTTTTGCATTGTTAGTTTTTTGTTGTTGATATATTTTGAAAAATTGCCCTAATTTTTGGAAATTTTCTGTTCCCGATTTGCAACAATCGAATATAACATACATAATATATATTTTATAAGCAAAATAGATGTTGAACATTCTCAGCAGATGATAATATTACATTTAGCCACTATTTGTAGTAAAAAGGCTGTAAGACAAGGGGAGATAGGATTAGAGAAATGGAAAGACATGGTTTCGTATAAATAACTTAATGTAAGTTTACTTCAAATGTTTCATTTCTTTTGAGTCATCATGATGCAATGACAAAAGGGGTTTTTTTCTTGAAATATGTTAAAATAGTTTTCTTGGCACAAATTGTAAGCTTTTTCAAATGATTATTTTCTTTGGTTCGTCATCGGATCAATGATGGAAGAGTGTTTTCTTGCAATATAAAAATAGTTTTTTTGGCACAAACAATAGTATTAGGTGTCTTATTATTTTAGTAAAGTAATTCTTTTGTTTTATAATGTGCAATTTAAGAGTAAAAGCTTCTGATCTGAATGTTGTGATAAAAAAGATGATTTTGATAATATACGTTTACAAGAATATATTTCATCCGTAACATTTGCTCAAATTATTTCTTATGTTTTTAAAAAAAATGTATCTCTTTAGTATTCTCTTGCACGGACAAGAGTATGTTGTGATTGCGGATGGAGCAATGTTGTATGAATTGGTGATTAAGACTGCCTTAATGAATGGTGTCATATTTTTCGATGTAAGAAAACCCTTTAATTTTATGTGAAAAAAATATTTCTACTTAATAAAAAAATACTTTATGCTGCCAATTATTTGTTTTATTTCGAAAACCAAAAATATAATTTTGAAAAGAAGTTATAAACGGTCGGTCAGGCAAGTCACCAAACCACAAGACATATTTTTGTGATACGCTAATTTGAAAGCTAAAATATGTTACATAAACTTTAAAATACAGTTTTGAAGTTTATGTAATGGAAATTTCAAATTTTTATCTACCCGCCATAAATTTTTTACAGATTATAAAATCAACGCGTTTGAATTGTCTTCCAGAATTTGGCTTCTTAAAACTTTTTTTATGTTTGCCTCGACATCTAGCTTTACAATGTAGTAAAAATCCATGGTTATCTGAATTATGGGGTACCAACTCATATCAACGTAGTTTGTTATGTTGCAATGAATACCCGGGTATTGTCGCTAGCTTGACCTGAATCTTCATCAGGGATGAATAAAAATATATTAAACACAATACAGATATTACTTGGTATTTAAAAGAAAATTAGAAGAGGGAGAAAGAACATCAACTCAGGTGGGGGTGAGGAGGGGAGGTGGCTACGAGGGAGGGTTAAAAGTGGGCAGGGTTAGTGGAAATATTTAAAAAATGGGGCTATTAGACAAATCTAATTGTTTATTAGTTTATTAATTGTAAATTAGTTTTATTTATTTATATCATTTCAAATTTGAAATGTTCTTGAAGCCCTTAAAATAAAGAAGTCATTAAAAATAAATAAAACTAATTTACTTAATAAACATTTAGATTTGTCTATCAGCCCCATTTTTAAAATATTTCCACTACCCCCGCCCACTTTCACCTCTCCCTCGTAGCCACCTCCGCTCGCCCCCACCTAAGTTGATGTTCTTTCTAATTTTCTTTTGAATACCATGTAACATTATGTTCAATATATTTTTATTCGTCTCTGATGAGGGTTCAGGTTGAACCGAAACCGGTTGGATAAGGAAATAATAAAGTGAAATTAAAAGTTATATTATTGTGTTCTGTGGACGGCTGGTTCGTGCGAGTTGGGCCAACTGCTTTGATTCGGGCGCGATCCCGATCCTTAGGAGACAATCCCGGGCCAACTTGAACTCCAACCTTCCAACTCGAACTTCCAATGCATGAACTACCCTCTCTACACAATTGTCCTAATGTTTGAAGTTGGCCTAAGTGTGGAGCACTCACACACCTCACATTTTAATTTAGATATCTAAAAACTTGTGTGACTTTTTTGTTGGCGACGAGATAATGTCGGTTAATCTTGATCTCATTATTTTGATTTTTGATCTCTTTGATCTGTTGCCTTTGATCTCATTATTTTGATCAATGAAATTGTAAAAAAAAGTGGTCTTTTGAGATTATTTTGCTTCGGAAGCTCTTTAGTCTTCATTGCTCTTCACCCTATCGATCAATTTAAATTTAAAAGCTTTGGTATCAGGACTGCATCTGTATTGCAGGCAGACAGGTAACAATAATTGCTATCTATAAACGCAACATAATCTGCCTCAACACCCATATCAAATTTTAAAACAATAAAACATTTGTTCACTTTAACATTTTTTCCTTTTCTCTGCACTTCGAATTGGCCAAGGTAAAAAGACCTCTTAGGGTGTAAAAGCAAAATAAAATTACATATAAAATAATCACAACAAAAACACTTTGGTCTCATTCACATTTATTTATCACATTGGAGGTTTGAATTTTAAATAGTTCTGAAATGATAAACAAATACATATTATGATAAAATAATAACTAACTAATCATCATGCCATTTCCCACAGAGGATGGACCGCCCAAACATCTTGGTCTTGGCACATATTCCTTGCATCATTCACATTCATACATTGTCTCATACTTACTCTTCTGTTATTCCGAATAAAATAATAATTTTTGTTTAACCTGTGAAGAGCCTGATCAGAAAATCTTTAGCATACTCGAGTGCCGGACGAAAATTCGCAAAGCCTCGCAAAAATTACCTCGGCGAGTTTTGCTCAAAAATTAGACTAAAAACTGATTTTTATTTTTTTTCAATTGTTTTCTGTTAACCAAATAATACATCTTATTAAATATATTTTATGTTTTTATCATAACACGTTTACCCATAATAGCCAACTTTATCTAAAAAAGAGGAAAAATCTCCCATTTGGGAGACCACTTTCAAAAAAATATACCTATTTATGTAAATATATAAACTGATTTTATTATTTCTACATAATTCTGAATACATATTGAAAAACATCAATCAAAAAGACTTTTCAAAGAAATAATGATCTTTATACTACTACGTACTTTGAAAACTCAATATTTTGACGTTTTACGAAAATGAATTTTGACTTTCATAGACAATTTATTTGGTGAGTTGTCATAGGGGCTACATTCAAGATATAAAATTAGTTTATTAGGGCAAAAGATTCTGATTTTGTCCCCTACACAGTTTTCAAAGCATAAAGGTTAAAATCAAATCACAAAAAAATCCAGTGTGGATGGTATTAGAACAGGTCTCCAGAGCATCATTAGCAAATTCAGCCATTAAAAAAAAGGTTTCCAGAGCACAATCGACACTCCACTCTTTAAACGTAACATATAAAAAACGCAATTCAAAAAACTAAAAATTATTTCCGCAAGGATTGAACTGTCCCAACGTCTTTTATCACGCATGTAACAAGCTTAGGTGGTATTTTAGGAATTGTCGATGTAACAAGTCTAGGTGGTGTTTTAGGAATTGTCGATGTAACAAGTCTAGGTGGTGTTTTAGGAAATGATGTGACAAACTTAGGTTGCGTTTTAAAAACTGTGGGGGCTTTCTTTTCCTCAAACTTCAGAAGTCTGGTCAACATGGTAGTGGTGCACGGGACCTGCTTCTTCTCGTGCAGATCTGGTTCATCAGGGTTGTGAGAAATTTTTTCAATTGCCACCCGCTGCGTCATAATGGTCAACAGAGTCAGGATATCTCTCGTGGTCCCATATTTTCGCAACTCCTGCGTTAGGATTTGTATGAACCAGGAACCTTCATCCTTGTTTCTGTAGGAAACATAGCCTGGGACTGTAGAGCGACAGATCAGGAAGTCTGCATGTATGGGAATAGTGTAATCATCCTCAGTTTCTGTTTCGTAAAACCCATCTACCTCCGTCAGGGTGACTCCTTTTTCAGATTTTGAACCCTGACAAGCTTGGATAAAGAATAATTTTGGTTTTCCTGAGAGAGTTGGACATTTGTCAGCCGTGAAACTGTGCCACAAAGCTTCCGGCTGGTAGGACTTGTCTTTTGCGTACACTTTTCCTTCGTCTCCGTGTGATAAGACACAAATAATTATGCAATCACGGTCTGTATGATCACTTTTGGCTGCTGCTGTAATTTGTTCCCAGATATCGTGATAAATTAAATCATTAAAGCATTTGACGGTGAATCCCAAGTGCTTGAGGACTTCAATCAAGTTGTCCCGGTCCACGTTAGTTCCATTGCGAGGTTTGAGACCTTTGATGTCAAACGTCTGATGGTTGAAAATGAATGCCAATCCGCGCTCCTTATGCTTCATGTTGTAATACATGGAAGTTTTCTCAGTTGGCATTTTTGCCTTAACTTGACCATATTTTTTATTGTAAGTTGTCAAAATGCCTTTAGCATCCGTTTGTGTGAGCTGTTTAAATTTTTCATTTGAAGCCATGGTAATTTCCAATACTTTTTGAACTGATTTTGAACTTTGAACTTTGAATTGAGGTTCAAATTTTTTTTCAATTTTTTATGAACTACACTGGTGACAAATGAAATGTAACTGGCTATCTGACAGATATTACGGACACAGTCAAAACAGTATCAGCCCTAATCGAAGAGTGACGTATTACTTTGCTATAAGATAAGATAAAAATATGATCATATCAACTCGCACAAATTGCACAAGTAAATGGAATTATGTTTTTCTAACTAACAAGGGGTTGCATAAATGTACTGCTGTCTATAAAATAAAATGTAGGGCTGTCTGTAAAATAAGGTCTCCAAGGTGCTGCGGTCGCGAGGAACGATTTTATGCGCGATACGGCAACACGGCGTGTAGCCTGGTTCCCCCACGCCAAATTCCCACCATGTTGCACTCTCTGCGATGCCTAGTCTCGGTATGGCAGCCGGTCGCGATGCAACTTCCATTCGCCGCGCCCGCCAGGCGTGAATTACGCTCTATAATTCGTTTACAAACTTCAAGCTCCATCGCGAACAGCTGCCACGCCGAGACTAGGCGTCGCAGAGAGTGCAACGTGGTGGGAATTTGGTGTGGAGGAACCAGGCTACATACCAGTGTTACCAGATTGTAGATAAAATCGTTTCTCGCGACCACAGCACCTTGGAGACCTTATTTTACAGACAGCCCTCGTATATTTCACTTCAGGAATGCTTTTTTCATCCTTAAGGCGATCCATCTTGGCTTTCAGAATCGGGTAAAATCATAGACTCCTTACGGCGATAAGGTTGAAATTCCAGCTTTTGAGGGCCGGCGTGGTCGAGGGGTAAGGTTCTTGACTCGCAATCCAAGGTCGGGGGATCAAATGCTGGCATGGATATAATTCAAATAATTTTTTTTGATTAATTTGTGTTATTTCACGATTAATTCATTAAAAATAATATATAGTATATTTGCGGCACATTCCAAAGTGGAAGATACTCTCAGTATCGCCCTGGTGTAAGACCACCATTCAGAATTGAAGCGTTGCTTGAAATGGCTTTAGCCATGTTTGGTGATCAGATCTGAATAGCCAGCTATTTCCCTACCTTCCTTATCCCCATCTCCTTCCCTTTTCCACTACCTTCAGCCTCACGACATTTGGAGATGCCATACCTTCACTGGCTCCAGACGGGAGCAGCTGGGACGCTTGTGAGGCATTCACATAAAGAAAAAAAAAACACCGGCCACCTGTTTTGATTTATTAAAAAACATCAGCAAAATGCGTGTTTTGTTTTGTTTTGTGAAGTTCAGGAATAAATATTCAAATGTTTTCCGATCATAATCTAAAGAACTTAATTTGCCTCATTATACAATAAAACAATATTCCAAAAGGGTTTCATTGAGTAGGAGATTTTAGACTTCTAAGCATTTTTTCTAGGCTTATAAAAATACATAAAAAAGCTCGATTATAGCAAAGGCCAAGATGTTTTCTACTAGTAGTATCTAATTAAAGCATCCATAGTATTTCTAGGCGATCAAATTTTCAAACCAAAAATGCTCAATTTTGCATTACTTTGCGTTGCATCACCCAAGCGGTTATTTTGCATGTCTTTAGGTTTATATGTAGTAATGTGATGCGTCCCTGACCTAAATAAACAAAAGATTATCACATTCCTACTGAGCCAATCTTCTTTGATTAATTGAGGTGTTATAAATATAAAGATAAGGATAATTTCAATACCGAATATTATAATTACATACTCATAAAAAAATATAGTGATAAATCATCAATTTAGCATAATCATATATTATATTTCATACACAAAAAATATCTTTAACAACTTTGGAACTCTTCATACATATCTAAATAGTAACAAAAAATAATATTTTATGACAAAAATTGTACTGTAGAAATAATAATTTCCAAGGAACAAAATCTATAGTCGAAACTGTTTTTTAAACAGTGGAAAATTTCTACAGCAGACAATATAAAAATAAATTACAATGTTAGAGATTGCTTTAAAAAATGTATGTACAAGCATAAACACGTACACATACAATTAAGTAACATATTCACATAGTCTTATAATATTACGCACGCAGCCTTAGAAAGATTATCTTAACATTAGGAATAGTTGGCCAAACAAGGTCGAATAGGTAAGGGTATAAATATGGCTTGCCTCATGAATATGGATACATAATGAGCTAGGATAAAGAATACACTAGATCGGTCCTCGATGTGAATCCATATTTGCATGTGTCATATTTGGTTACAAAACTGAAGGCAATTTCACATAAAACACAGTGCGATGTAGACACTATTACCATTGTAGGACCACTTGTAACTTGTAACGTTTTCTGCAGACTACTACAATCATCAAATAATGGCAGTTCACTTGTCAACACAATTTACAATTGTGTCTGTTGATTGGGGCATTTAAATCATTATATTGGTATGAAGTGACCAATTATATGGTAATATGAATTTAATATTCACCAGACACCACCAGTACCACCCCAGCCGGGAGTACTCCTTTCCCGGTGTGAACGGTACCCCACTGAATTTATTTAACTTGGAACAACTGCTTCAAACAAGGGAAGGGTATACCTACTTACAAACCTAGAGTCATCATAGGAATCAAGAGATGGACTAATATTTGACTTTTCTTCCTTCTTCCCAGATGAAAAAAGTATTATTTACTATTCACAAACATAATGGTTAAAAAAGTACAATAAATAGTTAATTTGGTTAGTTTTATTAGCTTGTGAGAGTTTATATTTCAGGATGATTAAGGGTGCCGGCCGAGGCGTTCTCCTTGGCCTCCCAGCTGTTCTCCCAGAAGACGGTGAGGCGCTGTTCCTGGTTGGCGCAGAAGTGCTTGAAGTCTCGCAGGAAGCGGATCTGGAACATTTCATCTCCGGTGGCTGGCGTGTTGGAGGAGCGCCACTTCTTGGACACCATGTGGTTCCACGACCAAAGGAATCCCATCTGAGACGGAAAAAAAACAAAAACAAAAAATGATTTAAAACAGCAAATTATGTAGATGAATTTCAGGACAATAGGCTGTTGTATTTCCTTTTCTTTCTCGAGTCAACATTTGCCCTGATGATGGCATAAACCAGAAAGTGGTTGGTTACAATATTGTTGTGCCAACAGCAGATAGATTGAAAAAAAAAATCTTAACCCCTGACGAGCCAGGAAAAAACGAAAAAACGTCAACTTTAACGTATTATTTTGCAGGTTAATTTTATGCCATCTAATGTAATTTTTACTGAAACACATTCCTTGAATACTAAACTATACATAAGAACAATATTACTTGCGTTTATTCAATGAATTTATACTTTTTACTACGTTTCAAATAACACGGAAAAAACGAAAAAATTTCGCGATGTTTTGACTTTTACGTAATATTTTGCAGGTTAATTTTTATGCTATCTTATGTAATCTTTACTGAAACACATTCCTTGAATACTAAACTATACATAAGAACAATATTACTTGCGTTTATTCGATGAATTTATACGTTTTACGATCATTTCGTCGCCCGCGACGCGAGACTTCACAGCCGCCATTTTGTCCAGCCGGGTGACGCGCAGCCTCGCAGGCCGTGTCATAAACAATCTCAAAGAAATTATATCGCTGCTCTAGGTGGGTTCATGGTATCTTATACCTTATGAACAAGAATGCCCCAAGCGATTCTGACCTTCTTCTTCACACGTTTTCTTTATACATAAGGGTTAAAATCGCATAACAAAATTATTTTTTAGTGATTATTTTGGTTTGCGTCGATTGATCACCGGTGATCGAACGGCATGAGACGAGTTAAATCACAAAATTATTAAAATCACCATAACTATCTCAAGCCCCATCTTTTTTGCCCAGGAAAATAGTTTACAAAGAACCCATTCAAATAATATATAGGTATTGAGAAAAAGGTACCTACTCAATTTTTTATACAAAATGGAGGATGATGAGGGCAAAGTAGCCTTTCATGATAGGGGCCACTTTAAATGAATGCAAGAAGGTTGATTGTAAAACTGAATAGAAGAGATAATAATGTAAAATTACAAAGGGTAGATAACATTGATACTGTGTTAATTGTATTGACATTGGATCCAGCCTGTTGCAATTCAATATTGTTGTGACCTTTGAAAATATTGCTGTGCGCCTAGCATAAATATAGGTAAGAAATGATGAAAGATAAGAAAGTAATATAGAAATGAAAACAATGAAAAATAAACTGACCCTTCGGCTGTAATCGTAGTCATCTTTGTTTTTCCCACTGACGTGGCGAGTGATGTATGCTTCGTGTGGGCTCGGGGCGACGTCAGAGTGTACGGGATATCTGCAATAAAATAGTTGTAATGTAAATACATATAATAATCGGTTCCATGCCAATTGAGATTAAATTCAACTCAAACCTTGAAAAGTCATTAAAAGCTATGAAAAAATAATTTTAATTACTCTAACGTAACGTAACCTATTTAACCAATTTTTAATTTTTTTTTCAACACTTTTAATGGGCTTTTCTAAGGTGGTTCTGAGTTGTCTGGTCACCAATATATTCAACAGAATTATTTTTTTTTACATGAGCTCCACACAGGAGGCCTTGAGGAAAATAATTTCCCTCAGGGCCTATGTCATCTTTGGGGATGCTCTATGGAGGATTTTTTTAAGGAAAAGGAGGAGAGGAGAGTTCTGGGAAGGAAAAGGGTTTAAGGGGTGTGTAGGAATCTGGGGTTCAGTGTCCTGGTCATCCGTCTCCAAGACCTAGACAAACCTTACCCCATGAACCCGGGCACCCCTGCTAAATCACAAAAACATAGCGAACCACTTGGGGTGACCTATGGCAGAGGTGTTGGTTATCCAATAAAGGTTCCCGGAGCGGCGGTACCCATTCCCGCCTCCCAAATTGTATGCAATCAAGTGGGCAAGTATGAATTAAAAATTATATTAGAGGGAAATCTCTAATCTTTTTTTATTCCTGCGTTACCAATCACTTGATAATATTAAAATTTTCCCAACTCTAATAATAAAAGCTGAAATTGTTGTTTTTGCAATAATTTTGAAGGCCTCCGTGGTCAAGGGGTAAAGCTCTCAACTAGTAATCTGGAGGTTGCGGGTTCAAATTCCAACATGAAACAATAAAATTTTATTTGAAATGGCTTTAGCCATGTTTGTTGGTCAAATTTGAATAGCCAGGCATTTTTCCACCTTCCTCTTCCCCAACACCTTCCCCTCTCCCCTGGAGCAGTCGGGACTTGTGGGACACAAAAAAAATGGAGAACTGAGCTTGCTGAGGATTAAACACCTCGACACCTGGGTGCGAACCTGATTCTTCGACCACTTAGTTACAAACCAATTATTTATAGGGATGATGTTTGAAGGGGTTTTATAAATAAAGGAAAGAGTGAACCAGGTGAGCTTTGAGGAACACACAGATGCAAATCATACCACAGCTGAGCTGTTCAGCACAAGACCGAGTCGCAAAAATGAGCCATTCTTATGTGGAAAATTTTAATGCGGTATTACCAAATGATTTCTATGTTTATGTAAGCCCTTGAGGCGATTTTCTCACGAAAACAGGACAAAACAAAAATGATCCAAACATTATTATTTCATTAAATTCACAAACCCATAATTCCTAAATAATTTCCATGTTCATTCAATTCACACACACATCAATCCTAAATAATTTCCGTGTTCATTCAATTCACACAGACACATCCTAAATGATTTCCTTGTTCGTTCCATTCACACAGACATAATTCCTGAATAATTTCCATGTTCATTCAATTCACACACACATCAATCCTAAATGATTTCCATGTTCATTCAATTCACACACACATCATCCTAAATGATTTCCATGTTCTAAACATCAAATGGGAATAATATTTGCATGGACTGCATAGTGTGAGAAAACTGGAGGTGATTCAGGAAGTGTGTAGATACCTGGTGGGGTTGATGTGCTTGGTCTTGGGGCGAACGCGGGGGCCGCGGGGGGGCGGAGGCGCCGTGGGGATCAGGATGAACATGTTGCCTGTGACGTGCACATAGAGGTGCTCGCCCACGCCACCGCCCACACGTGAGGTGCTCTCCACCGTGCACTTGATGAAGCCGAAGCGACCCACGATGGCCTCTTGGAACAGGAACAGGCGGTCCAGCCATGACTCCTCCGGGAAACCTGGATTTATGTCAAAAATCATATTATAGTGATAAGAAAAAAAATAAAACCACATACATACATTGTTTCATTAGAAAAATGTATTAGAAACATTATTGTCACCTCAGTTTTTGTCTTTCCTTGTAAAAATAATTAATAAAAAATTTCCAAAGTTTCAAAAATTAACTTCGAATTGCGATTCGAAACTTTGGTTTGGATTTGAATAAAAAAGCACTGTGTTTTCTCTTTCGAGCACCGTTTAGATCACGTTTCTCACTACGATAGTAAGAGAGACACAGCGATTTATATGAGACCTATGTGAACTGGGACAAATTTGGTCTCCTGTGATTAAACGGATTAATGCGGTTTTAAGGAGAAATACATAATATTATACAGAGTGGGTTTATCAAATATACTAGCTTGCCTTTTAAAGGCATTGATGCTACATATGTCGATATCCAAATTGATTCTGTTTAACAGCAAGATTGAACTCTCCCCACAGGCATGACCAATGGCTGGGAGTGACTATGGTGTCAGTGATGGAGATAACCATTAGGAACGTAAAAATATTATCAGTAATGATCAACCTTTTTAGCCGAAGGGTCAATTTATTCATTTTCAATTTTTTCACAAGCCTACAGATTGACATGGTTAAATTTGCAGTCGGTCGTGTAATAAAACAACTTTTGCGCGGGAACACGATAGCTGAGTTTTCAAAACCATCCACGAATCAATCTGAACAAATGTGTACCTCTTTTCTGACCCTTGTCTACAAAAGTAAGCCATAAGAACACACTTGTCTAATATCAAATAAAAATAATCAGCAGTCATGTGTCCATTTATTATCTAAATTGTTTTGAAGAAATAGCTAACCAAAAAGATGAAATGCAACAGTAAGTGTATGCCGTAATTCAAGAATTATGTGTTTTCTTACCTTCAAAGAGTGCAGTCTTGTCGTGGATGAGAGGCTCCACATTGAGGGGCACGTAGATAGGCCCCCGTAGCGGGTCGGACTTGAGGGTGAAGGGGAGTGCAAGGGGATCTGCCGGGATGGGCACCATCATCAGTCGGCATGCCAGTGCCTTGCGCATCCACCCAAATATCTACACCAATATGGACATTAATAATTGTCACTGTTTACCAAAATATTCTGGATCTCTTCTAATGTATAATAAAGCAAACCATTGATAGCTACATTGTAACTTCTACCTCTTTCTCTAAACGATACATGCAACAGACAGAAGTTACAACAAAGCAAATAAGTAATCTTTTACAACAGCAGCGTGTAAGTACTTTTCAGGATAAAGGGAGTAAAAAAGCTCCAATAGATTTTTTCTCGATAAATATAACTACCATGAGAAAAAATTGCAATCTTTAACAATATTTTTTTGAGACTCATTGGCTAGAAAAAGTGTGGAACGTTTGAACTCCCAATATGAACAGAAAAATAAGTGGATACTTGTAAAATATAGCGATATGGGATCATTTTTAACCCTTCGAATAATAAGAAAATAATTTATTTATTTTATTATTTATTTATCAAAAGTATACAATACAGAATATAGTATATTATATAAAGCATTGTACTCCCAGGAGTTAATAAACTCAATATATATATAATAATTATAATATCTATAAACTTTTGCCTGTCAAGGTTTGCGCGCAAAATTCCTGGTTCTTCCCAGGCATTTTAAATGTTTCCTTTTTATTGGTTATTTTTTAACCCTTTAGAAAAAACAAAAATTGTTCTAAAATAATCTTTCCAATGTTTTTATTAGAAATCAGCATTTTTGTTTCTAAATATTGAAATTTTGATATTGGAAATGTAAATTGGCTAAAAATGCATACCTGAGAATGTTCAAATTAAAGTAGAATAAGCTTAAAATTTTAAATAGAGATTCCTTTTCTTAACAAAATTTGTAATAAAGCTGTCGCTTCACTTTTTATCTTATCACATTCATACAATTTTCTTTTAAAATTAAATGTGTGTTACGTCACAAATTTTCGCGAAATAAAACTGTCACTTATGATCAGGTTTGTAAAATATCTGAATAACATAGCTCGTATAATCCTAAGGCAATGAGAAGCATTATTTCTTTCGCTTTCTAACATAAAAGAAATCACAAATGTTCGCATGACAGGAAGAGAGATATATAACTTTTAATAATGCATGGTTGCTCTGGGACAATTTGGGTCTCCTGTTATTATAACGGCATATGACGTTTTGGGATAATTTGGGTCTCCTGTGATTAGAGATTAAGTCACTTTACAGTAGTTATATGTTTAGAATGGGAGTTAAAAAGCTCCCAGTTTAAACATATAACTGCAAGTGCTTCTTGTAGCCAAATATAGTGACTGAGGCTACATTGGACACTTTTTGAAGCATTGGTTAGAAAAGAAACCAGGAAGTTTTTGACTCTCAATAACTCTGACTCTGAACAGGGCAATAGTAAGTATGGATAAAACAGAACATCATAAAAGATTACATTAGGCTAGGTTAAGGTATGAATATATGTTGGGATATATATTAGGTTGTCTGACCAGATCAGCGACAATGGTGCCACTGGCAGTGACCCACTGGATGCACATCTCGTAGGCTGTGTGGGGACGCCAGGCTGCCTGGTAGCGCGCGTGGCCCCATTCAATGCGGTCGCTCTTGCTGCTCACATCTATGTCCAGGTGGGTATTCTTATACAGGGGGACTGAAAACATACTAATTATTCAAATACATAGACGTAAAATGAATTACTTTAATTACTTCACTCCAATTTCGACCGTTCCCAACTTCTGAAGCTGGCGAGTTTACGAGTTGAAAGTCCATCTACTCGAAAAAAACAGCCATTTCACAATGCTACACCAAAATCAACCAAATGCACAATTTTACCACAGCCAAGTTTTTTGAACCCTCGTCACATTATTGATGACATTGCCGTCTTTGTAATTTGAATTTTTTAATGTTTGCCACATCAAATGTTACAACGGAGCGTTTTCTTTCAATCGTCGTTACTTCAGCATTTGGTTAAATTTCGGTGAATGTTATGTCAGAGAATCGGCAGTTTGGCAAGTTACATTATCCAGCCTTAATAATAATAATAGTAAAAATTCCTCAAATTATTGTTAAATTTTTTGTAGATAACATTGTTTGAATTTAAGCCATCGATATTTGAAGTTGCAAATGTCAAAAATATTAAAATGGTGTGGATGGACGATTAAATGACATGGCCAAATGTGATAGGGGATTAAACAACAAGCTTAAGTTTAGGATTGGCTTAGGCACTCATTCGCCGCCGATCACTCCAATGGGAGTTGCATCGGTGCCTTTCCAGGGATGCTCACTCCCATAGGCGGACCAAACCAAATAATTTTTATCCACATATAATAAAAGTTATTTTTTCCACAGTGAGGTTGATACGGTCTTTCCATTTAATATTTTTATGTATTAAGATGCCAAAATATTTTATATTAAATTTATAGTTAAGTTTAGCGCAGTCCGTATTACATGTAATATCAATAATAATTTTTTTAGAATGAATGGTTACATTAATTAAATTTTTTGGCACATCTTCTTGTAGAGAGAAGGGAATAGAATATTTTTTTTCTGTGTTGAGTTATAATAAATTGTCATTTTTTGACAACCTTCATGTCTTGATTGGCTGCATTGGAAATCTCATCTTTTTTTCGATAATTATTGCAGTGTCGTCGGCAAAAGATATAAGTTTACCATGAAGTGATAATTTAAACATTTGATTAACATAAATTATAAACAAAATTGGTTCAATGTCAGTCCGTTGGGGAATTTCAAATTCCAAAATTTCGTCTTCACTTAGCGAGTTATTTAATTTTACTTTTTGACCTCAAATAGATTTGTAATCAATACCTAACCTTATCAATAATGCCGATATCATTTAATTTATTAATTAGTTTTGTGTGTGAGATATTATCAAATGCTTTACATAAATCTATGAAATTGCGAAGACATTTTTTTTATCCAATGCATGGTATATAGTTGAAATTAGTTCTGTAAGGCATCATGAGTATCTAGTTTCTCTCTAAATCCACATTGGCTAGGACTAAGGATGGGTTGTTTCGGAGAATTTGAACAATTCGTCAAATTTCAAAGTTAATTTTCAAGTTCTGTGAAAGTCCTAGTCCTATTCAAGTTCTGTTATTACATCAGTGTGGGCCAGTTGCTTCAAAAAACCACAAAAAGGTGGCAGAGTCAATCTTGAGTAAAATTAGTGAACAAGATAAAGAAAAATATGAATGAATTCACTACTTACATTCTGAGTCATTGTCCTGGTTGACATAGTTAGGATCAATGTAGTCGCACAGGAACACGGGCACCTGGGACTCGTCAGTGGGGGTGGTCCCCTTGATCTGGCGCGCCCGGTTGTCCACGGCCTCCCCGCGGGGGGAGCGCGCCCCCAGCACCTCCACCTCCATCCACTCATTCTCAAAGCTCTGCAGGTCGCCCAGCGGCGGCACGTACTCTCCTGATTCTGGACATCATCAAATTTATAGATAAAGGCAAATAAGCTTTGAGTGATTCACAGAAATTCAAATGTAACATCAAGTAGCCAATCGGCCCCTTTTTGTTTTTTAACTTTGAAAGAACCATGTTAAATACCGATTCAAAAGTTGAAATGGACGATTATAAGTCTGTTTCAGCTTTTGAACAAATTGTGATCAGTAGAAAAGTGCAACTAGTTGTTATGGTTGTTATCTGATCTGATGATTTAACGGCGAACTTTCAAATATAAAACAAAATTGAACATTTGAACACCCCAGAGTGAAAAGTCATTATGAGATTTTACAGAAACAGAAAGGAGATTACAAAGAAATAATTTTGACAACCTCAGTGTCAGTGGAGTGGTAAGCTAGTAGGGAAAAATCTGATGTGGGAAAATTGAAGTAAATAAAATTAATATGGAATATTACACATATAATTTGGATAAAATAATATTTGTATTGTTTCAGATGTAAAGATATTTTCAGTGTCGCCCTGCTGAGATACCACTGTTTAGAATCGAAGAGAAAACAAAAGTTACTAACTCTTTCTGGGCCACAGTCTCAATGCAGTTGATGGCGAAATACATACCCCATGCGCTCATTTCTCTACATGTGAGACGGCACCGTAGCACAAAATTACACCTGCGTTATGTGTTTTGTAAAATAATATAATATGTACGTCAAAAGCTGTACCGTGCTGCATACGATTCCACATTGAGTTTATTAACACTTTGTACAATGCATTAAGCATTGTTTACTTTTTAATAAGTCAGGTACATCGCACTTCCTTGAGTTCGGGCAGTTGTGACTCTTACGAGGTGTCACATGTTTACCGAAAATGGAAGGAATCAATGTGATTAATGATGTGTTTGACTTACCAACTTCCTTCTTCAGAGGAACGATGTAGTACATGTAGTAGCCCACTATAAAGTTTTTGGAGAAATCACCGGACGAATGGCAGATTAGACCTTCCTTCAACATAGTCTAAAAAAAAAAAAAAATAGTACAGATTCTGTGAATTAAAAAAATCTATGGATTAATTTTTTTAAATTTGTTTCTCTACTATGTCTGCTATACCATAGTTAAGTATGTCAAGCTATACCATCTAGTTTCATACCTCCATTTTTTCTTTAGCTTTTTCAATATCAGTCACTCCTTCTACGTGGTTGATAATCCACTGAATTGCGTCTATGGACACAAATGCGTTGGATGGAAGACTGACGGTCTGCACCATGAACCCTACTCCGGTCAGGGGGTTCTTCATGGCCTCTAATATTTCGCTAAGGCTCACCGTGCTCTTCAGATGGGGTACAGAAACATCTCTGGGAGGAACATTTATAGATAAAATTTTAGTTATGCATTATGATAGATAAACCCAAAAAGGAAAAAATTAACATGTAAATTAATTAAATTGGTATATTTTAATGGCTTGTTTAAAAGTTAATTGTCACCGATTAACTTTTTTGAGCTATGAACATTCCACACTTTTTAGAATACATAATATACAGGATGTATCAGCACCTACCCGAAAGACTAACCAGCGATTTCTGATCATATTTGGAGTTAAAAATGTGGATATTATTTTGCTGTTTGATAATATTTTGGTCAATTAAAAACAAAAAAATATTTTTCTACCACACATCGCCACTAATCAGACTGCTACACGTCGCAACGGATCAAGCGATACGAGCTATGTCTTGCCAATACGGTGCTGCTGGAACGAGATGGAGTGCATATCACTTGATGCGCAGGTTGTACTCAGTGGCGAAATGTGATGTAATTTTTGTGTTTTAATTTTTAAAAAATGTTATTGGACAGAAAATAATGACATCTACATTTTTAATCCAAATATGCTAAGTAAGGGTAAGTACTGACACATCCTGTATAGATGTAATTCGTTAGATAATGTTCAACGTTTTCCCATCGTTTCTTACGCACATAATAGAAATGTGCTGCACTGTAGTTACAATATGTATTATGCATTGTTTGAGTAAAAAAGGCAATTAGTTTTTAAAATACGTTTTTTCAGGAATACTAACCCTTCGTCATAAAAATCATCGGTGTGTTCAGAGGTGGATTCATTATTTGCCATTGCAGCCCTCATCCGCTCCTTGCTCCCGGCCGACCTAAAATTTATTGATGCATTTCATCATTTAGCAAGAAAAAACCATATATTATGAATTCCCATTCATTATTGATTCTCGGAAGTTAATCAAAGTTTCTAAATGTGATTACATTGTCACATCAAAAATAGATGCTTTTAATCAATAGCTTATCAACAAAATTACATCATGATATAATATCGATAGGTTATCTACACACAAGTAATGCAGATGGAATTTATTAGTCACTGAGGGATTTGGGTGTTATGTCATTTTAAGATAAGTCACTTACTTCCCATTGGTGTTTCCATTAGTGGGACTCTTGTTGAAGAGAGTGGTTGGCTGTAACCACAAATGTGAGGGGATCTTGTTACTTTCAGGGGGTATTACTTCACAAGCATTCTTCCTTAGCTATAGCCTTTTATCGACGTTTTACAATGACATCATTCCAACAATTTCATCAGAAATAGAAATCAACTTTCTCGTTAGCACTTGATTCAAGCAAAATAGATTCAAAACAATTGATTAAATAATAACAAATCAAACTTTAAACAAAAGGATAATCGATATTTTTTATACTGAAATAACTTGTTGAGTAAAACCTCAAATTATATTATTCAATCATTGAAGATAATTCAACCACAAAATCTGAAACAGAAAAGATTCGGTCTAGGTATAGAACCCAGGACCTCAGCCTTGCCAGGGCTTTGCTGTACCACTGGGCTAATCCCATCCCCTTCGGTCATATTTAATTGTATCATACTTCAACTAAGAATTATCAACACTATCTTCATTTTCTTAATGCAAATTTTTGGCTGCTATTATTATATATGATTGCAAGATTCTTTTCGAATTTAATCGCAATCTAGATAGTGTCGCGATAAATATACCCATTTTTATTCATAAAATGCGACATCTGCTGACTTTCACAAATATTGATGAATATATATGAATGGAAAAACTTGTTGAGTAAAATCTCAAAATGTTATATTTATTCATTAAATATAATATTAACACCTCTCAACTGAAAAATGTGAGACAGAAAAATCAGAAAAAGATTCGGTCGCATCCGGATTAGCTCAGTGGTAGAGCAAAGCCCCGGCAAGTCTGAGGTTCTAGATTCAATTCTTAGATATAGAACAAATCTTTTTCTGATTTTTCTATTTCACTTTTTTTGCAGTTGAGAGTTATTAATATTATCTTAAATGATTAAATAGAATAATCATTAATCACAAATTGAAGAATCCAATCAGAGATTCAAATTGAAGATTGGGATCGATGCAATTAATGTTGAAAGCATTTCAAATCTGAAAACTTGAAAATCGGAGTTGCATTCATTCTCCATTCATTCCAGGAATCTGGAATCTCAAACATGCATTCTGTTTAAAAACAGGATTCGGAGACATTCCAAAAATATAATCTGGATATCTAACTGTTTATCTGGAATAACAAAATTATAAGATTCACATTCATTTGGAATTGCAAACTTTCTAAGATTCAAGATGAGAGGAAATATAAAGACTCCGAGGGAAATATGTACAGCAACCACAAGCAATGAGGTAGGGGCTCGCCACCTGCGGGTTGGGGAAATAGGGGTACAAGTCCTCCACTCTGGTGATTAGTACAAGCAGTTTATTATTGTCAAGCGTAAGTTTACAGCAACTGTAGATGAAAGCGGCAAAGTTGAAGATGTAATCAGCGGTTGACATCGGCAGGGATGTGATTGAGACACATCGCTCACCTCAGTCGAGCTGGAATTATGTTATTGGTAATAAACAAATGTACAAAATAATGTTTTTGTTAACAAAAAAATTACATTTAAAAATTGGAAATAAAATATTAAAATACTTGTTTAATTAATACTTGAATGGGTTTGTGACAAGCTATTTTAGCACAACGAAAAACATTAAAAATAAATTCGTTTGAAGAACTTTATGTTTATGGAGGTATTTTGTAAAATACTGTTTTTTTTTTCAATTATTTATTTTTTAATCATCATTTGAAGTATTGTGGTTCACTCAAATTAATTCAGTCTTGGTTTGAAATTGAACGCAAAACAAAAGTATTTTTCAGCCACCACCAAGTAACCGAATTTCCAAGAAACTATACAATGTTATTTACACAACATGAGATGAAAACTATAACCATTTTTGAAATTAGTCAGTCGGTAAGAAAAATTACAGAAACATGCAAAAACTCGTTCATTTGTCTAGAGAAGGTGAACAAAATAGTTCTGTAGGAAAAATAAAATAATATACCAATTTTTTTTTTATATATCTACTTACACAGAAAAATTATTTTTAAAATGTGCATTGAATGTTAACCGTTTTATTGCTGAGGAGCGTAATTGTGCCCTTGAAATGCTTGCCAAAAATGCTCTTAGTTCAAAACACCTAAAGCCTTTTTAAAATCAAGCAGTTTCAATTCTGAATGGTACAATGATTTGAAAAAAAAAAGACAATATAAACTGTGATTTTTGACTTCTCAAAGGCCAAAATTACACTTCGGATATAAAAAAAATTTATCCGTTGAGCGCCGGCATATTCAACTGGTATTCAGAAAACAATATTTTCTGTTTGTGAGATTTTTACCAGAGATCGCGGGAGCTCGGCATTTCAAAGTTTAATGCAATGTAAATGAATATGATGTGGCAATGATATTGTCATTGCCGGAATCAAAGAGGAAATTAATCGTCGATAGTTCTTTCATCAAATGAATAAGAAAACAATTTTTACTTTGCATTTTTGAACAGGAAATTAGCATTAAAACGGATACACACAAGACTATGTCTAAATAGCGGCTGTGACTTAGCAGGAATTATTGAAACACTGAAAATCAGGCAAACAATAATATTGTAGCTGAAACTGCAAAAGGATCACTAGTTGAAAATAACACGTTTTGCAATATCCTATAGGGAAAGGTGAAACAGAAAATTAAAATAAACTGCAAAGTGATGGCCGAAACCGCAGGAGTTAATATTAACAAACTAATTTGCGTAAGGATTAGTGAACACTTACATGGAGATACTTTTCAGAAATACTCATGCAGTATGTAACATAGGCGGTAATAGATTTTCATAGATTTAGTTGTTAAACTGACAATGAAGAAGAAAGTTGTTTTGATAACTAGTGTTCATACTTCCTTGGGTCAAATTAGTTCATTAAGCTAGAAAACAAAAAAGAATTAATGAAATGAAGGATCAACCAGAAGCAGGCGTATTATTTAACAGGCGAATGGCTAAGAAACAACTGAAGAAGGAGGATGCAAGTATCCATAGGCGCTACTGACATGGTGTCGAATCGAAGTCTCGGCTTATCCGGCAACCTGGTGCTTCCGACCCTCTCCCGGAAGGGTGAGTTTCCCACGCCGACCTGTGTGAGCACCAAATAGTGTTGTAGCCATATATTGCAGCTTCAGATGTTAATTAACATACAATCAATTAGTCATACAGACATCCTTTTTTTGTTTGTGATTATGTTGGTGTATGATATAGGAGAATGCATTTTGTATTAGAAATCTGATTGGACCATACGTATGCTTCAAAGAGCAAATTCTGTTTTATTTATATTTATTCAATAGTACAAAGGCATGGTGGTCCCAATTACAATGAAATAATAATGATTACAAAAAAACACTAAAATCAAAAGGTTCATATAAATTTAAATTATTATTGGGAGGAGTTTTATTTTATTGAGATTTATAAAATATTAAACAAAGTTAAAATATTTTTTTATTAACAGTGTAGAAAAAATATTGTTTCGCAAGACAAAGCAAGCGAGTGCTAAGAATTTGAACATTTTCGAAACAAGTTTTTGGTCGATAATTTGAAGCAAAAACAAAAATTTTGACAAATTAAATTTTTTGGGTAAACAAATTACAAACCAAAATCTTTTTGCTCAGAAAAATAAGAATAAAAATCAAATTCAAGACCACTGCTCTAAAGTGAATCATGACTTCATTTGTGAAACATTTATAATTTACAACATTTAATGTGTGTGAAGAAATAATGATTCTGCAAATCTAAAAGAGGAATAAAATGTTATAAATATTTTAAAAAAATATTTGAATGACAATGAAGCTAAAGATGCACTGGTCGTGTAATCTGGGAGTGTGACAAATCGCACAAATGATATGAATAAATATATCAACAATAATAAGTAATCCCAAAAATATCCTAATGATTCACACATGACTGGAACGGTAATACAATGAAGATGATTCTTTATCAACGGGCTTATAATTCATTTGGCAAAGCTGAATGTAAGATGCTCCTAGGTTTGCTAGCCAATTCTCTATTCCATTTATTTTAGTAGAGCATGCAACAAAAGACGTGCTATTTTAATATCATGCAATATTGCTCCTGTACTTCTACAAACTATATAATATACTTTGTTAATCCACATACTCATCAGTGAATTGTAACCGTAACCGTTGCATACGCAACAACCAGGCTCTAGTATGAACACGAGGCCTGTCATACAGGCATTGGCTCGCCCCAAGTCGCTCACAAACTATATCTACACTATAATTTTTGGTTACAGTAACGTGTTAAGGTTACAGATCGCTGATGAGATAAAACCCGCATAGGTTTTAGAGGCTGATATTAAAATGTTCAACAAAAGTAGCATGAAAATTACACAAGAGTATTTTTAATAACAGCGAGATTATATACTAAATATTAATTAACAATCTATCGTTTTGTTTATCATTAAGGCCTGCATGTGACGGAATTTTTTTAAGCTATATTTGGACTGACAATCGAAAATTTCTGTTATGCTATAGATTCTTATAAGCAAAAATAAATAAAAATTCTACATTTATGGTGGAAATACTGAAGGGTGATTTTTGTGTTATCTTTTGCATCAAGTCAGTTTTACGACATAGTTAAGACAAAAGGTTAAATTCGTCAGACATCGGAAGACGTTCTTCTTCCGTTATCGGCTGTCAAATTTCTGTGATTTTCTATGGCTCTCGATGGCCTGTTTATGCCTTTTGTGTGTTAAATGGATCAATTACCTACTTAAAAAAGTATTATTTACAAATTTTATTAGTTATTAAAACCACTTAAATACAATCGTAATCCTAGGCACTCATAAATTAATATGTTTGTATGCGATGACATTCGATTCGCAAATTTTCCCGCAACTGACATCTCTTAACGAGGATTATGTGGTAAATGAGCCGTCATTTTTAGCGTTAGTGTAACTACTTTTAAGAGTTGGTGTCTTAACACAAGTGCGTTATTTAGCTTGTTAACACATTATGGAATACCACATTTAAGAAAGCTGTCAAAATGTGTCATATATGGCCGATTTAACACGCATTATACTTTCGCAAAAGATACAGAATCACCCTTTTGTTGTGAGTTGAACTGAAGTTCCGAGCAAATAATAAAATGTACAAAATCATGCTGAATTCTGCTCTCTTTGCTTTAACAATAAGGAACTCCTGTGAAAAATATTATAGCTTTAAAAAAATATGTTCATATAGACCAATATACGCTGATTCTGAATATGTAAGTTTTATTACATAATATTTAACGTAGAGTATTTAAAAAATATTAAAAAGTCCATTTTAAAACGTGTCATTAAAACACCCTGTTGCTGGATTTTGGCGGCGTGACGTCACCGCGCCGCGTCACCTGGGTCAAAGTTGTATAGAAATCAATAGAAATGAAGACGCAAGCCGTTCGGCATTCCGTGTTATTGGTTTATAGAGAATTGGACATATAATAGTTTTTGTTTTTATTGAAACATTATTTAGGCCTAAATAATTCAGTATCAAAAATAAAGTATCTCTATTAGTTTATCTGTATTATTTAAAATATTCAAAAACTTTAACTGTGCAAAAAACGATCGTATTGCCCAGTAATGTCTATGAAAAAGCTCCAATGCTGAAATTCAAAATGGCGGGAGTCGAACAGCTGATTCCAGTTCCCTACAAGATTCATACTTCGGTTAGTCATGATGACGTCACACTAGATTCGGTGGTATTCGGGGGATCTTGAAAAATGAAAACTTTGACATTTATTTTAACTATTAAAACTAACTATAAAAATAAAAATAAATATGCAGTTATTTAAGTTAGAAGGTCATTATTCATAAAAAAAAATGGACTGGAATTCTCTATTAGGGTTAATGTTTATACAGAAAGGTATTTCGATCAAAGAAATAAAAAAGAAAAAATAAAATTATAATATCTCAGGCCTCGTTTTCTGTATACAAAAATATTATTTTAATATCACAGTTAACAAGCCTCGTATGAAATAAATTCGTTTGTAATAAATTAAGAATGCAGTATAAGCAAAGAATAATGAGATTTGTCAAATCTAGGATTTAAAAATCAACACATAGTAGGATGGTATGATTTGAGATTTTCACGGCCAAAAGAATTTTTGTTATTTCTTTTTGGGGTGTTGCGCCACCTCCTTCTTTAGCCAACGTTTCGGACAGCGTTACAGTGTCCATCATCAACCCTGCCACATATTTGTCCTGATGATGGACACTGTAACACTGTCCGAAACGTTAGCTAAAGAAGAAGGTGGCGCAACACAGCATAACATCCTGAAAACAAATAACAAAAACATGGTAGGATGCACAAAAGCACAGAAGTTTTCGTATTAAAGTTAAGATTAAAAGTTAAAAGAAGAAGTAGGTTTTAAATTACTTTACCTATAATGTTTAATTACATAGTTTGTAGAAATACAGAAGTTTATAATATTATCACAAAATAGCAAAATGTAAAGCATATTTTTTACAGCACCGACTGGTTATAAATAATGACCGATGTTACTATGTACATCAGGGGTGGCCAACTTGATTAGACCCAAGATCTACTGTTTACTGAGGAAACCCTGTGCGATCTACCAATCACATACTTCTTAAAATTTTAAATGAAACAGTATAGTTCAGTATGCAATTATGTAGAATCTTTTATTTTATAAAAATGAAAAATATTCTCGGTTACCCTTATTGAAGTGAAACTTCTTTAGCACCGTTGCGATTTGAAACTCGGAGGAAACGGAAAAGACACATTACAGTACCTATGAAGCGTCAAACTGCGCTTATTGGCCACTTTGATTAAGATCTCACTTTTCAAGGCTCCTATTAGTTGAGATATGAAACGGAAATGATGCATTATAGTACCTACGAACCGTCAAACTGCGCTTATTGGCCACTGACGCTCATTGGCAGAAATACTTGACTTGACTTACAAAAAAAAGGCAAAGGTGGTGTTACCACCAAATCAATTATAATGCGAAAAATTTGTAATGAAATAAAGTTAAAAGATGTTTTCTAGGTTACTAGTACGAAATTTCAAAATGTCATACTGATGTACCGGACCATTATGCTTTTCAGTGTTATTTTATAGCATATTTAATATGTAAAACATAAGATTTACATAAATAATATTTGATTCATTCTTCATTATCTCAAAACTTAGTACGAGAGTTGTCCATAAAATAAGGTCTCCAAGGTGATGCGGTCGCGAGGGACGATTTTATGCACGATCCGTCAACACTGACATGTAGCCTGGTTCCGCCACGTTTTTTGAGTGCAAAGAACAATACCCTGGAAGACATTCATTCTCAGCTGCATAAAGTGTACGGAAAACATGTCGTAAACAGTGTCAGTGCAATCGATGTTGTGGCACTCAAGGAATTCAGGCTCCTTCAACGCTTTGCTGTTTGTAATCTTTGGTGAGCATTTATGGGCCCACTTTGCGCAGACTTTATGGTTTCCCAAATGTTCTGTCAAAATCTTGTCAAAGGTGGTCTTATTGATGACCATATCCGAAAAAAATGAATTACAGAGCGTTATTTAAACCTGGTGGGTGTGGCAAGCGGAAGCGAACGGCTGCCACGCCGAGACTAAGCATCACAGAGAGTGCAGTGTAGTGGGCATGTGGCATAGGGGAACCAGGCTGCACGCCAGTGTTGCCGGATTGCGCGTAAAATCATTCCTCGCGACCGCAGCACCTCGGAGACCTTATTTTACAGACGGCCCTCGTATTTGGAGATGTCTGATTAATCAACTGGTCGAGCGGTATACAAAAAGGAAGCCATCTGAATTTTCCTGCCGAATCACGGGAGGTGTCTTCCATGGGGAAGTTGGAGGATACTTTCTTGTATATGAAAGCGATTATCTCAGAAAACTATTTTTGATTTACATTCTGTCAGAATGGAGACGAAATTAAAAGGGGGTGAATGATGAAGAATTCATTCTATCATAAACATTATTTTGATCACGCACCGAAAAGGTATTTATTATTATCTTTTCTTAGTGGGCATCTAAAGATTTTCAATAAACAGATAGCTATTAGTGATTGCGAGTGTATTGTTCATAATGGACTTTGCCATTGTCAATTCTGTTATCATATTTCATTCATAGATGATTTAAAAAAAAGGCTGTAATCAATAAAATCTAAAATGGGCATGATTTCTGAAAGAAAATTATCTAAATTTGGATGTGCTTATCTTAAATAAAACCAACATTAGGCTAAAGGTCATCTCTTGTTTCATAGTTATCTACCTACATAAAATAATATAATTTAATTTTGAAAATAAACATGACTCTTAAATTTAAAGCAAATTTGAGTTCATTGAACCAGATTTCACGCAGGACTAACGCACATCACAGAAAACTTAAAATAATAAGTTTCATTAACTAAATTTTCAAGATCACTGTTTGATATGTACCATTCTGAAACTTATTAAATTTACATAGCGAGTAGTATCTTTGAGATGAGATGAGTGGTTAAAGAGAATAAGAAAATAGAGATTCAAAAGAGTGAAGAGAAAGAAGAGAGGGATGCAGCCATGATATATTCCTCTTCCTGCACGACGGCTTCGATCGATGCCAGGAAATTAGGTACTGATCGATAATTTGTATCGTAGTTGGCTACTATAAAAAAAAAAGATCCAAAATTTTTTGACACACCGTACAAGAACGTTTTGACACACCGTACCGTATCATACAAGAACCGTAAACTATAAAATAAGCAAAAAAAAATATCTAAAATAAAAAAAAATTGAAAAAATATTTTTCTTTAAATTTGCGAAGTCGTGAGAGAAGAGTTGTGTTAATGTTGGTTAATTAAAGATGAACACCCGTATTCAGAGTCGATACTTTAGTTCAAGGAGTCTTCCTTTCCTTTAAAAAACGTAGTTTTGTATTCAGAGACACTACTAAGGTCGGTGTGACGTCACTTTATAAGGAAGCTACCTTCCTTAAGATTTCTAAAATATTTGTATTCAGAGACAGTTCTACGAAAGTCTCTACCTATCTAAGGGTACCTTTGCCTTTCAAAGTCGGTGATTTGTTCCCAATTATTACTGTTAAAGACGCAAAACAACGGAGATGGATATTATTGTGGAAATGATTAATGAGTTTTTGAATTTCGCCGCTCATAACACACGATTTTTCTAGCCCAGGGTTCGTAGAAAATGTTTTAACATGCATTTTATACGAAGCTTGGGGACAGCCAATTTAAAGAACGATATCAGCTTGAAAAAATAACAGTGATGCATCTTTTAATTTCTTTCTTATTTGCATATTACGCTTTAATAAATAATATGGGGGGATATTTGTTTATAAGTATAATATACATTGTTTATCATTAAGCAATTCACAATCTCGAATTTATTGTCGAAATGCGATGCGAAACAAATGTCAACGGAGCATAAATAAACCAATACGCAGACTTTTGACAGGCCGGTGTTATTTTTAACTTTTGAGTTTTTGAATTTTGAATTTTAAACACACAGCTTGTCACAAAACGGGGTACATTGTTCCAATAGAAGCGCTACATCGACAATTTTCGGATGACGTCACAACTTTTTTCGGCGTAGACATAAAGGTCTCTACCTTAGGAAAGGAAGCTCAAAGTGTGGACTCTGCATAGAGGCGTTAAAGGTAAGGACGGTTCCTTCCTTTACTAAGGTAAGGTCGAGCCTTTACTTAGACAAAAGTTAAGGAGCGACTCTGAATACGGGTGGAAGAGTAGGATGTTAAGAGGTATAGTGGAGGTTGATTGAGTTAAGAAGAAAATATAGATTGGAGTGTTCCAAACTTCACATCATATTTGAAGACTATCAGATTGGCGATTAGTGTTAGCGTTGAAGCCAGTTAAACACTGTTTCTCGGCCCATTTAAGCTTTTGATCAAATTGTAATCAGCTGTCAAGCATAACGGTAATGTGTTTTAATGGGGACTGTTTTAATGTAATAAAATCAAAATGGATCTGATCGACCAATTGATGGTCGTAAAAGGTGATGGAAGTTTGAAACAATTCAAAATCAATTCTTAATAAATTAGAAACAGTGTGTATTCACTGCAAGAACTTTCCAATGAGATTAACAAATGTATCATAATGTGCATGATATCAGAATGAAAGAGCCGAAGAGATGACGAGATGATATGGTAACCAGATGGTGAGGGATGCTGTTAGGTGCCGGGTAAGTACCTGGTAGTTTTGCCTAGAGACAATGCTGGCGGAGTGGCGGCGCCGAGTGAGCTGGGGGGCGCAGGAGGGCCCTGGGGGCGCACCGGGTGCTGCGGCCGCCCCACCCTGCCACAACACACCCCACAGATTGAAAAAAAAAACATCACAAACAGCCAAACCAAAATTTTGAAAAAAAAAATTTTGCCAACAAGTTTTTTTAACATACCAATTTATAAATTTATCCAGTAATGATCTATTTAATTATACCTATACACTCTTTGTTAAAAAATGATCAAGGAATTTGTAATTACAACATGAAATTGAGTGGGTTTGGTTTTGTTACGTTACAATCGAATAATAAATTAATGGTTGCTTATAATGTGAAACAACTTTTAGAAACACACACGCAAAGGTGTGTTGAATGTTCATGTTCTTTTTGAGATTGAGATATCACATTAAAAGAACTAGGAAAAATTTTTGAAAAAAATAATATATATGTAACTGTTTTCATGAACATTGCAAGATTTGAATTTGACTCCTTCACTGGCGACAGCGGGTAAATTACTACAAATGTTATTACATATTAGTTGAACATTATGTACAAAATACAGAAGTTTCCTTGTGTAGTAGTTACTGGAGTGGTTATAGTGGTGAGAAAAGTCAGAGTTGTCTGTATAACAATACTGATTGAAAGGAAAATGGCATAACCGACATACATAATAAGGATATGTAATGTATATTTTGTGACTAATAATAATAAATAAAGTATGTTTTATTTGTATGTGTAATTCACTGGGGGAGATTAACAGCGATCTCCTTTGACGGCTTTCTATGTTTGATCAAATAATTAATATTGCGAACAAATTCGTTAAACTGGTGTTTATAAAAACAAACAACTAGGAAAATACGTGTAAACAAAGTTACAAATAAAGTGATTAAGCTTTTTCTGACTGTTTTTGAGCATATAAAAAATTGTTTCTGTTATACGAAAACGCATTTTTCAACAAAATTGAAGTAATAAAAAAAAGTACAGGAAGTTTATACATATTCTGATTGTATTCACATTAATATTTCAGGTTGCTTAATAAACGTTACTACATAATATGTTGGTTATGATTTAAAGAAAACCTTCTCCATTGTCTTATGCTCTTTATCAATTTACAACTAAAGGAATTTAATGTGTCTTGGATAATCAAGAGATATATGAAAATACATACGAAGGTTGTCCGAGAATTAAAGACTTTTCCTCATTTTCAGCGACATGGACATTATTTCTCAAAATATGGCGGCACTGGCGTGTAGTTCAGACTTTCCCCTAAAAACGAGCGGGGATCTAGCTTGGTAGCTGCTTCAGTGCGATCTTTGCATCTGTTTGCAATGGACGCCCTGTTGTCGAATCCCGCCACCTGCGAGGTGCGCTCAATTATTCGCTTTCTCGAATAAGAGGGAGTCTGCCCTGTTGAAGTTCGTAAGCTCGCAATTTTGATTCCAGACGTAAGTAAGTTTACCACACCAACGATTTTGAGGGAAAAATAGTGTACGCAAATTGCGTGCTTATTGGGTTCCCAAAATGATGAAGAGCAAAATCGTTTGGAAAGTGCTTCGGTATCTTTGAATCGTTTTTCCAAACAAGGCGAGGCTTTTTTGGGTTGAAACACAAGGTTCACCACGGAATCAAAAAGGCAATCAATGACATGATTTACATCTTTTTCTTCACCTGAAGCAACATTTGGCCGGAAAACCTTTGGAGACCGACTAGGACATGGAGGGAGAGATGATGGCACTTTTGGCAGCAGAGTTCTGCGAAAAGGGAATCAAGGACCTAGTGCCACGGCTCACCAAGTGCATCGATCGTAACGGGGACTATGTTGAAAAACAGTTTGTTTTTTTTTACACGAGCTCCACACAGGAGGCCTTGAGGAAAATAATTTCCCTCGGGGCCTATGTCAACCTTGGGGGAGCTGTGTGGAGGGCTTATTAGGAAAGGAAGGAGAGGAGAGTTATGGGAAGGAAAAGGGTTTAAGGGTTGAGTAGGAATCTGAGGTTCAGTGTGTCCTGGTCATCCGCTTCCAAGACCTAGACAAACCTCACCCCGTGAACCCGGGCTCTATCACCAAACGTAGCGAACTACTTGGGGTGACCTATGGCAGAGGTGTTGGTTATCCAATAAAGGTTTCCGGGGTGGCGGTACCCATACCCGCCTCCCAAATTGAATATTTTGGGAATATGTACCTAAAATGTCGTATGATTTTTTTGTAAATATAAATTTTTCCTGATTTTATAAATTAGAAAAGTCTTTAATTCCTGGAAAACCCTCGTAGATTTCAGAATTTTTCCTCCTTATTTACAATGAACAAAAAATGGCAATTTTCATTTTCCAATTGCCAGCATTACGGGTTTTGCACGCAATTTTTTTCATTGGATTTTACTACTATTTAGCCACCCGTTCAGGCGATACACACCACTATGCAGTTGATCTCTTATTAAAATATGCCATTTTTCCTTTAAAAAAAGTATTGTCTTAGATAGGTACATGTAGGTTATGATAATTAGTTCCTGTGTCAGGATACAGACAAAACAATATTACATACACACTACTGGTTAGTGTACGTAAGGACATTCACAGATTAATTATTCTTACATGCAAAGCAATATAAGACACAAAGGTTGCAAGTTAAATTATGATACTGTATTGAATTATTATTGAAAGTTAAATATTTACATATCTGAGCATTCAAATATATGAACATAGAAACATTTACAAACAATTATGCAGCCCGGTGTCTGAAGATTTCAACTTCTTATAAGGTGTATTACGGAGACCTTAACCAGTGCTGTAAAGTGAAAAGATTTGGGACGGATTTGTATCAAAATATGATTTTAAATAGATAAATAAATATGGGTGAAATAACTGGGAACTCTTCAAAAGGATTTGCACTATTTTATTTGCTCAAAACAAAAATTTAGACAAATCGAAATTTGCACAATATTGTGAGTGATCATTGAAAACAGGATAAGAGTTACAATTACGGTTTTATCAATGTTTTTTAAAATATTGAAGAAAAACTAAAAACACATAATATGAACATGTAACACAAAACTATACATTAACAACGGATGAATTTTGAAACAAGTGCCTTTTAAACAAATAATACATAAAAGTGTTTTCATAAAATAAATATTCTTTTTCTAGAGTGAAGACATAAATATTATTGCGTAAAAACTGAAGAATATAAAATGAAGAAAACAATAATAATAACTCAACCATCAAAATAAAGCAGTAAACCCACAAAAAGAAATTCAAGTGAGAAAATTAAAATTTTATCTATGACTAATTTAACGGCGATTAATTAAGAAGAAGCTAATATAAATTTTACACACTTCAAAGCCAATTTTCTTTCGTAAATTGATTAAAAGATAATCACAAGATGGCCACCACACAAAAGGACACATTAAACATACATATAATTATTCATACATATCACATTGACTTTTATTAGAAGAGTAAATAGGAGAATGAGCTTTGGTAGGTGAAAGTAATAAATGTGTGAATATTTCTGAATAATGTTTGCATTGTTCTGCTTCTGAAAAATCAAAATGCGATCTATGTGGGCAATCCATGTGGGCTGCCGCTAGCTAGGAAGAATTCTAGAGGAAAAACAGAAATTATTAAGCATTGAAGAAAGGATAGCAGCTACAGCTTCTGAAAGAAAAGACGCATTAATACAGTCAAAATTGTGTAATAAAACACCACATTATAAATCATTGATATATCCTCACTACAGAAAGGTATATCATTGCTACTGGGTTGTTAGGTTTCCAAAGACCTTATATTTTAATAGCTTCCAGTCAACAAAGGTACACAAATCTTGCTTGCGTACATAATGAACATGAGATTGTTGTATTTAGCTGCGTACTCATCAGTGAGCTGTTGCTGAAACAGTAACCAGGCTCTAGTATATATGTCCACATCACTGTAACCATAACAATGAGCCTCCATTTCTTTGATTTGCGTAAAAAAATGAGAGCTGTCGGCTTGCGAGCCTGGTAAACACTATGATTTTTGATAACGGTTAGTTACAGTTCACAGATCAGTGCATAGCTCTAAAAGTTTTACAAACCCAGCGACAACATTCAGAGATATGAGAAATAAAATAAAGAAATACTGAAATAAATTAATAACTTTGATCCAATTACTTTTTAAAAGGTGATCATTTTTAAATCGTTGTTAATTCTTACGAGATATCTTAGAATGAACTACTACGTAGTAACTAACACAATCCAATATTTATTGTTTAGTTCATCATATGTAAAACCATAAATTGTTAAAATTTATTTCATTAATCTCAAAGGAAAATCAGACTGATATATATTTTATCTCCGGGAATCTATCATTCTAAAGCAGTTTCGAAATAGTAGATAGCAGCAAATTTAAGAATGAATTCTTGGCTTAACTGTTGAAATAAGTTTGTAAACACAGTAAAGTCTTCCTATAAGGTTTGCACATAAGAAGTCTCTTGAAAACTAAAAAACATAATGGCTCAATAGGGAAGTTGAGTGAAAAATATTTTGACTTATAAAAAATATGTTCATGTAGATAAAAAAATATCGATTCTAAATATATAAATATATTTCTATATTATTATTCTTAGAATTAATTAAACGTTCTTAAAAAATGATTAAAAAGCTTTAAACCCCAAACGCGTCATGATTGGTCCAAAGAATTCTGACGTCACCCGTATCTGATGTTTGTATGGTCATTGGAATGTCTATGGTGCATCTCTTTCTATTACATGAGAGATGGTTTGTTTATGATGAGAAAGGTATACGCAGGTATAAGCCAAACCGCGCCCAACAGTTTTGGTTGCTATCTTGTTATGAATATGCTATCTTTTTAGTTTAAGTAAGTGACCATAATATACAAAATAATAATTCTAAATAATAATAATACTAGATCTGTTTAAAAAACTACAAACCATGTCAGAAATCGGATACCGAATATACTGATCTCAGTCCGACAATCTACCGATCATTGATTCTGACATGTTAATATATATTTAAAAGATAAGATCGATCCGAAATTCGTGGAGTTAAAGCTTCCAAGAACCTAAGTACAGCAATTTATTAATTGTGTTCATTTGTACGTTACAATAAATATTATATATTTTTGACAGAATAATAAATAATAATCATTACGTATTCTATCCATCTGACTTTTCGCCATAACCTCACTAGTTTTGTGCAGGTCTGTTTATTGATTTCGCGTAATGTGATAATTATTGTCTAATAATTATAATATATAATGCGGTGATGGCTTTTCATTATTTCATCTTATGTTTATCATATTTATATTCACTGCTGAAAACCAGCTGCATTCCTGAAGAAACCCTTTTGTCAATAGAATCTATGTGAAAAAAATAGGTTCAATATATTGTCAAATAAATGTTTGTTGTTAATAATAAATTAAATGAAATGGATTTCTAAAGATACGTATTGGTACAGTGTTTTATAATAATATGTTGTTTATTGCATCGCTTCAAAGTTTTTATTATTATACATGTCACATTACATATGTCACTACTTGTCAATTAGTACCCTTTACACACAGAGTTCGGAGCGGGACGCGCCCCGCGCCATTTCAGCCCGCCGCGCAGAAAAGTCTCACAGTGAACTGCGCTGTAAACCGTTATCTTACTTTCGGTCTTTACTTTTTTGCGCGGCGGCCTGAAGTGGCGCGGGGCACGTCTTGCTCCGAACTCTGCGTGTAAAGGGTACTATTGTTGTCAATCGTCGACAATACCGTGCTGGGTAAAGCTTAGGCGGAAGAAATAAAAATTCTAACTTTAAAAATTAATTTAACTATGAAATTTTGATGAATATATATTTTTTTAAATACCATTAATTCTGATAGACGGTTAACATTGATAAAAAAAATTACTGGAATTCTTTATTGAAGAATTAAAAAAAATCTCCATACAAAATGCCCAAGCAACATGTTTTTCCCGGTTCGCATGACGTCACACACACACCCCGCCTCTTACCGCTCGGATTCCGCTCGTTTTGGCGGGCTTAATAAAATTTAAACTTTGAGAATTAATTTAATTATGAAAACGAACTTCAAAAAAAAAAAAATACTAGTATTTAAGTTTAAATGTGAACATTGATAAAAAAATGGACTCAACTTCCTTATTGCACACACAATAAATGTAAGGTTTTAATGTGCCTTAGCAAACCCAATTTTTTCATGTGCCTTGAAAAACCTTACAAGAGGATCTCCTGTATATTCGAAAATTATCAATATTAAATAAAATTACCTAAGAGAGAACTCGGCATACAAATTAAATATTTCATCCAAACGGTTATAAAAAAAATGGTGGCCAAGATGGAACCAATATTTATTACTTATCACATAAATTGAGTAAGAAGTTAAGAAGTTTTGTGATTTAAGAAGTTTGGTTTTTTCGGTCCCTCAGCCCAAAATTGGCCCAATTTTTCCCACATATAAGGTTTCCTTGCTTAAGAAGTTTGTTTTTTCCGGTCCTTGGAAAACTTCTTAAGAGGGTTTCACTGTAATAACCTTGGAAACCATTTGAATGTAAATCCACTTTTGTAAAACCGTTTTGTAAGAATGTTGGGTATGTATTTGGATCGGTATGCCAAGTGCTTCTCTAATGTATTTTCTCTTTTTATCTCTTAGTCATTGAAAATTATGTAGAAAAAGATATTGAATATCATTTTCTGGTTAAGATCTCACCCGTTGCTTGTTATTATTGAGTGGGCGCTTGATCTTGTTGAGGTGGAGCTCCGTCATGCGAAGGAAGCCGTTGGACAAGTCCTCCAGATCCATCTTGGTGGGCTCCGGGTAAATATCGCAGTGGGGCGCCCCATCCAAGATGCGCTTTGTGGCCGGGTTGTTCAGCGGGAGAAGCAGGGTGCGGAAACGCCAGTATTTTAAAGCCTGTGGTGGAGTCAGAAAGGAAGAAATAATAAATTTTATCAAAAAAATTATATACATCCATACAAAATAAGTTTTTCGCCAGCTTCAGAGCAAAAACCGTGTTTTACTTTAAAAAACCTACCCAAAATGTAAATGAAAGCTCTTCTCAGGGCTCTACTATCAATAACACCGCGAGGCTCTCACATTCTCTAAAACACTTAACACTCCAAACAAGGTCCCGAAGAAAAAAATTGGTGCCTAATGTTATAGTTCAACGTATTTGACTTGATACATCTAGTTCATACCCTCTCCACAAATACATAATAAATCTGCAATGTTTGGAAACAGCAAAGTTATTAAGTGCGCACATTGTAATCTCACTGCAGAAGAACCCCGATAATTCAAAATCTACAGGACATCAAAAACCAAATTTTGAATTTACAAATTCCTTTGTAATTAAACAGTAAACAAATTGCTGATTATCAAATTCCTCGGCCACCCTTTTAAATTCAGATGTAGATATTTGAAGAAAATTTGTAAAAATACAACTTAATCACCGTGTTAATCGGGATGATTACCATTGCCAACCCTTTAAAAGATATTCAAAGTAAATTCATAAAAAAGTAAAATACATTATTTAAAAAAAAAATTTTTATTCAATTACACAAGCAAATTTTCATGCTTCGATTAAAGTAAATTCCGAATTACGCTTTAACAGATATCGAAGGAAAAAAATATTTGTATGAAAAAATTCTTGAGAGGATTTTTTTTGGCAAAAATTTCAAAGTACATGTTTTTTCGAATTATTGGGTTTAGAAATAACTGGGTTCTACACACCTGTACACTGTCTACAATATTTACTAATGAACAGCAAAATTATTACTTAATATGCATTGTAATGTTACCGTGGGACATGGGAAACATGGAACAACGGAAAGAATGATGAGAATCAATAAGCTTCCATACCTCCACTAGCGGGAAATCAGTGTCACCGCGAGTGCAGATGTAGTGGTCCATGTAGTTCCAGTTGTAGTTCTCCAGCTTCTCCGTGGTGAAGGACACCCAGGAGACCTCGTAGGTGTCGTGGTGTGGGGCGTGGAAGCGATAGCGGTAGTGGATGTTGAATGGGGGGTAAGGATGCCTACAAATCAAAATTATTACTTTATTTGAATAATCAGGAAGCCTGTAAAAAATAATTACTCTATATTTAAATGATCAGGATGCCTGGAAAATTAATTGCTTTGAATGTGAATGATCAGGATATCTGGAAAAATTAATTACTTTGAATTAAAATGATCAGGACGCCTGAAAAAATTAATTACTTTTGTATTTGAAAGATCAGGATGCCTGGAAAAATAAATTACTTTAAATTTGAATGATCAGGACGCCTGGAAAAATTAACTACTTAGAATTTGAATAATAAGGATGGAATAATTGGACTGCAAGCCACTGGTTCATAGTGAAGGCAACCTTTTCAAAAATTAAAAAATATAGTAAACGGAATTCAACTCACAGATCGCCATTCTTTTCTATGAAGGGTTTTGCCAGTTCAGATACTTGGTCATTTTCGCTTGTACACGTTTTTATTTTTATGTTTTCTATTTTGTTACTATTACGTTTTATTTACAAGTTTTCACCAATACCAGAGTATTAGAAGTCAAGATTTTTTTTCAGTGCAGAAATTCTGGGACTAACTACCATAACATGTACTCCTCATTGCCCAGAATGCCAATAATGTGGATCCTGCGGTGAACTTCTTCAATTTATCTCTTAAAAAATGTCAAAGATTGCTGCTGGGACAGTTCAGTTATGTACAAAAAAATGATTAAAAAAACTGTATACAAGTAATATAATTTTATACAATAATGTTTTAAACATAAAATTTTTTAATGCAAAATGTTTTAAAAATGGCTCACTTTATGTTTTCTCTAACTAAAATTAGTAAAAAAATCCCAAAGATCCATTTTTTTTTAAATTTTGTTGGAAACTTCGGATTCATGGTGCACGTTTTAATTATTTTGTGGTTAACTTTTAGATTTGAATATAAAGCGTGGTGTTTTCTCACTATGCAACCACCATTTAGATCATATTTCTAGCCATGATAGTAAGGGAGACACCACGATTTCTATGAGTTGTTCTGAAAACCGAACAAATTAGCCTGAGGGGTTAACTGATGACTAAAGAAAGTTAATAAATTTGCATGATATAAATTTTGTTACAAATATACAACTTTTCAATGGTCTCTAACACAGGGGTTCCCAACCTTTTTGTACTCTAGAGCACATTCTAAAATATCGGTAGGGTGGCGGGCACCACTTTTTTTTACATGAGCTCCACACAGGAGGCCCTGAGGAAAATAATTTCCCTCGGGGCCTATGTCATCATTGGGGATGCTGTGTGGAGGGTTTTTTTTTTAAGGAAAAGGGGGAAAGGAGAGTTCTGGGAAGGAAAAGGGTTTAAGGGGTGGGTAGGAATCTGGGGTTCAGTGTGTCCTGGTCATCCGCCTTCAAGATCTAGACAAACCTCACCCCATGAACCCGGGCACCCCTGCTAAATCACCAAACGTAGCGAACCACTTGGAGTGATCTATGGCAGAGGTGTTGGTTTTCCAATAAAGGTTCCCGGGGCGGCGGTACCCATTCCCGCTTCCCAAATTGAATTAACCTATTCTTAATCGACAAATTCCTTCCATAACTTCTCATTTTCTCATAATTTATTTTCTTATATTCATAATTTATTATTAAATAATAAACAAAAATGTTTCAAAATAATAAAACTCTAACAAATAATTAAAAATAATTCACGTTTTTAATTAATGTTTATGAAAAAATTCTCTCTCTGTCGAATAGTGGCGGGCACACACGAATCGTTCCGCGGGCGCCATGGTGCCCGCGGGCACAGGGTTGGGAACCCCTGCTCTAACCATTAGTATGAAAAATCCTATTAAAATCATGTCAAAAATGTGATGTAAAAACTTTGTCGAAAATTCCCACGTGGTTTAACAACCGGCAGAAATAAGTATAGTAAAATGATTGATTTTACCAAGTGGAAACAACTTCAGAGTTGCCAAATGCTTGAGAACTTAAAACTAATAACATACCTGGGCCGATATCTGGTGACAGTGATGGTGGACCCAACCAGAGTGATCTTGTGGAAGATCCTTCCTATGGAGAGCAGGTGTCGGGTGGGGGCGGGGGTGCGCGGGGGGGCGGGGGCCACAGCTGAGGAGGGGAGACCGCACGCCGTCTGAATGGTCTCCCCGTTGCTGGTGCCCACTATCAGCTGGAAACCCTGGTAATAAGAGGTGATGAGGGAACATGTATTAATTTCTTCCCGGGAATTTTTGATGGTAGGCTGTAACCACTTGAGTGATAGTGTATTTAAAAAAAAACCTTCAATGAATACACCTGTATTGTTTATCATATGTTTTTAAGTGAATTTTTTTTTTTCAATTGTAAAATTCATAAATTCTTGAATAGAGAATTCCAGTCCAATTTTTTTAAATTTTTTTTTTATGAATAATGAATGTTCGAGCAATTTTATATGGGATTGGTTGGGTATTGCATTCGCGGACTTGATGGGTAGATATGTCAAAATCCTGAATTTATCCCACCTACCTAATCTTTCCCTCCTAAATGTCACCATAAAAATTGTTGCAAAAAGTACCAAACTTTGGAGAGGTGACAGTGTGATTTGCTGCTCAGTACAAAATAACATCTCAGACAGGGCGCATGTATTGTTATAAGAATATTGCGAATTTTAAACAGTGAGAAGTGTACACCAAAACTGGAGATCAGCGAGGCCCCATCTGCAACGGTGAGTCCTATTTTCCTTATTCCAATCTGGGCTTATCTAATTTTCCAAAAGCCCAGATCTGAACTATCGACTGACTATCCATCGGGTTTTGCGAGTGTATACTATCTAATCGTCCCGTATAACTTAGCGATTTCACGTAGTATCGGGACTGGTCCTTCGAGGGCTGCATAGGCTTTTCTTTGCAGCATTTACCGCCAAGTAACAGTGGAGTCGCAGTTTCGCGACACCATTTTTGGTCCTTCGAGCCGGATTACCAACGGGGTATTTAAAATTAATATATTTAACCTGCAAATAATTATTATTTGCTTTTCATACTTTGTTAAGTCATTTGTACTGACATACTTTTGTAATTATTGTTGCATTAAAATTCCTACATAGAATTAATCATGTCGACGAGTGATGGTACTCAGGCTCAGGATCTAGTTAAAATCAAATTACTAGAATCTAAGATTAATTTGATGCATAATCGTCTCAATGATTTATATGAGAAAGCGAAAATTATTGCAGATAGGGAGACAAGGAGTTCGGAGGAGTTCGTTAGACAAACGGTTAATTTGGCTACATATTATTCACAATTTAACACGTATTGTGATGAATTTCTTTTACTTCAATTGAAAAGGGATCCAAACTATAATATAAATTTAGATTTATGGAATAAATTCGAAAATAAGTACTGCTTTGTAGTTAGTATACGCGAAAGTATTGTGGCGAAGCAAGATTTATGTGGTACGCAGAAATTAAATAAGTCCCAATTTATTAAGCTTCCAGCGATTGATATGCCATCGTTCGATGGAAATCAAGAGAATTGGTCGGTATTTTATGAAGCATTTAAATTAAACATCCACTATAATGAAAATTTGAATACGTCGCAAAAGATGCAATATTTGATAGGAAAACTTCAAGGAAAGGCATTATCGGTGTTTGCCGGAGTACTGCCGAATGAAAAAAATTATTTTGTAATCTGGAATGCTCTCGAAAAGAAATATCAAGACAAGCGCGTGCTAGGCACCTTTTATCTGAACAATATTTTGAATTTAAAATTATTGGCACCTTCTAACTCAAATGAGTTAAATAATTTTATTGAACGGTTTGCGTCTTCCATGTCTGCGCTCAAAGAATTAGGTATTGATGACCTAACCGACTTTATAATTTTACATATTGCACTGAAAAAATTAGATATGCAATTGGTGCAAAATTTCGAAATGTCCATACGGGAGAAAGATATACCTACATATACCGATTTAATAGAATATATTCGTTCGCATGTTAAAATTCTTGAACGAACCGGAGCAGAAAGTAAAGTTAATAATAATAAAAATAAGGTTTCGCATTCTTTCGCTGTGGTTGAACCGAAGTCGTTTGATAATAATCGTAGTAATAATAATAAATGCCGGAAATGCAATCGAAGCGATCATGTTGAATTGTTTAAATGTGAACAATTTAATGAGTTGAGGCCAAAGGCTCGCTTTCAGTTTGTAAAATTAAATAACTTATGTGTAAACTGTTTAAGCGATAAACACAAGACGGTAAAATGTTCATCTAAATCGGATTGTAGAATTTGTAAAAAACGTCACCATACTGCTTTGCATTTTGAGGGTACGGTGAACAACGAAAGTCATTCGAAAAACGAAGCTGTCACATTAATAACAAGGAATAAACATCATAATGATTTTACGGCGGGTAATTTAGCTACGAATGTACTATTGTCAACCGCGCAGTTATTCGCTTACGACATTAAAAATAATCAAGTAACCGTCAGGTGTTTAATTGATTGCGCCTCGCAACAAAATTTGATTAGTTTAAATACTTGTAATGAATTGAATCTTAAAATAATTCCTTTAAATAATTCAGTTATTAAAAGTGTTGGTTCAGTGGAGACACCAATTTTGGGGCATGTTGCATTAACAATTAAATCCCGTGTTTCAGAAGATAAATATAAAATAAGCCTATTAGTGGTCGAAAAAATCACGGACAAGCTCCCTACACAGTATGTTGACACAAAGTCATGTGAGCATTTACTTGGTTTAAATCTAGCCGATGAAAATTGGAACGTTCCATCCGATGTCGATATTTTATTAGGTGCTCAGTTATTTCCATATATTATGCTAGGAAATAAGGTTTTATCTAAACATAATACGAATGCACCACCCGCTATACAAACGGTATTCGGATATATTGTAATGGGTGAAATACCTAAGTGTACGCCGGACGTTTCGTGGACATTCGGCCCCATAACCAACGTGGATTTATGCAATGCGTTAACCAAATTTTGGACAATGGAAGACATGCCTATTAAGTCATTGATGAGTGCTGAAGACGCGGAATGTGAGAAAATGTACGTCGAGTCCGTCCAACGGGATGACTCGGGAAGGTATATTGTGTCTTTACCTTTTAAGATAGATCCTAATAATTTAGGAAATTCGCTCAGTGTCGCGCAACGCAGATATAAATATTTAGAACGGAAATTTAATACGTCACCAGAATTGCATCGGAGTTATAATGAAGTAATTTCTGAATATCTGGAAAAGGGATATATAAGGTATGAAGTTCCGTCTTCATCTAATATTGATGAGGGATATTTCATTCCTCACCATGCAGTTATTCGTAAAGATAAAGCAACAACTAAAACTCGTGTTGTATTGGACGCCAGTACAAAGACCAGTTCAGGGTTGTCACTTAATGATATTTTGTATACTGGTCCAAACTTGCAATCTAATTTATTTACACTTTTAATTAAATTTCGCTTATTCGCTATAGCATTGACCGCAGATGTTAAACAAATGTATTTACGTATAATGGTAACGGAAAGCCATCGTAAATATCAAAAAATTCTTTATAGATTTCACGAAGATGAAGAAATTGGAGTTTATCAATTTAATTCGCTAGCTTTTGGGTTAAATTGTTCACCGTTCCTTGCGATGCGAACTTTAAGAAAGCTAGCGAGCGATGAAAGAAATCGTCACCCGAAAGCCGCAGAAGTTGCAATTAATGATTTATATATGGACGATTTTGTATATTCTGTAAATACTATAAGTGAAGCCGTCACTTTGTCTACAGAATTAATGGCGATGTTCAAGTCTGGAGGATTTGAATTAGTTAAATGGTCGAGTAATTCTGCTCATTTGCTCGCTCAATTACCAGAGTCGCACCGTGCAACGATGGATTTCTCGGATAATTGTAGCATTTTAGGACTAAAATGGGATCCGATATCTGATTGTTTTCATTTTATGATATGTCCCACGGAGGAGAAAACTATATGTAAAAGATCAATTCTTTCCACAATAGCACGTTTATTTGATGTATTAGGTTTGGTTGCTGCGGTAATTTTATATGCCAAATTACTTTTACAAGAGCTGTGGTTAGAGAAAGTAGGATGGGATGAAGAACTACCCCAAAGTATTGTCAAACGATATGTCAAATTCAAGGAAGAATTACCGATGCTTTCTAATTTAAATTTACCTCGATATTTGGGAGTAAAAGAGGACTGCACGATAAATATTATCGCTTTTGCAGACGCGAGTACGAAAGCATACGGGTGCGTAGTATATCTTCATGTCACAGATAAGAGTGGCAACGCTACTATGAATTTGATATGTTCGAAATCCAAGGTAGCCCCTTTAAAAATAGTTTCGCTCGCTCGATTGGAATTATGTGCTGCGCTTATTTTATCTAGACTTGTTAAATCTATTATAGATACTTATAAAAATCGCGTTTTTATAAACGATATATTTGCTTTTTCAGATTCAAAAATAGCACTTTCTTGGATTCACTCATCCCCGCACAGATGGCAAACTTTTGTAGCTAATCGAGTTAGTGAAATTCAGGAAAATTTACCTGCGAAACATTTTTATCATATAGATGGAGTTACCAATCCTAGTGATTGTTTATCACGTGGACTATTGCCCGCTCAGCTAATTGATCATCCTCTTTGGTGGCACGGTCCACCCTGGGCTGCGAACCCAGTGTCCGAGTGGCCTGTCAAAAGCTTTTCCCCCTCAGCGCAGGAGGAGAATACTTTGGAATTGAAAAAGTCGCATACGTTCACGATAACGTCAATAGAGAATAATTCTCCAATATATAATCTTGCTTTAAAAATTTCTTCATGGCCAAAACTGCTAAGAATTGTCGTATATATTTTACGATTTACGCGGAAGTTATCGTGTTCAACAGTTATAAATTCCACGGAATTAAATATTGCTGAAATAAATGTATTAAAAGCTCTACAGAAAAAGTATTTTTATGCCGATATACAATTAATACAGAGGAAAAAATTATGTTCATCTTCGATTCGAAAATTAAACCCGTTCGTCGATCATAATGGATTGTTACGCATAGGTGGTAGATTAACAAACGCGAATATACCTTATGAAAACAAACATCCAGTACTTCTGCCAAGACAGGATCATATTGTCGATATAATTATAGATTTTTACCATCGTGTGAATTGTCACACTGGTGCTCATCTCCTTATGTCTATAATTAGACAGCGTTATTGGATCTTATCGGGAAGAAACTTAATACGCAAACGAGTACATGCATGTAATTTCTGTTTTAAAACCGCACCTTCTAATATTATACCGCCAATGGCTGATTTACCTACAGCTAGAGTTCAAGAAGCAAAAGCATTTACACATACTGGTGTAGATTTTGCCGGACCGATAAAGATAACCCTTTCTAGGCGTCGTGGAGTAAAAAGTCAAAAGGCATATATATGTCTATTTATTTGTTTAACGACGAAGGCTATACATATAGAATTGGTATCAGATCTAAGTACGGACAATTTTTTAAATGCATTTAAACGTTTTCTATCCAGACGCGGACCCGTTTCGTGTATGTACAGTGACAATGCGACAAACTTCATAGGCGCGAAGAATTGTCTTGATGACTTATATAAATTTTTGGAGGCAAATTCAACTAATGAAGTCCTTCGCAATGAATTTAACATTCGGAGAATTGAGTGGAAGACGATTCCACCTCGCGCTCCTCACTTTGGAGGATTATGGGAATCAAATATTAAATCCATTAAATCGCATCTGTATAGGGTTGTGGGTACTCAACTTTTATGTTATGAAGAGCTTCTCACAGTTCTGACGCAAATAGAGGCTTTACTTAATTCACGGCCGTTATGTTTATTAAGCAGTTGTCATTATCCAGAAGCTCTTACTCCGGCTCATTTTCTAATGTCTTCTCCGATTCAGCATTTGCCCGCTTATGATATGACTAAGGAACGCATTAGTCTGCTGAAAAGGAAAGAGCTTTTGGACCACCTCGTTCAATCTTATTGGAAGAAGTGGCATATAGAGTATCTTCACTCTCTGCAGATGAGACAAAAATGGAATAGTCCCGTCAATAACATTCTTGTAGGTACTGTAGTATTGGTGCATCAAGAAGATGCGTCTCCACTTTATTGGCCGGTGGGGGTTGTTGAGGAAATATTTCCGGGTAAAGACGGAGTGGTTCGGGTGGCACTCGTAAGAACCCCTTCTGGGAACTTTAAACGACCAGTCGTGAAATTGTGTCCCCTGCCTACACAATAATAATTATTTTTCTTTATCTCTATTTACTTCTTTTATTTTTATTTTTTCTTAACTATCTAATATCAATCGCTTATATATATATTTAAATTTAACATTTTTATTTTTCACTATAATTCTTTACTTTATTTTGAAAGTACCTTCAGTTTCGGTAGGTACTTCCAAGGCCGGGAGAATGTTCGAGCAATTTTATATGGGATTGGTTGGGTATTGCATTCGCGGACTTGATGGGTAGATATGTCAAAATCCTGAATTTATCCCACCTACCTAATCTTTCCCTCCTAAATGTCACCATAAAAATTGTTGCAAAAAGTACCAAACTTTGGAGAGGTGACAGTGTGATTTGCTGCTCAGTACAAAATAACATCTCAGACAGGGCGCATGTATTGTTATAAGAATATTGCGAATTTTAAACAGTGAGAAGTGTACACCAAAACTGGAGATCAGCGAGGCCCCATCTGCAACGGTGAGTCCTATTTTCCTTATTCCAATCTGGGCTTATCTAATTTTCCAAAAGCCCAGATCTGAACTATCGACTGACTATCCATCGGGTTTTGCGAGTGTATACTATCTAATCGTCCCGTATAACTTAGCGATTTCACGTAGTATCGGGACTGGTCCTTCGAGGGCTGCATAGGCTTTTCTTTGCAGCATTTACCGCCAAGTAACAGTGGAGTCGCAGTTTCGCGACACCAATGACCTTCTAACTTAAATAACTGCATATTTATTTTAATTTTTATAGTTAGTTTTAATAGTTAAAATAAATGTCAAAGTTTTAATTTTTCAAGATCCCCCGAAAACCACCGAATCTAGTGTGACGTCATCATGACTAACCGAAGTATGAATTTTGTATGGAACTGGAAGCAGCTGTTTGACTCCCGCCATTTTGAATTTCAGCATTGGAGCGTTTTCATAGACATTACTGGGCAATACGATCGTTTTTTGTACAGTTAAAGTTTTTGAATATTTTAAATAATATATAATAGAGATACTTTATTTTTGATACTGAATTATTTAGGCCTAAATAATGTTTCAATTAAAACAAAAACTATTATATGTCCAATTCTCTATAAACCAATAACACGGAATGCCGAACGCTTGCGTCTACATTTCTATTGATTTCTATACAACTTTGACCCAGGTGACGCGGCGCGGTGACGTCATGCCGCCAAAATCCAGCAATAGGGTGTTTTAATGACACGTTTTAAAATGGACTTTTTAATATTTTTTAAAAACTCTACGTTAAATATTATGTAATAAAACTTATATATTCAGAATCAGCGTATATTGGTCTATATGAACATATTTTTTTAAAACCATAATATTTTTCACTGGAGTTCCTTATTCTGCAAGTTAATTACGAGAATTGCCCCTACCTTGGTAACTTATTCAGGGCAATATTGAATATTAATATTTCTGTACGTTTGTCCATGGTGTACTGGAAATGTTGTGATATCCTAGATATTAGTTTAAGAGGTTACGAGTAGACGTCACATAGCTGTCGATAATGCGGGGATCGAGCGTATAATAAAGACTATTGCAACCTCAAGATCGTGGCCCAGAATAATTCCTACAGTCTGCTAAATAAGGCATCAGAGCTCTGTTTTATCTATCACAAATAAAGTCCAAAGTGTTTTGGTGACCACGGAGTATTTATTTAAAGAGTTAAAGAGACAAACCCGGAACAGACTACACGTGGAACAAAAAATTATCTGGAATAATATCCATGAGAGGAATATTTTGGCATTCAAGCAATCAAACATTGCGGGAAGTTCAAAATAAGTTCATATCACCTACTGCTGCAGAGATATTATAAAATGTTAGTTGTAAATCTCTAATTTTAAGTCACAGTTGTAAATATCGATGTCATTAATTCACTAGTTTTAAGATAGTAGTTATAAGTCTTAATTTTAAGTCAGCAGTTATAGGTCTTAGTCATAAGTCTTAGTCACAAGTCACTAGCTAGAAGTCTTAGAAGTCACTATAGTAGCTAGTATATATAGTAGCTATACCTAAGTCTTAGATGTAAGTCACTAGTTATAGTCACTAGTCAAGACCCATGTTCACTCCTTCCTCTCCTCAAAAACACCCTCCACACAGCATCTTCAAAGATGACATAGGCCCTGAGGGAAATTATTTTCCTCAGAGCCTCCTGGGTGGAGTTAATGTAAAAAAAAAAAATAACTATAAATCTTTACGTAAGCCAGTTATATTAATTCTATTATATATTTATTTGTACAGAGCTATTGAGGTGGTTTGCATGAAAACGGCACTATATTATTATTTTTTATTATTTACAAATTGCAATGTGACTTGGAATGGTGCCTATTCCATTCAAGAATGTTCAACAGAACAATTAAAGCTTTGACCAATTTATTAATTAACCTTTTGGTTAGTGAGTTATTTTTTTGCCATTTACAGCATGGGAGTGGGTTATTTTTCAAATTTTTCTTAATTTTGCAATCGATTTAATCAATTTATTATCTTCTTACCTTTTTTTACTACACAAATTAATTTCGGAGCTTTTTTTATTAGTATATTTTTTTCTTATTGCATTATAAATTACAGTTTCAGTGGTTCTCAACATTTTACAAATAAATTTTTTTCAATAAAGTCGTACGGCCCGCACGTGTGCGGCGATACTCTATCTGGATCGTCCGAATGCCACCGTGTATACGTGCGGCGATATTCCTCAAAGGGTTGACAGCATTGATTCCCAAAGCGGGGTATATTTATTACCCCAATGGAGACTTAGGAGGGCAGTGGTAGCCTTAACCTGTGGAATACCAGATTCAACTTCCGTAATGTGCTGGACATAAAAGGCGTTCTTTGCACCTTCTCTTCTGGCTGTAACATCGTAATTACTCACTTGTTTTTACAAAACAACATTTTTGTAATTTGTACCATCTTATCTAATTACCAAGGGCGTAACTACAGCATTCACGCAGGGGCGGGATTCTATCCTAAGGGGGGGGGGGGGGTTCGATCCTGGGGGGGAGGGTTTGGAAAATTTATTAGAAAGTGTTTTGGGACCTCAACTTACCACAACTTATTATTTACATCAATAGATGGTGCAAATAATATTGTTTTGTATTTTCCAGGAATGTAATCTACAAGTACTATTCTCTTTTCTTTCCTACGCAATTCCGAGACCGATGGGGGGGTTTGAACCCCCTAAACCCCCTCTCCCTTATACGCCATTGCTAATTACATAGTGATTTTCCCAGAACAACCACTTATATTCATAGAAAAGCTTTTTTTTGTTTGATAGGCTTTTATTAAAACATTTTTCCACATGCAGATTGTGGCAATTTTGAATATGAACTATTGTGTAACACATGTTCTGTAATTCATATTAAGATAGATTGATTTTCAAGGTACCAGGTCGTATCATCTTACCTGAGCCAATCTCTGCGACACCAGCTCCTTGAACACCTCCATGGTGGTGAGAGGATCCTTATAGATGGCCCTGTTCTGCGCAAAGTCTGCGTTCACATCGTCCGGCAGCAGGTTATAGTCAGACACCACATAGTCGTTCTGTAGTGAGCGCTTGTCGGGGAAGTAATCAGTCGTGATGGGCAGGCATGCCGGGATAGTCAGGGACTTCCAGTCTACGCCTGATGATGTAAAAATGGGGTTAGCAACACGGAGGTTAGGAATCTAATGCCATTTATTTGATTTAAGTTTGCCGTGACAGGTTTGAACTTGATTCGTTATTGTATTAAATGAATTTGTTAAGGAATGTTAGAAAGCACTGCAGTGGAGATAGTGCAATTAAAGCAACTAGGCATCTATATTACAGGACTGATAGTATATTAAACTGGATAAAATATTTTAAAGTAAAACTTACGGGTGTTTCTATTTTAAAAAAATTGTTTAATTCAGTTTTTTCATTGCCAAAATCCAATCATGCAAAAAAATAGTAATAGTTTCGATGGATGTTACCCTCTTCAAGATTTGTAGTGGTTAAAAATAAAATATTATGTATTATTTAAAAAAAAAATAACCATACCGATCTAGTCCAACCACCATTTGAAATTTTAGCCGAAATTTGTTTTAAAAAGTTTGCTGTGAATGAGTTAGTATGTGTCTGCTCACTGAAAAAGATTGGATACCCCTGTTCCAGAATGTAATTATTGTAATTTATTTATTTATTTATTTATAAATAAACGCCCTTTTTCGGGGCTTTTACAATAAATGTACTTGTGTAACATTGGCGCACTGTTTTTATTATTGTTAATATTAAGTTATGCAAATAAATACTGGATTATCATGCTTGCTGATGGTAAAAAAAAACATCAGTACATAATATATGTACACATAAATACTGTCAACTGCGCAATCTAGCCATACATATAAACATAAATATGTATTAAACCAGTTCTTCCAGAAAAATTGGTTGAATTTACGATAGATATGTATATTGTTTTCTGTCAAAACAGGTATATGTATGTAATAACAGTAATATGTATGTTACACAACCAATGCAAATTATAAATACAACAAATAAAATTTCAAGTGTTCATCTAATAAAACCTACCTTGTTAGCGACTGCCAAAAGAAATGCTGTAAATGACGATGTAAATATATTGTTATGTATGTATAAGCAACATCCTCTTATAATAAGAGGATGTTGAAGAAAACAACAAAAAGTGCAATAAGGACACAAACCACACATTTCAAGTCATGCTTCTGTTAAAAAATGTTAGTTACCAAACACCCTGCTAATTAAGAATTTGGAAATATTTATGGGGAAATATTATAATATGTATATTATTATGAATATATAAAAATTTTTTTTGACCCACAACAACATCCCAACATTTAATAAAAAAACAATAAGACAGCTCCAATAGTCAACAAATTAACCAATAGATGTTGTAACCTTTTACCTAATACGCAGGTATCTCACAATCCTCTTGATAGCTTATCCGTAGGATAACATATATTAATTAATAACCAAATAAATACTTGCAATAGGTTGAAAACTCGGCTAACTTATCCACTATTTATTGGTTCGAGTAACGAATAGTTAACTTGGACTTTATAAATAAATAAATCGTTAATCGAAAATATACATTATCCTACGGATATGCAGTGAAGAGAATGTGAAATACCTCCTAATGTTTTTTGGTATTTGGATGGTTGGTTTTAGTAAGTTGATCTTCGAGAAACAGCTTTCTGTAATATGTATTTAGATTTCGGATGGTTTGTGTGACAACTTAATACAATTTTAATTTAAATAAACATTTTTAACATTTTAATGTTTTTCATCGGAAATTTCAGGAAAATGAATAAAATTTTGGTTTAATTTATTTTACCCAAGGTAGGTACAGAATTTCATAAGCAGTTTTATCAGCAATAACATACTCAGCAATAAATTGTTTTCATAACATAGCTACTTAGTTTTTTTTTTTTAAATAAATGGCTACAATGAATTATAATATTAAAATTAAGATAACTTAAAAATACATTATTAGCTACAAGATTACTGCAAACCAATATGCAATTACAACATTGAAAAATTACTAATTTAGTTATGCATTAAATAATTTCCCAAGCTAATTCTAGCTGCCAACAACCAGTTTATAAGCCGAAGCTTTTACCAAAAGAGGACTTTAAAATGTAATGAGGGCACTATTATTCTAGAAACAAAACTAATTATTGGCAATACAAAATTCAAACTTTCTTAAAAAGAAACTTTTGGGGGGATGAATTTAAGCACCTAGATTTCAAATCTGATTGCATATTTGAACATAAAAACTGTTAAAATCAAGAAATCAAATCTGAAAAGGTAAAATTTCATTATTTTATCAACAATTTTTTCTTCAGATATGTAGAGAATTTACATAAGGAGCGTCGATATTATGTTTAGAAAGAGACATTTGACAGTTAAAAGTATTAAATAAATAATGTCATTACATTTAAAAGTTCTCCAAGTTGTGGGAACAACCAAGTTAATAATAGTACAAAGGCAGCCACGGTGCATCTACAGCGAGAATGAGAATATATTGGGTATGTATGCCAACCTATGATAATTCTGCCGACTGATTCTGGAAGCACGAAGAATTTCAACCAATTTTGGTATCCGCAAATTATGCCAGCCATGTAATGGAGAAAAGGAAATAAACAGTAATTATCATCATTGATAAAATTATACAAATAAAAATCCAAGCGGAATACTCTAAAATTCTTCTTCGAATCAGTAAAAAAATATTTTGATCCTTAACGCCTTGAGTTGAATCCATTTTTTTTTAAAATAGTTTATTTTCCCAAGTGTCACAGTTCTTCCACAGGGGTCAATGAAAAACGTTAGATATTTAATTAAAAATCAGGACAAACTAGATGGTGACAAAGTAAACTGGGACAATCCCGGTCAAAACGGGACCTATGAGTAAGACTGTAGACACTTTTGTCAGGAATTATAACCAAAACACACAATTAATGTATTATAATGTACATACATAATTATGTTAATACTGGAAATAAAAAAAGGTGATTTAAAGTCAAAAACAAAAATCATACAAAACTGTCATTGTCAATTCACAAAAATAAAAGGCTTGAGGGTAAACTTAAAATAATTCATAATCTGCTCGTTTGTAGATGGCGGTAATTTAATTACCTCAGGAAAAATTACCCTTTTGCAAGATATGCTCTTAAGTATTGAGTATGTATCGTAAATAAGCAATATGACTATGAATAAATATTTTTGTCCTTTTTTAAACGGTTGTAAACTCAATTTTTTCAAGAAAGGCACACAAATACAATATTGGATTGAATCACCGATAGAATATTGTATTTGTATGCTTTTCTTGAAAGAATTCTTTCTTTAAATTATATATGAACAAAACTATTTATTCATATTCATATTGTGTACATTAAGGTGGTCCAAAAATTTTTTTTAAATATTTTTCATTTGGCCACCCCGTGAATTTGTTACGTGTATTTATTGTAATAACATAGTGAAATTTCAGCGAGATAGCACAAGCAGAAAGGGGTGCTCAATCGAGTGTTGTTTTTGATTTTTTTTTGTAAAATGCTTAATTTTTACTTTTTGTTACATGACAGTTTCGCGTGCTAAACTTTTAAATATATATATTAAAATAAACCAATAAAGAGTTTTATAGACAAATTTAAACAGTTTTGATACTTATTTAGTAGACTGTGAAGTGAATCAGTGTAATAAAATGTGTTCATCTAATCGAAAAAAAGACGAAATTTTTCTACTTTGGGTTCGAGATATTGAGCCATTGATGAGGCTTAACCAACTTCCTACTCTTCGGCAAGTTTTACTCCATTATCAATACATATTAAATTAATCCAAAAATGTGAAAGATTCCGCGCATTTACTTATTCAAGAACTTATAGAAGTATGGAGTAAATCTAGTATTCCGACCAGACAACAAAATAACTGCAATGGAAAAACTGATTCAGTTTCATAAGAACTGGCTGCTATTAAAGAAAATTAGAGGAAAAAATTCTGAAGTACAAAGAAAAAGAGAGTATTTGTTTACAAAAGAAGTAGACAAACTTTTGATATTGCCCAGGCAAGCGCTTTGAATTTGATAAAAATTGCAGAAGACGGTGATGGTTGTGAAATACTATTAGGAGTACCTAAACTTACTGCGGGAACCGGGGAACAAATATCTGATGCTGTTTTTGACACAATGCAACAGTGGAATGTCAAAAATAAAGTCCGGGCTATGAGTTTTGACATTACTGCTTCTAACACCGTTGCCAAAAAGGGAGCTTGCACTCATTTAGAAGAAAAGACAGGATGTGATCTTTTGCGGCTTGCTTGTCGTCATCGCGTATATCAAATAATGCTTTCAAAAATATTTATTGTGTTTTGGGCCATCAAGCTCTCCTCAAATCCCACTTTTCAAAAGATTCAGCGATATTTGGGAAACATTATCGAAGAAGCACTACGATTGTCTTGACCTCAATAAGAACGCAGAACAGTTTGCTGAAAATACTCTTAAAACTCTTACAACCGCTCTATCTGGGGGAAATCGAGTTCGTGATGATTAGGAAGAGCTAATAAAGCTAGTAAATGACTTACTATTTTGGAAAAGCTTAAAATTGTACGAAGCCATTGATTCCGAAATCAGTATAGCAGCTAGGGGTATCTTAGAGCGTCACTTATGATATTCGTACTTTCTGACAAGCTGTCTGATGCTGAGAAACAGGCCATTGTTCAAAAAATAAGTTCTGTTGGCGGTAATCGTTTGGTACGAGGTGATTCTGCTAAGCTTGCAGAGGTTACATTAGAAGCTTTTCAACACAAATAACTTAGTTCTCGATATCAAGGACTCTTTCTTGCGATTATCTCCTGAGACTTGGAATGACAATGTTGATTACCTTCAAGGCAAAAGCTGCCTCGAAAATTTGCGTGTTGTTAATGATACAGTGGAGAGAGGTGTTAAACTATTAGAAGATTACAACACGTTATAGAATGAAGAAGAAAAGCTATTTTTACTTCACATCGTTGAACAAAATAGAAAAATCGTTTCTACTGAAACATCCAAAAAGAGTTAACAAACATAATTTTGAAAGATTGTGACTAATATTATGTAAATTATTGCTTTGTTTCCAAATTTGGTTCACATTTAAATACTTAGTATACATATTTGATTAAAATACTTGTAATATTAATAAACCTTAAATTACGTGTTTTACTTAAAATCTTGAACTTTTGTCAGAAACTTCTAATTCGATGAGCACCCCCTTGTAAATAAGATAGGGGGCTGAAATTTATTACACACAATAGAAATGGTACGTGTAACAAATCAAGGGGATGGCGACACCTATATTTGAATTTTTTTATTTATTATGAGGGCTTGGACCACCTTAGTGTACATATAGGCACAAACAAATAATTAATCTTAATATTTTAAAGTTAAAGCATAACTTGCAAAGTGATAAAATAATTAAATTAGCGCCATCTATGAAAGAGCAGATTATGAATTCCTTTAAGTACATATACCCCATGCATATAAGTGTCTCAAAATTTCCCAATGTTGTAAATTCTAAAGTGTACAAATTGTGTTAAAAAAAAAGATCTGTGTGTCTGCTGTATTGGCCTAGTATTCACGGACGAGTATGATGTCACAGGCCGAGCGGCGAGTATTTCTGCATGAAATTTCATACAGAGATGCTCGTCGCTCAGATGTGACTTCATGCTTGCCTGTTAATATAATACTAGGCCATTATGCAATTCTAAACCCTTTAAGTACGTATCATAGTTTCATGTATTTAGCACTTAAAACAAACTTATGTATTCTACAAGATTGAGGTTGTAATACCAAAAAATACTCATTATTTGATAAGACAAAATAAACAATATTATTAGGTTGAACTCAATTTCATAAAAGTATAGGAAACCTATAATATCAATGATTCATTCAAATAGATGAGAAGAGTTGTTTTTTGGTTTGTAAAAGCATGAAATTCAACAAAAACCACACAACTAGTGATGGGCATAATTGAGATAAAAATTAATTTCAAAATACCTGGTAAATATGTACTTCTAAATTTCGTTTCCTATTTCATTTGGGGCACTTAGGGATTAAAATATTTCGAAAATGCCAACCACTATGCTCAACTGAATTTTTGAACTTGTTAGATGTTAATATGCAATGAAGTTAATGTTGATGGATATAAAATCATTCAGATGTAATATTATGAAACTAATTTCAAAATACACAATGTTATCATACAAAACGATAAAAAAAAACACTCAAACAAATACCTTTTAAGACATCACAGCCTACAGAAAAGTCAACAGAAACAAAATAAGAAGTTAGATACAAAATCTTTAAGGTGGTTTTCATTATAATAAAATAATTTTGACAAATAAGGAAATTTTTTAAATAATGTTACGACAGTCGTAAAGCTAAAGCTAACACGACTGGCAGAACCCATTTTATGTTTATGAAAAGTGGTATTTTAATGCCGATGTGTATATTTTTAAGCTGCGGCGGGAATTGAACCCACAACCTCCTAATTCAAAGCCAAATGCATAGACCATTATTCTGTGAATCATTGGTTATATTTCATTTATCACGCATCAACCAATAATCTTAGCATGATGTAATAATACGGTATTTTTGTTATATTACAATCTACAAGCCATGCTATATTCACCGTAAGCCATAAGGCTTGGATTAGCATATGAATAGAATGGGATTAAAAAACTTAAAATATAAGAGTCAGCTAGTAAATTCGGTTAACCAATAGTTGAGGATTTAAATTAAATATTTACAAAAGAGACAGGAATAAAAATAACAGTAATAAATATAACATTAATCCCAATCAAAATGAAAAAAAATTCATTAAAAAAATAACAAAATGTGATGTGCAAAGTTATAATGATGCCGTCCAACAGTTTTACTAATATTGAGTTATTTCAAAGGGCCAGAAAGTAAAAGCCATAGGACCAGTTGTTTCGCAGAATTTGAACAATCCATCAAATTACAAAGTTAATTTTCAAGTTCTGTGAAAGTTCTATTCAAATTCTGCTAACATTTCAGTTTTTTTTTTTTTTTTATATGAGCTCCCCACAGGAGGCCCTAAGGAAAATAATTTCCCTCAGGGCCTATGTCATCTTTGAGGATGCTGTGTGGAGGGTTTTTTTAAGGAAAGGAAGGAGAGGAGAGATGAAAGGGTTTTTTTAAGGAAAGGAAAGAGAGGAGAGAGGAAAGGAAAAGGGTTTAAGGGGTGGGTAGATCTGGGGTTCAGTGTATCCTGGTCATCTGCCTCCACGACCTAGACAAACCTCACCCCATGAGCCCGGTCATCTCTGCTGAATCACTAAACGTAGCGAACTACTTGGGGTGACCTTTGGCAGAGGTGTTGGTTATCCAATAAAGGTTCCCGGGGTGGCGGTACCCATTCCCACCTCCCAAAGCGGTTACATGAAACAACAGGCTAATAATGACATATCAACAGAACTTGAATAGAACCTTTATTACTTGAAAATTAACCTTAAAATTTGATGAATTGTTCAAATTCTGTGAAACAATTGGCCCTTAGTTCTAATTATCATGAACCACTAGCTGAAAAATCACACATTTCTAACATATTTTAAAAATAATTTTCAAATACATAAATTTGACAAATGGATTTTTCAAAGATATTATCAACTATATTAAGGGATCTTCCCTGTATTAAAAGTTTTCTCTTCATTTCCCTTCCCATTATGTATTATGCATCACATCAGAGAAGACAGTGTATTTAACACATTTGCTGCTCTGCTTTCCCTTCAATAACGAATAAATCTTTTGCCTTTTTACTAAAGATTCAGGTGGATAGTAGCAGCACTCAAATGGGTTTACAAAAAAATCAATAAATTAATGACGAACATTGGACGGACATTATTCAAAAAAATTTGAAAGATTGAATGTGTCACATACCCGTGGTAAGCGCAGGTGTCCATTCCTGCTCCCCAGTCACTCCCCAGAGAAGGACTATGTTATTGTTGCTGTGAGTCGGGGCGGGCACTGGAGTTTGTGGTGAAAATGGGGCATTTGCGAAAGGCGAAACTATCGTAGACTTCTTACGACCTGAATGAAATGAAAAAAAAAAATTTATGGAGGTGAGTGACTTAATAAAGTAGCATCCTGTTATTGAAATAAGTTGATATGAAAAATAAAATTGTCGAGTTAAGGCAGTCTTCTTTGATATGGAAAAGGTCCTTTCGCAATAATAAACTCAATTTTAATGATAGACAGTGTGCTACATATAATCAACTCTGCTACATGGCTGCGGAATTGGCTTCTGAAAAAAGGGGGTAATCAATAGACTTCAAGCATTCGAAGAATGTCCTGAGAAAAATGCGAGAATGAGAATTAAATGAGAAATTCTATCACATCTCACATCTACAAACAAGGAAATTAGACATTTAAAAAAAATACTGCAAATTAGGTTGTGCCAGTTATTTTACAGATTTTGAACAATTCATCAAATTTCAAAGTTCTTTGAAGGTTCTAGTCAAGTTCTGTTATCACTTCAGTTGCGTGGAACAACTGACCAATAATAATAATAAAATAATAACAGAACTTGAAAATTATCTTTGAAATTTGATGAATTGTTCAAATTCTAAGAAACGACTGGCCCTAAATTCAAAATACATAAACATTTTCATAATGACAAGTGCTTATAATAATTTATATAATTTAGACATAATCTTAGACAGAAAAGATCTATTTTGCACGGTAGACACATACCGCTGATAGCTTTGTTACAATATTTTCCTATTTATTACACCAAATTCTCATCACAGGACCATATAATAATTATCTTTGAGTCAATTTTTCATCCTTAATCATTTATAATTTTTGTGCATTTATTATAATACTGCTATTGACATAAATGTTATATTTTCCTCATGGTCCTACCTGTGTGTCATTAATTTAATTTTTTTTTTTTCAAAACGTAGCATGAAGAAAAAAAGACTTCAAGCTATCAGTTTAGTATTTTCCATAATCGGTTATTGAAATAGTTGTTTCTCGTTATTATTTAACGGATACAAAGTGTGTGTGTTTTTTTTTAAATGTGTCTATTAACCGTGTCTCACTTTTTGGTAAATTTATCAAAAAGGGAATATATTACCTTCGCCAAGATGAAAGGTGAGGTGGGAGGGCATGGGTGGCGTGGGCGTGAGGGGGGGCGGGGGCCCCGGGGGTGTGGAAGCTCGCAGCAGGTGTGGGGGCGGGGTGGCGCGCGCAGGTGGCTCCACCTCCTCGGGGGTGCTTTCCACGCCCCCCGCGGGGCGTGCCTGGTAGTGGTGCTGCTGGATAAGCACGCCAGTGGGACCTGGAATGAAAAGATTGATGTTTATCATATAAATAATTATGTATTACCTGTAAATCGTGGTCTATTACAAATTAAATCTTGGCCCACTCTTTATTACATAGAATAAATAAACAAAAAGCAGTGGCAAAAAATGGAATAAATAAACAAAAAACAGTGGTCACTAATGACCTTACAATGTAAATAGATGCACTGTAGAAATCTCAAAGTAGCAGGACAAAAGCACTTGCAATTGTAGTGTTTTCGATTTCATAGAATTAGTACTAAACTGCCACACATCACGTATGGCTTCGTGATTGATGAGAAAATGTTTTCATTACTCGGCAAATACCAGTAAAAGCCAAGGAATAACATTTCATTTTTAAATACATGCAAATTACTTATTATTATGGATTATCATAAGATTGTTTACCGCCCTAAGGTTTTATGCGTTACTAGAGAATGCAAGACCTACTAGAGTACAGGGTCTGGGCATGCAACAGCCAAATTACGCCTTAATTACGCCACAAGTCTAACCGAGTTAACCTGAATAAACATATAAACAGTTTGTTGCTATATGCGTAAAACAAATGAATAAATATCAGTAGACTGTATGCTAAAGTACAAATATAACGGTAAACCTCACATTAAACTGGTACCGATTAATGTAACACAGTTAAATAACATTATTTATGTTTACTAAAGAAAATGTACAATATTTTGTGTTTCATACATTTTCAGAAGAATGAAAAACACAGATTTTTAACTATTAAAACAGAAGAAAATCTAAAAAACAGCATTCAGATGTCACGGATGTAAAAATTATATCTTCTATTTTTAAAAAACTGTTTTATCTTATTTGAGTAGGTACTTTTTAAAGTACTTACCTGAATAGGTACTTATTCAGGAAGGAATAAACTAAAAATACAGAATATAATATTACGTCAACACAAAAATTTAAACTTCAACTTTGCTATAGATCTCGAAACTTATACCTAGTCATGAGTGTTACTGTTAAATTAAAAAAAAAATACAGATAAAAAGTCATCCTTTAGCTACCTGCACTCCAAGTTGGCATTTGAACAAAATTATGAACTAATAAAAAACATTAGAAAAAAAGTAAAAAAAAAAAAAAAATTATATTAATTTCCGGAATCATAGTTATTCACATACGGATGACATTTTTATTCAAACACAATTTATAAATTACGGTAACAAAATAAAACAGAACATGATAAAATAATATGTTAGGTTAGGTTAGATGTTCATTTGTTAATTTTCTTCTTGTTATGGCATGGAACTATTGTGGTAACCGGATAAAACAGAATATGATGAAAGTACATGTAAGGTTAGGGTTTATGTTTGTTTGTTGTTTTTCTTTACTTGTCTTCGATGTTCTGTTTTGTCTAGGATAATCTGATAAAACAGAACACGAAAAAAGAATTGGTCAGTTTTATTGTTATTTTTATACACTTTAATCAATGTTTTGTTTTGTCATAGAACCATTACGGTAATCAGATAAAACAGAACAGTGACAAAATAGAACATTAAAAAAAATTAGATTAGGTTGGTATAATTTAGGTTAGGTTTATCATGTGCCCATTAATTGAGTAGCCTCTATTACCTTTGGGAAAGATGTGCGTCCACCGACGACGGTTGCTTGTCAACTTAACGGTGACATGTGAGGGGTCGAAGGGGTTGATGAGGGCGCGGCCAGCCCTCAGCACCGCCGCCACCCCCGAGGGCTCCAGAGAGGAGGGCGAGGGCGAGGGGGACCCGCCCGCCAGCCCCGTGGAGCTCACACTATCATTGCCGCAGGAGCCCCTTTGCTTACCTGGGGAAAAAATGGGTAGAGTTAAAAAAAATTGAATAGGAGTATTTCAATTTGGGGTATCGCCGCCCCGGGAATCATTTATTAGATAACCGACACCTCTACCATAGGTCACCCCAAGTGGTTCACTACATTTGTGGACTTAGCAGGGGTGCCTGGGTTAATGGGGTGAGGAATTTCCAGGTCTTGACGGAGGATGAGTCCGCCTGTCTATTGCGTGGTGGGCTGGATTTGGAGACTATCGGATACATTTATTCCCAAATCACCCCACCGCTCATGTTAGTTTCTTCTCCCCTGTTATATATCTGTTATTTCTTTGATCTATGATATTGTCTGTTATATCTACTGCGTGCCACATATTATGCTATGATCCACTCTCACCTAAGTTATTTGGTTAGTATCTGGGGCACCACAACTAAGAAGCAAATATCCGAAATACAAGTCATCCAAAATAGAGCTATAAGAAACATATACCATCTACCATGGGATACACAAAGATATATACTCACTGACCCAAATACTTCCTTTTACGATTCTGCCAAAATATAGCATCACCACTGCCATCCTACAAATAATTCAACACTCCTCACACACCAACACTAAACCAGCCTTTAATTCCGATATACACCAGCACAAAACACGATCACAAAATCAAATACACCTATCATCATCTACTCACATGACTAAATTTGGGATTAACTCCTTACAATACGTCGCACACACGCAATACAATGCACTACCCAATGACTTAAAACTTCCAGCATCAAACAAAAAAACATTGGCAAAGGCTCTAAAAGGGTATTTTCTCAGCAGCTTTATTAACCTGTGACGAATTTAGCTATCTTACTTTGTAATTCCTGTATATTCTCCGTATAAAATATAATTACTAACTATATCAAGTGTGTCTAGTCCATTTTAAAATTATGTACTGTTCATTAAACTCCCATTGAATTTTGTGTTCTTGTGTAAAAATAATTTTCTTTTTGTTTTCTTTTACTTTTTCTTAAATTTTTAAATTTCTTTTCTTTTCTTTTATTTGTATAATGTTGTCCTTCCCGAAATGAGTTTTATTAAACTCATTGGGAGTAATATATTATAAATGTTATATAATATATTATCACTAATAAATAAATAAATTTTATTTACCGCATTATATATCTGTTATTTCTATGGTCTATGATATTGTCTGTTATATATCTGTTATTTCTTTGATCTATGATATTGACCTGGAAATTCTAGGTAAAAAAGCTGTGCAAATTTCATGACGTCAGTGCTCGGGGTTTGAAAGGTTTTACCACTTCAGAAAACAGATTTGTTCTACATATGGTTAAAGATTTTTTAAATTAATTTATATTTAACTTACTGGATATGGAAAGGATATCACCAATATTATGATGGATATCAGGGTCCGACATCTTTCTTCTCCTGCTGATGATGGAAGGGGGACTCTTGTCTCTGTGGCTTATTTCTAATCCCGCTACCGAAGTTTTTTTCGTTCGAGTTACTCGTTGTAAACTAAAAAAAAAAGTTATTACTTGTTGGTTTGACATTGTGCATAAAAATTATGTAAGTAATGCAATTTAAAATTTTTTACCAGGTTCCGTTAGCGGGGGGTAATTGGAATACGTGGGCATCGTATGCGTCATAGTCAAACAATGAATTGTGAATGTATTCTTCATCCTTCATCAGTTTACTTTTTCTTTCAGTCTCGTAAACCTGAAAAAAGCAAATTTGTAACAATATTTGTTTTACTTACACACTTAGTTGTAAAATTCTAATACAAAGAGACAATAGACTTCATTCCTAGTTGGCAATACAGGTTGATTGGAGTAGGTTTTCACGGTGCCTGGAAATTCATAGTACAAGTAGGAACATCACATTCAGAGTCGATTTTGTGGAGCTTGACATTTTCAGAGTTGATGTTTTCGAGTAAATTGAGTCCAAAGTTGAAATTTTTTAGGTCAATTTAAAAAAATCAGTCGCTAGGGAGTTAAAAATGTTTGTTTGACCACTGGAGCGATTTTTGCCGTATATTGGCGCCATTTAAATGTCTTCGATTGCTTTTCGGATAAAAAAGGCAATTATCTCCTTGATTCGGCAAAAAATTTTAAGAATTAAATTTTTTTTTAAATTTACACATTAGTTATTTTGGACTTAAAACGAAGCTATTGAAACGCTTTATCTATTAAGACTATAGATGTCGCAAATCCGAATTTCGTAGACTATTTTATAACGATGTTAAAAATAAATTTTAAAAATATTTTTTTCATCCAGAATTTTTGATCAGCTGTTTATGGTTAAAATTAAGTCCTTTTCCCATAGGTATGCACCTTTTATTAACAAGTATACCACAGACAATATTCAGAAATCGAAAAAATTCTATGTTGACTCGAATAAGTACCTCTCACGGCAGTTGCAAAGTAGCAAACACGCAGGATTCGCGCGGTTATAAACTTTACGATTTTTTAATATTTTTTTTATAAATCCTACAACTATGAGATAAACTGTAAAGTTACAGGTTAATTCATTGGCTATATAATAGCACTATAATAAGTTTTTATGTCGCCATGTTAAAATTCAAAAGTATGATTTTTTTAATGTTGGCAAAATTTTTTTAAATGATCTTCCGAAAATCTCGAGCAAACGAAGAAAAAAGCTTTAAAATGCGCTGTCACTCCAGTGGTCAATGTCTTTTAAATTGAGCCGAAGCCCAGAACCGGTTTCAAAAGATTATAACTCTTTATTTGCCCAAAAATTAGGATTTGTTTTGGATTCTCTAAGTCAGGGGTTTCCAACCTTTTTGTACTCTGGAGCACATTCTAAAATATCGGTAGGGTGGCGGGTACAACCTATTTTTAATCGGCAAACTCCTTCCATAACTTCTCATTTTCCCATAATTTATTTTCTTATATTCATAATTTATTAATAAATAATAAACAAAAATGTTTCAAAATAATAAAACTTTAACAAATAAATAAAAATAATTCAAATTTTTAATTAATGTTTATGAAAAAATTCTCTCCCTGTCGAATAGTGGCAGGCACATACGAATCGTTCCGCGGGCGCCATGGTGCCCGCGAGCACGGGGTTGGGAATCCCTGCTCTAAGTGATGTAGATTTATTGGTTTCCCGCTTCTAATACGAGATTCTGGACGCCGTGTTTAATGATTAAAAGAACTCCCCATTGTTTCAAATGCGTTTCCGTGGATATAACTTTAAGAACAAACCTTAAACAATTAAAATATGTGTGATACTGACTTTTTGTAAGGGTTCCTGGGTCCTTCTCGGAGGCAGCTTAATCCTGGGAATAAAATTTGAATACGCCACTTTCTTATTGGTTGAATAGAAGGACAGATTGATCCAATGGGGCATGGAGTAGTCGTCTACAGAGCTCATGGTGGTGTCCTTGTTATGGAACTTGAGCAGCGGCACGGCGTGGAGAGGCTGCTCCCCGACGCAGACCAGGTCACTGCCCACTCCATTGTCGATGATCCGCTGCTTGGTCACATTGGTCAGCTCACGGTCCACCTCGAACACTCCAACTCCCGGGGTTATGACCACGCTCAACTGCCCAGTGCGGTCAAAACACCTGTCTAAATAGTGCTTTTCAAATACTGAAAATAAAAAAAAAACATTAAGTTCAATTTAACCCTTTTCAATGCTTCTAGTCAATCATGTGGCACATTCTGACACAGTGTCTGTTTTAGTCAAAAACTTCAGGGATTGCGCTTGAGACATCTGATATACAATATAAAATAATCTACACAATACAAAATGCGCAGTGGGTAGATCTATCTAACAGCCGTAGATCTATCCGACAACAATGCCCTCTTTTTTTCACAAACTTATTCATGTAGCATAAATGATTTGACAGAATAGACTGGTTTTGGTCAATGGTTGCAAAATACAATAAAATTTTCTATGGACAAAACCCTAGCCCTTCCTAGATATTTTTATTATTCACAGTGTTGCCATCTATAGCATGTAGTAAAAAAACTAGAGCCCTGAACGATTGTTCAGAAATTACATATATAAATATCAATCCCCTTGTTAGAGATCTTATTTATTTATTTAACGCCCAGATTTGTAGTATAATTTTGATTTGACAGATACTTTGAGAATGAGAATTGGTCTTTGCAAACTTTGACAGCTCATATCTCAGAACAAGGTAGGGAGAAGTTAGAACCCAAATGAGGTGACGAATTGGCAGCCAGTAGTGTGCCAGTCTTATGGAGTAACATAAAAAATACTAAATAATTCAACTTACCATTCAGACTCATATTCAAAACTTCTAAGAAATTTCCCTGAGCAGCCGTTGAGTTGGTAGCAGTGGGTATTTCAATGTTGGACCTCTCATGATACTGAAGAACTATCTTCTGATAGTCGGTGAACAGCCTACGCAGCTGCAGCAACACATTGGACCAGTCTTCGTATCTCTCATTTTGAACAGCAACTCTGAAATAAATAAAAAATACAAGAAAAAATTTATTTTGAGTTATGGTATTTATAGCTGGTATATATATAATTCAATATTAATTTGTGTTTTATTTCACAGAACTTCAAAACTCCTAATCAAGAGAATCCTGCTGGAGAGGTCAAAAGATCTCCCTCAACCAGTCTGACCCGATCTGGTCTGCCACGCAGTTGGTGGGCAGACGCATTCGCTGCCAAGATCCGGACAATGATCTAACCCAACGTAGCGAATTACTTTTTAGACCTACTGGAGAGGTGTTGGTTATCCAATAAATGGTTCCCGAAGCGGCGATACCCATACCCGCCTCCCAAAATGATTGAATGAATAAATTAATAAAACGGAATCTTGGAAGTGGAAATCAAACCAATTCCTGACATCCGATAGAGCTGAAACTTGGCAGATTGACTCGTTGTCGATGACAATGCATTCTACTTTTGGTGGCATGCATGCACACACTTGCGCATGTGTACACATTTCTCTGAAATCGTAAAAATTTACAGCAGTTGATACACGAAATAAATCTCGGTCCTATCCGATTGGGATTTGGCTCAGTTGTTAGCGTTGTTGACTCCAGTTCTTTTTTTTCTTTTCTTTTTACATTAACTCCATACAGGAGGCCTTGAGGAAAATAATTTCCCTCAGGGCTTATGCCCTGGTGGGTCTTTTTGAGGAGAGGAAGGAATGTACATTGATTTTGTAGAGACCCCTGTTTTAGGAAGGAGAAAACACAGAGGCCGGCAAATCGTTCCACAGCCGAGCTTTTGAACACAAGAACGAGTCGAAGAAGCGACCCGTTCTTATGTGACAAATGTCAAGCGTGTACATATTTTGGGCACACGTATAGCGTGTTTCCAGACTATGCACCGGTGCCGACGGGATCAATGACGCTAGTTCCTCGGAGCATCTTCCATTGAAATACCGGTAGAACAAGGATAGCATTCCCACCCGACGCCTTGTTCTTCGGGAGGAAGGATGAATCCTTAGGAAAAAAAAAAAAATTGAAATTGGCCCGCCCTAGTGATGGCGCAACTATGTCAAAAATTGTGTTTTGATTTTTTTTAAATAGTTCCATATGCTGAAAGTGATCATCTCGTTTACTATAGAGCTATAGAGAGATAGTACAGAAATCTATATTAGAAGTGTTATTTTTTCGGTAACCAGACAACTCAACATTATGAACTTCATCACTCCTTTGAAGTCATTAAAAATAATGAAAAAAAACTTGGTTAAATGGGTTACGTTACATTAGGACATGGGTAATTTAATAAAAAAAAATAATATCATCACTTTTAATGACTTTTCAAAAGGATGTCAAAATGCCACTTTTTTGAGTTATCATGGAACCATTTTTTCAAAGTAGTTAAGTTTTTTTTTTTACCTGTAGAAATCTTCATAAAATCTGCCCCTGTAATCCATCTGCAGGCATTCTCGCATGTGTTGTGGAAATTCATCTAAGCTTTTTGCATTATAAAAGGTTCTCGAGAAAAGGACTATTGTTACTTCGTGGTTGCTACCATGTTTCTGAAAGTAAAAACATAATTTAATAACATCACAGTTAAGTCATTACTGTCATAAATTTAAACATAATCTGATAAGGTAGATGGACCAAATCACCGTCACCTCTCAAAATTATTTTTGAACTTCACAACTGCACACAGGCACGATTCGTCAACACTGCAATTGCAGGGCTCCGGCCCCTAGGGGTTAAACTACGGCCAATTGTCAGGCACACTGGAATTTACAACCTCAAAACTTAATTTCAAACCATTCATAACCAATCAAGTGATGAAAATTTCTGGATGTTCAGTGTTTGATTTAATTAATATCGTACCTCCAAATATTAATATAGAAACATATGAACTGCTTACTGCAGTTTAAAGTCAACGAATCCACTTAGATTTCACCGTGTATTCCATAATTACAAGTTTTATAAAATAATTTTTTCAAGTCGTTAAATTTATAATTCATTTTAATTCATAAAAATAACGTACCAAACTATCCAATAACCAGGATCGGTATAACCCCGAGAAACGCCAGGTACATGTCAGTAGTTATTTATAAATACAAACCTTCCATTTGGCAAAAAGATCAGCTAGAAACCCATTGACGGCCTTCTCGAAATATAAATCGCCGTGTATATCAAAGTCCCACATCTCCGACGACATCTGAATGAAGAGGTACACCATGGAAGTAGAGGATCTGAAGACGACCTTGGTATCATCCGTGATGACTCCACAGGCTACCCTATCTCCCTGGGACCACATCTCGTAGACCTGGCATCTGATGGACCCTCCGCAGAACTCAATCTTTTTGTTCAGATAAACGCATGTGTTGGTCTGGAAATAAAAATTAAATAATATATAAATGTACCTGACACAATTCAGCTGTAATGTTGATTGGTTTTAACCCCACAGACTAATTTATTCGCTTTTTGGAACAACTCGTATAGGTCTCATAGAAAACGTTGTGTCTCCCTTACTATCATCGTTAGAAATGTGATCTAAATGGTGTTAAAAAGATAAAACCACAAAATAATTAAAATGTAACCACTATGAAACCAAAGTTTCCGATTGCAATTTGAAAAAAAAATTATGAAACTTTGGAAATTTTTTGTTAATTATTTTACATGAAAAGAAAAATAAAGTGAGTTGACGATAACGTTTATAATACATTTGCCTAATAACACATGTGTGCGTTTTTTTTTTTTTTTCATTATCAGTAATTTTAATTAGAAAAAACGTAAGGTGAGCCATTTTTAAAACTTTTTTTATGTGCATTCGAAATTTATATATTTAAAAAATTATGTTTATTTTGAATTATAAAATTTGAAAGCGTAATTTATCACCTTTCAAAAACAGTTTTTAGTTTTCGGATGGGTTCAGAAATATTCCATTTATTTGGATTTAATTGCAAAGTGGAAATATTTTGACCTTCCGACAAAATAGGCCCGAGGCCTGGGGGGTTAACTTTTAACGTTAAGTTTTAAAGCGCGGATGCCACTCATGGAATGGAAAATGAAACAATGTTAAAAATAAAAAAAAAACGTTTTAATTGACAGATTATCACAAGGTTTTGTAGGTCCCAAAGACCGCGATGGGCTGGATGAAAGAATGTAATGTAAAAAGAATGCTAGATGACAGTACACTAAACATATTCCTTTACAACCTATCTTCACACGAAAGTGAGTTTGTCTTGAAAAAATCCTGATAGAAAATAACTCTGTTTTTGGGAACAGGACCAGTGTCTATCAAATGTGCGGGAGCTGCTTATGTAGGGTATCTTTATGTGCACGTGTTTCAACCAGTAAGTCTCCCAGCCCTGTGGGATCATAACTAAGAACTTGATAGTGTGGCCCATCAATATTCGAAATTTTTTGTTGGTTGCAAAGGGATATTGTAACCTAGCTGATGCCCCATTGGATGCAACCCAGAGGCATACAAAGGAGGAGGTACACAGACTGGAGCAGGACGGGAAGGAATGAGGACTGGAGGTAAGTGACGAGGGACCCTAGGTCGAGGTGCCGTGATGGAGATAATGTTGTAGAGAATTATGGCAAGTCCGAAGGTTTGTGCGATAACTCATCGGAGCAGAAGTCCAGATAGGGAAAGTTATCGAGCTCAAGAAACGGTTGTGCCAACTGCCTTATTTCTTCTCATTATGTTTTTCTAAAACACACAATATGATTTGATGATTATTAATATTGTAAATATAATTTGACATGACGGCCCCTGGGGTCAAGGAGTAAGGCTCTCGAACAGCAATCCAGAGTTTAAATCCCGGCATATGCAAATAAATTTTATTTGATTAATTTGTGTTATTTCACAATTAATTAATCAAGTTCCAGAGTGGAAGATACTCTCAGTATCGCCCTGGTGTAAGACCACCATTCAGAATTGAAACATTGCTTGAAATGGCTTTACCCATGTTCGGTGACCAGATCTGAATAGCCAGGAACTTCCCCACCTTCCTCTTCTCATTACTTTCAGTTCAGACTTTTGTGCGATATTTACAACAAAAAAATGCTTTATAAAGCTTACTACAAAAAAATATTTTTACAAGCGGTATTATCATTATTTATCTCTAATAGTATCTACAATTTGTAGCTAATGTGGGACCACAGTGTTATTTATTGTTCATGAGTAAATATGTTATTTCCCCTTCGATCATGTGATGAGATAATGCTGTGAATATTGTTTTGAAAGAAATTTATCAATTGGGTAACAATAATTTTAAGAATTAGAGTATTTTGTACGGGTACATCGATCTAATCAGTAGTTCTGTGAACTGTAGATCTCGGGTCCAAAAACGTATGTTTCTAATTTTCTCTTATTTAATAAATCAAAACCAAAATTTCCTCTGAAATAATAATATTTGTAAGTAGGTACTTAAATACCTACCGACAATAAATTATAAAGCAAAAATATTTTTTAATTTCAAATAAGGAATTATTCAATTTGTCCTAAGAAATGTCAGGATCAATGAAATAAAAATCAGGATAAATGACAATTCTTTTTTCAAACTTTCTTCAGGCCGGTAGGTACCATAATATTGATTATTCCGATTTGACAGCTAACGGTAGGAACCATGATCATGAGAACTCTGACCACCATCTTGAAATGTAACAAACAAATTTACAGACAGATGAAATCCCAAAAATGGTTTAGTTATAAAAGGTCTTCGACGCTCAGTCAATACATATGTCACAAAGTCAGTCATTCAGCAGCTGGGAGTTCCTTCAATCTTCAGACTCCTAATTTGATGCAATTAACTGAAAAGGTAAATTCAAATAATAGTAAGAAGTACGATGGATAATTTTTATTCAACTTACCAAGTGATTCTTCAACCTCCACATTTCCGAGCGCCCCATGTACTGGTCTTTGAAAGTCAGTTCCACAGAGTCTAACGCCACGTCAGAAGCGTTTACTATATTCATGTATACATCTCCACGAGCTCGTAACTGGAAAGTTGCCGCAATGCTCTGCTCCACACTTATTGTATCTAAAATTTCAAAATAGAACTTCAACTAACTAACCATCAGGTGGTTTCCCGGCAGAGAGGATAATCCGCCAAACAACTGTACCTGTAAATTACCTTAAAAAGGCTTAAACTGCTTAAAAATAAACAAATTAAATGAACAGAAACATTTATATCGAGAATATTTAACGATTCAAACCCCGATCATGCAGTGAAGACATTTTTTATTAGTGAAATTGACGATAAGCCATTGGAAATCATTCTCATCTCTTCCGGAAATCGTTCTCGTATCTCTTTGAAGAAGAAGATAACACTAATAATCTAAATGAATGTATGAAAGAGAACAAGACACATAAAAAGATAACGGTTGCAACTGGGACTTGAACCCAGAACCTCTTGTCTTACCAGGACAAATTACCTTACCAATTCGGCTATTCTTATTTAAATGTCATTTTTGGCAATCTCATTTTTTGAATTTCAGAATTAAGAATAGTATCTTCGACTAATTTTTTTTCGAGGATTTTCTGCCCTGGCTTTCAATAGGTTAAGACACCTAAAGTTAAGTTTATAAAACTTTTGACAGAATTTTACCTCAGTTACAAATTTAAGAATGAAAGAAAAAAGAGAAATGTGGGCTTAGAACAAAATTTGGTAAATTTTCGATCGCACTGGCCACTGGCCTTTACAAATAGAACATACCTCTGCTTTTTCCATGGGTTTCCTCTTTTAGGGAGGGAACTTGTAAAAGTAGTCTGGAGAACTCATTGTCTGCGTGATAAATCTCAACAATATCGCCTTCTTTGATTCCGGCATAATCCTTGGGATTGATAACAAGATCTTCAGCTGAAAAAACATACAAATACGTAAGAAATGCACACAATCGTGTTTTAACATTTCCTAAAACAAAACATAGTAGGCGTACAGCAGGGACCTACAAAAAATGGTACAGAATATTAGTTGTACATTGAGCAATCAACTTTGACAAACTATTGGGCTGGTAAAAACAGGAAACTAGTATAATTATTAATATGTCAATAATTATCAGTTAATAAGTTTATGTGCGTACCACTGAAGCTTTTGTTATGGACAATCAGCTTGAAACTCTTCATCATAACTTTAAATCTGACCTTCAAACATCAAAAGTAAAACACCATTCAGTGAAGAATGAAGGCGGCGACAACTGGGCCGCTTTAAATGAAGATACAAAGTGCAATTCAGAATAAACTGATACCATCCTTGTTGATATTAGCGATTGTTGTTAAAATATTTACTAACAAGAGAATTTAAACGTGGAAATGATAATATATTGACTGTTTTGACAGTTTTTGAGAGTGTTGCCAAAAGAGAAAATATTTTTTACCATTTTAGGACGAAAATATTTTTTCTATTGTGTTATTATTTATAAATCTCGTAGAAAACGACAAAACGATTTGTATTGTTTCAAATGTCAAAATCGCGTTCCAAGTAAACTGAAGTAAACATTCTTCTAAATTGCATTCAATTTGATTTATCAATAGATTTGATATATTTTTTACTCCTTAAAGTAACGTGTCGTACTGGATATTTTTAAAGTATTTATAACAGTGAACAATTTCTCGTAAACTTGAAAGCGTGCGGCAAGTTTTTAAGGTTATATACGCTATGGCGTTTCAGGCCACTCGAATATATTCGAGAACTTTATTAGTAACCCGAAATGTTTTCCACATGCAAGAAAATGTGTGCAATTACAGAGGTTGGTCGCACAGAAAACCATCAAAAGTATTTCTTCCTCAAGATGACGGTACCCTGAAAGAGGAAAAAATCATTGACATATCTGAATCATTTGAAAATAAAAACTACGCGAAAGAAATACAAAAAGCAAAGCAATCAACAAGAGAAGCTCATTTATATACAGGAAATGTAAATTTTAAAACAAAAAACAAGAATACCCATGTAAAAACGGTATCTGAGAATAAAAAATTATTTGATTTTGAAGAACTTGATGCAATAACTCACAATCCGCAAGATATCAAGCCTCCCAATCCTCAGACTGTTCAACCAAAAAAAGCTAAATCAACAGACTTCGCAAAGAGACATACTGCTGCTAAATCTTCCTTGGAAGGTAAAGAGGAGTCCAATGAAGTCAGACCCCGTAAAGAATTGGAATCTATATTTAATGATGATGGCAATCTGCGTTATGAAAAACTTGATTACAACGATACAAAAATCAGGTAGGAAAAGTCATACCTGTTAAAAAATGTGTTATTTAGTTTTTTATAGGATATAATAGTTCTTATTGCAACAAAATTCTGTACCCTAAAGGATAAACCACATAAATCCATAGCTAAGTCTATAATAATAATAATAATAATAAGGTCTTTATTCCAGGATGTGGGGAGGGGAGTGCAATCCCACACATCCCATATAGGGTATAATTACGTTATTATATATGAATATTAATTACATATGAATAAATAAAAAGATAAAAATTAACAAAATAAAAAATTAAAAAAGAGAAGCATCATTAGATACACTATTCACAAAAAAAAATATAGTTAAGTCTTTAAATCAGGTTCTTGTTGTTCCATCGGATCTCAGATTGTAGGAGCCAGTGTTTTTCTCCAATATTCATCTATGCTCGATCCTGGAATCAGACGGGCTTCCATGATGAGGATATTACTGGAGTGGTTCATCCTTCCCCTCAGTCCTGCAATCCTGGTTCTTAATAGAGCTTCGAATCCTGGAACTCTCCCTTCTGTGAACATTGAAGAGGCACTACAGTACCTGGGAAGTCCGAACATTAGACGGTATGCATTATTATATTGCACCCGAAGCCTTTCCATGGTCCTTTTTTTGAAATTTGCCCAGAGCTCGCACGTGTACAGGGTGGTACAAAAGGCTAGGAAGAGCGTCCTTTTTACCCTTGGGCTGCAGAGCCGAAATCTTCTGCTGAGCATATTGCATTTTATGCTAAGTACTCTCCTCTGCCTGTCGATGTCTTCATCATCCGTTAATTTGTTATTGATGACATGTCCTAGATACTTTGTAGATTCTATTATTTTCAGAAGCTCACCGTTCAGAAAGACGGGTGGAATATTTTTTGGGCCTTCCCCGTGTTTTATGACCAACAGTGCTGTCTTTTTCGCATTGTAAATCATGTTGGTTTCGTGTGCGAATTCTTCACATATCTTCAGGAGGATTCGTAATCCCCTTATTGACGGTGCCATCAAAACCATATCGTCTGCGTAGCTCATATTGTTGACACATTCTCCTCCTATGTGGCAGCCCACTCCAGCATTATTTAACCTGTGGGTTAGTTCATCTATGTATATGTTAAACAGTACTGGGGACATACATCCTCCCTGTCTGACCCCGCTTTTCAGGTAATAAGGTTCTGAAAATCCATCTTTCCACTTTACAAGGTTTTCCTGTTGACGATGCCAAGTTTCGAGAATTTTTACTACTTTCCATGGTATACCTCTTTCCTTTAGTTTTTTCCATAATAAGGGGTGGGAAACACGGTCGAAAGCCTTACTAAGGTCCAGAAAGCATGCATAAGTAGTTGTTTTCTTCTTCCTGTAGTATTCCAACGTCCGTTTTACGCAATATATAGCCGAGTCCGTAGAGCACTCTCTCTTGAAACCCATCTGATTGTCTTTAGTTTTCATGTGGGATCCGACTTGGTCCAAGAGTACTCGTTCAAATATTCTAGCGATGGCCGTGGCGATGGATATTGGTCTGTAGTTTTCCTGTAGAGTTATATCTGTCAGTTTCGATTTTATTATCGGTATGATAATTGTTTTTGTCATGTCTTTAGGTAGATAGCCACTCTTTATAATATCAGTGAACAGTGTTGCCTATAGTTCGATAATCGCTGCCCCTGCATGTTTGACGTGTTCGATGCTTAAACCGTCATGCCCCGCAGACGTTCCAGATTTCATGTTACTAATAGCGGATGTTATCATGTTAGTTGTGACGATGGGACCGATATCATCATAAGCGGTCAAATGCGTTTCGTTTGAATCGATAGTCGGCGTGGTAGTTGCGAAGTGTTCTTTAAAAATGTTTGCAATTACTTCCGGATTCGTCTCTCCGTTTATGTTGCACGAGATTTTACAGCGCAAGTTTAACAGTTTATTAGCCTTGTTCCAAAATTTTTTGAAGTCCCGATTATCTAAATCTCCTGCTATTTTATCCATCTGAAGTTGAGTCGAGTTCTTTTGGCATTGTTTAAGTGCTGTTTTAAATGCAGCACGCTTTGCTCTTCTATCCTCTGCAACAGGACCCTCGCGCGGTCTCCCGTTAATTAGCCATGTGTGCATCGCTTGCCTAGATTCGTCGTATTTGTCCGCTACAAATTCATTCCACCCACATACTTGCTTATGTTTTTGGGATATACACTTGGTAAATACAGATATGGCACTGCTTCGTAGGGCTTCTACTATACTCCCATAGAGGTATTTTATTTTGTTGCATACAGGGGTGCCACCGTCCTCAGGAAATGTATTTTTTGACCTGATTTTGACGAGACAGCTTTGCGAGCATGAGTTATATTGTCCGATATCCCGTATATTATTCGGATTCCATAACGCTGGATCTCTCAATACAGAATTAAATACTTCCGTTTTAGCTATCCCTCCCGTTTGTAAGATTAGCTCGAGAGGGCGGTGATCTGTCCAATCTATGCTAGCTATGTATGGTTTATCCTAAGGTACAGAATTATACTTGACTGAGCACAGCGGAAGTCCTGTTTTAAGTCAGACTACTTGAGCATTTTGCATTGCGTCTTTCTGTAAATTTGTTTGTTACATTCCGGTTTAAGATGGCGCTGTTTTATTTGCGCAGTAGCCGATAGAAATTATCATAAAATGGACTACAATTTAGAAAAACATTGTTTTGCAAAAAACAAGTAATTTACTGCGAAAATAGAAAAAGCCAGCACCCCATGAAAATTTAGCGTCAGCACAAGATGGGTTAATGGTTCTGTAAATATATTTTTCAAATGTGATCAATCTTCAAGTCATCACATTTATTAATTAAGTAGGTAGGTATTTGTCCTGATTACAAATCTTATGATTTCAGAGGAAATTTAGGTTTTGATTTAAAATAAGAGAAAATGAATTTTTTAGATGCGAGGTAGGTAGTAGACCTTACACAGTTTCTACTACCTACCTCTTCTCGTTGGGCTTAATTTTAATATTGTTTATAAGTTTATTTCACATTTAAAAAAAATTCAATACAATGGTTCGTAGTGAAATAAATCGCCGCTGGATGGTTCAGGTGGATGTTCATGGATGGTGTCAGGTAAGACTTTTGAGTTCAAGTCAGGATGGTGCAAATATATATTTTTTAAATTTTCTGTGTTGTTTTTTTACCTCAATATTAATATCGTAAAGCACTAAAAATCTTGGCTGTAAAAAATCATCATTATCGTTTTTCCCCTCGTCCTATTTGGGTTTTGGACCCATTGTTTGATGCAGCACCTCCCGGCGTCCCTATCTTGGGCTAATTCAGTGGCCTACATCCACTGCAGGCCCGGCCGCGTATTTCCAAACCCTATACCGGTTCAGTCGCGGTAGCGACATTTTAAATTTTAAATACACCTCTATATTGGTTATTTTTGATCGCTTTGCAAAAAAAAAAGTTCTAAAATGTAGATAAAATAATCTTTCCAATGTGCGTATTACAAATTAATAATTTTATTTCTAAATATTTAAATTTTGATATTATTCCCATATATTGTAAATACACCTCTATATTGGTTATTTTTTTATCATTTTGCAAAAACAAAAATTGTTCTAGAATCTAGATAAAATAATCTTTCCAATGTGTATATTAGAAATTAATAATTTTATTTCTTAATATTAAAATGTTGATATTGAAAATGTACCGCGACTGAACCGGTATAGGGTTTGGAAATACGCGGCCCGGCCTCTCCTCGCACGGTCTCTGTTTTGTGATGGCCAATGGTTTCCAATGGCTTTGTTTTATTCTCCGTCAATCATCCGTCGCTCCCCGCAGTGAAGTTGTATCTTACCTACTGCTCTGTAAAGACCTGGCCAGATTATTACGGTTTGACGAATCCGAAATGAAAAGTGCATTGTCATCTCAAGTAGTGTCGTTTGCCAAAAGATGACCTTGATCTAAAGGTGCCTGTGAAATGCAACTAACTGTTATATTTGTCAATCTCATATTTCAAATATTTAGAATCAACAATATTATCTTCAACTAGTTCTTTCAACGGTTTGACAGAAGGTGGCAATAGCGAAATTGGTTAACGCGCACGTCCCGGTTAGACGAGAGGTCTGGGTTGGAGTCCCAGTTGCGACCATTGTCTTTTTCTATTTTTCTGTGTCTTGTTCTCTTTCATATTTTCATTTAGATTATAAGTGTTATCTTCTTCTTCAATGATAGATTATTTTTAATTCACCTACATGCAGCTATCATGTAAACTATGTTAACTTGACTGAGGGATGTTTTGTTTCGATATCTTCCAGCAATCTCATAATCAAGCTGAAGTCCCGCAAGATGCGGGGGCGCTGCGGCCAGGTGATGTTGGAGGGTTGGCGCCTGGTGGCCGAGGGTCTGCAGGCGGGCTGCGAGCTGCAGATGCTGCTGTTCAGTCGCATCAGCGACCTGGAGAGGGTGCAGCCTTTCATGCCACGCGCTGGCCCCCGTATCTGCAAGATGCCCTACAAGGAGATGCAGATGTGGTCCAATCTGGAGACCAGCCCTGGTATAGTTGGTATGAAAATTTCACCATTCACCAAAACATCAAATTTATTTGTTGACCGTTGTCTTTAAATCAAATCTAAGTTTTGGGCCACAAAACCCTAAATGACCAATTGTATGTTGGCGGAATCCTAGTTCCTTCCCAAAGACTGATTATCACAATGTCATCAGAAAAACTTAGAATATCGACTGTCTACTAAGATCCGGGGATGGGGGGGAGGGGGGGGGGGGGGGAAATAAATTGTTATTTGTAGCACGGATTAATGTTTTGTCATAATTATCAGGAATAAAAATTATACAGGTTATCCTGTGAACATTATAAAGTGCACAAACTCTGGGAAGTTGTTCTACATGATGGTAGAAATAAAAAAAAGATAAATAACTTTTTTTCAAAATTCCATTTTTTTCTGTACAAAAATATTTTCCCACAGAAGAATACTATTTTTTTCCATACAAACAATTCGACTTTTTTTACCCGAAAACTACTTTAAAACATTGGAATTTCGTAAAAAGTTATTTTTCTTTTTTACTTGTACTATTATGTAGAATCATCCCCCGAAGTTTGTGCAGATAGCCCCCGGACACTTTGTATAGTATCTATTCAGAGGCATTTTACTTGTATTTTTCAAATTGTAGCATGTGTTGTGGATTTCTGTACTTTTATTTCTCATGCAAATCTTTCAGGTATCTTCAAAACACCAAATTCACACAAAATCAAAGCTTCCAACGAAGTTCTGCCCATAAATGTGATATGCGACAACATCAGAGAACCTGGAAACCTGGGCTCCATTTTAAGAACAGCTCTTGGAGTCGGCTGCCAAAGTGTTATGCTTACTATAGGTACTTACATAATAATATAATTATCTCACTACGTTTTTCTAAAAATAAAATATTGTTGCGTGCTGACAGTAATATGGTTATTTGGATAAAAACTAAAATTTTATATTATTAACACAATTTATTATTACATTCATCATTTCCACAACTCATCGCTCTAATACTCTAACATCCAACCAATTTGAGATCTCGTACAGAGCTACAAATATAAGTTGGCGGTGGCATAAATCTGAACTAATGCTTTATCCAATATTTTAATATGGCAACTACATCTAGTCATAGACCACAGCGCCCTCCTTTTTCGCCAACTTATATTTGTTGCGCTGTATGTCCTCTTCAGATTGGGAAAAAGATGTCTGTTTAAAAATGGAACATTATGTTCAAGTAATAAAGAAAATCTACCAAAAAGTACCTACCTCAATTTCATTACACATTTTTTTTTAAATTCTAGTGTATTCTTTCTGCTTTTGAGGTTTGCCATCAATTTTAAGGTCTAGTTTTTTTTAACCTTTTTTACATCTGATATTGTCACAAATCGACACGTTTTTAACATAATACTCGCTGTACTCGAAACAATAACAAATATTTACTCCAAATTCCTGTAACGCATACTACTTTTGGTCAACGTAATTTTAGATACCTTGCGACAAGGCTTTACAACATTCCTCTAGAAAGCATAAAAAAATTTAAAAGATAAAGCAAAAATTTGGATCAAAAGTAATGATGGGGGCTTTATCAGAGCGCTCACCCAAATTCGAAGTTCTTGATTTAACCAAACCATTCAGTGAAAATATTTTAAGTGAAGGTGTATTCATAGGTATTATCAATTAACTTGCAAAGTTACTGCCTCAACCTATCGATCGCCCAGTTGATTAGTCAGACATCTCCGAAAAATCGAAATTTGAGTCGAGTTGAGTATATATGTAAAAGTGCACCCTCTGTCTGGTTTAATACTCAAATTACTCACAAACGCCACCAAATCAATTATAATGCATAAATAAAATGTTGAAAGTTTTCTGGATCACTAGTAGGATATTTCAAAATGTCATACTAATGTACCGGGACCTTTATGCCTCCCGGTGTTATTTAACCGGTTGAATGCCTCGGTTTTTGCAGATGAAACTCGAAAATTTTGCGATGTTTTGACTTTTGACGTAAATTTTGTGGGTTAATTTTATGCTATGGTATATAATATTTACCGAAATACGTTCCTTGAACAACAAACTACGCCTACAAACAACTTTACTTGCGTTTATTTGACAAATTGATAGGTTTATCGATCTTTTCATGAAACGCGACGCTTAAAGTTTGACAGCTCGAATCGCGGGAGAAATGCCATTTCCAAAGTCATAGAAATGTCCAAAGATTATTTGAGTGGCTAAGTGTGTTTCTTATATCTGTTACGTCGAGACCAAGAATGCCCCAAGCGATTCTGACCTTGTCCTTCATACATTTTCTTTAAACATAAGGTTTAAAATCGCATAACAAAAAGTTTTTTTTTTTTAATTCGGCTATAGGGCGTGCGCCGGCGCGTAATCGGCACACGACCTGTTAAAAGCGTATTTAATATGTAAAACACAGACACGTGTAAATAATATTTGATATACGGTGAGCATTAGAATATTGCTTTCCTCATTATCTCAAAATTAGTATTTAGAGATGTCTGACCAATCAACTGGATGATCGACATGCTAGCCTAGTGAGGTGGGTTATAAGAAATCTCAACTTATAACTTTTTGCATTTCTATTCTTAAGATTTATATATTACTAGCTTTTACCCGCAGCTTCGCTTGCATGGTATTGGGTGTAAATACCACTGATTAATTCACTCATTCACTCTCCGCAAACCCCACCTTCCCCCTGCCGCTAAAATATATGAAATACACACATTTTCATTTATACAAATTTCATAACGCCAGAGCTTACCATTATATACAGCCTATGTTACTCGCTGATAATGTAGCTTTCTATTGGTGAAAGAATTTTTAAATCGGTTTAGTGGTTTATGCGTGAAAGCCTAATAAACGAACACAAGCACTTTCGCATTTATAATATTAGTATAGATTTTCTGTTGTTAATTTTATGCACATACTTATATAATTTATAAACCAATGTACACTTAACATGTATCTTTAGTTATATAGTGAAACCCTCTTAATAAGTTTGGTTTTTCGGTCCCTTAAAGACTAAGTGGCCCGATTTATCTCACACGTAAGGTTTTCCCGCTAAAAAGAAGTTTTTTTCCGGTTCTTTGGAAAACTTCTTAAGAGAGTTTCACTGCAGTTGCAAATTTTTTATAATAAAGATGTATTATTATTATTAGTCATTGAGAATGCTGTTAATTATTTCAGGTTGCGCTGACATTTGGGATAGCAAGGTATTACGGAGTGCTGCCGGAGCCCATTTCCGTCTTCCCATAGAGACCGACGTAGCTTGGAGTCAGATTGAACAAAAGATAGGCAGCAATAGCTCGGTGTTCATCGCTGATAATAACTCTAACGAAAATCTCATGGATAAATTCACAGTGAATAAGAGACAAAATGAGGAAGGGCAGGAAGATAATGAGAACCTATTATTGCCCTTGACTATTCCTGTGCTCCCGTACTACTCCGTGGACTATTCAAAGTTATCTTCAACCACTGTGGTCATTGGAGGAGAGACCATGGGCATCAGTGAATCTTGTTACAGGTTTGTTAATGTCAGTTATTAGGTTTTGTGTGTGTTGTAGCAATAAAGACTATGGTGATGGAACATTGGCAATCTTCAAACTGTGAAAAGAATTTTTGGTGCTTAAGAAGTGAAAACTTCTTAAGCACCGTTGTGATTTGAAACTCGATGAAATGAAAAATAGCCACACTAAAAAGAGACAAACACATACATTTATAGGATTTAGCCTGCGAGAGAATGAGATAGTATAATCAGTCGGTGTGCGGTGCTTCTTAGCTTTTCGGTCTCCTCTTCATGCGGTGCTTCGTCACCTCCCCATTCTTGTCTACTTAAGTTTTCTGAAGGTTCACTTCTGCCGCATGTGAATTGCACACTCTGTTTTTATTTTTCATTCGAAAATTTCATCACCTAAAATTATTAATCAAATATATACTGTAAGTAGAAAGCAGCTAGCTCTTATGTTTAACCCGTCATTGTTTTCCAGTTTTTAAACATGAAACATGATTTGAAGTATCAAATCTCCTGCTTGCGCACCTGTATTCAGATTTAATTTTACACATTAACGCCTACCCCTGTATTCAGATTTAGTTTTACACACGCCAAAATTTTCAAAAAATTTTATTTTGGAATGTGATTTTAACCCTTATGTATAAAGAAAATGTATGAAGAAAAAGGTCGCTTGGGGCATTCTTGTTCTTAAGCTATAAAATACCGTGAACAGACCTAGCCACTCGGAATAATTTGTATTAAATTCTCAATGGCGTCCGGGTGTCATTTTTCCCGGTATTTGAGCTGTCAAATTGGCTAGCGTCGTTCTTGTGAAAACGATCGTAAAACATATAAATTCATCAAATAAACTCAAGTAATGTTGTTTTTATGCATAGTTTATTGTTCAAGGAATGTGTTTCAGTAAATATCATATACGATAGCACAAAATAAACCCACAAAATATTACATCAAAGTCAAAACATCGCGATTTTACGTTGTTTCCTCCCTGGCATTTAAAAGGTTAAAATTAAGTCCTTCAGAATACGGTCGGAAAATATATTAATATTTGTGCCTGAGCTTCACAAAATAAAATACCCTTCTTGGCAATTTCTTTTCAGCATAAATTAAAGAAGGCAGCCGGCCTTAATTGTAATTTCAACCTTATCGCCACCAGTGCAAGTAGGTCATTTCCTTTGAATTCCAAGGTCTTTTACAAAGTGCTTCGCCTTAGGTTCAGATTCTGATGGTGCAGGTTCAATTCTGTTGTCCATCCATTCAAAAATACATATTATATTATCGAGATCCAGTTTTTGTGAATATTGTTCTTACGCTGTGACTCCAGCGAGCTCCGCCACGAACGTGAACGTTCGCTTGAACCAAGTACCAAGGAGATCATGCAGTTTTCAAGTTCGACTTACCTACCTCGAATTTTTATTAGGTATTTATTTATCAGGAATTAAGAATAGAATACCGATTTGTATTGGTCAATTTCTTCCGTGTCTCTGAAACCGATTTATAAATTAATAGACTTTATTTACAAGTGAGTTCACGAAAGAAACAATCATCCATTACGACAGTATTTATTTACAATTTAAAATCGTAATTATTAGGCTGGCGCAGTTGACATAACCCCAAATCTCATTCGATTTATCTCCGTTACCAACCGCTCGGTGCAGCTCCTGTAAAAAAATTAACTAATCCCGCTTCACCCGGGAGGGGAATGTTTTCCATTGCTTGAACACAGCGTTTTTGAACAAGAATTGTTTAAAGTGATGTTCAAGAGATTGTTCATGGTCATGGTTTCGCTCGGAGGAGACCTACCTTTAAGTTTACAGATGAATTGTAATGGATTGTAATAATGTTTAGATGAAATGAATAGCTTTCAGATTATCAGAGTAATAATATTACTTAAGATGAATAACTAAACATAATTTTTTAGGTTTGCTAACAAAAGGTCTGGACTCCGTGTGAATGTGCCCACCATCCGAGGAGTGGACAGTTTGAACAGCGGCACAGCGCTGGCCGTCATTGCCTTTGAGATCAAAAGACAAATCCTCATGTCCTTTGCCAGCAAGCAGTCAACCAATGCAGAGAGTCTTACGTTAAAGAATTAGAAGTAAGAATATATATATGTGAATAATATGTAGTTGTAATAAATAAATAATATTAATTATTGTGATTTATTGTAGTTCCAATCTCATAAGTTTTTATATGCAGATGTTAAAATGTTATATTACAAAATAATTGTTTTCTTTCTTACAAATTGACTACCTTTCACATCCAGCTTCCTCCACTTTTATTCCATTAACCTTGTGACTTAAACATTATTCAACATTTTTCATCAACATTTTCATGAAAATCAGCTACATTCCAGGAGAAATCCTGAATGTATAGCTGAGCAGTGACCTTTTGTCAATAGAATAAATGATAAATGAACAAAATGCATAAAACTGAAAACTCTATTGATGAATAAATGTTTTTATTATCTAAACTATGTGATAAATGCGAAACTGCGCGTGTTTGTTTGTTACGCTTAAACCAATTAACCGATTTTAAAAATTCTTTCACCAATAGAAAGCTACATTATATGAGAGTAATATGGTTTGTATATAATGGTAAGCTCTGGCATTATGAAATTGTAAATATTATATTTATTATACGTTTTCTGTTGCTAACAAAAGCGAGTTATTGCTAATGTCAGAAAACAAATCGTTGCTGTGGAAACGATGTTGATATATTTGTGGGAAATCGTAGTTAATATCTATCTATCTATATAAATAAAAATAAATCTCTGTAATGCGCATAACTTCCGAACGACTGCACCATTGGATAATTGATAAATTGGATAATTCTTTTTTTACTACTGGTGAGCTCTGGCATTATGAATTTTAGAGGGCACGCGAGTTGTTAGAAAACTGAATGTACCGGGAATGAATATATGGAATGCGGGAGGGGGGGGGGGGGATAGTTGATAAGTGCAAGCGCTACAGTAATTTCCCCATAATACCATGTGAGCGAAGCTGCGGGTAAAAGCTAGATATTAATATTTTTTAAATAATGATGAAGTATGGAGAATTTTAAAGAATTATTTCAATATGTTAGTTAAATCTTAAAAACATAGCAGGTTTTTAATATTTAATTTTAATATTTGACTTATTTAAAAAAGTGCCATTTTCATGAAAAATCATCACAAGGGCGTTGATGCAATTGATGATCTTAGTGCAAGATGAATGTATATCAATGGTCCTGAAGAATCTCAGATCTGCTAAAAATTGAAAATTGTTTTGTTGGCTTATTTTTATTCCCTTTCCGTGATTAAAAAGCCTGTATTTTCGGAATTTTTCATGAAATTAAATGATATACATCAATACATACAACACTATATTTTTTGATCTCAAAAACAGTAAAAATGCAGAAACGAAACTTTAAAAAGCTCTACTGCAAAACTATCCGACGTTGTTCTCCGGTACTGTCGATATGTATTTCTATGTGCACGTTGGAAGAATATAAAAATTGACACATAGTTTTCAGAATTTTATTAAGGTCAAGAAGAAAGTAATAAATGTTAATCAAATTGTTTTCCTAAAAAATTTCTAGTATTATTCAGCGAACATGTCTTGTTGCGGGGCTGATTTCTTCTTTCTCGGTGGTTCATTTTCATCTTCTTCACCCTCCTCTCCACTGTCCTCTCTCTGTTCCACCTTCCTCAATCTCTCCTTCTTTCTCGCTGATTCTTGAACAGGCAAGTCTTCTGTGTAACTTTTGGCGGCCATCTTCTCAGTGTTGTTGGTTTCTACTGGTAAAACAGCCTGAAATAAATAAATAAAAATTATTCAGGTTATTAGCTATCTTATGGCTTTTTAAATTATTCATTTTTAAAATTGACGAGGATGATGATGTCTAATCATTATCAGTCATTTAATGCGGAGAAATAGGGAATTGCATCTTTCTTACTGTGTGGGATTTTGAGCATAATGTGTAACCGTGGCCATGGATAATAGAAACAAGGGGGGCGGGCTATGAACCATTGCAAAGTGTCACCAACATTATTCACTTTTACTATGCGAAATAATAATAAAATAAAATTTGAATTTACTCCAATTTACTCCAATTTGCTAAAATAAACTTAATTTAAAAATAATAATAGTATTCAGTGTTCATATATTATTCTTAAAATTACTCCTGCAAGGCCCCTTACATTAACCACTCGGACCCGTAAGCTTGTTTTCAAGCTAGGGGCCATCCATAAATTACGTCACACCTTAAGGGGGGGGGGGAGTAGAGAAGTGTGACATTGTGTAACAAGGGGTATGGGGGGGGTCATCAGCTCTGTGATGTCACATGTCAAAATCTAAATTATTAAAACGCAAAACATTTTTTGATGAAAAATTGGAAAATATAATAATAAAGGGGGGGGGGGGGGGGGTCAAAAAAATCTTGAAATTTGTGTGACATAATTTATGGATGGCCCCCTACCTACAACATTACTAGACATATGTAATGACGTAATGATGTATGTACCTGAGTTATTAATATTGATCAAATACCATGATATAAAAAATGTAGTGTATTTATTATAGGAAAATTATTTATATTGAAAAGAACAACTAATTAAATTTTCTATTGGGAAGTTTTTTAGACAATTTATTAATGAGAATTCATTCAATTATACAGGGTTTTCCAATAAGAGGTGTTATTTTGATATTCAAATAATTTCAATGGGTTGTTGAAGCGTGTATCGTTCCATTTTCATTAATGGCGTAGTTTCTACTTGTCAAATGTCAAAAAATGACAGCTTCAAAAGTGACATCTACCGAAATAGCGGGCTATTCAAAATAACACCTCTTATTGGAAAACCCTGTACGAAGGGTATGGAAATAATTAGCAAATTTTGAACATTTACATAATTCAAAAAACTTAAAATGAAGACTTTTATTGGTTTATTTACCTGTTGCTAATTATTATTTCCGTTTATTGCTGAACACATAGTGTTTGTTGTGTGTAATATAATAATATATTAAGGACTGTAGTTTGTTTTAATTAAATTATTTGAATTACCTGCGACTCTCTCCTGGAATCCTCCTTGCTTTTGCTCTGCGCCTCGGTGAGCTCATTCTCCAGCTCGGCGATGGCTCTCTCCAGGGAGTAGTTGTGAGACACCAGCTGCACCCAGGCCTGCTCCAACCCTCGCAGTTTGGAGCCGATGGCTGTTTGGACGGACTTGCGCTCCCAGTTCACTGCCGCTGTTTCTTTCCTGGAATTAAAAAAATAAAGATATAAAATGTGGAATTAACAGTTTAGCAAGGAACTAGTTACATCTACCAAGAATGGATCACGTTCTAGGGCGCAGACTCCGAAATGCTTCATTAATTCCACGCAGGAAAATAATTTCCCTTAAGACTTATATTGGGCACGTGTTGGGTGTGTCCTGACTGTGTACTGGTCCAAAAAAGATAAATGATGCTACTTCCTCAGAGCATCTTCCATTGAAATACCGGTAGAACAAGGGCAACATTCCCATCCGACGCTGGTACTCTAAATATTGCAATCCATTTGTTAAGATAGGAGAATCTGTCAAACAAACTGCCTGTTTCTGCACAGTCAAGGTTTTTTTCAGGTATTTTGGTGCTTCGGACCAGAGGTGGGTGCCAAATTGAGTATGAAAAGGCGATGGAATATTATTAAGAAGCAATAATTTATCGTACCTTAGAACTGCAAGTCTGCCTTGTGCCCCAGATACCATTTTATTGATGATTTCTAAGTATGCTCGCCATGTCTCACAGGCATAGTCCAGCTGGAGTTCCAGATTCATAACCCTAGAAGCAGTAATATTATATGATTCTGAGGAGATACATTAAGTATGAGTTATTTAAAAAAAAATGTCATCAATTTTTTAAAGTTAATTTTGGGATTCTGTGAAAGTTCTATTCAAGTTCTGTGATTATTTTAGTTTTATGAAGCAATTGGTCTGTAATAATATAATAACAGAAATTGATGAATTGTTCAAATTTTTTTAAACAACCCGTCCTAAGAGGTCTTTCATTGAGATCAAAATTAAAGATAGGGTATTTGTGCATTATATCATTTGCCATGAAAATGATTTAAAAAATAAAAAGTTTTAGTAAGAGCCCATTCCCATTTCTTTTTTAAAAAACGGACGATAAAGAACCAAACAAAACGGAATGACAAAAAAATCAGATGTTGGATGCCCTCTTCTCACTTCCATTTAAAAAACATAACGATAAAAAAATTGGATGATCACACAGACCCACGGATGTTTCATGGCGACTGGGAGCGGGCAGGGTGTAGAGGGGCTCCGCCGGAACGACAATTCAGCAAGTGTGAACAGTTTCGTACAAACCTTTGAGTGAGCGAGTTTTGACACAATTTTAGATGCGCTGCGCTGGCTATCTTTTTGACACAAAACGTGTCGGATCCATTTTTTAATTGCATCAGACATGTGTGAACAGCTCCATATAATCTCTACAGCCACTAGAATATTCGATTTTTAAACTGAATGTCCGTTCTTTAAACGGAAATGTGAATGGGCTCTAAGAGAAGTGTAAAATGTTAAACTCTAACCTGGTGGCTTGGTGCTCAAGTTGTGCATGTGAATTGTCCACTGCTTCGTTCCAGGCCAAGGCATCGCTGAGTCTTCCTGCCACTGGAGGAGGGAGTTCATATCTTCAAACAAAATTAAACAAATGATACACTGACAATAATAGCATGAAAGAGAGATTTCCACTGAAGAGGAACTGCAATTTCCAATAAATAAACAAAATGACATATTATTTTGAGGGGTAAAGTCTTGCTGGTTTCTAGATGAAAATTAGATTTAATGAAACTGATTGCATTGACGTTATGGTAAAATTTAAGACAATATAAATAGTGACCTTTTCATGGAGAGAGGTTCTGGCGGTAATCTCGCGTTTAGTCTTTCCAGTTCTCTTCTCAACAGAGGAGTCTCAAATGTGGCAGAGGAGGGGGCGACTGATGACGGGGGCAATTGCTCCAAATAGTTCTTGGTAGGGCGGTATCTCCTGCATTCTTCCTCCACCATTGCCAGGGCCTGTAAAACGGGAAAAAAACTTGTTATGGATTGAAAACTTTAATTTTTAATGTATTTGTTAAGAAATTTCAGGCTAAAGGTAAGATATACATATATATAATGTGGGTTACTAAAACAAATTCAGGCACCAGAAAAAACGAGGCAGTAGATAAATCTCGAAAACAACTCTAAACAAGGTACTTGTTGAGAAAGTATCGAAAATAATGCTCTAAATTTAAGATGAAGCCAATGCAAAATCATATGTTTTTGGTTTGAAAATTTGATCGCTTAGAAATATTATAGGTACTTCGAGTAGAACACATCTTGGCCTTGGAAATAATTGAGTATATTTTTAAGAAGTCTTTTTGTTAGTCTGGAAAAAATAAAGTATCAGGCCTATAAAAAATATTCTAGTGCCAAAACCTCATCCAAATGAATCTGTTTTTGGATAAAGTTTCATTTTTCATGGCAAATTAAATTCTTAAGAAAATAATCAGAAAACATTTCAATACTTGTGCCTGAATTTCACATAATAAACGATGCAATTTCGTGCTGTTTCTTTCAGCATGAATCAAAATGGGGGGGCGTTCAACGACTTTGGATTTGAGAATTAAACCTTACACCGTCCGCATAAAGACTACACATATATTTTGTATTAGTTAACGCCCTGCCACAGTGGCGTGTGGACTCCCCAGGACTCTACGTCGCTTGGTTTCGTGCTTTAAATTTCCTTGTTATTATAATATACAATGGGTAAAAAAGGAGTTAATGTTTTTTACAGGCCTTTACGAAATCAACCTGTAAAAAACAACTCTAAAAAACCTTCTGCAACCTTTTCAAAAACGCCTTCTCAAGTATTTTTAAATCCCTCCCAAAAGAGGCGGGGATCAGATTTCGAATTTTTCAAGTACTGGCTGATCACCTTAACATGAGTAGAAAGTGTATTCAGATTTGATATAGAAGAATTCTTATTAAAATCTACAAAACTACTTAATACACTGGTATAATTTTTGGATCCCACAGCGTCCAGCAAAGTAGTGATCTCCTAAAGCTCCTTCGTTATCCAGATACCTTCCAATCAGGTACCATAAAAAAAAATAACAAGGGTTTATATTATTACATATAGATCGTCATCACGGTGCTGCATACCAGGATGGGATTTGGCCTCCTTAACAAATGCTCTCCACTGGCTTTTTTTACATTAGCTCCACACAGGAGGACCTACAGAAAAAAAAATCCTCAGGGCTTTTGTCATTTTTGGGGTTTTTTAGAAAAGGAAGGAGATGAAGTTCGGGAAGGAAAAAGGTAAGATGGATGGGTAGGAATCTGGAGGTCAGTGTGTCCAAGAGTATGTATGAATCCATCTCTCCCATTGCGGTGCAAGGCGATGTTCCAAGAGTTCGACTGGAGATGTCAAAGGGATGAGTTTATTAGAAAATGAAGTTCCGGAAAGGAAAAAAGGTATGAGGGTGGGTCAGGGTGTCCAGGAGCGATGGACGTACGAATCTATCCCTCCCACTGTGGTGCAAGGTACTGTTCCGAGATAATCCGGCCGGAGGTCAAAGGGACTCAACCATGCTCTCCCTATCTAGCGTGCCATGCATCCGCCGCCAAGACCCGGACAAACCTCACCCCGTGAACAAGTGCATCCCTGCTAAGTCGCCAAACGTAGCGAACCACTTGAGGTGACCTATGGCAGAGGTGTTGGTTATCCAATAAATGGTTCCCATGACGGCGGTGCCCGCACCCGTCTCCCAAATTGAGAATACGTGTAATTATCATTTTTGAATACTGTAATAAAAAATTGAACTTACCGCTTCCCTGACGCCGGGATCATCATAACCTTGATCGATATACGGCAGAGCATCTACCACGACTTCTCCGGCCATTTTTTATTGATTTCGATTGTAGTTCTGAGTAGGATCTGATACAATGGTTTAAATATCGTTTTATCCACAAAAAACAACACTTCCCTCGCGCTTTCGCATTTGTTTGACGTATAAGTTTGGTGTAGCCAGTCAATCAGTCAACTAATTAATAATGGCAATGTCCATGGTAGATGCTGGCATATGAATTATAAGGAAAAAAATATATATAATAGCAACATTATTGTTTATGGTAAAATAATCCCTATTCACGAAAAAATGTCAATCATTTTGATTGTTATCGAATGCAAAATTCCCAGAAAGCTAATGAATTTTGTGTTAAACTTGAGGAACTCTGTAGTACTTAAATGTAAAATAAAAAAATATTTATAACAAAACCCATTTTGCTTGTTTGTTTTTTCGGTTTTCGAAATAATATTGCCGATAAGCTGCGTGAAATAATTGCTGTCAAATCTAATCATTTCTTGGATGGATCTTGGATTTGGGTGATATTCCTATTAAATTTAACTATTTTGGCCCGGTATGCCAGTGGCTTCTGACATAGAGCAACCGGCCGTAAATATCTTTCTCAACTAAACTAAAGAGCTTATAGAGCAACTATAGGCCCTATTACGAAAAATTAAATTATCTCGGCCAGTATTGACCCCTCCAGGGTTAGACTGTGAGTTTTTAGAACCGTCTTGGACCCAAGGCGTCAAAGCTTCGAAACTTATTTGTCTAGAAGACTCTTTTAGACAAAATGGGCTGGTATTTAAATAGTAAGGGATATTATGAGTCGGATTTGGTTGTCATGAAACCGACCTGATGATAAACCTACTTGACGTAAATAACAATAACGGCAATTACACGCACGCTTCGGAACTACTGTACCACGCGCCGCTCCATGCCGCCGCGCAGAAAAGTCTCACAATGAATAATGAAATGCGTTGTAAACCATTATCTTACTTTCGGATTTTACTTTTCTGCGCGGTGCGGCCTGGAGTGGCGCGCGATATCGTCGCTCCGAAGTGGAGGTGTAATTGCCGCAAATGAACGCGCTCCATTTTTAAAAAAGCACCCCCCAAACGTAGAATTCGGAGCGACCGTGCCCCGCGCCACTTCAGGCCGCCACGCAGAATAGTCTCACAGTGAACTGCGCTGTAAACCGTTATCTTACCTTCGGTCTTCACTTTTCTACGTGTACGGATTGCTAATATCGCAAGAATGTACCTACTTTTCTATGGTCTGGGTTTTTGGTTTTACGTTTTTGGTTTCAGTAAAAAATCTGAAGGAAATTCTTTTCAAGTACACTTTTTATCATTAATTTATTCAGTCATTAATTACATTTCGGAGGAGTGACATCTGTTCTCTTTTGGATTATCTGATTCGAATATTCAAAAAGATGACAGAAGAAACAAGAAGAGCCAAGACGTAGCAAAAATAGACAAGGAGGGCAAGAAGAACCAAGAAAAATCAGGAAGAGGCCAGAAGAAGCAAGACGAGACAAGCAATGTCACCATAACGCAAGAAAAGTCAAGATGATGCAAGAAGACGCTTGCTGAGACTAGAAGAATCGATTAAAAGCAAGCAAAGATCAAGAGAGCCAAGAAAAGCCAACAGAAAGCGAAAAGAAGCAAGAAGAAGCAACTTGAAAACCAGAAGAACCAAGAACGGGCGAGTAGAAGCAAGATTAAAACAGATACTAGGGTAGACGGAAATTCACGAAAAAGACGAAAAAGGAAGCAAGAATAGAATAGGTGAAAAAAGATCAGAAGAAGCAATGAAATATCAGAACTTAGAAAACAACTCCCATCAATCAAAATTATTCCTGCCCATCCTAGTTCCAGTATTGGCCTATTTGACAAATCGATTAAACTCCGCCAACCCAACCCAACCCAAGAAGAATTCGATCAATATTAGACGAAAAGAGACAAGAAGTAGCAAGCAGAGCCGAAAAGATCCAAGATACGAGAGAAAAGAGGCGACAAGATCCAAGAAGAGACAAGAAGAGTCAAGAAGAGGCAAAAAGAGTCAAGAAGAGAGAAGAACATCCTAGAAAGATCGAAAAAATACGAAAGAGGGAACATTCAAGAAGAGATAATCAGAGACAAGATAAGACAAGCAGAGGCCAGAAGGGACAAGGAGAGACAAGAAGAGATTAAAGAGGCAAGAAGATCCAAGGAGAGACAAGAAAAGCCAATTAGATACAATAATAGACAAGAAGAGACATTGGAGGTTATTCACCATAGGTGGTATCCGCCCCGGTATAAGTAACAGATGGTTACTCCTTCAGGGCTCTCACAAGGACTCTAATTTTTTTTTTATAGAAAGACTCTACATTTAATAAACGAAAGAAACTAGACCTCCAATATCCCCGCATACGTTGTTAGGCAGCATTATGCAAGTGCTTGCTATGTACAAGTGTTAGTATGGAGGAAAAGTATTAAAAAAAAGAAGAAGAGACAATAGGAGAAAAATTATAACGCTCAATTCATTCCTTTCTTCCTGCCCATCCTAAATTCCAACGTGGACTCATTAGGTTGTCATGTATACCGGTCGATTAAATTCCAATCTCCTACCTATCCTCAGAGCATGTTCCAAGTCCTAACAAATCAGTGCCCCCTGGTGTACCGGTCTCACCGGGACAAAAGTGCTCCTGGCTGGGATGGTTCAATCGTATCGTATCTCTGAATAAATTATGTAATGAACGAATGAATAAATAGATAATAATAAGCTAAAAAAAAATTGATAAAAAATTATTCACATAAAATATATTTATTTATTGCCGACAGCCAAAATCCGTGTTTCTAAAGTGTTCGTTGATTTTTTTTTACGGTTAAATTTTATATAAGTAAGTTTTACACCAATGCAAGATGTTATTTCGCAAAAAATGTGTAAAATTTTTGCGTCGAGCGGTGGTAGATGTTCTCAGTGTCGCCCAGTTGAAAGGGTGACCGGACAACTCAGAAACCAACTCAGAACCACCCCAGAAAAGTCATTAAAAGTGACGAAAAAAAAATTGATTAAATAGGTTACGTTAGGTTAGGGTTATCGGCTATTTTAAAATTTTTTTTTTTCATAGCTTTTAATGACTTTTCGAAGAGGTGTTGAGTTGACTTTATTCTCAGTTGGCATGGAACCTTTGAAAGACCGCCATTCAGAATCGAGACATTACTTAACCGTGATTGGTGACCTGATCCCAATAGCCAGGTACAAACTTCCAGTTCCTCGTCTCCTTTCTGCCCCAATTTCTTACCTCTGGAAAGATAATCTTATTTTGACCTACGTTAGAGATATACGTCTTAAAGACGTACTGAAGTTTAAAAGTGTATATTTGACATATTATCTTACTTAAACAGTTAAAGGTAGTTAATGAATAATAATGTTTTAGTAATGAAAAATAATGTTTTATTTTATCTATCGTATTTTTTTATTCGCTATGAAAGTTTAAATGTTAATCAGTTATACTTAAAAATCATCAAAAAAAATTTTTTTTTTCGCTAAATCACATTTATAAGAAGTCCGAACGTTACACAAAAGATAATCATACGTCTTTCGAACGTATGGTGTATGTATTTCTCCGTAATTATAGTACTTACCGTGGTGACAAAGCCGCCTTGCGCAAGCTCTGCTCGGCAAATGAGATAACTGAAATGGATAGCGCGGTACATTGCGAAATAAAAAAGATAGCAATACTTGTGTCCCGCTTACGTCGCAAAAACGTAGATTATCTTTCTAGGGTTAAGCCTCACAACATCTCCTATGAGGTCGTCTCCTACAACGAATTTTTGTAACCCGGTCGCCGAGAAATTTGAACAATATGTGTTTAACCAAACTGTTTCTCTCACTGTCGCTCTTACTCCTCCGAATACTTAGCGAAAGGACAACTGCTCCTCAGGCTGATAATGCCTAAATAAAATCATCAAAATCAAGGTTTCGTTTTCCCCATTTTTCTTCCCCAAAACTGGAACGATTTTAAAGTTTTTTTTTTTAAATTTAAATACTTCGTCTAGTTTGTATACTGAACGTTTGTTGATGGCGTTCAAACCAGGCAATTTGATTTATTTTTTGAGGGTCCTAACTACTATAAGTAACTTATCAAAAATGCAAAATCCCTAGTGGTCGATATCTGTATTATTTCAATTTGGGAGGCGGGAATGGGTACCGCCGCCCCGGGAACCTTTAGTGGATAACCAACACCTCTGCCATAGGTCACCCCAAGTGGTTCGCTACGTTTGGTGATTTAGCAAGGGTGCCCGGGTTCAAGGGGTGAGGTTTGTCTAGGTCTTGGAGGCGGATGACCAGGACACACTGAACCCCAGATTCCTACCCACCCCTTAAACCCTTTTCCTTCCCAGAACTCTCCTCCTCTTCCTTTTATTAAAAAACCCTCAAAGATGACATAGGCTGTGTGGAGCTCATGTAAAAAAAAAATTAAAAATATATTTGTAGTATCAAAATCCGAAGAGAAAATTGCGGAATACGTTTGAATGGACAAAATGACGTTTTCCTTTTTAGCCCCCGATGCAAAAAGAGGGGTGTTATAAGTTTGACATGTCTGTGTGTTTGTGTGTATGTCTGTGGCATCGTAGCTCCTAAACGAATGAACCGATTATGACGCGTTTTTTTTTTTGGGTTACTGACGTGATCGAGATGGTTCTAAGCTACAATTCATGAAAATCTGTTCAGGCGTTTCAAGGTCATCAGCTCTTTTTTTAGAGTTTTTTTTGTGTCGGGGGTTACTTAATTGCTTTAATTATTAATAAATCATGCTGGAACGGAACTTTTTCAATTTTTGGAAAATACCGAATATTACCGAAGACATAAGGCGTAAATATGTTCATATTTGAGGCCGGCCGAAAAGCGTTTGATGTCCAGGAACCTGCGCGATGGTCCTGCAGAACTGCATTCGAATTATAGATTTTTTATTGTACTGCGTCAAGGTTCGCAGAAAATGCGTTTAAAAAGGTTAGCTCATCGAAGGGGCAGAGTGGTGATTGCTAAAAATTCGTGACTGGACTAAAAACATGATCCACTGGGAGATTTCAATTAACTGCAATACAAGTGGCAATATTTTACTTCAAGCTACTTCACGCAAAATTTCGAAAGCCCGACGAGTTTTTTTTTTCGAAAAAGGCCCGTACGAGCTAACCTTGTTAAACGCATTATCTATGAACCTTGATATTGCGTGTGACTTCACGGAACACTATATTGCGTGCGTTTTACCGATGTTCACAATTTAAAAAAAATATATAAATTTTCATCATGATTAAAATAAAATTAGATGACGTCGTTGGGGGTAAACTAGTCTCAGCGCGAGATCGTATGTGATGTCATCGTTCTAGTATCTTCTGTCTTTTTCGTTTTCAAACAAGTCGAATGAGAAAGGAGGTCCACACAGCATCCCCAAAGATGACATAGGCTCTGAGGGGAATTATTTCCCTCAGGGCCTCCTGTGTGGGAGCTAATGTAAGAAAAGGACCTTCGGCTTTCCGGGCCACAACTCTACCGACTGACCCTATCTGATTCAGTAGTTTGTAACTGCCTCATTCGACTAAGAATTACCAACATTATCTTCATTTTCTTCAGTGGGAAAATAAGTATACTAGGACGGCGTGGTTTTAGTGATTTTCGTGATTTTTTTAACACATAAAAAAAATGTATTTTATTAAATTTATACCTTGGGGTCATTTTACACATACATTCAAGAGTATATTTTAAAATTTTCAAATATTTTCCTAAAAAAAAGGGAGATATTAGTTACAGCGCATTGTTAGTCGCCATCCGGCTAAGCAATTTGTGTAATTTGTGGAGGTCACAATTATTTTAATCGGACATTTCACAAAATTAAATTTTTCAAAAAAATTACCCTTTTTATGAGTGTTTCTTCTATTTGAACCTCACCCCTCACAAAAAATCGAAAATTAATATTTTTTTGATGAATGTGAAAATTTGTTTGATTTTTCACCATTATTACGTTTTTTTATAATAGAAATATAGTTAAAATAAAGATATTGTTTAGGAGTTTGATAACGATTGATCAAAACCGTAGGAGCTAGAGGTTACACAAATTTGAAAAAGTAGTTTCGAGAAAAACGCGTTTGAAAATAAGAACGCCAGTAAAACAGTAGTAGTTCGACCGAGGGACACTCACTTAAACGCTTATATTTTTATATGGCGTAAAATTTTGGTTTGAAAATTTCAGAATATATTTTTGAATAGTTCTACTATCAATTTATGAAAAAAAAAGATTTTTTTGTAGCCTCTACACCTATTTACCCCTTAACGCATATTTTTATTGGCTGTTATCTTTATGTATGATTGCAAGATTCAACCAGAACTAAATGCTATCTAGATAGTGTCTTGGATAAATTTATCCATTTTTATTTAATATGCGACTTCTATTGACTTTTCTGCAAGTCTAGGATGAATATTTATGTATTATTTTAACTTAATGCGTAAAATCTCAAATTGTAATATTTAGTTAATATATAGGTAGAGTTGCGGCCCGGAAAGCCGAAGATCCTGGGTTCGAGTCACAGATGTGACCTATCTTTTTCTGATTTTTCTGTTTCAGATTTTCGATTGAGTTTCGCCAATATTGTCTTCATTAATTAAAAAAAAAAAATATTTGTTTTTGAATATGATTTTAGATTTTCACGGCCAAAGTTTTATCACGATTAATTTTTGGGGTATTATGCCTTGTTGCGCCACTTTCTTTAGCCAAATTTTGGATAGCGTTTTAGTGTCCATTATCAGGGCAGAACTGCCCTATCACGATAATATATTTTTTTCGTAATATTGGCAAACCACGAAGTATTTTTATTTATTTTTAGTTCATTTTTGCTTTGGAATATTTTGCGATACATACATTGTTTTAATAATATATCAATCCTTTCCTGAGCTGACCTTCCACCTGACAGCCTCATCTCGCCACGCCACGCCTCGTCTCGTCTCGCCACGTCACGCCACCCATCGCCTCGTCTTTTTGAGAACTGTGCTAAGATGTCTTAAAAAATTGTTTCGATATTGACTAAACTTGAAATATTGAGGATGAGTTGTTTCACAGAATTTGAACAATTCACCAAATTTTAAAGTTTTTGAGTTCTGCAAAAGTTCTATTATTATTTATGTAATGCCCTCTCTCTCCTGCCCTACCCTCGCCATTTCTCCGCTCTTATCTTATTTTATCACTTAAGGCGACGCTTCCCGGCGCAAAAAGAAGAAGATGGAGAGATATGTAATTACGAATGTTGGACAGAGCGCGCTAATATTTTAAGTGATAAAATTGAAGCGGAAATTGCGAAAATGCTTAATAAAACATGACTCGTTTAAAATAGAGCAAAAATCTCGTGGAACGTATCTTAAGTATCATTTAAAGAAACATTGTGAATTTTTCACAAATACAACTTGTAAAATAATAGAAATAGACTTGTTTAAAATAATTTTCGGAGCGTACTTTGCGATTTTTTTCTATCGAGGGAATTTCATATAATTTGCGTTTCGGCGTGGAACGTATCTAGATATTATCTTCAAAAATAACATATATTTTTTTAAGAGCTTTAAAACTTCAACTGAAAGAAATCGGTAGAAATTCGGATAGCGGCGGCTTAAGGGTCTACTATTCGTATTTCGACCGATTTCTTACATATCTCCCTTAAACATTTGAAGTTTTTAAGCTCTAAAAAAAATATATGTTATTTTTGAAGATAATATCTAGATACGTTCCACGCCGAAACGCAAATTATATGAAATTCCCTCGATAGAAAAAAATCGCAAAGTATGCTCCGAAAATTATTTTAAACAAGTCTATTTCTTTTATTTTACAAGTTATATTTGTGAAAAAATTCACAATGTTTCTTTGAACGATACTTAAGATATGTTCCACGAGATTTTTGCTCTATTTTAAACGAGTCATGTTTTATTAAGCTTTTTCGCAATTTTCGCTGCTATTCTACGACTAACCATATTAGCGCGCTCTGTCCAACACTCGTAATTACATATCTCTCCATCTTCTTCTTTTTCAGCGCTGTGTTCACGAATAGTAGACCCTTTCCTAAAGAGTCCTAAGCTCTCAAGTCTTTCAAAATAAACATCAACTCTACTTTTGCCACTAATTTTGTCATCGGAGGGCAGTAAATCGTCACCTTAGTTGGATAAGGTTCTAACTACGCCTTACCACGCGGAGGACTTTGACACCTAAGCACATGTTCTTAAGTTTTAAAGTCCTTACCATTGTAAGGTGCAGTTAGAACCCTATCCAAATGAGGTGACGAAATGTAAAAATCATGCAAGTCCAATGATTGAAATATTTCTAATGTGTTTATCGGAAGGGACCTGCTTTTCTGTATCTGTAAAATAAATTGTATAGCGCCCTTGAGATAATTTATTACAAAAGCGGCGCTTACAAATTATCAAAATATTATTATTTATAAGCATTTGATTCACTTGGTGTCATGCCTTCATCGCCCATCTTCAACTTCTTCTACCATTCACTTCCACATCTTAAATTCTCATTACGCCTCTTTCTTCCTCGTCGACATAAATAATTATTTGGTTAATGTCTTCCTCGGGCGTCCCCGTTTTACAATTTAAACCTCTCTCTCTAAGCACTGTTGACACAAATAAGAACAAATTTTGAAATTTTCAGCGAAATCGATCTAGTGGTTTTTAAATAATATATGGGGCGCACAAATACGGAAATCATAGTTTTTTTTTGGGGACCGACCGGAACAGGACTTTCTACCGAATCCGAAACTTTTTTAGACATGTTAAAAATATATTGTTTACTGAAATTTGGCTTATTTTTTACACTTCTACAGACAGTTAACACGTGGAATTGAAATTTAAAAAAAAAACATAATTGAAGGGTTGTGAAAAAGAATAATTGATTATTACTGCTATGAAACAAACAAAAATTATAAAAAATAACAAAACATGTTTACAAAAAATTGTCAATAATCAACACTTAAATTATAAAGGAAAGGCCTCATTTTTTATATTTTTTATATTGCTTCCTCACAAGTCAAATACATTTTTAGCATATAATTATTAGCCTCACTAGGGTTCGTTAATTAAAATAAAATTTAATATATTTAATTGAAATATATTAAATTTATTTCAATTCAAATTAATTGAGTATTTTAATTTTAATTGCGTTTACAATCACAACATTCTTGAGTGTTGAATGAAATAAAAAAAAATAAAAAAACAATAATTGAAATACTCAAAATTTTTAATTTTTTTATATTACTGCTATAAAACAAACAAAAAATATAAAAATCAACAAATATGTTAATTACTTCTTGGACCAAAAATTTGTCAATAATCAACACTTATTTTATAAAGGAAGGACCTCAATAATTGGATTTTTTTATTGCGTATACAATCACAACATTCTTATTACACGTTTTAAATGAAAAAAAAATAGTAATTGAAGGATGTGAAAAAAAAGGAAAACTCACTCGAAGTCAGCCGAACGACGCGCGATAATTTACGAAAGAAGTTTCGGTGCGGCCGAGGGTTCGGCAGATTTTCTGCCAAAATCGAAACTGATGCTGAAACTAGATTTTTTTGCCGAAACCGAACCTTCGGTCGGTCACTAGTTTTTGAGTGTAAAGGGCGCACACATACGGACGTAGGTAGATTACCTATTATTTTTTCTTGAAATAATTTGTTGGGGATGGTAGAAAACGTAGAGACGATGCATGGCGCAATCAAGTGAATCAAATAATTGGCAAACCAGTAAGTGTCAAAACGAGGCGTTTGTGATAAACGAAATAAGGAATGTAAGCTGACTGTGGTGTGGAAGTGAATGGTAGAAGAAGAGGAGATCGCCTTCGGGAGACATGAAACAAATACGTATCTGTGGTAAAGTGAGTCGTATTATGCGAATGGATAAAGCAAGCTATGTTTAGATTGTTTGGGCACGAAGATGAACGAAGAAAGGAGTGTTATGAAATTCTATGACGTGGAAGTGAAGTCGGGGACGCCCGAGAAATACATTACACGATGAAGTAAATCAAATACATTCCTAAAAAAAGGCACTTTTAAAGTTCTTATTAAGTATTATTATTTCCAATTAAAAACTACACCCAGTTTAGGTACTAGAATTCACATTATTAAAACTTAACTCAAAACCCCGAGCAACGCCGGGTTCACTTCAGCTAGCTCAAAATTTAAAGACAAGCATGGTTTTTCTTTTCTTTTTAGCGTATTTATTTGAACTCATTAAGAACGAAAGCTAGTGAAACTAGGCAATTTTATGGGGATTTTTTAAATCGATAACATCCATCAGCGTGGGACAGTATGTTGCGAGGGAGCAGTGTTAGTCAGAAGTGTTAATACTTTAACGATTATAAAAGCACTCCATTAAATTAAAAGCTATCCTACTGCTGACGGCACACTCCACTAACTATAACTACAACGCGGAAGGTTATCGCTTTCCCCTGATAACACATTTACAATTGACACCCGCGGGTCACTTTATTAATGACTGTTATCTATACACTTTTATTCCGAGGGTAAATAATTTCGATACTTTTTTTTACTATCCTCCACCTGGATTACCTATTAATTAATCACGTGGCCCGCGGATTACTATGACGATACTTCCAAAACGTGAGTTAAAAACTAATTCATGACACCTAATTAAAAAGCACCTCTAAATTTTGTTACAAATAAATGCAAACATATTTTGTGTTGTGCTTTTTTATGGTGTGTCTTTGATTTGATAGCGTTGTAGTAAATACTCTTTTTAAAAGGATAGGGCTCCAACTAGTTCTAGACCAAGTGCAAGAGAGAGAAGAAATAAGATCCAAACTTTGTGATATTAATGTGAAGCAGTAAATTGAAGGCAGCTTGTCAAAAGTAATGGCTTATAAGGAAAGGGATTATTGGTTGTTCGGGGTTTTGTTACTCCGGGGTGAGAATTGTATGCGAAGTGCAGGGAGGCTGCGCCACGGTCCAGACTGGCAGTACCACGAATCCCACTTTACGGAGTTTGAGGGTGACAGATGTATCTTGGAGATTCTAAGAAGCAGAGGCGTGTGGTGGTATTCGTAAGATATAATTTCGATGCAATCTTTATTTGAAATCTACGTTAAACTTTTTTTTTTAATTTTTGGTTTTTCTTGCTTAAAAGAGCAATAATTTTTCCTGGTTATTTTAGATATCGCCATTTTCATATGCAGCTCTGAATATTATGCCAAATAATAATATATTATTTGGCATAACATTATAATAAGCTGTACAGCGCCCTTGAGGTGATTTTTCACAAAAACGGCGCTCTACAAATTATCCAATTATTATTATTATTATTATTATATCATCCATCGCATGTGCGTAAATATATAAGAAAATAAGACTACACAAGTTTTATGGACACATATTTTCTATTTTTGTCAGTTTTGATATATAATAAATTAAATTGATGGCATGTCTAAAAACACTTTTGTACTGACTTAAGAATATATATTTAAATTAACTGTGGCAGATTGTTAATATTCAGATAACACACAAATAATAAAATTAAATATTTTGAAAAAAATGCACCTGGAGGACCGATCAAACAATTATGGGTTACCAAAAAATTGATTTATTTTTATTTTGATCCATACGGGAGACCCAGAGAAAAAAACTCCCTTATGGCTCATTCATCTTTGGGGATGTTGTGTGGAGGTTTTTATAGGGTCATTGGGTCCACGAGTGACGCATGAATTAATTCATCCCTCCCACTGCAGAGCAAGGTGATGGGTCGGGAGAGTCCTGCTAGAGAGACCAAATGGTCTCCCTCAACCAGTCTCTGCCGATCCAGTATGTGGGCAGACGCATCCACCGCCAGAACATAGACAAACATCATCTCATGAACCCGGGCACTCCTGCTCGTCACCAAACGTAGCAAACCACTTGGGGAGATCTATGGCAGAGGTGTTGGTTATTCATTAAATGGTTCCCGGGGCTACGGTACTTATGCCCGCCTCCCAAATTTAATCTTATAAATGAGGAAAGTAATATTACTTGGTTCCTCAATCAACACCTATGTAAGATCAACTTTCGCTCACTTACAGGAATTCTCTAAAGCAATATTATATTTTGTATGACAATAAATATTCTGTTTGTAGAACTATTTTTACTTTGGTTAAGACTATCAGGGACGTGCAACTTGCTAGTGGTTTCAAGATTGCTTGCAAGGCCAAGGCTTATGAATAATATTACTGTACCAACCTACATTGAATCCATAATTGAGTATGTACAGTGTATATTATTATTTAAGGTCATTTACCTATGTAACTAAAGTGCAATGCGCTCTTAGAAATGGCACATCAGAAATTGCACAACAGAAATTGATCAAATATTATTGTTAATTTAAGAATCTTTATTTGAATCGGTGGTCAATTTTAAAGTAATTAATTTATCACCGGAGTAAAGCTACGTAATATTACTTGAATACGTTTATAATTGGTTTTTATTCTGTACCTATCAAGGGTAAAATTGCAGAATTCAGGATCACGTTTAAGAGGAAACCCGGTCGACGAGGAATTCGAACATAAAATTTACAAAATTTTAAGAAACCGCCGACACAAAAAAAGACTGATAACATCGAAACGCCTAAACAGATTTTCATGAATTGTAGCTAAGAACCATCTCTATTACTTCAGCTTTCAAACAAAAAAAATGCATCACAATCGGTCCATTAGTTTAGGAGCTGCGATGCCACAGACAGACAGACAGACAGACAGACAGACAGACACGCAGACACGTCAAACTTATAACACCGCTCCTTGCGTCGGGGGTTAAAAAGGTATTTTAACAAACTGTTGCTATCTTTGTCGCTAGTACCCCCCGAATACTGAGCGAAAGGGACAATTACACCTCAGGCTGATAATACCTAAATAAAAACATCAAAATCGAGGTTTTTCATTGGTCATTTTTCTCCTCCAAAACTTCAACTCTTTTAAAGTTTTTTTTTTTACTAACAATATTAGAAGAAAAATCCTCTATGTACTTTTTGCTTTTTTAAAAAACACATTGTCTAGTTTGTATACTGAACGTCTGTTGATGGCATTCAAAGAAGGTAAATTTAACGATTTTGGAGGGTCCTAACTCCTTGAAGAAGTAGCTTATCAAAAAAAGCAAAACGTACCGACACGCTAGTGGTCGATATCTATTTTATTAAAAAAATATTTTCAGTAGTTTCGAATTCCAGAGAGGAAATTGGGGAATACATTTCTTGATTCATCACATCATTTCTTGTGGACAAAATGCCGCTCGGTTTCCTCTTAAAACGGAATTTTAAAAATAACTCTTGGTTTATTTAATACATTCACTACGACAAGATACGACTATTTATGTCAGGGGATATGGTAAAAGATGTATCGAAGTTAATTTTTTTCAATAATATTTTAAAATATCACCCTTTTTATCGACAACCATATTTTTTTAGTTTGTACGATCCGATGTTGTGGGTTAAGATATAAGATTAGGAAATACTTGTACATTATTAAAACAACCCAAACTAAGAACCTAATAATCTATTTTGTGCGCGTTTTTTCCATCTCTCATCCGAAGCAAATATTTTTTGTTTTTTGTAGTAAAAGTTAGGTAACCCTCGATAGGTGCTCAGTGCCAGCGGAGAGTGAATAGGAAGATGGTGCCCGCCCCACGGAGCGCCCCTGGCTCGGGCGGGCACGGCGGGGAGGGGGCGCAGGCGCGCTCCTTGGGTCGATACCCGCCGCCAGTTCGGCCCGAGACCGCGCCGGAGCGCGCGCGTGCGCCCCGCCCCTCGCCCCCACCGCGCCTACCTCCGCTCCACACACGCGACACTACCGAATCTCAGTCCGCAGCGGACGGTCGCATCGCGCCGACTTACCCCAAACGTAAATACACGCCAGTTCACTCAAAAAGGACAACAATCATGTCTTAAACCACCGAGGGATATACTTCTTCGCGAGTGGCGCTCGGTTTTTGCACTTTTCCCGCGCTGTCATCGGCTTGGCGGCGAAAAAACTTGGTTAATTTGAATAAAGAACCTTTCGATTCTGACAGTACGAAGTGAGGATTTAAAAAGGGACCGCTCGGCGCCTATTTTGAAGTGTTTGTGATTAGTGTGAGTGAGTGTCCCTCGGTTCACGTGTCGGCTTACTCGAACGTGACATACAACAGTCTCCGCGGTCAGCTGTCGGCCGGAGATTGCATTTTGTTTATCATTCCCGAGAAACACGATTAGAATTTCCCTGAGAATTCAGTTTTTCGATCCCTCTAGATTCGAAGTGCGTTTGTTTATAAAACATTCCATATTCGAACACCGAAATAGCCCGGTGTTTTCTGATTCTGTTTGACTTGGGAATATCGTTATCCCGATTGTTTTGTGAAAGTTCGTACAAAAGGTAACATTGGTGAACTGGAGAATGTGCTAAAGGATTTAAAAAAGGAGAATTGACGATTCTTTGAAGTTATAAGATGGGGACCATCGCCCCACTTATCTAAACTGTCGTTGTTTATCTCAAAGCTTTTAGATGCCGGAGTTCACCATGATTCTGAAAGTTGCCTTGCTGTGTTTTATAGGTAAGCACTGACACCAAAGTCTGTAGTATTTGTAGGTTAGAACCCTTACAACACCTTGATAATTATATATTGTGATTACTAGAATAATATTTATGTCAATGAACAAGAGGAAAATGTCGCCACGTCTTTTCAATACGTTATAGGTAAGTAGTCACTAAAAGTAAAACGTACATCATTCAGAGAATATTGAAATTATGTCGATACTATAATATTTCCATTTTACTATTTATCTCCGTCGTCCATATGACGGCCTCAGTGGTCAAAGCTCTCGACTAGCAATACGAGGTTTAGACTCGTATAGTAAGGTCGCGGGTTCAAATCCCGGCGTGCGCAAATAAATTTTATTTGATTGGATTGTGTTATTATTTCACAATTTAATCATAAAAAATAATATAAGGCATATTTGCGGCACGTTCCAGAATGGAAGATACTCTCAGTATCGCCCTGGTGTAAGATCACCATTCAGAATTGAACCGTTGCTTGAAGTGGCTTTAGCCGTGTTTCTTGACCAGATCTGAATAGTCAAGGAAATTCTCCACCTCCTTCCCTTCCCACTTTCCGCCACTTTCAGCCTCACAACATCCATTTGGGGATGCCATAGTTCCACTGAATCCAGGTGTTTGGGAGCAGTAAGTAGATAGGTACTCTTTTGCGGTAGTGAAACCTTATCTATGAAATGTGTCAGAATAAAATGTCAATATTATGTACAATTAAGTTATTTTATAGAAATTGCACAATTATTCACGACTACATAATGAATCAAAAACAATTTGATCGGAAATTTTAGAATTGGCAATAAGGTCGTGCGCGCCGATGGATATCAAAGGCGTGCTATAAAAAGTCGCAAAATCTCAAATTGTTTCTGATTCCTAAATGTATTGCGTGTTCGTTTCAATTAAAGGGAGCCCCTATTAAACTGGGTAACTTCGCATTGCAAATTGCTTGGCATCTAAATAACAACGAACACGATTATGCTAAAGTTAGCCAAATGTTCAAAAGAGCCGCTTTTGTGTTCTTGACCTGCCGCATCAAATAATTATATTGATAATACATATACACTTAACATACTTCTTCAACGTAAAATATAGCGTTATCTTTACAATTGAATATGTGAGATCAAAATTATACGACGTGTGCAATTTGGAGATTTTCATCAGAATTAAGGTAGTTAAGCACAATGAATATGATATATATAAGTATGTGTGGGCGTGGCCACACGATCCTTACCTATATGTATACGTTTTATATAGTATCATAAAACATACTGATTTCGGTTGTCCGTGCGTCCTGCGTAACTCTGGTTCATGAACTCGAATTTATAACTGATTTATCAAAAAAATAAATTCTCGTGATTTTAACGGGTATGAGACGTATGCGCTAGTAATACATAATATGTGTGGGCGTGGCCTAGATTATACTCCGTGATGTGCCAATAGGGTCTAATCACCATCCGATTTGCAGAACTGCTCGCAAGACAGCATGCTGAACAGCCAACCGAATTATTTTTATTCCGACGTTCCGACAAAGGGAGTATTAATAATTCGGCTGGCGGTTTTGTCTTCAAATGATGCAAGCAGTTCTGCAAATCGGATGGTGGTTAGGCCATTTAAGGCCGGCCGCACACATCCGATCCGACTGGCCGTTGGATCCGACTATCGAATCTATCTCGGATCGGACGTGTGCGTGTGCGCTTTCTCAACAAATATATGGCGCGAAGACCTTCTGATAGTCTGATCAGACCTGGATGGAAAAATCAGATGTGCGCGGCCGGCCTCAGTTTTGTTGTAATTATATTTCCTCTTCTACTACCGACCGCACACATCCGATCCGACTATCGGATCGGTAATAAAATGGGCCACGCCCTTCTGCGTCGGCCATCCGATAGTCGGATTATTATAATCTACATTCTACACGCCTGCACATATTTGTATTATATTCGGCGTGTGCAAGCTTTAAGTGTATTGTTGGGGATTGAAACTAAGCAAATTCCCTCCTGGCAGTCCCTTTGCTTATTCCACATTCATACAAAATGGCTCCTACGTCTTACGAAGACGTACGTTAGTTATTTTGCATATAGTCCGAGTCGTAAAATAAGCGAAATTTCTTAAGTTGCAGGTGCATGCGCAGGGAGGAAACGCGAAGAATATAATTGTGGCGCCCTATGCGTTGCTTTCGATCTTCCGAGAAGTATTCTGGTTGTATTGATTGCGAAAATAAATTCCTAGTATGGCCACGAGCCTTGCACTTTTCAAGCGATAAATCAAAACCACAATCGAGAGTCCTAGGTCTAATAAGAAGAAAGTTCTATTTCCACAAAGTATAATATAAATGTGATAAATTTACTCTTTTTTTATGAAAACTAAAATCCAAAACACAGAAAGCTGAAAACTTCATTTTGGGCCGCAAAATCTTCAATTGTACCGCAGGTTGGGCATGGCTGGTGTAAGCAAAGATTGTTCATATGGGTATCATATTTCCATACGGGAATCGGTATGAATTTCTTTTTTGTTAAACATCCATTAGAGTATCTTCCACTTTGATTTTACTATTAGGACCTTGTTGATTTAACACCCCAGAGATACTTAGTATTAAATTTATTCACGCTGTGGAATCGTTGAATAAAACAATTTTTATTATTCGCTGTTGCGACGGGAGAATCGATCTTTCTTGCCCTGCATACTTAGGCTTCCCCCAACATTAGGCCCATCGATTTTATGCTGAAAGAAAAAGGAGGACGTTTGCACCTGGCCCCACAGAAATAAAACTACCAAGCTACCTTTATATCTTTTATTACTGCCGCCTCTCTAAATGCAAGAATCAGAGTTAGAGGAGTATGTAGATAAGTGGGACGATCAAAGCAACCAAATATGAAGCTCATTGTAGGATAGATAGACATGAAAAGGAGAACTTTAAGGATTTCAAGGAATCATAGTGTACAGTAATCTTTCCTGTTATCCCTTAGCAGATAGCTACCATTTCCCCGGATCGCACGAACCAGTTGTTTTAATAATTATAAATCTGAAATTAACATAAACTAAATATTTTATAGCATGGATGCAATGCGAGGTTTTGGGAATGTATTTTTAATATAGGCCTAAATTTGTAGAAAATTGCAAAAATAAGATAATTGTGTTAAAGATATTATATTGTTCCCAAGCACAAGAGCCAAGTCTCTTTTTGATAAGGTACAGCGACAAACTAATGTCTGTTTCTGAATCTTGTTTTATACACTTATTCCGATATGTTCTCATAAAATAGTAGGTAAACATAAACTTTTATGAGAATTACACAAGCCAAAATATGTATATTCTTAGTTTGCATTATATCACCACGAATATGGGTAATAGGCATAAAAATTCCCTGGAAAAATTCGATTTGGAATAAAAATTCACTGGAAAAGAAACGGTTAGCGCAAAAGTGGTTTTTATGTATTTTTGTAAGAAAGAAAAAAAAGGTAGCCAAGGGAAACTGTTAAAGACAACCTTAGCCATAAAATCGTATTTTTTAAAAGTTGTTTATGTTTGTTTGTTGTTTCTAACATAGGTTTATAAATTTCTAATGAAAAGAAAATGTTCAGTAGTTTACACGTACATTTTTTATAAAGTACTTACTTAATTAATTTTTTAATTTTAATTTCACTTAAGCGAAATAGGAAAAGTTTAATTTTATCCAAAACATATTTTTTGGTACTCATAATTTAAACCGATTCGTAGTAAAGGTTAATCGAAAATTATGATTTCACATTAAGCTTCACCCACGGAAGAAAAAATCCTTTAAAGTAGCACGCACTCGATATCTACAAAGGAGGCCCTCAGGAAGTAATTCCCTCAGGGCTTACCATCTTTGGGCACGCCGCATGGAGAATCTTTTTGAGAAAAGGGAATGGAGGAAGTTCTGGGAAGGAAAAAGGTTGGTTAGGAATCTGGAGGTCAGTGTGTCCGGGAGTGACGGACGTATGAATCCATCCGTCTCGACCCATCGATCGAATCAATTCTCCGACGCGACTGAATCTTTTTTCTGTCTCACATTTTTCGTTTGAGAGTCGTTAATGTTGTCTTCATTGATTAAATATCACAATTTGAGGTTTTACTCGTCATTAAGTTATTCCGCTGTAAAAATATCATAATTATTACTCATTCAGTTTTGATATTTAATATTGCTTGTTTCTTAGAACTGTTTATTACAAAGTGAACTGATTAGAATATGGCTTGCAGTCTGTTGTCTTTGCCGACTTGGCCTGTTCGGTTCCGCCATAAACAATCAGGGAATCTACATCCTTTTCCGTTCCCCTCTTGGGCTGCGTTCCTTTTTGTCCCGATACTCCATTGTTATTCGGCCCATCTTTTGTTTGCTTGACCTAATGGCAGATTTGCTACCAATCACGATTGATTGTCTCCAAAGCGGAATTGATTAGCCTGACTAACAATGCCTGCATAGCTGAACAAATATGCTTCGATTGGACTTTCATTGGATCCGATTCAATTAAAATTTTGCGCCATTTTGTCTTGAGCCACAATACACTTTTGGTGTTCAAATTATTCGCCAATCAACGTCACCTTTAAACAGCGCAAACATATTTGTACAGTGATAATATTATTTCGCCGGATTTTGAGCAACTGTTGTTCTAAGTGGTTATCGTTCACTTTCACCAATTTAACCGGGCGATCGCTAAGATAATTTGGTTCCCCACCTGTGCGTCGCTTTTAAAGTTTAGATACATATTACACTCTGGTTATTAAACATATTATTCTCTGTTTTTGCGGGCGAAATCATAACTTTATAACAAATTTAATATTCGATAAAATTATTTCGGGATGTGAAGGTAATGATCGTGTCTCGATAATTTGTACGTTTCTAAACGTAGAATGTTCTTCATTGACAACATTTTTGATTATCTATATCATGAGTCGGCAACCTGCGGCCCGCGAGGCGTCTTGGTGCGGCCCGCAAGATTCTCGCCGCAACGCACGTGACGGACGATATCATACCCAACGGAGTGAAAGGGAGCGAGAAAAAGAGCGAAGGGGGAGCGATTAGCAAATCAACGTGGTAGGTTTGCAAAGTGATACCACATAAAATGGCTTTTAAAGTAAAACTTACAAGGTGGATTACTATGGAGGGTTGCCTTCTGAAGACTACAAGGAGTTTAAATGGTTTGCTGAACAAATAATTACTATGTTTGGTAGTACATAAATTTGTGAGCAAGCTTTTTCAATTCTGAACCGGTTATCGGGTTCACATTTAGACTCAAAACTACGCGACTCTACTTCAACAATACAAGCTAATATAACAAAACTTGCAAGTCAAATACAACCACAATAAGCCCATTGACTTTATTAACTACAATAAATGTTGTAAAACTATACAATAAGCGTTTTATTTTTAAAACTAAAATATTTGTAGAAATATTGATGTTTTTTTTACAAAAGCTCCACACAGGAGGCCCTGAGGAGATGCCGTGTGGAGGGTCATTTTAAGGGAGGAAAGGATTGGAAGTTCTCCTGAAGGAAAAAGTGGGTAGGAATTTGGGTGTCAGTATGTCCAGAAATGATGCATGTATGAATCAATCTATCCAACTGCAGTGCAAGGCGATGAGTCGAGAGGGTCCGGCTGGAAACATCAAAAGACCTCCCTCAACCAGTCTCTCGATCCGGCCCGCCACGCAGCAGATGGGCAGATGCATCCGCCGCCAAGATCTGGATATACCTCACCCCATGAACTCGGACACCCCTACTAAGTCACCAAATAGCATGTATACTTAACGACATGTGGCCCAAGTGCGGCCCGCACTAATCCCCACATACAATTTTTGGCCCTTTACAACAAAAGGTTTTTTTTTTTTTTTTTTTTTTTAAATTTATTTATTTATTTTATAAATCAACAATCCAGTCCCGCTAAGCCAATTGCAATTGGCTTGACAGCAGGTGCTTATAATTACTTACAAATATATTTTAAGTTATAATTTACATCTTTTATCTACAGTTTAAACATTTTTTCATAAATTTTATCAAGTATCAAGTATCAAAATAAATATTCTTTTTCCAATAACCAATTTTTCACCATATATTTAACCTTATTCATAGAATTATGTTGCTTTATATTGTCAGGTAATAAATTAAATATCTTCGGTATGTTGTATTCAAACGTTCTCTGTCCGTACTTATTATTAAATTTCGGAACTATTAACCTGTCGTTACGCGTGAATCTAGTGCTATATTTATGATCTAGTTTCTCTTTATGCTGCGGGGTAAATATATGCTGAATTATAATTTTATACCATAGTATTGCCTTCACAGGTAAAATTGCTGACCCATGATCTATATCATTATCATGTCAAGGGCGCAGGGGTGGGGAACCTGCGGCACACGAGGCTTTTCAGTGCGGCCCGCGAGCACTTCTAGTATATTATATAATAAAATTATTACATATTTTGAAATTCTAGTTGCAGACTATGTGCTGTCAGAATCGGAGGAAATTTTTTAGTTCTGGGTGCATCTCTACATACTCACATTTTTCAAAATACTCGCGCGCAAATTATTGTAAAATTTAGATTAAAATTTGAATTTGAACAAGTTTTGTGTTCAGAATGTAACGAAGAAAACCATCCTCACGCTTTGAAATAAGCTTTAAACTGGGATTTATCACGATATGCTTCAAAGTTCGAGGGAAAACCATTTGCTTGTTCTGTGTGTAACTATTATTTGGACTCTTATTCGGAACTACTCTTAGGTTAGAAGCAGTCTTATGTTCTAAAAGTATCGTAAAATACAAGGTGCGAACTCCTCATGCATCGCGTATATAATTTTTTTTTTATTCTAAGAATTCATGTCGAAGATATCCCCCCAACCCCGAGCTTGCAAATCTTAGTGCGGCCCGCGGGTGATACACTACTACAATCGTTCAAATGGCCCCCGACGGTGAAAAGGTTCCCCACCCCTGATCTGCATGTTAGTTTTAATGCCAATAGAATGAATTAACCTTCTCTGCAAACTGCAAACGTTTCGATCAGTTGATTGGTCCCAACTACCTTAATAGTATTTTTATAGCCAATGACAGAAACTAAGCCACTTTTTTTGCCCAATCTGAACCTCTCTGTACTCTCTGTAATCTCTGTGTACTTTTCGTATTTCTTCTGAATCGATAACACAAATATTATTAAATTGTGCAATAATCTTCGATTCATTAATGTATATTTGTTTTCATTGCGGTTGACCTTAGTGTCTCGTATCATGCCCATAAAATAATTAATGACTCAATTTCATGAGTTTTCCTAGAACCACGCTGGAATAAACATCTTCCTTTAGGTACCGATAAACTATTTGAGTTTGTATGTTTATTGACCACACTTTAACGATGTAATGAGATCATGTAACCAAAACCGCGCCTCCCATCAACCAAATTAATTAAATTTGGTGAAGAAACCCATACATCATTCAGAGTAGTGACGGTCATAATTGAAACATTCGATTTGGTAATCATTTCAATAATCGAATGATGTTATTTTCTTATGCCTCGCTCCCCTTTTTATTTTCTTTTGTGGCCCGCTCCGTATTGTAGAATCATCTCCCCCCCGACGGGCTACGTTAATAATTCATATTCAAATTCATTCGAATAAATCGATAATTTCGAATTGGATATCTCGATTATACTCATCGCTAACTAAATCGGGGTGGGTACTTTCTTGGGAATTTTTCTTCAGTTTTTGAATAATACATTTTATGTTCCAATTTTTTAAGTGTAATAAACCGCGTTGACTGGCTTTAACTCATAAAATATTATCGGAAGGAAATGAATGTTAGAGTTTATTTTTATATAAAGACCGAACAAGAGTCCCAACCGCCTGAAGCCTGTGAAACCAATTTGGTGTATGATGTATAAATACCGGTTTTCATTAACCCCTCGGGCCTAGGGCATAATCTATAGGATGGTCAGAGTATTTCCGCCTTGCAATAAAATCCAAATAAATTGAATATTTCAGAATGTTTCGAAAATTAAACTGTTTTTGAACGAGGTGAAATACGTTTTCGAATGGTGGTGGGTATTATTTGAAATAAGCACATTCAAATATTAAAATTTTGAAAGCAAACATAAAAAAGTTTTAAAATGGCTCGTCTTACGGTTTTTCTAACTAATATTAATACTGATAATGAAAATAAAACATAAAAAAACATAGGCAAATACATTTATTTTTATTTATTTATTAAAATAAGTTTATACAATGAACAAAAAAATTGTGTTAATTAAATAAATAAATAAACTATTATTATTACTTTATTTAATTAATTAATTAATTAAAGAAACGTTATTTGTACCTCTCTTTTTTGTGATTTCATAAAAAAAAAATCAATGAAAAATTCATGAAGTTTCACAATTTTATCTTAAATTGCGGTCGGAAACTTTGGTTTCACAAAGGTGTACATTTTTAGTTTTCTATGGTTAATTTCTAGATTTGAATGTAATGCGTAGTGTTTTCTCTTTCTAACACCGTTTAGATCAGTGGTTCTTAACCTTTTTGGAGGTACCGAACCCCCTACCAGTTTCATATGCATTCACCGAACCCTTCTTAATTCACCAGGGGGGGCAAAATGGGATAGGATGGGCTGTTGTCACGTCTATAATTACCACAATGGGAGGAGGGGGGGGGGGGGGGGGGGGATGGGATATGGGATAGCGACAATATTCTTCGTAATTTTGTTTTCGGGCTATGTTCTGTTCCGCCGAACCCCTGAGACTGACTCACGGAACCCCTGGGGTTCGATCGAACACAGGTTAAGAACCACTGGTTTAGATCATATTTCTTACCATGACAGTAAGGGAGATACGTCTATTTCTATGAGACCTGTGTAAGCTGTTCCCAAAAGTGAACAAATTAACCTGAGGGGTTAACGAGTTTCCTACCAAGCCAATAACCGTCAGATTGAGTTACACTACTTCAAAATCGTGACAGCTCATAACACAATATGACCTATTTTCACCAACAGAGCCGTGAACAGTAGGTAGTAGGTATGCACAAAGCAATACCGTGTTAGGAATACGAGGTTTCCACGAAAACACACTTTGAACTACGGCTCACTTTCCTGCAATATAATGTAGGAATGGGGCTTGGAATATTTGATATTGCAATACCCACCACATGCCGCAGCACCGTTGCATTCTCCGAAATATAAAGCCAACAGTATTATGATTAAGGTGATGCACCACGTCGTATAAAATTAGAAGTCGGCCCGCCAACAATAACGCTCCCTATGTAGATGGCGATAAGGCTTAAAATCCCGCTTAAGATAAAGCTGTACGTGAAATCCTATCGAGATACTATTTAGATTAATCTTTACGACGAATCGGTTTACATTATGAACATCAAAAAATATGCTACGGATAAATTGTAGCTTTTACTAGCTTTTCTGTGTATTGGAATTACAATAAAATTATTAATTACATAACATGGCTAAGACTATTTTTGAGGTTTTGCATGTTCTAACTTTTTATTATTCTTTTAAGATTGTGCACAAAATCATTTTCTGAAGAACTCTATTTTCCCGTTATACAATAAAAACATAATCGAAAAGGGATTCGTAAGTTTAGAATTTGGCAGTTGGGTATGGTCATACATATTGGTCACCCCAAGTGGTTTGGTACGTTTGGTGACTCAGCGGAGGCGTCCGGGTTTTGTCCGGGTCTCCTCGACGGATGCATCTTCCCACCTAATTTGTGGCGGGCCGGATCGAGAAAGACTGGTTGAGGGAGGACTTTTGATCGGGCTCGCATCGCAGTTGGAGGATTTATAAGTCTGTCATTCCTCGACATTTTATCTCAATATTATCCTTTACGTTTGCATTAAAAAAATTATATCTCATTTCCAATAATAAAATTTGAAGGCGTGCTTCATCACCTTTAAAAACAGTTTTTAGTTTTCGAATACTTTCAGAAACATTCCACTTGTAAAGCGTAAATATTTTGATCTTTTGACAAAATAGGCCCAAGGCCTGATAATAATTAATAAATAGCAAGATTAAACTTGAACCGTAGTAAAACCCAAGTTCAACCTTTGTACAACCCAAGTACAACCAAGTACAACATAATATTTTGTGTTTGGAACATGTGTCATTCCTTTGTTCAATTTGAAATAATAATTTTTCGTTTCCCTCCTAAACAGGGCCACGCCCTCGCGTGCTAGTGATGTAAATTCAAAATAATAGTGCTGTGGCAATGCTGGGTACCTACTTAACAGTACCTACCGATCATTGAGAGTCCATCACTGAATAGCCCATGGCCATTTCAGATTACTACCTCCCCTTGTGCGAAAATCGCCACATCTGAATAAAGTACCTACGCATAAAATCAATCTGGTATCCCCTCGATGCTGATTATAGTGTGTTATTACCATTTAGTATTTTGTATGAATACAGATACCTACTGCTAAAATATATTGGTCAAAGAGGGTTTTTGAAGCTTTTTTTTGAAGTTAGAAATTTCATGGTTTTCAAAGCATTACAGATCACCCTGGCGTACATGTAAAATTATTAGGGCTATCAAAAATACGCCATTTAGTGCTTCGAATCCAGTGTATTGTAATTTTATTATTCTCAGCACACTCTCTATGGCAGCCTGAAAGTTTTATACAGACGTTCTTCTTGATTTTGTTCTGATAAGGCTTGATATTCGTATATCAGTACAGCAAATTTATAGATTTATAGCTGAATCACGAAAAGTTTACGCATTTATTTGAAAACTTATTCTGTAAGTAGTTATTCATTTTTACATCTCTAATGAAACAGATTTATTGAGAATTATTGAAGATGAAAAAAATTTACTTAAGACAAAAGAACAATACCATAAGTAGCTACGACTGTTTTGAAACAATTTTGAACACTTTCTAGAAAAAGTGGTCAAATTATCGATTTGTTACACATATTAATGAGTTGTTCAAAAAGGCAGTGCTTTAGAAGAAACAGACATACGTACATTGTGTGTCTCATCTTTTGTCTCACCATTATTTAATGTGTAAGAAAGAGCTGCAACATTATCGTGACGTGTAGGAACGTATGTTTATTGCCTTTTTACCTTCGCCGTTCCGTAAATGTTTAATGTAACATTAAAAGCGCCTAATCAGTTTGATAACATACCGCATATATTGAGAACCCTATAGACCTATATATGTTAACATAACAGAAGTAAGAAGATTACCCCAACATACACAAACACCAAGATGTTTAGATTTATAATATTTTGCCTGGATTATAACAATCTTTGGCAGGATTCCGAACTTTGGAGAGACAAGTGACAAGGCGGTCTTTATCTATAAAAAGGCAAATGTTGCGAAATATCAGCCCACTTAATATTAATCAAGATAAAAATTCAGCTGACGCCCGACAACGTCCTACGCGTGAATTAGAAAGAAAAAGCTAGCTACAAGATCCCACGGAGAGATCTGCTACAGTATAAATCCTATCAATATTGAAGGCACTTTTATCTCACCCTCACCAGTCATGGCGAAATTTTGCAAGCCAAGATCTCTTTCATCCCGTTTTAATGAATAACTTGGGATATTTTTCATCTTTTTGGTCTGTGAATATTTAACGATGCGATTCATTATTGGGTTTAAGTGGATACTCTTCTTTCTTCTCGCATGAGAGGTTGGGTTGAGTGGCTTTAGCTGATCTTCACGAAGCTTGCTGGTTCTAGGAGATTGTAGAAATCTTCGGCTCGTCGTATATTAGCACGACTTTCCCTGGCTTTACGAATTGTAGAAAACCATGTAGTCACCCGGAGTGATGTTTTCAGACGGCTCTAGGAAGGAGCTTTGTTTTGGAATGAGCTCATTAAGCGGGTCTTAAAGAGGACTGCATTAAATCATGGGTCGGCAACCTGCGGCCCGCGAGGCTTCTTGGTGCGGCCCGCAAGATTCTCGCCGCAACGAGGGAGATACGATACTATATACAATGGAGTGAAAGGGAGCGAGAAAGGGAGCGTAGGGAAGGGATAGCGATGGGTGAGCGATTTGCAAATCAACGTGATAGGTTTGCAAAGTGATACCACATCAATTTAAAGCAAAAATAAATAAAGGAGCTCAAAATACCTTTTGATTACAAAAAAAGATTTTCAGTTCGATTTGTTATTTTGATCTCAAATCCAAAATTAAGATTTGTATGACACTGGCCGAAACGGGCCACGCAAACGTTCAACTTAAAATGGTTTGCTGAGCAAATTTGTTTGATAGACTACATTAGACACGGATAGATTTGATGACTACGCGACTTAACTTCAAAAATGCAAGCTGGTATAAGAAAACTTGCAAGTCAAATACAACCCAAAAATCTCATTGATTTTATTAACTACAATAAATGTTGTAAAAGTATACAATAAGCGATTTATTTTTAAAACCAAAATATTTGTATACAAAAATTTATCTGGGATGCCGTGTGGAAGGTCTTTTTAAGGAAGGGAAGAATAGGAAGTTCTGGGAAGGAAAAAGGTATGAGGGGTGGGTAGGAATCTGGGTGTTAGTATGTCCAGGAGTGGTGAACGTATGAATCAATCCTTCTAACTGCAGTGCAAGGCGATGAGTCGAGAGAGTCCCGCTGGAAAGGTCAAAAGGCCTCCCTCAACCAGTCTCTCGATCCGGCCCGCCACGCAGCAAGTGGACAGACGCATCCACCGCCAAGACATACCTCATCCCATGAACCCGGGTACCCCTGCTAAGTCACCAAATATCAGGTATACTGTAATGACATGTGACCTAAGTGCGGCCCGCACTAGTCCCCACATGAAATATTTGGCCCTTTTACAACAAAAGGTTGCCGACCCATGCATTAAATCAAGGAGTAAATACTTATGTCGATAGACGGTTTCATAGCTATGCATGCCGTTTCACAAAATAAGTCGGAGAAACGACTCGTTCTCAGGCTACCGACAACAACTACTTAACTGTTGTTTCGGGTAAATAATAGTTTATAATGGGGCTCTTGTCAGAAATTTGGTCTCTTGACGCAGTTCGGTGGCTTATAGTAAATTACGCTCCAAAAAAGTATACTCTACTATCGACAACAGCGGGAGACAGAAGACAGGAGTGGATATAAAAAAAATAAACTAATTCAAATAGATTAATTGTTTTTGTGTTTAATTCGTAAAACTCTATTTAATTTTTTTATATTTAATTAAAATTAAATTTGATAGTTTTATTATCAAGTTCTGCAAGTATTTTATCATGTATTTTAGTTACAGCTGTTTCGGTTTTCAATACCACTTTAAAACTGTCTAATAAAACTATCAAATTAAATATAAATAAAAAATTCAAATAGAGCTATATTAAAAAATCATCCCCAATATTAAAACAACAGATTTGCAGCGGGCCAATTTCAAAATTGTTCCGCTCCAAAGAGTTTAAAGCCAAACAATTTCTCAATCTCCGTTCCCGCTTCGCTTCATGCTCCAAGCAAACAATTTATTAATCCTGAAAACCAATTTTCAAAAATTGAAAGTGTAACTCTCAAATATTCTGGAATAAATATGAAAGAAATAGGGGAAGCAGGAGTCAGTTTTTCAAAGTGACAAAAAAATTACAAATAAAATGGTGAAAAACTACGTTTACTCATCTGCTTCGAATTTTAAATTTAACCAGTTAATGGGTCCAACCCATCAATCAATCTTATAGTTGGTCAAAGGTCCAATTCCAGTAAAATATTGGCAGTATTTAACTCTGGCCTTAAGCTTTAAGCTTCACAACTCGTGCCGCTAGGAGTGCAGTATATTGCCATCATAATTTATGGGAAACGTCAGAAGTTGGAGGTGTTATAACTATTCTACAGCAGAAAAACGGAAGGAAAACCAAAATGGAAACTAAACGAAAAACATGCTTTACAAATTACAAGCACATATAAAGCAAGGAATATCCCCAGAGGAACCAAAATAAGTTCGAATTAGGGCGAGGGCAATAGACAAAACGAGAGGGGCGAGGGTGTGGAACAAGGGAAACCACAGAGTCTTGTGTCGATATAAAAAGTTGTTTTTGCTTTCAAATTCTCATTTCATCTTCTTCAAGTTCGATGTATAATTCATTAGATACTCCGGGAGTATTTTCCACCAAATTTTTTGTTGATCTGTGAGATTTGTACCTGAGCAGAATTGAACAAAAACACCTTTATCCCAAAATCGTTTTGGTGTAATAAAGGCTAGTTTTTTGCCATTAAAAGAGTTTCAATTTCAAGGTTCATTTGCCCCATTGTGTGCGCCTGTTGTCTGTTCCTAGCTCCATTTGTTTCACGCTTCGGACCTTCGCAGATTGTTTATTTTAGGATTTTCAAATACAAATTTCGTCTCCTTTAAAGCGAGATAAATAATTGCCAGTCTCTCTCGGGGCGCCAATATTTTCACGCCAAAGGCTAGAATCTAAATTGGCAGACTTGAAAGGAACAAAGGATTGATATGATTGTCGAAACAGATGTGGCTAAACGAACAACCGTCTCATTAAACACCCGAACAGTTTGTTAAAGCGTGCAATTAAAGGTTTGGCTTTTATTTTTGTAAGAGTTAACTAACTAACCATCACGCCGTTTCTCCGCAGGGGTAGGCAGAGAGGGCGGACCAAATACGGTGTACTTCGCAAATACACAATTATATGAATTTATTAGAGACTACCTTTCAGAATTGAAACTTGGATGTTTAGCTTTAGCTATGTTTGATGACTATATCTGAATTCACGGATTCTTCACAACCTCTCTACCCCCATTTTCCGCACTTTCCATTTCATTTTACCTTACTCTTTTACCTCGAGGCGCGTTAAAACAAAAGCGATATTCTCTAATTATTTTCATTTAGTGAAAATACGCAAAAAATGTTGTTTTAGTTCTTTGCCGTACCATAAAACCACGAAGTATAATTTTTGTTATTTATTATTTCCATAATGCTATATTTACATTATATATTTCCATAATGCTATATTTACATTATATATTTCCATAATGCTATATTTACATTATATATTTCCATAATGCTATATTTACATTATATATTTACATTTATATATAGTTACATTAAGCTATATTTTATCGCAATTAATTCGGTAAATTATTTAGTTATTTTCAACTAATATGTCTCTCTGATTGGCCCAAAGAAATAATGCCGTTTCTGTTATGTACCCTCCATTACTGCCCATGAAGAATGCCGTGGTTGTTTCAGAACTAAATACCTACATGTATTCAAAAATGAATGGGATACTGTCATTTATGCTCTGAAACTTTTTCAGCTGTCATTAGTATTTTTGTTTCTCTGTCCGTTTCCATATTTAACTCATTTTGGATCAATGCTGAAGATTGTCGTGTTTGTTTTGGTGCAAGACCACCATTCATAATCGAAAGCTTGATTGAAATGATCAGATTTGAATAGCCAGGTACTTCCCAACCCTACCCCACCTCCTTCCCTTTTCTACTATTAAGCCCCTCAACTTACCCGAATTGGACATGCCACAGTAACGGGGCTACGGGGAGTAGGGACTCTTGCGGTATTCAGATAAAAACTCATAAAAATGAATAGGTATATCATGGTTCTAACGTTTACCAAGAGTAATGGTAGCTGCGACTCTTGTGCCGTATCACATGAAAAAAATTCTTTTCGAATAGTAATTAAATACTAGCGCAGACCCGTGAAAATCACGGGTTATTTTAATTTTACAATTTTGAAAATGACAATTGAAATAATTTTCTTGCCCGAATTCTTCCCGAAAACAGTTCTAATTTTAAAAAATACGTAATTTCAAAGCGAATTTCAGTTCATTAAACCGGATTTCACGCAGGAATAACTAACGTACATCACAGTCAACCGAAATTGGTGTGTTTGATGATGTATCATATAATATGATATTTTTATGTATTGATATTTAAGGAGCATCGCAAAGGGGCTATTGCATATACATATTTGTGTATTCTTATATTTATCTACATATAGATGTATGTTCCCCTGTCACCTGTAAATTTTGTAATTACCAACATAAACTATTTTATTATTTCTTTGCCACCAGCAATTTAAAATCATTCTCTTTTCTTGTAATGCATTATTTTTACTTAAAATTTTCTTTATACCATTCATGTGATGTTTATTTCTTCAAGTTTATCTTTTTAAGACGACAAAATACCCTAAAATATATTCAGAATCTTAACGACGTAAATAAAGAAGCCGTGTATACAAATTGCGACTCGCGACCCGTATATTGGACGGACCTACTGTCGAATTTGCCTTCTCAAAGAAAAGAAGACGACGACAAATAATGTGAGAATCTTGACGACGTAAGTGAAGAAAGCGTGTAAACAAATATACGCCCGCGGCACGGCGTATTAGACGAACGTACGGTCGAATTCGCCCTAGCTGACCTGGAGATTCGACCTTTCCGCCGCGTTAATTTTAATTAATTCTGTAGAACGTGTTACAAATATTTAAGATGTTTCTAAATGAATACCCCTCGAAGTTATTAATTCATTGTCTAGAAAAATAAAATCTGGTGCTTACCGCTAAATTTATAGTTGAAAAACTGATTATAAAGTTTTAAAATAGTTGTACGTAATTTATATTAATGGTAAGGTATTGTTTTTATTAATTTTAAATATAAAAAAACTTATCCCCAGGTATCGGTTGGAGTAAAAAAGTTATTATAGTTACGAATTCGCCGGAAATTATTAAAATCTGAGTTTTAATAAAAAAAAATTATTAGGGTTGTGTACTGTCTCTGTATTATGCACTTATCATATAAAAGCCCACCAGGGCGTTGAAAATTAATAAATAAATAAATATAAAACATGCGAGGAGAACATAATAGTACCCTTTACACGCAGTTCGGAGCGGGACGTGCCCCGCGCCACTTCAGGCCGCCGCGCAGAAAAGTCTCACAGTCAACTGCGCTGTAAACCGTTATCTTACTTTCGGTCTTTACTTTTCTGCGCGGCGGCCTGAAGTGGCGCGGGGCACGTCCCGCTCCGAACTCTGTGCGTAAAGGGTACTAATATCTCCATAGCAACTACAGCGCTTCCAGCAATCTCGGAATGTTATCAGATAGTTGATACAGAAATAATCCCATTGAGTGCTGTACACTATTATTGACTGAATAAAATCAACATGTGCGGCCCACTTGTGACTGGAACTGACTTGAGAGAGAGATAAGAAACCAACTACTGTAAACTGAAATCATATATCGGAAACAGAACGCCTTGTTTACAGTTTACAGGGAGATAATTCGTTGGTAGATCATTATATTATTATTTATGAATGGAACACGAGTATCCTCGCGTTTGATAAGGTTGCATTTTATTAATATTATGCTCAGAAAGAAATTATCGGCACAATGACAAGATTGCAATAATTGAGCATGCCATTTATATTTTATGATTACTGTTAAGTTTAGTAAACATAAGAATATATTATCTCTGTAAGAGTAAAGATGTGTGTTAGTAGTGGTGAATACCTAGTTTCAACCCCTCTAATTGTTCGGTTTTCCGAACGGTTCATATAGGTCTCATAGAAATCGTTGCATCTCCCTTACTATCATGGTTAGAAATATGATCTAAACGGTGTTAAAAAGAGAAAATACCATGCTTTATATTAAAATCTAAAAATTAACAGCAAAATAATGAAAATAAACATGTTTATGAAACCAAAGTTTTCGACCGCAATTTGAAAAAAAGACGATTATATTACATTATGTAGGTATATAATTTACGTCCCACGAACTAGCTGTAAAAGTTTTAGGACTAGGGCAAGTAAAAGTATTTTTTCGAATATCTATCGATTTATTGTACTGTTTTTATTAACAAATCACCACCGACAACTGTGAGAATCTGAAATCAAACGGACAAATTATATCACACAAAAAATGGTTGTTCTCAACACGAGGTAACACAAAAGAAGACGCTGTGAAAATTTTACTTTTACAAAGGTAAGAAAAAAGCTCTATTCATTTGTTTTGTTGGAAGAGAACAAATAATGCATTTGAATATTTAAAAATAAGTACTGGCCATCTATAATACAAATTAAAAATCGTTCCTACTTGGTTTGGTACTAAAAAACCATAAAACTATACTATACTATAAAACCAAACAAGCTCTGGGTAGCTATTCTCTAAGCCCTCGTCGCTCGCAATCGCCGTCAAAAGTACGTACATTGGTCGACGTGGTTATTCTTGAGCCAGTCGACGGAACATTTTTAGACGCCAAACGCCAAAAGTCATTCGCCACAACAACGAGTGGGGTAGACCAGTAGAAACGGAGAAGCGAGTGGTTGTTTATTTGCGTGTCTATGCAATTGGCTGTCAACATCTAGTATTATCGTTTTCCGGCGCGAACTTTCGCACCCGCAAGACGTCGAATATTGTTATAAAGTCGTTTTAAGGTTACATATTACAATGGCTAATTTTCCGCTCATTATTGTTGATCAGAACTAACTAGTTCTATGAGCAGTTGCTTTTGATTATTAGTTATATGGCCATTTCGAAAATTATCAACCGACCCAACAAACTTACCGTTTCACTGTTTGACGTTTGACATTTCAAAGTTACACCATAGAAATCTCAAAAACATCAGGAACATAGACAACATTTACAGGGCTACCAATATAATCATCCTTGCGACCGCTCGCCGTTCAAGAATACGTAAATATGAAACATTCGAAAAAGTTGGTCGCGACGACGAGGAATTTTTCGCTCGCAGCTGGTGCATGGCGATTAATGATTGATCGTTGCTCGGGAATAGCTACCCTGAGCAATAATTATTTTTACGAGTCGAATCAATTTAGCTAGTGATATAAACAGTATTGGTATTTGTAATTAGATTATTGTAGCATTTAAAAGCTCACTCATCGCTTGCTGGAATCTGGATTGACCAACAATGGAACTGAAACACATTTACTCAGTCTTCATATATCAATCGTCCGGTTGATTAGTCAGACATCTCCAAATACTAAGTTTTGATATAATGAGGAAAGCAATATTCGAATGCTCACCATAAATCTACACGTGTCTATGTTTTACATATTAAATATGCTATAATACCGGAAAGCATAACGGTCCGATACATTTGTGAAACAATTTGAAATATCCCTGTAATAACCCAGAAAACATCAACATTCACTACAAATTTTTCTGCCGAGTGTGTTTATGAGTAATCTCAGTATTGTACCAGATAGAGGGTAGATACAGTTTACATAGAACGGAAAACTCAACTCAATTTACGATTTTTCGGAGATATCCGACTAATCAACTGGACGATCGATATTGTTATGTATTATTGGAGTTCGGACTTTTTGAGACTTGAACATGATGTAAGAATGATCACAGGCTCGGTGGAATTTAGAGCTAAACTTAAAACTCACCTTTTTTTTTTTTGAAAAGAGGCAATTCACCCTAAAAAGAGTGCTTTATAAAACTCACCTTTTCAGACAGTCGTATCTATAAAGTCAAAAACATTTCACCTTTACCTTTGCCCGCGACTTTGTAAATAATTAATTGTGTAAAAATGTTAATAAATTCTTACTTGTAAGCTTTTGTAAAGGTCATTTCATAAAAATTCTCCAGCCCTAAAGACTCCTAAATTCTCCAGTTTTTCAAAATAAATATTAATTCAACTTTTGGCACTAATATTTTTTATTTTTTTATTGAAATAGGCAACTCACCCTAAAAAGAGTGCTTTGTTGGCACTATTCTTCTTATAAATGGCACTAATCTTATAAATATAACATCAACAGTGATGGGGATAGCAAATGTTAAATCATGCAATGTCCAGTCGTCGCCTTAGTTCTTAATTGTCCAAACGACCATTAGAAAATTTTACAGGAGGAGAAGGTTTTCTTTAATTACATCAATGAAACATTATGATAGGTGTTGATAAAGCTGTTTCCGTAAAGGTAAAGGTCTCATTAGTTTAAATAATTCTTAAATAACTGATTAACTATCATATTTTACACATTATTTTTAATTTTAAAGTGGAGATTGAACAAAAACTAAAATGGTCGTTTGGACAATTAAGAACTAAGGCGACACAGTGTTTTAAATTTAATATAACGTGCAAAGTCGCAACTTCTCCAAATGTAAACTTTCTAATTAAAGCGTGTTTATGTGACCTGCCAGGTAAGTATGATTTCGGTATCTATTTGTAAATAATAAAATTAGATATAGCCTAAGAATTAGCCTGAGGTGATATTTCACTAAAACGGCGCTCTACAAATTATCCAATTATTATTATTGTGTGTTACTTTACTAACATCACACTCGTGACCTATTATAAGGGTAAGATAGCAGTTTATGCTTCCAGCTTGCAATCGGGTTAGGAATTGGGGTGGTCTGCCGTAGTGCCGTATGCCAGGAGTCTAGGAATGCCGCGGTGGGGTGGAACGACTATCAGCCGTGTTCATCTTCACGCTCGCAAATGTCTTCCCACATTTGGTTGGGGGTTAAAGCTCGTTCGAAGATAAACGTTACTATCGCCCATCAAAGCTTTTATGTTTGCATCCCCTTCATTTGGGTTTTATATTCTTGCCCTGGAAGAGCGAAGATTCCGCTCCGATCAGTTTCGTAACCGGCATTTTTTGGATCTTTACCAAAAAATAAAATCATTATCGTTTTTGTTGCGCTGTTTTATGTGAACTATAACCTCATGGACCATTAACCGTTGTTTCGTCCAACGTAATAGCAAAAGCCGTGGTTTAACCAAAACTTCATAATGCTTTCGTAATGTATGTTTAACCTAAAACTGTGAGATAAACCGACCCGCGTTTCTGATGTGCCCGAATTAAGGTAAATTTTTCCTTATTCCGAGTAAAATTTAATAAAAATCTACATTCTTACTTGTACAGAAAATCAACACTATTGGCCTATTTTTTTTTTCGTATTCTCCATAAAACGCTTATACACCAATATATGTTATGGAGAAGATTGAGGTACATGCAATTATAAAAAGATCACGGGGCAGTTTTAGAATTTTGTGATATGCATCAAAAGATAGTTGCTGAACTGTCGGTAACTTTTAAAATGTCGATGATCAATGCAGAATCCTTAAGCAATTGAGTCGCGAGTGATTGGCGATTTTGATAGGCAGAAGCTCTAGCTTTCAGATCATAAAAAAATGTATGGAATCTCCCAAGAGTATACGTGTTGGGCAGTGCACATTATAAGTTAACATCTTTCAACCTTTTTGTACGCTTTCTATTTCTAGGATGTGATTTTGTTCAGATGGGGCCCACATAATGGAACTGTATTTCAGGATACTGCGAACAAGTGCTTCATATTTAATACTCTCCGTATTACGATTCCATTAGTAAATGACCTTGCATTACGAAGATCCCAGCATTATGTTGGCGCGGGAGACATTTGGAGTTTAGGAGTCTAAAGTTCTTTGTAAATTGACCAAAATCTGTTTTCTTTCAAATCGAAGTATATCAAGCTTCTAAAGTCTTTATGTTCACAGTCGTTAGAACGAAATCACGATATATATTTATTTTTTATCTACCTACTTACTCAACTTGTTATTTACTTAGATAAAAAAAGTAAGTATACAGTATACATACATTATATTCCTTATCTTGTCACTTACAACGCAAAGTTTTATATTATCAGCTTTACAACGTGTTTTACGTTTGCAACTTCCCTCATGTGTTGCCCCACATTCTATACACACTGCATTCATCTTCCCTACCATTATCTAAATTCCCCCTCCTCGCAGCTTCCTTATGCTCCAACTCCAACCATCTTAACGACAAATTCCTCGACACAAATCAACGGCTCCCTATTTTTAGGGTGAATTGTGTATTTTTCTCAAACATCGCCCCAACTTCAGCACTTATTCAAATCCAGCTTGTTACCAAATAACCCTTTTTGAATAAAATCTTTCGGATTTGGCAAATTCTTGTCCCCGGGTCCTCAATAAAAATACTACTTGCGTCACAAAAAGATAACATTTCTAAATCTAATAACGACCAGGATTTTTAATGGGCGTTTTACATGATGATGTTTCGTCCAGTTTCCATATTGGTCGTCATTTTACATTCGGTACGAAAAACAACGTGTTTGATTTTGGTACCGATTTTTATAAAGTTTTAAATGGCGGACATTATTTGACACCTGCCGTCGGTCATTGTTTTGTTATGTGAAAATGTTTCATGTTTATTTCGTCTTATATTTAAAATATTGTGAACGTGTTGTTCAAAATTCGCATGTATTTTTGATGATGTTTGACGGCAACGGCAAATAAAAGGTGCTTTCTAGTGATCTATGGTGCACTCAAAATGTTGTCTTTTTTTTCGATTTAGTTCCATCCTGTATGAAATCCGACGGCCGTTGTTCCCATCTTTTAGATCGATCAATCTAAGTCTCCGATCAGCTGATTTGTGATCAAGTGATTTGTTTAGTATCGCTCAACTCTCTCGTTGGTTGATCAGAGAGTTGATTGCTAGAGATTATTTGTGCATTTGAGGAATGTTATCCAAAATTTCGGCTCAACAGTTTTGATCTGTTGAGATCAACGGCCGTAAGTATGAAAATAATGATTGTGTAAAAGCAAATATTTTTCATATGGGTTCCGATATAGTCTCCACACCGGGTTCGACATGAAAAAAGCGTCGTGTATAACGCCCATTAGTTCCGCATTTGCTTGTTACTGTGCTTCACATATTTTTGACATTCGCGATAATTGGGGTGTGTTGCGAGACTGAAGGGAGTAGGGAGGAGAAGAACATGGAAAGATGAAGTTTTCGGAGTGCCTGGCTGTACCGATTTGTTCACTAAACACGACTAAAACCATTTCTATCAATGTTTCTATTCAGAATGGCGGTATTTCACTAGGGCGACACTGAGTTTATACAACCTTAGTATATGCAGCAAATATATTTCTATTTTTAAAATTACTAATACCGCGGACGCCGTCATTTATTTGTAAAAACAGTACAACAGAAAATTACAAAAAAAACAGTTGGCTTAATATATATTTAATTAACCCACTTAAAGGTCCAATAATATTCATTCTTAATATTTCTATTTTTAATACTGATTCGTGGTGGAATTCGATTAAAATAACATAATAAAAAACGCATAAAACTTATTTCCACTTAATTTATTTGTGACCGTAACCGGTTTCAGCCTGTTAAAGCCATATTCAGACTTGCACAAATGTTTCTTGATCTACAGTTTATATACATAACATATGTGAGAGAGGGAGGGTTGTATACAACGATTTTATTCAATTTGTATTGAATGATTAAATTGTATAAAATCCTTGTAGACTACCCCCTCACAGGCTGAAACCGGTTATGGTCACAAATAAATTAAGTGGAAATAAGTTTTATGCATGTTTTATTATATTATTCGTTCTTAAATTTATTGTAGGGACGAGGAAAATACCCATATTTCCTGCGAAGCAGTTAATTAAGCTAGTGAGTCTTCCCAGGGGCATCACTATTGGTAATTAGTTCTGCACCTGGGAAGAGACAGAAGCCTCTGTTGGCGGCCTCACGTGAAATTATCCAAGACATAGAACCCTATTTTAGTCAGAATGTCTGGTATTTAATCTGAATATAAACCGTTCATAAGCTTATAAGCCATCATATGTGACATCCCTCCAAGAACTCTTGCTGCAGATACCCAGCATTCCAGAGATTAATACTGTTGGAAACAGCCGTGGGTAAAAACCATTTGAACCTGCGTCCTCTGGATACGGAGTCAAGAATCTTAACCGCTCGGCCACTTAGCTTGCACGAAAACAAGCTTTTGTTGGATTTAAGATGATTTCAATCAATGTGAAAATAAGCAGTAAATATAATATGTGCATTACAATTGCGCATAAAATAAAAAAAGTCACAAAATAAAACCTAATATGTACACAATCCAACAGTATTAATACCCTTGCATCTGTCGTACACACTCGATTCACAAATTGATACAAACGGAAGTGCTGACATCTATATTATTAATACGCTAAAAAAGCTAATTTTGTAATTCGGTTTCGAATTCAAGAATTCGCCAAAGGATGGCGCCACTTAGGTAGCAGGTCGCATGAGGACGTGCCCCTCCTAGGTATAAGTACTACGGATTTGTAGAATTTGAATGTCTTTCCGGATATGGAAAGATTGACGGTAATACTTAAAAGTTGTGAATAATAGTTTCACCCAGCTTTATATTACATATGACGTCAATACCTGTCGTGGATACTTTGTCCCGGTGACTAGCTGTCATTGGATCACAGTGGATCCGAAGAACCGGCTATTTTTTGGAACCAGTTTTTATCGGATTTATAAAATGACTAACTTAAACTGGGCGAAGCCGAACCAAAAGCCGCCCGCAGAGCCTAGCAGCAAAACCTGCAGAGCGGGTTTGTAACTGCTAGATTTATTTATTATCATGGAGTCTTTACAAGAAGCAAACAAACTGTTTTACCAGAAACCTTCAGCGAATACAGCTTTGCTACAAATACCTAATAAAAATGCATTATTATTTGCCCTGGCGCTTGGTATTTTCCACTTATCTCAGAGCCGCGCTGATGTTCGGTTTTCTGTATTCTGTGTCCTGCATTCTGTGTTCTGGGCATTGATGTGGAAAGAGTCACACAATTCCAATACACGGATGTACAGATACAGTCTGCTCCCTGCTGCTTCGCTGCTTCCCTGTGTAATCACGGTTATCGTATTATCGTATCCGCAACCACAACTGGTTGCGACAGTCTGCTTCGGTTCATCTGAGTGGATTTTATTTCGCATTTGTGTAGCACCTAACCATGTTTACTGCTTCATTCCAGTCAGATTTATTTATTTTTTCACATTTTTATAGTTAGCACATCACTTTCAAGCAGTATTCTATACTCATTCAGCTTTATCGCCCTGGGCCTCTGACAGTCTTAGTCCGCCACTGTTGTGTGTATTTTTCATTGTTACTGCAATTTATAATTATTATTAAACATTTGTACTGTATGAACTATTTTCAAACAAATATTGCAGAATTTCAATCCCTGCTCACGTAATTGTATTACATAATAACAACGACTATTATTAGCCATATTGTACTTTCTACTACGAGTGCTTTTGGCAATATCTACCCCACAAATATTTGCCCCACTAATACTCGTACCAGTTGAGTACCATCAATGGTATTATAATATACCCTTATCCATGATACGCACTAGGCCCTACCAGAACACAATGGGGCTAGTTATTACAGATTTGTTTCGGCAGAACCCCAGAAACAATACATTATTATGAAACAGAACAGTTAATTTTGTATCTTTATCTACTGTAATGTATTTAATGGTATTGTGATACTGCCTTTTATGAATTAACGACAAAGAGAAATCCCAGCTTTATCAGGCTGCTGCTGCTACTTGGCTCCAAAGTTTTAAGATTCTTACCTCCTTTATTATCCTCCATCTATTATTAAAAGTTTTTAAGTTTATTCTACCTTATTAAAAGCTTTTACGCCAAACCATTTTGCTGCGCGGATTATTTCCGCCATCGAAAATTTTATTAACTACCTGCAGTACGTGCAGAAGCCTGAATATTCAAGATAAATTATTATTCAAATGAGTAGAAAAAAATTCTGTGCCTGTTCCTTATTTTCACAAGCACCTCGATAAATAAAAACAAAGATTGTCCCAAGGGTAAAACCCAATAGCTTATTCTTCTTATCAGCGTTTATTGAAACGGTGCTTTGCCCGTCGTGTCAATTGGCCCTACTTTCTGCGCCAATCAGCTTATGAATTTGAATGAACCCCAAAATCGAATCAATTTTTTATTTGAATTTTTCGCGACGGAAATTGACTCCATAGAACGCAGAATTTATAGAATAAATTTCCATGTCATTTATGGCCGATTCGTTTTATTATCTATGGTCGGGTTGTATGTTTTTGTGTATCAATATCGAACGCTGTTTTGACATTACCATCAATGGGAAGTCAGGCAGTTTTTCGGTCGGGGTCGCCGCCGGGAGTACGAGTGCATTAATCATCCCAGAAGCCATTTTGCCATATGTCGAGTGGAGCTTTCATAAAAATAATGACTCGGCGGTATTGGTGAATCGAACGGGAGCCACTCTTTTATCGGGTGGTGCCATAGGCCATAGAGAATTGAGTGGATTAAAATGGCGATGAGTTTTTTTTGGGTCGCCAGACGGGGAGAGTTGTTTAATTATTAACGAAAATATCAAAGCAGTCCTTGGGGAGTGCTATTCATAATTCCTAATTTATCAAAATAAATGATGACGGGGCTACTATCTGTTTTAAATTAACGATCATATTCTGAAATCCAATATAACTAAATTATATTTAAAAGCATTATGATGCAGGTGTTTTTTTGGAATCATTTGCTGGGAAGAGTCATAATGAAAAGTGATCCACTGTACTTGCGTTGCAAGTTGCGAACATCCAAGCATCTCTGTTAAATTATCTGAACGAGGTTTTAATTTCACTAGCAGAGTCCTCACCTTCCAATGTTTATGAACAGGTTATCTGATACCCCCTAGGTACTCAGATTCATACACGTTATTTTTTGTATGCAGTCGTGTTTCCGATCCTACCATGAATGGCCGGCTCTTTCAGATCCTACCACTAATGAATTGTTGCTGGGAACTAGTGATGCAACGTTTCTTACTTTCAAGATTGTGATTAATCAATCAATATTGATTGTAATTACTGAGGGAGTTTTTTTTCAAGTAAGAAGAGAACTCCTGAATGTTTATATATCTAATTTAATAAAGCAATTTTGAATTAACAGATAATAGTAAAACACACTTGGAGTGAAATATCACTTAAATACACCATTAAAATTTTAAACTATCTCTACCTATACCCTTCTTATATAATAATAATAATAGTTGGATAATTTGTAGAGCGCCGTTTTTGTGAAAAATCACTGTACTAGCTGGGGTACCCGGCTTCGCTCAGGACAACATTCGAGAGTGTTCTGGAATTTTAGAACTTTCAGGAGTTTTATCGAACCTTCCAGAACTTTCCGGAAGACTGTTCTTGAAATTTCTAGAGGGCGAAACTTCCAGTCCTTATATCTTCAAAAGCACGCCCTTTAGGTAAAAACGGGACCCCTCATCCTGGAGGGGGGATAGAGAACTACCACACCACATAACTCCTTTGATCGTACCGGGACTGGTTTCTGAGTTTTTGCGGGCCGCACGTTTTTTTACTTTCTTTTATAATATATATTGATTATTCAACGAAAAAAGGGTACTAAATAATTATACGAAAGTTTTGATATGTTGTTTTATTTACATAAATGAAGATTTTTTTTCATTTCAAAGACATAAAGTGATTAATAATAATAATATTTGGCAAATTTATATAGCGCCGTTTTGATGAAAAATCACTTCAAGGGCGCTGTGATTATCTAGCTAACAACTTCTAATGCTGGGGCCGCACCTGCGTGTTTCGTCACGAAGCTTCATATTAATAGCATTGCTATAGCATAGCATTGCTATCGTCACGAAGCTTCATACTAATAGCATTGCTATAACATAGCATTGCTATTAGTATGAAGCTTCGTGACGATACACGCAGGTGCGGCCCCAGTATAACAATAACAAATTATCTAGCTTTAGCTAACAAATGAAAAAACATGCGCAAGTAAGAAAAGTGTAATAATTACTAACTTTAATAGCTTCGATGGTCCAGTGTAGAAAACAAGATTCATCATCCTGATGGAAATTTATTTTTGGTTAGCCATTAATGCTTAGTTCACACTGAGCTATATATCTGCGAGCAGATATCTGTTGATTCGCGAGCGCTTATCTTTTGTCCTTTCACACGAGGCTATCAAATATTTCTTCCTGTGGTAGGAGAGGGGGTCAGTCGAATTAGGGAGCGGCAATGGAACGCATATTTTTTGTACTGAAATCTGTCAACTTGAAATCTGTCATCCACAGGTCTAGGCAGCTCCGTAATTACAATGACCCCCTCTCCTGTTTTAGTCGGAGAAGGGGAGAGTTATCTTCTGGGATATCGCGTCTGGAGCGGTTACGTCTGAGATGTGTATTGTCTATGATTGATCTGCGCTTAAAAACGCTTAGGTGTGAACGGTCTGAAGGGATTGTATGGAGAGCGTTATTTGGCGTGCTATGATCTTTTATATTTGATAGCTGAGTGTGAACAAGCTCTTATCAATAGAATGACGATATCTGTTAAAAAAACATAGCCATTACGATGTAGTCGGTACATCACTACTCGAATATAAATAAGTAGCTATGTACTTAATTTGCCGACATTTTCAACAGCTATAATATAATATTACAACTGGCCAAGGGCAGGCATCCTGAACATATTAAAAAGAAAAAAAACAGACATTTAAATTCACTATATTCGGCTTAACGACACACTTCAATGTTTTTAGCAAATAACGTTAAGTTGGTAACTGTGGATGAACAGCCATTTGCAAGGATAATGCCTGGTCATTTAATGCTTTGAGCAAACCCCCCTTCAGTGGACTGTTTGTTCCCATGGCAGAGTGGGGATGTTGAGAACTTAATGGACTTCGAAATTGAATTAAATTCCCATCTCACATTGCCCACCCTATCTCAGTAACGCACCAATGCATTTAATAAAGGAATAACCGAGTCTATAAAAGTATAATAATTTAGCTTCATTGCTTTTTAGTAGCTCGGTCGACGTCTTCTGAAGGAATAAATCAGAAATTGCCAGTTGATTTATTTGTTCTTTTAAAAAAAGTTTCTTTAAATAAAAAGTATAAATAAATCATACATAAATATTGTCTATGGCTCCATGGTATAAAAAATTGACAGCTGCTCATTGAACATAAATAACGTGTGTAGGTACCTAATTAGCCGGTAATCGATCCTTTTTTAAATTTCATATTAGCCAATTTGGTTCTTGACACGGAACCGTAGTCGTTCTCATGTATAGTACTTTTTGGCTTATTTATCGTTTTCGCTACCTATAATCTACCTTAATAATCTCATAAACTGTTACCGATTGCCATAAATCTGCGTGAATTATGGCCAATTTATTCCTAAGAACCTAATTAACACATTCTTCTATCTGCGTTCTAATTTCAAAGTGATTTACCGCCAATTACTTTGATCATCTATGGAAAAATATGGCTATTCAAGCGGGAATGAATGCCGCAGTTTCAATATTTAAAAATTAATTTTAAATTTCGAACGTGCCATCGACAAGCGCAATAATACATCATTGGCCGCGAGGATTCCGAGTAGGTACCATAGACAGGTAGGTACCGGCTACCCACAGTAGTAGGTATCTACCCACAATGGACCCGGTTCGCATTTACACCTGCCGCTTTTGGCACAAGAAAAAAACAGGTATTTCTTAAGCCAGGTCCGTCCGGTGGGACTTGTCCCACTGGAAATAAAAAATGTCTTTAAGCTTCTTTGATACTCGTTTAACAAATTTATGTAAAGTTTTGTAATAGTGGAAATTTGGGCGAAATAAAGAAAATAAGGTAAAGAAAAAGTGAAAAGAGTTCCCCGTGCATCTATAAATACGAAGCACCACTTACTTTAACCTAATAATCTAATTTCGAACCCCTCTGTCGTGGATCTTTAAAAATTGGGGGTTCGTTGAGTCGACATTAAAGTTAAAATACTTTTAAAACTAAAATGATGACGTAAATTTCAAATAACCCTAACAGGCTTTGAGGCATTTTATATTTTTGATAATATTCTCCCTGCTTTACACCGCGAAACAGGGATGTGCCATTTTCTTTTCGGGTAATAAACGTTAAGATACGGCGTGAACTTTAAGTACGTAAGTTCGTGATCCTTGTCGTAAAACCACGTCATGAAACTAAATCGTTTTTCTCCCTCTCTACCTTTTATACGACATAAGAAAAAAAGCATAATGCAGGAAGGCTTTTATGTACTTGCACATTATATTACGTCTATTATCTATGTGTGTATTATTTAGCCCAGGCCATGTTTACTTAAAAGGGATTTACCGAGGCTTGAAATATTTTTGTAGATTTTTAAGCATGTAAATACATTGTGATACATCAACAAACACATCATACTAAAATATATCGTACAGGAAACCTGAGTCACTGAAATTGAATTCTTTTACTCAACTGCAACTACAATTTTTAGTTCTCAGATATTAAAAATCTATACATAAAAATCTAGTTGCGGTTATATACATATAATACACCATCGTTTAAATTTAGAATAGTGTGGAATATTTTTTTTTTTGTTGCAACTAACTTTATTTATGTAAACAAGATTGAGACATCCTTCATGAAGACAAGAAAGACACCAGAATGACAAAGCGAATTATATGCCGATGTAATCAAGAAAATTTTATAAAGATTATTTTTAAATTTTATTTTATTTTATATATATTTTATAACATATGTCATTAATCCGATAATATACTAGGTTTTGCGATCCCACGTGGTTAATTACGGCTAGTTTTTATTTTATAAAAGGCGCATTTACCTGACACTATTTTAGTCTACCGGTAAGACTCTTGACTCGCAATCCGAAGGTCGCGGGATCGAATCCTGGCGTGGCAAATAAATTTTATTTGAAGAATTTGTGTTATTTCACAATGAATTCACTTAAAATAATATACAGTATATTTGTGGCACGTGCCAGAGTGGAAGATACTCTCAGTATCGCCCTGGTGTAAGACCACCATTCAGAACTGAAACGTTGATTGAAATGGCTTTAGCCGTGTTTGGTGACCAGATCCGAATAATCGGGTACTTCCCTACCTTCATCTTCTCCACCTCCTTCCCCTCCCCACTACCTTCAGCCTCACAACATACCTCAATTGGGGATGCCATAGTCTCACTGGCTCCAGACGGGAGCAATTGGAACTCTTGTGTGGTATTCATATAATTTTTTTTTTAAAAAGTGTACCACCAGTCCACCCCTATAAACTAGAAAATCAAACAGAAATTCGGCAACCCTGCTTTTGATCAAAACAAAGTCAATCTACAGTACTTACCTACATCAAGACGTTTATAGAATATCAGTAGACTGGGAAATAATTCGGTAGTGATATGGCAAAGGGTTATCTGCTGTTAACGTAATTTTACAGTAGAGCAAAAACATAGTTTTGAAATCGGTTGGACACTAGGACAGCACAGGGTGTTATTATCGATAATTTCAAGCTTAATCTATGAATAGATGTGTAATTAGCATCCCAACACAACCTCGTTATTATTTTCCCTAATACATAGAGGGTTTATTGTTAGGAGATGAGAGATTTTAGTTACGGAGACGGTCGGAAAACCACCCCGAATTCATTCAAATTTAAAAAAAAATCTCTCGTCAGCGAGCGCCTTTAATTGACCTTTTAAGCAGACACACCTTTGCCATATATCAAACTTTTTCACATGTCACCTAAAGTTACCTTTTCCTAACACTTTTATCTATTGACCACTATAAAACACAAAAGTTGGCTGATTAAAAGAAGGGTTAATATGATTTGTGTTACTTACGCTTTTGTTACATACATGAATATGCTATTTGGAACATTAAAGCCTCGATTACATTGAGCGAGTTTACAAGCAGTTTAAACTTACCGGCTAGTAAGCGAGAATTACGGCTCCCGCGCGAACTAATTCTGACAGTTACGGAATCAGCTGTTGGTAGGCCGCCATCTTGAGCAAGTAGCGAGTAAAGTTGACCACCTTTCAACTTTATTCGTAGGTTGTCCACAATCTGCTAGTTAGTTAGTTAGGTACAAGTTGCACAAAACGCAATTGTAAAATTATTAGTTGTCCCTAACATTTTCAAACAAAGACACAATACTCCGTTGCTGTTTCAGAGTGCAAAAATTTTACCTGTGAAGGCAATACTATGGTATAAAATTATAATTCAGCATATATTTACCCCGCAGCATAAAGAGAAACTAGATCATAAATATAGCACTAGATTCACGCGTAACGACGGGTTAATAGTTCCGAAATTCAATAATAAGTACGGACAGAGAACGTTTGAATACAACATACCGAAGATATTTAATTTATTACCTGACAATATAAAGCAACATAATTCTATGAATAAGGTTAAATATATGGTGAAAAATTGGTTATTGGAAAAAGAATATTTATTTTGATACTTGATACTTGATAAAATTTATGAAAAAATGTTTAACTGTAGATAAAAGATGTAAATTATAACTTTAAATATATTTGTAAGGAATTATAAGCACCTGCTGTCAAGCCAATTGCAATTGACTTAGCGGGACTGGATTGTTGATTTATAAAATAAATAAATAAATTAAAAAAAAAAAAAAAAAAAAAAAAAAAAAAAAAAAATGACACTGAGCGACAGATACCGAATTTCCCAGATAGTAGCTTGTAAACTCTTTATAGGGAATTAACTGAACTCTTTATAGGGAAGAAACTTAAAAATTATCAAAACTGCATCTATATATTTTGCCTTTTGCTTAATCACTACCGAATTATTATCCAATATTCTTACGTAACATAGTATAGATTCGTTCTTCAGTAACAAATAGAGCAAAAACACCAAGTAAAAATATCAAATGATTCCAGTAACCGATTATTTATTACATCAACATGGATTCAACAGCTTTTTCCGAGGTGCCTTACTATTTTCTCTTCTAATTTGCGTCCAGCCCACGAGCATGTTTTTAAATTCTCAAGGTTTTCGCCCATAAAAAGTTCACGGCTAAATGATCGCAATAAAAAATCAGATTCAAATACAGGCGGATTTTCAGAATTCAATTTGATCTGCGGAAGGTGAAATCGACGCAAAACATCACGTTATTATGTTATAATATATTGCGATATTGATTTATTTATTTATTTATACTGTGTTTTGTAGATGTTCGCACTTAAGTGAGAACAATCCAGTTATAAAAACTCAGTTATTACATAATTACAAAAATCTACAATTACATACAAATAAATACAGATACGCACTATAAGAAAAACAAAAATATCATACATAAAAACACAGAATTAAATGCAAGCTCACTCAAGTAACACATTACAATGAGTGGCAAGAGACATAAGAAATACGCGAGGCATGCATAAATAAAAAATTGACACTATGTAATTAGTTAATATTTTTTAACAGCGCCAGAACTTTTTTTTTTAATCCGTACAAATTATCGATGAAAATGTCTACTTCAGCATACTCTATCTTGCTACATAGTCGACATATGTGGGTCAGAGGGCTAAAGTAGGCAATATTATTTTTAAATGTATTCATGTGAAATATGTTATGGCGTCTTAAACAATGGGAATTGGGGACATTTATTTCAGTACTGCTAAGACATAATGTAGTAGCAAGATGGCCGTGAATTATTTTATGTCAACATATTAGATTAGTCAATTTCCTTCTAGTTTTAAGTGTATCAATCTTGAAGTAATCACGACGTACGTCATATGATCTAAGATGGTCGTGTAGTGCACATTTGAAGGATAACATTCTTAGTATTTTTTTTGAACTGATTCTACAATGTTTTCATATTTGCAGTAATGTGGATTCCAAATAGTGCTTCCGTATTCAAGTTTACTTCTAATTGATGTGTAATAATAGTTTGCTGTCTATCTCTGGCAAATGGACTCATCCTGTCATCTTGAATGTAAAAAAAGGCACTTAATGGTTTTATTTCTTTATTGCCAGCTCAGTGATGGGGAGACGCCGTAAAAGCAAGAGTCCAATCGTTAGGATGCTATAAAGTACCACAACCTTTTCAGTAGGTTTATTATTTACGAGAAAGTGTCCCAGTTTTGACAAAAGGACTCAGAATAGAAGTTATAAAGGCCTTTTCGAAAGTCTTACCAAGCGTATCCCACAAATTGTGTCGGTGGTTCAACTTCAATAATATTATTATAAACATTTATGAATGAATAGATTCGAACTCTTCTGTCCAGATAATATTATTTTCTACTTAATAAATAATATTTTTTTTAAATATTTATTGCACACTATTTTAGTAACCTATTTATTTAACCCAATTTTTTCTTCCCCTTTTTCTTTCGCTTTCCCTATTACTAGCTTTACTACATTTTCCAATTGAGGTGTAATATTTCCATTATATTACTAGTTACTAAGGACAGTGGGTGGTAGTGTTAACTGAAAAGAAAAATCAGAGTGTGCAATTCACACGCGGTAGAAGTAAAACTTTCAGAAAACTTAAGTATACAAGAGTGGAGAGACTACGAAGCACTTTTTTTTATCAATGCGAAGGATGATTTTTTCCATATTTTTGACGTCTTAACTCTTAACTCCAGTGCACCTTTTCCCTGTACATTTGGTCATCTTATTAGTATTTGTGTTTTCTTCTTCGGAGTCGCTAGATGTCGCTTTATTTTGGGTTTTCTTTTGCTTGTTCATTGAGTGATTTGGAGTTTAGATATTGATTTAACAAAAATACTTACTTTTTTGGATTTTTAGGATTCGATTCTGGGACCGTAGATTTATCGTTTTATACTGGAACCGAGTACCCGTGAAATAAATAAATATGTTAAGCTTTCTCTTTCTCTCGCAGGCTGAACCCAATACATGTATGTATATGTATCTTTTTAGTGTCGCTCGTTTCCGTTTCATCGAATTTCAAATCACAACGGTGCTAAAGAAGTATTCACTTTAAAAAAAATAACTCTGCATCGATCAATATCGTTAAATATTGTAGTTTAGTTATCTAATAACTGCTGCTCGAGTAAACCAAAGACCACCGCAACACGGGCATGTGCCTAGCATGGTGGTCGAAAAATTCTAAAATTTATGTAACAAACAATTCAATGAATAAAGAAAACTTAAAAAAAAGAACGATTTTCTGAGCAACTTTACCTGACCCTAACTTAACATTATCCGACACCTGACATCTGACCTTATCAAACGTAAACTGACAATCTAACCTTCTTTAGTCCAAGGGTACTACTTTCGTCTCATCGCAACGTTAACTGCGATGTTGTTTTTACAAAATCTTATCATCTTTAAACTTAACTGAAACTTTTCGATGTAAAAAAATTCACAAAAAAAAAAAACATTTGATGTTCATGATTATCTCTCTACACGTTCAGTTTTACGTTGCTTATTATCTAAAAACTTTATTCTTTTGTACCTACTCTTTTATCGTTGAATTATTTTAAAATATGCAATTTGCAGCGCCATGAAATTTTCTTCGCCTTCAAGGGTAAATTGAGAATAAAATTGCTTTCAAATGAGCTTGTTTGCTAGACGAAGGAATAACGATATTTTCCTCAAATTTCAGACTTCATATCCCTCGTAAATTTTCGTGCATCGTACTTGCATTAAGCTTGCATGGAAACTGCATAAATATATCGCACAGAGCGGCTTTGTCTCTCCAAAGTAAATGGAATTTTCGTGTGAGATTCTTGTCTTTTCCTTAAAACGTGTACGATGCCGCTGTTCTATACAGCTTCTTATCGCAATACTAATAAATCCAAGTTTCGTCGTAAATTCCACTACCAAACCCAGGGGCGCAGCGGATAGCTGCCTGGCTCTGTACTAGCACCAGAGCGTGCAATTCTACAGAAATTTCTTAAAATAGAATGTATTGCAATGAATTCATCTCCTACAACGATATTTTATATTCATTTACTTATACAAAATGTAACTAAGTGCAAAAAGGATGTACCGCCAAAAAACAAAAGTATAAAGCATAAAATCATTCAAATGTTTCAAGTAGAAACTACCTGTCTATTACTTGATATATATCAATTTACAACAGGTGTCCAAATATGGATATCCGGAAAGGGTCGAAAGTTCTTTAAAGAGTTTCTTTAGATAATTTCTTTGAAGAATTTCTTTTAAAAAATTCGTTAAAGAACGTATGTTAATACACCACCAATAAAAGTTTTTGTATGTGCAGAATTATACGTAATTAGTAATTACTTAAAATTAATAACCAAACTTTAAATACTTTTCAAACTAATTACTTTATTAAACTGTTTGGCACCACTGAGTACTGCCACTGTGTGTGTATCTTAGAGTAACAGACTCTACGGAGCCTTCATGTATCATGTACTCTGTGTCCACTTGTAGCAATAATAATTTATTCCAATGTCCATTGTAATTCGCCGGACTTGAAACATAAATTCTAAAATTTATTTGTAAAATATTTACCTACCAGTATAACCACGCACAGATAGATTTCCACTGTAATTAAAAACCTTTTATTATGTGCTTACTATATAGCACTTACTTTACCTTATATACTTTATCTTATATATTTTATAATAACATCATTTTATTTTCTTTCATGTATACCTATGCTTTCTTTTCTTTACACTTTTAGTGTTCTTTACTTAACACTTTTAGTATTCCTGTGTTCTATGTTCTCTGAACTCCTATGTTCTCCCTATGTTCTACACTTTTAGTACTACATTATTTTTTCTATATTCTACTTTATTTTTTCTTACGCTTTCATATTACTACATAGCAATTTACATTATTGTATATTCTTTTGTTTTCAATAATATTCTTTCTTATTATATTATTTTATATTTTTTTAATATTCACACATTTTTTATATTGCATATATGTTAAAGTACTGTATAGAAAATCGACCACCACAACACGGGCATGTGCCTAGCATGGTGGTCGAAAAATCATAAAATTCATGTAACAAACATTATAATGAATAAAGAAAAAAAAAAAAAAAAAAAAAAAATATATCAGCTTATAAATGCAAAAAATCAACATTGTAAATAAATTCGTTTGATATCAAAACAAATTTTATAACTTAAAAAAATAAAACATATACACGTAACACACAATACCATTATTGTCACTAAAGGCTTGTTCAGACTATTATCTATTAGTTTAGTCGAGTAGCGAGTAACTCGCCACTTGACTTGGTCAGTCAAAATGTTACTACTAACTACTAAATTTATGGTGTTCGGACACGTTTAGTTACTAAAAAACTCGCTACTCGACTAAACTACTGGCCTAGTCTGTACGGGCCATAACTGTGTCTTACTTGTCGTAACTCATAATGTACTCGTAGTATACCGATTTTTATTTTTTTCATTACCGACTTTGTATATTTTATTAAAATGTATTATGTACTTCATCTTATTGAATTTTATATTATAAAATGGGGGCCTCAGCACGGTAAGCCACCCAGTGAGGCCAACATTATATTATAAAATGTAAATTATTATACCAAAATAATAAACTTATTATATATAAGTTTGAAATTGGTAAATAAAGCACAAAAAATGAAAATTTTATAATATTTTTATTTTATTAAACGTGTAATTCTTTTTCTAGGGTTATGACTTGTTTGTGTGACTACTAGGAGAACGTATGAAAAAATCAAACTGCGGCGCAAATTCTATTTATAGTGCCTTGCATGAGTATACAATGTTCAGTATGTATTTACCAAGATATCGAAAAAATGCTTGCCACGCGATATCTGTCGATTCGCCGTCTTAGTCCTATGTCCTACGCGCGACTTCTCCATTGAAGTAATGGATAAAGAAAGGACTATTAGGAGTGTTTATGACGAGTAAGCGGATGGAAGAAGAAGATGTTTTTTTTTTGTTACATTAGCTCCACGCAGGATATCCTGAGGAAATAATTTCGCTCAGGGCGTATGTCATTTTTGGGTAGGTTTTTTTTTAAGGAGAGGAAGATTTGGGAAGGAACAAGTATGAGGTGTAAGTAGGAATCTGGGGGTCAGTGTGTCCAGGAGTGTTTTTTGTTTTTTTAGTTTTTTTTTAGGGAAAGGAAGGGGAGGAAGATTTGGGAAGGAACAAGTATTAAGGGTAAGTAGAAATCTGTGTGTCCAGGAATGTTTGAATCGGATGACGACGGATGTATGAATCTATCCCTCCCTCTGCGGTGCAAGGCGATAGCTTGAGAGAGTCCTGCTGGAGAGGTATAGAGGTCTCCCCCAACCAGTCCCTCCAAATTCGGCCCGCCACACAGTAGGTGGGCAGACACATCGCCGTCAAGAAAAATCTAACTCTTATCTAAATCTTCATCCCATGGTCCCGGGCACCCATGTAAAGTCAGCAAAATTAGCGAACCACTTGGAGGTGACCTGTGGCAAAGGTGTTGGTTATCCAATAAATGGTTCCCGGGGCAGCGGTACCCATACGCGCCTCCCAAATTGTACCAGGAAGGAATGGAACGTTCAAGTGAATCAAATGCTCTGGTTGGTGGATTATTAGTGCCTTCTAGGTGTCTAGTGTCCCACCATTTCTGCCTACGACACGGGGAAGCAGCATGACTATTAATATTTGTTTGCCAGAAAGTTAAAACGTTAGATTCAATTATTCAAAGATGAGGTTTCGTTAATTTATTCTGGTTACCAGTTATTTGATCGTCTCCGTCATTTTAGTAAATTACACTTTACACAGTTGGGTTTGGCTGATGTTTGTATATTGTCTGACAATGCAAACAAATCCGATCAGTGGCAACAAAACCAACACCAATAATAATCCAGACAGGATTGAGACGCGACGCGAGATTCAGAGCAAATAACCGCGTTCGATTAATGTTTGTTTAGGTTACTGAATGCTGTAATACATTGATACACTAAACCCAAGGAATGCTTACGAGCGAACCAAATATTTTCCCAACGACAACTGTCCGTAGCCAGTGAGACTATGATATGACATCCCAAACGGTGTTGTGAGAGTGGAAGTGTGAGAAAGTTGAGTGAAAGGAGATGGGTAAGAGGAAAGATTGGACGTACCCGTTTATCCAGATCTGGTCATTTCAAGTATTCTGAATGGTGGTGTTTTACCGGTGCGATGAACTAAACTTAACTTAACTTAACTATTTCAAAATATGTTTTCACAAACTTGGCGACCCTGTATATATTAGTAATATAGCATAGTGTTGACGCATTTGACATTGAGTCGGTAGTCAAAAGTATATGAAAAAAAAAAAACAAATTTTTGTAGGTTAGGGTATACAACTTTAAGACCCATGATTGCTTTACTACGCTCTATACTGGGTCACTATGTACATTATGCAGCTAAGTAATATAGATTATAATAAATTTTTATTTTACATTGTGCAGTATGTAATATATTTGTAGCGACGCGCCGTTTCTGCTACCCGCAGTTTCTGGAACTCTGCCGGCTCTACAAAGCACCACGCCCGTATATAAACGCTGCCGCTGCGCTCACAGTTAGTCTAGTACTCAACACCTCACCGCGACTTGCGACACTCGCGCTAAGTCTCCGCCCGCCTCGCTACGAGCGTAGATCCACATCCCGCCGTGGTGTGACCCCCGTGTTATGATCCCATCGTGGTACATACACTCTACTGTCTACATAATAAAGACAGTACTACATAACATCTTTCATTGTCTCAACCTGCCATTACCCACATATTGAAGGCCGTTATAATTGAGTTTTTTCACAGTAACGGTGTTGCACGTTCATGAAAAAACACATAAGTTTTCCTTGGGTGGGCACACAAGCGTTAACAATCGTTAGAAATTAATATTGACATCTTTTTTAACGATTTTAAATCTCCTTGAAAATCGTGATTTTCTTGTTTTGTGCCCAATAAAACGGTTTCAAATAAATCTTCTTGTTTATATTTTCTACTAAATCCCATAACAAAATGTAATCCTATGAAAATTAACACCGTAATATTGTAATCTGTGCGGTGATGGTATGTTTATTCCAAATTGGCCATGAATAATTTCCATTAAAATTAATTTTAATGAGACAGTCATAAACAAGGAACACCTTTTCTGAGTGCTAATCCTAATTATTAATGTTAAAAGTTCATAGGTTCAACATTATAAGATCATTAAATTAATTATTTCATAATTTGTTTAGCAGAAATCACGACACTTTAAATGAAATTTGAATTCTTATGTTCGACGAATTTTTAAATGATTATTTGAACACATTTCCCGAAGGTTAATTAAATTAAACTGTTTCTTATGTCTATGAACAAATTTTATTGCGTAAAAGTTGCTTTTAAAATATTTTTACGGGCTAAACCAAAGCTAAACGCGGATAACATTTGAACGAAACGTAATCAAAGATTAGCGATGGACATAATCAAAAGATTCGATTCTGGCAATTATGTGCAATCTAACTACATTTCGAATTTAACGCTCACATTTTCATAATACTTGGTCCGAAAACGCCTATTTCGTTTTCGAAAAAAATAACGATGAAGCGACAAACGTGGGGCGTAATTCTAAAGTGGTCCAAGTCCAAAAATATGTTTTTTAATTCAACTAATTTTGCATTTCGTCTATTTGTAAATTTGTGGCGGTTTTAATGGTTCAGTAAAGATTATTTTTCAAATATGAAATCGTCATGTTTATTTGGACATTCGCATTTAAAAAAAATTTATGGTACCTACCTGCCTGAAGAAAGTTTGAAAAAATAATTGTCATGGAGTTAGTGAATTTTCTTTGGAAAAGTTTTATCATTCCTCATTTGAAATAAAATAAAATGTTACATAAATCACACGGTTTATAATTAAATAGGTAGATACGAATTTTATGAAATACAAATTTTATGAAATCAGAGGAAATTTTGGATTTGATTTATTAAATGAGAGAATATTAGAAAAGTATCTTTTTGGACGCCAGGTCTGCTGTACTAAGAACTAATACTGGTTTACCAGAAAATCTGAAAATATGTCATTTTTAAATCAAATTTTAGACGTGTCGACTCTTTTCCACAACAAAATTATAAATTGATTAAGAAAGACTGTTCTTTTATCTAGTAAAGCTATTTTTTTAATTTTGAAAAAATATGTTAATTTTTGGTAGAATAAGGTTTTACCGTAGGTCGTTGGCAGATTTGTGAAATTTTCAAACAAAATTTTGTTATATACAACATACATTTCAAATCATATTATCATGTTTTTTTATGTAGTAAAATAAATCGATAAATTATTTGGGAAAGCTACTTTTCAGAATATTAATTTTCCTTGTTTTGTGATGAAAATACTTCAGTTTGTCTATTTATTTACGGTCTTGCAAACTAATATATTTAAAAAAAATTACATTCTTATTTTGCTTAGACATTATTGAAAAATTATAAATACTTATGATCAAAAAATAATTACAAAACGTACATAATTTTAATTATTTTATCATCACGAGTTTGAGCATTTTTGAATGTGGGTATTTATCAAAGCAAATTTGGAATGAGATAAAATCGACATTGAATTATTATTTCAAAATGCTGGTATGGAGAATAATTAATCTTTCTCATCGGAACCGCCCAGTACCGTTGCAAGGGTACGATCGCCAAATCATCGTTCGACGAAATTTAAATTCTCGGCCGCTGGTTAATGGCTCTTAATTCTTGCCTCAAACCTTCGAAACTGTCTTAGTAACGAAGTTTTTCACCATTTTAGCACAGCTACAATTATGAAAATCTTGAAAGGCTTGATTTCACTAACGATAATAAAAATCAAACTTTTGGACATGGACCACTTTAGAATTATATCGATTCTTGAGATAATCGGTCATTTCGAAATGGATATCTCGACTCGTGACTAGTTGTGTCGATGTCCATCACTACAGACTAATTTTTTGTGAACATAAACTATTGAACGAAATCGCAAGTCACTTTCAGTTTCGTTTTGGTCGTCATTTCCTATCGATTAACGTTTAACATAGTTTCCATTCTAAATAAATGGATTAATACATAATACACACTTAATTGAGCAATTTCATGTCATTCTCCAACAGCGTTAGGTACCCACTGCCCAGCCGACCGAACATGCACCCCTAGTAACAAGTAACATTTTATGATTTATTACTTTGAATTGTTTTTGTTTCCACAATTTGTGTTTGTCTTATTTTTACATTATTGGCTTTGTTGGCTGCCAAAACAAATACAGCATAAAGCAATTTCCCAGATAAAATTACGCAATCTCTAAATTATACATTCCTTTTAGCGAAATTTTCCAAAAAAATTGCGGATTATCATAAAAGAATTTGCGTCACTGTTCCGAAAAGTTCTTGGGAATATTTTTCGCATCCAAATACTGCTCGGGCGGAGGGACCTCATTAACATTTTACGGCCCGAGTCGGAGAATGATATTATAATAAGCCGTAGGAAATAAAATATTAAATTCTGGATTTTCAGAAAAGCTGCGTGGAACTTCTTCAGCATGTGGAGGCTTTCGGATTAGTTTCTTGAACTATATAAAGAAAGATTCTGAAAAGTTTTGCGAAAAGTTAATTCATCATATATCTTCTGGAGCCACATTTCCATAAAATAAGGCAGACCTTGCCAAAAATTCAAATCCTTAAGAGTTTTCCACACTTTGTCTTACGGATTTTGGATTTAATATTTTTATGTACATCAGATATTATTTATATGAAAAGTACCGTGAATGTTAGTTTCGCCCTGTCTAAAGCCTCGATTACATTGAGCGAGTTTGCAAGCTACTAGCCGGCGTATTCACTATCTGCTAGTGAACTGGCTCAGTGTAATCATATTACTAGCTAATCAGCAGATTTTACACTGAAGGTGTTTACTAGCAGATAGTGAATACGCCGGTTAGTAGCTTGTAAACTCGCTTAATGTAATCGAGGCTTTAAGGATATTGAATTTCATTTCACACGATATCTGGAAACTATTGACACAAATCGGAATCTGCACCACGTAGAGAACCCAAAAAAACTCGTTTTTTTTAAATTTTACCACTTAAATTTTTTTTCCAATTTTTCGAAAACTTTACGGTTGAGGTATTATTGAAACCCGAATTGCGCTTTGATGCATGTGAAAATACAATAAACAATTTGTTGTAACCCCGTAGCGAGTAGCGACCGATTTTTTTTTCAGTTTCGACCTAAAAAATTCCGTCTTCATAATCGATTTACTCGAAAACTAAGCTCAAATCAAAAAAAGTTACACTACAAAATCGACTACCAATACTTTCCGGACACCACGTCAAATAAATCAAAAATATTTAATAGAGGAGTATTGATGATAAGAATATGTTTTATCTTACGATTTCCCTTAAATAAATGTATAATATATTATCTAGTTTTGAATAATGATTAGGTTTCAAAGTAGTCATTGCTTTTTTTATTGGAAAGCTACAAAATAAGATTTTGTTTTAAGTTCGTTCTTATTATGCTAGATACACGCCAAACAGACCGAAAATATGTTATTGTAAAATTATTCAAATGGGAGACCCGAATCCTATTTACTATTTCTAAAATGGATATTTCTCATGACAACAAACCCTTACACGACGAATACGCGACGTAATAAATAAATCATAATATCGACTTACTGCTTTCTGTTCGTGGTTGGTTCGTGGTGTATTCTTTATTATTTGGTAAAAATTTGGCCCTTTGGATGGTTTTCTCCGAAGGGTTTTGAGGACGCGCTGACTTTACGGCCGACTTCACGCACATTGCGCCGTAAACTTGTAAGCACACTATATTCCCTCTTATCTCTGACTCGTGCTGAGAATTCTCCACAACAGTGCTACAGCCAGCATCTCTAGCCGTAACCAGTAACCACGTTTTGCAATCTCTAAAGCCCCTCGCTTTTGGTCACACCGAGATAAGCTGAATTTCATCAAGGAAAGTGAATAATTCCAGCCACGAAATCAGTCTTCGTTCAGACGGTATTTCCCAGAGGAATCAGGTGTTTCTCCAAAGCAGGTTCCGTGGGTTAAATTAGTTACAATAATATTACGTATGGACAAGCGGTTTGGTCTATCCACCCACTTGCATTAATTCATAACACTTTTCTGATTTATCGCCGGTGTCTTAACTTGATAAGTGTTTTTATTGTCACGGAATCGAATTAAAAGCCCACGAATTTGAATAAATTTTCATTATAATGTTCGAATTTGAAGCAGCTTGAATGAATAATTTATTTTAAAGCTCTATCGATTAGGGCACCATAATTTCTAGTTGCCTTACTAAAAAAATCACTTCCTAACTGTTGAACGGTGTTTTAGTTGCACATTGTACAAAGACCGCGCAATTATAGATTCGATTTGTTACTAATTAAAAACAAACTCCAACTGGCATCACCAAAGTTTAGTCAAATCGCGCACGCGCAGTTGTGATTACGTTGAGCAGATTTTCTATGAGCAAGGTACCCGTCGTGGTTGGGTTATAGCAGTTTATGTTTGTAATCTCTACGTGAATCGTGTTTGTATTTCATAAAACTGTCAATTTATTATTATATTTGCATAGTAAAATATATTTACAACTTATTTGTGTTATTTTTCGTCACGAAATTATTCATTGTTGTAAGTTGAAATTTACAACATTTCTGACGTGTTGTCAGAAAGTGAGTTACATAAATATTAAAATTTGAATTTTATGGCCTATTTATTAGAATGTTTATTACAAGCGATGTTTTTTTTAACATAAATGTCTAATACACGTGTTATTAACGTATCCCAGAAAAATGAACGTGAACATTTTTGGGTATGCAAGCAATCCGTTAAATTAAAGCAATTTTATTTTTTTTATTGTATGAACGAGGAAAAAGTGAAGGACTCTTTTCTTGCAAATTCCTTAAATAAAGGGGATTCGTTTTTTGAATTTTGAATTTGTAAAATTTTATTCGTTTTGATTAAAAATGTTTGTGAAAGCTTTTTTTTTCAACTTTTGTATTTGAAGCTTAAAATATGACAATATTTAAACCTTACAGTATATTTCAAATACAAATCTAAAAGGTAATTTTATCTAGTTTCTAAAATGGTATTTGTTTTAACGATATCTTCAAAAATAAGAAATATATAGAATATTTAAGATACCTCGGAAAAATTAAGAAATTCGATGGTTAATTATTTCGAATTACACAGTATACAACAGACAAACAATCCTCTTTGGCTGGATAAGCAGTGTGTGTATATGTATATCTTTTCATGAATTTTTTTTGTCAGTTTTTAATTAGTAAGCTTTTCACATACACGGTCGTTTATCAAAGGCTGTAAATTTTTGTGCCTGAGCTTTGCAAAATAAAATAATACAAGCTTTTTAGCGACGTTTTTTTCTTGAATAAAATTTAAACGTTATCGCCATCTACATGAGGATTATCATTGTAAGCGGCCTGATCTCGAATTTTACACGACGTGGTGCATCACGTTAAGTCCATATTTTCTAGCTTTGTAAAACGTCCTTCTAAATGACATTACGAAAAATGAAAAAAATAAATAAACATAGTACCTACCTTAAAACGAGTTCGTGGAATCGTTGTAATGGAGTCCGTAAAAAATATCTTCTTAATTCAAGAGCTGTTTTCTGAATACCAGCAATTTTTCACACGTCTTTTATAAATTTGGAAACTTGACGTTGTCTAGTCACAACAAATTATTGCTCTTGCTTAAGTGAATATAATTATATCCCGACCAATGAATAGTTATTAGGTCTAATTTGTTTTAGAATTGGGCTGCTCTGGCTTCAGAGGCCCATCCGACGGTTACCCAATAAATTACCAACATATTATTACGAACGTTTTCAATTGATGACTATCAATTACATGTATTTATCGCTGTTAAATAATCAGATTGGTATTATTATTAAGAGAAATTCTTGTTGGTTGTAAGAGGAGACGTATCATTTGTGTTTCTCCGTATATGTAATGTTACTAATTGGAGGGAAAGCAGCGGGAATCTCTGTCCAGGTCTGTAGGGGTTCAATAAAATTCGATTGTTTATTGCTATCCTACTCTCAGCGAGAGGTCGTACGTGACAACATCGTTCTAAGATGACGGCCTCCGTGATCGAGAGATAAGGCTCTTTAAGGTCGCGGGTTGAGATCCTGGCGAGCCAAGTAAATTTTATTTGATTCATTTGTGTTATTTCACAATTAATTTATAAATAACATATAGCATATTTGCGGCACGTTCCAGAGTGGAAGATATTTTCAGTATCGCCCTGGTGTAAGACCACCATTCAGAATTGAAACGTTGCTTGAAATGGTTTTAGCCGTAATTGGTACTAGATCTAATTAGCCAGGTACTTCCCCACCTTCCTCTTAACCATCTCCTTCCTCTCCCCACTATCTTCAGCCTCACAACATACCCCAATTGGTGATGCCGTAGTCTCACTAGTTACAGAGGTTGGGAGCAGTTGGGACTCTTGTGCGATATTCACATAAAAAAAGTTTTTTCTGTCTTCGTCGATGACGAGCTCTCGCTAGGACGAGTATGTAATATTTATTAATAATATAATAATTTATACTTAAGAATATGCACAAAATGATTTTTATGAGCTATGTAGGTAAGTACTTTGACTTTTTAAATTGTTTTTTTTTTTTTTTAACTATTTTACCTGTACCAATATCGGCAATGATAAATTAGCAGCAACACGCACAAAATAAATAATAAAATTCATTCATTCATGAAAATAAGCTCATAAATTTTTGAAAAATAAATGTCTACTAACTAGGTCGAGTAGGGTATCTTTTATTATGTTTTTATTTGTTCGGAATCGAATGAGACCACTCCCAAGTCGATGGAATCAATATTTGGTGGGTTAAATCAGGTTTTTAGCAAAGAAACGTACAAAGTAAGGAACATAACAAGGGTTAACCCCTAGGGGTGTGTTCCGCCACTTCTTTTGGGTGGACTCTAGATTTTCATTTATGCTGCCAAGTAAGACCAAAATAGCATGAATTTTGTGCATATTACTATTTTACTTAAATATGGAAAGTTATACAGGGTGAAGCCAAAAGTTTCTCACGATAATGTTGGTTTTATTTTGCCTTTAAACTGCTAAGAAGTTAAATGGAAGAGGAATATAGGATAAGGATAGGAGACATACTCTGCATTCTGCAATAATACTCTCTTTTATACTAACTTTTGAAGGTTATTCCCGTCAATGTAAATATATCATTGAAGAAGATATTTATAAATCTATACGAAAAAGAAAATGGAAAATTCTAAACTAAATGAAAAAGAAAAACCACAGAAAATTAAAAAGCTAACGGTCGCAACTGGGATTCGAATCCAGGAACTCTCGTCTTACCGGGACAAGCGCATTAACCAATTAGTTTTCTGAAGGCTTCACTTCCACTGCGCAATTCACACGCGGTATTTTTATTTTTACAAATGGGACACACCGTCCGATTCAAAGCAAAAAATCGGATCGTTAGTAGGCACAACCGCCAGCCGAATTATTATTACTAGTGGTCGCCCAATGGTCGAAATTCGACCATAATTGTAATGTTTTTTTATTTTTATTTAATGTGTTTTTTATGCATAATTTAAAAAAAATATTAGCATTCTGCACTCCCTCTATATAAATTATAAGTGTGCGAAATTTCATACTCCTCCGTCCGCGCAATTTTCGTAAAAAGGGGTACAAAGTTTTTGCTTCACGTATTAATATACTCATGATGATTTCCTTTGTCGGGCCGTCGGAATAATACGGCAGTGTTTTATATCGGATCGTGAGGAGTCCGTTTATATCTTCTTGTGGCGTCCCGGACATATTCTTTCTTCCACTTGCGCGTCGTACATTTTAATGGCACTCCACTCTCCGTATACGAGTGTGTAGTCACTCTACATGTCCAAACTATCTGTGCGTCCCTTTCTTTTTTTTTATTTTTTTATATTAACTCCACACAGGAGGCCCTGAGGGAAATAATTTCCCTCAGGGCCTATGTCATCTTTGGAGATGCTGTGTGGAGGGTGCTGTTGAGGAGAGGAAGGAGTGAACATGGGTCTTGAAGAGACCCATATTGTAGGAGGGAGGAAACACAGAAGCCGGCAAATCGTTCCACAGCCGGGCTGTTGAACTCAAGAACGAGTCGTAGAAACTTTCTTACATCGGCCTTGAAGGATTTTCGGTTCTCGATATGGCCTTAAGTACGTGATTTTACCACACATAATTTTCAGAGATCTCATTTCTATTGAATTTATGCATAGACTTTATAATAAATCAATACAATTTGGGAGGCTTTAGACATAGGTACCGCCGCCCTGTGAACCATTTATTGGTTATTGGTTAACCAACACCCCTGTCATAGGTCGCCCCAAGTGATTCGCTACTTTTAGTGACTTTGGTGGATTCCAGCTGGTGAGGTTTGTCTAGGTCTTGGCGGCGGATGTATTTGCCCAAATACCGGATCGTGAGAGACAGGATGAGGGAGATCTTTTGACTCCAGCAGGATTCTCTCGACCCATCGCCTTGCACCGCAGTGGGAGGGACGGATTCATACATCCGTCAGTCCTGACACATTGACCCTAGATTTCTACCCATTTATATACCTTTTTACTTCCCATAACCTGCTCTCCCTCTCCTTTCAATAAAAAAAACCCTCCACACAGCATCCCCAAAGATGAAATAGGCCCTGAAAGGCTATTCCCTAAAATTTGTGATAAGAGATCATTCTCCCGCGAGAAGTGCTGCCAGATTTGTGTGATTTTGTACAGCCGTTAATGAATAAATAATCATGCATACTTGAGGGAATTCGTGTTTAAAACGACCCAAACTAATATACATGACAGCTCACAGCTGAAATTTTGACATCGGCCGATAGAAAAAGCAAATAACAGCCGTAGAAAATCACACAAATCTGACAGCACTTCTCGCGGGAGAACGATCTCTTATCACAAATTTTAGGGAATAGCCTTTCTGAAGATTTTTTTCCTCATGGCCTCATGGTGTGGAGTTAATGTAAAAAAATGCATATATATAACATTAACTATTCACAATGATGAATCCCTGAAAAACAATTTTCAACATGTTTCAATCAATTGAGCTCGAAAGTTTTGGCAATGTTCCTTTCAATAAGATAATATTATATCCTGCCTTTGTTCTATTAATATAATTTAATGAACATTACATCATTCAAGCAGCATAATTGGCACGGGTAATTAAAATTACAGAACGTTTCATTGATCTGTGCTCGCGAGATCAATGACTGACCTCCATATTATGTATGAATCGAGACGAATTTGCCGTTGTTATGTTATTTAGAATAATTCACCGGAAATTAATATCATTTAGGCTCAGGAATTCTAGTACAAAATATTATTATGACTTTGAACAAATGAATTGATATAAATCAAATACCTGGATTCTGAAAAAATTTGTTTTATTGTTCGTGGTTATTCGTATGATTTATAAATCGATTCAAAATCAACAGATCAAAATACTCGATTGTTTCTATTGTTAGTTTAGTTCTATTGTTTCCGCTCGAATACGAATGAATCCGCTCGACCAACACGCGATCGCGGAGAAATTGACAACTTTGTGACGTCATCAGAGGCATACTATTGAAAAACACTGTCATGTAAATTACACGGTGATCATTTAATGTTAAACTAACACAATTTATAATCTTCGCTATTACAGATGGCGCTAATATAAGAAAAAAAAAATTATAAATTTTTTACGCTGCGTGACCCTTTCAGACAAAACTTAAATTTAGATTTGAGGTCAAAATATCAAAGCAAAATAAAAAAAATATGTGTTTATCAAAAGATTTTGCAAATATCTTGTGTGGATAAGTGCTACAATTTCAATTTCATATAATCTAGAATAACACATTTTTTTAAGAGCTTTAAAACTTACAGTATAGGAAAATATGTAATAAATCGGTAGAAATGCGGGAAGCCGGGCCTTAAGGGGAAAGTAAATTTCAATTTGGGATGCGGGTATGAGTAACGTCGCCCCGGGAACCATTTATTGGATAACCAACACACCAATATTATGAAAAGGTCACCCCAAATGGTTCGTTACGTTTAGTGACTTAGCAGGGGTGCTCGGGATCATCGGGTGTAATGTGTTCAGATCTTGGCGGCGGATGCGCCTGCCCACCAGCTCCGAGCCAGATTCAGAGAGGCCGGTGTGGGGAGACTCTTTGACTTCTGCAACTGGTCTCTCTCTACCCATCGTCTCACACATCTCTCTCCTGGACTCACTCCTAGATTCCCACTTTTCCTCTGATCTTTTCCTTCCCAGAACTATATTTTCTTAAAAGACCCTCCACACAGCATCCAAGATGACATCGGGCCTCAGAGAAATTATTTTTTCAATTTCTCAGGGCCTCCTGTGTGGGGCTAAAGTAAAAAAAAATAACTGGAATTAATTCATCATCTTTTTTTTATAGTACAATCCCCTTAAACTGCAATTAAGCAGTTCGTCAACAGGGTGATAATGTTCAACTACTATAATTGTTCAATTACAATGTTTGTTCAACCACTGTAATGTAAATTTACGTACATAATATTATCACTAATTATTATGTAATGAACTGTACAGATCGTCACAATTAACGTACATGACTTAAGGCGACGCTTCCCGGCCCAAAAAGAAGAGGATGGAGAGATATGTAATTACGAATGTTGTACAGAGCGCGCCAATATTTTCAATGACAAAATTGATAGAGTAAAAATCATTTAAAGAAACATTGTGAATTTTTTCACAAATATAACTTGTAAAATAATAGAAATAGACTTGTTTTAAATAATTTTTGAAGCATACTTTGCGATTTTTTTCTATCGAGGGAATTTCATATAATTTGCGTTTCGGCGTGGAACGTATCTAGATATTATCTTCAAAAATAACATATATTTTTTTAGAGCTTAAAAACTTCAAATGCTTTTTTTTTCCACTCAGAGCTCCACAAAGGAGGCCCTGAAGAAAATAATTTCCCTCAGGGCCTATGTCATCCTTGGGGACGCTGTGTGGAGGGTTTTTTTTAGGGAAAAGGAGGAAAGGAAAGTTCTGGGAAGGAAAAGGGTTTAAGGGGTGGGTAGGAATCTGGGTTTCAGTGTGTCCTGGTCATCCGCCTCCAAGATCTAGACAAACCTCGCCCCATGAACCCGGGCACCCCTGCTAATTCACCAAACGTAACGAACCACTTGTGGTGACCTATGGCAGAGGTGTTGGTGCTTAAGGGAGATATGTAAGAAATCGGACAAAATTCGGATAGCGGCGGCTTAATATAAAGCGTCTCTACTTGTAACCATGTTTTCAGCATATAACTTAATCTATTTGGTGAATCGCAATTTTTTATATTACTTGGTAACATGTTAAATATTTTGGGCACGTTTTATTCCAGGGTTCGCTGTCCGTATTTATAGTTATATTTTGGAACAAGCATTCCTTCATTCTTTGTGAACCTAGTATTATGTTCATGTTCCGTTTACTTTAAGTTTACTTTGAGCAAAAAATGGTTTATAAGTAGTACAAGCTCTTCACAGAAGGCCGAGAAGATGTTAATGACGATGCCGAAAACCGATGAAAACGTTGAAGCAAAAGTGAATAAAATTGTTATAGAGAATCGACGAATCACTATTAGATAATTTGATTAGGATGTCGGCATATCGGTTAGCTCATGCCATGAACTTATGTGCCGTTTGCGTAAAGCAATTCGAAGAAAACGCTCGGATTTGTGGCAAAACAATTCATGGCTTTTGCATCACGATAATTCACCTGCTCAAACATCGTTGCTTGTTCGTGATCGTGACACAGCCAATGTATTCACCAGACATGGCCCCCTGTGACTTTTTCCTGTTCCTAAAACTTAAAAACCCATAAAAGGACAGAGTTTTGCAAGGAGTGAGGAGATAAAGACCGTGTCGCTGGTAGAGCTCAAGGCCATACCAAAAATCGCTTATCAGAAGTGTTTCGAGGATTGGGAAAAGCGCTGGCACAAGTGTATTATATCACAAGCCTCGATGACATTGAGCGAGTTTACAAGCTACTATCTGGGAAATCCACTATCTGTTAGTAAACTCGCTCAGTGTCATCGTATTATTTCCTAACTAGCAGATTGTGGACAATCTACGAAAATAGTTGAAACGTGGTCAACTTTACTCGCTACTCGCTAGCGTTTGCCTAAAGATGGCGGCCCACCAACAGCTGATTTCGTAACTGTTAGAATAGTTCGCACGGGAGTCGTTATTCTCGCTACTGGCTAGCGTGTGGCGCTAGCTGCGAACTCAAGTTTTCTACAAAATGACGACAGAATTATTTGGCGCGGGAGTCGTTATGAGCTGCTACTGTCGCTGCTGAGAGAGTAGACAGTTTTGTGTGTCATCATGACAATCTCACTCGCCGATTCGCCCGCTTTTAAGCTAACCGGTTAGTAGCTTGTAAACACGCAAAATGTAATTGAGGCTTTAGTGGGATCATTTTGAAGGGGGCAAAATAGATATTGATGAATAAATAAATTTATTTGGAGAAATTTTTTTTTTTTAACAAAATGTATGCTGATATTTATTTCTCTTTAATTATATCATCTGGACATTCACTATCCTTACCCAATTGAATTGCTAATTGCACAATGATTACGACCACATCCGTGTGATTCACTTTCAGTTAGCGGAGGATCCTACTAATAATTCATTCCATGCATGTCTTACACGGCGGAGGAAGTGCCTCGTTGGTGGTTTGACAAATCAGACACTGCCTTTGCATTAATTAGCGAATCAATGCGCCCATTGTATTGGCCATATTCATTCACGGACTGGTGATTGATCATTTAGCGGCACCGAATAATTATTCGGGGAATGTGTCAGCCATTTAGATAGGACGAAATACAGACACTATTGTTGCTGTTGCGCTTATTAAAATCATGCCGAAAACAATTGTGTTAATACAAACCAATCATACAATCTTGAGTGCCAAGTTTTGGATCAACCCAATTAAGGACATAAACCTTAGACAGTGTTTCGTCTATCAACATAATTATGGATCGTAGCGAAGTCCTATGAAAGTTTTGTATTTCGTTTGTACGTTCTGTTTTATTGGTTCAATAAAAATTCTGTTTTCAAATCTGAAATTTTCCTGCTTTCTGACTTTTTAATTCGTATTTTTTAAATTTTGTGGTACCTACATGAAAAAAGTTTGAAAAAAGAATTTTCAGAGATAGTGACGTTTCTTTGGACAAATTGTATAATTCCTTATTTGAAATTTAAAATGTTAATTAAATATGTGGTTTATAATTAAGTAGTTAGTTATTTAAGTACCTACTTTAAAATCTTATGATATCTGATTAAATAAAATAAAATTAGAAACATACTTTTTTGATCACGAGGTGTACTATTCACAGAACTATTAACATAAGTAAGAGTTAAATCTCCTCTGGGAAGAAGAAAATTATGGTGGGAAAAGTATATGGAAATAATAGAATATTTGTAAAATCGAACAATGAATGCCATCTTTTGAATATCACGTCAACCTTCCGTTATCCATAAGTTAAGTGTAGTTCTGCCATTGAAAATTCCGTTCTAACATTTCTGTTGTATCTAACAATTAGATACAGATACATCGTTTCCGAGATTTTGTGTGATTTCAACGTGTAGCTAAACATATGTTTAGTTAAGAACTCACTTAGATAATATTAAATCTCACAGCTCCAGGCTCTGCTAACAAAGTAATTTGATTAAACTAAAAATTAAAAGATGTTATGAGTATTTATTGTGATCGAGTGCAATTTGTAAAACTTCAATTTAATTTAAAGTTTTTCTTTTGTATGTTCAATAATATTAATATTATGAAAATAATCTCTTTATTTATAAACGAGTTCTCCTGTGTGATTATTATTGCGCCTGACATCTGTTTCGTCTTCTGAAGGCATTATAAAGCTGTTTGAAAAAATATATTAAGACTTGGCATCCCGAATTTCTACCAATTTACAACATACTTTCTTCACGTTAAGATTTTAAGTGCTTAAAAATATATGTTATTCTTGAAGATCTATGTATGAAATGAAAGGTAAATGTATAAAAAATTTCAAAGGGTTTCTTTAAATGCTGCTTAAGACATTTCATACGAGATTTTCGCTCTATTTTAAACGAGTCGTATTTTATTAAACATTTCACAATTTTCATTTAATAATAACCGTTTTTAATATTAGTGTGCTTCCTCTAACATTCATAATTACATATTCGGTTCTTCTTTTGGAACGCTTATTACCGGACCTTAAAATGCACAGATATCGTTTTTACGATATACCCTGTTATCTATACATTAATACGTGAAGCAAAAAGCCTGTCTCAACACAGGTAAATCCTAGTGAGACAGGCATCAATTAAACCCTATGTAAAACCCTATGTTTATAGATTAATAAAAAAAATAAAAATAAAATAAATAAAAAACCTTTTTACGAAAATTGGGCGGACGGAGGAGTATGAAATTTCGCACACTTATAGTTTATAAGAGAAGGAGTGCAGAATGCTAATATTTTTTTTTTAATTTTGCATAAAAAAGACATTAAATCAATAAAAAAACATTACACATTAAATTTATAATACTATTATATATTAATATTACTTTTATAATGTTGGTATATTACATTAAAAAATAGTAATAATACCTACCTATTATATTCCTCTTACCTACCCACCATACATTGGACATGCATTGGATTACTTGATAAATTAATTAAGGTGCCGACCAAAAACGAATGCAGTTGATTTTTTCCCTTGCCCCGGTGTTTAACGTTTTGTTAAATAATGTTCGGGCATGTTGGATGATTCCGTCACGCACGTGGCTGTGGGCTTCTCGTCTCTCTTTACCTCACCCTACTGTTGGTGTACCCCTTCTCCTTCCCACTCCCTCGACATGCTGGTATGTTCCTTTGTTTCCTCTGCGTGCCCGCACGCACCCGCTACAATGTTTACACTTCCATTACTGCGTGACAATACCATTTTTCCTTAATCGCATCTTCAATGGAGGCGGTAATTTAAAAATAATTATACAAATTGAATTAAGGATGATTATATTGTTTATGACCATTTTTAGAAACGCGTTTTTCTGTGAACATTCTCTCACGTTTCTAATGTCTCTGAATCAAATTATTCCATTAAAATACATTACTTCAAACGTGTAGCGTGTTTTAATATTGGGGTAATAAAAAAATATTTGGATCACATCTAGGGAACGCCGTTTTTCTGAAAAATCACCTAAAGGGCGTAGTGGTTTCTTCCCGGCTTAACCCGAATTTGGATGATAGTAGGTATATAAATACGTATTTATTTCATATTTTGTTGGTACCACGTACCCTGAATTTTTATTTTTTTTAAAGAAAGACAATCATTCTCGGGTTACGAATAATCCAATAATGCAATGTTTGAAAATTTCCTACTACCACCCCATTAAGCCGAAAATATTGTTTGAGTTGTGATGGAGGACTTAGCCAGCCGTGGAATCGAACACGCGACGCCCAAACGCGATGCCCACCCAGCCACTGACATTATTTGTGAATACAACATAACATAATATAACATAAATATTTCAAAAACACTCTCCTAATAAAGCAGATGCTTTTGCTCAGGAGAGAGCAATTATATATTTTTACATAAATAATATAAAACAAACGATTTGTCTCCTTCCTTTTTTCAGTTACAAGGATATTGAATAATATAGGTTATCATAGAAATTAATTTTTCCTAATATTCTCAGTGAACTATAAACACCATGTTTTTGAAATTCGACTGTCAAAATGTAAGTAGTGTTTCTTGAAGCTTATTTTTTTTAATAAAATATAATGTGACGTAAAGCCGAATTTACATTATGCAACTAGTTGCATGCATGTTCCAAATAATTGCACGATACCTACAATTTGGTATGAATTGCTCAAATTTAGTGTCGTGCAACCTTCAGTATCACATCAACCTTGGTAACACCAACATCAAAGCTTTTTTCTGCAATGCACAATGTTGTTTTACTCAACTCTCACGCAGTTACAACTCCCATGTCCATTCAGCTAAAATGTTGTGACACTAGTTGCGCCACGTTTTTACATTACGTAATTAGTTGCATACCACCAGTGGTGCCGTAATTTCACGCTAGCGCGATTCTTATTTTGTAGCACACAACTATATGTTAATACATGAAACTAGCAGTGTAACTAATGTTGTATAACTGTGCGCAACTAGTTAAGTAGTGTTAATTCAGCTGAAATGGGAAAACTAATGAAAACTTACGCACAAAACATCATTTTCTTTTGTTATTCACTTATACGGAAAACCTCTAAAAAGTTTCGAAAATTCCAATTAAAATAAGAGTTGCTCCCGCCTGATAGAGTTGCCCTCTGCGCATATATTTTTCCTTTTACTTTTAGCTATATTATATAATCTGACCTAAATTATATTATTATTGTGGCGCAAACCAAAGTTTGATGGTGAGAGATAAAAGCTCAGATCACCTTCAGAAATGCGAAAAGCCTTGAGAAAGCAAGTTGTTTCACGAACAAACCCGATAAGAATAATAAATGCTGGCTTGCTAGCTGATATTATTTCGCAGAGCTTTGGATATTGTTAACCAAACGATGAAACTTGCAAAGAACTTATCTGGAATTTACATAATCAATCACCAGAGACGGCTTATTTAATATAATAATCTAATTTAAGCGTTAGAGAATGATATAGATCAATGACCTCAACTTTTAAATCGGTGGCGTCGTTTTGTGGATTATCTGGATTCAAAAAACCTATGGATTTAAAAATTGTTTTTTTCTTTTCTTTTTTAGTTCCGTCTTTGGCTGCCTGCAATGTTAACCGTGTCTAGCTGTAGCATAGCTCTAAAAAATAAGCAAAAAGTTCGTTCCTTGTTTTATATTTTACTAGTTTTATTACCCGGATTTGCCCGCGCTTCAACACTGTCTTTTAGCACAATTGATAGTTGAATGAATTATTTATGATATTATATTTGATAGTTGAATGAATTTGGAAGCTTCTTAGCTCATGCAGGAAATGAGATAGTAAGGTGAAAATCAGTTTCTTTGACTTGGATATTCGGCATAGAACAAGCTGTGCAAAGATGACGACGCCAGAGCCCAGTAGAGTTTTGCTGCTTTAGTAAAATGAAAGCAACTAACAGATGTTTTGCATTATTGCTAAGATTAGCTTAATTTCCGGATTCGCCCGAGATGCGAAACTCTTTTCTCTGAAAGCTTTTTATTTGAAAGTATGGAATATATGATATTGCGTATCTTCTTGTTTCTTCTAGTTTTTCTTGGCTCTTCTTGCCTCTTCTTGGCTCACCTTGGTTCTTCTTGTATCTTGTCTTTTCTCGCACATTCTTACTTCTTACCGACCCTTCGTATCTATCCTGGTCTCTTCTTGGATATTCTTGTCTCTTCTTGCCTCTTATTGCATCTTCTCGCCCCTTCTTGGTTCGTCTTGCCTCTTCTCGGCTCATCTTCAATTTTTGTACTTCTTACCGCTGCTCCTAGTCTCTTCTAGCTTCTCCTAGTCTCGTCTAGTGTCTTCTTAGCTCTTCCAGTTTTTTCTCTGATCTTTTTGCCTCTTCCTACCTCTTCTTGACTCCTCTTACCTCTTCTTGACTCTCTACCTCTTCATAAATCTTCTTCTTCTTGACTCTTCTTACCTCTTCTTACATCTTCTTATATCTTCTCTTCTCGGCTCTTCCTTACATCTTCTTATATCTTCTTGCATCTTCTCGGCTCTCTTGCCTCTTCTTGAATCTTCTCCGTCCCGATATATTAACTGAGGAATAATATTATTATTTCACAATTTATTTTATTTATTTCACCATACTATTCTATTTATTTCGCCATACTATTGAAGAACAGTGAACAGGTACTTAATAAATTTCACACTTTATTTTATTAATGTCACCATTAATTTGATTTATTTTACAGTATTATTCATCTGTTCATATATTGGGGCGCACCGATGCATAGACACTTCCAAAAAGAAACCTATTTATCTTTTACAGTTTCTGAGAACCTTCAGAGAGACGAGATTATGAAAACTCATAAAATAATATATCTCTTCAAAAACAGGCAATAATGGATTTTTGAAGGCCGTGAATTTCGAACTTCAAATTGTGTGAAGTTGTAGAATGAAGTTGTAAAATCAAATGGCCCTCAGGAAATTGTGTGCTTGTGTTATTCATTCATGGTTTTCTTCTCTCTCACTTTGTTATGTTTGGTGCATTATTTAATATTCAGGACGTCCTGCAATAACACCGCACCCACACGTGCAGTCTCCGTGCAGTGGCGTTGCAGTCACTCAGCACTCAGCAAGTGCACTACGTGCAGTCTATATATATTAGGGTGAGCCGTCAATTTGATTTTTTTGAGCTTTTTGACTTATTAAATATCAATAATTATAGACGTAACTGTGTATACTTGTACGCGTGTGAATTCTTCCTCCACACGCTTGTCTACACTGTTCACTTGTCGAGTTAGCAGTTACGTGTATGGCTGGCCGAACTATTAAGGATATTTTAAATGATACAAATGGGTTTTTTTGTCATTAACATAATGAATCATTTTTAATCTTGGAGTAGTGAAACACCACAAAATAGTTTTGACATGACATTTTTGGTTATTTTTTTCGTTTTAGCATTCAAATGCTTATTGGCATTAGATATGACCCAAACAGCACGAACTTAGGATTGTGTATATTGGTTTCAAATCCGACAGTGATTTCCTAAGAAACGTCAGCGAGAAATAGGCTTTGATCTTTGTCATATCCTCAGCGTTCCCTCCAGAGACATTAGTTATTTGTTAGTACCTACTGGGAACAGTATTCCCCAGTACTACGGGATGCTTATTAAAAGATTTAGGTTATTTCAATTCAATTCAATTCAATTTATTAACTTTAAAAACATAACAAAATCAAAATATCAAATTGTTTTTAAAATAGAGAAAATATTAAGATTAAAGTATATTTAAGCAATTTATATAATACAAACAATTTAAACATCTAATTAAATGAAGACATTATGAGCGAAACTCAATCGAAAATCTGGAAACAGAAAAATCAGAAAAAGATATTGGCACCTCTGGGACTCGACCAGATTTTCGATTGAGTTTCGCTCATAATGTCTTCATTTAATTAAATATTACAGTTTGAGGTTTTACTCATAAAGTTAAAATAATAAATAATAATATTCATCCCAGACTTGGAGAAGAGTCAATAGATGTCGCACATTAAAAAAAAATAAAAAAATAAAATAAAATGGATAATAATTTATCCAGACACCATCTAGATTGCATTTAGTTCGAGTTGAATCTTGCAATCATTCATAAAGATGGCAGCCAATAAAAATATGCGGTAAGAAAAATGAAGATAATATGGGTGGTTCTTAGTCGAAGTATGGTACAGTTAAAAGTGACCGAATTGGATATCGACACCTTAGCTCAGTGGATAAGAGCCCCAACCCGGAAAGTAGGGAGGTCCTGGGTTCGAGTCCCAGAGGTGCCAATATCTTTTTCTGATTTTTCTGTTTCCAGATTTTCGATTGAGTTTCGCTCATAATGTCTTCATTTAATTAAATATTACAGTTTGAGGTTTTACTCATAAAGTTAAAATAATAAATAATAAATTAAAACATCAATGAACAATTTAAAAATCAATGAAGCACAATCAGACTAACAGCAATAAAGCTTGCTGTCTAAATTTTGCTTCATTGTTACTAAGCATGTCGATATTCAAAGTGATTCTATTTAATAACAAGACTGCTCTCCCGACTGGCATAACCATTGGCAAGTTAGTTCTGCAAGCCGGGAGATAAAACAGTCTGTGCTGTCGGTGACGGAGATAACCATCGGGAATATAGAAACTCATGCTCTCCATAATAGCCGAGTTTTCGAACCGTCCACGAATCAGTCTGAAAAAATGTGTTATAAAGAGCGCATCCTTTCTGACTCTTCCACCCGTAGACGGTTCATACCGAGCATGCCCAAGAGAAAGTCGGTAGGTTATTTATTAAGAAAGTTATTTGGAACACAGTGACTGCTTATTGACGTATCGTAAATTATAATTCGGAGGACTAACGTTTTTTTCTGATTGAAAGCTAGGTTTTGTCTGCGGAGCTCTAGAATCATCTACCTTCGGTCACATTTCACCGGTCACATGTCGGAAACCATGTGACCCGAAGAACCCATAGACAACTAAACCATGTGACCCGAAGAACCCATAGACAACTAAACCATGTGACCCGAAGAACCCATAGACAACTAAACCATGTGACCCGAAGAACCCATAGACAACTAAAGTAATGTGAGAACTAATCTTAGACTAATTATGATACATTACATTGCTTTGCTTACTTATTATGTTTAGCTATAAAGGTTTTTTTTATTATTTTGTCTTCTCTGAAGTCTAATAAGTCATCTGACCCACGCTGTAAGCTGTCAATGAACTGGTGTAAATTTTACCTGTTCGACGTTCGTGTCGATTCTTTGCTGCGAACTTGGTGTTGCTTCGTTCTTTTCCCAAAAACTCGGTATTTCGGCTCGCGTGTGTATATACAACATTATCGCTTTAACGACCCACCCTGATATGCAGTCTGTGCATCTGCTTTCATCTGCAGGTACTAGGAACCCGCTAGCCGGGTCCGGGTCTGGGTCTTGCACGACCCGCGACGTTTCGCTGGTTTGCATAATGACAGATTAATTCATGTAAATGTCGTTCTAAGAAAATTGAGTTGAGGATGTCGGAGGGTTTTAATGGGCTTGGTGTCACTTGAGCTTGATTAACAAATTGACTGGAATGTTTTAAAGTGAGCTTGGCGCCTTTCTCCTTTATTTTGAACAGACCTCGCTTCCTTATTGGAAGCCGAGTAGGGTTTTAACCTTATCTTCAACACACTGGAAATGATACGTAATAATGGCCTTCACAACTGCGATGTAATCTAGTACGGCAAATCATAAGCCTTAAGTCCCCTCTTACACAAACAAGAATATCTTTAATTCTACTATACTTACTATTCTACTGTTTCATTCTATCGGTGACCGGACAACTCGAAATAAACCAACTCAGAACCATCTCAGATAAGTCATTTAGAGTGATAAAAAAATATAGGTATAAAAAATTGTTTAAATAGGTTCCGTTAGGTTAGGGTTGTCGGCTAATTTAAAATTATTTTTTTCATAGCTTTTAATGACTTCTCAAGGAGGTGTTGAGTTGACTTTATTCTCAGTCGGCATGGAACCCATTCTATCAATTTCACTCACTATGTTACACGGCACGATCTAGTGAACATATTTAAATCGGTCATGTCAAGCGTCAGAATAACAGAAGAATTTGTATAAGACGGTGTATGCATGCGAATGAAGCTTGGAGTGTGCGCCAAGACCGAGTGTGCGCCAAGATCGAGTCCTCTCTGCCTACCCCTGCGGGGAAAAGGCGTATTAGTTAGTTATCTTCCTCTCTTTAGAATCAATTCAGTTTCATCCCACACTTTTCTTTGTGAAACTAATATTATTTTTTATATTTTGTTATTGTGTTATAATATTGTTTTTTCCGCCTACAACATAAGTCTCTTCAAGACCAGATTCCCGTAAAAAACTAAGTTATTTTCTATATGACCAACCCAGTTAGAGATAAAATTCCTCCGTGATCCCATCCATTTCAAAGAATATGGTGGAATATAACATACGTTCAAACAAACTAATATAATGGAAACTAACGTACCTTCAAGCCAGTTGCAGATCCTCCAGAATCTAATATGGTAGAATATAAGATACGTTCAATCTTAGCCAATCGTCTGGAGCCTCAAAATACCTTAAAAAACCCTCGATTCTGGGCACTACTGTTCAGAAATGGGCTGTCCGTTTGATAGATTCTCCTGTCTTAATAAACGGATTGCAATCTTTAGAGCACAGGCGTCGGGTGGGAATGCTGTCCATGTTATACCGGTATTTTAATGGAAGATGCTCCTAGAAACCAGCGTCATTGATTCCATCGGCGGTCCAAACGCGCGTCCAACATTTGTATACAGTTGACATTTGTCACATGAGAACAGGTTTATGAGTTCAACAGCTTAGCTGTGGAACGATTTCCCTCCTATAACACGAATCTCTTGAAGACCAGGTTCACTAAAATCGACCCTTAAAAAACAAATTTTTCTAGAAACTATTTTTTTTCAAACTATTTTCAACAAATTTTTCAAACTATTTTTCTAGAACACATCTATTTTCACCTAGTTGAGCTAGTTGAGCCGTCTCTTCAGCCGGCTAGTAGCTAATTTCAAATATTATTTTTGGTTTGACTGAGGATTGAACCTTCCTTCCCAGGGACTGGAGTCATCACCGCCAACCAAATCAATTGCCAAATCCTAATAGGATACTACCAACATTTATTTCGTATGTTAACTGCCGTAAATTTTAAAATATAAAATCACCCAATTTCAAAGGAATGCCTATATGTGCACGTATGTACGTGCCACCAAAAGTTATCATCGACAATGAGTTTATCTGCCAAGATTCAGCTCGATCGGATGTCGAGAAGTGGGTTAATTTCCGCTTCCAAGATTCCATGTCATTAATTTATTCATTCAATCAAGAAAACCGAATCTAAATTCAAATATGTAATACTATTTAAAAAGGTCAATCAGCTCATAAAAAGCACTTGTTACGAATTAGATCCATGAATTAAACCATCCCTGCTGGCATTGGCCCTTATCTTGTTCTGATGACAGCATTCGGTAGAACCATCCCCTAGTCCTGGTCCTAGTCTAACTGGGACAGCTATAATGAAGCGAGCATTCGTTTCGCTTGAGGACTGAGAGACGAGTGAGTGGTGACGCACCGCGACAAGTGGCTAGCACACAGTGGGCGCCTCTTCAACTACTAAATTGTTTAGCCGTTGTGTGTGTAACATCGTGGCAGAAACTTGTCCTCCCTTTGTACACAATAGATTGTATAAGATGAAATTTAATATACAATAAAATAATAACATTCATCTTCCAATTAGATTAACAATATAATAATTGTACTAAGTTTTATGAACAGTAGACTCTCGACAAAAAACGTATATTCCCATTTTTCTCTCATTTTAAATCAAAACCAAAATTTCCTCTGAAATCATAATCTTTGTAAGTGGGTACTTAAATACCTTTACAATTAATATACTCGACGATTTCACATTTGAAAATTAATCTTAGCTGAACCTGTCGTGTACCGTCATGAGCGCCAGCTGATTCTGTAATATTCATAGAATAATGAATATAACACAAGAAGAGCCTTCCGTACACATTTGAATGGAAAAAAATGTGCCACCGACTAAGTCTTTTTTTATGAGGACATTACGGATGGTTTTGAAAAATAATTAAGTTTTTAATTTTGTTGTTTAAATAACTAAAGCGTACTCTGTCCATTTAAATCATCATGATTCTTTTTTAATTCAGTGATATTCGTTTAAATTGGTTCCATGCCAACTTAGAAAAAATTCAACTCAACACCTCTTTGAAAAGTCAAAAAAATAATTTTGAAATAGCCCATACCTAACCTAACGTAACATATTTAACCAATTTTTAATATATTTTTTTCACTTCACTGACTTTTTCGAGGTGGTTCTGAGTTGGTTTCATTCTGAGTTGTCCTGTGACCATTTTAATTATCATGGTAAAATCAGGCCTATAATTGGATCACGAAGCACGCCCTCAAGGGATTTCTTGTGATTTTCTTTATTCTATGGTAATATCCTACTTTTTTTTAAGTGATTTTTTTGTAAATTGTACTATCTTTTGATATTTTTTTTATGAAAATAGTTCAAATCTAACGCAAGTATTTTCCTTTGAATAGAAATTTATATTTTTTTATCGTGTCTATCGCTGCGGCGCACAACAGTTTAAAATGGCCGCCATCTTGAACCGGAACGCAACAAACAAATTTACAGACATATTTAATGCCAAACGGTTGAGTCAAAACGGGAATACGCTACGCTCAGTATATTAGTATATATATAAATACTTTAAGTTTATATATTGTATATGTATTGAAATATTTAGCTTTGCCCGGTTAGTGGCTGAGTTGGAATCGCATTTGGGCCGCACCCAGGCGTCGCGTATTCGATTCCTCGGCTGGCTAACTCCTCCATCACAACACAAATCTTTGGAAAAAAATGTTATTTTTTTGCTTTGTAATTGAAATTTATTTCGTGGGGACCATTGTGTTTATTGTTTGATTATTTAATCTTAACGTTCCTTTATATAAATGTTCGTCACCGTGATCAGATTAATTTAGCGATAATAATATTTCCTTCTTCGACATTCACGCGGTTCGACGTACCATTTACTTTTATCAAAATGGAATCAGAGGGCGCCGCGCGTGTGACCCACAAAACCCGTAAAACCTAGAGTTCACGCAAAAGCGACAAAGTATTTTCCCCTTTCGTAAGAAAATATCACGACAACGCAATGCGGTATTCAAACAGTGAAAAGGGCGTGAAGGAAACCGAATATACACTTTATTAATTTTATACATTTTTGCCTTCCGCTCTAGCCTAGAAGAAAATAATAACAATAAGCTATTCTTCCGTATACAGGGTGTAACAGCACGTACCCGAAGTATTTCCAGCGTTTCCTGAGCATATTTGGAGTAAAAATTGTAGATGTCATTTTGCCGTTCGGTGATATTTTTTAAAATTAAAAACTAACCAAGTAACAGAGGGGAAGGACCGCCAAACAACTCCTTGCCTCATTCATATTCATACATGTCTCTTATTCTTCACCGTTATATTTTCTTCTGACTCTTGATATGGCCTCACTCAAGTACTGATTCACTTGATAGTGCCATGTCTTCTTCGGGCGACCCCGACTTCTTCTACCATTCTTCGTTCCACTCTGTTCTTCGTTCATTCGCTCCACATGCCCAAACCATCTGAGCATCCCTTTCTTAATCTTACTCATTACGCTTACATCAGCCTCCCGTACTTTGCGGATCTCCATATTTCTCATACGAAAATACATGATTTTATCACACATACACCTCAACGATCTAATTCGTAAGGAATTCAGTCTACTTTCATCCTTCTTCTGCCAGTTCCATGCCTCGCTGGCATATATCAGGGTAGGTACTAGCACACCATTATAATCTGCTAACTTATTTTATTTTATTTATTTGAGACACAAACAGGATATTTATAGAACATTCTTGTGGGTAATACAAAAAAAAATTAAAATACAAAAATAAATATCCCTAGTCTGCAGTAATCACATTTGCATAATCACAAAAGCAAACACATGAAAAACAATGCCAGTATTTTTATACATAGCTTAATTACAAAATTTGAAAGACATAATAAGTAGAATATATTTATGAAGTATATATTAAAAAATAATAAAACAAACAAATTTCTTATTATTTTTTAGGTACAAAAATCGTGGAGATATTTCTTGAAACAAGTCATATTATTCACAAAAATATCTATGATAGTGTGCGTTTTAGCAAGATCGTTGTATGGTGCTTCCATCACACTTCGAAACTGAGTAGCCTTGCGGGTCGCGCGACAAGCATTCCGTCTCACGGAGCAGCACGGTAACACACAAAACAGCGCGCGTTTCACGTGATCCCTTCGTGGCGTAAAGGAGTGCCATCAGTAACGACGTGTGATCGAAATTTTTTTTTCTTAATTAAAAAATAATCATCAAACAGTAAAATGACATTTTCATTTTTACTCCAAAAATGCTCAGGAATCGCTGATTACAATCCTTCGGGTACGTGCTGCTACACCCTGTATGTAGCGTTTATTTTCCTTCGTTACGGCCGTTCACCAACAAAGCTGCTACAAGATTGCCATTTCCGTTTTACGCAAGAAAAAATAAATGACGGAATATACGCCTTTTGTGGCTGAATTACTTAGTAGATTCAGAATGGTTGGAATTGTAACTCTTACTTTTTGTTGCTTTGCCGAAATAAGATCGGAATATACTACTTTTAGTTCGGTCCCAACTGCCGTGAGTCGGCTGGTTATGGCACCCCCAATATTGGGTAATGTTGTGGGGAATGGAAGAGAAGGGTTAAATGAGATTAGTAATAACCTGAGGCTATCGCTGTTACTGAAACTAAGTAAGACTAAATCAAGTTACATTTCGATTCTGAATGTTAGTTTCTGACCTGTGCGAAAGTAATAAATGTCGCTCCAGTGACAGCAAAGGTGGTAAACCCTTATTTTACAATTATATAACACATTGCAGATACATTTTGGGAGGCGGGTTTGGGTACCGCCGCCCGGAAATCATTTATTGGATAATCAACACCTCTGCCGCAGGCACTCCAAGTGGTTCGCTATGGTGTGAGGTTTGTCAAGGTCTCCTGCTGCGTGGCGGGCCGTATCGAGAAGCTCTCTCAAAACCTCTCCAGCCAGGATCCCTCGACCCATCATCGCCTTGCACCGTAGTTGAAGGGATGGATCATACGTCCGTCACTCCTGGACACACTGACTCCCATATTCCTACTCACCGGTTATACCTCTTCTTCCCAGAATTCCCTCTACTTTCTTTCCTTAAAAAAACCTCCACACCTCCCCTAAGATGACAGGCTCTGAGAGAAATTATTTTCCTCAGGGCCTCCTGTGTGGAGCTAATGTAAATAAAATATAAAAAAATACACCAAGAAAACGGCGTCATGCCGCAATCCAAAGCTTTCACAAATTCGTTGCAGATATTTCAAAACTTCCAAGCTTTCCACCGTTATTGTAAATCCCCGCAGGACATAAATATCTTTCAGTTGCATTTTAAATCTGCATAACAAGGAGATGTTTCGGATGCAACAAACACGGCACATAAAAGTACATTAATATCTCAAAGCTCAAATATTTTACGAATGTCGAAAACGGAATAAAATTACAATATTTCCTCTTCCAACGGCAGGGAAAGAATTCCCGCAGTCACATTTCGCATAATAATATTTGCGAATTGAGTTATATGACACAAAACACAAAGAGTTGAATGTTGTTATTATACAACCGTGATCAAAATGTACTGAATTCCTAATGAATGCTTATGTTATTACCGTGACAATTCACGGTTACGGTACCGTAACGGCAAAAAAGGCAATAAACATACCTTCCTTATTCCTATAGCGCTGCAGCTCTTTCAAAAGATGAGATACACAATGTACGTAGGTCTGTTTCCTCCATAGGAAAAAAGTGATAATTTTCTTGCATCTCTCTCACTTATCGCACCGTGACGTCTCCGTAGACCACTACAGTACTACTAGCTGTGACGATAATTTTGAAGGTATGGAATATAGTTACAAGAATAACATTGAAGTGTGAGTTAATTCCAAAAATTAAAAAAAATGTTAAATGTCAATGCGCTGATAGTTTTGCTTTTTTTATTAAACATATAAAGCTCCAGTTCTTTCTTACACACTAAATAACAACAGTCAAAAATGATATGTGTAAGAAGTCGGTAGAAATTCGAGTAGCGGCGGCTTCAGTCTCAGAGTATACCTCAATTGGGGATGACATAGAATCACTGGCTCCAGATGGAAGCTTGTGCCGTAGTTGGAACTCTTGTGCGGTATTCACATAAAAAATACAAAAATAAATAAAAGTAGTAGTAAAATTCAGATCGTTATTCTCTCATAAAACAATATTGCTTGGCTTACAAAATATAATATTTTTTGTTTATCACGTTTTTCATAAAACAAAAAAAAATGGTGGAGACGGTTCGGTACTTTCTGTCAGACCGTGTAGGTATTTAATGTCTCTATGGCGCCACCATGTCTAGTGTCATTTGTTTTGCCAGCTGAACAAGCGGGGTTAGTTCGTGGAACCGCCTGTATTATGCGAGCATTATGGCGAAAGGGGAGCTCTGACCTTCGATATTCTCATTCCAATGATGCGATGGGGCAATAACAGTGGCCATTTTGGAACTTTCTAGTCCTTAGAGACCTGCCGGTTCAGCGCGGGACCTTGCACTATTGTAGTCGCCGGACGGAGGTATTGATTTAATATTGAATGCCTGTTTAATGAAGGGATAACAAAGTTAATATTAATGACGCTCAGGGAAGTAGGCCGCAGAAGTGCCCCGCGATGGGGCGAGCCAAGGAAGGGAGGAATACTCCGAGGGTTAAATAACTTCGACTGTGAAAAGGCAAAAGAGAATAAATTACTACGTTATTATAATGAATTATTTTTGGGGATAATTTTTTTTTTTTACATCCTCCACACAGGAGGCCCTGAGGCAAAAAAATGGCCTCAGTGCCTATGTAATCTTTGGAGATGCTGTGTGAAGGGTCTTTTTTAGGGAAGGAGGAGAGGAAGTTCTGGGAAGGAAAGAGGTATGTGGGGTGGGTAGGAATCTGGAGGTGAGTATGTTCAGGAGTGACGGATATATGAATCCATCCCTCCCACTGCGGTAAGTCGATGTTCCGATAGATTAGAATGTCTCCCTCAATCAGCTTCTCCCCATCCGGCCCGCAGTTGGTGGGTAGACGCATCGTAGAAACCTCGCCCCATTAACCCGGGCACCCCTGCTAAGTCACCAAATGTAGCGGCAGAGGTGTTGGTCATTCAATAAACGGTTCCTGGGGCGGCAGTGCCAATTTCCGCCTGCCAAATTATGCCTTGTTGCGCTACCGCCTTCTTTAGCCAACGTTTCGGACAGCATTTCAGTGTTCGTCTTTAGGGCGGTTCCATGACAACTCAGAATCTACTCAACTCAACACCTCTTTGGAAAGTCATTGAAGGCTATGAAAAAAATAAAAAATAAAATATAACCTTACCTAACGTAAACTATTTAACCAATTTTTCATTACTTTTAATGACTTTTCAAAGGAGGTGTTGAGTTCATTCCGAGTTGTTCGGAAACCCATCAGCGCATTTGTAAAATGTGTGTGCTTATTTTATTTTTTATTAATATTGGTTTCATTTACATTTTCATAATATAGCTTACATATTTTATACACTCTCCTAAGAAAGCAGATGCTTGAGTTTAGGAGAGGACAACTTGTTAATAACTAAGAATTATTTAAAAAAAAATTAAAGATCCTTATCACAAACTAAAGAGTTTAACTTGTGAATGTACGTAAATGTGTTGCCAGCTCCAATCCTCTAGGGCTGGTATTACAGTACAATTTAAAATGGTTTTCTGCGTTTAATTTTGGTGAAGCCGTCAGTTACCGGATACCAAAAACTATTGTAGCCCCTTCGTTCCTATTATTAATGAGATTTTTTGCATTTCAAAAAATACTGTCCGAAACTTTGGTTAAAGAAGGAGATAGTGCAACACGGCAAACACCCCCAAACAAATCACTATATACATACTTTTAGCCATGAAAACCTCAAATAAAATCGCAAATTTTCATCATTTTGAGCCACTCTCAGAAAATAGTGAAATACTGTCCAGCATGTACATAAATAGAACATGGTGCGTTTGTAGTGCGCGTGAGTAATTTTTTGCTCTCAATCTGGCTAAGCTTACTTTTCCTTTGATTTCTAATAAAAGATGGTAAAGTTCATAATAAAATATTACATCATATTTATTCATTTTTGGCAAAACGTGTGTTTTTCTATGCAGGAATAAAAAACCAAAAATAGAATATATTTTCGCAAAAATTGAGGGTGGATTTATTTTGCCCTTTATAATCGAGGGCTTAACGACGATTTTATATTCTTACTTGAAAGGCTTTCGTTTGATGGTCTTTTTATACGCACTACAAACAAATATATAAAAGCGAACTAATGCATTATATTTTCTTCTCGGCTGTAAATATGATGTTCTTGTATGAGAATATAAAAGGATCGTTGAATTATTGCTTTTTTATTTGAAAACGTTAAGGGGGTATTCTAGTCTAGAAAAAAAAAATTTTTCTTCACATTTCCAAAGTTTAAATATTCAAAAATATCTCCTTAAAAGGACTGAAATTCGTATTATTTTAAAAGTAATAACCATTTTAAATTCGCGGTTTAGACAGAATCTATTCTAAATAGAAAAATCTAAATAGAACAAAATTTTAAACACATTTTTCTCGAACCACTTTTTTTCGAGATGGTTGACACGATATCTCAAGTTCTACTAAATCAATTTACTTGAAATTTGGTGTGAACCTTCTCTATATATTACTTTATGGCGTGAACCAGAACTAAAACAAAATTTTAATTTTTACTATTCTAAAAAAATTCGGAAAGTCTAAAAAATGTCTCTTTTTTTTAGACAGCCGCCATTTTGTGAAAAAAATTTTAAGACTTCTCCGAAGTTCATGCCATAGCAGCATTGTTTGTATTAAAAATATTTTTTTTTGGATTACTAGGAGGGTTGCAATCGTGTCAACCAGGGTGCGCCATATTTTTGAGACCCCCCACGTCAACACCCTGTAACATTGAATTTATTTTGAATTTTTTCGTTTGATTTTTTTTATGTATTCTTTAATGTTTAATAAATATTTGTTAAAATAATGGCTACAAAAATATTATTGGTTTTTTTATTGCTCCTGAAAAAACACCCACAATTTATGCTTCTAGACTAGAATACCCCCTTAAGTTAAACACGGTTAAGTTACAGAGTTGAGTGGATAACACATTCTCAATTATTATGTTTTCCTTTAGTAATTGGGTGTGAATTCTTACTATGTATTTGCTTGTTTCTTTTTCATTCTATTTTCTAATAATGTGTTTTTCTTTGTTACAGGTAAGTTTCAAAGAGTCCACCTCAGATATGAAGACTCCACAGAGCTCAAGAGAAACTTTAACCATTTTAAAGTCCCTGTAGTAAGTTTATACAAATGTGTTTCCTGCATAAAATTTCGTGGGTTTATCGCTGAAAAGATTCATCGAAAACCATTTCCATGCATGCAATTCGAAATATGAAAATCTTAGAATACATGAAAATTCTATAAAGGTAAAATAAAAGCTCCTATGTTCTTATGTAACCTCGCCTGATATATTTTCTTCCTTGACAGGTCCATTAAAGTTGTCTGGACGTAAAACGTGATTCAGAAGGAAATAAAATGAATTATTCCACTCTAAATCAATTTTTGTTTATAAAGTTGCATTTTACGATTTTTGCAATGTCGTTAAATTTGAGGATCAAAGCCTTCAGTAATGTTGACGATAAAATCCAAGATTTCCATAAATATGATTTTATGGTTATCCATAAACAACGGCGATGTGCCCGTTAAAATTCTATTTCTACTTCTTTGTTCGATTGAAATTATTTCGAATGTATTAAAAGTCAGCCCTGCAAGCTAAATCAAATACGCGCATATGCCTACGATTTTATAACAAAGACGAAAACTTGCAGAATGTTCCCAACTTGGAATAAATACACGACGGGCTACGTAAAAAACATTGATAGTTCATCAATCGTTACATGTTACTTACTGTTTAGTTGAAATACATGTACCTTCTTTAAATTGATTTAAAAAAAATGTTTTCTAGTAAGGATTTTTTTTATTTATTTTAGGAACATAAACAGTCTTAATAATATTATATTCAGAGGAGGATGAAAAAATGATCAATAAATAATGTTAACAGATAAGTTTTTAGAAAAATAAAACTCACTACTTTATGAATGTTGTAAAAGCTTTTATTGAGACGAATCTATACGTGAAATCCTATTTAGATTCATATTTACGACGAATCGGTTTATATTATGAACATCAAAAAATATTCTACGGATAAATTGAAGCTTTTACTAGCTTTTCTATGTATTGGAACTACAATATAATTATTATTTGCATAACAAAAAATATAAGCGTAAACCCCTTAAAAAAATGTTTTTTCATGACTTAACTATGAAGAAATATAAAAAAATCAATTTTTAAAAAATACCCCTTTATGGCTAAGACTCTTTTTGAGGTTTTGTATGTTCTAACTTTTTTTCATTTTTATAAAATTATGCACAAAAAAAAATACTTTTTGGCTTACTTGCCTTGTACGTACGATTTTAAATTTTGTATGGCGTAGGAATCGAAATATTTCTAGCGTTTATATACCTCTTAAAGCGCGTTTGTACCATTTATTACATTGCGAGCAAACTCGAATGATAAAAGCATTTCTCTTCCAAAGACGCAACGTCACTTCTAAGTGTTCTAATTTCCTAACAATGTCAATCTGGAGGCAACTTAACGATCGGCCGGCCGATTTCCATAGCGATAAAAGCTCTTTTTCCGAGCTTTTTCTTTGGATATCCTTCTTGGAATTCTTCTATCATTCTGTTGCTAAGGAACAACCACTAGCTGTGGCGCCGGTCGCCGACGGAAATGAAAGCAAAAAGTTTCACGTTGCGTAAATATTTGCTCGCTTCTCGGAAGATATTTTATATTGAGAAGTCTTTGAGGATTATTAATTCGCCGTTAGGTGGATAAAAGCTTCCAGTGTTATTGATTGTCGGTATCTAAACAGTTCTTAATGTTATTACGATGCTTCAATTTATCTACAAGTTAGATTGTAAATGAATTGGGAAGTGTATTCTACACAGTGTTAACGAGGCGTGTTATCAATGGCATGAATTATGAATAGTGACATTGCACGTAGATATTAAATAGAAAATTTCTGATAATTGACGCGTCAAGGCGCGTAGCGAGCGATTTATTTTGTCTTTTTAATATTTCAAATGGCAGACTGGACGCCTTTGATTTAATCAGTAAAATTAATTGGAGAATACCCACGCGCGATACTCGCTCTAATGCGATTTACCTTGTAACTAATTCTGCTAGTAATTATTTTGTTAACTCTCCTCTGCAAAGACTCCATATACTCGGTAACAAATATTCCTCTATAGACGTTTACCGTCATCAATCGATGTCAAAATTTAAACTCAGTGTATTAGAACAATTAAAATAAATCTATTAATATCATGCACTATATAGCACCTTAATCGAAATATTATGGTAGCTATGTTTCGATAAACACGTAATAAATACTTTAAAAAAGTTTGCTAATTACAAACATAAGTATTGACAATCCTATCGTATTTCCCTCTTTAATTAAAATAACAATCTCACATTAATTTACTTACCATATATTCTATGTTACCTGCTTTGTGTCAACTATTATACTTGGTGTTATCTATATTTTGTATATCTTATGTTATCTTTATTTTGTTTCTTATATTTATATTATGTTTATATTATATTATGTTATTTCTTATATTTTTCCAAACACATGTACTGCACTATATGTAAAAGCCCTACGGGCGTTTAAATAAATAAATAAATAAATAAATAATTAACACACATTTTCGAAGGTGAATTACTTTAATAATTAAATAGTGCAGAGAAAGCCCGTCAGTAAATTGTTATTATTACTAATTTTTTACATTAACCCCACACAGGAGGCCCCAAGGAAAAGTAAACCGTCAAGGCCTATGTCATCTTTAAGGATGCTGTGTGGAGGGTTTTTTAAAGAAAAGGAAGGAGAGGAAGTTCTGGGAAGATAAAGGTATGAGGGGTAGGTAGGAATCTGGGGGTCAGTGTGTCCAGGAACGACGGACGTACGAATCCATCCCTCACACTGCGTGCAAGGCGATAGGTCGAGAGATGCCGGCTGGAGGGGTCTCTTTCGACCAGTCTCTCCCTAGAACTAAATAAACCTCATCCCATGATCCCGGGCACCCCTGCTAAACGTAATGAACCACTTGGGGTGACCTATGGCAGGGTTGTTGGTTATCCAATAAATGGTTCCCGGGGCGGCGGTACTTATTGTACCTCCCAAATTTTTTATTTTCATATCGGTATGTTGTTTTAACAAGAGTTAAGCTAATTTGAAGATATTTTATCTAGGTTTTGAGTTATTTTATAGCTTTCCTTAGTGTCCATTATAAGGTGATTTATTATAAGAATTGCGTAATAAAAATTAGCCATGTAAAATTATTATTTATTGCGTAGTTGTTGAAGAACTTGTTTTAAAGCAATTTAACTACAGTTTTAAGTTATCTTAAAGCTTTTTACAGCGGTTGTAAGGTGATATTAAATCATAAAAATGACACTATAAAATAAGCCAAGCATTATAATAATTATTTAATACGTAAATAAAGATTTACTCGAAGTGTTTTTAAGATAATTTAAGTACAGTGTACACCATCGATATGATATTTTAAATTAAATGACGCTATACTTACCTTCGCATTTGCGAGCATTATAATAGGTAAATATGTATACCACCTCTAAGTTCAAAAAGTTTAATGACCGGCCACCATGTGGCGCTGTCAGTCACCCGATTTTTTTTTTGTTAGTAACCACATCTGTCATTGACACTTCCCTCCAAATTTTAGTGTTTTAGCTTGACATTTGTAAACGTTACGCTGTACTGAGCACATATACATTTGTGCGTGTTTTCAAATTTTTACAAGTTTGAAAATAGCATCAATTTTGCACCACGATAACGCACCGTCGCTCAGTGCGATCCATATCCGCGAGTTTTTGACTAAAACAACACCAATACTCTCCAGCAGCCTTCGAATTCACCTGCGAATTTTTCTGCAATTGACTAGTAAAATAGGTTCTTAATTTGGGCAAAGTAAGCAATTCATGCATATTTAGATTGAAACGAAACTTCGCAAATGTCAAATCCATGGTATACAACTTTAAAAGTACATTAAATGAATAAATATTCACGCATTTCGTGTTTTGAACTAGTTGAAATACAACAGCTGACATAAAATAAAAAAAGCAATTACAAGCCGTAGGCAATCACACAAATTTGACAGGAGATTACGTGTGGAATCGATTCCGTATCCACAAAAGATATAGAATCGCTCTTCTGATGGACATTCCGAAAATTGAGTACCAGCGGTGTTTCGAGGATTGGATCAAGCGCTGGCGTAAGTGCGTTGCAGTCGATGGGGAGTACTTTGAAGGGAAATAATATTTCGATTTTGATGAATAAATTTGTATTTTCGATTTTATGAATAAAGTCCTAAAACTTTTTGTCCATACATTTGTAATGGTTAAAGTTCCTTGATATTTATAAGTACATTATTTTTTTGTAACGCGCGTGTGAATGTTGTATTTCACATGAAATAATAAAAATATACCATTCAAAACAAGGCCGCTTGTTCAGCTAAGCAATACGGTCACATTGTGTTTTCGATGGCGTTCCAATTTACTCCGAGCACTTAAGCCATGTCAGGCGTCGAGTCGTTTATACAAACACTTTATTTCCGACGTCAAATGAAAAATATTTTCTTGTTTATACAAGTTAATCTTCACGAGTGCCAGTCAAACGAATGCTTTCAATTAAATAATTGTCGGCGGCTTTGTTGAGACGGATTTTTTTTCGCAAAACGGTTTTTTTTTTGGCGCTGTGTTGATTCATAAGGGTTATTATAACAAAGAACTGTAATTTAAAAAGGTCATTTCATTGGTCGAAGCAAATAAACAGAAACTCTCTAACGATGAGCTTGGCGTCAAGAAATTTGCACATATTCTGTCGAACAAATGAGCCTAGATTTTGTAAATTTTGTAAACTAAAAGTAGCATTTTTTTCAAATTGCGGTTTGAAAATTTTGATTTCATAAAGGTGAACATTTTATTTCTTTTGTGATTAAATTTTAGATTTTTTATAAATTTTTTTTAAGTAAGACAAACATTCCTGGTTTACGAATAACCCGACGACATTTTCGTTATTTGTTTTTGGGGTGTTATGCCGTGTTGCCCCACCTCCTTCTTTAGCCAACGTTTAGAACAGCGTTACAGTACACATCTGCCCTGATTATGGACACGTTGTCCGAAACTTTGGCTAAATAAGAAGGTAGCGCAACACGGCATAACACCCCAAAAACAAATAAAGAAAATTCTTTTGGCCGTGAAAATCTAAAATCGAACCCGACAATACTTGAAAATCTCCCCACCACAGTAAGCAAAAAATATTGTTTGTGTCGTGATAGAGATCTTAGCCACCCGAGGAATTGAACACGCGACACCTGGGTGGGACTCAAACGCGATGCCAACTCAGCCACCGACCGGTCATTTGATTATCGTGGTTAAAAGCGTTTATCAAAGCGTGGTATTTTCTCTTTCTAACACCGTTTATATAATTTTTCTCACTATGCCATATAACGATTTCTATGAGACCTATATGAATTGTTGCGAAAAGCGAACAAATTAGTCTGAGGGGTTAAAAATTGTCTCCGATAAACCCTTTTGATTTTTCTTCATTTGATTTATTTCAGATTTTTGTTACATTGGAAAAATTATAAAATACGAAGTAATATAAAATGATAATACAAAAATACAGAGAAATATAAAAGAATATATATTGTAAACAAAAAATTCCAAAAGACAAAGCCTGTGCGAGGATATTATAATAATTGTAAACATATTTCTATGATTTCAGATTTTAAAATTAAACATGAAGCTGAATTAACAACTGTAAAATCAGACGTTAAAATTTAAAAGAAAAAGGTAGAATTTTGTCTCGGAGTAAATACTATGGATAAAGATGACAATTAAGACTTGATTGTTCAGTGAATTTTAGCCAAGAGTTGAAATATTTTTGTAAGTGTTAAAAATAATAGTTAAAAAACGTTTAATATTTCCAGAATGTATATATAGATTCTTCAAATCCTTAAAATATATCAACTTCCCAAAAAAATAACAACCTTCTTTAAAATTTGACGTAAGGAATATTTCAAACCAAAATATCAAGGTTTATTAGCTGAAAGCTGAACAAATAGTTGTATACCAGTATAACAAAAAGCCCCTGTCTACGACAAAGGGCTGTTTCCCCAAACAGGGAAACATGACTCTCGAGCCATAAGGACAGCGGAGTTTTGCATTGAAAATTAATCATTGGGCCATACACGTCAAGCGAAATAATTCGTTATTAGCATTCTTCGCCTGGCGTCTGGCATTCCCGGGGCACTTCCCCCCACAAGTTGGTCCATTCATCATCTCATTATGGCTGTTTCATCTGGGGGGGGGCTGCACCATCCCCATCCGTCCCCCCTCCACGCCCATATTCACCCATCGCCCCCCATCCCCACACACTAGGCTCGGCAGGGTGCCATCTCCACCGTAATGGGTGGAACGAGAGACTGATATTGCTTGATGTGATACCGCTGAGATTGGTTCGTGGGGTAACTGTCTGATATCTTGTCAAGAGGAATCAATTTGTGATTACTGAACAACGATTAGAGATATTCAATTAATACAGTATCGTTGGTGCAGGTCTGTCTACGTCGTCAAAAGATTCAAAATCTCAAAAGATTCAAAACATGTTTTTGAACACGAGTTATTGTTCTAGTGTAAATTCATGGATGTGACTACTTCACTTCTAATCTCTCTTTTATTTTATTTTAATTATGTTTTCCTACCGCCATGATAAATTCCATTACACAGTTTAATACTAAACCTCTGCATTTAATTTTATCTAATCTTATCTTTCTCTCTATCTGTAAAGTTCTTCTCTAGATGTATTTTCGGGATTCTTCTATAAAACTCGTGGTTCGTCGAGATTACTTGATTTAAGCAGTCATTTGGTTTACAATGAAAATTTAAATGGACCAAACTCTCTAATGGATGCTCTGTAATTCTGAAGCAAGTGACGCAACTGACGGTGCCCAGCTGTCGATCGGATATAATCGGTTATTTCCGTAACCGTTCGACTTTTACAACGCGAACGGCGACTGTTGTCACTTTCCTGACAACGGAGCCGTATCCATACACACTCTTATGTTGTTATTCTAACCTATTCTTACCCTTGATATGAACGCACTCAAGTTTTCTAGATTCACAATAGCATATTGATATAAAATGGATAATTTGCTCGGATGAGGTTTTTTTGGCTAGGTCGCGATCGTCAAACTTAGGATGGGTTGTTTCGAAAAAATTTAACTATTCATCAAATATTTGAGGTTGATTTTCACGTCCTGTGAAAGTTCTATTCAAGTTCCGTGATTGTTTTAGTTTTATGAACCAACTGGCCTATAATGATATAATAACAAAACTTAATAGAACTTACACAGAACGTGAAAATTAACTTCAAATATTTGATGAATTGTTAATTTTTTTGAAATAAGCCGTTCTTACTAATTTCGGATGTTTTTTGTCCGTGAGATCTGGTTCAATGATCTCAATTTAAAAAAATTAAGTTTGAATTTCAAAATTGGATTCTATTGTGCTTAGAATTCCGACAAGAGATTAAGTAATATAATATTTAATTTTGTTTTTGAAGAGTTTTAATTATCAATGTTACATAGTTAATGCCCAAGAAATAAAAAAAATATAATATTTTGTTATTAAAAAAAAATGGAACTGATCTGTCGAGGATGAAGACTTCAGTCTATCCCGTGATTTTTCACGAGTCTCGCTAGTTTTGATATAAAATGGATAATATATGAGTTTTTTTTAGCTAGGTCGCGATACTTATGACGGCGCGATAATTATGATTTTGGTAATACTGAAAATGATATAATTATTGAAGGAACTAATAACTTAAATTTAAATTGGATGGAGTAATAATATGCTTCTTAGTATAGTAGGGGTGTTGGTTAACCAATAAATGGTTTCATACCGCCTCCCAAACCATACTGCCTCCCAAACCATACTGCCTCCCAAACCACACTGCCTCCCAAACCACACTGCCTCCCAAACCACACTGCCTCCCAAACCATACTGCCTCCCAAACCATCCTGCCTCCCAAACCATACTGCCTCCCAAACCATACTGCCTCCCAAACCACACTGCCTCTCAAACCATGCTGCTTCCCAAACCATACCGCCCCCCAAATTGAAGTTACTTTGAAGCCTTATCTCTTCCGGCTATTTAGCACAGCTAATAGTAATAACGCTAGCTCTACCAAAGTAGGATATTATTTTAAGATCTCACTTTACATTCCGCCACGAGAAATCACATCACAAACGCTACACGTTTCGGCGCACTGCAAAGTATTATGGACGTAATTAAACGTTTGTGCCTCACTATTCAAGGGGGAAAATCTACGAGTAATTTGCTGCACGAAAATTGAAATACCTATCCGGCGATTAGAGGCATAGGGAATGGAGCTAGAGTTATAATATTATACTAGTTGTTGTAAAACTGGCACGCCATCTTTGTTATGAAAAATGGTATTAAAATACTTCTCTTCGGTTTAGATCCATCACGCCATTTCCTCGAAAGGTTAAGTACCCACCCAGCGAAAAACAAATCGAAACCTTCAACCTTCACGGGAGTTAATGTATCCCATTTATGTAGGTTGTAATTATGCCTCAATCCTTAATAACCCCATATAGTAATAATTATGTTACACGTACTCAAGGAAGTCAATTTTACCATTTGCTTTTATTGTTTATTACAGTCAGTGGCAGTGCCGGTTCGTGGTCTAAATCATTGAGAGTTCAACATTAAAGCGATTTAAAAAAAGAAAGAAAATTGGTTTTTGTGACCAACTTTCTTTCTTTGTCGAATATATGGAGTCGCGTCACGAAACGAATTAGCACAATTATTGTTTGCTCATGAAGTTTAAAAAAATAATCTTAAAAATATCAATGAATGCCTTCTAAACTAGCGACTTGTACATTTGTGTGGCAATACATGCAATAAGTGACATTGTTTGAAGTAATTTTAAAATCTGAAAAAGGTGGGCATGTTTTTTTACGTTAGCTCCACACAGGAGGCCCTGAGGAAAATAATTCCCCTCAGGGCCTATGTCATTTTTCGGGACTCTGTGTGGAGGGTCTTTTTAGGAAAGGAAGGAGAGAAAATTCTGGGAAGGAAAAGGGTGTTAGGGGTGGGTAGAAATCTGGGGGTCAATGTGTCCAGGAGTGAATCCATCGTTATCATATCTATCGAATCCATCGCTAATCATGACGTTTGAATCCATCCCTCCCACTGTGGTGCAAGGCGATGTTACGAGAGAGTGCAATTGGAAAAGTCAAAGCGTCGTCCCCCTCAACCATTCTCTTCCGATCCGGCCTGCATGCAGTGGTGGACAGACCTCTGTCCGCTGTCAAGACCCGAACAAACCTCACCCCATGATCCCGGGCACCCCCGGGCTCACCAAGTCTCCAAACGCAGTGAACCACTTGGGGTGACTTCGCCTTCGCTCACGGAGAAACTGAAATGAAACCAGTTGTCAACGCACCAGCACATTCGTTTGTGTGGCAGTTGCTTTTCAGTCGCCTTTTTAACTAGGTTGCCATGGTAGCCCTCACGAATTTCGAATTGCGTTGACGATTGGTTTCATTTCAGTTTCTCCGTGAGCGAAGGCCTTTAGGATAGAGGTATTGGTTATTATTATAAAGGTGAATAAATCTGCGTAAGTGCCTGTATTCGAAATCCGTAGACGCAAAACATACATTTTGTCACCCGAATGCATTCGGTAATGTTCGGTTCCCAGTTCAACAACTACTAGCCATCGCGGTGTACACGAATAACGTATTCTTGCACTTACACCTACGAGCATCGTTCGGAATAGACTTTATGTTCTATAAAATATACCATAGGTTTTTTAGCTTCATTGTGCGTTCTATGGTCCGCGTTGCATTTTTTTACGATGGAAAAATCAGACCAAACCGGAAATATGTCATTTTAAAATCAAATTTAAGACGTATTGACTCTTTTCCACAAAAAAATTATAAATTTATTTCGAAAGATATATTAGAATTTAATTAGAAAGATATATTATTTTTAGTACAATAAGGCTTTACCGTAGGTCGTTGGCAAATTTGTTAAATTTTGTATTATACAAAATACATTTCAAATCATATAATCATGCAGTAAAATAAATCAATACATTATTTGGGAAAGCTACTTTGCAGAATTTTATTTTAGTTCAAATAAAATCATTAAAAAAAGATCCACGCTCTTATTTTGTGTCAAAAATACTTCAGTTTGTCTATTTATTTACAGTTTTACAAACTAATATATTTAAAAAAAATTACATTCTTATTTTGCTTAGACGTTATTGAAAAATAATAAATACTTATTATAAATATTAATTGTTTTATCATCACTAGTTTGAGCATTTTTGAGTATGGGTATTTATTTATCAAAGCAAATTTGGAATGAAATAAAATCGATACTGAGTTATTATGATAAAACGTTGGTATGGAGAATAATTAATCTTTTTCATCGGAACCGCCCTGTACCGTTGCAAGGGTACTATCGCAATATCATCGTTCGACGAAATTTAAATTCTCGGCCGCTGGTTAATAGCTCTTTTTATAAGATTGTGTTAAAAATTGGTTTTTCATTACAATTTCATATTCCAAGGTAAAATTGACTCTTTCAGCTAATAATATAGGCTCAGAACTTGCTGTCGAATCACATTCAGTAGTTTCTAGTTTGTAAATTAATTTTAATTAATTAATTGTAATTAATTCTAGAACTTCTGGATAAATGGTAGATTTCACCATATTAGGAATCGACGCGAATATGGAAAAATATTCTGTTGTCAAGGCTGTATTTGGGTTCTGCCATTCTGAAATCAATTATTGAGTACTATGTCACACAAGTTTCACCCAAAAAAAATGTGCCCAAAAAACATTTTTTCACGTCTTAGAAAATATATCTTAATAGGTAAAAAATAAAATGTATTCATGATAAAATGAAAATTTAAGATCGTTAGTATAAACGCAAGAAAGCTTAATAAAATCTCTTCCTTTTTATAGATGGATTTATTTTAATATAATCCCTTTTCCTTATAAAAATGGATAAAACCCCACTTGAAATATTAAATATGCAAAGCTGGTTCAATGTTTTGTAGAACAGCCTGAGCACTGAGCACGCGCCTTGTGAATTATTCTAAAACCCTATCTATTGAATGTGATTAACATCCTTATCCCCCTCCCCTAATGTCGGCTGCAAGGGATGATTTATTATAATTATAAGGGAATTAATTTTGTCAGAGCGTCGTCATTGGTTCTTGCGAAACTCTGTATATTTAGAGCCGAGGGAATTAAAGTAAAATGAACGAAGACGTATCGGTTTACATTTTATAATCAAATGAAAAAATCTCAGTGAAGTGGGCACTAAACTTAATTACTTTTTTTATTACCACAGTACACGAGTCTCGCATTTGTCCCAAATTCGTCAGCTTATTAGTAATTATAATAATAATAAAAATGTGTAATTGTCAATAAATTTTTAAAATTTATACGTTCATTGTTAACACTGATTCTTTTAACAAATGGGTCACTGCTCAACTTTCAGGATTTTTCCCGGAATGCAGTTGGTTTTCAGCAGTGCCTCTAATATAAAACACATAACTGTTCAAGAATTCTAATAGCCTAAAAATTCTATTCAATTCGTTAATCCGTAGTGATCTTGAGTACGAGTCAACAATCTGGAATCCACATTATATTACACAGGTACATAGACTTGAATCATTCCAAAGAAAATTTACAAGGATTTTTTCTTATCGGTCAGGTGTCTACCATCTTCTAGACGGGTACGAACAAAGACTTATATATTTCAAATTAGAGAGTCTAGTTAAAAGACGAAACATAAATGATCTCTTAATGCTTTATAAAATTGTGGATAATCGAATAGATCGAGTATAGTTGGTCAATCAAATCAAGTTAAACGCTAGGCCAAATCTACCAGAAACGTTAACATATTTTGGACCAAAATTCTTACCAATAATACTGGATTTTAATCCTGCTAAAACACACACTATCATACATATTTTTGTAAATAATATAACTTGTTTCAAGAAATATCTCCATGATTTGTGTTATTAAAAAATAAAAATAAATTATTTGTTTGTTATTTTATTATTTTAAATAAATACTTCATAAATATTTTTTACCTTGTCTTTCAAATTTTGTAATGAAGTTTAAAAGTTATGTATAAAAATACTGACATTGTTTTTCATGTGTTTGCTTCTGTGAATATGTAAATGTGATTACTGCAGATACATTAGTCTAGGGATATTTATATTTTTATTTTAATTTGTTTTATATTACCCTAATAATTTTCTATAAATATCCCGTTTGTGGCTCAAATAAAGAAAATTAAAATACAAAGTAAGTAATACAATAATTAATTAAAATTATCTCGTATAACTCAAAATTCAAATTAAAGTAAGTAATATTAAAATTAAAAATAAATAATATATTCACAAACTCAAGTAGGTATTCCTTTCATTATAAATTGTATCAATTAAGATGTGGTGAGTATTGGCTGTGCAGTCGTAACCACCGTAATTCACCGCAGAGCTTCTTGAAGCACTGCAACGATGTCAAAGAAAATAATTTCCCCGGAGGAACAAATAAACGTTAATTAGGGTGAGGAAGATGAGGAAAAGTGGGAATGAGGAACCGAGACGCGAGCCGAAGCACGAATTATTGGAAAGGAACGAAGCAACTGCAATCGGCACGAAACGCCGCCTGCGGCTGTTTCGTTCCTCTCCCCTAATTCGTAGTTCATGTGTTTACAAAAATAATTTATTGGTTGAAAAGTTCATCCGATATTTAACCCCTAAATACTCTCCATAAATGAAATCACTTGTAAATTTTTATGATTCGGACTAATTATTGAAATAACACTTCGTTTAAACTAAATTAAAATAAGAAACAACTATTTACGTCGGCAAAAACGCGGATAATAAACGCAAAATTTAACGTTTTCAGTTTACGCCATGTTGTAAGTTGTTCCTCGATGTGACATTTGATGGTAGTGCTAACATTACCAACCATATAAAATAGGGCCATCACAATAATCCACGCGTGTTTGGGTAGGTAGGTTCGAGTGTAGTGTAATTCTTATTAACTAATCTAATAAAGTCCTAGATTGCCTAAAATCAAATAAAAAATGTTAGGTTAGTTTGGGCCCGAGCTTGAAGAATAGAATTGATTACTTATTTTTTTTTTTTTTATATTTAATTTATATATATATTTTTTTTTTTATTTTGTTTTTTTTTCCTATTCTATGTTAAAAAAAAAAATCTGTTGTTTTAAAATATGTTATAAAATATATTATATAAATATGTACAATCATATGGGACGTGTGGGATTGCACTATCCTCCCCACATCCTGGAATAAAACTTTAATTGTTCTCTAGATTTTATGTCCGGGTTAAATCTTCCTCACAGGAAAAACTTAATCCTTCCACACACTTTTCCACAAATGCTAATCTAGTCAATTCACGCGATGTAATTGCATTGTATAAGTATACTAAATACAAAACTATACAAGAACAACACGTCAACCTACCAGAGACCATATGGGAAAATACTTCACCGACTCCAGATATTTTCATATCAGAGGGTTCGGCTCGATAGAACTCCTAACTGAACCGATAAATCCTACCGATCCCTCAATATAAATATTTAAAAAATCTTTCGTAATCCTACATGTATTTAATATGACTGATTTTTGCATTTTTATATAAAGATTCTTTGACAAATCTAATAAGCCTAAATTTTTAATTAGAGAGCTAGGTATAATGCCAGTAGCCGAAATAACAAATGGTAATATTTTTATAGTCCGAGAATGCCAAATTATTTTAATCTCATTTCCTAAATCTGTATATTTTCTAATTTTTTCAGAAACAGATTTTTGAATATTACAGGAATTTGGAATAGCGACATCAATGATATAAGTTATTTTTTTAATTTTGTCATGTAAAACTATATCGGGTCTATTATGACGAATCGTTCTGTCTGTTAGTATAGTTTTATCATAATATATTTTATAAAATTCATTTTCTAAAAATGAATTTGGTTCGTATTCATAATATGGTACTACATTACGGCAATCAATCAATTTATGTTTAATTACCAAACTTTGATGAATTATTTTTAAAACCTGATTGTGTCTAAAAGTATATTCGGAAGGCGCTAATATAGAACATCCCGATATAATATGTTCTATAGTTTCCGGAAAAGCCAAACATTTTCTACATAAATCATCAATTTGATTTCTATCTTTGATTATATACTTCTTATAATTTTTAGTATTAATGACTCTATCCTGAATGGCAACCATAAATCCTTCTATTTCTGCGCTCAATTCTCCAATACTCAACCATTTGTTTGACGAAAGTTTGTCAACATACGTTTGGTTGAGATAATTGAAGTGTTTGGCATGAATAATTTTATTTGACCAGGAATCTAATAATTCCTGGTTGGTATTTAAAAGAATGTTGGCATTATCGTCGTATAAATTTAAAGGTGTAATGTTTCTATCTGCCTTGCAAATTATTTTGTGCATTTCTGAACTATTAGCTTTCCTATGGAAAAAAGTTCTTAGCATTAGTTAAAAAAGTTCTTATTATTATTATTATTATCATTTATTTTTATAATTATTGATACTATTAAAAATAATGTGTGTAAATCTATATATATATATAAATTAATATATGTTTGCTTGCTTATATGTATGTATGGAGCTGTGTGGAGCTCGTGTGAAAAAAATAAATTATTTATGTATTGCATAGGAAAATGTTTGAATCTTTCAAAATACCTTCTTTCCACCCTAGCGAAGGTTTCTAGATTATTACAACCACGTGACAGTACATCTGAAAAGTTTTTAAAACATTACAAAAACTCTTACGCAACTGTCAAAAATGTCACAATTTGAGAATGACATTTTTCAAACCTTAGATTGTTCAATATAATAAACTCTTTAAATAAATGAATTTACTTCAAGTATACCTTTGATACTAACCCAAATCGAATACTTTGAATTATAATCAAGACTTATAGGTATTTTAAATAAGTTCCAAATTTGATTGATTTTTCTTATAATATACACGTAAATGAATGTTTGTAATATACGAAAATGAAAATTTGAAAAAAAAAATTGTAATCTGTGGTGAGCGAGCTGTTTGAAAACTGAATGTGCTGGGACTGAATATACGGAACGCGGGAGGGGGTTGGCGGGATGGGAGGGGGAGCGGTAGAGGGGAGAGGGAAGACGGGGAAGATGGATAGGGTGAGGATGGATAGCGTGTGGAAGGGGACATGGGAGAGGAAGGGGTGGCGAAAGGGAAACGGGACGAATGGGAAAGGACACGCAGAGAGAAACAATTTCTTAAGTGGCATTGCAACGCATGCCGGGAAATCGCTAGTGTAATATAATTACATAATAATTAATAATGAATAGCGATGGGATTTGAGTTTAACAACTCTTATCTATAAGTTTATTTTCCCTTATAAGTATTTCAATTCTTATTCATATATTTTGATAAATCAATAATTATCTTGCAAATTATTCGTCCGAGTTTACAGTCAAAATAATATTGGCGACCGTACACTTGGCACAAGACATACAAAATGATTCGGAGGCATCGATATATCAGCTAGGTCGATGCTCGAATCTAACCTATCTTTGTTCGGTCCCAATATTTTTCCATCGTGAAATCAATGGAAGTGCACACACCATGAAATCTGACTGATCCGAAAATTTAAACAAATTCCACGGCTGCGTGCAAGTCAGAGAAAGCGCCTTTTTACGAAAAGATTTTAGCATTTTTATAGCTTATTCTTGTGGGTTTTGCAGATATACTTTCGCTTTTCGATTTGTTTCGCCATTGTTTCAAACGACCCGGAAATGTGGCTTCGGGTCAACCATCGCCTTGACTCGATCCGTGTAAAACACATCTTATGCGGGTCCAATCGACAATATTTTTTAATCCTGACGCCAGTTCACATCACAGACAGGAATTCGAATTTCGAATTCGTTTCGCCCTGGAAAGATGGCCGTATCATTAGGGCGTTCAATTTATATGTTAATTTTTTCTCTGTCCCTCTAGCGTGGCCGGAAAAGTTCCGTTTTACTAAGCTAATCGAAAAGCTACAGGGCACTTTAAGAATAAGGCATTTTATTTCTTATATCTTTTATTGAATAAGCGCTTTATTTATTTTCCTTTTTGCCTAAGTTTACAAATTTGCTTATATTTTGACAACCGCGATTCGTTGTATTTTGCATCCCCTAAGCTTATATTCAAATATGTTTAAGGCTTTAAGTAAAGCACGTCTGCTAAAATAATGTAATATTGATTACGAGTGCCTAATTAATTTCTGGCATATTTCTTTCCCTTTATCAAAATTTGATAAATAAATTTGCCTTAATTGTATTTTCACGAAGTTAATGCTTTTGATATAAATTTAATAATTAAATTAGGTTGTACTTGTCAGCATATACCTTCAATTGGGGATGCAATTGTCTCGCTGGCTCCAGATTTTCTATTTGGGAGACGGGTATGGGCACCGTCGCTCCGGTAAGCATTTGCTGGATAATCAACACCTCTGCCATAGGTCACCCCAAGTGGTTTGCTAAGTTTGGTGACTTAGCATGGATGCTCGGGTTCATGGGGTGAGGTTTGTCAAGGTCTTGGCGGCCGATGTGTCTGCCCACCTGCTGCGTGGCGGGCCAAATCGAGAGACTGCTTGAACAAGTCTTTTGACCTCTCCAGCCAGAATCCCTCGACCCATCGCCTCGCACCTCAGTTGAAGGGATGGATTCATACATCTCACTTCTGGACATACCCCTAGATTCCTACCTACCCCTCATACCTTTTTCCTTCCCAGAACTTCCTTCTTAGGAGTTCCTTTACCTTATTTTCCTTAAAAGACCTTCCTCATAGCACCCCTAAGATGACATAGGTCCGGAGGGATATTATTTTCCTAAAGACCTCCCGTATGGAGCTAATGTAAAAAATATATGTTGTGACTCTTGTGCGGCACTCACACAAAACATTCTTATCTTGATATATTTTTGCCTTATAATGCCGTGTTCCGCTATCTCCTTCTTTATACAACGTTATGGACGTTACAGTTTCCATCATCAGAGCAGATGTGTAATTATGACATTACACATCTGCCCTGATGATGTCACTGTGTCGCTATCTGAAAAATTGGCTAAAGAAGGAGGTAGTGAAAAGCGGCAAAATACCCCAAAACAAATCACCATAATACTTTTGGCCGTGAAAATCTGAAATCATATTTTCAAACGTTTTCATTCGTAATTCGGTCAAATATGGATATTTAAAATATTTTTCTTATTGCAATCATTCTCAATTCCGGAATAAAAAAAAATCAAATACTTATTAATTTAGTTAACAAAATAAAAGCACCCTGTAAATCACCATTTGACAATGTTCCCATGTTATGTTGACTCCTCATACCGCTCTCCCTCTCTCCCAAAATCACCCTTTCGACTACAAACCTAATAAAACCTAATCATTTCTGTACTGTACAAATTTTAAATTTCCTACAGAAAAAAATGTCTAAAATTGAAGTATCAAATTTACATGGAAAATTAAACTCTTTAAAACAAAATGTAAATGTCTTTTATTATCTTATTTTGTTCTTAAAAAAAGTTTGCAGTTAATAAAATATATTGTTAGTAACTCTTATCTAAAATCGTTCGCGTCGGGTTTTGAACTCTGACTGTCCTATTTAGTCGAACCAAACCATTGTGCTGTCGGGGCCTCGAACATAGATTTATATTCGGCCGATAAAATGTGTAGCGGGCATACACTGTCCAATAGATCGACGGGCACATGTAGATTAGCAGATTATGTCGTTACGATGATGTATCTGGTGTCATTATGGGATATTACCATTGTTGTGGCGTTGTTAATATGGCCGCTGGGTGTGGGCAATATGGCATATCATCAAGTGCGTAATATGGGCATTGTGTATCGATTTATAATACGTGGTCGATAAATGTGCAAAGTGTCCGGTATTTACCGTTTAATAAAAAGATTTAAAATCATAGCTTTCCGTTGTAAAAATATCCAACTCTTAGAGACGGCCAGAACTCACTAAGGATTGCATCTTATCCAGTCTAATGCTTTGGTGATAATTGATAATGATGTTCTAAATCTATGCCAAAAACATTCTGGTTCATCATCTCAGAGGCAACCACCTTACACACCCATTAAATCAGAGAAACGAACAGACCTACTAAATATACCAAAGTGTAATTCTTTGGACAAAAAAGCTCTGAATTTTTAGCAGTAAAAGTATATGACAAACTCCCAAACAGTATCATACAAATTTAAAAAAAAATAACTACATTAAGGACATTAAATCTTGGCTTAAGGAACATCGAAAAAAAAATTAAATATCGTCATAGAAGATTCTGAAAAACCTTATCCAAACCATGAAGTTGTACCATAGAAGTTTTCGCGCTGAAAACTTATCCAACACATAATCCCCCTCATCCCAGGATCTCCCAGTGAAGAGGACTACGAATATAATCTAACAACTACCTAATGTGAACTAAACTAGGAAATTTGACTGTCCTAAAACGGGAAATCCCTAGTTGGACAGTCAAAGTTTTTTTAATAATGTGTATGTATTTTTGTTTCAATAAATAAATAAATAAATATCTACATCTATTTTATACGTATATTTCACACGTCTCTTCTACAAATGTACAAATTAAATAAAAAAAATATCTGATGAAAATTTTGTATAATTTTATTTTAACTGCGTACAACAAACAAAATGTAAAAATAAAACAAAGAGCATGTAAAACAACTACAACAAAAAAACAAGATACAATATTAAGTCAAGTAAAATCAACCATATGTAACCGGGAAATCCTTGCTATGTCACCAAACGTAGCGAAACGGTGGCCTATGAAAGGGGTATTGGCAAAGATATTTAAATATAAGGAGATATGCTATGATGTCCGCCCGACTGTCGCCGGAACTACTACCTAATGGGAATAGTTTGAATACGGAATTTAGTTGATTTTTCGAAGTTGTGCAGTAGTATTAGTTAAAAATATAGTTTGAATACGGAAAGAATTCGTTCATTTAGTTGATTTTTTGAACGTTTGAATAGTATTGGTTAAAAATATCGGTGACACCAGGAAGCACAGTCCCATCCAGTAAAAACTACCGATAGCCCATCTCCTTATATTTCAATATCTATGAGTATTGGTTATCCAATAAATGGTTCCCGGGGTGGCAGTACCCGTACCCGCCTCTCAAGTTTGGTTACTAGTTCTGGATGGTCAGGTATGAGTCCATACCATGCGATGCAAGGCTGTGGATTGAGTTAGTCTGGCTGGGGAGGTCGAAAGCTCTCCTTCATCCAACTCGCTCGGTCCGCCAAACAAATGACGGTTGGTCAAACGAATTCACCTTCAAGACATAGACCTAAAGAGACGTAGACATAAACCTCACTGCATGTAACTGCTCACCCCTGCTAAGTCACCAAATAGCGAACCACTCAGGGAGTATTAATTATCCAATGATTGGTTCCCCGTTCGGCGATACCCACGCCCTCCTCACAAATTGAATTTTTGAAATCAAAAACATTTATCTTCTTTATTATTGCGCATCACGTACCAATCACCCTATATTTAAACGGATTTATATATGAAACGAAAAACACTGTGCTACGCCGTTTACGCTAATGAAATTGCAGTGGTAAAAGCTCTTCTAGGATTTGTTAAACAAAGAGCTTTCTCTTCTATTCCATCTTATTGACTCGAGTCTAGACGGCTCACTGCGTGCAAAGCTTCTTTTATTGTATCGAGAATCGAGATCCGTTTAATTTTATAAAGTTCTTTCAACAAACTTCTTTCAACACACGCTAGAATATTTGCTACAACTTTCAGAAGCTAACAAATGAAATAAACCCTATTTATAACGAAAAAAGTTTTTTCCCTGAATGTCAAAATGATAAAAATATGCCAGCACACTTAAGGGGTTATAAATCGATTTTTTATAGGGCCGATCAGATTGCTATAAATTACACTTTTACTAGCTTAAGTGCCCAGCGTTGCGCAGAGTTTTTCAAAATGGTGACAGTAGTTTTCCTCTTATTTTGATCGTCAAGCGTGCAAAATTTCATCAAGAAGTATCAAAATCCTACATAAAGTGTAAGAAAGGGCATGGGGGATGATTTTAGAAATTTCAGTGGTCGGAGACTCTCCTCGTATTTTAAATATCAAGTGTGCAAAATTTTATCACTTTTGGAATAAAATAATTGTGGATTGGTACCTGAAAAACAGACACACCTTCTCACAAACACTCTTCTTTGTATCATTTATACATTATAGATCATCTTCGGTAAATATTTATGTAAGTGTAGAGAAAAAAACGAGTGCAGTTCACACGCGGTAGAAGCGAAACTTCACCAAAACAATCTCAACCAATAGAAGCCTTGATAAGTGAGATCATAATCAAAGCGGCCAATGACGCAGTTTGACGTTCCGTAGGTAGGTTCAGTCATTTCCGTTTCATCCGAGTTTCAAATCACAACGGGGCTAAAGAAGTTTCATTTTAATAAGTTCAAATACATGTCCAATTTTGTGGTATCACGAGGATACTGCCGAAAGTGCATATATAAATTTCTCTTTGTTCTGTAATAGTGGTGAAATATTTTAGTTTAAAATGCAGTCTATCATTCTGTCAATTAAACGAATTATTTCTCGTTGTAAACGCTAGCGCCCTTATCCCTTATCCTAGATCATAAATTCTAATTAAAATTGTCGTTACAATTCGCCCCACAAATGAAAAACGACCACTCGCCAAAAGCACGCCATAATGTGACAGTTGTGCGCGTAAGCCATCCCGTCTCACTGTAATCCCATGAAATCATTTTAATACCAAATACCGAGTAGGCGAGTCCACAACTCTGTGGTGAATAACTGGATATATCAGTGGCGGTATTTCGTCCCCAGTCACTCCGGCCAAATACAAACATTTTTGTTTGCTCACAAAATGGCCACTCTTCCATTCTGCGGTATGCCTTTGTGCCTCACTTTGCCGAGTTCCGTCTCAATCTAGTTTTACGCCCGCATCTAGTCAACACGGAAAAGCAAACAAACTCGGCGATGTGCATTTTTAACTTGGAAATAACTTGTGTGGTTTCTTGGAATTATCACGGTTGTTTGGCCTGCACCCCCATCCAATTAAGCCAGAGTAAACGAACATTTTCCTGTGTACACTAATAATCACGTTAAATTTTACTAATAATAAACTATGCACAAGCTCAACTGACAGCTTCCTTCCCCGTAGAAAACCATTTCATAAGCTTGAAACTAAAACTGTATTGTTGATGAGCTTTCTGCCCGTCATGCGTTTTCTGTATCTTTTGTTGTTTCTGGCGTTGTGTTCTGGTAAAAGCTGAATTTGCTGGATTATCTACATGCAATTGAATGCCTGTCTGTTTGATGTACAACAAATTTTGCGCAGTTGCTCTTTGATACTCTGTTTAGCCTCCTGGCCAATCCATTCCCTTCCCATAGTAAAATGGGTATCGGATTGAATGCCAACGTTTCTTAATTTTCCCCATTTGAAACGTAAGACCCTGGGGAGAATATTATGCATATTCCACCCATGCAAAAACTCACCCTTCCTTTTGTATTTAACTTGTTTAGTGGTATTCTTTAAAATAATGTTTGTTGTTTTGCGACAAAATACTTTTAAATTTGGGCGTTTCTTTTGTGAAGTAAATAATTGAAAGAAATAAATGTTTATTTTGTCTTTCTTACTACTCTTCAATTAACCAAATAAATAATTAAATTCTTATTCGGGGCGGATTTTTTTCAATAAACTTTTATGATATATTTATAAAGCTGCTTTGTATACGCAAGTCAATCTTCAATTCAACTGAAGCATTTGTCCCGTCATTGGATCGATTTATTTCTCGTCGCGATAATTTATGCCAATATATTTATAGCAATTGTGATACCAATTTTGTCTGCACCAATAGACACCTTTCTAAATTCATAAATGATCCGAAAACTTTGACAAACTGGTGGACGCTACGATGTCGATCGTTTCGTTGCCTGGCACTTAAGTACGCCACAGGGTGTTTTTAAACGTCCCGTAGTAAAACTATATCTACTAACTATCGATTTTAGGAAGTATTCTAGTCTAGAAAAAAATAAATTTTTTCTTCATTTTTCCAAAGTTTAAATATTCAAAAATATCTCCTTAAAAGGATTTTTCGAAAATAGCATTATTTAAAAAATTTAACGCATTTTTCTCAAAATCCCCTTTTTCGAGACGGTTGACATGATATCTCAAGTTCTACTGAACCAATTTGCTTGAAATTTGGTGTGAGCTTTCTCTATACATTACTCTATGGCGGGAACTAAAACTATAACAAAATTTCAATTTTTACTATTTAAAAAAAATTTGGAAATTCAAAAAAATTGGTAAAAAAATGTCTTTTTTATTTCAGACAGCCGCCGTTTTGCAAAAATATTTTTTTTTTACTTTCTTTTAGTTCGGGCTATAGCCGCATTTCTTTGGATGAAGAATTATTTTTTTTTTTAGATTACTAGGGTTGTAATCGTGTCAACCAGGGCGCGCCATTTTTTCAGACCCCCCACTTCAACACCCTGTAACTTTTTGGAGTTTTTCGTTTGATTTTTTTTTTTTAATGTTTAATCAATATTTGGTAAAATAATGGCTTGTAACAATATTATGTTTTTTTTATTGCATGCTTTTAGACTGAATACCCCCATTTTTCGTTTACTGTTTTTTTCTTTCGTGTCGTTGATGCACAATTATTGAGAAAATTAACATATTTCCTAAAGACCGATCTTATTGAATTCAACGTAAACGTAACGCAGGTGAATGAGATAAGGAATCAAAAACAGAGATGGAGACCGTAATGTACTAATCATATTTGGAGTCAAAATGCTTTTTTTTCTACCCAATGACGATCTCAAAAGACGCCAGAAGGTATTTGACTCCGAATTTGAACGGGACAAATGGGAGGTACATAATTTATTACTTATATTCTAAATCCAAAACTTCCTAATGATTTTGTTGCATGGATTTACCAACCCTCTCGTTCGTTCGTCTCGCGGTCTGGGGTTTGTCAACAGTCAACACCCCTCTGCAAGGCGCATAAATCATCCAATCACTCATCAACTGAACATCCCCCAAGATTACCACCACCATGTGCTTCAACATTTCTTCTGCAGAGTAATGAAAAGTCATACTTATTCTTCATGTTTATTTCAAAAAGCTCCCCCACCGACATTTTTTTTGTCAGAAGTGATTTAGAATCTAGGACACAATTTTTTATTGCATTTTTGTTTGTCTCTTTGTATCGTTAGAATCGTTTGTTCACAAATATGGAACATTCTTACGATAGTGGTGATATTTTAATTTAATTTAACTATCAGCTCACGATGTCGTTCCTTTCCCGAGCTATGATCCTCAAAATTTTCTATTGAAAATTTCAACTAGATACGTAAATTTATGAAATATTTTCGTTATTTGTTTTTGGGGTGTTATGCCGTATTGCGCTACCTCCTTCTTTAGCCAACGTTTCGGACAGCGTTACAGTGTTCAACACCAGGGCAGATGTGTAATTGTGTAATTGTTGTTACACAATTACACATCTGATTAATATTAACATTTAATGTACACATATCTCATTCCAACTATAGTTTTTATTCTCCAATACAGCGTTTACACAGTCTTGGAAACAAATATTTAAGCAATATGAATGTATTTGATAGTAAATTAAATTTGTCACGACGTATGTGCCAACTATTTATTTCTACTTCATACATCGTCTTTATCTCCATTGTTACTTATCACATATTCTTTGTTACCTACTTTGTGTCAACTCTTATATTTTGTGTTACCTATATTTTGTTTCTTATATTTTATGTTATTTCCCGTATTTTGACAAAAACATATGTAAAAGCCCTACGGGCGTTTAAATAAATAAATAAATATGGACACTGTAACGCTGTCCGAAACGCTGGCTAAAGAAGGAGGTAGCGCAACACGGCATAACACCCCCAAAACAAATAACGAAAATACTTTTGGCCGTGAAAATCTAAAAACTTATTTTATGAAATATTGTTCTTTCACAAATGTCACGGATGAATGAATATTTCTGCTGGAAAATTTATAGTTTTTTTAAAGCTAAACTTTACAATGTGGGAAGGTATGCTAAACTTAAAGAAACATAAAATAAATTGGGTACGAAAGCTAGCGATGTAAAACGAAAATGTAATGTATGTATTTTGTTCTTGCAATTTGCAGAATCTTCTTATTCACGACAGAACTTGTTGTCGTGTTTATGTATGCAGAAGACGTACTATGATACACGAACAACCTGATACACATATCAACATAGTAGCTACTAGCTAGTGGCTGAGGGCAGGATCGGAATTAACATTCAAGGGGCTAACATTATTTCGTGAATTAGTATGTTAGTATTTTTTTTACATGAGCTTCACACGGGAGGCCCAGAGGAAAATAATTTTCCTCAGGGCCTATGTCATCTTTGGGGATGCAGTGTGGTGATTTTTTAAGGAAAGGAAGGAGAGGAGAGTTCTGGGAAGGAAAAGGGTATGAGGGGTGGATAGGAATCGTTGGGTCAGTGTGTGTCCAAAAGTGAGATGTATGAATCCATCCCTTCAATTACGGTGCGAGGCGATGGGTCGAGGGATTCTGGCTGGAGAGATCAAAAGGTCTCCATAAATCAGTCTCACTCAATCCGGCCCTCCACGCAGCAGGTGGGCCGGATCGTGCCACCGAGACCTAAGTAAACCTCATCCCATGAACCTGGGCACTGCCGCTAAGTTACCAAACTTGGCGAACCACTCGGGGTGACCGACGGCAGAGGTGTTGACTATCCAGTAAATGATTCCCTGGGCGGTGGTACATATACCCGCCTCTCAAATTTTGCCCATAATTTATAGGCAACCTATGTAACCTTTTTTTTCATCACTTTTAATGAGTTGCACAATTCTGAGTTATCCATTCACCATCGAGCCCTATGGTGTAATCCGGCCCTGGTGTTGTGTGGTATGCTCTCCGAGATGCTGAGTGTGCTGTGTGGTGTGTTGCCACCTGGCGCTTCATTTAGCCATCGTGGGAATCTGACAGATTACATTTCGCGCCGAGCCGTCTCCATTTTTACAAGGGACAAGTTTTCAAAAGCAGTTGATTCATCTCTGAAAATAATACTGTCACTTATTTTCTGCATCGCCGCTTTTGAGTAATGTCACTTTGCTCAGGTGATTAACCTTCTAAGACCCAAATAAATTGCCGTGGTCAAAACAACTTATCAAATGGGCTCTACATGTTATATGATTAAGGTGACAATTTTAATATTTCTTCTCTGTATCTTTAAAATTATGGCTAAGTGTTTATTTTGACAAAATGACAAACTGTTGCCAAATTATGACGCGATAAATATACGAAGTGTAAAAATACACTTTATAAATAAAATCACAAAATTTTTGTAAAAAATACATTGTATCCTTTTAGGATTTGGTAAATTGCGAAAGATTGGTTTGAGGCAATAACTAAATAAAATACCCTAAGATCTGGAAAGACCTGGAAAACCAATACAAAAATTATACAAAAATTGTGGCCAAGATAGAACCAATTTTATTGCTATATAAACTGGAACCGCCGCCGTTTTTGTTTTATTTTATTTTAAATGCATTTTGTATAACCGTTTGGACAGAATGTTCGATATGTATTTGGATCGGTATGCCAAGTATAAGGTATTTTATTTATTTAAACGCCAAAAATGGCTTTTATATTCAAGTGATACATGATACAGTGGTGCACAGGAGGGTATCAGTATTTTAATAATAACGGAAATAAAATAGTTAAACAATAATTAAATAATAACGTGGTTTACATAAAACCCGACAAAACAATATTATGTATGTGTAAATAAAAGCTAGTAAATAGGTATATGATACAAATACGTGTTACAACCAAAAAAACAATAATCTGAAATCTTAAGGAATAGAATGTTGTAACATGTTAAAATAACAGAACATTATATTAACAGAATAAAAATATATAAATAAAGGTGACTTGTTAGCAAGTAAAATCGAAGAATCGAGCAAATTCAAGTAAACCTATTCATACATTCACATTTATTTGCGAATCTAGGAATTGGTCATAAATAGAGTAATTTAGTATAGAGTTTATTGTTACCTCAAAAGATAATTTGCTTGGAATGACTGGGGAGGTATAGTTAGAAAATTAACTCTGTATTTATTCATTGGTTCGAGGATAATTTTTGTCACGAGTCAATTTACTAAAATAAGTAATTTCTGAAGTTTTAGCAATTATTGAGGAATGCATTCTTTAATGTTTTGTAAGAACATTTTTAGACTATTATTTAATGTACTTTGGAAAGACGAATGAAAGATAAATTATTGTAAGGTTTTAAATAGTACTTTTCGTTTTTTAGTTGTCACGTACATATTTCACAGAGTGTTATTTGTAACATATTTCATTTTTTTATCAATAACATTTTCTCCGACGGCCTGAAAATAAAATCAACATTTTCCAACTCCTTATTTACAGGACAAAAATAAATTTCAATTCTTGAAATAAATACCAAGAAAAATAGACTATTAAGATAATTAGTTCAATTCATTAACAATACAATTTGTCAATAAGCTCACAAAAGCTCGCAGGCTTACGCGCGAAGCCCCACGCGAACCTTTCCTCCGTGAAATAGTATCAGTCGACCGCGATTGAAAATCTGCTCCTGCGTAATTCTAATTTCTGGCTGACGCGTAAAGACCGCAAGTTATGGCGACGATGTATAAGACCTGAAACGTAATGGCTAAATTTGGTTCATGTGTGAAATTGTAAGTGGGAACGTAAACATATTCGGAGTGGGTGCCGCTACCCAGACACCAATAATGGATGAAGAGGTCATACGCGTACATCTGCAAACACAACTGGTTCATTAGACAGGCTATTAGAAATTAGAGTTAGATTTGTAACGGAGCGGCTTGTGGGCTTTTTGTTTCAGCAGTTGTGAAGTTGGATGTTTTCACTTTTCAAAGTCTGCCCAAGAAATTAATAGCCACATCAAAAGTTTGAATGAAACTTTTGTTTAAAAATTAATTACGCTTTTCTCCTTGGCTGATTTCGTTTGGTATAATGTTGTTACAACCCACTCAAAGGCATTTAATTATATATTTACTGCTTGGATTGATCTTGTTCTGCTTTGGTTGTTTTACAATATTATTATTGGAAAAATCGTTAAACTGAAATAGAGACTTCCGTATTGTTATTTTTACCTGATTTAAAATTCTCACGGCCAAGAGTGCTTTTGGTGCTGTACATCTTCCCCGATGATGGACACGTGAATGCCGTCCAAAACGTCGACTTAAGGCGGCACTCTTGAAACGCACGGCGCTGAAAAAGAAGAAGATGGAGAGATATGTAATTACGAATGTTGGACAGAGCGCGCTAATATTTTAGTCGTAAAATAGCAGCGAAAATTGCGAAAAAGCTTAATAAAACATGACTCGTTTAAAATAGAGCAAAAATCTCGTGGAACGTATCTTAAGTATCATTTAAAGAAACATTGTGAATTTTTTCACAAATATAACTTGTAAAATAAAAGAAATAGACTTGTTTAAAATAATTTTCGGAGCATACTTTGCGATTTTTTTCTATCGAGGGAATTTCATAAAATTTGCGTTTCGGCGTGGAACATATCTAGATATTATCTTCAAAAATAACATATATTTTTTTAAGAGCTTAAAAACTTCAAATGTTTAAGGGAGATATGTAAGAAATCGGTCGAAATTCGAATAGTGGACCCTTAAGAGGAAGCCACAAGCCAATAATTGTAAGCCTGCTTTGCAAACGGAGTCCAGAGGTCACGATTTCAATCACAAGTGTTTTTTTTTTATTTATTTGGTGAATCTTTACATAGTAAAAAATGAAGTCGCTCCCGCTGTCTGTACGCTTAGATCTTTTAAACTACGCAACGGATTTTCATGCGGTTTTCACCAATAGATAGAGTGATTCATGAGAAAGGTTTTTATGTATATAATTTGTCAAGGTTTTGTGTAAATTGTTTGAAATATATAAATAAAGGGAGCGGGCTGGCAAGCAGGCAGCAGGCAGGCAAGCGGGGGGTGTGGATTTGATATGTATGCAAATCAACAGATGGCGTTGGTTATAAAGGTTGGGTAACGGCGTTGTGTTTCGTTAGCTACAGCAAAGTGTGGCCGGGTCTGCTAGTAATTGCATAAGAAAGAAAAAAAGTTAATCAATGGAAACTGTCACAGATAATTTTGCCATAAAACCATAATATTTAAAAAAAAGTTGTTTCTTCCCTTCCTTACATTTCTAATGAAAAAACATATTTTTAGTAGATTACGCTTATATTTTTTATAAAGAAATTAACAATTTGATTTTAAATCTGCTCAATGGAAACGGTAGGAAAAGCTTCAATTTATCCAAAGCACATTTTTTGGATTTGTATTTATAATGTAAACCAATTCGTAGTAAAGATTAATCGATAATTCTGATTTAGCATGGACGAGGAAGAACCAAACTTATCAAATAAAAAAACAGCAACCAAAATTTTCTATTGGTGTAGAATAGTGTAATAGTAAACGTAACGTCAATCGAGATTGATGAATCTGGTTTACATTATTTTCATAATCATCTCTTCACCGTGCATATCTTGTTCTACTTTTACCATTTTCTAAAAACAATAAATTTGTTCTAAAAATTTTGTAAAGTACCATTCTATTAACTATATAATTTATTTTTATTAAATAATATGTTCATGTTAAGATTCAAATGAATCTTAACATGAACATAACTGATTTTAGATTAGTGTCCATCATAAGGGCACATCTGTCCACTGTAACACCGTCCGAAATGTTGGCTAAAGAAGGAGGTCGCATTGACCAAGTATATCCTTAGTCGAAGGCAACACGGTATAATTCTCCAAAAATAAATCGTCATAACTGAACATGACTGTTTATCGAGTCCCACTGACATCTCTGTTACGCGTTGAATACTTTTATCAGTATAAATCTTTTACAGAAACATTTTCATTAAATTAATTCACTTGTAATGATAAAATATTTAGATTTCCACCCTCTTCCTTGGTTTGTTTCCTCCTCAGGTTCTCGATGTAAAGTGTCCCCTTTAGCACTGCGTTGTTGGAATTACAGCAGATCAGACAAAAAATAATCTTGCATTAGCGCAGTTTCCCACAGAATGCTACCAAAAACGACAGACTTGTGCAAATTTGTTTCCCTGTGGGAAGGCGTTCCGCCGACAAACACAACTTTTTACTGTAATGGCCCTAAAAAGTTAGCTGGGGAAACTTTTAACGACCCGCCAGTCCTCGGGCGAATTCCAAAACGCATTCTCAACGTTCCCGAACATTCCTGGTCTTTTTCGCCGTATCTTTTATGCAGTCTGGAGAACGAGTTCAGGTATCTGTGGAGTTTCTTAATTGGAGCTTCACTGGCTGCAGACCAAGTTTCGGCTTGGCTAGCAACAAAAGGCTCTCGGTTCACATTGTTTAATGTCGCTAATCGCTTATTGGCTTATCCGAGAGGCTTCCGCGGTACTGGAAATAAATATAGAAACTGCACCCGCATCTCGATTCAATGTTCGTATCATAAATTTGCTTTGGACCTGCTTGGGTGTTCAAAAGATATTTGTTAGTTTTAACCAAAGGCTTCGCAGTAGGAACTAATTGCATTGAATATTTGCAAGCATTCTTTTCGTATAATGATGAGATTGGGAGACACAGACTGGGTTTTCGGATTCACAAATCAAACTGAGCAATCTCTTGTAAATGTATAACACAATAGTATTTCACTCATGTTTGTAGGTCAAAATAATAACACCACTTACAAATGTGTCAAAAACATTGTACCAATATTGAATTACGCGTTTCAGCAGAATGTTAATGACCTTATTTACAATAATAACAGCAGTGTTTTAATTTAGGTCAAAATACTCATTAATAGCATGCAGTTTTTGGAATGAGTTCATCACGAATGTCTTTCGGAAAGCGCGAACGCTTAGTCAAAAATTATTAAATGGATTGTAAAATTGCTCGATGAAGTCGATAGTTTTAGAAATCTAGTTTTCTTATTTGTCTCAAACACTTTTTCTTGACAAAGCCCTATAGGCACATGGCAGCAATTTATGGACACAACGTTATTTTGGTGATCCGTTTTAGACTTTTTTCCTAACTGTAACTTCTCTGCAAGTTTGTCACGTGTAGTACTCGTTTATCTTCCAAACTGTGACTCTAGGTATAAAGAGCAACTTGTTTGTATAACGCGATGTTTTACGTTTCCTCAGTTTGTTTATAAGTTGGGACGATGTTGCACACTGTTTGCCACCACATGGCCCGTGTTGAAGTTCCGACCATCATTTGCAATAATTCCAAATAGCAGTGTTTAGTGCTTACAATCATGTGCTTCACGGTCGTTAGAGTTAATTTATTACCCGTTTGATTGTGCACTTTATTACAGTGAAAATAATTGCAGGATTTCCTACTGGAACCTAGAGAAACCCTTAACGGTTAGCACAAATTGTTTTATTTTTGATGCTGTAGCTTTAAATCTTCGACAGCGGGAACGAATTGGACAGATCCTTGTAATTGCTACTTTTATGGCTTATTCCGTGTTCTGTGCCGGATAATAAAACTGAATAACTTCCAGTAAGTCGAAATCCCGAAACAAAATCCGGGATGACCAATATCCCAACAGTCTTTAATTTTGTACTATATCGTTTGTAATCAGCTTGTAATCCGAGACAAATATCTCGAATTGTCTAGATAATAGCCAGTAGATAATAGCCAATAATAGCCTAGTAACTCTAGATTGGATAAAATTTTGTAGTACCTATTCTTATTTGGTATTAGATTAAAATAAAAATATTATTGAGTATAATGAACTTAGTGGTTTCTTTATTTAAAAAAAAATCGTTTTATGGATCATGATCAAAAGCACCAAAATGAGGCATAATTTACACTCCAGTTAATAAAGTTTCTTAATTACCTGTCCTTCATTCATTTTTAATAGAATCTTCTTACATCTTCCGTGATATGTATGACGAAATGCTAATGGGTTTTAAAACACGTTGGCTAATTTTTCGTTTGATACCTAATAGTTATTTTTACGGATGACTGACATTGTAGATCAACACGCGAAAAGCTGATTGGGCCTTTGTTACAATTCCAGTAACTTTGCTATTAAATGTTATTTATTTTATTCTGCAAACCCAAGTTCATGAAACTCTAATTCCTTACACCGTTCTGTCGAAAACCGTGACTGTCGACATCTTCAGTGTGAGAATTCGTTGACCTATTGATTTATTCTGCTCTTTCCGGAAAGTATATTTTTAGGCAGCTCTAAGTACGAATGCCACTTTGGTTCTGCAAATGACTTTCTGATACGCGTTAGTTCGGGTTCAAAGGAATTCCTTGCGTCGCTTTTGGGACGACAAAAGCTTCCGAAAAAGCTCCTTCAAAGCGGCGTGCGGGTATTTTCGGCTACTTGCTCACTTTATATGCTTTCTTGGAACGTGTGAAGCTAAAATTGACCTCCGTGAAAGATAGTGCTAGATGATGCGTGACGATTTCCTTCCTTCCTCCGGGGTGTCTAGAAATAAGAAAATATAATTGAATTTCCTATCACAGTCTCTCTCTATTTCTAGTCTTTGACGTTCTTTGATGAGTAGTATTACGGATTAATGTAGGGCAGTAAAGTGTTTCATCATCAGGGCGTACGTCATCTTTGGAGATACTGCGTGGAAGATCTTTTTAGGGAAAGGAAGGAGAGGAAGTTCTGGGAAGAAAAAAGGTGATGGGTAGGAAGTAGGAATACTCATTAATGAGGGGTAGGTAGGAATCGGGGGTTCAATGTGTATGGGAGTGACGGACGTATGAATACATCCCTCCCACTGCGGTGTAAGGCGATGGTCGAGAGACTCCGGTTAGAAAAGTCAAAAGATCTTCCTCAATCAGTCTCTCTCGATCCTGCCCGCCGCGCAGTAGGAGGCGGGAGTGGATACCGCCGCCCCGGGAACCTTTATTGGATAACCAACACCTCTGCCATAGGTCACCCCAAGTGGTTCGCTACGGTGGTTTAGCAGGGGTGCCCGGGTTCATGGGGTGAGGTTTGGAGGCGGTTGACCAGGACACACTGAACCCCAGATTCCTACCCACTCCTAAACCCTTTTCCTTCCCAGAACTCTCCTCTCCTCCCTTTCCTCGAAAAAAACCCTCCGCACAGCATCCTCAAAGATGACATAGGCCCGAGGGAAATTATTTTCCTCAGGGCCTCCCGTGTGGAGCTCATGTAAAAAAAAGGTGAGTAAACACATCCGCCGCCAAGACCTAGACAACCCCAAGAATTCTGGCACCCCTGCTATATCACCAGACGTAGCGAAGCAGTTGGAGCTACTTTTTACGTACATTTTCATAAATTTTACAATTTCCCCTTTTCTCAAATTCTTCAAAACTTTGACTACTAAACAAGCACGAATACAGCGAAACCAGTTTGTTTTACGACCAAGATATATTTATTTTTATCCATAGTTTTTAATTTAATATGTGGAAATACTTATTATTTTCAATTCACAATCGTAATCGCAACATTGTTGTTCTTCCAATAAACACACAAGCGTCGAATCAGAACAAGATACGCGTCCCAATAGTATTGTGAATGGAACCAGATATAGTTTATCGATTGGTATAGTTTATATATATTCCTGGAAGATGTGGCTCAGGTGAGTGTTCTTCTTACATAATGTTATTATCTTCATCTCCCTCTGTAAGCTTGATGGGATTTAGCATTCCCCGCCGACTAAAACGTATGAAATTGCTTTTTTCGCTTATTTACGCCTGGGCACGCGTGACGTCAGAAAAACCCTTTCGTGGGGCCTCGTGAGCATTATTTATGTTCTAGTCGCAAAGAGTCGTTTATTGTGTGTTAACGGTAGATTACTAACAATCCCAGAATTTACGACGTCCCCGCATGGATTTACGGAACACAAAGACATACAAATTTTTAAAGAGTTTTCTTTAAAAAGGGCCAGGTGTTCGAAACGTCAACTTCTTGTATAAGTTATTTTTACGCCTCACTTTTATCTTTCTTTGAAATTTTCTCTGTGTATTTTTTTGTTGACAGCAATACACAAAAATATATTCAGTTAAATGGCAAGTTTGCCAAATACAGTAATTTATTTACGACTTTTAAGAGATTTCTTGTTTCTTTCAGGCCTCGTGCAATTTAGATATTTGTATCAATAAACATTTTTTTTATAATACATTTGAATCAATTTCGGTTGGTTCGTTACTTTCCCGTTTTTCGTGTTTCTTCTCGCACTTTGGCTTGCAAGTGTATACGTAGCATAATATTTTGCTGTAATCCCACAGCCGAGTCTGTTCTTTTCTAGTGTGAATTCTAATGTAGTATTTTCTATTGAACGGTTGAGAAATAAGGTGAAACAAACTTTAGATACCTACATCGTCTCGACTAAGCTAACTAATGGTGTGGGAGACTTGTACAAAACCGTATACTGGGGTAAAACCGTATTACTCTAAAAAAGCTTTATTACTTTAAATATTCCCGCTATGCAATCCGCCCCGTGTATGACTCCGAAACCAACTCAGTCAGCAGAAATTTGTCGGTACATGTCTGCTCGCTGGCGAGTTACCACATGTTTTAAGTTTTTTCGGTGTCCTGATGTAATTTTTACGGATATTGTTGAATTGATTGATAGTGAAGTTATTATAATGTGCAGGTGAGTGAAATGTCAAATACTGTAAATATGTATATTTTGCCTTTTTTTACGATTTGGTTGATTTTCGTAACATTTTAACATTTGTATAAGATTGTGTTATTTTTTTCTCGGGACACAACCTTATGGGGTAAGACCGGTCAGTATACGTTGACCTGGATTATTTTTATTACAGATTTTTATTTATTTTACACGTGTTACAAACAGGCCACGTAATAACCAAAGAAAAACTACCAAACAAGACTGGGATTCAGAAAAAATGAGGACAGCAATTTTGAGTGTAGTTGAAGGAGTAGTAGGATACTTAAAAGTAGCAGAAACCTACGGAGTGCCGAAATTCACATTACAAGACCGTGTCAATAAATACAGAAATAATCAAGATTTTACTTCATCTACGACAATCTAGGCCATTTTACACAATACAAGCCCGATACACGGTTTTACCCACCCCACGGGGCAAAACCGGAAATATTAGATGTTTTGTATTTTTTTTAAATACATTTATGACTAAGATTTTCCGACATGTTTCTTTTGTGTGTCGTTCCTTAGTAAATTCATTAATAAAAATACTTATTGGCAACCGAATTTTATTTTAATTTACTAAACTACAGAGCTTCTACCTTAGATATACGGTTTTGGACGGGTCTCCCCTATTCAACTTATCAGTATATTTCAAATCTCCATAATTCATGATTGAAATAATGTAACGTGAAATTGGTCGTGTAAAATTATAAGTCCCTGACAAAATACAAATTTTACAACGCCAGAGCTCATCTTTAGAAAGCATTTTGTGAGACGCGCCAACAGATTTTGTACTTTGTAGATAGTAAGAATTTTTATTTATTTATTAACCAAGATAATATAATATATACAAATATTTTTTTTGGTATAAACCACCTCACTAGGCTAAGACTGTTCTTAATTTTAATTTAATTTAATTAATGAATCATTATTTATTTACTTTTAAAAAAAATCCGTATCAAAGGCATAATATTGCCTTTAATTTTCAGAGGAAAGAAGCCATCAAAGAAAAGCATTATCATAAAGCACGATTAGGTAAACAGTTTTCTAACGAAACCCGAATATTCGACTTCTAACGGGTGATTCGGCTTGTAATATCGTAGCAGAAAGTTGTATCTCACCTTTATAGTCTAATATACAACATCTAATGGCGTAGAAAGTCGTCAATTAACCGATATCTGTGGTCTTAATTGTGCTTGTAATCTTTAAACTCGCTGTAATCATCGGGAAGAAATGCTAATTAGACTGGGACGGTACAAAAATCTTCATGGAATTTTACATTTCAGTTGTTTGTTTTGTCAATGAGTGTATAAACAACTAGTGAAATGGTATATGGCCGTTGGAAGTGAAGTCAGGCTGACGAAGAATGTGTAAAAACTTTTATTGTTTGTTATATTGGTAACGAAGTTCATGCCTAATTTAATTGGACGGATTCTACCTAACTATCTACCATTTTTAGCCAAAACATGATTTCTAAGGAAGGGCTGGCAGATATGGTGGAAGGCTACACAGCTCTGTATGTTAAATATACGGCACTGTTTGTTATATCAATCACATACATTAAAACAGTAGGACGCTTCGCAAGCGCTGTTGTTCGATTAGTCCGAAAATTTGAAGAGAAAAAAATTCAGTCTCGTAAAAACAAAATTAAAACGGTTTAGATGATAAAACAGTGATCTACAGATATCAAAATTAAATAAAGAAAAATGATTACTACGTAAAACGGGAATCTACACATATAGTTGTTCTATTTATAAGTAATGAAGATGGTAACCATGGTAAAACAGGAATCTACAAATATTGATAAATAAATAGAATCGCAAAATTAATTAGCCAGTATTATTGAGCAAAAAAGATCTGACTGCCCGTGGACTGCACAGGATCTCCTACGCATGTTCTTAGACATAACCTTCTAAATTCATTCTGTCGACATAACCTGACCCAAATATTTATTTCAGTTAGACCGTGTTTTTGGAAAATTCCCTTTTCACTCATTAGCTAGTGCGTCAAATTTTCTGGATGCTTATCTCATTCGTCCGCTCTAATTGTCGAAACCATTAAAGTGTCCATCTCTTAATATTTTTTTGGATTTTCACTGGGCTTGCTCATTCATCCTTTCAACTTAATCATTCGTTATTCGGTTTACTAAACATTTACGCGCTTTGTGAGTCATTTTTACTGCAAAATGTCCAGTGTCGTTGTATCTTTGCCAAATTCCACGCCTCTCTAAATCTCTAGTACATCAGGGTTGGCATCAGAACGCTTTATTTGAATGCTAGCTTCGTGTCAATTGACGCCTTTTTTAATTAGTTACCAATTCTTCAAATGGCTTATTAATAAATTGGTCAAAACGTTGTCACTTCAAATAATTAACGTTTTTTGATGATCACATATTTTTATGAGATGAAATTACTTTGTAATTGGTGGACATTCCTACTCGTAACTAAACCTATAGACATTACGTGTAGCATGTACTAATAATATATCTCCTGTCATTTTCTTTCACTTCTTATTTTCCGGTTGCTGCATCCTAAGTCAGAATGGAATTTCATTAGATGAATTGCACGCTGAGAATTGGCGGAAAAATGCACCACCATCAAATTTACAATAAATTCCATACTGTCTGCACCAAGCAGTATAAGAAAGTGCGAATGAAAGACACGAATTGTCCAGAATCAAAACAATGACTGTGGGAATTGAAGTATTTCCCCCTTCTCCCGGCAACTGAAGCAGGGTCCCTTAGTTGAATGAACCCTAAGTTTTCAATTTGCAGCTGGGTTAAAGAAACGCAACGTTATCAAATGTATCACGAATAAAATAAATGTATAATCAGAATAAGTTACAAGGATAAATGAAAGGATATCACCAACCACTTAAGACCAGATTAAAGAGGGTCTTCTTGAAAAGTCGCGTCATGAGAGAGCAAAGCTGTATTTTAAAATCCAGAATATATTTGTACTCTTTTTTAAATTCGGTGATCTCACATGTGTTCTTGTCCAATAACTAATCTTCCTCCGAACATGGCACTCGTGAAATCTCATTTGGTCCAGCGGCCGAAATGTCCATCACGCCGGAGCAAAAAGACCGAGAATTTATTCCGATTTATGTGACGGAATCCGAGCGACGATCCCGCGAGATGGATAGGGGCACAAAACCTTTAAATCTAAATTTAATTTAATATCCCTCGGGATCATTCTTTGTTTAAGTTCTGGGTTAAGAATAGAAGGAAGAAGAGGAGAAAAACAATCCATTCATTCTTGCCGCATTTTAAAGGAGCCATTAAACTTTTATTTGAATTAGATCTGAAAATCGACATTTCCTCTTCTGTTTCTGTTCGACATTTTGAAAATAAAAATACTCACTTGATAATACCTATATCCCACTCGTTTCATCAGAAAGTTATACATACAAACATAATATTATGCATAGGTGATTATCGAGATGAAACCATTATTTAGAGCTATCCTGTAGTATCGACCCTTTGGAGAACTTAAGTGCTAAGTTCACCAAAATGCAAAAATGGCTTTTTGATTCCTCCTTTCTTTAGGGCAATTTTTATACCAATTTTACAATAATTAAAGAAAACAACAGCAATATTCCCACACCCACTCTGACTGCTCAAACTTTAAAATTGCTTTACTGAACAATTCATCTCCGGAATCTCCAACGAGTTAGCACCCTTGTGCTCCAAACGGTCAGTATGTAAATTCAATAAAAATGCACCTTTGTGGAAATTTTGATTTTATGTTTATTTTTGTAATTTTCCTCAACTCCAACGACAAGTCTGAAGCTTTTGAAAGCAAGTCTGAAACTTTTGAAGCGTGGGAAACCAAATATAAATAGATATGATTTATTTCACGTAGCCTTGTTTTTTGGTATTTAAAGAGTAATTTTCACTAAAATTTGTACACCACCCTTCAGGTGATATTTCGCAAAAATAGCTTTATTAAATTTATTCAAGCACCTTTGTTATTTTATCTTTTACGTTAAATGCTGTTTCATAAGATTCTGATTGCTGATGGTATAAAATATTGTGTTTATCTAAGTATTGCAAAATTTGTTCTTTTATTGTATGGTACATACACGTTATGTGTATCTCTCTCAATTTTATGTTTTATTCACAATGCTTGTTTTTTCCTATACAATTTTTTTGGGTTATTACTTTATGCGATCACGACAATAAATATTCAAATACGACATGAAAATGTACGAGATTTTCGTATTCATGTTTATAAATGGACATGTTACCAGTGTTACCACCGCTTGCTGCTCAGTGTCTATAGTACGCAGCAGTACGTAGCAGTGTGTAACAGTGTGTAGCAGTGTGTAGCAGTGTGTAGCAGTATGCAGCAGTACGTAGCAGTGTGTAGCAGTATGCAGCAGTACGTAGCAGTGTGTAGCAGTGTGTAGCAGTGTTTAGCAGTATGCAGCAGTACGTAGCAGTAGGTATGTAGTATTATACATCTGTGGTAGTTATGTCGGCCAGCGGGCTGAATAACGTCCCTGCTACAAATTTTATTCAAATTATTCGGTTGGCAAGACGGAACTGCTCCGGCAGATCTGGCCACAGGCAATTCGGCGTTTTGATGGAAAGTCATAGCGAAGCATGTTACAGCGTTTATTCGAAAATGCCGAAAACATGTTGTATTTAATTAGGAATTTATAAAACGTTGCTTTGCGTATTTACGAGCGCCATTTTATTACATACAGAAATTAAATAAGTTAAAGTAATAAGTCAAAGTTAAAAGACAATCGATCACAACACCCGTACTCTTTTATTAGCATACACAATATCTTGCTGTCTTTTTCGCACTCGGTTGTCTCTTTCATGCATTTAGACATATGTTTCCCTACAGTAATAGGTCTAGTATATTTACTATGTTGCGTTCCAGAATATAAGACGCTCACAGTATCTCATTGAAAACTCACCATTCAAAATTGAAAGCTTCTTCTTGGTCGGTTTTCGATGTATTTAATGGTCAGATCTAAATATTCAGGCTATTCCCAATCTTCCACTTCTCCTTCTTATTAATTTTCCCAACATTCTTTAGTCTTACGACATTATTCAAAATTGAGGCTCACACAGTTCAACAGACTTCGGACAGCTAGAAGAGAATATCACATACAAAATACTATTTGTCTACTATTGAATTGCGTTAAGACTCGACCTGTTCTAATAGATTTTATTTTCTTTCATCTGTCGTTTGAATGATCTGTTCATCTTTCATCTGTGCACGTCTTACGTGCGTTATTCAATAAAAAAAACTTCTCACTGCAACGCCCTCTGCTCAGAAATAACGACCTCTACTCGAAAGCTCATTCAGCGTTCACAGAGGTCATCTATTGAATTAGTCCAAACTGGATTTGCCCCTGTTCCCATTATGTCTGTCTGTTTGTCGCCGGCCAGTTTGCAGTTTGCACTAGATGGCGGCAAAAAGCTCTCATCTCGCGTAAAAAAGTTCCCACTGATTCGCAGAACAAACAAACTAACGGATGAGTCACAAGCGGCCGGGAAGCTCGCCGGTTGCTCCCGGTAAGGAGCACGTATTGCGTGAAAGCCATCGCCGAACTTGTACAACAGGTTCATTATTTCCTGAAGGCTTTGAAGATAACATCGCTTTGTTTACGGCTACTCTGAAAGTCATAATTGGCGATGATAATATTATTGATGTGTGTTATTGGAATTTATTCCTAAACCCTTGGTTTTAGTACAATTTGCCATTGAAGATAAAGTCTTTTTTTAGTTTTTTTTTTGGACCGCTGTAAATGTCGCATAATTGAGGATGATAATGGTGTATAGTTGATCAGCCATCAGCTTTCATAACTTGTACTAATAGATTCAAGAAGAACAATAATAGGTCAACAATCTGCGTCTTACCTTATTATATTTTGTGGCAATTTATGAATTAATTCTATATCAGGTTTCACGTTAAATACGTCGGTAAAACTACTAGACAAATATATTGTTTCACTGAGTCAATTTATCCTTCCAAGAGCTGAAACCCGGAAACCCAAATAACAAAGCTTACTTAAAGTTTTATCAAAAGAAAACTGGATTAAGTACACTAACTTTTAAGGTTCATTAACAAGACATTTTCCCCGTTTACTAAGTGCCTTTCAATTATCCGTGAGACTTTTAGCTCCACTGGCTCCAAACGAGATTTGATGACTCACACATCTCTCAGTGCTGAGTTTATTCCCTTTTGTTTTTTCCACAAATGGCCCTGCGGTTGGCATGCCACTAAAGGAGACCGGCAGGACCAAATTAAACTGAAATCTCTACCAGGAAACCAGATGACCGAGGCGTAAGCAATTCTGGCCACATAGCAAGAAGTGAGAGTGTCTGAGGATTGGGCTAAGTGAATTAGTAAGAGCCCTTGTTAGGAAGTGATCTTCGCTTGACGGGATGCTTCAAGGGATTCGGATGGCCCTTCACTACTGACTTATTGCGAAGCAATTCACGTTTGGAATTCCGTGCCTCAGTAGGGAGTTGCATAATGCACCGAGCGCATTCGGTGGCACCAGCAGTACCAGTTTGCTGCCGTCTTATTATGTCTCTAGATTGAAACACATATGTTATTATTTATTCCGTTGCCGTTCTCACTTATCGGGGACAGGATGATCGATCAATAATTTAATAAAATAATTGCTGTTCTGCAGGGATGTTGCGAATGTGTTTTATTTATGATTGCTTCAATAATTTACATGTAGCTTGCGATAACTGGTTAATTATAATTATGATAACGACTTTACTTCAATGCACGTGATAATTAATTCAATAATAATAATGTTGATAATTTTATGGCGCCGTTGTTGTGAAAAATAATAGCCCTCAAGGGGCACATTACGTGGTAGCCAAAACTCCAGATAGTCGTATCCGTAAAACATATTAAATCAAAATCTTAATATTAAAATTTGTTGACTAAATGGTGCAAATTGGGATCTCCTTTTCTTTTTACTTCTTAAAACACAAATCTGAAACTTTTTACTTTTTCTAACATTGGAAAAATTACTTTTTTGTTTTTTTTTTCTGAGGCCTTGTTTAATTCAAATAGAATAGCTTAGCATTTTAAATAAAATTTAACTGTAGTTTTATTATCTATTTTTTATGTGAATTCCACATAAGAGTCCTATATGCTCGCATCCGGAGACAGTGAGATTATGACATCCCCAATTGGGGTATGTTGTGAGCCTGAAGGTAGTGGTAAGGCGAAGGAGTAAGGAAGTACCTGGATATTCAGATATGGTCACCAACTAAAGCCATTTAAGCAACCTTTCGATTCTGAAAAGCGGTCTTATTCCAGGGCGATTCTGAGAGCATCTTCCACTCTGGAATGTGCCGCAAATTATAATATTTTTAATTAATTTATTGTGAAATTACACAAATTAATCACATTAAATTTATTAGTGCCCTCCGGATTTGACTTGCGACCTTCGGATTGCTAATGAAGATCCATACCCTTCGACTGTGAAGGGCGTCATCTTTGTATGGCACGACAACACAAAAAAATGGACTACAAAACTTAGAAAATAAATATTTTTGTAATAAGGTTTAGCCTACACCTACACACCTCTGTTTGGTACAGAATAGAACTGATACCTATGTGTCCCATCTTCACTCCATAAAGAAATTAGGTACTTACATTAAACGCAAGTTTTCAAAACCTCAACGTCAAATATTTCGGTTTCAAACAGGTTTTCAAATGGAAATAAAGATGTCCGAAGTTCCCAGTAAATAGGGTAGCCACTATTATCTCTGAATCTCTGCAACGAGTGTTCGGCCACTTGGTCCAAGGTTATCTTTTGTCCATTAGCTGTGGCTTCAATTTATTCGCATCCACAAAGAAGTGCGACCATCCCGTTTAATAATAAAGTGCTAATCCCCGGGCAAATGACACGTAACAGGTAACAGGTACCTGAGGGGAACTTTTTACCGTACCCTTTTTTTAGTGTCGTTGAGATTTCAATGGGGGCCCAAGCAAACATTAACTCTTCACAAAGGGGTTTTACGTGAATAATGAAGAAGTCACTCATTTGATGGGGGCTTGAAACCGGCTCACATGTCAGCCCAAGGTCACCCCTGTCATTATTATTTGCTTACACAGGGGCGCAAATGTGGGATTCCGACATATGCGAGTAACAATGGTTCATTATTTTTTAACGAATCTTCACACAACTCGAAAATCAATTGTATCGAATTTATGAATATTATTTCATCAAACTTACGAATCGATTGCAAATCCTTTGTAATTATAGAAGAATCATTTGCCAACGTAGTTTGTAACTTTAAGGCGAAACTTTTGGTTTATTAACAGTTGTTTTTGAGTTTTAAGCCCCCGCATTCCGAATTTTTATCGTTTTATAACATGAACACTTTTTTTTAAGTTTCTAAAAAAATATATGTTATTTTTTAAGATAAGTAATATTTGTAAATTTGTAGGAAAAAAAATCGCAAAGTATGTTCCAAAAATTATTAAAAACATATTTTATTGTGTAATTTAACACGTCATGAGTAAGAAAAAATTCACAGTGTATCTTTAAATGCAAAATAATAATTTTCTCTATTTTACACGAGTCGTGTTTTATTAAACATTTTCACAATTTTCGCTTAATTATTACCGTTTTTAATATTAGCGCGCTCCCTCTTACATTCGCATTTACATATATTCCCTTCTTCTTCTTTTTGAACGCTTGCTATCGGGCCTTAACGATTCTTCTAAAAGCTCGACTTGAATCGAACTAACTGTTTTATTAATTAACGAAGCGAGTAAGTATAAATTTTCCACGACGATTAAACGATTATTTGTAATTTTTATATTAAGTTTTAGTCGACTTCCAAATGTTTTACCAGCTTGATTGTTGTGCTTGTTTTTGAATGAATTAGACAAGTTTCGAACTTACCGATGCAAATGCTCTCTGCATTGAATCGGTAAGTTCGAAATATGATAGGATGGGGCTCAGCAGCATCGAATCATGAAAAACAACTAAAGATTTCTCAGAATTTCATCATAAAGACCATGCTTAAGGTCCCCATGAGGACGTCAACAACAGACATTTTTAAACAGTTTGATGTTCCCAGAATACAAAAAAATCTATGCCAATAATATTCTTATTCATCACCTCAAAAAAGACACAGAGGCAAACACCCCACTCAATCATAAAACCAGAACCAAGCAAATAAACATACTAAATATAAGTAAACCCTTGGACAAAGAAACTCTGAATTTTTAGCAGTAAAGTTACATAACAAACTCCCACACAGTGTCAAACAAATTAAAACATCAAAATAACTACATTAAGGATGGGTTGTTTCAAAAAATTTGATGGATTCATCAAATATTTGAAGTTGATTTTCACGTTCTGTGTAAGTTCTTTCCAAGTTCTGTTATTATATAGTTATAGGACAGTTGCTTCACAATACTGAAATAATCACAGAACTTGAATAGAACTTACACAAAACGTGAAAATCAACTTCAAATATTTGATAAATCCATCAAATTTTTTGAAACAACCCGTCCTAAGAACATCAAATCTTGGCTCAAGGAAAAAAGAACACTAGTATATTTATTAAAAACATCATAGAAGTTTCTGAAAAAACCTTAACCCAAAACGTGAAGTTGTACCATAGAAGTCGCTGAAAACATATCCATAACGGTTCCACGACAAACCAGAATCAACTCAACTCAACACCTCTTTGAAAATTCATTAGAAGCTATGAAAAAAAATTGAAAAATATCCCATAACACCTAATGTAATCAATTTTTTATATATTTTTTTAATCACTTTTAATGACTTTTTTCGAAGGAGATTTTGAGTTGATTTCATTCTGAGTGGTCCGGTCACCATCCAAAACATAGTTCGCCACAGCACCTACCTAGTGAGGAGTGAATTATTACGAAAATAATCAATGTAAATCTATTTTATATTTATACTTGAAATGCATCTTCTAATGTAAACATTAATATATAGTCACTAAATAAAAAATGGAATCGGTTTGCACGTGTTTGAGTGCTCATAAGATAACTAGTTTTACATAAGTACGTCAATTTCCGTCGTCGTTCAATTGTCGTTGGGGAAAAGAACATTTTTTCCTCAATTTCAATTTTATGTTCAAAGAAATGAACCAATAATTCAGATTGAAGTGTCGAAATTCACACCGCTATTACGGCTGTGAACGCTTTGACTGACTAATAGCAGAAATGGCCTATTCAATGTTTTTTTACTATTCGAGATGGATTCTAATTTATTTTAACCTTATCCATTAGGTTAACCTTGACCGTTTATATTATTTCAGAACGTACAGTCGTTTTGCAAAACTTAGAATAGGTCATAGGGGCGCAAGGTCATGACGGAGATTAGACTTTGAATAACTTAAATATTTATCATGTATGACTCTAAATAAGAAAAACTAGTTTGGTTTTGTTTGAAAACTTAATCCGACTTTCAGAAAAGTGTTTGGCATTGCGAACCGATTCGTTTTTCTGAGAAACACGCAAAAAGACAAACAACCTAAGAACAAATAAACCTTATTTGTAGAATAAAAGATCAACTTTGACTACCAGTTTTATTCCATTTTATAAGTGTATACGTAGGTATTTGGCTGTATAACTTATAACTATGGTAGAACTTAAAGTTACGTTGGATAAATTGGGGTTTAGATATCCCTTTGGCGATTTATTTTGAGAGGGAGAGACCTGTCAAGATTCTAACAGTTAACAATAAGTACCTAAGTGTGTAAACAATAAAAACTGAATGACCCACCGTAAAGGCGCCTCTGTTCAAAGATAATCAAAAATAATTATAAAAGATAATTAAAAAAGAAAGTGTACAAAAGTGTGCGTCCCGCTAAAACGAGTCCCGGTACGATCATGGGAGTTATATGGTGTGGTAACCCTCTATCCCCCATCCATGAAAAGGGTTCCCGTTTTTACTTGAAGGGCATGCTTTGGAACAGATAAAGTATGGAAGTTTCGCCCTCTAGAAATTTCTAGAATTATCCAGAACATTCTAGAGTATTCGAAAGCATTCGACAATATTCCAGAACATCCCGAAAATTCTGGAATGCTCGGGAATAGGGAATCAGGAACATCATTGTGGAACATTCGAGAACACTCTCAAATGTTGTGGAATGTTCTGGAACATTGTGGACCATTCGAAGCCTTTTTTTGTACGGGTGGGGCTACCCATTGGTAGGGATATAAAGCAAGATCCGTCGTGGGTTCAAATCGGTTCAATCTCATATCAACTCCCTAAGCGAAGCCGGGTACCCCAGCTAGCCTACAATAAGACGTAGAAAGATTGAACAAATTGGAGCAAACGAACTCATTAATTAAAAGTAGTAAATAATTCAAACTAGGACAACCATGATTAAAATTTTCTCTAAAAGTAGTAAATAATTCAAACTAGGACAACCATGATTAAAATTTTCTCTATTTATTGTAACTACGTAATAATATAAGACACATTGAAAGTACGAGTACATTATCAGTCACTTAAAAATAAGAGTGGCCGAATTGGTTAAGGCGGTAAGATGAGATCTCGGGTTCCAGTCCTAGTTGCGACCGTTAGGTTTTTATTTTTCTGTGTCTTGTTTTTTTAAATATTTCTCGAAAATAAGTGTCCTTTTCATATTTCCTTTAGATTTGTTAATATTATCTTCTTCTTCAATGATACAAAATAATGCCGTTTATAGCTGGTATACAGTCAAATATAAGCTAAGGAAATGGCTATTAGATACAGAAGATTTATATTGATGCCCTGCTGAAGCCCGTGTATTCCTAATTGGAATCCACATTCTAATGAAATAGATAATAATTATATTACTTATCTCATGTACCTACCTCTATGTATATGAAACCATTTATTCATTAGCCTTACACTGCTATTTGCGTATTTAAATTTATAGCATTCTGTTAATTTAACCAATTCATCTAATTGTGTATTTATCATCATCATTATACGTTTACCGTTTGAAAATGTACCATGTTATTGCATAACATGTTGTCTTTATGTACCTGCTGACAAACTATATAAGTAGTTTAGCAGGTTTGAATGTCAATAAATATAGTCATTTGTCTTTTATTAAGTAAAAATAATAACTTTGCTTTCATTAATTAATTTGTTGCCGTTTGATGCTTCTATCCTTTTAAAAATTTAACGTTAGCTTTCCAGATGTATTTAAGCGAAATAACTAAAATTATGTTGAACACGGTTCAACTCACCAACACTTGGCAATTTCATCTAATACTCCAGGAAGCCCTTAAGTCTAGTTAGTTTCAAATTCTGAATTGGGCTTTGCCGTTTTATTTCCCAGAACGTTCATTAGGCATTTTGCCGGCGGCCAGGTAAGTTGAACAGGTTATCTATGTTCCGGCGGATATTTTACGTCAAGGCTTAAGCGCCAAGTGACAGAGAAACACGATCTTCTGGCTAGCCGGCAGACCGCAGGGAGGCTGCCAGTGATGCCTCCCCCCCTATCACCCCCATCATCCCAGCTCCTTCCACATTCACCGCCCCCGTGAGGTGGGCCGCATCTCCCTTCAGAACTCCCTGATGTATTTATGGGGATGTGACAGAATAGGATTCAAGGTCCTCCAGGCTGTTCGGCGCCGGATTGCGGCTAAAGTGAGTTTGATGGTCATTTGTCTTGGGGTAATTTCGCATTAATTGCTCGGTGTCTGGTCTGTGGTGTTTTTAAAGTGTTGCACAATTATTATTAGAGAGATCTGATTTATTTCCATGGTTTGTTAAACTAATATATCATCGCTTAAGTTATAACACCGCGGAAGTCCAAAAAATGCCATTTTAACTTTTGCATGTCATTCTATAGAGAATCGAAAGACGCACCCCGATTTTTTCATAACAACCGTTACAAAATTCTTAAAAAAACCTTTCGTTTATAAATTTTCATTAAAAAATATATTACTTTGATCGCGATATATAAAAAGGAACGGTTTTTTTGCTCTCCTGAAAAGTTGTTATTTTTGACTTCCGCGAAGTTAGAACTTAAGCGACGATATGTCTTGTTTAAATACTTTAAAAAATATATTTTGCCATCAATCATACATAATATCTTATATAAGACACACCAACAAAAAATTGAAAGAGTACAGCATAAGTTCTTAAGATTTATTAATTATAAACTCGGTATACCTGTCGAAGATCTAAATTATGTATATTTAATGGAATTACTTAATATACGCGATTTAACGTCAAGACGCGTAGTGAGCGATTTAGTTTGTCTTTTTAATATATCGAATGGCAGACTGGACGCCCTCGATTTAACCAGTAAAATTAATTTAAGAATACCCACGCGCGATACTCGCTCTATGCGCTTTATTTTGTTACTAATTCTGCAAATAATTATTTTGTCAACTCTCCTTTGCAAAGATTTCATATACTCGGTAATAAATATACCTCTATAGACGTTTATCGTCATCAATCGATGTCAAAATTTTAACTCAGTATATTAGAACAATTAAAATAAAGCTATTAATATCATGCACTTTATAGCACCTTTATCGAAATATTATTGTAGCCAAGTTTCGATAAACATATAACAAATATGTAAAATAAAGATTGCTAATTACAAACATAAAAATTGACAATATTATCTTATTTCTCTTTATAATTAAAATAACTATCTCACATTAATTTACGTGACCATATATTCTATTTTATTTAATTAAATGAAGACATTATGAGCGAAACTCAATCGAAAATCTGGAAACAGAAAAATCAGAAAAAGATATTGGCACCTCTGGGACTCGAACCCAGGACCTCCCTACTTTCCGGGTTGGGCGTTCTTATCCACTGAGCTATGGTGTGGATATCCAATTCGGTCACTTTTAACTGTACCATACTTCGACTAAGAACCACCCATATTATCTTCATTTTTCTTAACGCATATTTTTTATTGGCTGCCATCTTTATGAGATTTCCAGATTTTCGATTGAGTTTCGCTCATAATGTCTTCATTTAATTAAATATTACAGTTTGAGGTTTTACTCATAAAGTTAAAATAATAAATAATAATATTCTATTTTACCTGCTTTGTGTCATATTTGGTGTTATCTATATTTTGTTTCTTATATCTTATGTTATCTTTATTTTGTTTCTTATATTTATATTATGCTTATATTATATTATGTTATTTCCTATACTTTACCAAAAACATGTACTGCACTATGTAAAAGCCCTATGGGCGTTTAAATAAAAAAATAAATAAAAATAAAATAATAAAGCTGATAATGTTGTGATAAAGCACTTTATTTAAAGACAGGCAATATTAGGATTGATTTATTTATGGTACCAACAAAATCATTGTCCCATCAGCACAGATGCCAATAATAATAATAATTCTTTATTCCAAGATGTAGGGAGGATAGTTCCACATCCTGGAATAATCCCACACGTCCCACAGAGTTATACATATTTATGTGTATAATTAGATTAAAGTTACTATTTGTATCATTGATAATATATTGAAATTTAACAAGACTGTGTGTAATATAATTTTAAATAATTTAACAGATGGCAACATAAACAAAATTATCAATTTAACAACAAACAGATTAAAATAACTGGAATATATATTTATATTTTTATTTATTCGTTTTTTGCTATTGTGTACGAAAGCATTATGCAAATATGTCATTTCTATGACTTATTTTTTTTTTTTCAAATGATAACGATTCCTGCCTTCTTTTTTTTACATGATATAGTTTTGATTGAGATTCCAATGTAATAAACACTGTGAGAATTATATAACTATTTATTCCTATCAGAATTATATTACTAGTACTATCAGACTTATAATCTTTCTCAATTTTCAGTTACGGAGAAGAACTCTTCGATATCTCTCATTCACTTTACTGTTTAAATTATTTTTATTATTATATATATATATTTATATATTTTTTTATTAAAATATAAGATAGATCATGAAATTATTAATACATAAAAATAATGAGATTGCCTCTACTCAAACCTATCGTATATTTTCTTAAAAACAATTTAAAAATAAAAAAATAAAAAAACTTCGATATATTTCCTGTTTGAACATTCGGATAGGAAATATATCGATGAAAGATTTAGTTTTTATTTTTAAGATTAAGCTTTTATTTTTAAGATTTAGTTTTTATTTTCTGTTCACAAAACAATGAGTTTATATTTTGGTTTTCTTTATAGTTTTAATATATTATCATTTTATTTATTTAAACTTTGTAACTTTTCTCAGTACTTTTACAACTATCACTATATTTAACTGCTTTACGGCCTTTATAACATTGTACTTGAAATGATGTTTACATTTGTAATTATTAGATACAATATTATGTTTTACAAAAAACAACAACTACCTAATGTGAACTAAACCAGGAAATTTGACTGTCCTAAAACGGGAAATCTCCTAGTTGGACGGTCAAAGTATTTGTTTATAATGTATATGTATTTTGTTTCAATAAATAAATAAATAAATAAAAAATAAAATATTTACAAGTAGAGAAACAAGAAGATAAATAAAATAAAAAAATCCAATACAGAAAAAACAATAAAACAAATAATAACAACAAAATAAATAATCCATTATTATGCAGGGCGGGGTCTTAATAAATTGTATTTTTGCATAATTAGCCAACTTATTTTTGCTACTATTTTTATTATTTCTAGTTCATTGTAATTAAAACATCTTTGTATGTAAATTTTGGGACAGTATGTCTGTTTTATTACTAAAAAAAATAAGAAGTACAAGTACGGGTTCTTCCATGGTTTGTTAAACTAACACAAGTCTTGTTGCTAACCGAGTAAGTCGTACAAATAAATATACGAGTTTCATTTCCAGTTTAATGATTTTACTTCGGTACTGGTTGTTAAGTACTGAATAAATTCAAATTTAGAGTATTGACAGTTTTATTGAAAAAAGAAAATGCTGTTGTTCTTTTGTTTTTTTACCTGTCATCTAGCTTTGTTTGGTTTGAGATCTTAAAAAAGATCGTAATGGAAGACGGTCCATAATTTTATAAATATTGTTAAATGTGTGGTTTTGATCATGGTCATCAATCGTTTAATAATCTGTGAATAAATGACTCGAAATCAACTAATAGTGTCTTTTGAATTGTAAGAGAGACTCCAGAAAAACCCCAACACAGTCCTTCATAGCTAAGATCAAATTATAAAGACGCAACACTGGTGGTTGGTTATGTAAAATCACATCTTTTCTAGGTGGAAGCAGTTTTACGTGTAAGTAAGGGTGCTGGTAAGTAAACTATAACCTCCCCCATTTTTTTAAGAGAGAATCATAAATAGGTCGAAATTTGAGCACGACCTGCAGATCAGCAGAAAGCTGGCTGCATGCCCGCATGGCAGCAGAGCGTTCTGGTCGCTTGCGGGCTCAATAGGTCGCAATTTCTGCAAACCCAGTCTGCCACCTCTTACCAGAACTGACGGCTCTCTAGCTAATACCGCCGCCGAAAAGGCTAACTTATTAGGCAAAATGTTCGCGGAAAACTCGACCCTCGATGATCAAGGTGCTATCCCGCCGTCGGTTCCTCACTGCGGTTTTCATATGAAAAAGCTGAGGATCCGGCATCGGGATGTACTCCAAGTCTTACGAGGGCTCGATGTTAATAAAGCTAGTGGGCCTGACGGAATACCTGCCCTGGTATTGCAGAGGTGCGCTGCAGAAATAGCTCCAATTTTGACGAAGCTTTTCAAAATGTCCCTGAAGTTTGGGACTGTGCCCTCCGGTTGGAAAAAAACGATCATTCACCCTATTCCAAAGAAGGGTGACCGCTCCAACCCGGCCAACTACCGCCCCATAGCGATCACATCTGTTCTGTCAAAAGTGATGGAACGTGTGATCAACGACAAACTGCTCACATACCTCGAGAAGAACAAAATTATTAACGACCGTCAATACGGATTCCGGCGGAACCGCTCGTGCGGTGATCTTCTCGCGTATGTGACGCATGTTTGGGGGCGGTGCCTGGAACGTTTTGGTGAAACCCAAACGGTTTCGCTGGATATTTCCAAGGCCTTTGACCGGGTTTGGCACCGAGGGCTTGTCAACAAACTGCCGTCTTACGGACTTCCCGCATCCTTGTGTATGTGGATTGCCGACTTTTTGAGGAACAGGTCGATTCAGGCGGTTGCTGATGGTTTCACCTCTTCCTCGCATTCGATAAATGCTGGCGTCCCACAGGGATCGGTTCTGTCTCCGACTTTGTTTTTGTTGCACATCAATGACCTCTTGACGTGTGCACCGATTCATTGCTACGCGGATGACAGTACAGTCCATGATAGCTTTTTGTTTGACAAACCTCCAAAGGGCTCACAAACCCCAATGGCTCGGAGGGCTTTGAAACAAAGAATGGACGGTTACCTCGAGAGTGTTTCCTCTTGGGGTAAGAATAACCTCGTCGAATTTAATGTTTCAAAGACCCAATCATGTCTGATCACGTCTAAAAGGGATCGAAATGATAATCTAGTCTCCTTCAACGGAAGCATTCTCCCGAACAGGCCTTCCATTGATATGCTTGGTGTAACTCTAAGTGACCAGCTCAGGTACGGGGGCTCCATCGAGGCCAGAGTTAAGTTAGCCTCTCAGAAACTGGGCATACTGTACAGGGCACGCAGATACTTTAATAGTACACAACTGCTAGCCCTGTACAAATCGCAAGTGCGCCCCACGGTTGAATTTGGCAGCCACCTCTGGTCTGGAGCCCCAAAATACCTGAAAAAAACCCTTGACTCTGTGCAGAAACGGGCGGTCCGTTTGATAGGTTCTCCTAATTTAACTAACGGATTGCAATCTTTAGAGCACAGGCGCCAGGTGGGAATTCTGTCCTTGTTCTACCGGTATTACAATGGAAGATGCTCCGAGGAACTAGCGTCATTGATCCCCTCGGCACCGGTGCATAGTCGGGAAACACGCCAAACGCGCGCTCAACATTTGTACACGGTTGACATTAGTCACATGAGAACGGGTCGTTTCTACGACTCGTTCTTGAGTTCAACAGCTCGGCTGTGGAACGATTTGCCGGCCTCTGTGTTTCCTCCCTCCTACAATATGGGTCTCTTCAAGACCCATGTTCACTCCTTCCTCTCCTCAAAAACACCCTCCACACAGCATCCTCAAAGATGACATAGGCCCTGAGGGAAATTATTTTTTCCTCAGGGCCTCCTGTGTGGAGTTAATGTAAAAAAAAAAAAAAATTTTTTTACTGTCGTAAAACTGGAAGAAACAGGAGTAGGGAATGAAGGAAAAGATGATTAGGAACCAAAAAGTAGCTAAAGTTCAAACATTGTTTCGTTTCTGTGTAGTGTTTTTCTCCCAGAACGATACTCGATATTTTTCACCCTGAAATGGGTCTAATTATATATTGTTTCGATTATATGTATGAAAAGTTCATGTCTAACCCTGTAAAAATCACAAATGCGCCCCACGGTTGAATTTGGCAGCCTTCTCTGGTCTGGGGCTCCAAAATACCTGAAAAATACCCTCGACCTGTGCTGAAACGGGCGGTCCGTTTGATAGATTCTCCCATCTTTACAGACGGATTGCAATCTTTAGAGCACAGGCGTCGGGTTGGAATGCTATCCATGTTCTACCACTATTACAATGGAAGATGCTCCGAGGAACTCGCGTCATTGATCCCTTCGGCACCGGTGCATAGTCGGGAAACACGCCAAACGCATTCCCAACATATATGTACACGGTTGACATTTGTCACATGAAAACGGGTCGCTTCTTCGACTCGTTCTTGTGTTCAACAGCTCGGCTGTGAAACGATTTGCCGGCCTATGTGTTTCCTCCCTCCTACAACATGGGTCTCTTTCAGACCAATGTTCATTCCTTCCTCTCCTCAAAAGACCCTCCACACAACATCTAAGATGACATAGAGTTAATGTAAAAAAAAAAACTGTTATTCGTCCACACCGGGTTTTGAAGTCGCAATCTCTGGGAATAGGAAGTTCAAGTCAAGGAGTTCAGTGCTCTGTTCGGGAGGAAGCTAAATTCGAAAAGAGACACAAAATAAGTAGCATCTGTCAAAGAGTTTATTTTAATTATTTGATATTATGTGTGGGAGGGAGAAACCGAATAATATTTCATTGAATTAGATTGTAACTGTTGCCCATGCATTACAGATCAATACAACATTCCGGAATGGTATCTACAAATATGATTTAGTGACAGAATGCAATACGTGGGTAGTTTTAAATCCATTGACTCTATTTCAGCATTCAATCACTTGAATAGCATTGACTCGTCACGCACTATTTGTGTTCAGTGCCAGCTGAGCTCTGCTTTGTGTCCACTGATCCGTGATCCGTGATCCGTGCTCAGCCGTCACTCTAGTCACTAGTCACTACTCCCGCCCTCCCACACGTGTCATCGACTGCCGGCGTATCTGAACTCAAAGAGTATCTATCGAAGATCCGGCAGGCGCCAGATTCTTAGGCTCGAGAGACAAGAGGAAGCTGTGCCATGGAACACGCAACATTTAAGCTGTTGATTTGTGCTTAGGAATATTTTGGGATGAAAGTCTTGCAAAATTCAAGCCGGTGAAGAAATTTTGTGTATTTTTATGTTTCAAAAATATTGAAATGAGTGTAATTTAAATTAGGTTAATAGAAGAGCTCTCTTTGCACACTGGTCGGAAATGTTGCTCGTTTGCGCTCAGAATTCAAACGTTGATTTTTTGTGCTTAGGAATATTTTGGGATGTTACTCTTGCAAAATTCATGCGTGAAAAGAAATTTTGTGTATGTTAATATATTCCTTTTATTATTATTGACATGACTTTTGCTATGTTTAGTAATCACGAGTGGCGGATACTTTCAGTCTCGCCCTGTTAAATTGAAACATTGCTTGAAATGGCTTAAGCGTATAGTTTTGTAAGTGTTTACCTAATTCTACGACGATTATGTCGATCTAAGTCGAGGGTACCATTTCACCCCGGCGGCGGCCAAATTTGGAATCATATCAAAAAAATAATGAAAGAGAGACACAGATTGATTTTTCATCTCCTTTGAAGGTTGCATTTTTATGCATATATTTCTCCGGCGTTGCCTGTGCTTTACACAGAAAGTTTTTTGAAATCAGACGTAGGCAGTGACCTTCCTCTTGTTTTGAAGGTCAAGTGTGCGAAATTTCATCAATCTCTGAATGAAACTGTAGATTTGTATACGGATTAAATCCACGCTGCTCTTCCGGTGTCCGCTCACCCGCCAAAGATATTTTTCTTTTTTATGAAAGTAGCTGAAGCACCCGACATTGCCCGAGCTTGATTCCACTTTTAAGGGTTGAAAAAGGGGATCTGATGGTTTTTCAGAATCTCACATAGATAGTGACCTTCTTCTCACATAGATGTTTTTGAAGGTAGAGTGTGAAAAGTTTTATCCATCTCAGAATATAACTGGATTTGTGTACTTTATCCTATCACCGCAACCAATGGTTTTGAAACTCAGTGCAGTTCCTCTAAATTTTTCCGGTCTGCAGAGATCTCTGGGATGAAGATTACTCAGATGATAGCCAACCTCCGATCAAGAAGAGAAGCAATTCAATTCCATTCAGAATTAAAAATAAAGTTAAAAAGGAAGTTAGCCTCTGAAAATCTATTGCTTTCTCGTTTGACGTATAGACATTGATATACGATTATCGAGTACGTTATCAATCTAATAATCGTTTCTGACGAACGGTTTTTACCCAAGCATGGCATTGATTGATATACTTTTATTACAGATTACACGGTGAATTCTCACCAACATCAATCTCTTAAAGCTTTGGTATTATCACATCGTTATAAGCTTTCCTTAGGATCATGCGTTCGGCTGATCATCAACCAATAAACGAAGATTAAATAAATCTCTTGATCAGTAACCGTATCAAAATTCGAATTTTTATTTCTTTATTGACAATTTTTTTTTTATATATACAGGTGCATATATAATCACATAAAATATAAAAGAGTAACAAAAGAAGATCCCACAAAGGCCAAGCCTATTATTATAGTATGTGGATATTAAACAGTGGTGTTAAATACGGTATCTATAAAGATCAATGTGTTGATAAGCACTCACTTAGGTCTTGATTTCTGAACCGAACAGACGCGAAAGCGATCAGTTTGAGACAAAACTCGAGATGGACAGTGAGATCTGTCCGAAACGTCAGGTGTTGAAAAGTCCTTTTAAGGACTACGTTACACGGGTAAACCGAGAAAGTTCCCTTATGAATTACCTTATACATACATACACATATACATACACAATACATAATATATGTTACTTTCATCTAACTTCCTTCCACAGCAAAATGGAATCTAAAAAAGATTATTATAGTAGGTATAGAATCTTATATAACCTGCTTTCTGGATTTAACAATAAATTCTCAAAGGTACATATCTGATTCTGGCATTTTTGCCGTGTAATGGTTTACATTTTCCTAGAGCAGCAAAGGCAAACCATTTACTGAAATATCACAAAAAATTGTTTGTTAAACAAATACAATACTTGATTATTTTTTGAATAAGGTTTCCCCAGTTTTCTGATTGAATAATAAAATAATATGTTGTTTGCGAGTTGACTTTAATATTAGTTTTCGTTTCTTTGAACTTGCTAACTTTTACCCTCTTACGTAGGGTTTCAAAAAGGAAACGCGGGGTTGAATATGATGTGGTTTTTATGTTTTGTGAAATACAAAATTTCTTTATTACGTTTTGATATTTCTTACAGCTACTCTATCTAGACTGTCATTGTGTTAGTTACATGTTAAACGGCAGTTGAATTTCATAACATAATTTGATAACGATCTTCTGCCATTATCGTTATGAAGTGATATATCTCAATATTATTTGATGTGAATAAACCCTATGGACTTTTTTCTGCATCTTTCTGAATAGTCTATCTGCGCCATCCAGTCTTCTTAGAGTTACAAATAACATACATTTCAAAATACTTGTCTTCAAATTTGACTTTCCGGGTGAGAGTTCCAATATATTTGCTACCCCTGTACTCTACTCGAATACGGTGTACCATTAACGTTGTTGATATCACCGTGAAATATCGGCTGGAATTAATGTCTCCTGGCTCTAATGGCGCGGAAATCTCCTGTTCTCCTGTAAACATTGCTGTACTGTACGAGCAGCGCTTTCTAAGGAGAACGTTACATTGTGAGATATATTTGCCCAAAGCATTTAATTCTCGCGAGGAAGTTGCGCCCTTTGCCATCATTATCGTTAAGGCACAAACGTATTTCTTGTAATATTGCACGCAACGCGAAATTCTAGTTTTGAATGCTATCAAAATAAACTATGGTAGTAAGTACGAGCAGTAATAGCGGGTGTGCTCGTATATAGAACTATTTGTCGGTTTTTGACTTGAACCGCTTTAATCTCGGGTGTTGTTTTCTCGAAATATTAAAATGTTAAAGTGTCTAGCTTCGTTGAGTTGCCAAACATAATGTTGCCTGAAGCATCTTGTTATAAAGCTTCCATTCAGAGCGTTAAACATTGTATGACAGTTATTTATTTATTTTAAATTGATTTTAAGCCTGGGGGGAGGGGGTGTGTTGCCACATGGCACGATACGCTACTGGTAAAATACTTCAGCTTCACCTTCAAAATAGGAATCCAATTTGAGAATGATATATGTATTTTATATTTAGCACCAACGTAATTTCGTGAAGCTTTTTGTAAATAACAAAAAAAAACAAAGCAAATCGTGCTTATTTGTAGGTGAAAGTTATTTGCGCCAAAATTGGTAAAATAGCTCAATAGTGTTCGGGTCTCAATTTAGTAACTCAATTTGTCATTATTTCCGCTGTGTAAAAGCTGCATTTCGCAAGCTTTAGGCTGTCCGGGCATTGTAGGATTGTTCGTCAAAGGAAAGGGTTTGTTTATGAAGGATACATCTCCCCTCGCATCGAAAATGGTCCATCCTTTCAAATTTTATTTCCACTTACAAGGCTCGGAATAAATTACATTACGGGAAATGCCAGAAGGGTTGACTAAGGCAGAATAAATGTGTATTTTTTGTGTCAGAATGGTATCCCATGGACGTTACCTTAACTAATATACTACCTCTGTCATCCTACGGTACCCTTTCATATAAAGGGCTATTCAATGTATTGTTATGCAAACTTTCCTGCGTGTTTAAAAACAATGTACCTACTTAAACTTTAGTATAAAGCAAACACAGCATTCAGTTAATTCAGATTGGAACCCAGGATCAGCAGGTAAGAGGGCCTCTCCAATTGGATATACTATAATATGAATACTCGGCTTTCAAATAGCGATTTTCTGAAAAAAAAATTATCAACTACGTAATGGATTCTTTCTTGCTTTCTGGTGCATTCATTTTTCTTACGCATAAACATCTTCAAAGTTAAAGTATTTAATTATATCGCGTTTTATACCCATAAAACTTATCTGAAGGATCGTACAATCTGTTCTTTTAAAAGGGTGTTAAATGTTGTTTCCTAGTTCTGTTATATGGCTCTACGGTTATCTGCGCCTTCTTGCCATCGTGTCAGGATATTGGCATCATTGATGAATATCGTGTCATTACAATTAAAACTAAGTATAATCCTTGATCCAATTGGCAAAGTCAAAGTGAAGATGCTAAATGAAATACGTGACAATCCGCAATCCTTGGTCATTTAACGCCAGGATATTCCGGATGTCAAACCAGTTTTCTGTGTCCTGTGTGGTAATAAAACCTCCGTTCGTTTTGATTTGTCGGAGATTTCTCAGCTCGCACCTGATCGCAGCACTGTTGAATTTGAAAAGTCGATCGCGAGACTTTTTATGACAGCTATCAAAAACATGGCCCCAGAAAATTCTCAGAAACTTTAAAAGATAAATGGGCACCTATTTTGATCCCCTGATCGATCTGATAACATTTTTATAATTTCATTAATGAATTCGTGTAGTAGATACCATTATAAGCATCAATGAAGAAAAAATAACTTTGGTGATACATGTATAAATGGGGTGTTTTAAAAGGAAGCCATGTCGTTGGATAATATAATACGAAAGTTTTTATCTAAGACTTATTTGCCCGACCGTATTCATCCCCAGCTTCTTTTCTTACGAAATTGATTTAGTATTTACTTTCATGCGTGACTTACGGAATAAATTGAGCAACGCTACGAACAGAGAGCTAGAGAGAACCATAAATAAAATGCGCAAATAAAAATGAAGATATTTCATCAAAATGTGGATGGCATTGGATTCGGGATCGAGGCCAATTATTATATTATAGAACCTATAAACAAGTCTGACGGAATTCTAAGAATGTAGTTCACATTTCATTTTCTAAGGAATATTAATCCAACTACATAAGAAATAATCATAATAAGACCTCTGCAATGATAAAAAGCGCGTACGTGAAAATCGTTTCGAACGGATTTTCCCGAAAGGTTTCCTTTTTTAACTGGACTTTTATTATTTCAATACTTTCTGCTTCATTCTGCAAAATTTGATAAATTATTGTAAATGTTTGATTTTCTGGGCTTTTCTGATTTTAACTATTTCATGAATATTTTGTGGTATGTCGATTTAAAAGAAAAATCATCATTGGAATAACGTGTATTCGAATATTCCGAACATTGCCGCATTTTCAATTTGGGAGGCGGGAATGGGTACCGCCGCCCCGGGAACCTTTATTGGATAACCAACACCTCTGCCATAGGTCACCCCAAGTGGTTCGCTACGTTTGGTGATTTAGAAGCGGTGCCCGGGTTCATGGGGTGAGGTTTGTCCAGGTCTTGGAGGCGGATGACCAGGACACACTGAACCCCAGATTCCTACCCACCCCTTAAACCCTTTTCCTTCCCAGAACTCTCCTCCCCTTCCTTTACTAAAAAAAAAACCACCACGCAGCATCCCCAAAGATGACATAGGCCCTGAGGGAAATTATTTTCCTCAGGGCCTATGTCAGCTTTGGGGATGCTGTTTGAGAATAGGAAAGAGTGAACATAAGTATCGAAGAGATCCGTGCTGTAGGAGGGAGGAAACCCAGAGGTTTCCAATTTGTGGGAGAGAAAAGAGTGGTATTCATTTTTTTATATACACAAAAGCTCCGAGCCATTGAACATCAGAACAAGTCATCGATACGTTGCGTCCCCTACGAACAATTAATATAATCAGGCTTTTACTTTAAAACGTAGTTAATTTACTGACCACTTTGTCCCCGTCGTTTTAAATAATCATTCTTCGAAACCTACGCCAAGAAAAGCGATATTAAAGGGACCCATCCAGTTCCCAAACTATTTTGATCTCATCATTTCTCTATCAGACGTGACCTGACTAACAACTTCGAGTTTTGCCATACTTTGCACAGAAATGGTTTATTTGCTTCGGAACTGTAAGCTTTTTGCTGTCACGAATTCTTTCTTTCAGTAGACTTAATGTCAGATGATAATATTATACGAAACTTGGCGAAGAATAAAAACACATGATTTGACAGTACTGAAATGCGAAAGAATAATTCTTTCGATAGATGTTCTGGAAGCGTTTTTGGTTCATTTCTGAGATATTAATGGGGGAATGAAAATAACCTTGAAAACCCTAGTAATTGAAATATGGAAAAAATATGTAAGTACTTGAACCCACACCGTTTTTGTTATTTTACGAGCTTTATTACATTTCTGTTTTTATACTAGTTGACAGTTGACAGAAATTTTGGCAGTTTCTCCGTTACTTTTGGCAGAAAGAAAATAATTTACAAAATGTCAACACCCAAGGGTAGGCCCCTTTGACTTTTCCGAAAAGTTACCCGATAGGAGTAAAGTGAACGTGTTATATTTATGAGATATTTAAACTGCTATCTATCACACCGTGCTCACAAACAGAAAAACGTAAGGATTATCTGTACAATCACAAAATTAGGATTTTGAAGTGAAAACACCGTTGTGATTTGAAACTCGATGAAATGAAAAAAAAGACACTAAAAAGAGACAAACTCATTCATCCATAGGATTTAGTCTGCGAGAGAAAGACATGGTATAATCGGTTGCCTCCATGTGCGGTGCTTCGTTGCCTATCGGTCTCCTCTTTGTGCGGTGCTTCGTAGCCTCTTCACTCTTGTCTACTTTAGTTTTCTGAGGCGTGTGAACTGCACACAATTTTTTTTAAGTGAAAACTTCTTTTGCACCGTTGTATTTTGATGAAACGAAACACTAAAAAGAGACAAACATCTATAGGATTTAGCCTGCGAGAGATTGAGATAGAATAATCGGTCTCCTCTTTGTGCGGTGCCTCCCCATTCTTGTCTACTTTAGTTTTCTGAAGGTCTCATTTCTGCCGCGAACTGCACACTTGTATTTTTTTTGTACAGTCGTTTTATGAAAAATCTTTTCAAAGATGACATACTTATATCAGTACATAGTAGCTGCATGGAATGACTTTGTGCGACTTAATATTTTATATACAACCATTTTCTTTGTTTGTCTTTGCAATAATAATGGTTTCTCAAAAACTTCCATAATAATCCCGATATTCTAAATGATTGTCAATTTATTAAACTATTTTCATTGCTTTTTTCAGGGATGAATTTTAATGTTTTTTTTCTTTTCTTTTCAGGTATGTAGCAGCTATTATTTCGAAAATGACTAAATGGTTACTTGAATTACTCTAAGAATGTTGACATCATTGGTAAGTCATTTTTAAACCTATGTAAATAATAAACATAAATATATTACACTTTGAGAGATGGGTTTGGGTACCGTCGCCCCGGGAACCATTTATTGGATAACCAACACCTCTGTCATAGGCCACCTCAAGTGGTTCGCTACGTTTGGTGACTTAGCAGGAGCGCCTTGGTTCATGGGGTGAAGGCCAGATCGGGAGAGGTTGGTTGAGGAGGACTTTTTGACCTCTCCAACAGGACTCTCTCGGAACATCGTCTTGTGACGCAGTAGGAGGGATAGATTCATAGGTCCGACACTTCTGGACCCACTGACCCCCAGATTCCTACCCACCCCTCACACCGTTTTCATTCCCAGTATTTCCCCTCCTTCTTTTCCTAAAAATACCCTTCACACAGCATCCCCAAAAATGACAAAGGCCCTGAAGGATCAGATTCTTTTGATCAGGCTCTCTAGATCCATCGCCTTGCATCGCAGTTGGTCGATTTATAAGTCTGTCACTCCTGGACACACTGACCCCCAGATTCCTAATTCTTAAACTCGTACTATTTTCCTTCCCAGAAATTCCTCTCCTTCCTTTCCTAAAAAGACTTGGTTAGAATTTATTCCTAACTAGACCAACCACTACAAAACAACCACAAGAGATCTAATCTCGGTGTCTTCATTAAATTATTTTATTTGATATTAAATTATTTTAGAATTCAATTTTCATTTGCATTTATATATTCTGAGATCCAATTTATACGAATATTAATTAGGAGTTTTTTCATTTTTCATTTTTCAGTTTTTTCGCCAACCTTTTGGTTTCGTCCCAAAATTCTGACAACCAAAGTAATATATGATACTCGTATGAGTCCCAAAGTTCAAATGGAACGAATTTTGAAACCGCGTAATAATTTCGCTTGCCTTTTCTTTTACCCATAAAATATGAGATATTTCTTCCACTAATAACTCTCCGTGGGCTTGTAACGGATTGCATGATTTAATTCACCTCGAATTTCTCCAACCATTCTCCCGACTCCCCGTTCTGCTTACCCGAATTAATGTTCCAATTGGAGATGTAATAATACGATACATTCGTATAATAAAAATCACGGTGCGGCAATTTGCTCACGTGGCCGCGTAATATGGAATTAATTTTCAAGAGTTATTTTAATGCTTTTCAAATTGATTTAAAAGAGACCAGTTAATTCCTTAATTCGTTTATTAAACAGAAGAACGTATGTGCGGCCAGTTTCATATAAATCTTAAATTTGTATTTGAGATCAAATTACCCAACCAAACTGAAAAATTATTTTTGTAATCAAAAGGTAAATCACATATCTAGTACGGGTGTGAGCTACTTTATTTATTTTTGCTTTGAATTATAAAAAATAGGCCATTAAAGATTTTAGTGTTTCATGATTTTAGAGGCAACTTGGGCAATTATTTGTGAGTAAATTATGTAGTAAAATAATTTTTTTATTGTTTTTCATTTCAAACCAACATTCATTTTAGTGTATTATAAGAACAATCATTCAAATTTGGACATAGATACCTATTTAAAATAAATATGGGTAGTTCTACAAACTGAGGAAGAATTTCGGCCTGATTTCGGCCCGACATTTTTAAACATTCTGGTAGGGGAATTCATTCTAATAACAAGAGTACAGCGCCTTTTAGCTAATCCTAAGCGGAACAGTCAAAATAATGATTAATTTTTGATTTATTGCCATTTAAAGAAAATCAAGCCACAGGAAACAGAGTGTAACCAGGAAACTAAGAAAAATAACTAAAGTCAATTGAGATCAAAGTTATATTTATATTAAGAGTATCATTTATCTCACAATTTTTAAAATGCTTTTTAACATATTTTTTTAATAGTAGGACGATCTTATATAATAACGAAAATTTGCTTAATGCTTGGCTTTGATACTAATTCTATACCATTTATCAATTTTCTATACTATACTATTTATCAAATATTCTATACTATTTATCAAAAGCAAAGTTAATCATCAAATGATCATTGAGCATTAATTACTGTTCTAAATCACATTACGTAAAATCTCTCTTATAGATAAGGTAACAACATGTAAGAGTAAACTACTTTTATAAATCTAGTATTACACTTAAAGATAGTAACAGAAACTTTGGCAGTCTAGTTTTAATTATTTTTATGCAAAATTTTTATAATCACAGTCAGCTGAACATTCAGGACATTTGAATAATTCGTTTTATAATTTTATAATTTAAATAGGTTCGCAATGGGACAGGACCCTGAAACCAGGATCCTGAGAATTTCTGACTAAAAGTAAAAAAAAAACATATCAATTTATAACCTTACACAAAATTAAGCTTAACCAAGCCTGTATGCTAGCAACTTACATATCAAAGCGCTAAAATTACTTATATTAATTATTGATTTCGTATATAAATACCTTACCAGGATTCTGGGAATTTCGCTGATTACGACATCACTTGCCGTGCCGACCGCACTGGACTGACTAAATAGTCTTGGTAGCTGCATAACATAACCAACTATATAACGGTTATTTAAAAATACCCACAACTACGCTAGCGGCAGCTCGGGTATTTGGTTATTTGGTTGTGGGGGTTGTTGGTTGTTGGCGGTTGGTCAAAAACTACCTGATACCCAATACCCATTCCCACCACTGAAAAAACCAAAACCTACACAACCATGATAACCACTGATAACTAGAAAACTAGATAACTATCACAACCTCATACGTCATACATAACCAGTAGTTGGCAACTGGCAACTGGCACCCTAAGCCATCAGTTGTAGCTTCACGAGCCGGCGTGGCGTGCGGAGCTATATTCTTGTAATATTATACTATACTGAATTTCTTTCGAAAAATCTTACGATTGCGGAATTTTTTAGAAGTAAAAAATAGTGTTTAATTATTTTAGTTTATTGCTTCGCTTAGAATATTATTAGTATATTTAGGTATTTTTACATAAGTGTAAAAGTTTAATACATTTTGTTTATAATTTGTGAAAGTTTTGTTAAAAATTTGTGACATTGTAAATATTGCAGGCAATATTTGGGCCGATTTGACAAACATAACGTGGATAAAAAAGCGCCGTGTAAATTGTGTAAACTTGTTCTGAGTTATAAAAATTCAACGGGAAATTAAACTTCCCATCTAAAAACAACACATATTTCTGCATTTGCTGAATTAAATGCGTTTTCACCAACTGAAATCAAAAGTGCTACAGTGCCGAACGCCATTATTAAAGCGCCCAAAGCGTTTCACTTTATGATGCTCCATCTACTTCATCAGGACCACCAAAACCCAAAGGTAAATGGATTCATATAAACCAAAAAAGAAGAACGCACAGCAAAAGGGAATAATCGACATGGGTTTGCTCACCGATAGTTTCCAGCCTTTTTGCTTGGTGGAAGAAAGTGTGTTTATTGTCGGAATTTCCCATCCTAATTGCTAAAGTATTTTAACTCCTCGATTTCCAGTAATTTGATAATTACTCTGGCCGGAATATTGTTCATAATAATAACTTTTTGCCAAAATATTAACAATCTATTTACTTGTTGCGCTTGGGAAATAACGTACATAAATATAATATTGTTTTGTAAAAATATTTGTAGTTGATATATGCAGGTTTGTTTCACATTGAAAGAAAAAATAATGGTCCGTTATAATAATAGAGTGATGCCGTAAATAAAATATTTCTGAAAGTAATAACTATGTAATAATGGCAACAAGCTATCTACCTTCATTTACATGTATTTCTTTCGAGAAATTTTCAGTTCTTATTTATTGTAATCTTTGTTGTGTATAGCAGTCGTGTGAAATTTCACTACATTCGATTTATCAGGCATTGCAATAAATTTACATTTTTACAAGCTTATAATATATTTTCCATTGGAGGTATTTATTTAAAATTTAATTTAACTTATTTTATTCCCTTCTAAAAAATTTCTGAGTGCTGCCCTGCTTGTAACTGGTGATTATATTCGTTAAAAATCGACAGCGCCATACGGGTCACATGTTTTGTCTTTATTTTTCTTTGGTGAGGTGGAACGGTAATATTAGATAGTTCGCACAGCGTTGTCCCTTTTCGTGGGTCAAAAACTCACCGATACCCAATACCCACGGACAAAACCAAATACCTCCATTACCTAGACAACTAGCGAGCATCAACTGTAACCGGCAATAACTGAGATAACCAAATAACCGTTTTATAACCAGTTATCTACATACTAATAACCAGTTGGTTATGTTATTGAATTTCTGGCCAGTTACCCAAGACTATGACTAAACTATGCGCTAGGTTAGGTAACAGCAGATAAATGACATTCTTTGTCTCTGTCGTAGGTACGATCGACTAAGCAGTTCGGCAACATCGCACGGCAAAAAGCGTAAAAAATATTTGATATTTTACATTGAGCAGGATCCTGACATTACATCGCGGGGACAAAATTGAAACAAGATTTTCTGAATATATTTATGAGAAAATAAGATAATAGTTATTTTACCCAGTAAGAAAAAACAGTTAACTCATCAATTAGAATTTCATTTATGTCCTTGATGTCGAAATAAATAAAACATGATGCACTTTGGACTAAAATTAGTTCGAGGGACATTGCAGGATTCTGAGAATTTGGTTCTTTAGACAATAATTTAATTTAGAAAATAATTGTGAATCTTAATAATTTTTAGTGACCAACTAGAAACAACTAAAAATAACAGTATGCCGTAAAAAAAAAAGTTTACAACATATTTTTTTTATGATTTTTGGCCGAGTCACCAAAAATTCCTTAGTTTGTAGAACTACCCATATATTTTTAATAGATTCGAAGTATTCGATTTTGGTTAGTAATCAAATACTTCAAATAAATTCATTCATTTAAAGAGTTTCGAAAATTGAATTTTGATTGAACGATATCATTGTTTTGCAAAATGTCATTCTCAAATTGTGACATTTTTGTCAGATTCATAAGAGTTTTTTGTAATGACCATAAAACTTTTCAGATTTATTATTTATTATGTGGTTGTAATAATCCAGAAACCTTTGCGAGATTGGAAGGAAGGTATTTTGAAAGTTTCAAACATTTCCTATGCTTAGTATAGACAACTCAAAATTCAAGCAAGCATATTTTGATTTTTATATATATTATATAAATGATAAATTCTTACACAATTGAGGTAGGTATTTTCGTTGTATATTTTCGTTAAAATTAGAGTGCGTTCCTATTTTAAAGTGTGATAAAGTAAAGTAAAGAGACGCTTTGACAGATGAATTATTGGAGGGAAAACAAAGTTTTGGAGGTAAAAACAGAAGGGATAGAGAGGGTTCGCCATTGTTCAGGGTAGGTTATTTTGAAATTTTAGGATAATAGATCAGTTGAACTTTTCGTTACCGCCGCTGAAAAACTATTAAGTAGTTCTCTTTTTTTCTAAGAATTTAGAACAATCAAATTTGGTCACACGATAGGTGATCGTTTTTACGACATTATCTCCTACCGTACGAGTGCTAATGATGTGAGCAGCATTTTCAAGTGGCCAAGTGCCCTTGAACACCTCGACGGTTCAATCTCCTAATAAACTGGCCATAATTTGAAGGAAGTATCTCATTGCACCTGCCCAACACTAACAGACCACAGCTCCTCGGGGAGCTTATGGCAGGAGTATAAAAAAACTATTAAAATGGTGGCTACTCTTTTCTTCGCCGACTATTTTCGCAGGCAATTCTAATAATTTTATGTTCTATAACACTGAGTTCCCAACATTAGAAAAGTACCTACTCACCTTCCGGGTATTCTGAGAGGATATTTATTTTGTAAAAGCTCTTGGAGGGAGAGAAAACCCTGTGGGATGAGGCTTTTCAGGCGGTTTTTAACGTAATGTATATTAATTACGTTGTTTTAAAAGTTTTTGTAAGAATATTTACGTTAAATTCTGCAGTTATGTACGTTACAGTAAATTTACTTTATCGGAAAACTTTTCGTACGTATTATGCCAGGTAGATGAGTCGTTTTTCAAAATAAGTACTTTCTTATTATTTACAAGGATTTCAAAAGAAAATGAAACTACACTCTAATGTAATTTATCAGTTGCTTTAAAAATCAGTTGCTTTAGCCGGACAAAGTTGGTCTTATTTGGAAAAAATATGACTTGCATAATTTTAATGTGGTCAAAATCTTAAAATATGGAACTGAGAAGTGCTTTGTGGGCGTGTTTCGTGATATAAATGTAGACCCATTTTTTATTACGTTAGCTCCACACATGAGGCTCTGAGGAAAATAGTTTCCCTCAGGGTCCTTGTAATCATTGGGGTGTGTAGAGGGTCTTTTTAGGAAAAGAGGGAGATGAAGTTCTGGGAAGGAAAAGGGTGTAAGGGGTGGGTAAGAATCTGAGGATCAGTGTCTCTGGGAGTGAAGGACGTATGAATCCATCTCTCCCTTTGGGGAGCAAGTCGATTTTCCGAGAGTCCTGCCAAAGAAGTCAAAAGGTGTCCCTCAACATTCTCTCCCGGATCGGCCTGCCCAGCAGCTAGGGGGCAGATGCATCCACCGCCGAGACTCGGACAAATCTCACCTAATGAACCCGGGCACCTGTGCTAAGTCACCAATCGTAGCGAACCACCTGGGATAACCTATGGCAGAGGTGTTTAGTATCCAAAAAGTGGTACCCGGAGCGGCGGTACCCATACCCGCCTCTCAAATTGAAAATATTGGGCATATATTTTCGTACAAAACTGTGTTTTCGAAATTCAAATGGGATTTTTTCTCAAATGAAATTCCATGACGGAACGTTATGGAGTTGGGCTAAATGGAACATATGTTTCCATTCAAAATTGTATCGAAGGCACCTCTAGTGTTCTATTCTTTATTATATGGTCAAAAAGGAATGCAACATATCCATATTGTGTTTTGAAAGAAATTGAAAAGACCTTTTTTCTAATTGTATTTATGGGTAACGTTGATCACGTTGGGGTTGTAGATACTTGTATTAATAATTTGACAATTATTAGTGCCATTTAGAAATGCAATCTGAAAGGCTCTTACGCTGTACGAGCCAATTAACCCCACTGTAGGCCAATTGCGTTATTACCTGGGGGTTTAAAAATAGGGCCTAAAAATAGTTCATGGGGTAAAAGGGGCCGTGAGCTTATTTTAGGTCTGTCTATAAATAAGTGACTACGACCTAAAACCGGCAAGGAAGTAGACCAGCGAAGGATTATTAATTATTAATTTTACCGGCATCAATTCACCGGTATTCTGAACACAATAGAAGAGTGTGCGTAAAACCAATTTTCTTATTGTTGATGTGAGCTTTAAACGTCCTTGAGGTGTTTTTATTACAAAACGGCGCTATAATTTATAGTTAACGATTTATTAAAACAATTTAATGTAATAAACAATTTGGGAGGCGGTTATGGGTACCGCGCGCCGCCCGGGAACCGTTTATTGGATATAATCAACATCCTACCATAGATCGCCCAAGTGGTTCGCTACGTTTGGTGAGTTGGCACAGGTACATGGATGCGTTTGTCCACCTTCTGTGTGGCAGACCGGATCGGGAGAGGCTGGTTGAGGGAGACCTTTTGATTTCTCCAGCCGGAGTCTCACAACCTGTCGCCTTGCACCGCAATGGGATTGATTCACAGATTCCTGCTCACACTTCATACCTTTTTCCTTCCCAGAACTTCCTCTCCTTCTTTTCCTCAAAAGACCCTCCATATAAAATATGACATAGGCCCTGAGGGATTTTTTCCCAGAGCCTCCTGTGTGGAACTAATTAAAAAAAACTAGTGGTCGCCCAGTGGTCGAAATTCGACCATAATTGTAATGTTTTTTTAATGTTTGACATTCAGTAAGACCATAGACAAATAATATTAAAGACAAACAATATTAATCTATTCTCAATTTGACCATAGACTTTAACAATAAACAATAGAGTAAAGACGCGAGTGTGTGTGTCAAATACATAGTAGTGTGTGTAATGTTTTTGTTATTGATTTAATCTATTTTTATGCATAATTTTTAAAAAATATTAGCATTCTGCACTCCTCCTCTATATAAACTATAAGTGTGCGAAATTTCATACTCCTCCGTACGCGCTATTTTCGTAAAAAGGGGTACAAAGTTTTGGCTTCACGTATTAATATATTGATTATTCACTTTTTAAAATATTTTTGATCGTTAACGATTTCAGCCTTTCAAGTCATTCTAATTGAGTTGGTATTTAAAAAAAAAAAAATTTTTCAATCGGAATTTTTTTGGTTTGTTTGAATTGTTCCAGTCTAAAGATGGCCATGATAGGCTGAAACCCGCAAGCATAAAAACATGTGGATGAAGGCTTTAAATTGTTGTAATTAATCGTTGTAATGGAATTCAACCACGAATTATTGTCAGTTATAACAGCGTCAATTATATCAATGTCAAAAACAGGAATAATATAAAGTTGGCCATGTATGATATGAACTGAATTACGAAGAAAATATCAGAAAAGATGCAAACCCGATGCAAATGCTGAAGAGGGTTAAGAAAGGGAAAATTATTCATGGAAAAAAAATTAGGAGAGGTTATTCAAAAACATGGGTGATGCATGAATCATTTGCATTATGGAGAGTTCCCTCTGCCTACAATTTCGGAGAAATTTTGATTGGTCTGGTTGATTTGACCTGTCTAATAATTGGGTCGTTCTTTTTAACCTACATAAAGTTGTCTCCACCAGTTAGCGGAGAAAAATTCAACAGAATTACCAATATTATTATTTTATAATTACTTTAAATCAACTGTACTAAAAACGTAACGACTGTGTGCGTTTGAAAAAATATATGTGTTTATATTTTTGTAGTAAAAATTCGTTACAGAGTTGTAACTCCTCGTGATGGAAGTGTATTTCATGCAAATCACAGTTGTCTTCTGCCTCCTCGACTTGCGTATATTCCATAATGTTACAAAAAAAATGATATGACGACATAAACTATAAAACTATTTTTAACTCCAAAAGGTAACTATCAAGTAAAAGCAATTATTATTTTTAAAGGTGTTCAATAAAATATTTTTTAAAATCTCAAAAACTTGTTTCCTACAACTTTTATGTCGTACGTTAATTCTGTCACGTTGGTTATCATTCGAAATAGGTTTACACGCAGCTCGTGTTTGTCATCCCAAATAGGCATTTTGGGCCTCCTTCCTGCCTTGCTACAATTTCCCCTCTGAGATCCAGAGAGAATTCATTTATAGTAAAAACAAAATGTGACAGAGTGGTGGGAATGTGACAGAGCGGTAAAAGTTATGTAGGTTAAAAAGAAGAACGACCCACTTACATTATCTTTAACTTGGTTCGCCCCATCCACATTTAAAACAAAATGTTCGCCAATCTTCTCAGATATAATATCGTGCGTCATAAATTTCTTATCAACATCGGACACATTCGCGTTTTTATAAATGATTGAAATATCACCTTTCCGAAATATAATATCTACATTATTACAAGAGTCGTAAAATATTACCCGGTGACTCCGTTACATTTTCACCAATTTCACCTATCATCATTTTTAACCATCGACAATAAATTAATGTTGATATTGATGGTTTCCGCCATCTTGTCAAACATTCTGTTATTGGTTTCTCAACACGCGCTTTTTTTTCCTCGCCGCGTTCCATAAAATTTGAATTAAAAATTGATACCCGCCATAAATCACGCCTTCCCGGATAAATGATTGGCTAAGTTTCTTGAAAAGCGACATCGTTCGCTCTCCAGTTGCTCAAACTTTTCCTGGCCCTGCCTATTTTCCAAGACCGAGACTACCTCCTCTACAGAAGATTGCATAAATTTTAACCCAACTATTTTATTCCGAGAATATTATACCTACTGGAGGATCGTGCCCGAAGTTCGTCGGGTAAATATGAATTCCGCCGCATTTTTAGAATGGTACTTAACTAGAGTTTAAAATGGAATCTTACCTTTGCTTGCATATGCCTGTGCATAAACACTGCGTCGTAAACAGTGAAAGAATATATTAAATTCTGTGTTAAACATCTCTTCCATGTCAATGAAATATCTAAAAATGGTGTAAAATCTAAATCTTCTTGCAAACGCTATTTAAATTAAAGCTAAATAAATTAATTGAAATACTATTTTTATGGCTTAACTTTTTTATTTATTTTAGCGACTGTTTAAAATAATTGTATATACAAAATATAATGGTGAATTTAAGTAAGTGTAGATATTGTATTTTTTAGTCCTCCTCACTAGGGGGTCCTGGGCTGAGGTGGACTAAAGTTGTTTAAATGTAGTTTATTTGTCTTCTATGTCGTTTTTAGTGTCTTCATTAAGATTTTTTCATTGACCTCTTTCAGCTATATTTTTATTCTTGATTTGTACTCATTAGAATTTTTTATTAATTTTATGTCTTGGGGAAGGATTTTACGGAGTTTTGTTGCAAAGTATGTGTAGTTTCTTTGTCCGAATGTGGTTTTATAACTTGGAATATTTTTTATGTCATTTTTATTCGATCGTATGTCATGCGAACTGAACCTGCGTTATAATCTATGCGTTTTCAGATGGCGACAATTAAATTATTTTAGGAAAAACAACTTTTACAAGTTAAGCTTTAAAATATTAAGCCCCCGCATTCCGAATTTCTACCGTTATTATGTTACTTTTGAAGAAATATCTAAACATTTGGTACGCCAAAAGGTACATAGGTAAATATATTAAAACCGCTCCGACCCCCCAGTTTGTTTTCACGACAATATATCAATAGCAGTCAAGTATAATTAGCTTGTTTTCAAGCTAACCAAGTGTTTCCACAGAAATCGTTATATCTCCGTTCTTGTTCTAGTTAGTGATAATCCTAAAACTAAAAAAGAGAATATCTATAATAAACTACGCTTCAGATCTCTATTCAAATTTGTCCATAGAAATAGATAAAACATACTAATTTAAAATAGAAACAGTTTTCACCCGCCAAAACGCATACGCGCGCTTAGACTTAGTTAACTTTATTAAATATATTTATATGAAATGGTAAAAAAAATGAGATGATAAAATTGTCAAATATACATTTGTATGATAAAATAGGTGTTTTTTTTACGTTATTTTAAATAAAAGTTAAAGTCTCTGATTTGATCTCACCTTATTTTTTTTCTTAGGAAAACATTTTTCGTTTACAAGGCTTGAGGTTTTTGAGTGTCTAAATTTGTTGCCTTTTTGAATGTAAAGTACTGTGCTAAAAAATAATGCATTTTAAATAAAAATCAGCAAGTAATGAATGGAATTAGCATCGGCGTCGGTGTTGATAATTTTGCAAATAAGCAACGCGCAGTTATTACCGCTAATCTGTCACTTCATCGGACGGATAATAAATGCACTTTCAAAATGATTAACAGCATTCTGTTTTGATTGCATATAACTGCACTCGTATTGTCAATTTAATATTGTTTATTAGATAGATTTAACACAGTGATCAATAGGTAGAATCAAAATAAAAGTAAGGTCATCAATCTATTAACAAAATGATCTCATCGTGCGTTCAGTATTGGATACAAAAATAAATAATTATATTACTCTATGAAGTAAAGAAGAAAAGAAATTTAAAAAAGACAATTGCAAATTCAAGGATTTTTTAAAAAGTAAGCATATCATGGGTTACCCGACAGTTGGCAACCCGAAATTATAATTAATATAATTCAAATTTTTTGTGCATTATTTACCAATTTCAAACCTAAAATCGGTTTTAATAATAAGTTTGTACGGATATCGAACGAATTAATTTACAGTGTCAATTTTTTTTTGTACTTATAGGCTGGTATATACAGTATATGTTGTTATTGTTATTCGGCCGTACATCCTCTCTGCACACCCCTTCGGAGACTTTTAGTTACATTTTGTGTCAGTAAGTACTCCGTATTTTCCCTAAACCGACTGCATGTTGTAAATGAGCATCCCGCGGGGCAAATTATCGGGGGATCAACTTTCATGGAACATTCTAAATAAAAGTTTTTTAAATAATAAATAAAACCACATTTTCGTTACGCAGACGACACACACAAGAGAAAGGATCGAAAAATGCTAGATTTCTGTTGCATTTTTCTAATTTAAATGTTTCATGTTTTATTTGTGTTCTGTTTAGTAAATTAGTTCTGATACAGTTATGTTTTTTACGCCCGTTATTTAGATTTTTAAGTTTGAAGTATTTTAAACTTTCATTGTGGGTATTTTTTAGAGTTTTACTTGTTCTCTGCCCAAGTTTTAATTAAAAAAATAAATAAGAATTGTTGCATCACTAGAATTAATCTTACTCTAAAGTTTTTGAAATTCCTCTCGAGTACTCGGGACTCGGGAGGTGCTAGCACCTACTCACGCATAGCGTATACGGAGCAAGACGTAAAAGCAAAGTTTCGTAGCGCAGAACACTTCTTCTTCTGGAGCTTTAAAGTTTCCTCGCTCGCCGCTTCTGGCGCAGTGTGTTTTCTGGCGAGGAGCGCCAAACGTGCCAAACTTTAGACTCCGTATGATTTGTAGACAGCTTTTAAGATTAAGAGCGGAAGTGTTGAAATGAAAAGCGCCCTCGTTCGAGCCATTTAATGTTGATTTGATATTCGGTTTAATTGCGTAACAAATCGAGCTCGCGAATCGATAAAAGCTGTGAGCTTATTTTGTAGAGTGTTTAGCTTCAAGTGTGAAATGAGTAAAATATTGGATGTTGGTAAGATTTGTATTAAAAGGGTTAGTATGGTGTAATTTATTTGGCAGTTACGTAACGTCCGGCGTAGTCCAGCAGTAAGGCTCTTGACTCGCATTCCGAAGGTCGCGGGATCGAATCTCGGCGTTGCAAATTATTTTATTTGATTAATTTGTGTTATTTCACAATTTATTAATTAAAAATAATATAAAGTATATTTGCGGCACGTTCCAGAGTGGAAGATACTCTCAGTATCGCCCTGGTGTAATACCACCATTTAGAATGAAACGTTGCTTGAAATGGCTTTAACCGTGTTTGGTGATCAGATCTGAATAACCAGGTACTTCCCACTCACCTCATTCCCCTCGCAACTACCTTCAGCCTCACAACATACCCCAATTGGGGATGCCATAGTCTCACTGACTCCAGACGGGAGCAGTTGGAACTCTTGTGCGGTATTCGTATAATTTTTTTTAATATTCCCTACATAGTAGATGCATTTTTTAATTTATTTGTTCATCTTTATTAATTCTCTTACAATTGGTGGGCTAAGCCTGTCTCACTAGGAACTCCTGTATTGAGAGCAGGCACAGTTTATAACTGCAATACAAATAACAATATTCAGCCTATTAAATTTTATTCAATTGATAAACGGCCGCGTTCAATTGATAAATGGTTTTTGGTAACAAATCGAGTTCGAGTGTATACGGGCTATATTTATGTTGTTACAACAACAAAGTTTAACGACCGTGAAAGTTTTTTTTTAAGTTAGTTTTTTTATGTTTAGAATTAAAGACAATCAGCATCGTACTATTAGATATGCACACTTATAAATTGGTTTTGATAAAATCTTTGATGTTATATCCAAGACGTGGTGTCTGATATAATAAAATTTTTAAAAGTAGGTCAACATTAAAACATCTGTATTGCTCTTTACGAAGCAAATTAGAATACAATTCCTCCGTATGGTCACCATACTACAAAGTTCATTCTCAATCATTGGAAAAGGTACAAAACAAATTCCTTCGTTACATCAATTTTAAAATGAAAATTCCAATCGAATTTATAATTTATAACTACTTACGCGCTGAAACCAGACTTCTTAAATTATCGGATAGAAGAGTGTTAATTGATTTATTATTTTTATACACAATTACAAATTCTTTAATTGACAGCCCTAATTTGTTGGAACTAATTTGCATTAACATACCTGTCAGACAAACTCGTAGTAAAGATATTTTTAAATGCAAAATAAACTCAATACTAATTACTCTATTCACCAATTCCAAGAATCCATAACGAATCACCAATTCCAAGAATCCATTGCGAATAAATACTGCGAATTTATAGATAAATTTAGTGTTGACAGTTTGGAATGTTTCAAATGTTAACTAATCTCGATTTTATCTGCTAATAATTAAATTTTACTATTTTTTTGTTCTTTTCATAAAATCTTTTCTCATCCAAACCTTACCAGTAAAATATATACTTATTTTATTATATTTTTTCTATTCTACTTGCAGTAATAAACACATATAATTGTTTTTTTTTTTTTTTACAGTTAATACCGCACAAGAGTCCCAACTGCTCCCGTCTGGAGCCAGTGAGACTATGGCATCCCCAATCGGGCCATGTTGTGAGGCTGAAGGTAGTGGGGAGGGAAGGAGATAGGGAAGAGGAAGGTGGGGAAGTACCTGGCTATTCAGATCTGGTCACTAAACACGGCTAAAGCCATTTCAAGCAACGTTTCAATTCTGAATGGTGGTCTTACACCAGGGCGATACTGATAGTATCTTCCACTCTGGAACGTGCCGCAAATATACTTTATATTATTTTAAATGAATAAATTGTGAAATAACACAAATTAATCAAATAAAATTTATTTGCGCACGCCGGGTTCGAACCCGCGACCTCCGGATTGTGAGTCGAGAGTCTTGCCTCGGGACCACGGAGGCCGTCAAATTGTTTATACCCTAATACTAACTAGCTCTTCTACATTAAACTTTGTTTTATTTCAGGTCTTATTAGTGATAATATGTATAAATATTTTAAGCTGAATTGTATTAGTCTTTTTTTGCAAGTACAACTCGTACTATTTCATTTCTTTTAATTTATGTCATAATATTCTATACCTAACGAGTTGATTGCATTCTTATTTATTCTGTTTTATTGATTATGTAACGCGTGTAATTAATATTGTGAATATAAATTTTCCTCTATTCATGTAAAAGCCCACTAGGCGTAAATAAATATAAATAATAATATTTAAAATAAGTTGTTTTAGCGAAAGGGATAAGTAAGAGATTATGCCCTTTGGTTCTAGTGTCTCGAGCAGTTTGGACATTGTCAAAAGCAATTCTGTGTTTGAAGAGGTGTGCTGTTATATTTTATATATAAATGTTTAATGAAGTCATACTTACACTATAATCATAAATACATCTGCATTTACGCTGTGTATGTGCGCATTGCCTCACACCACAACAGTATTTTAAAAGGTTTCCGTGATAATTTTATACGGCTTTCGACATCGACAACGTTCTTCGCATTGCGTTATTTTAAAAATAAATAAGTTCTCCTTTTTACGAGTGACAGCCAATTTGCCCTTCGAAGACATTATCAAACTTGACTTGACCACACACAGTCGAAATATTTTTTATGTGTTTTATTGTTACTTCTCCACCATTGTTTGTTATATTAATGCTGTGTATGCTCAGTAATTCGTATGTTTGGTTTTTTAAATACATTGTGGATGTTTTATGCAATAACTCTTATCCTGAACGAATAATATTAATAACTTTGAAATTATGAAAGGTACTGTAAAATCTCTCAGTAATCCTCTACAGAGGTATTGTATTTATTATCTGTACTGACCGGTATCTCAGTACTGTTCTGCTTTGATTGAAAAACTTATAGTTGCTATTTCGTTATTATACAAATACGGTTTAAGAAGACACACGTCCTTGTAAATGGGAAGCTAAATTTTGTCTCTTTTTATCTCGCAAAAGAATGACTTGCCTACCTGTGTTCGTTCATCGTAACCTACACCATGTGACCCGAGTATATCATAGACAACGGGAAACGACGACAGAACTGATTATAGACTAATGTTATGATACATTACTGGTACATTAGATTTTTTTTTTCGAAAACTCGAAATGAAACCAACTCAGAACCATCTCAGGTAGGTCATTTAGAGTGGTAAAAAATATATTTAAAATATTAGTCAAATAGGTTAGGTTAGGGTTATCGGCTAATTTTAAATTATTTTTTTTCATAGCTTTTAATGATTTTTCAAGGAGGTGGTGAGATGACTTTATTCTCAGTTGGCATGGAACCATTTTGCACATGTCCCTACAACGAATTTTAGCGTGAATTTTTTTAACCGAATGTAAATTTATTTATTATACTAAAAAGTTGATTTTATAATTTTTTTACCGTTTTCGCAATGTATTGTTTTTGCAAATCCATACTTCCATACTAATATTATAAATGCGAAACTGCTCGAGTTTGTTTATGACCTTTTCACGCATAACACAATATAAAGACTTTAATAATTCTTTCACCAATATAAAGCTAAATTATATGCGCAGACTACAGGTTGTATATGATGGTAAGCTCTAGCGTTATGAAATTATAAATATTAATATATTATATTTGTTATACGTTTTCTGTCGCTAACAAAAGCGAGTTTTTGCTAACGTCAGAAAAAAATCTTTTCCATGGAAACAATGTTGATATATTTTTGGGCTCTATGCTGGTAGGTACTCAGTCTATTGGTCAGCTACTACTGCAGAAAATTCAAATATTAGAATTCGTTTTTTTTTTGGACAAGCTTGGAATAAATGTCAGATGAGAGTTCCTATATTAAAAATATAATTCGTCACGATTATAAAGGCTGAATGATAAATAGAGTATTTTTTTATTGTATTAACGAACTTCCAAATATTTAAATAAAAATAAACATCCGAAATGTTTGTAAGCGCATACATTCCGAACGAATGAAAAAAAAATTGGATAAGTAATTCTTTTTTTCTTTGAGCTATAGCATTATGAATTTAGGTGGTAGGCGAGATGTTTGAAAACTGAATGTAAGGGAATGAATATATGGAATGCGGGAGGGGATGGGGGTGGGGTGGGGGGGAGATAATTGATAAGTGCAAGCGCTACAGTAATTTCCCGTAATACCATGCGAGCGAAGCCGCGGAGAAAAGCTAGTAAATAAATAAATTTTAAACAAAAAGCCGCAGATTCTTCATACTGGTCATAAATTTGCCAGCACAACTGAGGTGGTTTTTAGGAATAATCGGACTTGTCATTCCTCGAAAGTAAAAAGAGTCTTGACGTCATTGGAGAGGGGCGCAAGGTGGTTGGAGGGAGAGGGGTGGGAAAGGTATCCAGAACTTTTCCAATATAAAGGCATCATTGGCAGAAAGTTGTTACACCTGTCATAAATCCTACAACTTCCGGAGGACAAATTAAAGTTTTAATCGTTAAAGGAAATGCCACAGAAAATTCGGTCTACTACTTTTCGGCCTTTTGCCTGAGGCTAGATTTCCGATATTATTTATTTCGATCGCGTGTTGTTGGCTGTACTGTTTTATTTGAATCCAAGTTTGAACCAATTAAATATGCTCGAAGTTGGACGTTGTGTTTGGTTTCATAGTACACAAAATACGTTATTGTCATCATTTCCCCGAGGGGTTGAATGTACAAACATTTGAACGTGAAAAAACACCCGTAAAAATTCACGGGAATCTCGACAAATCAGTTGCAATTATGAAAATAAAATTTAAATATTTTTCTATTCAAATATTTTATTAAATGTAGTTACTTTATCGCTTGTCTCAATTCTTCAAACAATCTGTTCCAATTTTGAAAACGACACTTTAATTCAAAGTAAATTTCAATTCATTGCACCAGAGTAACAATATACAGGTACACAACCGAAATTAGTATTTTCAGGATAGTGTGAGTTCTTGAAAAATCAGTTCCAATTTTGAAAATTATATTTAAAATAATTTTTTGTTAACATAATCTGTTATCAGATTATAGGTGGGTACTTTATCGCTTGTATGAATTTGTCTAATGGTTCCATTTTTGAAACAGACATTTAAATTCAAAGCAAATCTGAGTTATAGGATTCATTGAACCAGTTACTCAAGACAAAGACACGCAGTCGAAATAAGTATTTTTAATAATTATTTTATTATTAATTTGTTTTATCCCTTATTTTGAAATTCCAATTTCTTAATATTATATACAGTTTGTTTGTTATTATAAACCATTAAAAAAACTTGTTCAATTAGATATGAGAGTTGGGTTAAGAAATTTAATTAAAGGTGGTAGACTCTTTATAGAACTGTATACTAATATATTTATAAATTGACTCATATTAGAATATTTGCTCAGTTTTTATAGACAGTGCGGGCAACCAACAAATTGCATGCGAGATCACCTTCTTAGTAAAACAATTTACCTGAAGACAGACCAGGGTATGAAAATTGAATGTAGTCAGTGATGGCAGTTGAAATACCTGTGTAAGAAGCATCTAATGAGTAATTTGGCACCCGGCTCCCGGCTGCATTTGCGGTGGGTAATGCAGTTTTCATCCTACGGCTCCCGCGATGTCGGTATTACAGTTTACATAACGTTATTATGCCTTTCATTAAAGCCATTAACGTGTAATGGTTGCCAGGTAAATGGAATCCAAAGTGGATTTATGCCGCCATTTTGCCTTCGAAAGCTTCCTTCTGAGTGCGCAATTTTATCCATTAACGTATTGGCCGCGATTTTCGTGGAATTATTAAACTGAAATTGCTTTTGTAAAATTGATGTAATATCACGCCCAAATGGAACGATCAATGCAGGATATTGAGAGCTCTTCTCAGCTTAGCGCTCAATATAATTCAAGGTATTTTGTAAAGTAAAGAAGATCAGCAAATTTCAAAGAACGGTCCATCGAGCGCCGCTCTGTGCTTTGAATGACTGGAAGGGTGAATTGACACTCAATTGGAAATGAGGCGTTGGGCGCGTATTATTTTAGTCCGTTATTTGGATACTATTATTTTATGAAAAGGCTTTGATCAAAGTTAAGAGTTAAAGCCTGTCGTTCATTGGTCCAATACTCAAACATATTATGCTTGCAGTATAACAGGTTGATAACAGTACCTACACGCGACGATTTTACTGCTGCCAACACTTCGTGTTGGTGGGTAAGAGAGAGAACGCGGGAGCGGTCTCTTTCGGCGCGGCCAGTTTCAGCTGAGCTCTCTTGGGGAAGACACGGTGTTCGAGCCTTGCAGATTTGGTGTGACGGAGTCCGTGAGAATTATTCGTTTCTTGTTAGTCGATCATGTTTAATATTTTATAGCATTTTGTTTAGTGAATTACCATGTTTCTATTAGTGTCTCATGCTTCACATGAGGATGACACGCACAACCAGGTTTGATATTGTAGCTTTTCAAATATGTCGGTACATGTAACGATGACGCAGCAGAATTTAACATCTTTTAGATTCATGTTTTCTAGAAGGCCACCCCTGAGTTAATCTTATCATATTTATTCATAGTCTGATGTCTCTAATTAGAAATTCCTAATTAAGTAATAATTTTATAAATGATTTGCCCGCATACTTTGTGAATAAATATTAATTGTTCTTAACAATGTGAGTGTTAATTTTAAATCTACCCTTAGTTGCCTTTACTTTTGAATATTTGCTTGATGGCGATCCTGGGACACCATTAGATCATTGTTTTAGGGTTCCAGCCTGAGCAGAGAAGTGATTTTGGTAGGTTGATATAAAACAACAAATCATTGTTACAAAATGGCGCCCAACGGCTTTCGAAATGTTCTTTTCTGCTGTGTCATAGTATCATAATGTACATTATTGTTAATATTTTACAAACTAGATCGACTCTCAAGGCGGCTTATTCCCGCGGTTTCCGTTTCTGCAAGGCCCGAACACAGCTGCTTCTAGTAAATTCCAGTTTAATTTAAATTCATAATTTGTACATGATCTCAGCTGTTGCTCAAGACGTTTATCGTCTCTTATAATTGTTTTGATGCCCAGTTCGCTGGCATCACTCAGAATTTTTTTAATTTTGAACAGAATTCTGGATTGAACTGCATGGCTGAAATAATTTGTTACAAAATTTTTTTAGTTGCATGTATTAATTTTTTTTTCTACCTTCCTATTAGCTAGGGATGGAAGAACCGGTTGTAACAAGGAGCCAAGCGAAAGCTAAAGAAACAATGGCGAAGCAATGCGACAAACAATCGACTTCTAATACGGATTGTTCAACTTCACCGCCATTGGTCATACCGGTTCACAAATGGAACATATCGTACGACGGCTCTTCCGATGTTCACACGTTCATAGAGCGGGTAGAAGAATTAGCGATTTCTCGAAATGTAAGTACCATTTCACTGTTTTCTTCGGCAGTAGAACTCTTTTCAGGGAATGCGCTGCTTTGGTTCAGAGTGAATCGGAGTTCGTTCGAGTCATGGGCAGACATTGTTGTCGCTCTGAAAGAAGAGTTCGAACTCTTGGATCATGAAAGGAGACTACTAGCCCAGATCAGATCCACTGTTCAACAGAAGGGTGAAAACTTGGGTGCTTTCATCACACGGATTTTAGTGCTAAACAATAGGCTAATTTCTAAATTACCTGATGACGAAATACTGGAATTGTTGCAATGCAACATGCTTCCTCGGTACATTCAAAAGTTGTCTTTATCTGTTATTCCTGATATTATTGCGCTAAAAAAGCTAGGTAAAATGATTGAATTGGCGGACAGTCGTGCCAGTAATAGATCCGCGCCTTCTTGCAACAATAATGTTTCACCCGGCAACAATAATGTTTCACCCGGCAACGATAATTTCCAAAATGTTGATTCTTCCAACAGGAGTGAGGCTAGGATGTGCAACAATTCTAAATATTCAAATCCTAATTTTAGGGTCAATAACAATGTCAATCATAATAATCCCAATTTTAGGGACAATAACAATGTCAATCATAAGAATCCCAATTTTAGGGTCAATAACAATGTCAATCATGATAATCACAATTTTAGGGACAATAATGTTGTAAATCGCAATAATCCTAAATTTAGGGAAAATAATAATGCTATTCGTAACAATTATTTAAGAAATCAAAATGTGAATTCCAGGGAGGTGCAATGCTTCCGTTGCGGTCGACCGGGAGTTAAAGCGCCATCTTGCGTCTGCCGTCGCTCAAAAAACTAACTTCTCGGGAGGTCCTAGCAGTGAACGACAAGACGTCATCGTTTGCTGAGAGCTCTTCTCGGGAGTGGTCTTCATGGCTGGCAGTTGTGAGAAAATTTTATGACAACCTGAGGACTTCGAAGCAGATGCGAGCGGCTGACAAGGACGGCCGTCCTTTCATCTCCTTCCAGGTTCTCGGTGCGTCGTTCTCTGGTCTTCTTGATACAGGTTCTCATATTTCAATATTGGGGAATAATTTCCACCATAAATTTAGAAATCTTGGCTTCACATTATCAGATTTACATACTAAATTTTCGCTTACCTCAGCCACTGGGCACTCCGTAATTTGTTCTCAAAAATTTCCGTTCCAGTCACTCTCGGGAATGTTAAGAAAAATTTTAATTTTGTTGTGATGCCAGAGATTAAATCAGACATCATACTAGGCTGCGATTTTTGGAAGGTTTTCAACATTTGCCCTAAGATTACACATTTAATGTCCTCCCAAAATTCATCTAGCAAGAATTGCGCAACTAATGAAGTCGGTTTAGGCAACTACAACACGTTAACTTCCTCTCAACGAGTTGCACTGGATAAGGTCATTCAGGATTATAACTCCTTTTCAAATAATCGTTTAGGTAGAACGGCGTTAGAGCATCACATAATTGACACAGGTGATTGTTCGCCAATAAAGCAACGCGTTTATCCCATTTCGCCTCATCTACTCCCTGAGGTACACAAGGAGCTAGATAGACTTTTGGAATTAGGAGTGGTAGAACCTAGCAACAGTTCTTGGAACAATCCGATTGTTTTGGTTCCTAAGAAAAACGGCTCTTTCAGGTTATGTCTTGATAGCAGAAAATTAAACTCGATCTCTAAACGAGACGCATACATGATGCCGTTCATTTCGGATATTCTGAATAGCTTAGGAGGTGCGCGTTACCTGTCAACTTTAGACTTGAATGACGCATTCTTTCAAATACCTCTAGAGGAAACGTCAAAAGAAAAGACAGCTTTTACCATTCCCAAAAGAGGCTTGTTCCATTTTGTCACCATGCCATTTGGTTTACACGGGGCAAGCTCGCGTATGATGCGTCTAATGGACAAGGTTTTAGGATCTCAACTGGATGGCAAAGTGTTCTGCTACCTTGACGATATTATTGTAATTAGTTCGTCTTTTGAGGAGCACATAGAACTTTTAACACTAGTTAAACAGAAATTACAGGATGCTGGCTTAACCATCAACGTAGAGAAATCAGTTTTCTGCAGAGACTCCCTTAGATACTTAGGTTATGTGATAGATAACAAAGGGTTACGCACTGACCCGGACAAAGTCAAAGCCATTGTGGATTTTCCTATTCCATCCTCACAAAAGAGTTTACGTAGATTTATCGGGGTTTTGTCATGGTATAAGAGATTTATTCTGAATTTTTCAATTATCGCAGCTCCTTTATACAATCTAACTAAGAAAGAATTTGCTGGGAAAGCTTTTAAGTGGAATGAACAGGCTCAAGCAGCTTTTGTTAATCTAAAGAGTATATTAGTAAATGCTCCGGTTCTGACTTGTCCAGATTTTAACAAACCGTTCACGATTAGCTGTGACGCATCTGATATGGGATTGGGCGCAGTGTTATCTCAAACAGATGAGAAGGGGAGGGATCACCCGGTTTCTTTCATCTCCAGAACACTCTCGGCACAAGAGAAAAATCACTCTACCACCGAGAAGGAACTTAATGCAATGATCTTTGCCTTAGAGAAGTTCAGGGGTTACATTGAGGGGTCACCCATTCCAGTCAAGATTATTACTGATCACTATAGTCTTAAGTGGCTAACGAGTTTAAAGTCTCCGTCAGGCAGATTGGCGCGCTGGGCAGTCAGATTACAACAGTTCAACTTTGAAATAATCCACAGGAATGGAAAGGATAATGTTGTGCCTGATGCGTTGTCGCGGGACCCATTGCACGTTGATTCTTTAGATCAGGCTGTAGTAAATTCAGATCAGTGGTATATCAATTTGAGAGACAAAATTTTAGCTTCGCCGGGGAAATATCCTGCTTGGAGAGTTTCAAATGGGAAAATTTTCAAACACATTCAAAGCATGGATGCGTTACACAGAGTTTATGATTGGAAAGAAGTACTTCCCAAAAACAGTAGGAAGAGTGTAATAGTTCAGCATCATGTACCTCCTTCTTGCGCGCACTTTGGTATCATGAAGACCTTAAATAGGATCAAACAGAAATATTATTGGCCTAAAATGTCTGCTGATGTTAAAGCTTATATCAGTAAATGTCAGACTTGTCTTGGGTACAAAAGTTCAAATCTGTTACCTCCAGGTCTCATGGGAGATCCCAAGCTGGTACAGCGTCCTTGGCAAATGATAGCTACAGATTTATTAGGTCCCTACCCTAATTCGTACAAGAAGGGTTACACATTCTTATTGGTGGTCTCTGACTTTTTCACTAAATATACTAAACTTTTCCCTCTTAGCAGAGCTACGGGTAGCAATATTGCTACGATATTAGAAAATGAGATATTTCTTAAGTTCGGGGTCCCGGATACTATTGTTTTGGATAATGGGCCGCAATACATATCGCGCGACATGAAAGCCTTAGTGGAGAAATTTCATATCCGTCATTTATTTTATAACTGTAGATACCACCCGCAAAACAATCCTGTTGAACGAGTCAATAAGGTATTAGTTTCTGCTCTAGGTTCATACGTTGGCTCTGATCACAGAACTTGGGCAAATTACTTACCGGAAATTGAATTAGCTATCAACACTGCGGTTCATGAGGTCACGGGTTATACTCCGTTCTTTTTAAACTTTGGCAGAGAGATAATTGTCTCTGGTAAAGAATACATAGGTTCTAACTTCAACGCTGAAGATATCACCTTTTCTAATCGTGACACCTGGGCTTCTGGTTTAGAGGAATTAAACGACATCTTTTCTCAGGTACGCACGTCATTAAGACAATCTTATGAACGCAATAAGATTCTGTATAATCTTCGTCGCAGGGACGTTCAGTACGAGATTGGAGATATCGTTTGGAGAAGGTCGTTTGTCCTTTCAGATGCTAGTAAGCACTTCTCAGCGAAATTAGCTCCAAAATTTTTGAGAAGTAAAGTGGTCGGAAAAATTTCTCCAGTTGCTTATAAATTAGCTGACATGAATGGGAAGGCTGTTGGTACCTTTCACATTAAGGATATAATCAAATCAGAACGCCCCGTTTGATTCGGGAGTGGGGGTTTTTTTTTCAAAATGTGATGAAGGATTTGTGTCTACTTCTGACATTTCGTGGTGGGAGTTTTTTTTTTTTGTGCAAACATGACCACCACATGTTGCATAATTTTGTTTAGTCATTGTTCGTCTTACATGTTGTCTTGTCTTGTCATAGTATTATGTAGGGAATTAATGTGTAATTGATTTGTGTCATGTTCAACGCGGAAGGATGATTAACACTTGTCCTTGCGCATTGACGTAGTTGGATATTGTTGTATTTTCCTTGTTTCATATGAGTTGGGAGGTGCTTGTTCCTATCCTTGGGGAGCAATCACTTTTCAAACATTTTGTTTTCCTTGTTTTGTGTAAATTTATGGAATGAGTTTTTTTTTTTTTTTTAATGTGATAAGTGACGGTGTTTGGATCTACTTTCATTACTGATAATTTAAAAATTAGTTTGGTATCATTTATGTAAGTTGATTATGTTGGTTGTATAATTTCTAGGAATTTTAGCCAAGAGTTTTCACAAGAAAGTCTCAGGAGCTGTAAAATACCTATTACGATTTAGGAATCACCCTCTTGGTTAATTTTCATATTAAATGTCATTAATCTGGTTTTTGCTCTCTTACAATGTGCTATTTTACAGTTAATTTTATTAGATTGCATGTTTATTAATTCAGTACTATGGATATTAACTATATTAAGGTGTTTTCATATCTCTAGCTCTCCTTCGGGTGTTATTTTCATGATTGATGTGGTGGGAGCTGATCTTCGTATGTTCTTCAATTCCGGATAATTACATATTAACATTTTCGACTATAGACATGTTTCATAATCAATATTGTGACATCATTTAACTTGAGAATCTTGTCTTTTGAGCTCGAGGACATTTTTCTCGACTTATTTGATTTCTTAATATTGTTCAATTCTATTTTGTTTTACCTTGTGATCGTCAGAGGTGGCAAGGAAAAGATAATTATAATTTTTTCATGATTACGTTATTTGATTTAATTAAATATTAAATATTGATTTTTATCTCTATTGATGTAGTTCACTGACACCTTCAGTCGGTTATTGCAAGTTCTTAGTTTTTTTTTTAGTATAAATCTTATTGGTTTGTGTCTGGGGTGGTTAGGCTTTCAGAGTTTTTCAAGAGATGTCTCAATTTTAAGTTTGTTAATTTTTAATTTTATTTCAATTATTCTGTCATATTGAGTTTAGGTTTCACAGTATTTATTGTTAATTTTCAGTAGTTCAGTAATTTTTACAATTTTACAGCAGCACTATAAATTCTTAGCATCACTTGTTTTTATATTGGTAATTCTATAGCTAGGCAGTAGATTAGTTTAGCGAATTTTCTCACAAGAAGAAGATGTGGACCTCCATGCAGTGGATTTTCAAGATTTCAAGAGATACAGAGTATTCGGGGTTAGTTATCACACCTCCTCCTCCCCGCGAGTATGTTACGCTAGCGCTTTTCAAGAGGCTCAAGATAGTTCCTGTTACAAACATTGTCTGCCAATTTCATTTCTGAAGAAGCTTCTGTTGTCGCTGGACTGTATTATTCAATTCTGGCTCAAGACTGAGATGGATGTCTTCTGATCACTCCTTCGGACCTGTCGGTGATTAGTGTTTTGGATCCAGTATTGCCAATCAACATACCCACTTGCAGCACCTGGTGAAGGAAGAGTTCGTTTCAACGCTTCCTTTGAAATACTCAGAACAATTTGGTACTTTCATCTGGACACCTATCTTCTTGGAATTACCGCTACTGAGTGGAGCGTAGAAGAGGTTCGCTACAATTATACCTCACTACCGGAAGGCATTATTCCACCTGAGATGTTTTGGTGTTTGTCATCATGACTCATCACTCTTCATCGGTCACGCTGCGTTTCCATGGACTACATTCTATAGAAGAATCTTTCATTCATTTTCTCCACCGTTTGGATCAACATTAGGCATGATCTGCAGAATGCCCATACTGGGTTTCAACGCCAGGAGGCGTCCGCCAGGAGGCGTCCGAAATTTTCTGATGAAAATTTCGCTTTTCGTGGGAGGGTAATATAACAGGTTGATAACAGTACCTACACGCGACGATTTTACTGCTGCCAACACTTCGTGTTGGTGGGTAAGAGAGAGAACGCGGGAGCGGTCTCTTTCGGCGCGGCCAGTTTCAGCTGAGCTCTCTTGGGGAAGACACGGTGTTCGAGCCTTGCAGATTTGGTGTGACGGAGTCCGTGAGAATTATTCGTTTCTTGTTAGTCGATCATGTTTAATATTTTATAACATTTTGTTTAGTGAATTACCATGTTTCTATTAGTGTCTCATGCTTCACATGAGGATGACACGCACAACCAGGTTTGATATTGTAGCTTTTCAAATATGTCGGTACATGTAACGATGACGCAGCAGAATTTAACATCTTTTAGATTCATGTTTTCTAGAAGGCCACCCCTGAGTTAATCTTATCATATTTATTCATAGTCTGATGTCTCTAATTAGAAATTCCTAATTAAGTAATAATTTTATAAATGATTTGCCCGCATACTTTGTGAATAAATATTAATTGTTCTTAACAATGTGAGTGTTAATTTTAAATCTACCCTTAGTTGCCTTTACTTTTGAATATTTGCTTGATGGCGATCCTGGGACACCATTAGATCATTGTTTTAGGGTTCCAGCCTGAGCAGAGAAGTGATTTTGGTAGGTTGATATAAAATAACAATTATCATTGTTACAGCAGTTCCGTGAACTGTAGTGTGTAGGCCTCGAGTTGAAAGTATGTTTTTAATTTTTTCTTATTTAATAAATCAAAATGAAAATTTTCTCTGAAATCAGACCCGTGTAATAAAATCACCCACAACTATAAAAGATAAATGATCATGGCTTGGCGTATTTCGGCATATCGCTCGCCATATATTCCCATTGGGAATGTATGGCGAGCGATATGCTATATGCGATATGCTGAAATAGGCCAAGCCAAATGATCTTTTATAGCTGTGTGTGGCACAGGTCTCAAAAGATTAGTAAGTAGAAACTAATACTTATCTATTTAATTATAAACCACATTATAATATCTCGTGTAACATTTTTTTTAAATTTCAAAGAAGAATTAAACCATAGGTTCTCAACGTGAGCGATAACGCCCCCTTGTGGACGTTTGAGACTTTCAGGGGGACGATAGAAGACCCAGAGAAAACTATGGGGCGTTGAGGAAAACTAAGAGGCATTGAGATGGCGTAGTGAGGGCGTGGGCAGGTAAAAAAAAAAATATGATCTAAAAAATACAAAAAAAAACACGCTTATCACGTACTAATAATCTTACGTGTATTATTATTATTAATGACACTATATCACGAATACAAGAAGGAAGGAGGTGGCAACCTTGAACGAACCCATTCCCACCTTTTTGTAGTAAATATAATCATGACAATAGCTTTTTCAGATTCAGAATAAAAACAATTAGGGGGCGCTAGAAAAAAAAAATTCTCCATGTGGGCCGTGAGCAAAATAAGGCTGAGAACCTATGAATTAAACTATCTGTCTAAAGAAACCTCACGATATCAATGACAATTCTTTATCAAACTTTCAAGGTAGATAGGTAGGTATTGTTCAGTTTTGTGTCGTCCTATTTGAAATATTTAAAGTCTTCTTGATTCTTTTCCGTCTGTGGACTATTTTACTTTCAATTTAACGTTTGTGTCACATTTCATCTTCATTTTCCAAACAAATAAAATTGCCTTTTTATCATTTTGCATATGCTTTCACGAGAAGCAAAAAGTGACAAACATCTGGAAACTATTGTCTTCAATTCCTCGCAAAAATTCAATCATTACATTTCTAATAGCGTTCAGCCAGCATCTAAAATTATTTCACCTTTATTGCAAGTTTATCTGGATTATTTATACGCAATTGATCAACATACCAGTAATTTAACACAAGTATTTCATTCCGTGTATAACCTCATTTCTGTGCGATCCCCTTGTTTTGGGATACGAAAGAAGTCGTACAAGGAGCTCGATTTACAACAGGCTCCATACCTCCAGAACCCCGCAAGGGACCGTACAGGTACCACAATAGTGAAAAGCTCACAGTCAAAGTTAGCCATCTAGTTAATGTAAGTCTTGCCTTAATAATAACGTGGACGCAGTAGATTTTCGAATCTGAAATCGGAACGTTTAAGATTAAGCTATACGTAAAATCCTATTTAGATACTTTTTAGATTCATCTTTACGGCGAATCGGTTTACATTATGAACATCAAAAAATATGCTACGGATAAATTGAAGCTTTTACTAGTTTTTCTATGTTTTGGAATTACAATAAAATAATTATTTACGTAACAAAAAAATATAAGCGTAAACCACTAAAAAAAATATTTTTTCATGACAACTCTGATAAGAAACAATTTTTTTTTAAATACCCTATTATGGCTAAGACTTTTTGAGGTTTTGTACGTTCTAACTTTTTTCATTTTTTTTAAATTATGAACAAAATAAATAAAAACTACTTTTTCGCTTACTTGCTTCGTGTAAATACGACGCCCAATTTTAAATTTTGTAGGCAAGAGGATCGAAATATTTGTAGCGTTTATGTACCTCTTCAAAATTACAGAAGCATGAAACGCCAAACGGTTCAGTTAAAACAAGACTTCGCTACGCCCAGTCAATTAAATCAATTTCACATGTGCGCGTAATAACTATGGAGAAATTTAACTGAAAAGTATTTTCACTGATTCAATCCGACTTTTATACGGCATTCACAATAATTTTCTTACTTTCGAATAAATCAAGAAAAACGTGTTGGCTCATGAGTTTTCATGATTCCAGTTATTTTATATTTTTACACGTTAGCACGATCTTATAATAACCTGATAAAATTGTTGTTTTCCATTTAAATGTTTAATATATATTTAAAAAAATGTGTTTCAATTTTCATTAGGGCAAATTTTGGAACTCACTTTCACTCACTTGGAGGGTTATGGAACTCATCGAGTTAAATACGGAGGGTTATGGAACGCACATTTTTTATTTATTTATATGCCGTTTAGGCCAGTGCAGAGGATTGAAAAGATTTAAATCATATAAAAAATATTACATAACAAAAATAAAAATATTCAACTCATAACAGAAGATTTCATTTTTTAAATTTATATTTAATAAAATGTAACAATAGTTGAGATAAGACATATTAGTTTGTCGTTAAAATTATACACGGTAACAGAGTATTGTTTTTAAAAACTTAAATGGCGTTATATTATCAGACCAATACAATTTTCTCTGGCTCCACTTAAACTCAAACGAGAAGTTTGTTGTTGTGTAATTTCCGGAAGAATTTTGGAGATATCACCGATTTTTTTGATATTATCTGAAATCGAATAACATTAGTCACATGAGATAGGATCGTTTCTATGACTCATTCTTGAATTCAACTGCTCGGCTACGGAACGATCTGCCGGTCTTTGTGTTTCCTCCCTCCTACAACATAGGTTTCTTCAAGACCCAGTTCACTTCCTCCTTTCCTCAAATAAACCCTCCATCGGATATAAAGTCAAGTGCCTCGTACGGAGAACACATGAAGCACATGTCCGCAGCATCTTGGAATATAACTCCATTATTTGGCCCCCCTCTGAACAAAACCATATCCTAGAAATACAAAGAGTTCAAAAAATGTTTATGCGTTACCTGTATATGAGAGAATATACATACTACCCATTCTACTTTTTAAATACTTTTTTTAAGCTAATCTCCAGCATTATACTGAATCCGCCCATGTTGAACGAGATTAACTTATATGTCCCTAACGCGTACAGTCGCGGGAGATCCCACGCACTTTTTTATCCTCCGAAAGCGAGAACTTCTTCCTATCAAAATGCGCCATTAAATAGAGCAATTCAACTGCCAAATGAATCTGTTTTGAGCATGGACATCTTCAAGTCACCTACAGCGAGTTCAGTAACTATCTTCTGACATACGTCACAAGATAGTGAAACTGCCCCCATACACTTTTTTCTCTAAATTTTGCAATCTTCTCAATAATATTCTGGTGTATAACTGTTGTACGGAGAACCTGATAAAATAAATAAACATGGCATCCCCAAAGATGACAAAACTGTGTTCGACTTTCGACTCAACTCTGAATGCATATTACCTAAAGTTATCGGTTTCGATCCATTGTTGGGAGCAAGATAACCTAATGGATTAACCACAAAACCAAGATGTTAATCAGGAACCAAACGACTAATAAAGCCTTCCCTCGCCTATAAATATACAGCAACATTTTAATTACTAAACCTCCCAACCCGCTCACGCATTATGATTGCAACGCCGTAAAGGTAACACGAGAACTAATTGGAAAGTTTCTCTCGCTCCCGTCTTATGTTTCGACTTGGTCCATACACCACGCCACACTACACATAGTTCGCCAGTTTGGTAATACCACAGAACAATCCACCGATAGAAGTGTTTTTGGTCATGACCGTGTGCCAGAAATGAAATCAATAAGCGCCCTTGAAATTACCGTGACGGTATAAAAAAAGATAATAAACATGCATTCCTTATCACAATAATGGTTCAGTTCTTACAAAAGATGAGATACACAATGCACATAGGACAGATTCCTCCAAAGGAAAAAAGTCATCATTTTCTTGCTTCTCTCTCACACACGGCACCGTGAGGTCTCCGTAAACCTCTACAATACTACTAGCCGTGACGATAATTTTGAAAGTATGCATTAAAGTTACAAGGATAACATTGAAGTGTGAGTGAATTCCAAATTTAAAAACGTCATATGTCAATGCGCTGATAGTTTTACTTTTGTTCTTAAACGAATAATGCTGCAGCTTTTTCTTACACACTAAATAACAACATTCTAAAATGAGACCCCCTCAAAGGAAACATACATTATCGTACATCTCCCTCAAACGTATAAAGAACATGATATGGAAAAATTGCCGTCACCGTGGCTAAGCTGTAATTATCTGTTTCCCCCAAAGGAATTGTAATAAGTATTTTGTATGTCTCATCTTTCTTAATGTGTAAGAAAGAGCTACAGCATTATTACGATAAGGAACGTATGTTTATTGCTTTTTTTGCCGTCACGGTACTGTAATCGTGAATCGTCCTTATTTTACCTGATTTTATTAATAAAACGGACCATTTTAATAAAGTTCGCCAGGGTTGTTTGTCTTTGAATATTCGATCTTCTGGTTCCATGTGAATTCCTAGGTATCTGAACCTTGTTCTCACGAGGGCGGAACATTTGCACCACGGGCGAATTGGAGTCTCGTCATCTCTTCACCTTTCCTGCATCCATTGGAGTTTTCTATTCCCAACAGCTGCACGTGTCTCCTGAGGTGACTTATCCCGTTAGTAGTCCTACCAGTTCCCTAGCTGAGTTTCATCATAGTTGCCGGGAACTTCAATTCTATCTTATTTTGAGTAAAACTAAATATCGTTCAAACATTTTCAAATACATAACGGAATTCTTTCTTTGACAGAAATCAATTTCATTGGTCTGGGTCTAGAAGTCAGAATTTCAGGCTTACAAGTTTCAGGGCACCGTGTATAGATTCACACTGATTTGCAAGGAAAAATTAAACCCTCGGGCCTGGCGAAAGGGTCAGAGGGTCAAAAAGTTTCCGATTCGCAATAAAATCCGAAAACTAAAAACTGTGTTTGAAAGGTGATAAAATACGCTTTCAAATTTTATAAATCGAAATTTTTTTTCCGCGTCGGGCTCTCGGAGCAGCCTGACGTATTTCTTGGTCGGTCTCATTATTCTTAATTAAATATGAGGGATAGTTCACGTTTTCAGCCCTTAAAAGTGTCAAATAATGTGCATTACTATGTGGAAGTTTCATAAATGCACTCAAAATAATTTTACAGTGAGTAGTGTGGACATAAAACTATTTTTAAGAATGTGATATCAAAATGATATTGTGAATCGCTGGATGGAGTGTAAACTAAGTGTTAAAAATCCGAGACTGGCAGTGAACATTCACCAGATGTGGTCATCTTACGGCCCTTAGGTGCCCTTCCCGTGCCCCTTGCCTACCTGCACCGACATTTCAACCCCCGCTGCCACCGCTACGCCCGCTGCCGATATTCATGACTGTGAGCCATATGACCTGTCCGGTACATCGGCCACTGAGGCGGCCTTTCTCAGAAACGCACGAGAAGAGGATCAACACTGATCGCCCCTGCATCCCTAGCTGCCCCCGCTGCCTAACACCCGCGCCCGCCCCTTCGCCCCATAGCGCACGCACTACGATGCCATCGGACCGAACCCGCGCCCTTTGAAGAGTGGTTAAAGACAATACTTAAGAGGAAGTGTTTTAAAACAATAAAAAATGAACAAATATGAACATTTTACTGTGACAAGATACATGTTTTTATATTTTTATTTGTTTTCTTTAGTGTTAACATCATGTTGTTGTTTTTTATTTAGGTTTTGTGTATGTGTGAGTTAGAGTAAGTAAGGTTAAGTTAGATTAAGGAACATTAAGTTACGTAAAGTAAGCTAGATTAAGTAGATTAAGGATGTTAAATTAGTTTGTATTAGTAGTCCGTGGAAGGGAATGGCCGACACAGGTGTCGATGAGACTCGCTATCCATCACATCGCCAACCCTTCGGTGGCGCAAAGAGGAGGACGGAACGTGAACAATGCCGAATTGGCACGTGGAATAAAAGAGGAGGAATGGAAAGAAAGATGAATGAATTATGCGATACAATGAATGGAAAATGTTTGGACGTACTTTGCGTGACAGAGAGTATGAAAAAAGGGAGTGGCACAATGCAACATAATGACAGATTCGTCATCTGGTCTGGAAGACCAGATACGGAGAGGGCTTGTCAGGGTGTTGCAGCGCTACTGTCTCCCAGAATGGTAGAAAGTATGTTGGAATATGAATGTGTAAGTCCGAGAATAATGTGGATCAGATTCAAGATTGGTTTGACAAGGGTGTTTCTGGTTATTTGCTACGCCCCTGTTAATTCTGAAAGCGATGAAGTGAAAGATAATTTTTGGACTGGTGTGAACGATGTATTGAGGCAAAAAGATGTGAATGAAAGGATAATAATGGCAGGCGATTTGAACGGGTGGGTCGGAATTAGACGTGATGGATTTGATTCGGCCTTAGGTAAGTTTGGGGATAAAAGAACGAATGACAATGGGAACAGAATACTTGAAGTATGTTTGGAGTGGAACCTTTTTGTGTCGAATACTTTCTTCGATCATAAAGGTATCCACCAGTATACGTGGGAAAGAGGTGTTGATAAATCGATAATCGATTTTGTAGTAATTGACTCTAGGTTGAGAGCCGTTACCGAGGACACAAGAGTGTTCAGAGGGGCTGAGGTTGAAACTGATCACTTTCTGGTAGTGTCGAGAGTAAGTCTCTTTCGCGGCTGGCGCTCTAAGGTGAAAACGGTAACAACTCCAACAAGAGTCAAAATAGAAAAACTACAAAACGGTAACATCAGAAGCGAGTATGAGAAGTGTGCAGAGATGAGATTGAATGAGAAGGAAATGGACGGTCTAAGCATAGAGGAAACATGGAACCACATAAAAGTGAGTCTGTACGAATCTGCTAAAGACGTGTGTGGGATAAGTAAGCAAGGCAGAAAGAAAGGCGACGCATGGTGGGATGATGAGATCAAAGCACTGGTCTCTGAGAAGAAGAAAGCATGGTTATGTCTGATAGCGACTGGCAGTGCTCCAAGCGAAGAGAGAGATCGAGCGAAAGAAGTGTATAAGGTATGCAAGAAAAGAGTAAGTGTTGGAGTGAAAGAACGAAAGAAACGTCTGGAAGAGGAAGAGGGAATCAAAATGACACACCACTTCCAAGAAAACATTAAGTTGTTTTGGAAGGAGGTCAAAAGGTCCCGGAGTGGTTCAGAGAATGGAAGCATGAAAGTGATAAAATCGAATGATGGACAAATGTTGACGAATGAGGAAGAAATAAAAGAGAGATGGATGAAATATTTTGAGGAAGTCTTTGAAAGCAATCCGGGTGATAGTGAGTCCAGCGTCGAATCGGGTATAAACGATGACGAAGTGAATGTTACCAAAATCAGCATGGATGAAATAAAAAGATCAATCGAATGTATGAAGAATGGTAAGGCTGTGGGTTTCGACAATATTGCTGCCGAATACTTTAAAGGGGATAGTCCTATTATTCTTACGTGGTTGTGCAGACTTTTTAACCAGTGTTTAGAGGAGGGTTACACGCCATTAGATTGGAGAAGGGCTGTAATCATGCCATTATACAAAGGTAAAGGGTCACGTATGGAATGTGGGAATCACAGGGCTATTAGCCTGCTTAGTTCAGTCGGCAAGCTGTATGGTAGAATATTGATAGAAAGGGTAAGAATGGAAACAAAGGAAAAAGTTTGGGATGTGCAAGGTGCTTTTATGAGTGGAAGGGGGTGCATGGACCAGATTTTCTCGTTGCGTATGCTCACTGAGAAGTTTCTTGCAAAAAACCAGAAACTCTTCTGTGCCTTTGTAGATTTACAGAAAGCATACGACCGAGTTGACAGGAAAAAGCTGTGGAAGGTGTTGTCCAAGTACGGAGTGAATACGAATCTCATACACGCAATTGCATCTCTGTATGAGGGAAGCGTTGCATGTATTAGGGTGAACGGCGATTTTACGGGGTGGTTTGACATCACAAAAGGTGTTAAGCAAGGCTGCGTAATGTCACCGTGGTTATTCAATCTATACATGGATAATTGTATGCAAGAATTGAAAGAGATGGGATTGGGCGCGAAATTGAGTGATCTGGAAGTATGTTGCCTGTTGTATGCTGATGATGCGGTGCTGATTTCTAACAGTATGGAAGATCTACAGTCGCTTGTGTCTAGGATGAACGAAGTATGTATGAAAAATGAGTTAATGATGAATGTAAGTAAGTCTAAGGTGATGGTATTTGAAAGAGAGAGTACGAAAACAATTTGCAACATAGTTGTGAATGACGAATACTTGGAGCAGGTGGATGAGTTTGTATATTTGGGAAGTATGTTTACGAGAGATGGAAAGACTGATAGAGATATCGAAAGACGGGTAAATACTGGTAACTCCATTAATGGAGGACTGAACGCCGTTGGCGCCAACAAAAATCTGTCAAAAGAAGCGAAGCTAGCCGTCCATAATGGAGTGCTGGTACCTACCCTGATGTATGGCAGTGAGGCATGGAACTGGCAGAGAAAGGATGAAAGTAGACTGAATGCTGTAGAAATGAGATCCCTGAGACGTATGTGTGGTAAAACCATGTATGATCGTGTGAGAAATGTGGAGATCCGCAAAGTATGCAAGGCTGATGTAAGCGTTATGAGTAAGATTAAGAAAGGGACGCTCAGATGGTTTGGGCATGTAGAGCGAATGAATGAGGAAAGGAGTGTAAGGAGAATATATGACGCAAATGTGAATGGTAGACGAAGTCGGGGACGCCCGAGGAAGACATGGCACGACCAAGTGAATCAGATACTTGAGTCGGGCGATGTCAAGAGTCAGAATAATAGAAGAGCATGTATGAGACGATGTATGAATGTGAACGAAGCAAGGAGTGTGTGCCAAGATCGAGTTGTTTGGCGGTCTGTCCTCTCTGCCTACCCCTGCGGGGAAACGGCGTGATGGTTAGTTAGTTAGTTAGTTAGAAATAACATATAATTTTTGAAATGTAAAAATTTTGCGTGCAAACATAAAAAGTTTTAAAAATGATTAAAAAAAAAACCACATACATATTTTATTAGAAAAATGCATTATAAACGTTATTGTTACCTGACTTTTTCAACGTTCAATGTAAAAATAATTAATAAAAAATTCCCAAACTTTCAAATTGCGATCCAAAACTTTGATTACATAAAGGTGTACGTTTAACTGCTTTTGTGGTTATTTGAATATAGAGCGTGGTGTTTTCTCTTTCTAACACCGTTTAGATCATATTTCTCACTATGATAATAAGGGAGACACAACGATTTATGTGATACCTACACGAGTTGTTCTGAAAAGCGAATAAATTAGCCTGAAAAGCGTATAAATACACTTCTATCGTTTGCTCTCTTCAGTACACAGTTCAGCAGTTTGGCCATATGTTATTATCTCCCGTACGGTTTACAGTAGTTAAGTGTATCCGACATCTTTGTTAAACCGAGAGCCACAAGTCGGGATAGGGAAACGCTCCGTCGCGTCGTGAGATGCGGTCTGACTGTCTGACTGAACTGTCTGGAGTTACGGCCAAACAATTATTAGAATTAGAAGCTTCGGTGTTTGTGCTTAATGAACCTAAACTAAACGGGCATTAAATATGTTGATTGAAGATTGCGAACGAACAGTTAAGAATACCCGAGAACGAGCTGAATATTGTACTCGGATAGAAGGTGAAACTAACCTAGAATGGAAGGAGGAAATAGAAGTTAGAATAACCCTTGGGAAAAGAAGCAATACAGACAAGACTGTAGGAACAACTTCACTTTTATCTTTTGTAAGTTCATTGCGGCAAGGTATATATTACGCTGCCAACAATTATCTAAACCTGAAAACCAACCTGAAAATCACACCAATAAAAATGTGTTCAGCCGCTTAGAGCCACTTTCGAAGTGCATTTTGCTATAAAGTTTTAAGAGAAAGCCACAAGCCAAAAATGTATGTATGTATTTTTAGTATGCCTTATATCGCTTCGAATATAAGTAATAAGCATAAAAATCGCTTGGCAAATGAAGTCTAGAGGTCATGATTTCAAGTGCAAATGTGGATTTTATTTATTTTGTGAATAATTTTAAATTAAAGAAAAAAAAATTAATCTATGGAAACTGTTACAGACAGTTTTAGCCATAAAATTATATTTTAAAAAGGTTGTTTCTTGCGTTCAGACGTTCCTAATGAAATAGAACTTTTTTTTGTGGTTTGCCATTACATTTTTTATTAAGTAATTAACAATTTTATTTAAATTATTCTCGTGGAAACGGTAGGAAAAGCTTCAATTTATCCAAAGCGTGTTTTTAATGTAAAGCGATTCGTAGTAAAGATTAATCGATAAATTTTCGCCTGAAAGCTTTTTTATGTGAATACCGTACATTAGTCTCAACTGCCCGGAGCCATTGGGACTATGGCATCATAAATTGGTGTATAATATGAGGCTACAATATTCAGATAGCGGGTCTTTCTCGGGATTTGAACGGCCCGTTTGACAAAATTACAAGTAGTTACAAATGTGAATTCAGCGAATTCGGAAAGTTTGTGAGTAATTCTTTTCCCTACATAGTTAAAAAATTAAGGCCCAGTTGTTTCGCAGAAATTCACTTTTGAAAAAGTCATCTAATGGTCACTCAGCGCCATTTTGTTTGACAGTTAAAAGGTTCCCGTTAAATACCGATTCTAACTAAGTCCATTTCAGCTTTTCAACAAATTGTGATCAGCAGAAAAAGGACAACTATTACAATTTGATAGAAAGCTGAAATACACCTGGAAGAGGCGTTTAACGGGGACCTTTTTATTGACAAAAAAAAACAAAGTGGTGCATGGCCACTTGATGGAAATGTTACATATGAATTTCTGCGAAATAACTGGGCCTAAGTGTTTTGATTTTCACTGGATATCTGAAAATTAATTACAGAAATATTGAAACGTGCTTTTATTATTAACTCCAGGTGCCCTAGAGGAAAATTATTTTCTCTCTGGGCCTACGTTATCATTGGGGATGCTATGTGAAGGGCTTTTATGAGGAGAAGGCGTGTACATGAACTGTGCAAGTGACCCTTGCTGTAGGAGGAAGGAAACGCCAGGGAGAGGAAGGAGTGAATATGGGTTTCGTAGTGACCCATGTTGTAGAAGGGAGGAAACACAGAGGCTGGCTAATCGTTCCACAGCCGAGTTCTTGGGCTCAACAACGAGTGGTAGAAACAACCTCTTGTGACAAATGTCAATCGTGTATAAATGATGGGAGCGCGAATGGCGTGTTTCCCAACTACGCATCGGTGCCGAAGGGATCAAAGAACTAGTTCCTTGGAGCATCTTCCATTGAAATACCGGTAGATTAAGGATAGCGTTCCCACATGATGCCTGTGCTCTTATAAAACAAAAGATCAGGTTTGAAAAATTATTATCAACTTTCGACTCAAATCTACGTATTAACTAAGGTTACTGGTTTCCATCTACTGTTGGAAGTAAGATAACCTTGTAGATTAACCACTAAAATCAAGATGTTAATTAGCTGAGAGTGAGACTCCGATACAAATAGGTTGATTTGCGTCAGAATCTCACAGTTTGGTCTCGAGTATTTTTCAACCATCACCTTCTCTTCACCCATTTTTTATCAGCCTGAACATTCCCTAAACGGAAATTGGAGATGCCAAAGATTCTATAGTTCGTAGTTCCGACAAACTAGCTAGCGATACTATTTCTCCAATGGTGCTTTCCCGTAGAAGCACTTATTTTCAAAGGTTCGATTAAGTTAGTTATCGGAAAGGGAAAAGCGAATATTTAACGGAATTAAATTATTGCAAATTATTGACAGAAATGTAATTAATTTATGCTAAGGAAGAACGTGACATATTAACGTAGAATTTAAAAGACAGGAGTTTTTTCATCTCCTTTGTAAAAAAGGACCAAATACAAGATCTCCCAAGCGATAATTTTCTCCAAAGCAATGGTATAAAAATATTATATATTTTCATCTTCAATATTCACGATTTCACATTTCTTTATTAACTACTAGCTTTTCCCCGCGGCTTCGCTCGCATGCATGGTATTACGGGAAATTACTGTAGCGCTTGCACTTATCAATTATCTCCCCCCCCACCCCACCCCCATCCTCTCCCGCATTCCATATATTCATTCCCTTACATTCAGTTTTCAAACATCTCGCCTACCACCTAAATTTCATAATGCTATAGCTCAAAGAAAAAAAGAATTACTCATCCAATTTTGTTCATTCGTTCGGAATTTATGCGCTTACAAACATTTCGGATGTTTATTTTTATTTAAATATTTGGAAGTTCGTTAATATAGTAAAAAAATACTCTATTTATCATTCAGTCTTTATAATCGTTACGAATTATATTTTTAATACAGGAACTCAAATCTGACATTTATTTCAAGCTTGTCCAAAAAAAAAAACGAATTCTAATATTTAAATTTTCTGCAGTAGTAGCTGACCAGTAGACTGAGTGCCTACCAGCATAGAGCCCAAAAATATATCAACATTGTTTCCATGGAAAAGATTTTTTTCTGACGTTAGCAAAAACTCGCTTTTGTTAGCGACAGAAAACGTATAACAAATATAATATATTAATATTTATAATTTCATAACGCCAGAGCTTACCATCATATACAACCTGTAGTCTGCGCATATAATTTAGCTTTATATTGGTGGAAGAATTATTTAAGTCTTTATATTATGTTATGCATGAAAAGGTCATAAACAATCTCGAGCAGTTTCGCATTTATAATATTAGTAAGTATGGATATTTATTTATTTTTGTTACGTAGACATCTTGGTTGTTATTTAAATATTTTGGGTTAATTTATAATAAATAATTATTTTATTTTATATTATTGTTTTTTTATGATACCTGAACTAATTAATTACCAAGCCTTGAAATGTGTTTGTTTTAAGGTACATATTTGTACTTATTTGTCTTCTTGTTTGTCTATTATTATTTTATCCTGATGAAGAAACCATTGGATTTGAAACATGTTGATAAATTTTATAAAACAGTGGTGTATACAAAGTGATTTGTTTACCGGGATTTGTTTGTTTTTTCGTGAATATGTAAACATTTTTGCCTTCTTTTGAAATAAATAAAAGGTATTCCTACTTCTTGCTTATGATGTAATCATTGTTTAAAAGTTGGGAGAAATATTTTTTGTTGTTATTTTAACCGTTTAATTATTCGACGTGTTGTCACGTTTTTCGATGTTTTCCACTATGGAGCTTCCAAATAACATGTTCTCTTCATCACGATTTCTGTCAGTTGTTTGACAGGAACTTCAAGCTTTCAGTCCGGGAACTGAACTGACACAAGTAACATTCGATCCCCAAATCTCACTACAGCGTAAAAGCCTCCACGGCCGCGCGGGTCATCGTGTTAATCATAATGTATAATAATATATATATAACTTAATACTTTCACAGAACTGTTTTTGAACTGGTGAATGTGAAATGTCTGGTGATGCGCAATTAGGAATGAACCCTGGCCCTCGGAGTGAATGGCGAGCATTCGTCCATTTGGTTGTTGCAACTATTCATGTTTCTCGGAATTAATTCTCTCGTATTTTTTTTACATGAGCTTCAAACAGGAGGCCCTGAGGAAAAAAATTCCTTCAGGGCCTATGTCATCTTTGGGGATGCTGTGTGGAGGGTTTTATAAGGAAAGGAAGGGGAGGAGAGTTCTGGAAAGGAAAAGGGTTTAATGGGTGGGTAAGAATCTGGGGTTCAGTATGTCCTGGTCATCCGCCTCCAAGACCTAGACAAACCTCAACCCATGAACCCGGGCACCTCTGCTAAATCACCAAACGTAGCGAACCACTTGGGGTGACCTATGGCAGATGTGTTGGTTATCTAATAAAGGTTCCCGGGGCGGCAGTACCCATTCCCGCCTCCCAAATTGTAAGGTATTATACTTGAATTTGTGGTCCTATGTCATGTTTGGGGGTACTACGTGGAGGGTCTTTAAAGGAGAGGAAGGAAAAGACGTTCTGGGAAGAAAAAAGGTCTGAGGGTAGGTAAGAATGTGGAGTCAGTGTGTTCAAGAGTAATGGACATCTGAATCCATCTTTCCAAGTGTGGTGCAAAACGGTGGGGTTGAGAGTTCGGCAGGAGATCAAAAGGCCTCCCTCAACCAGTCTCTCTCGATCCGGCCCACCATGCAATTGTGCTGCGATCTTTCAATCTATTAAAAATCTTTTTTCATCCTACTTAATTCTTCTAATTTGTCAAAATTCAGACTTATAATCCAATTTCAATAATTTATGCCTTTCACTAAAATCTGTTTTTATTTATTTATTTAATTTTAAAAGTACATTTGCAATAATAATAATAAATCAATTTTTAGCGTTCAATTGAAAATGAAAATCAACCAGTAGAAACTAGGTATCGTGCTCGATAAAAAAATGAAAAATAGATTGTCTGGGAATGCAACAACTTTACGGAAGCTTTTTCCAGCCAATTACTTATAATTTTTTGATAAAAGATTAATAAATTGTATAAAATATCGATTTCTGCCTGTTATGTACTACAAATGTTTCAATTCTTATTTTTATAATTCGGTGTGTGTTACCTACTCTGATAAAATTATCTTCTTTCTGATCGCTTTCATCCCGTACATAATCCATTTGCAGAGTGATACGTCATCTATACAATACAACACATCTCTCGATAACTTAAGATACATCAAGCGATATCTCGGTAATGGATTAAATTAATCAAATACAACAAAAGGTGCTCGAAAGTGCTCTTAACACATTCGATAGGTCATTAGATATTTCCTTATTACACCTACACGTTGCTAGCACCGCTTCAATTTAGTATAATCACTTTTCCCCGGCATAAAACTTGAGGAATGTTCGCGGCCGGGAGATTTATTCGATGTTATCAGCATAGTTTCAAGTGGCTCCGGGCTACTGCCTAGTGCCTGCTGCCTGCTGCCCTGTATAATGTTACACACGGCTCCATATTTTACAGGTGTAAATTTACGCTTAACTAGAGTAATGACCACCGTGATGGCGCGGTAGTTAGTGTTCAAGTTGAGTTCAGTTTCGTCAAGTTGTTATGCAAGTTTGTAATTTACATTGATACTGTAAATATGAATGGTTCAAATTAATAATGTGGAGTAAATTCAAGAACCAAAGAGCCCGCTTTTGAAGTACGAGTACATATAACGTCACCCAAGCCAAAAATGTGCGTATTCTTGATGTGCCTCATATCGCTGCGAATATAGGCAATAGACATAATTAATCTTCGCCTGAGTTATTAGGGACAGCAAGCATAGGGTTGCCATCCGTCCGGGTTTCCCCGGATTTTTCCTAGTTTAGAGGGCGTCCGGGGAGCGTCCGGGCGGGGCTTCATTTGTAGTCCGGGTTTAAAAATTTAAAACTGATTTTTAAAACAATTTGTAACAAACTGTAATAAGATTCTGTTTTGTTAGGTACATTTAAAATGATGACTAAATTTAATTTTAAGGTCTGAAAATAAATAAAAAGGTGATTTATGACATTTTCAATGTTTTTTAATTACACTGACTATGTTTAAAAAATCCTGTTGACATGTCCGGGTTCTGGGCTCTAAAATCCGGGGTTTTCATGCCTCTTGTCCTGGTTGCCAAATTTTAGAGATGGCAACCCTAAGCAAGCAGAGCTAAATTTAAAAACGCTTGCCTTCGCAAATAAATTTCCCTTTTTTTAAATGTATTCACATTCATTGAGAATGTAGGCCTCACTGGATGATATTTGCCCATGCTGAATTAACGTATAACAGAGTTTTTAAATATTTACATTTATCAATATGAAATTTAGTTACAGTTGCTTGTTTGATGCCTGTCTCACTAGGATATACCTGTGTCGATATAGGCGCGCAAGGTATATAAATGCGAAACTTTAAATTCTAAGGTTAAATTATATTATTAATACAAAAAAAAGGTTAAATAAAAGTTGATAACTTACGTTTCATTGCAAGCCCGTTCAATTAGGTATGCAAGTAGATGCGTTTACTTTTTGTACTATATTAATTGTTCGTTAGATGTTCGAAAAATTTCACTGCCCGCGACAAATTTTTGTAAATGATAAGAGTGGTAGAATGCAGTAATATAGTTACTTTTAGGAACAGTTTTTGATTCCATGACAGTTGATCCCCCGACAGTCGGCCCCGGCGTACTTATATGCAATATGTAGTCAGTTTAGGGAATATATGGTATACCCACTTACATGAAATGTAACTAAGTATCCCCGAAGGATGTGCCGGTACATCTTACCGCCAAATAACAAAAGTATAAAACATTTTTTCATTCAAATGCATCAAGGAAAAACTACTTGTCTATATACTGTATATACCAGCGTATAAGTATAAAAAATAGACCCTGTAAATAAATTCGTTTAATATCCATACCAACTTATCATTGAAGATATTTTTTAAGTCGCTTTTTGTTTAGAATTTGGTAAATAACGCACAAAAACAACAATTTTTTAATTACAATAATTTCGCGACGCCAAATGTCGGGGGATTTCTGACGGGTCACCATAGTGGTTGTTATTGTATTAATGCTAATACTCGATTCAAAACTAACTTTCGCGGCAAATTTTGAATATGTGCTAAAGAAGGTATCAAAAAAAGTAAATTTTCTTAGAAGACTAAGAAATACATTAAACAGAAATACTACAGAGCTCATTTATAAAACTATAGTTTCTCCACATTTCGATTACAGCTCTACGATGTTATATTTGGCCAGTGAAGGAAATTTGAATAAGCTAGAAATTACACAGAACAGAGCTATGAGATGTATACTGGGGAAAGGCAAATACGCAAGGGTTAATCAAATGAGAGAGAAGCTAAATTGGATTCCAATAAAAAGAGACTGCTATTTAATGTGTTAATTTTTGTGCATAAAGTTATGAAAAACCAACTGCCAAAATACTTTAAGGATGAATGTACATTTACGAAACAAGAAATATAAATAGAGTTAGATTGCCACGTCAATCAAAATCAGAAGAAATCAAAATCGCTGAACTGCCTAATGTATAGAGGACTAAAAATGTATGACGAAATGCCAGAATGTATGAAGGATGAAGAAAGAATGAATTTATTTAAAAAAAAAATTTATGTTTTCTGTAAAAAATATTTAAATTTATCAAATGAAATGTTACATTGTGCTTATTACTTATATTCATGTATAAACTAACTCAATAAATAATAATAAATAAATAAAATTGTCCTTGGGTGATACGTAATTGGGGATAAATATCACTGAACTGCGCTGTTATTGTTGAGGTTAGCATGATTTATAAATACCCAGCATTTAATTGCATTTTCATGGAAAGCAATAAATTATTACCCTGTGCTTTGATTTAATTCAATAAAACATCTCTTTTTGAACACCAAAAATTAATTGGAGTATTTAATGTCAATAATATTTATTTGGTGGTTTTTGTAAAGTGATTATTTTATTAAACTGTAATTCTCAATTAGGGAGGTATTAATAAACAACAAGATACATATTATAAATTCACCCTTAGTTAAAGAATGTAATTTTTTATATAAAAAAAAATATGTGAACATTATAATATATTTTTTGATAAATAATAATAAAAAATGTGGTTTCCTCCCAACTTAACTTATTATTGATGTATGCACTTTTTTCTGAAACCATTTACTTATCTACCTGATATGATTTTAGATATGCCGTGTCGCGCTACCTCCTTCTTAGCCAACGATTCGGACAGTCAGTTTCACTGTCGGAAACTTTAGCCAAAGAAGGAGGTAGCGCAACACGACATAAAACCCCCAAAAATAAATAACAAAAATATGTACCTACCTAAATAAAATGTATTAAAATTAATCTACGATTTCAAATTGCTTTAAAAGTGCAACTGATATACAATCCTTGTGTTATACACATTCATGAATTTTCACACACAAACTCTTCTAATATGCCAACTGTTGACATGAGCCGATCCAAACATTTGATTCTCGTGATCGTTCCATGTCTTTCTTGGATATTTCCATTTTTTCTTCAGCTCATAATACCTCCGTCTAATCTCTTACACTTGTTTAAACCATCGAAGCGTCCCTTTCTTAATTTTGTCCTTCCCTATTACATCGGTATTGCTTACGTTTCGAATCCCTCATTCGTAATTCTTAAGCACTATCTATTCCTTTACTTTAACAGACATCTCAGTTTGATAAGAATCTGGTCGATCGTCGCTGACGAAAAACACGTCTCTTCGATGTACTTGTACATCTGCGCATCCTTAATCAATCTTATTTATAAAGGTTAAATCGGTCTCGTATTTCTTAATCATATAAATATTGACACACATACATAATTCTCAGACCTGAATATTATAAAGATGAGAACATAATGTTTTTATTATTTCAAAGACATATACGTAAGCACCCCCAGCTAATTTGTTGTTTCATTCAACGGCAGCAGAACAATGGTGTGTTTTGGTCTGTTCAAACAGCAATGAGTGCCTCCCTCAGTGTCCCTCACTCCCTCCTCCGCCATTGTCCTGTTGAGGACCCATTAAATCCTAAAAAGCCTCCGCCCTATTGAGTATTGTCCTCTGTGGGTGCATCTGTCAAAATTATTAGCCAGGGTTGTCAATACATAAAAAAAAATCTTGATTTTTTTGTTCCTATTAGTCACATCTACAACTGTCATTCTTGTTCTTCCTTGGTCTTGTTCTACCCATTTCTAAGTATGACAGTTGGCCCCCCAAATTATAATTATTATGAAATTGTAATTTTTTGTTCAATATTTACCAATTTAAAATCTAAAATCGACTTCAAACATACCTAAAAATAAGTTGGTACGGATATCAAACGAATTTATTTACAGTGTCGATTTTTTGTACTTATAAGCTGGTGTGTACAGTTTATACACAAGTAGTTTTTTCCTTGATTCATTTGAATGAACATATGTTTAATACTTTTATTATTCGGCCGTACATCCTCTCTGCACACCCCTTCGGGCACACTTATTTATTTTTTTCTTATTCATTGCTTCGTTAATTACACAATTTGAGGATATTTCGACCACCATTCGACCAAGCCCGTTTTGTGGGGGTCGATAATATTTTTTTAAAGTATGTATTCCGTATTTTCTCTAAACCGGCTGCATATTGTATATACGAGGGCCAATTGTCGGGGATCAATTGTCGTGGTTACTCTTGGTGTACCCCTTGGTGTACCCCAGTGTCATGATTTTTAGACAAAACTAATAGTTTTTTTTTTCAGAGTTTTTCACACAATAGCTTTTGGCCCTCTTAAAATATTGCTGCTAAACTTAGTTCCGATTTCTCAACTGGCAGTTTCTGATTATTGACCGAGTTTCCGTGCCTATTATTAAATGCCAAGTTTGCAAAAGCAACAATGTTCTGAACATGTGCCAAACATTTCTTTGTTGTTCGTTTTTGTGACTAATTTGTTCTCCTTCTGGAGTTGGTTCTATATTCGACCGTCTGCGTGATAAAATAATATAAGTAGATCAACAAGCAATAAATTATAACTGTAAAGCAGAAATCTGTTTTCTGAAGAACTCTGATTCTAGCGTCAACAAAAGTAAATTGTTTAAATTTATAAGTCAATACAATTATTATTAGTGCTCATCTAATTTGCATCTTGAGCTATGGGATAAAATCATTTCAACTGCTGTCAAAAAAAGCTTTGGGGAAGACGGATAGTAAATACTTGCATATTATCTGTGTACAAAATCCTGTGTTTTGTTTTCTGTTGATTTATGTTAGACAAAAAATATTTCATCAATAAATTAACTTGGTAGTTGGGTATGGGTATCGCCGCCCGGGAAACATTTATTGGATAACAACACCTCTGTTGTAGGTTTACTACGTTTGGTAACTAAGCCGGGGTACCCGGGTTCATGGTTCGTCTAGGTCTTGGCGGCGGATGCGTCCGCAACAACCTGCCAAGCCAATGAAAAAAAATGTATTTTTTATATAATAAAACAAATTAACAACAGTCTTGTTACAGAGATGCATTTTTCGTGGCTTCTATGTAATGTGAACTTATTGTTGGTTATTTTCGCACATGTTTAACATACTAGCTTCTTTGAACTAAAACTATCGGGTGTGGCCTTTACACTTAACTAATCAGTGAGATTATTTATTAGCTAAATATACAAGGAAAATAGATCCCTGTAGATGTAACCCTTTAAATTTCTAGTACGTAGCAGAGTTGTTCTCTAAAATTAATATTGGTATAATGATATAAAATGATATATTCAATAATAAATGTTTTGTGATATTCTTTTTTGTCACAAATAGAGATAATGGTATATTGGCCTCATTGGGATCTCTCAAGCTGAGGATTTCATGTACATATTAAAATTTAATAGTACTTTATTAACAATTTCAATTTGTTTTAATTCTGTTTTTGAAGTGCTTTTGGATTCATACATTTTTTGTTTTCCATCTGACTTACACGAATAAATCAGAAGGTTTTCCGACGCGTAATCCGGCCACATCCACCTATCCTGAGAAGCATGGATTTTCCAAATTTATTCCTTTCTATCCTACACCGTTCCCGCCCCCATTCTTCTCCCGCCTCCCCTTTCTCACCCGCGTTCCCCTTCCACCTTTACCGCCTTTGCCCCATCCCGCGTCCACTTCCCACCCCTTCCCGCGTTTCCATTCCATCTTTACCGCCTTCCCCCTCCCCCGTCCCTCTCCCTCGTCCTCCTCCCTCGTCCTCCTACCGCTCGTTCGTTCCCGTCCTCCCTCCCGGTTTCCCCTCCCCCTCTCATCTTCCCTCCGTCCCTCCCGGCCGCTAAACTATATGAAATACACACATTTTTCAAACAACTCGCGCTCCACCTAATGTAAAATTTTTTATAAAAGTTTCATAATGTCAGAGCTCACCATTATACATAGAAACCTTCTCGGGCATGCTCACGATAACTCACCAAAGTTTCACCGCAGTCGAATAAATATTATAGGAAATAATAACGGACCAAAGAAACGTTCATTTTTATCTGTATAGAAGATTATCTGTACAGAAGATTATGTAGTGTTTTTTTCCGAACTAATTCAAAAATATATTACCTACATAGTATTTTTAGTGCAGTTGTGTGGTTTTGGTTTCTGTCTGTACATATTTGGTGTCAGTACATTTTCTATATCCCTCAGTTTTGTATCCAGATTAGTGGATTATTAGTGGATTTAGTATATTGTTATCAGCACTGCCCCAATCGATAATACCGTATTCTAACATTGATGGGCAATGAGAAGATCTTCATAAAATCTTTTTTAATGAGGACATTCCTGATGGTTTTAAAAAAATAACTTAATAACCATATGTGGCTAATTTAAACGGTGCCATTTTGATGAAACAAAACAACAAGGGCGCTTGCAATGCAAACAGACAGCTGAATAAACAAACCTACTATTACTCGAAAAAATATGTCTTTATTTTTCATAATTTTGAGATGATATCGCGGCCCTAACGGTACGGGACTAAAATGGGATGCGTTAAACCACTTGTTCGCCTTTTAAGCGTGGGTGTTTGTTTATAACAGGACTATTTACCTTGTTGAAACGGTTCAAATTCTTCAGTAGTCCTTTTTATTTTTGTTTTGGGATCATTGGATCATAAATCTTAAGTTTCTGATGTGTTTCATTACTCCTTCCACTTCTAAACTGTAAAACATCCAATTAAGCATTCAAGAAATGCCAGATAATATCTAATAGGAATATATTATTTATTTTCTTCTCCTTGGAATTAGAGATTTATTTCTATCGTATTTGTGTGTATGTACCTTGCTTCAGTTCAATTGAAACAAATTTATATACGTATCAGTTTCTGATGGTTCTGTTTATGTTTATGTGCGTAGCTATTTTGATGCTCTATGTGTATCAATTATTTTGGTTTTTAATTGTTATCCGGATAAATAATCTGTGGGATGTTATGGACGTCTTAATTGTTCGTTTTAAATCGATTCATTTTATTAACAGTCCGTATTGAAGCGTTTGAAAGGTTAATGTTAATTTGAGTCCACAACATTTTAAAATAACAACACTAGGTGGGTAAATAGGCAAATGAGGAAAACAGGTCATGCAGCAAAAGTGTTTTGTTGATAATTTAATTTTGCTAACGGTAGGTTTTAGGTTAGTTCTGAACAATTATTTTTTAAAGGACTTCCGCGTGAGTTTAATGAAATTTCCTTGAAAAAAGTTATTTAATAATATGAATGCCTTTTGCATATATAAATAAATACAAATTCGAGAAATCAATGTTTAAATGGCGTAAAAACGAATCCGAAAGTTTTTTCAGTTATTCGTCTACCTTGGGGGATTATTATAATATTTTTTTATAATTTTTAATTGTATGAACGAGATAAAAAGTGAACTGATAGATTTGTTGCAAATTCTTTAAATAAAATGACTGTATTTTTTAATTTTGAATATTCCGAAATTTTTCGACTTTTTTATAGAATATGTTTAGGATAAGCTTTTTTTCAACTTTTTTCATTTTTTTTTACATTAACTCCACACAGGAGGCCTTGAGGAAAATAATTTCCCTCAGGGCCTATGTCATCTGGGATGCTGTGCGGAGGGTCTTTTTGAGGATAGGAAGGAATGAACATTGGTCTTGAAGAGACCTACGTTGTAGGAAGGAGGAGACACAGTGGCCGGCAAATCGTTCCACAGCCGAGCTGTTGAACTTAAGAACGAGTCGAAGAAGCGACCCGTTCATGTTTGGAACTTAAAATACTGCAATTTTTAAACACGAAAGGATATTTTAGATACAAAAATCTAAAGGGTAATTTAATGTAGTTTCTAAAAAAGCTTTTATTTTTACGACATCTTCAAAAATAAGAAATACACAAGATATTTAAAATATCTTGGAAAAATTCCAAAATTCATTCAGAAATTATTTATACAACAGGCATACGCCACAGATAAACTACCCCCTCTGGCTGTGTAAGCAGTGTATATATCTTTCCATGAACGACATTTTGTCATTTTTTAACTAGTAATGTTTACATAACCGCGGTCATTTATCAATTGAATAAAATTTACACGAGGTTTTTAGTAAGGCTGTATATGTATAATTATCTAACCACCAACAAATTTATAATTCGATCTTCCTCGGTAACTCGAATTTATATAATCTCATTTTCCTAACCATTAAATACGTAGGTTGTTAGTAATTCAAATAAAATTGAATGTTGAAATTATATGCATCAATTCAGCGAGCAGACTCAAATTCGGGCGTTTTGTGAATTTAATATTGAACAAGCCTAATTCCCTCAAAGAGAGCGGGGTTCATCCGATCCATTAGTGGAATTAATTTGTTGCCTTTTTTAAAGTGTGTTTCCCTTCGTTATCCCGCCCGCTAATTAGGCCCAAGTGGCATTAAAGACACCAGCAGAGTTCCAAAATAACTCCACATTCCCCAGTGCTGAAATATTTGAGTAAATTTGAATAAACGTCTCTGTTTCCATGCTGCCAGATGATAACAGATTCTTTGGAAGTTCCACAAAATACGCCTTAATATTTGCTATCTGTCTATGACAGTTCCACCACGACAAGGTTTATTTCAGTTTGCTTATCGTATTTTGTTTCCACACTTCAAAGATAATTTTTCGCTTTTCTCTCCTCTGGAACTAGTTTGGAAATAGTTACTTGGAAATAGTTTCTCACATGCTTTTTCGAATGTGTTTATTGAATTTAAACAACGTTTTCGCCCTGTCTCACAAATCAAATTGCCTCCTTCTTCCCAGATGATATATCAAAGCAATTTTGTTCCGTTTTCTTTCTAACTTCTGTAGATAAATAGGTGATGTTTTTTTTTCTCAATGCTATTTCGAGTTTCAAAACCATTATAAAGTTCAGGGTATCCGTTTCTCTTTTATTAGTTTAGTTTCCGCTTTCTTTAAATACTTTGTTATAGATATTATATTTATGTATTTTTATTTTGTTAATTGAAAGTTTTGATTTGCTTTCGATTGCAGTTAAAACTTTAATGTAATTTTATAGAATATCCTAATCAGTGACTTCTGTATTATATGCTTTATGTAGTGTAGACAGGAGAGGTAGTTACCTATTGGTAGAGACTTGTTTCATGAGTAATGCTCGCATCATCAGGGTTTTCTTAAAACTAAATTACAAATATAAACTTAAGAGGAAACCGGGCGGCGTTTTGTCCATAGAAATGTATTTACGCGTTTTGTCCGTACAAGATATGGATAGCTAGCTTGTGGGTAAGTTTTGCTTTTTTGAAAAGTTACTTGCTATAGGAGTTAGGACCCTTCAAAAATCCTTAAAATTGTCTGGTTCGAACGCCACAAACAGACGTCGAGTAAACAGTTAGTTGGTAAAAAAAACCTTAAAAATCGGTTTAGTTTTCGAGGAGGAAGATGTTTAATACAAATCCTCGATTTTTGACAATTTTATTTAAGTATTACCTGTGTGAGGTGCAGTTGTCCTTTCTCCCAGTGTTCGGGGGATAGCAGCGTCAGTGACAGCAAAATGGGGAAGAGTAGGATAAAATACTTAACCCATCTAGTTGTTGTTTTTAATGGAAAGTTCAAAGGCTCTGGATGAAAATATTCTGAGCTAAAATATTTTCTATGACCCACATTAACAACAGAAACATTTCGCGAAGTATATACATGTAAAAGCTCCGAAAAAGAGCGTTTATAAATCAATATTTTTTTAATAACTATTATTGAATTCCCAGTGAAGTATTGAGCATAGCTTTTTCAGATATTCTCTCCTGATTGCCGGGCAGGGATTGTATGCAATCATATCTGATCCTTGAAAAAAAAAAACAGATTTCCGTGTATAATTATGTTAATACCATGCCGGCGGCTGTAACTCTATACTTGAAGGAAGCGAGCCGCGGGGAGTTCCCCGTGAATTAACCACGGCGATAAAAATTAATACAACCCATAATGTAATATTATTAAAGGTTTACTAGCTAAAGCCGGTAAACGCTGTGTTGTAATAATTACTGTGGAAGCCGCTGATTGATGTGAGGCGTTGCGTTGTAAGAAGATGTGAAAGGACCTTCTTCGCGTTTTTGTATCAGTTTTATCTCACCTTGGATTTATTCTTGGAAATTAGTGATCTGATGCGTGAAAGCAATAATATCTATCCACGATTGTCTATCTTTCTAGGAAACAAGTGACACCTAGTTATTTTGATTTCATTAAATATCTTTAACTATTCCCGACTAAAGTTTTTTTTTTCACACAGGAGGCCCTGAGGAAAACAAGTTCCCTCAGGGCCTATGTAATTTTTGGGGCTGTTGTGTGGAGGTTTTTTTTTAAGGAAAGGAAGGGGAGGAGAGTTCTGGGAAGGTTAAGGGTTTAAGGGGTGGGTAGGAATCTGGGGTTCAGTGTGTCCTGGTTATCCGCCTAGACAAACCTCACCCCATGAACCCGGACACCCCTGCTAAGTCACCAAACGTAGCGAACCACTTCGGATGATCTATGGCAGTGCTGTATATTTGTAACTACGCGTGCTATAATTAAGCATTTCTCACAGAAATTTGAGTTTTTTCCCGATGTGATTAGCAGATCAACGTACTATTTAAAATGTAATAAAATTGATGCTTGTAAGTTTTTTACCAAAAATTATGCATAATTTGATTTTTTAGATATTTAATGGTTGCACCTACCTATTGTATTATTCAGATAAATCCATTCAACAATAATACTTTTAAAAAATCGATTGATAAAATAAAATTTTAATATTTTCTGTATTTTTTTATTCAATCATTAATTGATTGATCGTAACTATTTAAGTAAATATCGTTGAATCACTATTTATGAACAAGAGTTTCGAAATCAGTTTTGTACAGTGAAATATGCTCCTTGTACAGAGTGATAAGTTGAAGTGTTTTATAATGCTCTCTTTTTTATTTTCGTATTTCTTTTGTAAACACAAACAGATTCACAAGCTTCCGTAAAACTCAACTTGATTAAGTTTGGACCACCCCAAATAAAGAGATTGCGGTGCCAAAAACGGGGATGGCTTAATATAATTTTAAAATAATGATTAAATGTGAAGGGAGCTTTTGAAAGCATTTATCTTAAAAGTTTAACTTTTAATGTTCAGCACGAATGATTAACTCCTTTTCGAGGAGTTTACCCGCTGTGGGCTCGTTAATTCCTTTTTTTAATAACCGTGTACCGAACCTAAGTGTTTCTGTTCTTAAAGCATGACCTTTTTGAGTTACATTGTATTTATGGAGTAGACCTTAAAATTGATTGCGCTTATTAACTTTGTGTACCTTCCATTTCAATTTAAGTTACGGGGGCGGGAAACTTTGGCCATTAAGGTATATCAGGGGTCACGTTCTCAGTACTTACCCAGAACCCATTGATCGTAAAATAATTATTATCAAAAGGGCTTCAATTATTTTCGAAGCATTGATTCAAAATGTAATTTAATATTGTTTATTAATAATTTATGTTTCTTGTTTGTTGCAGGTAAGGTCCCGTTTTTCACACGAAGGAAAATGTTTTAGGCATAGACATTTATGTCTATGTCTCTAATCTTTGGGCAGAATTGTGGTTGTGTTTATGGATTATGGTAAGTTTTTTTTAATATCCACATTAAGTAATATTGAGTTTTGTCCTTAGATCAACAGTATTATTTTTAAGGACATAGAAATGGAGAATGACCCTTTATATCGCGCATAACCCCTAAACCCGTTATTTATTTATTTTCATTCTCTCCATAAATAATCGAACACCCATATATTATAGAGATTACAATGTAGATACAGTAACATAATGTTACAGTAAAAGTGTTAAATATATACTGCTAAAGTGTTCAATTAGTGCAGCTTTATACTTCAGAAAAGGGGTATTAAAAAATATCGGCCACTTCAATGTAAATACCAATGTGTCCTGAGACCGTAGTATAATTGTCACAATAATACATACTAGGGAACCTTGATCTAATGTTAGGAACATGAAAGTGAATCAACTTTCATAACTCAGAGCTATCCAACTGATAATTTACAATTTTATATAAAAATTACAAAGCACCGCTTAAAATAAAAATAATTAAAAAGTCTCTATTTTATTTCGCCCCAAAACATTTCCCTGCGGGCTACATATGGTTCCACTGGCTTCAAGCAGTATAACACGTGTGCGGAATTCAATTCATACTATTCTATGTCCATAGTTCATAGACAGCATTGAACTTCAAGTCGGCAGAATATAGCTGGTCGGAGGCTGCAGTAGTTGGCTCAGAGCCCCACAGGCTTTTAATGTTGACTAGGTTGGTACGAGTGCCATAATAATTTGGCACTCCTCGGGGTATAATACAGTTCAGTGAATTCTCACAACCTTATATTGTGAGAAAAACGTCTATGGGATCAATGGCTCCCAAACTACAGGACAGGATCAGTGATCTAGTCTGGTTAAAGTCGTATGTGATTTGCGACTCATTAGTAAAACTTTCCTTAATTTTATTTTAATAACTTTGAAGGTTACATCTATCCATGTAATCTATCGTTTCAATGGGTTCGATCCGCAGTTGTTATCGTTATCTTTTTATTGAATGCGCCTTGTTCCGTTTCATGTTTCGCTTAGGTTTGTCAGTATTATCTAAAATTTTCTTACTTCATTTCGTTCCTCTCTTATTGGAAATTGAATATCATAAAGGCTATGCAGATTTCATCCTGGAATAACCCGGCAAAAGATACTTTTACCGGTTCTTCCCTTTTTTGGTTCTTCCAATTTTAAGTTGGCTGAACTTGTATTTGGAGCCTTGTATAAAATTTAATTTTTGCGATTCAAGTACCTACTATTTCGCTAAGAGTTTCCATTGAATACGAAGTGTCGAAGAGGAGTCTTAGGATTTCTGTTCTTTGGACTTCAAACTTAACTTATTAAATTTTTTCTTTGCCTTTTTCGTTGCCTTTCGAGCAACGAATTTCCCTTCCGTAAACGAAGAGGTTTATCACATAATTGTTTTCCTACCATTTAAAAATTAGTGAATCCCACAAAGTTTCATTTTTAATAAAGATGGTGTTTTTTTTTTAAATTATCAATAATTATAAACCCTGTAAACTATTTTTTCTGAAGCCATAAAATCTCTACTAGAAAATAATTGGCCAATTTGTCCAGAGCTGTTTTGTGTAACATCAATTCACGAGGAAGGGCTCTGTACAAAAAAATCTGTCAACTATGAATTACTCCTAACGAATAATTTGTAACTACTTGTTACAAACGACTTTTACCTATAATTTTATCCACTTTGTTTTCGCAAATTAAGGGCTTTTTTTCAGCCTTGTCACCATGTCATTCTGTTTTCACAATCTGCTACAAAATTTTATTTCACTAATCTACATTTAAGTTCACCTTTCGCCTTCACAAAATAATGTTTTCCGAGTATTCTGTTTTAAAATTTTGTTCTTAGGTATATTATTCATTCTTTCATTCTTGACAGTGTTCATCTCACAAGGTTTTCATCGTTTCACAGCATGTCAGTTTGCGACATCTCTAAATATATAAACACCAGTCTTAGTTTATTTTTACAACGATAATATTTCAAAGTAATTTGACATTTTATTTTATACCTTACGAAGAATCCCTGACTTGAGTTGACAAAAATGATACTAAAGAAAGTAGCTAACTTCTTATTTCGTTCTTGATAACCATGAGATCGAATATGTATAAATTGTTTGGTAAATGATAACTTTAAGTCCTTATTTGAGAATCACTGGTACAGGGTAAAGGAATCTTAGACAGGTTGGATTGTGTCCAAATTATTATAGTCTGGTCTGGTGCTTGCTTTAACGGTTACCGCATACTTTACTTTATGTCCAACAAATACGGTTTAGTGTTCCCTCGGTGTTCTCTTGTGTTACTGTTTTTAAACCAGAATTTGTTTCGTCCCAGTATTCACCGATCGATTAAGACTACAATTGCTCCGCACTCGGAAACAAAATTGTTGAGCTAAACAATTTTGTTTTTGGTCACCTCATTTATGATGTATTGTAAGTAAATATTTTATGTAAATATGTTATTTTGTTTGATTTCATGGTGAATACTGATCGATTTATCCAGGAAATCTTTACAAATCAACAAAAGTGCCTACCACAAAATAGACACTACCAAGGCAAATAGCAAAAAACTAATAGCACTAAAGCACTAAGATGAAAAATTCACAGCGTTATAAGAAAAATCTTCTATCTAATAGATTATAGGCTGATGTAACCTGAAAAGAAAGTGACACGAGACAGAGATTATTGATGAACTATAAAAATCACCGCTTTTGCAAATAGATTTTGGGAAGAGCGACAAGAGACCAGATTGATAAAATAGTCTAAAAATAGTCTATGTGCTGAAGCAACTAGAAGTCAAGACAACATGAGTTTCCAGAACAATGATGAAATAGACTTCACGCTGATGCAGCTGGGAAACCCTCACAAAGAGAACAAGGGATACCACAATAAAGGCAAAACAGACTGGCTACACGTTTATTCCGACAAGAAAGCTTTACTAAGACAATACTAGATAGATTTAATGATAAGCTTTTGAAATCCCATGTCATTTGTTCTTAGCTTGCTGGAATTTGATAATTCGAGCTTCGATAACACCGGCTATTCATGCTTTATATAGACCAAAGGTAGGAGTAGAGGTAGGCAATATTAATAGTGGCGTGATCGTTTTTGAAGTGAAAACTTCTCTAGCACTCTTGTGATTTGAAACTCGATGAAACAGAAACGAGCGACACTAAAAAGAACAAACACATTCATATATAGGATTTAGCCTGCTAGAGATAGATTAATCGGTGTCCTTTTTGTGCGGTGCTTCGTAGCCTATCGGCCTCCACTGTGTGTGGTGCTTCGCAAAATAAAATGTAAAATAATTTTGAAACCTGGTAACAATATTATAATAAATAAACTCTTCAATTATCCTACTTCTGATACTATGCATTCCTCTCATTTTCTCGAAGTTTAGTTTTCTGAAGGTTTCACTTCTACCGCGTGTGAATTGCACACTGATTTTTTTTAAATATTTTTTTCCACTTGGTGCTTCTCCAAGTGTCACTGTTTGGTCTCTTTCTCCACGATAAAATGGTGTTCCTGAGAATTTGATGTCTTTTATTGGTTGTGTAACAACAGTAGCTTACTCTCCTTGAAACTATGAATTTTATTTTTTAACTATTATGAATTTTCTAAAACTATGAATCTAAATTTGATTACCAGTGGTTTTTCACCACACACACGACTGACCACCCGAATTTGCCCACCTTTGCCACAAATAGAATATAGACTATTTTAAAATGTTACTTAACCTTACTTAGTTCCTCTTTCCATATAATCACTGCATGACCGTGTAGAGACACAGTAATTACTACTTTAAAAGCATCTTAGAACAAAAACACTATTCAACAGTTTTATGATGTTGTGTGGATGTTAATTTATGACGAGTCAATGGGAAGATCTTTGTGACCAATAAAATTAAATCAATGAAACCATAATGTGTCCCTATATAAAAATGACGAAATATTTTTCACGTTGAGTCTGCTATATCGATTTAGATAAATTTAGACACCAATGTTAATTTATGATAATTATCATTGGTTTTATACCGCAAATAGCCATACAGTCTCGAGGTATCAGGTAACTCTGTATGTAGAAGGTTTGTTGGACGATTCGGGTCGTATTGATAAAGAAAGCCTTTTTATTATTGGAGTGTCGCAGTCGAATTATTTATATGTAGTTCATCTATCTTAATGTTCTCGTTGTGTCGGTTTCCTTTAGAAAGCTTGTCTCTGTCATTGAACAGTTCACAGTTACAACGGCTTTTGTTTCAGTGGAGACATTTTGTAAGGGCTTTATGTTTCTTACTTTATTTTTATTTAAAGCAATAAGTACGCAATGGTTTCTTTCTCTCATTTTAAATGTAAATTCCGATGGAGTTCAGAGCAATGAACTCTCGGTACGTTGAGAGTTTGGAAAAACCTGGTTTTTCAATCAAACCACTTAAATCTAAACGATGTGCACTGAATATGTGCACCAAGAAATTCCCGGTTCAAAATCTGCTATAAAACCGTGTTAAGATTGGAAGTACAACAGCACTGAAGCGCTTTTTAGTGCCACCTGAATGTGGCTTTACAACAACCTTATTGCAATCGCCTCTGCCTGAAATAATACAAAAATATAGAACGAAATATTCACTTTTTTACGCAATATATTTAATTTATTGCATGTGTGTTAAAAAAACCTTCTATTTATGGTCGAATTACGCTTGAGGAGAACCCAAAAGCATAAGGACGATATACGCGTAATGAATAAGATTCTGAAAGGAACCCTTTTATGGGTTGAACACGTAAAGCGAAAAGTCTAAGAAAAGAGTGTCAAGAAAATACATGACTCGCAAGTTGATGAAATAAGATGTCGAGGACGTACCAGGAGGACACGGCCCAATGAAATAATGTATGACTTAGTTTTTTTCGTTGGGTCACGTCACACATAAGTTAGTCAGGATAGAGCTGTGTTGCGTTCCACTAACTCTTACTATTCCTTGCGGAAATGCCGTGATGGTAAGATAGTTGAGGGCTGTTCGGTTTTCGGTACAACTCATGTAGGTCTCATAGAAATCGTCGTCTCCCTCACTATCATGGAAAAATGTGATCTAAACGGTGGCGGTGTTAGAAAGTGCAAACACCACGCTTTATATTTAAATCTAAAAGATAACCGCAAAATAATTAAAATGTACACGTTCATGAAACCAAAATTTTCGACCTCAATTTGTTTTTCAAATTGAGGTCGAAAATTTTGGTTGTGTTATGAAATCTTAGGAATTTTTTATTAATTATCTGTACATGAAACGACAAAAAAGCGAGTTGACAATATCGTTTATAATACATTTGCCTACTATGTACTCATACGTAAAAACGTGAGCTATTTTTCAATTTTTTTATGTTTGTATTCAAAAGTTTTGTATTAAAAAAAATATATTTTATTTCGAATCAAAAAAATTGAAAGCGTATTTCATCACATTCCAAAAACAGATTTTAGTTTTCAAATGGGTTTAGAAATATTCCATATTTTTGGATTTTATTGCAAAGCGGAAATATTTTGACCCTTTGACAAAATAGGCCCTAGGACTGAAGGGTTAAATTAATATCCCGCTTTCCTTTGAACCCTTGACCCGAGAGGAGCTACCGAGGCAGCTACCAAGCCACTGCTCATAATATTGAAACTTTTGGAGTGAACAATCCATTTTTCACAACATCTAGACGTGTGAGATAAATTATTATTATTGTATTTCACAGCAATTGAGCTCGCAATTTCCGTTTCAGATTTCCATCCGACCTGAACGAGGTCAGCGAAGAACTTAATTTCCATGCATTATTTTGCATTAAGCGACAGTCTCCCACACTATTTTTAATTTAATGCTATTACCAAACTTTGAAATGATCTTTTAATCTTCTTTATTAGTCCCGGGCGACGCAGACGCTTTACGACATCATCTTCCTCCGTCTATCTCCACCCACTTCCCACTAATTCATTAGAAAACCACAGTGACCGTATGGCATAGTGCATCGATCGACAATTGGTGGCCCGCGGGCCAGATGTGGCCTAATTCTAATTCTTGTGAAGAAAACATAAATGTAAGTTTTCAATGTCGAGCAACGCCCGAGTGGGATTCAACAAATAATTTCAACACTACTAATTGGTTGGTCGTGATATTTCAAAACAAGTAATTACTGAGGAATGATGTAATTGAATGAGGAATTTAGAATAACCAACACCTCTGACCCTTTTATTAGATAACCAATACCTCTTCCATGGGTCACCCCAAGTGGTTAGCTATGTTTGGTGACGTAGCAGGTGTTCCAAGGTTCATGGTTTGAGGTTTGTCTAGGTCTTGGCGGCGGGTGCGAATGCACATAACAATAATTTACGATAAAAAAAGTTTAAAACAAAAAAAAAAATCACCTCGCCATCTCACACCTCACGGCTCTAATACAAAAATGTCATGCAATACAAGAATCACCCCACCTCACCACCTCACTCATACATTTGTCCCATACGATACGTGACATGACATGTAGTTCAATTCACCAACCACCTCACGCCTCACACCTCACCACACATTTGTCCCATACGTTACGTGACATGACATGTGGTCCAATACACCAACCACCTCTCACCCCACCTCATACGTGACAATGTGACATAGTTGTAGTAATATAAAGAAAAAGAGTTGGTACAAGAACATTTTGTGAGGTGGGGGAACATTTTACGTTTTTGTATGGGACATTTGTGGTGCCTCTCGTATGAGGTACTCAACACTACTCCAAAGGCTCTTAAGGAAATGATTTTCCTTTAGGCCTTCCTTGTGGAGCTATTGTAAAAAAAATATGTTTCATAAAGCAAATCATTAATGCTCACATTTCGTAAAAAAAGACGGTATACCGATTAGCATTGCAACACTAGATTGCAACTGCATGCGTTCGAAGTAACATTAAGAAATGTCAAATTACGAATACGGCCGCAATCAAAAGTTGATTCGTGTTGTTGCCAGTTGGCCATCCCTGGTTTATAGCGCATTACAGTGCCGATTAGTTGACAAATAAAGGTCGATACAAACTACAATCCACTGCGGCGGATAAAAACCGATAAAAGTTCTCTTCCCAACACTTAAAATGAGCCATCAAGCCAAGTAGTTAATTAAAAAAACCGTTGATAACCGATCTCATCCTCATTAACTCGCATTCATTTCTTTATTCAATCACTATTAAATTATTTATGAACACCTATAAACAAAAATAGATTATTTTGTGGGAATTTTTTGAATGCATTTATCTAAAAAATATTTGCTCCAGGAGGATATAATAAGATAATAGGTTATAAATAAATTCGTATAGAACTTTGTAATCGTATAAAAATATAGCCCCCAAAAAATATGAAAAATTGGTAATTAGTAAGGATAATATTGTTATTTATGAAATTGAAATATGAGATCGACAAAAATTGCATAAAAAAATTGTGTGCAGTAAACAAGCGGTAGAAGTGAAACCTTCAGAAAACTAAAGTAGGCAAGAGTGGGGAGGCTTTGAAGCACCACACAAAGACGAGGCCGATTATTCTATCTCATTCTCTCGCAGGCTCTAGATGTATGTGTTTGTCTCTTTTTCGTTTCATCAAGTTTCAAATCACAACGGTGCTAAAGAAGTTTTCACTTCAAAAATCAGATTGCAATTCTTGAGTGGTTAGAGGCTTTGTCCCGGTAAAACCGAGATCTCTGGTTCCGTTCTAGTTGCGACCCTTATCTTTTTTATTTTCTGTCTTTTTCCGTTTCATGTTTTGTTTGGATTTACTCTTCTTCAATGATTAAATATAATGTTTTTTTAACTATGTATTGTGAAATGACCCTTATTAAGTACCTACGCTATAATAATAATTAATCTGTTTAAAGATCGTGTGTTTTATGCGTACCTACCGTAAAAGTTTTTTTTATTTCGTCGTTTCAGTCACGTATTATTTGTATGTTTCACATTCTTTGTAAAATATTCGTCTAGCCGAGCTGCAAAGAATAGATTATGACTTCATGTGTTCAAAATATTTAACTCATAGTGCCAGCTTTTCTATGGGAGCCCCCTGATCATCAATTTATTATATGATTCGATAAATGCCAGATATTATTACCAAAACAGCTACGTACGTAAATCTCATTCTTTTGAATTCCGACTCTATGTTATTATGATCCGTTATTGATAACATTATTAATAACGAATCGCACATTAATCATACTTAAGAGCAGCGTTGGCGTATTAATGATTCATCTTAAGTCTTAATTTAATGTTATTAGGTTGCCTAGATTATTTACCTTTCTCCTCCTATACAAATGTATACAATGAAACGCCCACGTGTTTAGTAATATTTGGTAACATTGACAAGTCTTCTAAAATGTGTACGATTTAACTGTGACTTGTAAGAAATTTATATCTTTCACAGGAATATAAACGAGGTTATCAATTTCAATTATGGCATTTCTCCCCGGCATTTTTTTTCTGTAACGGTTCTTTGGGCTCTAATAAATTGAAGAAAGGACACAATACATCTTTGATAATCAATAATATCCCTTCGTCTGTTTCCGCCTACAGATATTTATTATTTGTAGCCAATCCTAAAGCAGGCTTGGAAGGAATTTTGTAAGGGTATTGATGATAATATTATGTAGGTACAAGGTCCCAACATTTCTTAAAGAAAACGCACGTTCAAAACATAAGAAGTGATATAGGTACACTCTCTTTAGACGTTTTCCCATTATGTTCAATATTTACGACTTAGTAATACGTTCTAGGCCTTTCGTTTTTCCAAGAAGTCGAATGCGCAAAAAATTGTTAAGACTTTTAAAGCTCGAACAAAAGAGGAAAATTTTCAAGTTCTTTTTTGTGAGCATTTATTATCTGAAATAATTTTTTTATTATTGTATGAATTTATTAATGTTTTTTTAAGGATTACAATATTTATCATCAATGTCGAATGGTTTGATAATATTTAAAAAAAAATAGGTATGTTATATAATGGATTATATAAACTCACTTTGGCAGTTATTACGAATAACAAGAACGCTATTGAATAGAAAATATAAGTAAATGCACGTTTTTTATTATACACACAGTGTTTATGATGTACTTTGGCGAGTTTTTTGGTTTATTTTCACCTAAACTCGATCAACCACTAAATAAAGTCCATTCAAAATATTTTATCGTTTTTTTTTTTTGAAAAGGGTATAAGGGGTGGGTAGGAAACTGGGGTTCAGTGTGTCCTGGTCATCCACCTTCAAGACCTAGACAAACCTCACCCCATGAACCTGGGAACCCCTGCTAAACCACTTGGGGTGACCTACGGCAGAGGTGTTATCCAATAAAGGTTCCCGGGGCGGCGGTACCCATTCCCGCCTCCCAAATTGGATTAACAATGACAATCGAATAAATCAGAATAGTGACAAAATTGCACGCTTTTGAAAAGTGATATAAAGTCAAGAAATAAAAAAAAATAAAAAAACTAGCTCGATTATTTTGGATTTTTCATCACTTTTAATGATACCATTTACACCCTAATTGTAAAAGGTATCATGACACCATGTGAAGGTGCTGTTAGTCTGATTGTACTTCATTGATCTTTAAATTGTTCATTGACGTTTAAATTGCTTAAATATGCTTGAATCTTAATATTTTTTCTACTCTAAAAACGATTTGAAATTTTAATTTTGTTATGTTTTTAAAGTGAATATTTAATCGCCTTTTACCGAACATCAAACACAAATTATTGGGTTAATTATTTTCACCAAAAAAGAATGATATCTGAAAAAAAAAACAGCGTTTTTAGACAGCGAAAATATGCTGCCCCCTTGGTGAATTTGGTACATCTCTTGATTATAAAAATGTATTGATTATGCTCACAGTATAGTTTTATGATGCACACACTGAACAGTGGACATCCTCGTATGTTGATTTAGTATTATAAAAATGGTCATTCACGTACCAACTGAAAGATAAAATAATATATTCTCGGGTTCACCCACTCCCAGGTTGGGTAGGTACCTGTCGACTCCCAGTTTTTTCTAGCCAGTGTTGTAATTTTACGCCTAGGGACAAGTTCAATGGGTCATAAAATTCTTTGGATACAGCACGTTAATGTCAATAAATGTCACTTCCAAAGAAGTGTAAATATTTCTTATTATCATAGAATAAAGAATATAACACTAGAAGTGTCTTACGTACAAATTTGAAAATAAACAAATGTGCCACTGAGTTAGCAGTACCTTTTTGTTCTAGACCATTTAGCACGCGGTCTGTCTCTCTTTCACTTGCCTGAAATTGTATATCACCATCCCATTTCAATTTCTTTACCATGATGAAACACAGATTTGTATGGAATTATAGGCCGATATTAGGCCTATACTTGTTTGTTTACCATACACACCAGTTGTACAGTTAAGATAGAATACAATGCTGATAATATACTTAATCATTTAGAGTCACATCCCTGAGACGCATACGTGGTAAAATCGTGGTAAAGAATTTGTGCCAGGATAGAGATGTATTCCATCCTCACTGCTTACTGCTCTCTGAAGAATCTCCGCGGTGATAGGTTGATTTGATTACGGATCTGCTTAAGGATAAGGAATTGTCCTTAACCTTAAAATTAATTTTAAGGGTGATTCCGGTTCTCCTTAAGGATAAAATCGTATAACTGCGATTCTCAGATGACAGCGAAAAAGTTTTTAATTTTAAGGTTAAGGACAATTCCCTATCTTTGTTGATCCGAAATCGCCCTCAGACTACTTTCTGCTAAAAACTTACATGTAAGTACATTGATACTGTACAAATGATAATTCCAACAAAGATTATTTATGAATGTTTTTGATGTCTTTCAAGGACCTAACTAACTAATTTCCCACGGGATATTCTAATGCTGGAATTTCACTGCGTTGCGTTGGAGTAACCAAGTATCCACCTGTCCGGAACATCGGTGTAGGTGTCCTTGGCTCTCCACGCAGCGCAGATGTAGAGGATGGAGGAGTCTTGTCCTACAGAAAATTGAACGGGGGTCACGATCTTCAGCAACGAGGAAACGACTCGAGAAGGAGAATATTGACCAGGGCCACTTTTCTCCAAGCCAGGTCACTCGCAATTGCCGTTGAAAGTACGTACAAGATCGACTTGATTATTCTCGAGGCTTGTCGAAGGTACATACTTAGACGCCAAACGTCAAAAGTCATTCCACACGAACAACGAGTGAGTCGAACCAGTCGATACTGAGTAGCGAGTGGTGAGTTGTTTGCGTATCTATGCATTGGCTATCAAAGTCTAGTATTATTGTTTTCCCGTGCGCACTTTCGCACCCGCAGTCATCGTATATTTTTATAAAGTCGTTTTAAGGTTCCATTTTACAATAGCTGATTTACCAGCGATGTTGGCCGCAATACGTAATGTCGAGCAAGCTGAAGCAGCTGCTTTGAGACCTGTAATACATCCTGAACTTCTAGCCATTTCAAATATTATCAACTGTTTGACATTTCAAATTCACACCATAGAAATCTCAAAAACATCAGGAAAATAGACAATTTTCACAGAAGAATAGAATACGTAAAGAAGAAGAAGAAGAATACGTAAAAATGAAAAATTCGACAAAGTTCGTCGAACGTCGACGAGTAATTTTTAGTTCGTAGATGGCGCATAACGAGTAACGATTGATCGTTAATGGAGAATCGCAGCCTAGGAGAAGTAAAAAATAAAGAAAATATTTATTTTTGGAATATCTTAGTGAGTAAAACTTCAAATTGTAATATTTAATTATTGAAGACGAAAATTTGAGTCAGAAAAATCAGAAAATGAAGCCATCGAATCCTTTTCTGATTTTTCTGTTTTAAATTTTCGTTCGAGAGTCGCTTATATTATCTCCAATGATTAAATAGAAGAAACTTTTATTTTTTCTTGAAACAAGTATAGTATTTTATTAAAATTCCTATAGTGTAAAAATAATTCATATAATCGTTGTAGGCACTGAAAAGTATTTCTGCTGCACCACCAATTTACCTTTATAAAGAAACAGCTGTTATGCTATTGAGTACAAACAAGCAACCGGGGGATTCAAATTACATTCTGAAAATTAAACAAAATTCGTTTTTGTAGGAAAAATTAACTAAAGGGCGAAACAGTAAAAAGTACGTAAACTACCTGAAATTTAATAATACTTTAACGAATTTTGAAAAACTGACTTCACTGCTAAATTAAATTACACGAACAAAACAAATTTGCATGAACAAAGGTCAAAGGTAAAATAAACAAATTTGGGACCTGCTGGTTTAGTTTTATGATACTATTATCTGAGGCAGGTTTTAGCTTAATACTAATATTTACTTGATCCTCCGTACTAACGACCTAATCGTGTACGGAGTAAAATTCTTAGATTTAGAGGAATCCATAAGCAAAAATGTATGTATTCTTATGGCCGTTGTTCCCAACATTACGATCGATCAATCTGAGTCTGCAATCAGCTAAGCAATTTTTAAGTATTTTAAAAGTAACGCTTGATGCACGTTGTTCCCAAATAATTTATCGTTGATTATCTTAAGTGACCCCGCCCACTTTCATAGACAACAAAATGGCATCAAAGTAAAAACTTTCAATGTTAAATTAATTTAAAGAGTTAATTATTGTATTTATTATTAACACACATAATTTCTTTTAAATACTGTTATCCATAAACTGGCATTTTATTTTTTTTAAACAAACGTGTAAAATATATTAAAAATAAAATGTCGCTTGATCTTTGCTGCCGTCGCGTCGGTACCTCGTGGCGTTGGCGCCACTCTGTTGACCCTTTTTATAACTTAGCTTTGCTCAGTTGAGCTTAATCCACCTGTCCGGCTTCCTTAGATTGAGCGATCCTTGTGAGTTGGAAAGAGCGTAGTTGTGCATTTGAGCAGTGTTGAGCCTTAGTTTCGTCTTAGCAGTTGATTAGTAGGATTGGGAACAGCGGCCGTTAGGGTGACTTATATCGCCACGAATATTGGCAATGTAAACCGATTCGTAGTAAAGATCAATCTAAAATAGAGATTTAGCATTAAGCTTCCCTAACGTTTTTTTCCACCGATCTCCATATTTTGAATTCTAATTTATATTAGCTAAATACCTCGTATAAATATCAAGCCAACTTGCAAGCAAAATCATTACGCCACTATTCTGAGAGTAGGGCAATGGTCTATCGATTGTTTGCTTTAACCGGTGAAGTATTTGCCTCTCCTCTATTTGTGCGGCGAACAACGCTGAGGTTTAATATCATGCAGGGAAAATTGTGACTCAATGGGGCTTCGAACCCGGGAATTGTTTCTGTACTGCGAGCAACGGTATCCATGTTTACTCAGCAGTCAGCACCTACTCTGCGTCAGTCACCTCGTTCAGAATGCTCCAAGTAGCGGCAGCACAGGTATTATGAAGAACAGATATAACAGAGTGTTCTTGAATACCTAGAACACCCAGGACCCACGCAAGAAAGCAATCTCTAATGTTATAGGACCTTACAAAAAAAGACACTTGAAACACAATATCTGTCTAATATTTATATGATTATTTTGATGTTTTCGTCAATATTTATGGCTCATAATTCAAATGTAATACTACTTATTTACTTTCATCATATATTATGTTCAGTGAATTAAGGTCTCACGTACGTAGTTACGTCTTTTTATATCACAGTGGGAAGAATAAAGAGAAAATTTTTGGACTTTTTACTTACATAAATACCAATATGTACTGAGTGTTAAGGGACGTACTCGACTTACTTTATTTAACCAGTGGATCTTGACATTATTTGGAGTAAAAAGGCGAATGAAGTGTTGGTCTCTTTTTGGTGATGTGGTCAGTGACTTTTTTATTGTCTTTTTTTCAAATTGATTTCTTCTTCAAAAAAAAAATTCTTCCACATGTCGATACTGGTCGCTTAGTCGAATGACTGCCTAATCCCTCACCCCGTCCCTAACTGTCAAATTGAATTTTTATGCTTTTTGTTGAAAATAAAAGAAACATCAAGAATGTCACCGAGACCAACATAGTTTTTATTTCTACTGAGCATACTTCCATTGAAATAACAGTCCAATTTGAGAGGTATAGGTACCGCCGTTCTGGGAATCATTTATTGGATAATGAACACTTCTGCCGTAAGTAACCCCAAGTGGTTCACTACGTTTGGTGACTTAGCAGAGGTACCCGGGTTCATGGGGTGAGATTTGTCCAGATCTTGGCGACGGATGCGTCCGCCCACCAACTGCATGGTAAGCCGGATCGAGAGAGACTGGTTGAGGGAGACATTTTAATCTCTCTAGCAGGATTCTCTCGGAACATCGCCGTACCGCAGTGGGACGGATTCATACATCCGTCTCTCCTAGAAATACTGATCTCTAGATTCCTACCTACCCTTTATACCTTTTTCATTCCCAAAACTTCCTCTCCTTCCTATCCTAAAAAGACCCTCAACACAGCAGCCCCAAAGATGAAATAGGCCCTGAGGTTAATTTTTTCACTCATGGCCTCCTATGTGGAGCTAATGTAAATGAACTGAAAATTATTAAATGTAATGATGATATTATATTATATTTACAAATTGATAATTTTCGTACTTAATTTTTGTGAAATGTTCCACCGGCATTTAATTTCTTACATTCTCAGAGATAATTGAAATTTTTCTACAAATTACTACAACTTGACTTAATAGTCGACATTCAAATTAGTAAACAGAATTAATTTCAAAATCTCTTCAGCTTACATAATCCATCTGAAAAAGTGGGTAATCTCTCAATTTTCTGAAAATATTATCCTAAGGATCATCGCGGGTAGGTACCGAGTACTGAGAACTGAGTGGTAATCTCGTTTATCCTCCATTATATAATTTGTAAGCACCTTATCCCGTCACTTCAGTTTTTAGTAAAATATTTCAGATTCTTTCAGCTTTTCAGCGAAATCCATTCGTTATCCTTTCGTAAAGAAATCGCACCATTGTTTCCTTTCATTTACTTACACTTAGTGATTTTCTGAACCTAAAATCTAAAAGAAATACTTATGGATCCAAATAAGCCTAGCTGTAATTATTATTATCTTATTTTTTACATTAGTTCCACACATGTCAACTTAGAGGATGCTGTGTGGAGAGTATATTTAAGGAAAGGCTCGAGAGGAAGTTCTGGAAAAGAAAAATGTATGAGGGGTGGGTTAAAGTCTGAGGGTCAGCGTGTCTAGGAGTGACGGATATATGAATCTAGTCTAGTAATATTCCTTCCAACTGCGGTGCAAGGGGTCAAAAGGCCTCCGTCAACCAGTCTCTCTCGATCCGACACATTACGCAGTAGGTGGGCAGACGTATCCGCCGCCAAGACCCCGACATACCTCACCCCATGAACCCGGGCAACCCTGCTAAGTATTACGAGATGAGATGAAAAGATGAGTATTAAATCATATCAGACAACCGATAAAGTAGGTACCTGCCAAAATTCTTATATTTTAATAGTTAATAATGATTATTCTATATTTGAAATATGTAATACTTTTGTGTAGTTTTTTAACTCCAAACCGATCCATAACTGAATAATGATTTTTAAAGTTTATCTACTAACGGTGTTCTTTAAAATGATAAATTTCTGATCAATTCTTATTTTATTAAATAATCCATAAGCCGCCGCATTTTTAAGCACTGATTACGGAAATCACACTTCATTTCAACAATTACTAAAAAAAAACAACTATTTACGAACACAAAATAGGTTATTAGGTTCTTAGTTTAGGTAAATTAAGTCATTCATGCGTAATTAGTTTGGAACAAAACTTCCTAAATTTCAAATCCATAAAAAAAAATGGCGGAAATGGAGATGTTTTATAGGAAAAAATCGAATTTTAATGTGTATTTTTCCCACCAACACGACTGAAACCGATGTTTTTTTTGATAATTAAGTTTAGAAGTAGTTTACTTTTCAAAATCTATGCCTATTAAAAGTGTAGCGGCATGCGGCGGCTTGTGGATTATTTACCCTTTTTTGATAGGCAATGCCTTAGGCAAATATTTTATAAGTATTTTCAACTTCACAAAACCTACAATTATAATATCCCGAGATTTTTCACGTGTCCGTGCTGGTATACATATTAAAAGCATAGTCATATTTTGTGAGTTTTTTCGTCTAGTGACAGTTGCTCTACACTTATTCATTGAAAGTTCACCTAAAGTTCGCCTACAACATTTTTCCAAAAATAAAGAGAAATATTTCTTCCATTCATTCCAAAATAGATTGAAGGAAGGGAGCGTCTATATTTATATGTTTTTGAGTAGTTAGAAAGGACATTGAAGAAGAAATCCGAACAGTTCATGAAGGCTCTACAAATAGACGAAAGTCAAATGAATTTTTAATTTGAATTTTTTATACAAGCACAGTCACAAGCTTCCATCAAAAGTAGGCAGGTACTTAATTTGATGAGAATGCTACAATTTTCTAGGGTGGGTGTAGTACAGAGTACGGAGTTCAGGGGAGAAGAAGTGTCCTTAATTACATTCGTTAGGCATGAAGGACTATGTAGCAGTACGACGGGGCACGGGAGGTCGCAGACTGGAATGATATTCTTTTCAAGACTTTCTTCTGAGAGTTTTGACGACTCTCAGAAGTCAAGGAGATGACAAAATAAATTGCGAATGGCGAATTGAAGCGTTTTATGCTTGAGAAATAATAAGGTTTTGCGATTTTTACCGTCTCCGGATTTAATCGCTTTATCGAATTACTCCTCTCCCAGTGCGCACAAAAACGCAATAAGAAAAGTTAACTTTGTAAATAACCATGTTTTTAGTTTTAAAGTGGAACATTCTCAGCTGAATCAAATCAAAGCGCCAAGTTTTGTAGACGAACTGAATTAAAACTTGTCTGATTGTGGAAGGTAAAAAGAACTCACTGTCGAGGGTGCATTAGAAAATTAATAATGAATCTGAGTTATGGGTATTTTAAATGTCTAATTTCGTAGTTATAATCTCCTATAACTTCAATTCAACTTTAAATTACATAAAATTGCAGAAAATTAACTATTTTTATATTAATTGCTAAAAACTGTTTTACACCACTGCCACCGGTATGTTTCTAGTACTTGAGCTGCGCTGGAATCATGTTTTGAGTAGTATTGTGACAATAATTGCTGAATCGTATACTGTAAGCCTGAGCCCAAATACGAATGTGCTAGTTGAACTCTTTTGTGCAGCTTACTTATTGAATACTTATACTACTTGTTTTGGGCCTGCTTATGTCTTTCATGCTCTGTTTATTATTGATGTACTATATACTTGTTTTGATGCTCCTGTACACCTTACCAATGTTACATGTAAGGGCCATCAAACAAAAAATATATTGTGCTTTCACTTAGCAATAAGACAGATCTATAAACAATAAATAAGGATCGGTAAAATTGCTATGGTATTTTCCCGATATTTTGGAATGGTCGTAAGATAATGTTTTTTTAATCAAAATTATCAACTTGTTTCAGAACCAATGGTACCTACCTTCATCAGGATAAATTAAAAATAAAAATAATAAGGAACCATTGGTTTCGAAACACGTTGCTAATATTGATAAAATTAATGGTGTATATATCGTAGACCGATCGTAAAATCAGGCAGATCATGAGGCGCCTCGCCACATCAAGATCTGCCGCCATTTCATGATGTGCCTTGCGCGTAACTGTGTAACTTACATTAGGCACATCGTTCGACATTCACCATTTGTCTGGTTTTAAATCTGTTGAACCTGTATTATATCTGGCACATTGTGAATTGGCGGCAGATTATGATCTCCTCTTGGCACCTTCTTTGAAAAGTCATTAAAAGTTATGAATTAAAAATTGATTAGGTTCGGTCAGGGGTCGGCAGTTTGTGAGAAAGCGAGAAGTGAGATGAGCCAATTTGTTAAAGAAAAAGTATAATTAATATATCAGAGAGCCAGGGGAGAGAGGGGGGGGGGGGGTTGTTAACGTACTGTGGTTAAAATATACGATCATTACTATTTGCTTTGTGTTGTCTACATTCTTACTGTAATATTACACTTCCGCTTGTTTAAATGTTTCTATTAGCAGACTCGCGCATAGATTCCTCATTTAATTAAAACCAGTTTTGTGTGCGGAATGCAAAAAAATAATCGTTCGTCGGCTCCATCTCATAAGGCTGGTTGAGTAGAGGCGAAATTGCAATTGATGTCTGAAGAGCCGCTGACGCCTATGCAAAGAACCGCAAATTCCGACCCCCTGGTTAGGTTATGGGCTATTTTTAATTTTTTTTTTCCAAAGCTTTTAATGACTTTTCAAAGAGTTGGCTGAATTGGCATGGAACCGCCTGCGACATGTACGAAGTGATTTGTTTTCATTTTCAGCCCATATCCTAACCTAACATGATCTATTTAAACTAATGACTTTTCAAAGGAAGTGCCACTTTGTTGAGTTGTCCGGTCACCAAAAAATCAATATTGCGAGGCGTCACGTCTTAAGGCCGCACTCTTGAAACGCACGGCGCTGAAAAAGAAGAAGATGGAGAGATATGTAATTACGAGTGTTGGACAGAGCGCGCTAATATGTTGAGTCGTAGAATAGCAGCGAAAATTGCGAAAAAGCTTAATAAAACACGACTCGTTTAAAATAGAGCAAAAATCTCGTGGAACGTATCTTTAGTATCATTTAAAGAATCATTGGGATTTTTTTCACAAATATAACTTGTAAAATAAAAGAAATAGACTTGTTTAAAATAATTTTCGGAGCATACTTTGCGATTTTTTTCTATCGAGGGAATTTCATATAATTTGCGTTTCGGCGTAGAACGTATCTAGATATTATCTTAAAAAATAACATATATTTTTTTAAGAGCTTAAAAACTTCAAATGTTTAAGGGAGATATGTAAGAAATCGGTCGAAATACGAATAGTAGACCCTTAAGTGCCAAGTCTTTTTTCACCAAGCATAGATTCCCCAAGATTTTTTTTTAATGCTTTTCAAACACAGTTTTTTTTATAAATAATTTATTGCCATTTTCATTAATCTCGCCTCCATTTATTAATAGTTATCTATACGCCCCATCATTTTCTTGGCTCTGCCATAACATTGTTAGCCGTATCAAAGTAATGCAATTCAATTTATACCGTCACCATGCCAAAGCGCTATTGTTTGAACGCATTCAATTATATGTGGTTTGAAATCCAATATGCAGTCAATTTGAACAGCCTCTTAGACGGCGGCGTGCAATATCGGGCACGATCATAATGAATATTCTCGCAGGCATTCATCTTGGTCTGGTGATTTGCATGTGAAATGTGAAGTGTTTGGTTTGCTGACAGATAGATTCCTTCCTGCTTGTCTATCGGCATCCTGAATCTGTTCCCCTTCGCTGACACCCGACACCCGATATTGGTGACTAGTGATGGAGTTACAACCAGTCACTAGGCACCCAGTCCAGTGGTAGTCTATAAAGTGAGGTGTCTGGCGCCTCTCTGTCAAATCTCTGAGACTAGAAGTGATGACATTGCGCCTTTGGTTAATATTGATGTTTTTTGTCTTTTGGTTTGTTAGTGTTTGCTTCTGACTTCTGTATTTTGAATGGGTATAAAAAATTCAGTGTCAACTAAAAAGGGAAAAAGGTTTTTTTGTAGTTGTCTGGTGCTCTGAAAAACAATTTTTTTGAAACTGTGTTGAGTTTATTGACAGACATTGTTTTTTATGAAGATTATACAAATAATATCATTATGTAGGATGCGGGTATGGGTACCGCCGCCCAGGAAACCATTTACCGAATAACCAACACCCCTGCCACAGGTCACCCCAAGTGGTTCGCTCCGTTTGGTGACTTAGCAGGGGGTGCCCCGGTTCAAAGAGTGGGGTTTGTCTTGGTCCTGACGGCGGATGCGTTTGCCCACCAACTGCGTGGCGGGCCAGATCGGGAGAGACTGGTTGGGAGAGGCCTGACCTAGACCTCTCCAGCCGGCCTCTCTCGACCCATCGCCCTGCACTGCGGTGGAAGGGATGTATTCATACGTCCGTCAATCCTAGACATATTGACTCCCAGATTCCTATCCACCCCTCATATATTTTTCCTTCCAAAACTTCCTCTTTCTTATCCCTAAAAAGACCCTCCACACAGCATACCCAAAGATGACATGGGCCCTGAGGGATTTTTTTTTTCAGTGCTTTCTGTGCGGAGCTAATGATAAAAAAAATCCTTCCCTATTAGGTACTAATATTAGTCATAATTATTCTATTGTGTTTAATTCTTGGAATGTTCAACATTTTCTTTAGAAGTTAGAATCATTGTAGGTATTAGCAGTTTGCCAATTTATATTATGTTCATAAAAAATTCTTTTTAAAATATGATTGTTTTATATGGGAGAGGGAAGGATTGTAGAGGGAAATTCTGTATGTATTTTTTACTCTCCTGCACGTACAAGACGGATTAATTTGTGTGAACTTAATTCCTTTGAATATCGCAATTAATTTTCTTTGTTGCCGTGTTAATATCCCATCCCAAGATTAAATCGGAAATTAATTTCACTTTGTCTCAGGTATTCTTCAGAGCCACAAAGCGCATTACCAACCCATGCTCTCTTAATGAAATTTCCACTTTATATTCCTAATATTTCTATCAACCGAGAAAATATTTTACCTCTGTGTTCAAATTTCTCTGCTGCAAAATCGAATCTAATTATTTGACTTTTTCATAAAAGTGTTCCATCTCTAAAGTAAATAATAAACTATTGATTTTCATTTCAACCGCTTAGTTAATTTCTTACAAATTATAGCAAATATTAATGAAACAATGTCGTCTGAAATTTAGAAAAAAACACGCGAATTAAGATTTTGCCGGGATTTACATTTTAACGCCGGAATCATCTACTAAGCCTGTACTTGTTCTAACTTCTTACCACTAAGCTATCGCGGCATTCCTTATTTCCGATCCTTGGTTATTATATATAATAATTATTGTTTTTTTATAATTGATTCGCACGGCTCCCGTGGTCGAGTTGTTGTGACTCTTGGCTACGAATCCGGAAGTCGCTGGTTCAAATCCTAGCGTGCAAAGGTAAAATTTATTTGCTTAATTTGTGTTATTCCACAATTGATTCATTAAAAATTATATACTTCTTTCAGAATCTCTGACGAAAAATCACCACACAGAATCGAAAGGTTACTTGAAATGGCTTTAGCCGTGCTTTGTGACCACATCTAAATAGCCAGGTAGTCTCCTCAACTTCCTCTTCCCTATCTCCTCCCACTCGCCACTACCTTCAGCCTCAACAAAACCCCGATTGGGGATGCCATGATCTTATTGGCTCCAGATGGTTGAGGGCAGTTGGGACTCTTGGGGCGGTATTTCAATAAAAAAAAACCCTGTTTCACTGGGGCCGTAATGCCGGTAGTGAAAATAATACTATTTTTTCGTGTGGTTTTTATAAAGTGTATGCTGTTTCCACATTATATTTAAATAAATGCTCCACAGTGAAAGGCTCTCTACGTTCTGAGTTCTCTACGCTCTCTATTTCCCAACCTCCCACTTCCTCATTTCCATTATAATTTTTTAAACTATTTACACCCAGGAGGCCTTGAGGAAAACTATTTCCTTCAGGCCTATGTCATCTTTGGGGATGCTGTGTGAAGGGTCTTTTTAGTGAAAGGAAGGAGAGGAAGTTCTGGGAAGGAAAAAGGTATGAGGGGTACGTATGTATGTTCAGGAGTGACGAACCTGTGAATCCATTCCTTCCACTGCGGTGCAGGCATGAATCGAGATAGTCCGGCTGGAGAGATCAAAAGGTCTCCCTCATCCAGTCTCTCCCGGTCCGGCTCGCCACGCGTTTGGTAGGCAAACGTATCCGCCGCTTAGACCCAGACAAACTTCATCATATAAACCCAAACGTAGCGAACCACTTGGGGCGGTGACCTATGGTTCTATGCCAGTGGTTCTTAACCTGTGTTCAATCGAACCCCAGGCGAACAAGACAGCCCGAAAAAAAATTTCGAAGAATATTGTCACTATCCCATATCCCATCCCGCCCCATCCTTTCCCATTGCGCCCCCCCCCCCCCCCGTTGTGGTAAATATAGTCGTGACTATATATAGCCCATCCTGTTCCATTACGCCCCTCTCCCCTTATGGTAATCCGCCGCCTCCATTACCTCCTCCATATGATTCTGCCTTAAAGCATTCATAATGGGGTATTTCCACAAACCAGGTATACCGCTAAAAACATGTGGAAGATTTAAAGATTATTTTTCTGAACATGATTATCGCATTAAAAATGTTTAATTTTAATATTTTCATTCATAATTATTGATTTCAAAATACGCGTAAACGGAACGAAACGTAAACGGCCCATGACTGCTTGTACGATTCATGATCGCAAGAGTCGCCGTTCCGAGGTTTATCACCGTGTTACTATCAAAAATCTAAACATCCTAGACTTGTTCGGGGTTATGGACGGTTTTATCTCATATTTAAGATGATTGTTTATGATTGTGTTATGTTTCTACAGTTTTATATAATATTGTTCAGTTGTAATGACTGACAGTAGTATTTTTAACGGCGTAATCCGACAACTTGCCTAAAATAGACGCTACAATGAGTAACAGTAATTTTCTAAGCCCTAAATTTCGGGATTCTAAGACAATATGGTAAAGAAAAAATTTTTTTTACACAAACTCTCATATTATATACGTTATATACTGGTTTCAATATTTTGACAAAATAGAATTAATTCCGGCCCTTTTCTTGTCTTGATTTAAAATAAATAAAAAATATATTTTTTAAACGTTTATTATAAAATTTATATATACAATTTATATATACATACATATACATATTAACGCCGGGATTGCTAGTCGAGAGCCTTACCCCTCGACCACGGAGGCAGTCATTATTGTGTAGATATCCATCTTACGACTGTAAACAAAGGTGTTTCCACGTTTAAATTATGAATTTAAATAGTCAATAACGAAAGGTTTTTTTTGGTAGCTTAAAATTTAAATCTGAAAAAAAGGCACGGGGGCTCCATCGAAGCCTCCTTCTTCTTCTTCTTACTGTACTATAGGGCCAATATATACTGCAGATAGTACACAACTGCTGACCCTGTACAAATCGCAAGTCCACCTGTTGAATTTGGCAGCCACCTTTGGTCTAGAGTCCCAAAATATTTGAAAATTCAGAAAGCATAAACGGGCGGTCCGTTCGATAGATTTCCCTCTCTAACAAACGGATTGCAATGTTTAGCGCGCAGGTTTCAGATGGGAATGGTGTCCTTGTTCTACCGGTATTTCAATAGAAGATGCTCCGAGGACCTAGCGTCATTGAACCCTTCGGCGGTGGTGTCAAACACATTAAACACACTCCCAACAATTGTACACAGTCGATATTTTTTGTCGCCTTAGAAATGGTCGTTTAAACATCTTATTTTGGGTTTTTCTTGTAGTATTTGTAAACATGTCTACCAAACTATACATGTTTTGCAAGTGGGAAAATATAGAATAAATATAAAGATATAATTCGAGCAAACTGGAAGTCAATAAATAACACCAAGTACAACTTACGGACTCACTACAGGCGGCGATCACATGATGAGAGGCGCCTGTGACGTCACAGAGTGACTGGTGGCAAAACCATCGTTTTGGTGGCATTTTAAAAAGGCGTATTTTAAAACGTTATAGAAAGTTAAGTCGTCGTCATAAAAATAAAATAAAAATTCCGTTATCATCGTAATTTTTTGCTAAATTTTTTTCAATAATAAAAAAAAATTGTGGAAATACCCCATTAGTGTACCGTCTTCCAACTGACAGCGAGAAACTTGACTTGCGTGGTGTTGACATAAAATGCCTGTTTTAAGTTTTTCTGTTTGGTCCAAACATAGTTCCAAGTATTTCTTCCAGGCTTCCAGGAAGCATTTCTTCTTGAAATAGTTCATATAAAAGATTGATATTTTTCGAGCTGTTTTTCACAAGTGATCTCCTTTTATCTTAGGTGTCCTCTTCAGGCTGCACCCCACAGCTTTTTAGCGTAATAATATACAGGATGGAATGCCTTGTCAATAAGTGCCAACCGACTGTTTGCTCAGCTCTCGTAACGACTTACGAACGTCCCGCGGGAACGCATTGCATTGGCGCCTGCCTCATGTTTTTTTTCTCTGTTGGCTTTATGACGTCTCGTGTCTGCAGAAATTACTTTAATTCTTGCCAATAAATTATTTTTTTCCTTCTACGAATTCGTACATCATTCATCATTTTGCAATACAGGGGCATAATCGAAACAGGCTAATTTGTTGATTTTTCAGTACAACTCATATAGGTGTCATATAAATCGTTGTATCTTCTTTACCACCATAGCGAAAAATGTGATATAAACGAAGTCAGAAAGAGAAAACACCACGCTTTGTATTCAAATCTAAAAGTTAACTACAACACAAGTAAAATGTACATCTTTTTTTAAACAAAGTTTCGGATCAAAAATTTGATAAATTTTATGAAACTTTGGGATTTTTTTACTTATTATTTTTACACAGGACGAAAAAAAGTAAGTTGAAGATGACTTTTATAATAAATTTGCGTAATAAAATATATTTATTTTTTTAATGTAATCTTAGTTAGATAAAACCTAAGAATTTTATACTTTTATGTTTATTTCGATTTATAAAATTTGAAAACTCACAACTAATTGTTCTGTGAACAGTAGATAGACATCGCGCCAAAAAAATTGATTCTTATTTGCTCTTATTTAATAAATCAAAACTAAAATTTCCTCTGAAATCATTGAAAGATTTGGAAGTAGGTACTAAAATACATGTCTACTTAATTAAAAACCAAATTATTTGTTAAATTTTTTTTCAAGTTCATATAAGGATCTATAAAATTTGACCAAAGAAACGTCATTATCTCAATGAAAATTTTTTTTCGAACTTTCTTCAGGCATAATATTGAAAAATGCGGTTAAGAAAATTCAAATAAACACAACGATATCACACTAGAAAAAATCTTTATCTCTTATCTTTTCTAAAGCATGGTCAAAGTTAGCCATCTAAAGTAACGCTCGCTTGAACAATAAAGTTGACGTAGCAAATTTTCGAAAACTGAAACGGAACCCACAAAAAATGTACAGATAAACGTTACGCAACATAGTCAATTTAAATTCGCTCCGCCCGGGTGCCCGGCCCAGTCGATTATACCCCTAAATTTTCGATGACCGATCAACCAACAATGTTCAACTTCATCACTCCTTTGAAAAGTCATCAAAAGAGATGAAAAAACTTGGTAATATGTTAGGTTAGGTTATGGGCTGTTAATTAATTTTTTTTTCATCATTTTTAATGACTTCAAAGGGGTGTTGAAATGCAACATTGTTAAGTTGTCATGGAACCAAATTTTCTTCTCTTCTTCATCAGATTCTGATAAGACTTCGCGAATTTTAAATAATTTGAACATTTCGTAGATTTTAAAGTCAAAAACATCTATTGCTCTTCTTCTCTCTCAGCTTCTCCAGGACAGCCAGTAAAGCGTTGTAAAGCGTTGACTTGTTCTGCCTAAAGGCTTGGTACCAGATGGTTTGGATGGTGTTCCTACCTTCAGCAGGCCTCTCCTTCCTCGCTCGGTATGCATGACCAATGCATACTAGTGGAATGGCTCTCTGCTGTTGATTAAAAGGGTTTATGTGTCAAGGACTATATTTCTCGGTTTTTCCTGAGGGTCTTGGTTTCTACTGCAATACCTATAAACTATTTTAGACCAAAAGGGTACTGTAGTTTTAATGTAGCGCCTGGAAAAATATCTCTTTGACCTTATCCTAAAGGATTATATCTTGGAAGTGTCTTCATCGGTGCGCTTGGTACATTAACACTTCCTTACGTTGTACTGGCCTTGAGGATAAGAGGAAAGCAATAAAAAATATGTGAATTGATAAGTTTAAAAAAAACTGACATTTACGTACTATGCTAATTGGCAGAGTGAATTTGTTTGGGCTAATTTATGATATAATTTTATTTTTAATTTTATGTTAAGTTTTATACTTATTGGGTTTTATTTTTATTTTTCTCTTCACGTAATGTAAGAGTTGTACCTATACACGTGATGTAACATGGCAGAATAGTGCTCATCCGGGATGAGCACTATTCTACCAGTCTTGCTGGATTAAAAACTAAAATAAATAAATATCATTTATAGTTCATATCCCCACTTTTAGGCAGTTTGGACAGTTGTCTAGATTTTCAAGCGTTTCTAATTATTAAATTTGTCAAATGCGCCTAATGAAGCTTTACAACAGAAATTTTAATTTTTCCTTACCGCAATCTGTATTTCTATCTAGAACACGCTTCCCTTGCATTTTTAAGTTTTTAATCTCTTAAAAAATATATGTTTCTATTCAGATGCTGAGTTGAAAAAGTAATTATATGAAATAACACAGATGTCAAGAGATTTTAGCTCTGTTTCTAATTATTACGTTATTTTTTATAAGTCGTGTTAATTAAATATTTTTACAATTCCATTATATTATAAAAATTACGACGTGTTCCGTCTATCATTTGTATTTAAATTTCTCCCTTTCAAACCGTCTTTAGTCATCATCTTCTTCTTTTTGAATGTTTATAACGATACCGCTTGCAGGAAAGAAGAAGTCGAATCATTACAATAAATCACAATTTATCACCATCGTATGTTTTTCAAAATCTTAATCTTTATTGTTTCGAAATACTTTTTCCTTATTGAACAATAAAAAGATTGATAATTAAGTAAGTTAAGTAGAGATATTTCAAAGCTTCACAGTTTCTGACAAAATGATGCCACGTTCTAAAAACGGTAGCGTTGACCTAGCTTTTCTGAATATCTCACCGTTCGAAGGTTTGATTTAAAAAAGTTACTGTATTTTTAAAAGGAATTTATTAAGCTATATGATTTCAACAAAGTATTAATTTTAGCTTTTCAGTTCATTTCGCAATGAAATCTTCTAAGTATTGCCATTAATCACCAGTGAAATATTTCACCACTGACTCACTCCACGTGTATTAGAGTCGGTCAATTTGATCAGTTAGTGGCTAAGGATGTACTTCATTCTCCGGCGCGTGCCAAGTTCTTCAGGGAAATCTGCCAAGATTTCATCAAATGAATAACTGATCGCCCAAACAGAACCCCATTTCTTATGCTAACTTTTCTTTTCAATCAGACTTTCTAAGAGCTCTACAGCTTTTTCAATGTGCCATTTTTTCCGCCTTTGAGGCCATGATGATAACATAGGTATATAATGCTTCAAGGCTTTATCGTTCACAATAAGAATTATATTTCTTTGATACTTATTTATAGAGCCAGTTTCAAAGGCTGTGGGCTCTGGTTTTTTCACCATAGGCAGATATCATCAATCAAAAGACGCCTTCCCCCTGATCGAGATAAAAACCTTAATAAGCACGGTGTGTGGAAACTTGCGGTACAAGCGGAAAAATGTTAATCTACAAGACCTTTTGAATCGATTTTGTGGTGCAACTTTTTTTTTATTTGAGCTTTTGTTTTCGAGAAAATCGCATTCGAAATTGGAATTTTTTAGGTCGGATTTGAATCAAATCGATTGCTGGGGATTATATTAACATCTGCTGTTTAATGTCTTTTAAAATGCGTCTAAGCATAGATCCGGCTCCGAAAGTAAAATTTTTTTTTTTTCGGTTCTCTGGTTCTGTGTTACGCAGATTCACCAGTTTCCCGATTGCACCACGAGCTTTCCGGACACCGTGTACGTGATTTAGTACCATGTACGAACAAATGAAAGAGTAGACTTTCTTCTAATTTTTATATCGCAAAGCAAAGCTTTACAAATATTTTATTTTTTATTGTATATTAAGATTGTCTTCTTTAGCTCTAAAACCTTTTTGAATGCTAATTAATTATTGCATTTGATGTTTTTTGAGGTTGCGTTACTTCTTATTTTTTATTTGTCTATCTATCTCTTGCATCTGCCCTGATAATGTGCACAGCAAAGCTGTCGGAAACGTTGGTTCAAGCAGCAGGAGAGGTAGAGTACAACACTTCTATCATGATTATTGTTTTGGGTTATTATGCCGTGTTACGCTTCCTCCATATTTAACCAACGTTTCGGACACGTTACACTGCCCTAATGATGGTCACTGTAACGCTGTCTAAAATCCGAAATGTTAGCTAAAGAAGCGTAAACACGGCATAATATATTAAGTATATGTGAATATGTATATAGTTTCAATGTCTCTCGACAGATGTTGTTAGTATAGGCAGTTAGTTATTTGTAGTTTTAAGGTGTCTCATTAGGTCAGTGGTAGTACTGTTACGAAGAAACAGCTGTTACGAAGATATCAGAACATATCGTTGACAGCGAGCACCAAACTAGGCGGCACGGCGGTTCGCTTAACAGAACATCATTTAGAGCGGACGCTAGGTCCAGTTGGATATTAATTTTAAATACGACACGATAATAAACAAGACTCGTAATCTTTGAAGAACCCTATCATTTTTAAAGACTCCCGATCATTAGAATTGTTATATTGTTAATCAGAGGAAATAAAAGTTCACCGCAATAATTATACATAATAATTATTTACTATAATACTTTTGGCCGTGAGAATCTCAGACAACATGACGAATTTAATCGATTTTTAAGCCGCGGCATTCCGAATTTCTACCGTTTTTTTTTTTCATATTTCTCTTGTGAACACTTTGGTGAACAACTTGTGAACACAACAAGTGTTATGTTTCTAAAAATATATATTTTATCTTATCTATACACTTGCCACGCCAAAACGGTAATTATATGAAATTCCCTCGATAGAAAAAATCGCAAAGTATACGCCGAAAATTATTATAAACATGCTTTTTTGTTTTGTTATTTTACAAGTTATATGTATAAAAAATTCACATTGTTTCAAATTCTTTTAAGACATTTCCCACGAGATTTTCGCTCCATTTTAAACGAGTCGTTTTTCACAATTTTTGCCTAAATATTATCGTTTTTAATATTAGCCCGCTCCCTCGAACATTCTTATTTACATTTCTCCCCTTCTTCTTTTTGAGTGCTTTCTAGTCTTTCTACCGGGCCTAAATTCTTTGCGGTCCTTGTTTTCTGAAAAATTCACCACCTATCTCCACATTTTTGCATTTTTGTCCTCCCGTTATGTTTATTTTGAATTTTTCAGCAATGCAATTGACGTATTTAAAAAAATATATATTTTCATTTGGTAATTTGACCAGTTGTAAATCGCTATTCATATAAATTTTCACTACTACGGCTTACTAAAATTATCACACATCTATGGTTAGATAATAATATGAAGCTTACAAAACTTCCTTGAATAGATTATCCAAAAGTAAAAGTGCCTATGTACAGATTAGGGTAGAATGTCCTCGGGGTGAAATCCCAAGATTGCGCTGAAGGAATAAATTGTTATTATCATTATAATCCCTTCATAACACATAACATCTTGATCCGGACTACAACATAATACTGAAACAACAAGAGTTTGACTTCCAATTTGTCGGGATCTAATCTTCCTAATCTCTGGAATATCCCAAATATGTTGCCATGTCGTAGCGTACAGGGTACGGTAGGCTGGCCCGTCAATGCGGGGAATATTTTTTCGAGATATCGTTGAAATCATGTGGAGTTTAGTCTCAAAAGTTGCGCACGACTTTTATTTATTGATATTACATATCTAGCTAAATTTTTTAATTTCATTTTCAATAATACTTTGATCTTGTACCAAGACTTGCAAGTTATGGGACAATTAGGGTGATTTTTTCGAAAATTCATGATATTGAGATTTCAGCTGTTTGATTATTCGAGCGTGAAAATATAAAGTTTAGAAGCCATTTTTCATGTCTGCTCCGGTTGGAAAAAAAATCTTCGCAGTTTTTTCAAAGTTAAATAATATAAGTATGTAACTAACTCACGCCGTTTCTCCGCAGGGGTAGGCAGAAAGGACGTACCGCCAAACGACTCGGTCTTGGCACACACTCTGCCTCACTCACATTCATACATCGTCTCTACATGCTCTTCTATTATTCTCATTTTTGACATGGCCCGACTCAAGTATCTGATTCACTTGATCGTGCCATGTCTTTCTCGGGCGTCCCCGAATGCGTTTACCATTCACAGTTGCGTCATATATTCTTCTTACACTGCTTTCTTCGTTTACTCGCTCATACATAAGTATGTACCTTCTCGAAAAGACTTAACACTAATGCAGATATGCGTTGGTTGCAAGAACACTGGACAACGGCTTATATTTGCTTTTTTAAAGGTTTTTTACCCTTCTGAAAAAATAAAATGAAGCCGTTTTTTAGCCTATGTATGGTCATTTTATAATTTTTGTTCTCCAATCCTAAAATCGAGCAATAAAAACATAAATGTATTTCAAATCAATGTCACCTCTTATTTTACCACTAATCTTTTAATACATCGATATTGCTGTGGTAAGTAAAAATACAGTTTCTTTCTAATAACCCTGAAGTAAAGTACTGTGTTCTTACTTACCGTGGCAGAATAATAGAGAACAATAAACAGCAACTGCATTACCACGCGCAATGTGCAGCGTTTTTAATTCCTACGCGTGCAGAATCATATCCTCCAAAGCTAAAACTTTCGAATTTCTGAAGTGACTTATAATATTATGATATAGCATAGCAAGAAATATTTTTGCAGTGCCCTTGAGGTGTTTTTTTTATAAAAAGGGCGCTGTGCAAATTATCCAATTATTTCTTCAAAATAGGCAAATTTACTTTGTGGCGTCAGCATTTAATAATGAAAAACAATTAAATAGTGGTTGTTACACAAAGTAATTGTTTTTAATTATTATCCAATTATTATTATTATGTATAGGCGGTATAGTCCAGTCAAACGAAAAAATATGATGTGAACAAATTTAAGTAATTATTTATTAGCCAAAGTCCCCCGTTTTACCCGGGCTCTAAACAGAGGTTTTAGAATTCACCTTCCTCTTGTTTTGAAGTTCAAGTGTGCAAAATTTCATCAATATCGGTATAAAACTGTAGATTTGATTAAAAATCAAACAAACGCCGCCCTTCCGTTGTCCGCCACGCAGCTGCCCGCCGCGGACATTCTCCTTTATACAAATAGTATTCAATTTTTTTTTTTTTCATTTTTCAATTTTTATTCAAAGATTTTTCGTTAAATCTATCTAATTGTACCGTATTCAGGCCAAATGAATTGAATCTAAAAAATAATTAAAAAATGAGGTAATAATCTATCTTATTAGATCGTACCCTTTGAGACCTCAAAGAGAACTTTATCTCAGCTGTAAACCCCCATACATGACAGCCCAGCCTGTCGTACAGTGTATTCAAGGTACAACCTTCCATCTCGCGTCGGAAGCGACAAGCTCGGCATACAGAAGGGGCCACGATCTTAATTTTGGAATCTGCATAATTTTTGGGCTGCCAACAAATCTCTTAGGAGTGTTGTTCTAGTTTGTAGTTTGTAGCTAATCCGCCCCAAGATAAACCGGCTGCTATGAACATGCTCAGGGTAAATGTAAAATACATACATCGAAATTTCGAATACAGTATTTTTACGTGAAACTATCTTGCTATCAATTTTGTTTTTTTTTTGCATTACGGTTAAAACTGTACACCTTTTTCAATTTTAAGTTTCAACTGAATAGGCGCTTTTAATATTCCCACGTTTACAGAACGGCGACGGTACAAATACGGAATAAACATACGTTCCTTATCACAATAATGCCGCAGCTCTTTCTTACACTTTAAATAATGGTGAGACACACAAGAAAATATGAGACACACAATGCATGCCTCATCTTTTGTCTCAACTTTATTTAACATGTAAAAAAGAGCTGCAGCATTATTGTGGTAAGAAACGCATGCTTATTGCCTTTTTAGTGTCGTGGCCATTCCGTAAACATGGGGATATTGAAAGCGCACAAACGGTTTCTTTTCGTAAACGTTGGAATATTGAAAGCGCACAATCGGTTTCTTTTCGTAAACGTTGGAATATTGAAAGCCCACAATCGGTTTCTTTTCGTAAACGTTGGAATATTGAAAGCGCACAATCGGTTTCTTTTCGTAAACGTTGGAATATTGAAAGCCCACAATCGGTTTCTTTTCGTAAACGTTGGAATATTGAAAGCGCACAATCGGTTTCTTTTCGTAAACGTTGGAATATTGAAAGCGCACAATCGGTTTCTTTTCGTAAACGTTGGAATATTGAAAGTGCTCAATTACTTTTATGGGCTGTTACAATTTAATCAAAAAGCCAAGATATTTATTATATTGTTTAACATTTGAGAGCAAAATACTGGCTACATTGATTATTGTTGACGAAGTCGTGTTGCCGTTTAATATGTCTGTACATTTGTACAAACAAATTTACAGACAGACTAAATGTCAATCGGTCGTATTTAAACAGGACTTCGCTACGTTCAGTCAATTAATATTAGTAAAGCCTCGATTACTTTGAGCGAGTTTACAAGCTACTAGCCGTTTAAAAGCGGGTGAATCGGCGAGTGAGTTTGTCATGATGACACAAAACTGTCTACTCGCTCAGTAGCGATAGTAGCAGCTAAAATAACGACTCCCGCGCCAACCAATCCTGTCGACATTTTGTAGAAAACTTGAGCGCGCAGTTAGCGCCACACGCTAGCCAGTAGCGAGATAACGACTCCCGTGCGACCTAACTCTGACAGTTACAAAATCGTTGGTAGGCCGCCATCTTGAGCGAGTAGTGAGTAAAGTTGACCACCTTTCAACTTTTTTCGTAGGTTGCCCACAATCTGCTAGTTAGCAAGTAATACGATGACACTGAGCGAGTTTACATAGTGAATTTCTCAGATAGTAGCTTGTAAACCCGCTCAATGTCATCGAAGCTTTATGCAATTTCTTGTTTTTTAAAATCTTGTTTTTTTACAAGAGTTTGAATTTTTGGAAATACCGAATAGTACCGAAGATGATATTTTCGGCCGGCCGAAAAGCGTGTCATCAAGTCGCGAAACATGCGCGGTGGTACTATAAACACGCCATTCGAAATCTAAATTGTTCTGAATCGTACGATTTACTGAAATTCACTTTGAAAGATCAAAACTTCGGTATTTTTGGAGAAATTAAAACAAAAAACTAGTTTTACCGTCGTTAATAATTCTTTAAATATAAAGAAATTTTTCATGAAAAAAATTTAGGAGACGCCCTCATTGTATTGTCTGCAGAATGTAGTCAATAGTTAGGTGAAAGATTAATTTATTATAAGAAAAACGAAACTTACAAGAAAAACTTGTAAATAATCTTGGAACAGTCTGTGAAGTTCGTTGAGGGTAAAACCGGCCAAGTCGTTTATAAACCAGTGGGAAAAGGTTTGGCATATTCCTAGGGTTTTTAAACAAAAATATTACAAAAAAATGCAGAGCGAGCTACCGCCATCCCTCTTTCCTTCTTCATTTAATCCGGGCCTCCTGACTCGCATTATCAAATCCCTTCCCAGAAACCCTTCCTTAACCCGCCTCACAAAGTCGCCGAACCGCGCTATTTTTCTTTTGATATTTAACTCCCATTACTTTTAGCCTAAATACAAAAATAATATTTCCCATGTACTGTGTCCACTGAAGAGATCAACCTTGTGTGGTATTTTTATTTAAGAAAGACAAACATTCCCTGGTTACGAATAACCTGACAATATTTGAAAATCTCCTACTACGACCACAGTAAGCAAAAAACGTTGCTTGTATCGTGATGGAGGACTTAGCCAGCCAAGGAATCGAACACGCGACGCCTGGGTGGGACCGAAACGCGATGCCAACTCAGCCACTGACCGGTCTTTTTGTATTTATTTCGTACGTTCCTTCTGATGATATTGATCAAACAGTACCCCTGAAATGACTTTTCACAAAAAGGCGTTGTACGAATTACCCAAATATTATTATTAAAAATAATAACTTCGGTGATATTCTCTCTGTGTCTATGTGTTACTCGAGTTCAATGATCTCTTGAACTAGGTTTTGCTTTAATATTCAAAATAACTGTTCGCAGGACCGATTTAGACAATCGATAAACCAGGTACCAAAGTTAATTAATTAAATAATAATTCTATATTTAAAAGGTAAATTTCTTTTGTTTACATTTTTAACAAATGACGTGTTTTTCAAGTCTTGAGACAAATTTTCTTTTTTAATGTTATAATTTTTTTCAGATTTTACAAATCCTACATTTACATAAAATAAATATCCTATGATTTTTCACATTATTAACCCCTCAGACTAATTTGTTCACTTTTTATAACAACTCATACAGGTCTCATAGAAATCGTTGTGTCTCCCTTGCTACCATGGTTAGAAATATAATCTAATCGGTGTTAGAAAGAGAGAACAATTTTTTATATTCAAATCTAAAAAATACCCACAAAATAATTAAAATGTACACGTTTATAAAACCAAAGTTTCCGAATGCAATTTGAAAAAAATTTACAAAACTTTGGGAATTTTTTATCGACTATTTTTACATGAAACGACAAAAATGTGATTTTATATATCAGTTAGAAAAAAAAAATAAGGTGAACCTTTAAAACTTTTAAAATTTTTCATTAAAAATTTTGATTTTCAAAAATTATATATGTTTATTTCGAAAATTTTAAAAGCGTATTTCATCATCTTTCAAAAAAAGTTTTTAGTTTTCGGATGCTTCCAAAAATTTTCCAATTTTTTGGATTTTATTGCAAAGCGGAAATATTATAACCTTCAAACAAAATAGGCCTAGGCTTGAGAGGTCAAACATTTTCAAATATCAACATTCTTTATTGTACGGATCAAGAATCAATTTCATCGACCAATCATTGGCCTGGCTATCAAAATATCAAATTGTTAACAAGCGTTTTCATGTTGATATGGATTACTAGGAATTATCTGTTCAATTTAATTAATGTCTAATTTAATTATACAGCGGATAAAAGCTAGGCGTGAAGCCATATATTATTATTATATATTGTAATCCTTCCCTATCTCAGTATCACTGATCTCTGTATTTAGTATGTACAACGTACAGTACAGTGATTACATGTTCCTAATGATCAACCCTATCTGATTAAAGCGTCCTGAACTTCGAGGGATATTAAAGTTGGTAGGAGATGTTAATCAAAATAAGGTGCAAATTGTACCCTTTTCCTTTGCAGCAGTTTCGAGTGGTCCCCAGAGTGTTCACGCGTGTTCCAGTTCTGGGTTCACCCTTTGCTATCGGTAGATCATTTAGCCTTTCCGTTGTAAGAAGCCTCCCACGCAGGGTTGGTTCTGGCTTTTTTAAGGCAAATTTAAATATTTTTTGATCCTTGTTATTTACAATATTAAAATCCAAAAATAGTTTTTTTATCGTCTATTATTGGACTCATTTCACCACTCACATATTACAATCATTCAAATATTTTAATCGTTGTAATTCTTTACGTTTCTTTGGATATCATGTATATCACTTCTCAATGGATATCAATACCTATTATGGACAGCTTTACTGAGGATAAACATTGTTTGAAATTAAACAGATGCATTTAAATAACGTGATTTTATTTTATATTGAGATATATAATAAAGTTTGCATTATACTTGTGCAGTAATTCAGGTGATGTCATGTGCAACGAAATATGTATAAATGTAATTATTGGGTACGTTGGATAAAACATAAATTGACAATAATTCTTCTCTATACATGTTAAACAGTAGCTAATAAATCAAAATGTCGCTCACACGTCAAATAACTCATTGATTATGCATAGTACTACTATCTACTGATTGCCACTTTGAGTTGCTCACTGTCATCAATAATAATCAACGAGCATTAGATTATTAGGTACAGGTAAGCCAATTAAGTCGCTATAATTATGATTACATTCTAATTCGAAGTTTTATGTATAAAATCTGAGTTTTTATAACTAAAAGTGAGAAAATCTGTAAGAACCAAGTATAAATACAACTTCTAACGTTTTCACTCACGGTAATCTTGATATGATAGTAACAAATCTTTCATTATCAGGCAGTTATTCGTAAAAATATGAAGTTTAACTATAATAAATTAATCGTTCACCATGAATCGATTCATTTTACTTCCATCGGGTACACTAATTTTTCTTCCCCTGACTGCTTTTGGTAAAAATATTGAAAAAATGATGTCACCCACACAAAAATGCTGGACTTTAATATAATATGACACGATTTTATGTTATACAAGCTGGGTTACCCGGCTTCGCCCAGGGAGTTGATACGAGATTGAACCGACGCGACGCGTGACGTTCGAACCCACGTCGGTTTTTGCTTTATATTCCCCTACCAATGGTTAGCCCCACCCATACAAAAAAGGCCTCGAATGGTCTACAATGTGCCAGAACATTCCACAACATTCGATAATGTTTTGGAATATTCCACAGTGATCTGAGATGTTCCCGAACGTTCCAGACTATTCCCGAACATTCCAGAATGTTCTGGAATGTTGTGAATGCTCTCAAATTTCTAGAGGGCGAAACTTCCAGCCCTCATATCTTCAATATCTCCAGGTAAAAACGAGAACCTTCTCATGGATGGGGTATAGAGGGCTACCACACCATATAACTCCCTTGATAGTACTGGGACTCATCTCCGAGTTTTTGCGGGACGCACACTTTCGTGTCGTCTCGAGATAAAATATACCAATGAATATTCTCCCGAAAATAACCAATACTTTAAACCCGATTCATTCCAATGAGTTCGATTCGTTGCGTGTTTTACCAAGATTCTTAAAGATTTTTTAAATTCGCCTATCGCAGTCAGGGTCCACACAAGTAACTTTCTTCCGTTGAGTTCTTGGTGCTCCCCTGCCTTTGAGGGCGTTCCACCCTTCCTATGCTAATTCCTTGGGTCCGTGCCAGATTGCTTCGGGGTTCAAGGATGTTCATGGAACTTTAGGAATGCAAATCGCCTTCAGACATTCCTTAACTTTTTTCCCCAAATAAAAGGCTTTCTCCACTTGCAGTGCCAAAGATTCCACGTTCAGTAGGTTCTTTGAAAGAAAATTCTTTCTACGTTTTGGCCTCATGCAGATCTGAGATGTTACACGTATTGATCGACCCCATTTCTAGCTATTCACGTAAATAATGAAACCATGAAAAGAATATTGCGAATACATTCGTGAAATCTCTCTCATATGACGGGTTCAAAGGTCCCATAACCATCTGCTTGCAAAATTATGTGATATTATGCAAAAAAAAATCTCTGTACTCGTCATTCGTCATCTGAACTATTTTCAAAGTTTCATATTATTTTCTTTTCGTTCATTTTACTATTTCAATTATGTATTTAAGTTCATTTAGTCGAGAGTTCAAGTTAAGAGTAAGTTCATTTAGTAAGGTCATATAACCCTTGTCTTTAAAATATCTTATATAATATAATAATCCCAATGACGTGATGAAATTTCATCAAATTTCGGAAAGCTTCGGAGTTATTTTAAATGCACTATATATTTCTTATTTTTGAAGTTGTCGTAAAAAGAAATACCACTTTGTAATCAAACATGAGAATGTTAATAAAAAACTTATCGAAACGTTTTTCAATGTTTAGAAAACACTTTTTTTTTGAGAAGGGAATTAGTAAGAAAACTGTTACTTCACTTTTCGTACCATTTATACAATAAAAAAATTTTAAATGATTTTTAATCGTTCAACTGCCAACGAAAAATTCTAACATTTTTTGGGATTTTATAAATGTAAGGGGCCATCCATAAATTACGTCACATATTAAGGGGTGGGTGGGGGGAGTAGAAAAGTGTGACATTGTGTGACTAGGGGGTATGGGGGGGGGGGGGTTCATCAGCTCTGTGACACTATATGTAAAAATCTAAATTTTTAAAAAGCAAAAAAAAAATTAGATGTAATAAGATTACAAAATATGTGACGTCACACTGGGGGAGGGGGGGGGGGGTCTCTTCGGACACCCGGTCAGATCTGTCATTCAGAGACTCTAATGGAATATGATATTTGTGGCTAGTAATGACCTTCAGAGACTTGAAGGGTTAAGCAAGTTCTTTTTTTACTAAGTTATTTTTGTTAAAAAAATAATCGGTTCGGATGCTCGTATTTACTTTAAACACACAATATAATTAAGTCATACTTTAAACGATTATAATTTTTGCATTTCGAATGTAAATTGAGGCTTCAGCGTACCATTTTTTGCAAAGAATCGGACCTAAAACAAACAATGTTTGTATATTTAATGGTTGAATGTTTTCATTAAAATACCAAACAGCAAAAATATTTAAAACATTCACTTTTTTGAATCAACAATTTCATGAATATGTTACGGCGGCACAAAGTATGAAAAAGTGCTCTGTATAAATATCATTATGTACCCAAATTTGAACATGTTGGAACATTTTGTACTTAGCAGGAGATTGTGTGTGGAAAGATATTTCGAAAGGGGGAACCCGGATGTTTTTTATTGTCCAATAGCGACATTTCCAGCCCGAAGTCGGGATTCCGCCCTCTGGAAGGGGGGAGGGGGTGGGGTGGGGAGGCTCGTGACGGCGCCAAAGCATTATTTAATATTTGTATTGATATAAAAAAAGAAGCATCGGACCGTCCCCCCTTGCTTTGTAAGACTATGCTGGTGTTGTCAATATGGCGCACCAACTTTCAGACAGAAAAGAATGTTTGACATTATTTTTGTTTGTTATTTACTTCGGGTAAAAGCGGGTTTTATACTTAAAATATTACTAAAATGTGATTTATCTCTCAAGAAATTCGCAGTTAATATCTAAATCAGATTTAATGCTGAATTTATTTCGTATTAGTGTATTTCGTTGAACAAGCTGTTAAAAATCGATTTTATTAAACTTATTGGAGACTTTTTTATATTAGCAACTCTTTTGGTCTCTAGGTCCACACAAGAGGTCTTGAGGAGAATAATTTCCCTCGTGGCCTCGTGGCCTATGGCCTCATGCCTATTTCTGTGGAGGTTTTTTTTAGGGAAAGGAAGGAGAGGAAGTTCTGGGAATAATTTAGGCCACAAGGGAAAGAATAATTTCCCTCGTGGCCTATGTCATCTATGTCATCTTTCTGGAGGGTATTTTTTTAGGGAAAGGAAGGAGAGGAAGTTCTGGGAACGAAAAGGTTATGTGGGGTAGGCAGGAATCTGGGGGGCAGTGTGTCCAGTAGTGACGGATGTATGAATGCATTCCTCTCACTGCGCTGCAAGGGGGTGGATATAAAGAGTCTGGATGGAGAGGTCAAAAGAACTCCCTCAACCAGTCTCTCCCGATTCGGCCGGCAACGCAATAGGTGGGCAAACGCATCCGCCGCCAAAACCCAGGCAAACCTCACCCCATGAAACACGAGAACAGAGAAAACGCCAAAAAATATTTGTGGCATAATTATTATTGTTACGTATTTTTCTGTGATGATGGACACTATAACGTTGTCCGAAACTTTGGCTGAAGAAGGAGGTAGCGTAACACGGCATAACGCCCCAAAAATAAATATCGAAAATACATTCATCTGGTTCTAAAACATGCTCCACGTGAAACAGTAATGGAAAGTGGTAATAAATCGTCTCCACTTGGTTCTGAAGTCGACCTCACGTGAGACCAAGAGAAGATTGGCATTACCCGCTATTATTACTCAACTGCGAGATTTACAACAACTAACTGCTGAATTTATTGTTCTACCTCTGAAATGTGTCGGGAGAAAGCTACCGCTCGCTGAACATGAGCAGGTAAGTCAGTTGCAGCTAAACAAGGTTATAGTTTATAAATGGAAGTGAAAAGGTTAGGTTAGGTCAGCTTCCTAGAATTTATGGGTTATTGCGGTCGTTTTGTTATGAAATATACTGTAAACGGAGCCATAGCATGTTGGGATTTGTGATGTGGCTTGGCATTCAGCATTGTGAGAAGGGAGTATATTATCTAGTACAATTTTACTAGATAAATTATTGGTCACTTAAACTACAGATTTGTCGTACAAATTAAGGAGGGAAATCATCATCAGTATATTAATACGTGAAGCAAAAACTTTGTACCCCTTTTTACGAAAATTGCTCGGACGGGGGAGCATGGAATTTCGCACACTTATGGTTTATATAGAGGAGTGCAGAAATTTTGATAATATTGCATAAAAAATACATTAAATCAATAAAAAAAACATTACACATTAAATTAATTATGGTCGAATTTCGAACATTGGACGACCACTAGTCTTGGTGAATGCATTTACTGATATATTTTTGAAATATTAGAATAATAACTCTAATGAACATTATCATGAAACTTAAAATGACTGCAAAAGAAATCACTGACAGTGATTTCTTTTTACATAAGCTCCACCGAAATACTTATCCCGGTATTTTTAAGGAAAGTAAAGAAAGGAAGATCTGGGAATAAAAAATGTTTGAGGGGTGGGTAGGTATCTGGGGGTCAGAATCAGTGCGTCCAGAAGTGATAGATGATTGAATTCATCTCTCCCACTGCGGTGCAATGTGAAGGGTTGAGATACCTGTTGGAGAAGTAAAAGGTCTTCTTCAACCAGTCTCACCGAATCCGGCCCGCCACACAGCAGGTGGGCAAACACATCCTAGATAATTCTCACCCATGAACCCGGGCAGTTACCGTATAGAACCCAGAACCCTTATAGAAGTCACCAAAGGTAGCAAACTACTTGGGGTGACCTACAGAAGAGGTTGGTTATCAAATGAATGGTTCCCGGAGCGGCGGTATCCATATCGGCATGCTTTGATTAAAGAGGATTGTTAAAAAAAAACCTCGCTTGTGAGATGAAAGAATTAAAAATGACAAAAACAAATATTTAAAGCATTATATACAAAAAATTGGGCTATCTTTATTCTATTGCTAATTAAGTAAACGACATGTAAAGAGTCAATTATTTTAGGTCTTCCCCGTGAAAACCTCTTCTCCGTGAAACCCTTCAAAAATTTTATCGTTACAATATCGTAAGCTATCTATCAGATGAATGAACTTTCCAAAATCCTTTCAAGGTCAAACCCAAAGTTAAATTTTATACGCCACTTTGTAAAAGCTCCGTCATGGTCAGCCTTATTAAGTCCCTACTAATCCTTTAACAGCTGACCCTGTTCCGTCTAGTGACTCTGATCTCCCCATTACATCAAACTTATCCTTGCGTTAAACTATACAACCTCCGAGGCGGGTTATCTGACGGGGACACTCGCGATGACGCAACGATCCTATCGGGCATTAAGTCCTCGAAGTCCTTATTCTGTAGTTCTGAGAGCCTTCTGCCGAGGGTTGCTCAATAAATCTACTGTTCTGAATCGTAGGCATAAACGTATTATTTTATCTTGTGCCATACTACACCCATCTTAAACCGATGATATTGAAGATGCGAGACAACGAGTACGTGTTAGTATTAATGTGATTTGAAACCGTTGAACACAAATGTTCATCTTCTTCTTCTGTGTTGTAAAATACTAATCTTAATTAACAATGTAAATGCAAAAGTGCGTTTTTTTGTTTGTCCTTGTTTGACGTCGTAACGGAGCAGCCGATCGACGTGATTTTTTTTGAGTAGGAAAAGTTGGGGAACTGAGAAATGACATAGGCTACTCATCATCCCGGAAAAGCATTTTATTCCCGTGGGGAAATTTTTTGTAGATTAATTATGAAAAATTTCTCCCTAATACCACACGAGCGAAGCCGTGAGTAAAAGCTGGTAATGAATGTGTTCTTTTCGGTGACCCGACAACTCAGAATGAAACCAACTCAGAAAAGTGATGAAAAATGGTTAAATAGGTTACGTTAGCTTAGTGTTATGGGCTATTTTAAAATTATTTTTTTAATAGCTTTTAATGACTTTTCAAAGAGGTGTCTTTATTCAAAGAGGTGTCTTTATTCAAAGAGGTGTCTTTATTCAAAGAGGTGTCTTTATTCAAAGAGGTGTCTTTATTCAAAGAGGTGTCTTTTCAAAGAGGTGTCTTTATTCTCAGTTAGCATTGAACCTTTCTTTTCAAAACAAAAAGTATTCAAAATAAATCTGATGGTATTTGGCATTTAAATATTTCGCTTACCAATAAACAGGCAAACATTGGGGACGGGTTGTTTCATAGAAATCAAATTGCAACATTGTCATCAAATGGTAAGAACCATTCTGTTTTTTTTTTTTTTAGTTGAAAGGAAACGCGAAAAGTCCGTTTTAGCTTTCGAACAAATCGTGATCTGCAGGAGAGGACCACTATCATGCTGTTTTGTTTGTCAGATTATTCAAATTTGACTGAAAGCTGAATTGCATCTGGAATCAGCAATTAAAGGGGGAAAGGGGGCATTAAAAAAGTGGCGCTGAACGGCTCTTTGATGACAATTTTACATTTGAATTTCTGTGAATCAACTGGCCATAACACACTTAGGTGAAAAATGTCTAATTTACAATACCTACCATGAACATTACAAGCGTCGTCGTATCCCTGTTTGTGTTTCATGTTGTAAAGTGTAATGCTTGTTTAACCTTCACCTAGTCATATGTTTTTTATAACTCATTTCCGAGAGTAATTTAACTTGTACTCAAACAAAGTCACACTTCAGATCCTTGCGGTACTCCCGGGAAAGCTTTTAACCCAGATACCATCAATGTAAAATAACGTAACTTCACACTCGTTGGAGCTAGTTTATTGACAATGTTGTCAGTACTTTTAAATTTAAGGGTTTTGTCACGATAATATTTATTTCGATTAAATAAATATTGTCTTGACCTATTTAATTTTAAACTCACCTGGCCGCTGTCGTTTTATTATGATCGCCGTAAAGATTAAACCGCTAGCGGCTAGCGCCATCTATTTCCGGCGGGACTTTTTGAATTTGCTTCGCCTGGGAGCGGGAGTCAATTCGACCAGTCACTTAAGATAGAGTTTTGTGGATTTTTTAATATGGGATAAACCCTTTTTGATAAAGTTATTTCGAACCGCGAGCCGGATCCTGATGTTTGATCGAATACAAAACACGACCCATTGTAGTGAATCGGGCTTTATCGGTCGCCGGTTTTTGTGACCTTCACGTGGAAAAACCATGACTTTGTTGGAGAATATCTTTTTCGAGACCTAATTTTCACTCCGTGATATTACCAGTTGTTTTGACTCAAGTAGTACTTACGGACTGTCAAATGTCAAATGTTTTTGTTTGTTATCTATCAACTAATGATCCGTTCGGCTATATTTATCAAGTAAATGCTAATTGAAGCAAATAGAATACTTTAGTAAGTTCGTATCTTGCGTACAGTTAACCGTAATCCCATTGCAGTCTGTATTAAATTATTGTTTTAATAATTATTGTTCCGACTTATTGTCAAAATATAAATCTATCCTGCAGTATACAGGGACATGGGTCCGATTATTATTATAGATCACAATACAGACGGTTTGTTTACATATTACAATTCTGTCATTGTCTTCGGCAAGCAACTTAAAATTTAATTAGTTTGAAATTAAATAATTATTTTTGGAAAATTTCATTACAGGGTGTTCGGTAATTGCAATAGTAATATTAATTTACTTTAAATTAATATATTTTCTTATTGAATTTTTTTTTTGAATTTTTTATTTTAAAAAAAAAATACAAGATGGCGATTCCTAACATTAATGGATCAACTAAAGATGAGTTGACATTACTTTTGGAAAACGTGCATATCGTCCCGGAGTCAACTGTAGCCGCTATGAGAGAACAAGCGCGAGAGTATAATAAAAAATTAAGAGAATGTTCTGACCCGACAGCTGAATCTGAAGTTGAGGGTACAAACAAACCCACTACAAGTACGACGAATATTGTGAATAATTATTATTCAAATGTTAGCCAAAGCCCTTCCATTCATAATTGGGGGGTTAAATTTAATGGGTCATCGGATATTAAAGATTTTTTACTTCGTGTTGAAGAATTATCGAGAAGCCGTCATATGGAGTTTCCTGCAGTCGTTACGTCTTTTTCTGACCTTTTAGAGGGAAGGGCTCTATCGTGGTTCCGTACTATTTATAAAGAATCGTTAACGTGGCCGGAATTAAAGAATTTACTTTTGTTGCGTTTCGACAAAAATATCAGTCAAACAGAGGCTCTCAAAGCCCTCCTCATGATGAAGCAGAGGTACAATCAGAGAGTTGTAGATTACGTTGAGGACGTGCAATTAGCCAACATGAAACTCAACGTACCTCTTCCGGAAGAGCAGATAGTAGATTTGGTGTGTAATAGCTTACTTCCTAAGTATGCTATTGTAATAGCTTATTTTGACGACGGGAACATAGAATCTTTAATTAAAGTTTGTAATCGTTTTGAGAGAAATTTACCTTTGTCGGACTCATCGGATACCAAGGAGGTTTATTTTAAAAAAATGCCTACCTTTAAAACTTCTCATCCAGCCACGTCTTCTTCAAAACATTGTTCTACTTCTTCTTCGTCTGCTTCTTCTACACAATCAACTACTTTTAATAAAAGTAAACTTCGGTGCACATTTTGCAATATGCAAGGGCACATTAAGCCTTATTGTAGGAAGTGGAAGTCGGAATCTAACCGGGATTCTGACAAACGTCAAACTGGCACCACTCGTCCAAATTCAAAAAACTAGAGTGTGGTCCTCTGCATTCTGCATGCAAGGATGCCGGGAGACCGCTCTCAGTTTCTGGCCCGGGTAACCACTTCATTAGGCATGACTTGGACGCAAGCGTGCCGGTGACTGGTTCCGGACAAGATGTTAGACCTCATGCTAATATTCAAATTAAAAATTTAGTTTTTTCAGGTCTCTTGGACAGTGGAGCCTCTGTCAGTTGTTTTGGGGGCTCACTCTTCAAATTTTTTATTAGTTTAGGATTTAAGTTAGAAAGATTAGACTCCTACGTTACCACCGCGGATGGCAAACGTCAGGATGTTATAGGTACTATGCAAATACTTGTTTCATATAATAATATTAAGAAGTATATTAAGTTTTTCATAATTCCATCTCTTTCTTCTGTCATTGTTTTAGGTGTTGACTTTTGGAAGCAATTCGACGTAGCTCCTCAATTGTTTCCAAAAGTAAACGATAGTCATGTTTTTAAAAATATTGTGGGTAAGATTTGTAAAATCACGTCAGCTTCCCTACTGTCTCCCCAAGATAATCGTAAATTAAACACTGTTATAGACAAATTTAAATCTATTTCGTTCGAAAAATGTGGTCTAGGTCGCACGCACCTAGTACAGCACAAAATTAATACAACAGGGGATCCTATTAAGCAGCGTTATTATCCTTTGTCAAAAACTCGTCAGGATTAATTAGAAGCCCAACTTAAAGAAATGTTAGACTTAGGTGTAGTCCGCCGCTCTCGTTCGGCTTGGTCAAACCCAGTTTTGTTAGTACCAAAGAAGGACGGTTCTCCCAGGTTTTGCTTGGACTCAAGGAAACTCAACAGTGTCACCAGGACAGATTCGTACCCATTGCCCTATATTTCACGTATATTAGATAATCTTCGGGGTGCACGATTCATATCCTCTGTAGACCTCTCGAAATCCTTTTGGCAGATTCCTTTACACAAAGACTCTTGCGCTAAAACGGCTTTCGTTGTACCAGGGCGTGGCCTTTATGAGTTTGTTAGGATGCCATTTGGATTGAAGAACGCTCCGAGTGAATTACAGCGTCTTGCAGATGTTCTTTTTGGCCCCGAATTTAACGAAAACGTTTTTTGTTACTTGGACGACCTGATTATAATATCGGAGGATTTTGAGTCACACTTAGAATTATTGACTAAGGTCTTTAATCGATTAAAAGAGGCCGGTCTGACAGTTAATCTTAAAAAATGTGAGTTTTGCAAAGACGAACTAAAGTATCTTGGTTATATAGTTGATGCAAAGGGTCTCCGCACGGATCCGGTAAAACTAGAATCAATTAGAACCTATCCTACTCCTATAAATTCTAAACAATTGAAAGCTTTTATTGGTCTTTGTGGGTATTATAGACGGTTCATTAAAAATTTTTCGACTATAGCGGCACCTCTGACAAAACTAACTGGGTCACGGAATGGGGTGAGTAACTTTACCTGGTCTCCGGAGGCGGAAGACTCCTTTGAAAAATTAAAAAAGGCCCTAACTTCGGCTCCAGTAATAAACTGTCCTGATTTTTCGTTACCATTTACTATCCACTGTGACGCAAGTAACGTTGGGATAGGAGGGGTTTTGACACAAAATTTCGATGGAGAGGAACACCCTGTTTCATATTTTTCTAGGTGTCTAAATAAACACGAGCGTAACTATGGCGTAACGGAGCGCGAACTCCTTGCGGTTTTAGATTCGGTCAATCACTTTAGGCCCTACATAGAAGGAGTTCACTTCACAGTGATAACAGACCATTCCAGCCTACAATGGCTAGTATCGTTATCGAATCCCTCAGGTAGACTTGCACGTTGGTCCACCCGTCTCTCCCAATATTCGTTTGATGTAGTTCACAGAAAAGGTAAGTTAAATACTGTACCTGATGCCCTTTCGCGTAAAAACGATTTAGCCGTTTCCGCCCTGGATACTGTTCCCCCTAGCTCTGATGTGTGGTACAATAAATTATTTTCAGATTGTAAAACCAATCCTCAGCGTTTTAATAATTTTCTTATTAAAGATAACTATTTATTACGTCATTCTAAGTCTCGTTTCGCTCTACAGGAGGATACGGCTTGGAAGTTGGTTGTTCCTTTTGAGGACCGGAACGCCATCTTGTCTAAGGAACACGAGTCGAATGTTTCTTGTCATCCAGGGGTTTTTAGAACATACAAAAAAATTCAACTCCATTATTTTTGGCCTGGTATGTATAGCGATGTAAAGAAATTTGTTAGTAAATGTTAGACGTGCAAAGCACATAAAGTAAATACATCGGCGCCGGCTGGAATTTCTACCAATCCAAAATTAGTCAACAGACCGATGCAAATGTTGTCTATTGACCTTGTAGGACCTCTTCCACGCAGTTACGCTGGATTTATGTACATTCTATCGGTTGTTGACGTTTTTTCCAAATATACTTGGATTTTTCCCCTTAGAAATGCAACCACCAAAAGCATCGTTAAAAACGTTGAACAATTTATTTTTCTTGTACACGGCGTTCCACAAACCTTTGTGTGTGACAATGGTAAACAATTTGTTTCTAAGGAATTCAAACAATTATTAATTAATTATAATGTTCCTATGCCTTATTACAACGCTTATTACACCCCGCAAAATAATGTCGTTGAACGTTATAACCAAACTATTGGAACTGCGTTATCTATTTTGACCGAATCTGACCAACGTAATTGGTCTAGATTTCTGCCACAGATTCAATCAGCTCTAAATAATACGGTTAATTTTGCTACAGGTTTCACGCCTTTCTTCCTTATGCATGGAAGAGAACAAATCATTGACGGTAAATTTCACAACATTAATGTTTCTTCTAGTGTCGCGGACTCTACCTTAGAAAAATCTAGAGGCGAATTTGCTAAGAAATTGGAAGAATTAGCTTTTATTTACGATCAAGTTTCGAATGCGCTGTTGCAAGCTTTTAAAAAGAATGCTCATCACTATAACTTGCGCCGTAAGTCGGTGATATATGAAGTTGGTGATGTCGTCTGGAGGAAAAATTTCGTCCAATCTAGTGGTCCAGATTATTTTTCTCATAAACTGGCGCCTAGATTTGTTCGCAATATCATTAAAGGTAAAATCTCAGATTTAGTCTACACCTTGGCGGATATGCAAGGGAAAGTTGTGGGAAATTTTCATGTCAAAGATATTGTTCGCTTGGACTAATTGATATTATAATTTTTTAATTTTATTTTAAAACAGGAAACCAATGTGGTGATGTGCAGGATTACCGACCCTTCACGTCATTTCATTTGTTTCTTTGTGTGATTATTCTGCTCACGTGTCTTGAAGTTTGGTACCTTTGAGGCATGTGCTCAGAATGAGCACTACGTTCTAGTTTTTTGACGATAAATACATTATTTACCCTCGTTTAGCTAGAATCTGATCCTCTGATCAGTGGCGCCCAAAATTTTATGTTTAATTTGTATTGTGTCTATTGACCTTAACTTTTAGAAAACTTTATAGTTAGCTACATTTCTTTTAAAATTAAGAGAGTATTCTATACTGCAGACTTTCGTCTTTGTTTTTTACAACTAATATATAATATTATAACATACGATTCGTCACATCTCGATAGTATTATGAATATTGTTATTGTCATTTGCCTTAGAGTTAAGCCAGTGACCTTCCTCAAGTACTTTGGAATTGTATCACTTTTGTTTTTTTCTTTTGTTTTAAAGCTCCCAAGCTCCCTTACCTTTCCAAAGAATTTGAAGAAGACTATTCTCAAATTTTGGCGTATGGGTAAGTTTGAGAAACTTTCCAATGCACGAAATTTGTTCTTGTTAATATTGTTGTTTGTACTTGCTAATTTTAAGTTTAGTTTTAAGATAATATAAGACTATTTTTTTTATGTATAAATTCAAAAGAAAGTAATGCTTCGGCATACTTCTTATTAAGAATTTTCAAAATGAAAATTTGAACTCTACCCAATCATGAGAGAGCTTATAATATGTATACATTTTAGTTTTAAGTATATTCCTTGAAATTATGACTTACTGCTAATACCAGTGTTTTACTTTGCAAGTGTATTCCTAGGGTCAATCAAATGATTTTGATTGTACTTCCCCTTAATAGTGTCGTCTATCTTTGAGATAAGATCGATCACCAAAGAACATGATAAGTTTTGCTTGTTTATGTACAACAATATTTCCCCGAGCAGTGTAAATTGTAAATAATTTTTTTTATTATTCTTTTTGCATTGGTTCAAGTTTACATTTGTTGGTTCACTATGTTATAGCTAGGTATTTTGATAATTTTGTAATTCCTAAGCTTTAAGCCTAACATTCTAGACTCTGTTTTGCTTTTCTTTGTGTTCCTAACTATATCCTTTATCACCACCTTTGTAGACAGGTTTATTTTTCTATTTTTGAATATCCTGATCTAAATTTTTTTGGAAAATAGGTTTTTTGTATATGTAAACCCTACTTTAACCACTTTGATAGATAGGTTTTTTCTTTCGTAATTGTAAATCCTAATCTGAAAAATAACTTTGATAGATAGGTAATTGATGTGTAATCCCTATTCTAACCACTTATACTTTTAGTAGACAGTTTTTATAACTCGTTCTAACTAAGTCAATAATACATAGGTATTATATATACATTTTTTGATGCGACCTGTTGGACCTAGGTAGATAGAATAGTTACCTTTTCGCTATTAATAAATAGCCTAAATTCAGTGAAGTGAGGGATGGTTGACCACCCTAAAGTGAAGCCTTTTTAATGGCAAAATTTCCTGCTGAAGGAAAAGTGATGCCTCGTGCATACCTATTTGTTTTTATGCTGTTCTCTATTTATGCTAATTTTCTTCTCTTTTAAGGTATTTCTCTTGTTAAAGATGACACGAGAATGGAAGGGTTCGGGCGACAGCCAGTTCCAGCAGCACCCAGTGTCATCAATGCTGTAGGTGCTTGTGGACCACCTATTCTCGTGCTATTTTTTTGTTGTTATTGCATTGTTCATGTCTGTAAACTTAAGTGACTTAGTTTTAAGTTTATGTTTCTTGGTAACTAAATATTAATTTAATTTTTTTTTAAATACCTGTTGGACTTATCTTTAGTTAGTTAGTTTGTTCAGTTTTACGGGCGTGGTTTTCTTGTTTGAGGGCAAACATTTTCGCGGGAAGGGGGGAATTGTCACGATAATATTTATTTCGATTAAATAAATATTGTCTTGACCTATTTAATTTTAAACTCACCTGGCCGCTGTCGTTTTATTATGATCGCCGTAAAGATTAAACCGCTAGCGGCTAGCGCCATCTATTTCCGGCGGGATTTTTTGAATTTGCTTCGCCTGGGAGCGGGAGTCAATTCGACCAGTCACTTAAGATAGAGTTTTGTGGATTTTTTAATATGGGATAAACCCTTTTTGATAAAGTTATTTCGAACCGCGAGCCGGATCCTGATGTTTGATCGAATACAAAACACGACCCATTGTAGTGAATCGGGCTTTATCGGTCGCCGGTTTTTGTGACCTTCACGTGGAAAAACCATGACTTTGTTGGAGAATATCTTTTTAATCCTGTCTCGGATGGCGACGTTATTTGCGGGAAAGCACCTTGATGGCCTTGCTTGGCCGCTGCTACCCGTATTTCTGTTTTGACGAATTCTCGGCGGACATAATGGATGAAGGCACCTTCTGGAACTTGACAAATCTCAGGGTACCTTGGTGCGCTCAGCCGAGGACCTGATCGAGGGCGTGGAACCTGCTGCCTGACAAAGGGAAGGGGCCTGGTTTGCAGAAGTGTCTCCTAGAGTCTTCTTACTTTTCTTCGTATTTTCTCGAGTTTACGGCTTGCAGCCCATCGGCGCGCAAAGTGATATCTATTAAAGTGCTTCCGGGATATAGTAGTAAATTAGAATTGGTCCAACAGGTATGTTCTGTCACGATAATATTTGGAGTCCCTTGGAGGGCATGAATACCCATCTTTCTTGTTCTTCTATCTTTCAAAATATAGGTGATATTGTTATTTGCTATATTTGCTATTTCTTTTATTTATCACAAAATACCCGAAGATAAAAAAAACTGTATTTCCCATCCCACAAGCTTGAGGGAGAGTCCGTTGCTCTGCCGAGAATTGCACGTTACAGTTTACATAAACTTTTTGCTTTTATCGTGGCGCTTTTAACCGCATTTTATATGCACTGTGATTGTACCAATATATATAAGTAGAACGATCTTACGAATATTTTTTATTTCATTAGTTTTAGTTTCGAGTCAATAAATGTCACAAATTATAAACTTTTGCAGAATATCGTTAATTATCGGAAGCATGGAATATAATTTCCGTTGTAAACTTATAAAACCTGATACCAATGCAGCAATCAAACATGTTTATAAGACCTGCCTTTTAGAATAGTATTTTAGGCACAATCAGGTTGCTTCGCACTACGAATGATAAACCCGCTGTAATTGCGTCCAACAGAACTGGCAGACCTAAAAGCGCAACTGTCAGCCTAATGGCACGAGTATTTATTTTGGTTACTGATTTAAGTGCACTATTCCAAAATAATTTTACGCTAGAGTGAAAATGATTTTCATAGTGCCACATTCACTGTCATTCAGGCCAGCGCATTAATATTTTCTGATAGATCATTAATTTACCAAAATATTAAACCAACATGTTATTTTATAATGTCTGGAGTATTATCTGCAGTTGTATTATAATATAGAGTGGATATTTGGATGAATGAAATGCTTTGTTAGATTTGGGCAGTGATGTTGGTAATAAAAACAGGCGGCGAAGAAGAAAGCAAAATACATACTACAAATCCAATCATACAGCTGACCAAATAAACCTATAATTCTTGTGCGACTTCCCCAGTATATGCATATTTCTATGTTAGTTTTCAGGGCCCTAGATAACGTAAACCAATTCAGTTCATTAAAAAAATATCTTGTACTATATTCTACATAACGAGCAAATATTAATCAAACCAAGCATTAAAATCCAAACTAGCTTTGCCTGTTGCAGAGGCAACCAAGGGGTTAAACACTACGCGATTTGACGTGTGAACGCGGATGAAGCGAAGAGTGTGTGTTAAATAAAATAGGTAAAGAAAAAAACGATGTTTGTAATTTGTTACCCGTAACGTATAATTTACTGTTGCAAAGACTCCTACCATTGTGCCACTTTGGTCGCCGACACTTTTAAAACGTCCCAGGAGCTTACCGCTCAATTCAGTACTGAACCAATCCAGCCGCCCGACTCAGGGCGTTCAGTATTTCATTTAATTTAAATTAGAAAAACCAATAGAGCCTAAAAGGGTCTTCGGAGTTTATCGTTCAATTTTTTCAGTCAGCCCTTCGGTTTGTGTAGGTCGAGACGCGTAATTTGATATCCATCTCGGGTACTGTAGGGTGTAATTTAAAAAAAAAAAAATTTTGGATTTTGAAAAAAAAATTTTGGACTTTGGAAATTTTTTAATTTTCAAAAAAAAAATTTTTGGATTTTGTAAATTTTTGAATTTTCAAAAAAAAATTTTTTGAGTTTTGGAAATTTTTTAATTTTGGAAAAATAAAATTTTTGTCTTGGAAATTTTTGAACTGAAAGTAATTTTTCAAAAAACGGCGCTATAAAAATGTATTAATCAAAAATTTTAGAGACAAACTAAACCCAACTGGGGATACCGTAGTCTCACTGACTCCAGACGGCAGTAGTTGAGACTCTTGTGCGGTATTCACATTGAAATTTAATTTAAAATGTATGAACCCGTACAGTATTCAAAAGGTACCCACACCATTTGGCAAAAAAAAATTGGACCATCTTTATTTAAATTTACTCATTTTATTAGAAATGTTCAGAATAAATATCCGAGTAGGACGTTGTCAAAAAAAAATTCGAGTGCAGCTTACTGTAGTTTTTCAAAAAACGGCGCTATAAAAATGTATTATTCAGAATTTTTCAGAAACTAAAACTAAACCCAACTGGGGACGCCGTAGTCGCACTGACTCCGGACGGCAGTAATTGGGACTCTTGTGCGGTTTTCACATTGAAATTTAATGTAAAATGTACCAACGATTAGTTCCCGTACAGTATCCAAAAGGTACCTACACCATTTCGCAAAAAAAATTGGACCATCTTTATTTAAATTTACTCATTTTTTTAGAAATGTTCAGAATATATACTATCCGAGTAGGTACCTACGTACGTTGTCAAAAAAAATTCGAGTGCAGTTTACACGCGGTAGAAGTGAAACTTTTCCAAAACAATCTCAACTAATACTTGAAAAGTGAGGTCTAAGTTGTCCAGTAAATAAATGTATTCTCTGTTAAATTTTACTCTTGCGTGTTATGTGCTCCTGGTAGATTTTCAATATTGTACCTCACCCTTTTTGTCATTTTTCACAAAAACGGCCCTATAAAAATATAATTTTCAAAATTATTGTATACCCATTTTTATGAGGTGTTGCTCATCCAACGAATGGTTCCCGGGGCGGCAGTGCCAATGCCCGCCTCTAACGTTGAATAATTATCATAAATAAGCTAAATACAAAAAAGCGTTACGTAACCATAATATTTAAAAAAAATAAATCCCTTAAATATCTAGGCTAAAGACGAAGGTAGCGCAACACGGCATAACAGCTCAAAAAATAATTACAAAAGAAATTATCCTTTCAACTTCAAATAATTTCATTACAAATTTCCAAAAAAAAAAACATATATTTCCCATATGATGATTCCGAGTTGTTATGTGCAGGTACCTACCTACTCAGATTCTCAGTTGGTACACCTGCACATACGTAAAAAAAAACACGCCATTAAAATGTATATTCAGAATTTTTTTATCAAATAATCATTTCAATGAAAAAGAGTTCGCAAAGTATTTAATAATACGAATCCTAATGCATCGGAGCCCATTTATCGGGTACCTACTTAGTTCGTCATTCGCAGACGTACAATATTCTGCAATTATATTTTCATCGCTGGCAAGACCGAAACGAAATAATGTAGTCACCACCTCGAGCACGGCCTGAAAATCGACTGTCGCCATGTTGTTTTTAACGTTTTCCATACAAACAACGCTGTCCTGGCCCGACTGAAAACTTTAGTTGGCGAAGGCAAAGCTCTCCGCCATTTGTAAAATTTCAGAATCGAGTGTTCCCAGGTGTGAGAAAATTTACCCAACCTGAATTTATTTGTAAGAAAATTAGGTGTTCTACTGGCCAGCTAAATTATGCACCCTCGAGAAAAGTGCGATTTTGCGAAACGTCAGAAAATATCATTTTTCCGCGCGCTATCGTGTAACATTTTGAACGGTGACCGACATATTTGTCGATTTTAAAAGCTTCCTTAACTTCTGTTCTTCGTATTTATCGAAAAACATCTCGGCCGGAATGCGACTTTTCGACGATAACTCGAACCGCGTGTCGTACCTGTAAAATGTCATTTTGTATCAGAATCGCCATTAAAATATACGAATAAATTTCTAGCAAATTGCATTTTGTATGGAAAAAAAAACTCCGCGGATTCCTTCGCAGAAGTCTTGCCAAAATGGTCTCTGCGGTCGGTGAAACTGGATAGGCAGAGAGGTCGATTTTCGCTTGAGGCGGGGGGGGGGGGGGGGTACTGAAAGTCAAATCAAGCGAAAGCGATCCTTAGGGTGGGCGAACTTAAGGGGCGGCAAGGTCGTCTTTTGCCTGTATGACCCATGTGAGTTTTTCGAAAAACTGTGCATTAATTTAAAATCCAAATAGCGCCGTTTTCGTTACACCTCAAGGGCGCTATACAAATAAATATATAAATAAATCAATATGACTGGCTTACAACTAAGATTTATAATTATAATAAGTGATCCGAATCTTATAGCTAGTGACTTACGACTAAGACTTAAAACTAGAGACTTACATTTATTTACATTTACAACTTTGACTTAAAGTTAGAGATCTACAACTAACGTGCAGGTACTTAAATTTAAAAATATTTGTTTTGGGTTTTGCCAGGGTTTTCAGTGATATCATTAAAACAAAACAACAAATAAACCACGTAGGTATAAGTACAATCCGGACATGAAGTTATTGCGGTGAGTAGAAGCAATTTGAGGATTTTATATATATTGTGTACTCTTTTCTAATGTTGTTGGCACCAGAAGAAGACGGAAGTTCTTTTATAATATACTAGCTTTTCCCCGCGGCTTCGCTCGCATGGTATTACGGGAAATTACTGTAGCGCTTGAACTTATCAATTATCCCCCCTTCTCCTCACCCCCAACCCTCCCGCATTCCATACATTCATTCCCTTACATTCAGTTTTCAAACATCTCGCCTGCCACCTAAATTTCATAAAGCTATAGCTCAAAGAAAAAAAGAATTATCCAATTTTGTTAATTCGTTCGGAATTTATGCGCTTACAAACATTTCGGATGTTTATTTTTAATTAAATATTTGGAAGTTTGTTAATATAATTAAAAAATTACACTATTTATTATTCAGTCTTTATAATCGTTACGAATTATATTTTTAATGTAGGAACTCTTATCTGACATTTATTGCAAAACAGAAGCTTGTCCAAAAAAAAAACGAATTCTGATATTTGAATTTTCTGCAGTAGTAGCTGACCAGTAGACTGAGTATCTACCAGCATAGAGCCCAAAAATATATCAACATTGTTTCCATAGAAAAGATTTTTTTCTGACGTTAGCAAAAACTCGCTTTTGTTAGCGACAGAAAACGTATAACAAATATAATATATTAATATTTATAATTTCATAACGCCAGAGCTTACCATCATACACAACCTGTAGTCTGCGCATATAATTTAGCTTTATATTGGTGAAAGAATTATTAAAGTCTTTATATTGTGTTATGCGTGAAAAGGTCATAAACGAACTCGAGCAGTTTCGCATTTATAATATTAGTATGGATTACAATTTTATAACACTGGTATAAAAATGATCTTAATGGGTTGGCTTGATTAATATGATAAAAATAAAACGATGTATCATTTACGAATATTAAGATTTAATATTGTTAACGAATTCAACTAAACATACAGCAACAATAGGTGTGAAAAAAATGGATAACTAACACGCATTGAAGTTTGCGTTTAAGTACATTTAAAAGTACTATATTTTAACATTTTTAGAAGAAATGGTACTTCAAGTAAATAAACATTAAAAGTATATATAGAACAGAAAAAAATCATAATAACGTTTATAGTAAATTATTCCAAACATTTTTAAAAAATGACAAGATACATTAAGAAATTATACAAAAAATATAAAGCCATGGATACATTTTTGTTTTGGAGCGGCTTCATTTTTATTGGCTATTGTTGTTTCTATTTTATGAAAAAAGGAGGTTACATTTTATCATCAACACAGTGTGATTTTAAAAAGGGATCAAACGAAATTCCATCATCTTTTTAAGTATCTGAACATGATTCACAGATTGTCTGGAAGCTGTGAACATGAGGAAGTCATCACCGATTGGTGGTCATAAGTGTGTGCTGGCCATTTGGAGGAGTTACCGCTTTGGATGTTGTTGGTTAGTGGGCCATTTGTTCTGCTGATAGAGTTGAGCATTGCACTGAGCACTGACTAACACGTCATTTGCAACCGACCGGGTGCATCGTGGCGCCGGAATTAACACGTTGAACGGATGGATATGTTCGTAATGTTGGATGTATACGGATTAACCAGTTTTGTACATCATCAGTCAAATGTAAAATTATATTTTTACTGCTGCTTTTTCACTATTTCCAACTATTTTTAGAATGAAATTGTATGATTTTACTTCAGTGAAGTCTGGTTTAATATACAATATACATACTTTATTCATTAGGTACATAAGTCCATTTGGGTTTAAGTGTTTTTTTTATTACGTCACGATTAAGTTCAGTTATCTAAGCTCTAAGCGAAACAGTTGTTTAACTTATTACACGCTGTATAATTATGTAGTAATTCGTTAGATGTTTACTTGAACAATGGATCTATTGTGAACTCTATTTGTAAATTTTGAGGGAAATGATTTTTATTTTTAATTTCATGGTAGACAATTTTTTGATAGGGTCTCGAAAGGTTGTATTTGGCTTTGAAAAATGTAAATTATTTAAAAAAAATACTTATTTAATAAAGTGATTTTCCATCTAAAATGTGCCAATTAATAGATTTGAAGTGACATTAAGAGGGAATAATCGTACACAACCGGAAATATTTTTTTATAAAGAAATTCTAGATGTATCCACTCTTTTCCACAAATTTTTTATTTTTTTTTTAAATATAAAGATTTCGAAAGATTGTTATTGTATCTAGTAAAGTTAATTTTAAAATTTTGAAAAATAATGTTCATTTTTATTATAATAAGGTCATATCTTTGGTCGCTGGCAGATTTGTTAAATTTTAAAACAAAATGTTGTATTATATAACACGCATTTCAACTCATATAATCAAATAGTAAAATAAATAAATAAATTTCAATAAATACAATTTACGTTGCCAAACATTACACATTTATATTTCTATATTATATTAAAGAAAAAAAACATTGTAATAAGATTCTAAATTTCCAAACGTCGTCATTTTCTATTATTGAATATTCATTTTATTGCATAAATATTGTTATAAACATTATAAAAGATCACAAAATAATTAACAAAAACAACATTATTATATTACATTATGTTTTTAACAATAATTTCATAACCACACCTTCAATAACATTTTTTTGTTTACTTAAACATGCATATTACTGTGTACTATATCTCACATTCATAAATATAAAAACAGTTTTTAAAAAAATCTTAAAATATGATAAATATTCTGAAATAACACTAGATGTGAACATACAGTTTATTTTATATTTTTTAAGTCTTTATAAAAAAGTATTTGTAGCAATTAGTTCTAGATTCAATCACTTTTATATTGTTAAATATTTAAAATTAAACTCTTCAATCTATAATCACAATACTTCTGTTGTTAAACAAAACCAGAAAATAATCTATTCTCAAGGGCTGAAAACTGCAAAAGATATTAATTATTGTTCAGGTTTCTCAAATGGAGTCATTTTATATTGCTCTCTTTTCATGTTTACTGGACAGATAATAAGAATACGTGTTAATTGTATTATTTATGTACGGGATTTAATGAACCTAATAAAAATATTAAATTTTATTGTTTTACACAAAAATGAAATATATGTAATATTATTTAATGCTAAATGCATGGAAAACCATTTTGTATCAATATATTATACCATCTGCTATTACATTAAGAAAAATAATTGTGGTATCTCTGATAAAAACAAGTATGTAATTATATCAAGTACAAATTTGAACCTCACACTGCATTATATAGATATATTTATTATAGAAATATTTCAATGTGTAAAATCAACCAAACCCGTATTAGAAACTTATTGTATTGCATCAAATTTAACTACGAATTAAATGGCGCAGAATAATTTTTCGTATATTGATAATGATAACGAAATAGAATGTAGTACAGTAAATAATTTAGAAGTTTGGATAAAAAAACAAAGCATAAATGCTTCTGATAATCTTGTTTGTATTCAATTAAATATAAGATCTATACAAAAATATTGGGATGTATTGCATGTATATTTATTAAATAGTTTGAAGCATATTGACATTCTAATGCTATGTGAAACATCTGTTCAAACTGAAAGTACGAGTATGTACAATATTCCCGGATATAATGCATATAACTACTGCAGGACTGATAAGTCAGGAGGAGGTATTATATTGTATATAAGAAACAAATTTGAATTTAGACCAAAATCGTTCCAATCACAACATTTTGAAAATATAACAGGAAAGCTCATACTCCAGGACGAAACTAAAGTTAATATAATAGCCATCTATAGACCTCCTAATCTCAGTAAATCTTCATTTCTAACGGAATTATCAGCACATCTTGATACAATTAATAGTAAGGAAAATATTATCTTACTCGGAGATCTAAATCTAAATTTACTAAATGACCAAGATTATATCATAACTTCGTATGAAAACTTACTTACTAACCATTATTTAACTAAATGCATCAATATAGTAACCAGAGAAGCTGTATTAAATGGACAAATAACTCGCACTTGTATTGACCATATATTTGCTAAATTTAGAGGCAAGAAAATAACTGCTTGCGTCTGCGAAAATAATATTGCTGATCATTTTATCACTGCTATTAATATAAAATCTCATAAACGTCCGATAAACTTTGCAAATAAGTATGTTCAAATCATCTCACAAAAGGCTATTGATAGATATATCAGAGATTATAACTGGAGTAAACTTATAGAGGAGAAGGATTGTATTCTATTATATGAAAAAATAAAATCTTTATTTAAAAATTTTTACAATAGTAGTTCAAAAACGATAGTGCAAAAACCGAAAACACGACCTTATGCAATAAATGAATGGGTAAGCAGTGAATTATTATGTAATATAAATAAAAGGGATAAACTATATAAAAAATGGAAAAGTACACCAACAAACAAAACATATGAAACAGAATACAAAAAAACACGAAACCTTGTCAATAAACTTATAAATAAAGATAAAACTAAATTCTATAATAATAAATTTAAAACCTGTTTTAATGATACAAAAAAAACCTGGGATGAGATAAATAATATTTTAGGACGTAAACCCAAAAACGATTGTGATGAAACTATAATACGATACATGTTAAAAGATAGAACTGAGGATTCTGTGTCAAATGATTTTGTGAATTACTTCTCGGATAGCATCAGCAACATGTTACATAAATGCAATCACAAAGCTTCTAATATAGTACTGGAAGAACTACCTCATAGTTTATATATACCAAGAGCAACTATAACTGATATTGAAAATATCGTTAAAAAAATGAAAAACTCTAAAAGCACAGGTATTGACAATATAAGAATGTTTGATTTAAAAAGAAATATAAAAACTCTTGGGCCAATAATAACTCATTTAATCAATATGATAATAAAGCAAGCAAAAATTCCACAAGAATTTAAATGTAGTATCACTAGACCAATATTTAAAGGTGGAAAACACATTGAACTGGGAAATTATAGGCCAATTAGTATTCTACCAGCATTAGAAAAAATTCTTGAAAAATTTTTATCAAATAAATTAAATAATTACATTGAAAAATTCGCTATCATAGATCCAAATCAATATGGCTTCCAAAGAAAAAAAAACACTGAAAAACTACTGCAAGATTTTTCCAATTATATAAATAATCAGTTAAATAATAAATTACATGTTATTGTTTTATTTATCGACAACTCTAAAGCTTTTGACACAATAAACTCTTTAAAAATGCTAAAAACTCTAGAAAAAATTGGAATAAGAGGAAATTTGTTAAATTTATTTAAAGATTATCTTACAGATAGAAAAATATGTACCAAAATAAATAATACATTTAGTAAAACAAAAAATATATCTGCAGGAGTTCCACAAGGTTCCATATTGGGACCTACACTATATATAATCTATGTAACTATAATGAAAAAACTTTTCTCTTTTGTAAAACATTTTGTATTCGCAGATGATACGGCATTGGTCATATCACACAAAGATCTAAAAATTGCAATTGAACTCTTACAAATTGACTTTAATCAACTCTGTAAATGGTCACATGATGCAGGGCTTTTAATAAATGCTAAAAAAACTAAAGTAATGCATATAAGATCACCAAATGCCAAATTTCAATTTAATCCTAATATTATTTCTCATAACTTTAATTGCATCCACAAAAATATTCAAATTAACTGTAATTGTGAAAGCTTAGAATTAGTTACTGAATATGTGTATCTTGGTGTTACAGTAGATTGTTTTTTTAAATGGGACAAACATATTAAAATAACCTGCAAAAGACTCAGATCAATTGCTAGCAGAATGTACACATTAAATTTTTTCCTATCAATTGATACACTTAAAATAATTTATATGTCACTAGCAGAATCAATAATAAGATATGGGTTAACAATATGGGGAAATACTACTGTAACCAACCTGAAACAGGTACAAGTTGCACAAAACGCAATTGTAAAATTATTAGTTGTCCCTAACATTTTCAAACAAAGACACAATACTCCGTTGCTGTTTCAGAGTGCAAAAATTTTACCTGTGAAGGCAATACTATGGTATAAAATTATAATTCAGCATATATTTACCCCGCAGCATAAAGAGAAACTAGATCATAAATATAGCACTAGATTCACGCGTAACGACGGGTTAATAGTTCCGAAATTCAATAATAAGTACGGACAGAGAACGTTTGAATACAACATACCGAAGATATTTAATTTATTACCTGACAATATAAAGCAACTTAATTCTATGAATAAGGTTAAATATATGCTGAAAAATTGGTTATCGCAAAAAGAATATTTATATTTATGAAAAAATGTATGAAAAAAATGTTGAATCTGTAGAAATAAGATGTTAATTATAACTCTTAAAATATATTTGTAATGGAACCATAAGCACCTGCTGACAAGCCAATGCTATTGGCTTAGCAGGACTTGTTTGTTGATATTTAAAATTAAATTAAATAAATAAATTATAAAAAAAAAAAAAAAAAAAAAAAAAAATCAATAAATTTTCTAAGAAAGCTACTTTTCAGAATTTTTATTTAAGTTCAAATAAAATTGTTAAAAAAATCCGCGCACGTGTTTTGTGACGAAAATACTTCAGTTTGTCTGCTTATTTACGGTCTTACACACCAATATATTTTCGATTTTTTTTACACTCATTTTGCTTAGACATTATTGGAAAATTACAATTTTTTTTTTATGAATACCGCACAACAGTCCCAACTGCTCCCGTCTGGAGCCAGTGAGACTATGACATCCCCAATTGTGGTATGTTGTGAGGCTGAAGGTAGTGGGGAGGGGAATGAGATGGGGAAAAGGAAGGTGGGATGTACCTGGCTATTCAGACCTAGTCACCAAACACGGCTAAAGCATTTTCAAGCAACGTTTCAATTCTGAATGGTGGTCTTACACCAGGGCGATACTGAGAGTATCTTCCACTCTGGAACATGCCGCAAATATACTATATATTATATTAAATGAATAAATTGTGAATTAACATAAATCAATCAAATAAAATTTATTTGCCACGCCGGGATTCGATCCCGCGACCTTCGGAATGCGAGTCAAGAGCCTTACTTATGAACAAAAAATAATTATGAAAGGTACGGGATTTTAATAACTTTATCGTCCCGCGTTTTACCATTTTTATTGCTAACTTGAATGTAGGTTTATAATAAAGCAAATTTTAAATGAAATAAAATCGATGTTGATTCAATTCGTTAAAAATGCTGGTATGGAGAATAATCAATCTTTCTCATCGAAACCGCCCTGTTCAGTTGCAAAGGTACGATCGCAAGATCGTCTATCGACGAAATTTGAATTCTCGGCCCCTGGTTAATAAATGGATCTCAATAGATAATACATATTTTTGTAATGTAATTTGTTTTGTTTTTCGAAAAGGCGAAAGTCTTATTGCTGTCTATATTCTTTCTTTATATTCCATATTCTTCTGCTTTCTCTATTATCGTAAACTCTACCAAGTAACGTTTTTTGAAACAAAACAGAACAGGGCCCATAATATATAATAATATGATGACACAGCCTGAAATATTCTGGCTCCAAATAGGTTAACGACACACTACAACTGACAACTCACTCACTACCACTACCACTGGAGCCAGACACATAAATACGTTCCCAAGTGGACCGCGAAAGCTCCGCCGGTTGAAGCTTCTCTCGGACATAAACTAACGGCCAGTTCGTAATGCAGAATGAATTTATGCGGAATATGGAGCCAGTTTATCGGGCGTTTGCTGTTGCTCTCATCCGCTACAATTTCAATTCAATTTGGATTAAATCTATTCTCATATGAGCCGCTCCAGTAGATTAGGGTAGAATGTATTATCTAGCGTTTGCAATTTTATTACGACTTCGATCTGTTTTTATCTATTTCTATCTGTAAATATAGTTTATGCAACATCAACAAGTTGTAACCGTACTGGCTGTGCAAGTTTGTTGTGATTATTCTAAATAATGATTACTCAATTTGGGAGGCGGGAATGGGTACCGCCGCCCCGGGAACCTTTATTGGATAACCAACACCTCTACCATAGGTCACCCCAAGTGGTTCGCTACGTTTGGTGATTTAGCAGGGGTGCCCGGGTTCATGGGGTGAGGTTTGTCTAGGTCTTGGAGGCGGATGACCAGGATACATTGAACCCCAGAACCCACCCCTTAAATCCTTTTCCTTCCCAGAACTCTCCTCCATTCCCTTCCTTAAAAAACCTTCCACACAGCATCCCCAAAGGCTTCCTCAGGGCCTCCTGTGTGGAGCTCATGTAAAAAAAAACAAACTCCGGTTTCACAACAACCACGGTGACATTTTATTAGACTGAAATTACTCTTTGTAATGGTGACGAGTGTATGGACTACCAGGAGGCGATGATGCGGCCTTTCGTAATGTTGAAATCTCTGCCTGACTTTGAGACGAACTCTTGTCCTGTATCAATAATTGAAGAAATAACGAACTTCCTTACCAACTAGTTATTTGCTATGTCACCAGAGCCATCTATACAAGTGACAGAAACTAATATCTCAAATATCATATCGCGTTTGGGTCCCACCCGGGCGTCGCGTGTTTGATTCCTTAACTGGCTAAGTCCTCCATCACCACACAAGCAACATTTTCGGCTTTCTGTGGTGGCATTAGGAGATTTTCAAATATTGTCGGGTTATTCGTAACCCGGAAATATTTGTCTTTCTTTTAAAAAGAAAAAAAAAATATATATCACAGCTATTTCAATAGTCAGACTAATTGAAGTCATAATTATATGATGCAAGTTGATGAAGAAGGAAGTCGGTGACGTTCTGACATGATTAAGTGAATCAACTACTCGGGTCGCGTCACGAGAAAATGTCAAAAAATTAAAAAAAGAAATACAAATTTCAAACATATAAGTATTAGTAAATTAAAATAAAATAATTATACGTAGGTAAGTACCTACATATTTTCCGAATTATTCTTCACACAAACAGTTCCAATTTTCAAATGACACTTAAAATCAAAAGAATTTGAGTTACCTACGTGAAAAATTTCATGCAGGAATAACTAACATTTCAAGGAAAGAATCGAAATTTGTATTTTTCATAATATGAAAGGATGCAAAAATTTGACTAATACCTAGTTTATTTCACATCCTTTCCTGAATACACTTATAAGTACCTACCTATTAAGTGTTTTATCTGTAATATAAGAAGTTATAATTTTATGCTCGTTGAATCTGCTTAATGCTTGGTTCACACTGAGCTATATATCTGCGAGCAGATATCTGTCGATTCGCGAGCGCTTATCTTTTGTCCTTTCACACGAGGCTATCAAATATTTCTTCCTGTGGTAGAAGAGGGGGTCAGTCGAATTAGGGAGCGGCAACGGAACGCATATTTTTTTGTACTGAAATCTGTCAACTTTACATCTGTCATCCACGGGTCTAGGCAGCTCCGTAATTACAATGACCCCCTCTCCTGTTTTAGTCGGAGAAGGGGAGAGTTATCTTCTGGGATATCGCGTCTGGAGCGGTTACGTCTGAGATGTGTATTGTCTATAATTGATCTGCGCTTAAAAACGCTTAGGTGTGAACGGTCTGAAGGGATTGTATGGAGAGCGTTATTTGGCGTGCTATGATCTTTTATATTTGATAGCTGAGTGTGAACCAGCTCTAATAGATTAGAGAAATGTTAGCAAGCGACTGGAGGTCCGACTTGGCAATTTATAACTTAGTGTTGATTTACGAGAGCATTAAGTTAAGCGTAACGAATCAATTTAATGATTCAAAAGAGTGAATACAACCACGAATATTCCACCTTCCAACTATAAATTTAAATAAAACGGAATCTCGCTATGTTCACTTTACTACCGTATTCCAGGGACCTGATCAACCCCGTTCACCCCCTTCCCCGTTTTCGCCCGCCGCCCTTAACATGTTTATGGCATCCAAGAGGCCACATAAAATAATTCATCACTTCTTGTTCTCGTACATACTTGATAGTAAGTACTCATAATATAGTCGAGTCGTAAACAAAGTGGATTATAACCATCGTTATTCCTTACCCGGCTGAATTAAAGTTTATTTAAATATAAAACAAATCATCCCGTGCTCCATGAAGGCAGACAGAGTAAATATGACAAAAGTTGCGAGTTTTGAGAGTGTCCCTTTGAATGTGTGTTTGTGGCGTTTGTGCATGGCCGAATTACGAAGGAGAAGTTCAAAAGAGAAATGAATGGTGAATGGAGAAAATCGTGTCAGGAGAATATATAATTTTATGCATAAGTAGATTGAAGAAGTCGGGGAGCTCTCAGGAAGATACAATCGAATCATCATATAAAGGATCAAATAGATCAAATCTTTGGGTCAAAATGTCAGTTTTACTAAGACCTTCCTAGCAAATTATCAAATATGTATCTCGGTTTGACAGTGTTCACGATTCTTTTACTGACTAGTTATACGCCAAAACATATTGATTTATCCCAAACATTTGGGATTTCATTCTCCAAAATTTGTTTTAACTATTTTTCAATATTGATAAACAATAATCAGGTTGAATGAATTGGCGCGATAGATTAGGATATGCCTGTCTCGACACAGGATATGCCTGTCTCGACACAGGTATATCCTAGTGAGACAGGCATCGACAAAAACCTAATGTAAACATACTATTTATAGATAAATAAAAAAATAAAAATAAAAATACTTCTTCAAAATTCGCAAATTCACTTTGTGGCGTCATTATTAATTTAATGAATAACAAATAACTTTGTGTACACCACTAGTTGATATTGTTAATCAAATAGTGGTGTACACAAAGTTATTTGTTATTCATTAAATAAATAAAAAAAACTGTTTATTTGAAATTCTTTTTAATAGTAACAAAAATTTGTATGATGTGTGTAACGACATTTGTGTGAAAAATCATCTTAATGGCGCTGTACAAATATATCGTTTATATTTCTATAATGCTGTATCTTTTTACATACTACTATACAGACTGACAAACTATTATAACAACTTATAGCTAAAGATTGCATCCACCGGTTTGTCGATCACTAATACAAAACTATTTGTACAATGCATTTGACCATTTTTTTTATCGAACACTTGAAAATGTGGCAGTTTTACGTGTATCTATAATGCACTCTAGAATTCGTAAATCGAATGCAATCATATTAACGACAAAAATATACAGATCTTTAACACTTGTTCAAACAGATTTCTTTTGTCTGTGTAAAAGTTTTCTTATCCAACTGTTGTACTAGTATCTTGTTCAAAGTCATGACACGCTCGTAAACTCCATTCTTTAGAATCTTCCGGACTCATTTCTTTTCTTTTTATTAATTCAACTTATCACAGATGGCTCTGCTGCAGCAGTACATACATTAGGTCACACGCCACACGTTGGTCTGTTCCTTAGCTTCTCGTCTTCTCAATCTTCCCATGGCCCATCCCGTGGTCCGTGGCTACATTACGAGGATCAGATATTCAAGCTACGTGGCTCGCTGCCAGAATCAATAAGTCTGACTACTGTCGAGACAAAAGAACATTAATGAACTTGACAACTTTTTTATTACGAAGCCTCCATTGCTTTCTTTCACTGTGCTTTATCCGAATCCAGTCTCATTTAATAATTAGTGATGCGCATAATTGAGACATCCATTTAGAAATTTGTAAATTAAATATTCGAAGCACTGATTCTAAAAGTTGCATAGAATTAGTATTTTTTTATTTAATTAAATGAAGATATTATGAGCGAAACTCAATCGAAAATCTGGAAACAGAAAAATCAGAAAAAGATATTTACACCTCTGGGACTCGAGTCCCAGAGGTGTAAATTAAATATTACAGTTTGAGGTTTTACTCATAAAAAGTTAAAATAAAAAATAATATTTTTTTTATTTATTATTTCAAGAATCCAAACATAAATCAGTGTTCAATCTCTAAATAAATAAATAAATAATAATAATATTTTTGTTAAATCAACAAAATACTTCTCAAACAAAATTATATACAACAAGGACATTCACAGACGTAATACAAGGACTTGCAAGGAAATCAGACTACAAAAAAAGGACAAAACGAATACGCAGAACAGTTTACTATACAAAGGGATGAAGTTATACAACACTCTACCAGAAACTTTAAAGGCCGCACCAATTGGAAAGTTCAAAATGTACTGTAGGAGATAGACATAGAACAAGAAAAAATATAGTTTGAAATATGAAATGAGATAATTAATTAGGAAATTGTAAACTTAAATGTACAATTTACTAAAATAAAACAAATAAATAAATAAAATAATATAACGCTAAAATAAAGTTCCCAATACGTTGTTTTAAACATCTATAAAATTAAATAAAAATAATGAACTTTATTTAAACAACTATTTTAATTTTAAAAAACATTATTTAACGTGTTTTCGAACCGACGGTTTAAAAAAAGTTAATTATTTTCATTTACTAAAACGATGCCACAAAGAATTTCTAATTATTATTGAAGAAGTCTATAAAACTGTCTGCGGACATTTAAAAAGATTTTAGAGTTGTCGACCCCACATTCACGAATGTAAAAAGTTGTATAAATCAAGAAAATAAAATCCGAAGCCCCTTTTCAATATTTTGCGAAACTATACCGCAGAGTTATTTCGGCTTGTTCAATACAGTCATAACGTGTAGAGGTTTATGAACGGCGCAACGCATTTTAGAATGTAAAAGGTACAAATTGAATTTTTTCATTTCGCCGGCCGCACCTGCCGCTCGTTTTTTGAACTATCTTTTAAAATATTTGATGGAATTTTCAACAGGTGTTAACGATTTATTCAGAATTTATTATATTTGTTTATTTACCCAAGCATTTGATTAAAAATACGAGAGCTTTAATAATATAAAGGGTGTGGTAAAATAAAGGCTGATGTAGGCATAATGAGTAAGATTAAGAAAGGGACACATAATGAGTAAGTTTATTTCACGTACTTTGAGGTTCCAGACCAGAGATGGCTGCCCAAGTCACTAGTGGGGCGCACTTACGATTTGTGCTGTTAGTAGTTGTACACTATTATAGTATCTGCAGTATTCTTGTTTTACTTCAATATGTAGACTAGACACCACCATTGGAATTATTTTAAGAAAGCATAAAGGCCGAGCTTCTGACGGAATAACAACGAATCAGAGATGGCGAAATTACCAACTCCAATAAACAAACAATTATAACTTTTAAGTGGCTGTCACTGTCATAAAGAGATTCTCGGGTATTACTGTCATCTCAATATCACCTGAAATACCACAAAAATGTCTTAAAAGATTATTGTTAAGCTATACATAAAAAAACATTAATTTTGCACAGTTATGAAGATGTTATAAAAAACTGCAACAGTTTTAGATTGATCGATAATAATTTGTTATGCGATCTAAATTCTTCATCTTTACTTCCTGAGGCTATGTTATCTCCACCCAATTTGTTCCACGTCTTCAAGCCTGGCCGTTCTTTCTTTGTTCCTCCTATTACGCAAGTCCGTTTGTTTGATTTCAGTGTAAATGCACCGGGGGCTAAGAGATATATCGTTGTCACGATTAACATTCTAGAACAAGTTCGAAGCAATTAACATTTCAACACGAACCTCATTTCGTTCGGCGCTATGCTTAATATCTTCCTTTACTTCAAATTGTGGTAAAAGAATTCACAATAATTTAAGATGTCCTCCCTTCCATATTGTGCCTTACAATTTATTGTTCTCATGCCCTGTTTTTAAAATGGCAACTTTGACCGCCCCTGCTGTTATCTCTGTGAATTTATTTGAATAGATTAATTCGCCTTTGTTTGAGGTAATTTTATGCTAAAATTTAACAGTATTTTTCGAGGGTAGCCCCACAAGCCTACTTTATAAAAATACGAACAATATGCCATTAAGGGTACGCCGTAAGTCTTAAGATTCATGTTTAGTTATATTTCCAGCCATTTTATCAGAATTTACGTGACTAACAAATTAATGTTTTTATTCCTTAAATTTGCCTATCTAATTCTTCTTTATAAAATTGTGTAAATTTATTTCAATTTTTCGTCCTAAAAACCATAACCTTTTCTTGGCCGAGATGTCTTTTTTCGAATAATGCAATGCACAAGAATAGTTTTAGTTCAAGAATAATTTCTAAGTCTTTTTATTATTATTTTACTATAGTAGTTTTTTAAAGCGCCATTATTTAAAAAAGACGTAATAAAAAGCACCGTTTTTATAATAGTTAGGTACAAGCGCAGACCCATGAAAAATCACGGGATGGTCACTTATATCTATTTCGTACTTATATCTCCTCGCAACATGTTCTACTATAATCACACGAGTGAGTGAGCAGGGACCGGTTCGGTCGTTTCCGGTCGTTCGGCGTTAGAGCGTTGGAGGTCAAATTGGACTAATTGGAAGTAAAAAAGAGGAAATAATATTTTCGCTTCGTGTCTCATCTAAATATAAATGGAGATAGTCTGAATTCTCCACAAATCAGTCCCAATTTTGAAAATCGCACAAAAGTAATTTTCTGTTAAAAATATTATAATGTAGGTAAGTAATTTATCGGTTTTTTGAATTCTCCAAACAAACACTTCCTATTTTGAAAATTAAACTTAAATTCAAAGTAAAACTTCAAGGGTTCATTCAGAGATTCAAACAGACTAACAACCGAATTTATTTTTATAACTGTAGGAAAATTCTTTGGTATAATCGATTACCGACAGCAGTTTCAATAATTTTCAATAAGTTACAAAGGTTCACAAGAATACAGACAAAACTGCTGTATTTGAGGATAGTGTCAGCTATTTATCATCAAAACTTTGGAATGAATTATCACTGTCCATTCGAATATCGACATCAAGTTGCAGTGCTTCAAGAAGCTCTGCGGCGAATGGTTGCTGACTGCACAGTCAACCGCACATCTTAACTAACTAAAACTAACTAACTACAGGCGTAGGCAGAGAGGACGGACCGCCAAACAACTCGGTCTTGGCACACACCACTTGCCTCGTTTACATTCATACATCGTCTCATACATGCTCTTCTATTATTCTGATCTTGACATGGCCCGACTCAAGTATCTGATTCACTTGGTCGTGCCGTGTCTTTCTTGGGCGTCCTCGACTTCTTCTACCATTCACATTTGCGACATATAATCTCCTTACACCCCTTCTTCGTTCATTCGCTCTACATGCCCAAACCATCCGAGCGCCCCTTTCTTAATTTTACTCATTACGCTTACATCAGCCTTGCATTTTTTGCGGATCTCCACGTTTCTCAAACGATCGTACACCACACATTCGCCTCAGGGATCTCATTTATACAGCATTCGGTCTACTTTCATCCTTCCTCTGCCAGTTCCATACATCAGGGTAGGTATTCCATTATGGACGGCTAGCTTCACTTCTTTGGACAGTTTTTCGTTGGCGCCAACGGCATTCAGTCCTTCGTTAATGGAGTTGCCTTGATTTACCCTTCTAGTAGAATTTACAAGGAAAGAAATACCTACTTGTGTTTGTGATTATATTATTTATTATGTAATATATATTTTTTTGATGTCAATATTTTACAAATATGAAATTATTGCTTTGTGTTTGACGGCCGTAGTAGTCCAGCGGTAAGGCTTTTGACTCGCAATCCGAAGGTCGCGGGATCGAATCCCGGCGTGTGAAATAAATTTTATTCGATTAATTTGTGTTATTTAACAATTTATTCATTTAAAATAATATATAGTATATTTGCGGCACGTTCCAGAGTGGAAGATACTATCAGTATCGCCCTGGTGTAAGACCACCATTCAGGATTGAAACGTTGCTTGAAATAGCCAGGTAGTTCCACACCTTCCTCTTCCTTATCTCCTTCCTCTCCCCACTACCTTCAGCCTCACAACATATCCCAATTGGGGATGCCATAGTCTCACTGACTCCAGACGGGAGCAGTTGAGACTCTTGTGCGGTATTCATATAAAAAAATAAATATGTGTCGGCAAATAGCAAAATGTCCCTTTTTTTACGCCGTATTTTCGCCTTCACTTATACGCAATACAGCAATGTATGGAAAACGTTTTGTTTACAAACCTACAGTTAAATTACCTTGTAACCAGTATTGATTACACTTTTTACCCGGCTACTGCTAAAGTTGAACAAATGGTAACCCCTATAACAGATCGATTATCAAGGCCTGGAATCAAATCATGTTGTAGCAGTAAATAGTGGGCAAAGCTTTAAGCACTGAATGACCCAACGTGACGTAAGAGTGTTTGATAAAAGCTACAGCGTTTGTATTGAATTACTCTGTGACTATCGGCCTTCCAATATATATCTTTTTACCAGCCGGAACATACATTCAGAACGTGACTTTTCCACATTAGTTTGTGAGAGGTCTTTTATTTTGGTCTACGTTCCTAGTTCCTACTAACCCTACTACGTACGACTACGTGTTCGTGGATCTTCCTGGGTCCTTGGGACGGAAGCCACTTGAGAGAGCTTATTTCTACTATTTACGATGTTTGTTGGTGACAAAATAGGCTGGAACTTTGTCTTAATTGTAATCTTTGGATTTTTCTTTCGACTTAATTTCGAGTTAATCGACAGTCTTTGTTTAGACTTAATACTATTGTATTTTAGTTAACTTATATCACTGATGATTGCGTTAATTAAATGCCGAGCAAAATACGATTCAATTAGTGTCGTATTCCATTTACGCAACGAACAAATCCATTACTCCTACCAGGTACCTATTATTTCATTTACACAAATCAGTGATTTGTTAGCTTTCGTGCAGAAAACATAATTTGAAGTGTTTAAGCTCAAAGATTGAATTATTCATACTTTTTTTACATTTGCTCCACATAGGAGGTCCTGAGGAAAAAAAATCCTAAAGGGCCTTTTTTACATGAGCTGACCAGGACAGGAGACCCTGAGGAAAATAATTTTCCTCAAGGCCTATGTCATCTTTGGGGATGCTGTGTGGAGGATTTTTTAAAGGAAAGGAAGGTGAGGACAGTTCTGGGAAGGAAAAGAGTTTAAGGGGTGTGTAGGAATCTGGGGTTCAGTGTGTCCCGGTCATCCGCCTAGACAAACCTCCCCTCATGAACCCGGGCACCCCTGCTAAATCCCCTGCTCACCCTAAACGTAGCGAACCACGTGGGGTAACCTATGGCAGAGGTGTTGGTTATCCAATAAAGGTTCCCGGGGCGGCGGTACCCATTCCCGCCTCCCAAATTGTCATCTTTGGGGATGGGCATATGTTTATATGGAAAGGAAGGAGATAAAGTTTTGGGAAGAAAAAAGTATGAGGGGTGGGTAGGAATCTGGGGTCAATGAGTCAAGGAGTGTCAGACGCATGAGTCCATCCCTCCCACTGCAGTGCAAAGCGATGGGTCGAGAGAGTCCTGTTGTGTCTCCCGATCCGGCCCGCCATGCAGTAGGTGGGCAAACGCATGTGTCGCCAAGACCTCTTCAAACCTCACTCCCATGAACCCGGGCACCCCTGCTAAGTCACCAAACGTAGCGAACCGCTTGGATGACCTATGGCAGAGGTGTTGGTTATCTATTAAATGGTTACCCATACTCGCCTCCTAAATTGGATTAGAGGATCGCATTCAGAATAATTAAAAAAAAAAAAAGAAAATTCAGTAATGTCTGAAATTTTTTGATCAATTTACTGAGATTATCCTCCAAGATTAAGAAAATTGATGAAAATTTTTTTTGGATCCCAAATTTGATTTTCGGGATTCAAACAACACAACCTAAGTCTTTTAACCTTTAGTGGAACGTCGAGTTTCCCACTTTGCTGATCTTGCATCTCGGTTAGGTTACGAGAACTGCGGCAAGGACCGTGCAGCTGTACCAGTGCGGAGCCTCCGCCTCACGTATCTAAAAAGTAATTACTCAGCGTTAGTTCGGGTCAGATAACGCCCTGCCATGTATGTTTTGTCTCGCTAGCTTGCTGAACAAAACGCCTTGTCTTTGTTCATGTATGTAGGCATAAATATCAGCTCCTGGTTTCCCCGTTTTACACAAAACATTCTATACTTAAGGTGAGACTAATCACTATTTTAGATCAATCTCTACTGCCAAACGGTTTGCAAATACAAAAAATGTGCTTTGGATAAATTGAAGCTTTTCTTACCATTTCCACTGAGCAGAATTAAAATAAAATTGTTAATTATTACTTATTAAAAATATTAACTACAAAAAAAATAGTTTTTCATGAACGCATGCAAGAAAATACTTTATAAAAATATAATTTTATAGGTGACAGTTTCGATTGATTCACTTGTTCCTTTCATATTAAATTATTCATACAACAAATAAAAACCACTTTTGCGTTTGAAATCGTGATAGACTCTGTTACCTATACTCGTGGCTAGATCTACCGAAGAAGGCGGATATTCTTTGTTGACATGTCATATGTCATTGTTGCATGTTACTATATGATCTGGAAAAGTTGTGTGTGTATTTCGTTTTTTTTTTTTTTAATATTGATAAAGAATATATATATATATATATATAACGCGTGTTTATTACTGACTGTGAACTTGCATTACTATTAATCGCTTATATTTTTGATTTATTGAGGGCAACGGCAAAGGCAAATTATACTTAGGTGCTTTTATGTGATCTATGATTCTGTTCAAGACGTTGCACCAAGATTTAGCACCATTGACCGGTCAGTGTTTGAGTGGGCATCACGTTTGGATCCCACCCGGGCGTCCCGTGTTCGATTCCTCGGCTGGCTAAGTCCTCCATCACAACACAAGCAACATTTTCGGCTTTCTGTGGTGGTAGTAGGAGATTTTCAAACATTATTAGGTTATTCGTAACCCGGGAATGTTTGTCTTTCTATTAAAAAAAAATTATTTCCTTTCAAGTCAACCTATCTGTAAGAAATCGTAAGTATAAAAATAATTATCGAAGAAAGCACACAATTTGTGGCTTGAAATTTTACAGAATGAAACAATTTCTTTGTTTAAAACCACTTTATTTAAATTTATATTCGTCGACCGGTTTCGTTCGAACTCGACCTTCTTCAGGAAAATAAACATATGAACTGACAGTTTATATGAGAAAGAAAAGAAATTGTTTCATTCTATAAAAATAATTATCGTTTTTTATTACTATTTTTAATAATTTAATAATTACTATTTTTTTATGTGTCCCGATATAGTTTCCGTATGTGGAAGTGGTATGAAAATAAAAGTATAATTAAACGCCCGTAAGAAACGAAAAATACGAAATATTTCTTGAATTAACTTTAGCCAAGTTACGTGACCGGATCTGAATAGTCATTCATTGGATATTTCTTAACGTTCATCTTTGGCTTCTCCTTCCGATCCCTCACTTCGTTCAGCCTTTCAACAAATCTCACACACACTTATATATGAATTGTGAATATCACAGTGAGACTATAGCATCCCCAATCGAGGTACGTTTTGAGGCTGAAGGCAGCTGGGAGGGAAAGGATACGGAGAGAGGAAGGTGGGAAAGTACCTGGCTATTCAGATCTGGTTAATACAGCATAACAAGGAATATAATACTTAGTCCACGTATTGAGTGTTTTAGCCGAAATTTTGATGGAACCATGTCTGAATTTGAACATTTGATGTTCTCTTTTTTGTGTCTTTGGATCCGTCAACTATCGGAAAAAAAAAGAAAAACGTTTATAATGACTTCCAAGTGGATCGATTCGCTCGGCCATTTGTCCAACTTCTCTTGCTTTAATCCCAATGACAGTCTATTCAACAAATTACAGAGCACAGCCGCTGCGAAGTAATCTCCCGTGACAAGGGCTTTTAAGGTGAATTGTGGATCTAATTAATGAGATTAACTCATTGAGGACGGACCGCAGTTCGCAGCGACCACTGTGCGGACTGCCACGTCACTAATTATGGCGATTGTGACGTCGGTGTTGTAGATTTTCACGTCGGAAATGGCGTTAATGGCGGCGATAAGGGTCCGCGCCGGTGAATTGGCGTGAAAATAATCGTAACCACTGCCCATCTACCCCATCTACCCCATCTACCCCACATATCCCACATGGTAAATCCGGGAAACCCCGTGTAACACTTCGAGCGTTTAGGGAACGCGGGGAAATTAATTTTTCATCAGGCACTCCGTGAAATATTGCTAGGAAATTAATTCTGACGGTAGGGACTAAAATTTATGAGGATTATTAATAAATGTTTGTAAGCTTTAATTACAAGATTGCTTTATGTTCAGCGCGGGAGCTTTTCGGAATTGAGAGAGGTGTTACAGAGAGGTGTTAAAATGCTTTCACGAAAACACACCCAGGGGTCTCATGCTCGTATTGTTAAAGATGAATTTAAGTGTTCTCAGTTGAGCAGGTTAGAATCATATACCTTAAATATATTTCGCATTACCACTAAAAATCGATTTCAGTAAATATTCTACCGTTGATTTGTTTTTTTTTAATGTGAATATCTCACGAGTCTCAGCTGCTCCCGTCTGGAGCCAGTGAGACTATGGCATCCCAAATTGGAGTATGTTGTGATGCTGAAGGTAGTCGGGAGGGGAAGGAGATGGAGAGGATGAGGGTGGAGAAGTACCCTAAAGTACGACTAAATTTCCTGAAATTAAAAATTCAAAAAAATAATTCCATGAACTTAATGGTGTTTGGTATGTTTTTAGGTTTTCACAGCCAAAAGTATTTTTGTTATTTATTTTTGGGGTGTTATGCCGTGTTTCGCTACCTCCTTCTTTAGCCAACGTTTCGGACAGCGTTACAGTGTCCATCATCAGGGCAGATGAGCTGGGCTCATCAGGCTCACCAGGAGCAGGGCTTATCAGGAGCAGGGCTCATCTGCCCTGATGATGGACACTGTAACGCTGTCCGAAACGTTGGCTAAAGAAGGAGGTAGCGAAACACGGCATAACACCCCAAAAATAAATAACAAAAACATTAATGGTGTTTGTTTAAATTTAACCAAGTGAAAGATACTCTCAGTATCGCCCTGGTGTAAGACCACCATTCCGAATTGAAACTTTGCTTGAAATGTCTTTGGCCGTATTTGGTGACCAGATCTGAATAGCCAGCTACTTCCCCATCTTCCTCTTCCCCTCCCCACTATCTTCAGCCTCACAACATACCCCAAATGGGGATGCCGTAGTCTCACTGGCTTCAGACGGAAGCAGTTGGGGATTCTTGGTTGGTATTCATATAAAAAAAGGAAACAAATTTTTCAAATTGTATCAATTTTAGCTATTTTTTTGGAAAGTTTTTAAATACCCACCGGGGTTCATAAAATTCAATAAATTCAAACCTGGCCTCAATAGAATCCCCCTCCTCCTCAGATCATCGCTTTTGAAAAAAAATCGAAAGCTGGGCCAAAAGTATTGAATGCCATTGAATTGTGACTAGTAATATAAAAACTAGATTGTTGTATTGCAAATTTTCTATTATTTGATTGTATTAAAAAAATATATATGTCAATAACCGTGGTAAAACATAAATGACAACAATTTTTAAATTCTTTTAAGTCTGATAATGCTATAAACAAAACTGTAGCAATCACAAGTCCTCCATCACAACACAAGCAACATTTTCGGCTTTCTGTGGTGGTAGTAGGAGATTTTCAAACATTGTTGGGTTATTCGTAACCCGGGAATGTTTGTCTTTCTTTAAAAAATAAATACAAAATATCATTAGGCCTCCGTCATGTACAACATACCAAAAAAATCAGAACTACCCCATTTGATGCGAGGTAAGACGTTTAAATTTACTGGACTAATGTTGCTCATCAAATGGATGATAGGTAAGCATCTTCTCGTCGCATTGGATGAAGAAGCGGGCAAGGTAAATTGAATTATTCTTCTTGAAAAATAGATCAAATGATACGTGATAAATATCCATTTGCAATTTATTTTATCTCACCCCTAACAGACGGAGACACAGGCACGAGAAAATACACAAAATCTATTTACTTGTAACGTGAAATTTGAAATAGGATTCTGAAGCGAGAATCTTAATTTAAAAACTTCTTCACGAGTTTTGCGTCGAAACTATTCGAGTTTTCTCATTAATTTGGATTACGTAACATTAAAAAAAGAAAGCAACCAAGTTAATCATATCAATATTGCGAGGTTCATTCCAATGCGATTGGAAACGTATGTCAGTTGCCAGTGGCCACTGGGACTATGACATACATAATTAAGGGTGTATTGAGATGCTGAAGGTGGTGGCGAAGAGAAGGAGCTGTTCAGACCTGGTCACTAAACTCGGCTCAAGCTATTTCAAGCAACGCTTCGATTCCAAATGCTGGTTTTTAAACAGGGCCATACTGAGAGTATCTATCGCTCTGGAATGTAACAACTAAAGAGTTGAAAACATTTGAAACCGGATCTAAGCATCGACGCATTTTAAATGTTCTAAACAGCTGAAATTATCCTTCCAGACCGATTTTTTTCAAATTTGACATGAAAACAACTCGATTTAGCCGAAAACGAAAGCTCAAATAAATAAAGGTATACCACAAAATCGGCTCCAAATGTGACGTAGATTCACCAGTTTCCCGCTTGTACCTGCCTCTAGTTTCCGGAGATCATGTATACACGTATTGAATATGCATAATATGCATTAAAGTAAAGTACTTTTTCTTTAACAAAAGATTTAATGAATTATTTGAACTATTTTGATAGGCAAATTAACGTGGTATACTGTTGATCTTTCTCTAACAGTTCAACTCTGATGATCGGGGGTTCACATTCTGTTTCGGTTCGTCTAGATTACTATCGTTGTATTTAAAAAGTCTTGTTTATATAGTGGTACTCACAATGAATATCTAACTGGACTTAACGTAACGTAACGAACAGAGGTCTATAGTTCTCCAGGAACTATAGACCTCTGTTGAGACACTTTAAAACTACCTATCTGTTGAGAGACATTGAAACGACATACATATTTATCCTACGACATCTGTTGAGAGACATTGAAACTACTTACATATTTATCTACTTCGTAGTTATCTTGTTTAAAAATTAAAAATAAACAATTAAAATCAAGCATCGATCTATATAATTTGATGAAACTCAGTAGTCTTCTTTGTTGATGTCTGTACGATTCTGAAGAGTGTAAACTCGTTCTTTTCAGTTTGGCGTGGTAGGCATTAATGGAGATTACCAATTAAAAATGTCACGGCACACCTGCGTAATATATGCGGTCCCGCTCCGGGGATGCTGTGATGAATGGGATATCCAATATTTCAGTGGCACCCGACGACTCGAAGCCCATCACGAACACATCTGAACACGAGTATTCTTGTTCATTCTCTCGATTCTTCTTTCCCCTCCATTAATCTTATACCGATGAACCCGAGGAGGTGTGGGCGGTGTTGTCCAGCGTTGACCTTTGAATTACGAACCCAAGATTCTTTAGTTTTGTTTCGAAACTCGATTGTTTTATTTTATTCTGCTGTCCTCGTTGAACGATCGAATTGGCTTGTGTCTGTTGGTTGGGCAAATTTGATATCGCTTACAGTTTATGGGCCAAGTGATTTGATTTATTTTGAATGAGGGCCGTAAAGAGAAGATGGTATTCGAAAGGGCTAATGGAGTATTAAATACTCGAGTTACATTGTAGGCTGTGGTTAAGTCATTTGTTGGGCTGCCCTTATTGTCGCTACTTCAACGTTCAGGTAAATTCTAGGGTCGATTATTTTGAAGGTTTTTCCTTCATTGGACAATATTTATTCATTGTTTGAAACATTTACAGAGTGTTAACAATTATTACATCAATGAAATTGTCATTGTACGTAGATATTAACACCACAGTTAAAAATGTTCACAACATGGGTAAATCAAGGTCTATCGTTAAATTATTGTGTGTATTGTTGTTACTAGGCGGAAGTGCTACTAGTGAAATAACAGAAACAATAATAAACAAAATAAAATATAAAACACAATAATTATACAGGGTGTAACAGTAGGTACCCTAAGGATTTTAACCAGAGATTACTGATCATATTTGGAGTAAAAAATTCTATGTTATTTTGCTCTCCGATTAAATTATTATTCTATAAAAAAAAACAGAGTGCAATTCACATGCGGTAGAAGTGTAACCTTCAGAATACTAAAGTAGAGAATAGTGGGGAGACTACGAAGTATTTTTTTTAATCGATGCGAAGAATGGTTTCTTTCATATTTTTGTCGTCGAATTTCAGTGCACCCTTTTCTGTGCATTTGGTCGTATTATTGGTATTTGTGTTTTCTTTTTCGGAGTCGCTAGATGTCGCTTTCTTTTGTGTTTTCTCTTTCCTACTCATTTTGAAGTGGTTTGAATTTATTTATTTTACAAAAATAAAAAAAACATATTTTTTTAATTCTTAGGATTCGAACCTTGGTCCCCTGAAGGTCTGGCCGCCGAGGTTTTCAGGCGCTTTATACCAGTACACTAAAGGAGGCTTGCGGTATTTTTCGTATTATATTGGAACCGAGTTTAGATGTGTGTGTCTCTTTTTAGTAACGCTCGTTTCCGTTTCATCGAGCTTCAAATCACAACGGTGCTAAAGAAGTTTTCACTTCAAAAAAATATTTTTTAATCACACGTTACCACTGATATCACTCCTATAGGTCGCGACGTGATCAAGTAATACGCTCGCTGTTTTGTGTTTTGTGTTACCGTGTTGCTGGAAAGAGACGGAGTGCTTTTCATGTGACCAGTCGCTATGCTATATCAGACTACTCAGATGCTACGTGTGATGGATAAATATTTTTATCTTTTTTAATCGAAAAAATTTCACCGGACAGCAAATGACGTGTACATTTCATACTCCAAATTAATATGCTCAGGAATCGCCGATTAAAATCCTTCGCTGATTAAATCCATGTTTCCAGTACAGAGAAAGAGAATAAAAAGGATATAAAGACATAATAATGAAGCATAATAGAACAATTTCATTATTTTTAGTTCAAATACTTCTATTTGCCATGTCTTGTCTTCATCTCCAATAAATGAGACATGGACCAAAGGGCAGTGTTAGTCCAACAGGTATTATTATTTATATCGGACTTTGCTTGTGTATTTATGTATTTTGTAGGTGTATTATTAAGCAAGCTTTTCTAAGAATATGGCATTATTTCAGTTGAAATTCTATATGATAATGCTTACTCGTATTACGCGATGGCGATGTTTTCCAATGTGATGTTTCTTATTCATATTTACTCTGCATAAACGCAAAGAGGTGAGCCAATATTGAATTTTCGTTATAAATGCAGCCAGGCAGGCGGTGTCGGCTCCGAGGCAATTTCCGTTGTGTTGTTTGAGGGAAAAGGCGATAAAATCGGCCACTTTACCGCCTTTCTTACGGCTCATGTAACAATAAGTCTCCCGATAATGTGGATACGTCTATACCCTATACCTATACATGGAATAAGAAGCATACTATATTTTCCTCTATATCTACTACGAATTACATGTACGTTTTACCTTTAACCTATTTGTGAAAAATTCAGTCGTACAAATTATAAAAGAAAAAGATAAATACTCATTCATAACTGAAAATCAGACTAGACTTAAACATGTATTTGTATGCCCCAAACTAATCACTTCTTTTGCTCAACATCATTATACACACCAAGGAAAATATTTCTTTAATAACCTACCAGTATAAATCAGAAGCATTAATGACAAAGTACAATTGTTAAACTCTATTAAAAAGCGTTTTAGAGAAATCACCAACGGGAAGACTGCTTCCCCTATTTCCACATAAATGTCAGAGTAAAGTGTGACACAGATGTCTTTTAGTTAAAGGGTCTTGATTGCGATGTGATTGTATTAACTTTACCTATTTATATATTTTTATTTATTTATTTATCTACGCCCTTGTGGGCTTTTACAAGATATTGCAAGAGATTGCATATATGTGAAACACGTGACTGTTTAATTGTATATATATAAAATGTAAACTCTTCTTCCACCCACAAGCAAATGCTTTTAATGGAAGATCAGATATACTTTAATATGTACCATTTTTAAGATAAATAAATTTATATATTTTTTAAATATTTGTAGAAAACTATCCGAAATTATTAAAGTTATTAAGCTTTTACTCATGAATTCTGCATATTGCTCATTATAGCAGTGTGAGAGCTAGTCGACAAGTATGCAATGATTATGTTCATGTGTTCATCACTGGGCTCGAGTATTTGATTTACTTGTAGTGCAACGTTGTCATGAGACGTTCCCTGTTCATTTGTGTAAAATATAGTATTCTCACGATACTCCTTTCTTTGTGCATCCATTGTACATGTCTTAACAAAATACACATAGTTAGAAGAAGACTGTAATAACATACCTCGTTAATAATAATCAATGTTTGCATAAAATTATTCTTTTGCATGGGTTCTATGTAATTTAAATAGCATTTTTTACTTCGTGATCTCTGTTCCACAAAACTATTATGTACTCGTATATAACAAGTTTGTAAAAGCCCGTATAGGGTGAAATATATAAATATTTAAACTGAACATTCCTTGCGTTATTAATTTGGTATGTTTGAATTATTTTTGGACGTCCTCATTCAGTCATACATTACATTAAAACACTTCACTTACTACAATTGAATACAGTCTTTCGTCATTCTTCTGCCAATGCTATTGGTTCGTAGTTTGGTGGTCATTTAGTGTATTAATAGTTCCTATTAAGTTTTATGTTTTAACTCGACCGTTTTGCATTTTGTTTGCCTGTAAATTGGTTCGCACATTTCGTCTCATTGTAATAGTTCAGTAAAAATTATTTTTTATATATAAAATCTTCGTGTTTATTTGAACGTTCTTATTTGCATTTTTAGAATGCTAAGGTAGTGTAGCTACCTTAAGGCGCCGTATATCCGCTCAAAAAGAAGAAGATGGAGAGATATGTAATTACGAATGTTGGAGAGGGCGCGCTAATATTTAAAACGATAAAATTGAAGCGAAAATTGTGAAAATGTTTAATAAAACATGACTCGTTTAAAATAGAGATCAAAATCTGATCTGATCTGATCTGATCTGATTTAAAATAGAGATCAAGATCTGATAAAATAGAGGGCAAAAATCTCGCGGGGTTGTCTAAAACAGCATTTAAACTGTGAATTTTTTCATACATGTAAAATAACTTGTAATATAACTGAAACAAACGTTTTTTTTGTTATTATTTTTGGGGTGTTATGCCGTGTTTCGCTACCTCCTTCTTTAGCCAACGTTTCGGACACTGTAACGCTGTCCGAAACGTTGGCTAAAGAAGGAGGTAGCGAAACACGGCATAACACCCCAAAAATAATAACAAAAATACTTTTTGGCCGTGAAAACCTAAAAACATACCTGAAACAAACGTGTATATAATAATTTTCGGAGCATACATACATAGCATTTTTTTCAATCGAGGGAATTTCATATAATGTACGTTTCGGTGCGAGAATGTCTTGATATTATCTTCAAGAATAACATTTTTTTAAGAGCTTTAAAACAAAGTGTTTAAGTAATAAATCGGTAGAAATGGGGTATATATGTAATAAATCGGTAGAAATGGGGTATGCCGCGGCTTAAAGGTACCTTACCTACCTGCCTGAAGAAATTTTGAAAAAATAATGTCACTGAGACAGTGATGTTTTTTTGGACAAATTGTGCAATTCCTTATTTGAAAAAGTACTTAAATAAGATAAATTTAGAAAATATTTGGTGGAATATTTTAACGATGGAATGAAATGCGTCGCAGGCAGATTTTTGTTTTTATAAAACTGGAATTGAGGCTGTGGTGTAGTTTTGATGTTGATTGGGCCAGAAATATTTAGCTCCAAGTTGGTTGGTGATTTCTGGTTTATGTCTGCTATCTACTCTGCTCTTTACTGGTCATTGTTGAGCCAAGAAAGCCACCCTTTGTTACGTGAGCGGTCACTTTACTATTACTTGGATATCGGAACGACCGGCGAAGGGTTTTGCTATTCAATAAGGAAATTCGTCGAAAGAAAACAATGGATTTGGGGTCAGAGACTGCGTAGCACATTTCCGAAGAATTTTTATTATTTCGGGAAGCTGAACTCATTTCAGGATTATATCGATAATAGCCCAGTGATATGAACGGATATTTCATGGCATTTATAATATTACTCGTAGTAATGCCTGGATCCTTGATGGTTTGTTGGCGAGTTTCGTTGCGCCATTTTTGTGAAATATCAACGAAAGTGTGTTTTAATAAAGATGTCACACGAATATAGTGAGCTAGCTTATACTCACAGTATTAAATTACAGGACGAAGCATAATTAAACGTATTAATTTCGGTTGTCGGTGCGTGGGTGATGTGAAAAATTCCTTCGTGTTTCTGCGTAATGCGTAAAAATATTCAAGTTCATGACTATGCAGTAGGAACGGACCGCCAAACAAATCGATCTTCGCTCACACTCCTTGCTTCTTTCACATTAATACATCGTCTCGTACATGCCCTTCTATTATTCTGACTCAAGTATCTGATTCGCTTGGTCGTTGCCATGTCATCCTCGGGCGTCCTCGACCTCTTCTACCATTCGCATTTGCGTCATATATTCTACTTACGCTTCTTTTCAAGTTCATTTGCTCTACATACCATCTATGTGTTCTTTATTATCTAACTCATTACGTTTACATCAGCCTTGCATTCTTTGCGGATCTCCACGTTTCTCACACGATCGTACGTGGTCATATACACCTCAGGGATCTCAATTCTACAGCATATAGTCAATGTTCGAGTTCACTGAACTTTGATTTTCGAAATTCAGATAGATAAAGTAGGTAGATACTTAGGAGGTATGTATGAAATGAAAAAAAAATTAACGTGCAATTGATTGTCATTGAGAAAATGATATTTATTTAGAGATAAACGATTTTTTTATGTTACATATAGGTAGAAATAGAAATTTTGGTTTTGATTTATTAAATAAGAGAAAATTAGAAACATACTTTTTTGGACGCAAGCTGTTCCGACAATCGGTCCCTCGGCATACTTATATACAGTCAGTCTATATACAATTAGTTAATAATATATATGCAATCGGTTTAGGGAAAATACTAATTACACAAAATATAACTAAGTGACCCCGAAGAGATGTGCAAAGAGGATTTACCGCCGATTAACAAAGTATAAAACATATTTTCATTCAAATGCATCAAGGAAAAATCTACTTGTCTCACTTGTCTGTTTACCTACTGTATATACCAGCGCATAAGTACAAAAAATCGACAGTGTATATAAATTCGTTTGATATTCATACCAACTTATTGTTAAGGTTGAAATAAAAATAATACAAGACATCCTAAAGTAACAGACGCTGCATTTCTGGAGAAGTGCAAACATTTTTTTTCAAACGGAACTGAACATTTCAATAGTCTACAATTCTTTCTGCATCTATTTTCTCTTCAAAGTAAGTAGCTCGTGCTATCGGAATTCCGGCACACTCAGACCTATTTACATCGGACTTTACAAGTTCTTCTTTTATAGAGAAAAGAGAATAAAGTTCGACAACAACGAAATCCATTTGGTTGTTCGAGATGCAGCTGAAGAATACGTGTCTGAGCAAATAAATTGAAATAAACAATTTCCAAAGAAAAATGTCTTCCACGCCCGTAGTCCAATAATCATTATTATTCAAAGGAGTTTATTTCAGAAGTTTTTGGGTTATTTACAAGCTCTACCCAAGAACATAATTACGAATATTCTCGTTTTAAATGCTTTCCGTATAAAGAATTTTTACCTAACTGTACTGCGGGGTGTTTTGTAAGAAATGATACATTAACAAAAATTAGTTTTAATTTACTTCTGACGTTATTAACACCCTAACATCTGTACGGTTGACTACGAATAAAACTCTTACGAAAAAAACTGTTTTCGTGCGTGGAGTTTGTTACAAATTAACTTTTGTAATAAAACTGAATTAAAGCAATTCCAAGAGATGGCGCCACTTACGTTTACAGCTAGCGTGAAGAGCGTCGGCTGGCAAGCATAGAAACTATTGGATTCGCACTTTCATACACTCCGGGTATGGAGAGATGGATGGTATGATTATTAATTACCAACACCTCTGCCATAGGTCACTCCAAGTGGTTCGCTACGTTTGGTGATTTAGCGGGGATGCCCGGATTTATGGGGTGAGGTAGATTGTCTGAGAGATACCTAACCTAGACCTCTCCAGTCGGACCTTCTCGGCCCATCGCGTTACACTACAGTGGGAAGTATGAATCCATAGTCCGTCACTCCTGGACACATTGACCCCCAGATTCCTACCAACCCATCATACCCTTTTCCTTCTCAGAACTTTCTTTCCTTCCTTTTCCCTAAAAAGTCCTCCTCACAGCATCTACTTCTCGGAAAATAAGTAAAAGATTTAAGTAAATTTGCGGAATTTATTTAAGGTTGCTTATAACTTGCTGTGATGGAAAACTTAAATTTTTTAATCCTCGCGGATTTATATAAATTATTTCCCTAAAAACCTTTTTTACATAATGAAGTTCGTAATTTCGCTATGCCACTGTTTGGTGAAACTTTATACAATTGCGGTTAGTGCGGTTTCTACATCGCGCAGACACTACTAGTACTAACTTCTGATATAAATGGAAGCCCTAGGAAAGGCAGGAAAGTACTCCAATGATAAATGCGGATTCAGCTCTTTAAAGGCCGAGGGTATTAGCACCCGGAGTACTTACTATAATTAGTGGATTTAGTGTTGACTTTCGCAAGCTTTTTTAAAAATAAACCACGCATTAAAGTATCCACCAACCGTGGGTCTAGGTAAATTGACCGAATCGCAATTTTCGAAAACATATTTTTCGATCATCAGTTGACCGAAAAACTAGTTTTTCGAATTGATATAAGTATGTATACAGTACGTACAACCTAACTTAACCTATAACTAGTACGTCTGACAGTATCTCGTTACTCATAAACAACTAAAATATATTTTTGTAGGGGTATATATTGAAATATATTTTGTAGGGGTAATATATTATTCATCAGATGGCTCATTTGCCCTAATGATGGAACCTGTAACGCTGTCCGAAACGTTGGCTAAAGAAAGAGGTAGCGCAACACGGCATAACACCCCAAAAATAAATAACAAAAATACTTTTGGCCGTGAAAACCTAAAAACATACCCAAGTGAAATATATATTTTAAAAGTTGATTAACAAATTCGAAAAATGTGTCTTTCGGCCAATTGCTTTTCGAAAAATTAGTCTTCCAAAAAACTGAAATTCGAACAATTGATTTCGAAAAATTGAATTCGAAAAACATGTCTGCTCCCAAAACCGATTTTTTTACATTAGCTCCATACAGGAAGCCCTGAGGAAAACAATTTCCCTCGGGGCCTATGTCATATTTGGGGATGTTGTGTGGAGGGTCTTTCTAAGGAAAGGAAAGGAAGGAAATTCCGGGAAGAAAACCATATCAGGTATGGATGGGAATCTGGGGGCCATTGTGCAGTATTTTATTTATTTATTTCTATTCTCATACATGCATATTACTGATGATTGATTACAGTTTGTATAGATAATAAGTTCCAACGATACAAGACATTTAAACAATTAGTAACTGCATGTAATTACGCAGTTTGGAGCTTTATTTTTTTTATTACACGCAAAAAAAATAAATTCAGTAAATACATTTTTTTAATGTACGTTTTCGCCCGCCATTCTCTAGGGATGTCCATGTCTCATGGCGGGTAATTTCTACAGATTGAATTTATTCATATTAATGGTACATAATAATTATTGCTGTACAATTCTAATTGATTTGTTGTTTGCTTCTTCAAAGTATAGAGTTGGGTTTGGGTTTTTAAATTGTCAGGGAGAAGATGGTCTGAAAAAGCTTCCCAAATACTATTTAAATATAACTTGACAGGATTTAATTGAAAAAGTTTGTATTATTGCTGTTGTTTATTATCTAAACGTAAAATCGTAGAATATAAATCACCATCGTAATGAAAATGTTTGAAACCAACTTGAAAACTTCCAGCTGGAGATATCTTAAATGAAATAACGAACATTAAATACAGAAAATTCTCCCTGAAAGCTCAAATTTCCCCCATTACTTGGGCTTATTTCCCCAGCCGAGGATATCCTTTCCTTCGTCGGAGAGGAAACTCCAAGCAATAATTTCTTTACTTGTATCGGGTAAGGTCGGCTAATTAAGTGTTGTAATTTCCGATGTCTGCTGGAACTTAATTTAGTATTTCTCTCTTAGACCCGGAACGTCCGCCATCGCCAGTCGCACCAATGTCACTTTCAGCTTAATTCACTACGCCTTTAATTGCCTTACGTTAATTGCTAGGTACTTTTTATTCGAATGAATTGGGGTTGATTACTTCATGGAACAATTCAATGGTATTAAACACTATATTAAACACTAATATTCAACACAATTTTGACATAATATAAGTGCCACTGGTTACGAAATATACCTGGCGCAATATTTTATTTTACAATAATAACTTGGCTGTGAATTCTTTGTTAGAAAGAATACGTAGGTTGGGCAATGAACTAACTGATGTCGCTGACAAATTTAATTTAAACTTCGACACATTTAAAGCCAAATTAAGTTCACTACTTTTTAGATGTAAATAATGAATGAGAAATCATTTTATTTTATATATATTTTCTTTGGTTTGTTTTTATTCTAGATGCAAACAACTAGTAATTAAGTAAAAATTTGATTTTTTTTTGTGATCGTTGCTCGTGGGTATACGAATTATTGTACTTACGAGTTCTCTAAAGTCATCTATGTGGATTTAGCATTAGATATATTCTTATTTATTAATCTTGAGTTTATGCTTTATTTATATATTTTGTAATCTTTTTTTATTTATGTTATACTGTTGTTATAAATGAAATTTGTATTTGATATGTAAAAGCCTAATAGGACGTCAATAAATAAATAAATAAAGTATACGACTTTACAATTTGTTAACTATTTGTAAATGAGTTTATTATGTACGTAGTTTAAAAATCGATTTTAATGTTTTTTTCTTTTCTTTTCAGGTATGTAACTGCAAATATTTCAACTAAGAGTCAATGAAGCTTTGAATGGGTAATCCAGAAACCTTGAATGTTCAGTAAGTAAGTAAGTTTTGTTTTTTTCAATCTATAGTGAACACAATTTCAAACGTTTAAAAATTTGCCTTTCTCATTTTAACTACAGAGACAAAAAATATTTGACACATTGCTTGGTACATTGGAAATCGTGCGACAATCTTCATAGACTTCAAAATTTCATTTAAATAGTACTGTTAAGAGCCGAATCAAATAGGTAATCTCGAATAAAAGTCATAACAAAAGAAGCTCTAATCTGGAAAGATCTGGAACTTCAGTTCTGGACTTCAGTTCCAGAGTTCCGTGAATTTGCCACCTACTTTTCATCAAACTAACAAAAGACGTTTTCTGGATTGTCCGTGACTTATTGATCATTTCAATTCTTATTGAAACACGAATAAGAACTTTGAAGTGTTCACCACAATATTTTCAATATATAATACGAGGCACGTCTTTGAGCAGGTCGCTAAATAATACTCTAATACTCTAATTGATTGAAGAGAGAACCTTTCTACGGAATTTAGTTCTTGGTTCATTGTAATATAACTTATATCACAAACCGTGCCTGTGAGAAATTCACAAATATATTCACTGTCGCTTTATTTACTCGGTTGAACAATGTCACTTGTTCAATGTTTCAACTGCTTTGTTCAACTCCTGCTACTCTTCGGAATAACCACTTCGTTATGTGTGACAGTCTGTCTTGTTGTTGTAACATTTTCATAAGTATTGACTCTTTCTTGTAACGTTTTGAAGACGTTATACAAACAAGCAGATCCGGTATTCTGTCACAAGTAATTATTGTTATTTACTGTCACCTGACACCTGACACCATGGGAAATGACGATGAAACGAAATTGACAACCTCTATAATACCGGTAAGTTTTTGGCTCTGTGCCCAGAGGTCGTGGGTTCATATTCAGTCATAAATAAACATCAAATATAAATGTTATGTTGTGGCGGGTAGGTTAGGTGCATGATAATAATGTTAATAATAATAATTACAATTAATTAATATAGCGCAGTTTTACGACAATTCACCTCAAATGCGCCTCACAAGATTCCTCAGATATGGGATGCTTTATTTCCACTGTTTCCGGTAAAAACAAAAACGAAAACAATTAAAATATATAATTTATTATGTCTATTACATTATATACAATGCTTTTAACTTAGTTTCATAACACACAGTAATATCTTGTCAGTAAGCATTAACTCCAATGACGGCTTTCAGATCTTGAAGACGTGTATAGTTTAAGTTTTGCAGTTGCCACTTTTGAGTTAGTGAATTGATATCGCAACGGTTCAGAAAGATCTCGTTTGTTTGTGCATCATAGTCAAGACATTTCTTACTAGAAGATTGATAAATCCAACTTTGGTCCTGAAAATACACAGTAGAATATTGGCACTTCGGCGTACACGAGTAAACAATGTATCAGATTCCAAACCATTAGTTAATTAGTATTTGAAAACATCGAGATTAAGGTAAACAAAACAAATAAGAAGAAAAACTGACGAAACAAAGAATAAGGGATTGTATACTAAAGGCCGATTTACACATTCATTAGCAGCAAGTGCGAGTGCGAAGCACTAAGTGTAAACATCTTAGTATACAGTTACTACTTACATCTAAGTTGACACTTATCACTAATCATTTACTGCTATTTAAAGTGTATGTTGGCCTTTGGAGGGAATTTGGGATAAACAAACAAAAAGAATACTTAATTTAAAAAGTATGTAATTTTTTTATCACATTTTGTTTTGTCTTATTTCTTTTTTCTTTTCTTTTCTGTGCCCTCTCTTTGTAATCACCCATAATTTATGTTTACTTATGTGTGACTGGATAAACACCTTTCTGTAAATTTTACCTTAAGATTGTGCTTATATTATTACTTTTATGTCTTCTTGGTTTCTTTTTGTTTATTCTACTTAGCCTCTCTTTTATATTTTTGGTATCAAAATACACTACAATTGTATTACCTCCCACTTGTATATTGTAAATTCCTCTCGTCCTAAAATGAGTTTCATATCTCATCGGGATTTCTCTAGCAAGCGATAAAAAAATTAACAATGGTAATGTGACAATTATTATACCAACTGGTAGGTTTTTTGTCTTTTGTCAGAGTAGGTACTAGTTCAAAACTGAAATAACCTTACCCTCAACATGGCTTGGTTCACAATACATCGTATTAGTGAAATATTCACAACCATGGGTTATCTTTTTGTCTTTCAAAGTAATCATCATTTTAATTACATATACTCACAGGAAAATAGCCCCAGCATTGATTACCACCCACTTGGTGGCAACTGTATAAACCAAGTGGAAATGTGTTGTCTCCATCTAATGCATCCAAACATTTATCGGTTCGAATTGGGCTGCAAAATTATAATAAATTCCAAAAATACTGTCATCCATTGATTGGTATGAGTAGATACTTATAATATTTTTTTGTAATTTGGATTTAAAATTAAAAATTAAAACTTGAATATTGGTTGTTTTATGGGATATTGAACCGATTTATGATAAAAACCCCAAAAATATTATGCTCTCTGAAATGATGACCCAAGAATAAACAGAGACTGTTTTTTCCAAAACCAAGCAATCGAAGACTTATTTCTTTAAACAGGAGACCTCGTCAGATACGATTCTAGTTTTTGATGATGAAAAGTATTATAGTGATTTATTTTTGGGGTATTATGCCGTGTTACGCTACTTCCTTCATTAGCCAACATTTCGGAAAGCATTACACTGTTCATCATTAGGGCAGATGTGCGGCCAAAGGAGGAAGCGCAACACGACATAATACCCCAAAAATAAATCACGATTTAAGTTGACCTCGTGTTTAAAAAGAATGTTGCTAATTTTCTTTTGTTTAATAAATCAAAATCAAAGCAGGTTCTTAAATAAGTAGGCACATTAAAGTTCTTAGAAAATGCGTAATTTTCTACGAAACTTGGGTATGTAATGTGTATATTATATATTTTATGTAACTTTTTTTATTTCAAATAGGGAATTAAACAATTTGTCCAAAGAAACGTCGCTGCAAGTTAAAGACCTAATAAACATGCTTTATTGTTCCTTTAAAACGGCAAACCTTTTTTCCGTTTCCGTTCCTTTGGAACGGAAACGGAACGTAAAAATTTTACAGACAGACGAAATTTTCTTTCAATGTGTAGGTACCGTTCCTACTTCAATAAATACTTATATTATCCAGAGTATGATGATAAAATATTACATTAGGTACTACAAAATTGATTGTAAAGTACCATTTTCCGACTCTAATGGTATCTTAATGTCCCATATCTTATCATTTATTGCATCTCTCACGAAGATAAAGGGTGGTACGCAACACGAGCACTTGAAATATTATCAAAGTAATACATTCCCGTCCTTTTTCCCGTTTTGCTCATATTTTACCTTATTTCCCCTCGCCACGAGAGGATGATGTTTTGCTGTCGATCTTCACGACGTTCGTTTATAGGCATCTCAGAATAGCAAGTAGCCATTGTCAATTTGGCGTTTTCTTCGTAAGCGTTGCACGAAATACATAGCTTCATATTTGCCAAACTTCGAATCTACAAAGAATAAAGTAATAGTTTGTTTATGTAACCCAATGAACAATATCCATTTCGCTCACTAGGCAATTAATGGTGAAATATAATATATCACCATTAATAATGTATATATATATATATATCGTAGACCGATCGTAAAATCAAAATAAAAATGTGGCGAGGCACATAATGATCCGTCTGATTTTATGATTGGCCTGCGAAATGTACACGTTTCGTAAAATGGGGTGACTTTGATCAATTTGCAACTTTGAAATTAAATATTTTTTTTATAAAAACATTTGTGGCTGAAAATTTTATAGCACACGAACATATATATCATATGTTTAAACTACCTTTATCTCTATATGTTTAGGGATAAAAGCAAACATGGTGATACCCTTCGAAGTGAGGCAACTTTGATTTACCAATTTTTATAAGCTTATTAGAATGATAATGATGCCCGGCGTAGTCCAGCGGTAAGGCTCTTGACTAGCATTCCGAAGGTCGCGGGATCGATTCCCGGCGTGGCAAATAATATATTTTTTATTAATTTGTGTTATTTTACAATTTATTCATTAAAAATAATATAAAGTACATTTGCGGCACGTTCCAGAGTGGAAGATACTCTCAGTATTGCCCTGGTGTAAGACCACCATTCAGGGCGATGCCATAGCCTCACTGGCTCCAAATGGGAGCAGTTGGGACTCTTGTGCGGTATTCATATTAAAAAAAATCCAATTTTTAAATTTAAAAAAATGCGAGTTCGAAATATTCAAGTAGTTATATTGGCACGGAACTATTATTAACGCCGAGGAAGTTATAAAATATATTTTAATTTACCTCCGTTTGAAAATGTTTGAAAAACAGGTTCGCAATTTAATTGACAATGTGTTTGAATATCACTAGAAACCAACTAATTTATTTTTATTATTTTGTAATAATTTTATATTTTGTATTTTCGAAGCGTCATTTTATCCACATTGCTCGAAAAAATCATTAAAAAGAAGCGGTTAATTTCTGAGCGGTATCGAGAATTATGTCGATATCCACGATGTTCAAAGTCGCCCCACGATCCAAAAGTCGCCCTATAATACGGTACTTAATTTATTTTGTATTAGTAGTTTCATTTGATTTATTAATAGCTCACCTCTCCGCTGGCCACCTTCTCTGGCTCCACGAATGGATATTTATTCGGCAGATCAAAAGCAATCTCCTCCATAAACCACTTGAAGGGTTTGCACTGAAGGGTTTCCCGCAGCAGTTTCTGCTTCGTGAGATCTCCAGGATCCACATCCTTGCAGTTGGGATTCCTATCGTAGTAATACTTCGCGTAGTCATCCATCCATACCTCTGCAACTCGCTTGAAGTTCTAGAATATATATATATATATTTTTAAAGTTCATATTTATTTATCTTTATTTAATACATTATTACATGTATAAGTTGGCGGTGGCATAAACACGAACTAAAGCTATACCTTTTTATTTTAATAAGGCAACCACGTCTACTATAGTTTTGTCATAGACTACAGCCCCTTTCCCTTTCGTCAACTTATATGTGTCTAGCACTGTATATGGGCGGTGTACCTTCTGTGCCTGTCTCGCTAGGAAATTCTGTGTTCGCGCAATTAGGCGCAGTTTATAACACAATATTACAATATATCAATTCATGTAACTACCATAACAACAAATTTGCAAATATAGACACACGTGCTGACGTATTTACTGCTAGTTACTGTCGCTACAAAACTTCACTGTATAACATTTTAGGTGCGAATAACACATGAATTAATTGTATTTAATATTTTTATATTACTCGGCAACTTTCCCTTATCCCTCTCCTCCCCTTACCCTTCCCAACCCAAATCCCTATTTTGCAGTCTATTTCAGTTATAATCACACTTATTTTAATGTTGTGTATTAGTTTACCATTTGTTGAATTCACATTTGTACTCTTATTATTTTTTTAAATATTCTAGTTTATATTCAGTTAGTCTTGTTTCTAAATACCTATCTGTGAACATTAATAATTGGTCTGTTTTTTTATCATCCTCTTATGTTTATTGTATTACTAAGACTGTTAATGTTCCTTAAATAAATAAATAAATAAATTCACCGTTTACAACAAAATAAAAAGAGAAGAAGTTTAAAAAAATCGTTGCCAATTGATTTGTCTTGTCTGGTGATCCAAGACTTGATGTTCAATTATTTAGCGTTATTTGTGTTCTGTCTAATGGCTAGTTGAAGTGCATTATTTAGCTTCGTTGCAAATTACCAAAAAAATCTTTGGCTAAAAGTTATTTTAGCGAAAGAGATAAGTAAGAGATTACTGGGTTACGAATAACCCGACAATATTTTAAAATCTCGTACTACCACCACAGTAAGCCGAAAACGTTGCTTGAGTCGTGATGGAGGACTTAGCCAGCCGAGGAATTGAACACGGAACGCCTGGGTGGGACCCAAACCCAATGCCCACTAAACTACTGATCAGTCGAATCTAATAAAACAAAACTCGTTTAAAATAGCAAAAATCTCTGGCAAATGTCTTAAGTAGCATTTAAAGACACCCTGAGATTTTTTGCATACCCATAACATGTTAAATAACAGAACATATATGTTTTTATTAATTTTCGGAGTTTCTTTGCAATTTTTTTCCGTCGAGGGAATTTCATATAATTACCGTTCCGGCTTAGCAAATGCATATCTTAAAAAATAGCATATACTTTTGAAGAGCTTTAAAAAAAAGTTTCAAATTCCAAGAAATTCTGAATGCCAGGCCTTAGACAATGTATGTAATATTATTTTAGCAAAATAAAATCAAATGTTTAATCGCATTTAGGTTAGATTTGTTAGATTAATTTGGGGTTGGACCACTCTGAGCTAGTGGCTTCTATATTATCTATATACTTTGGGTAGCACAGTAATCCCCACACCGTTTGAATTAAATGCGTGTTTTATTTGCCATCTTGGCTAGTCATAAATAATTTTTTTTTTTTTTTTTATTAATTGCTGGATTTATTTGAATCGTTTAAAATATCGAATATCACTATTATACACGGTGAGCACGATTCATCTGTAACGAGTTTCTCTCGTTAGCAGTATTTAAGATGGCTCAAGGCGCAGGTAAACAACATAACACATGAGATAAAACTTATTTTCCTAGAGGCTTAATGAACTAGTTCTCATGTGGTTGGTTAATAGCGAAATCTGTCAAACAGTTTAATCAAAACTCATTTAGTTAGATATCGCAGTGCATACACCAGTTCAAAAAAAAATACGGTCTGGATAATAACAAAAGGTACTCAATTTTCAAACCAATACGAACATAACGTAATACCATTTACATTCTCTAAAACTTGGAATTTATCTCTGAAATTTGAGCAATTCATCAAATTTCAAGTGAACCTTAGTATGTAAACTTGAAAAATTATAATTTCTATCCAAAGACGCTATAAAAATATAAGACACGTTGTATTCATTATACTAATCGATCGAAAAATGTAGCACCGCTTATGAAAATGATGGCCATTCAAAGAATATGTGTATGAATGGGCTGCTAACGTATGTCCACTGGACCTAGTTTGGTGAAACCACACTCTTTGTCTCAGCTACGCATCTTCACTTTAATAATTCATTAGCATTTGTTAGACGTTTGAAAATTTGAATAAAGATTTATTAATTATTAATTCAAATTAAAATAATTGTGGTGGTACTAACCTACTTTAATCTTTGTCTGAGTATGATGAGTAGTTCCAATTTTTATTTAAGAGTTCATCGAATTCGTGTATTACGCAGGAATATTTCACATTGCTTACCAACTTACCCATGCACCAACAACCGAAATTAGTACCTGTGTTTAATTATACTTGAACCTGCTGTAAAGTGAGTAGAAATAAGTGATAGATAATAAGTCGATGGCTTCACCTCGCAAATGAAGGATTTGTTCCTCGGATTGGGGAAGGGAGAGAAGTGTCGGTAGATGTGCCCCACCCGGGAACACGGGGCGTCCACCATTTGTCCCCCGCACTGCCAGATCTTGAAGCTCAGCTCGTACTGCTCCCCTCCCCAGATGTCCAGACCTTCATCGTAGCCTCCGAGCTCCCAGAAAAACCGCGAGGAGATGGCGAACAATCCGCCGGCCATTACGGGACTTCTAAAATATTCATAAAAAATGCAAATTTATTATATTACCACAAAAACCCCATTAATATTATCAATAGAGACGACTGACGGGGTTAAACTTAACAGTTTTTGGTAACCGGTACTTGACAGCTACCCCAAAAGTAAACGCCGATACTTCTACATACGTAAACGCACACTTCAGCACAGTCACATCTGCTCTGATGTAACACTGCCGAAACGTTGGCTGAACAAGGTCGAAGCGCAATGGCATAATAACCCTTACTAAATCACGAAAAAACTTAATTATCGCTCCACAGTTTCTGTTCGATGATTATATTCTTGTGTAACGACTGAGAAGAAAATAAGTTACAAATTCTCTAAAATAAAGCAACGAGAATAATATTAAGACCAAATAGATTTGACCAAAGTAAATAAAATGTCAAATAATTAAACAGTGAAACTGATGCTGACAATGAATGCAATGATAAATAAAATAATACTCAATCTGTTATTTTATTCCAAAATACTTTTCAAATAAAAATATATAAAACAATGACATTCACAGACATAACAAAAGGACGTGCAATGAATTAGATTACAAAAAAGAACGAAGCCAATACGCAAAACAGTTTCTTCTGTAAAGGGATGAAATAAATGTTATAAAGCCAAGTTTACAGTTTCACCTTCACAAACCTACCTTACACCCAACAATAAAATTACAAAATATATTATGTAAAAATGTTTTCGAAATTGATCTATAGGTAAATACTGTAATATATAGAAATAAATAAATAAATAAAAGCCCCGCCACTTTGTTTGGTTTTAATGGTAAGGTATACCAATTAATAAAATCAAAAATGATGTTTTTAAAATGTACAGAAAAACAACAAATAAAAAAGGAATCTAGTTAAATTACTTGTTTTAAGTTATCATGTAGATATTAATTTAAAATAGTTAATAAATATTACGTAAAGTACGTTGCGTAGGTACAAATAGGGAAAATGGACATTACTAATGTGTCGTACGTACTAGCTATGGATTAAAAGCGATATTTATAGATGTGAAGTATTTACTTGAATGGTTCTGACGGTTTTAGTTTGTCTTCTGGCAACAAAGGAAGCCGTTTGTATAGGAGGTCCCAGTTAAAGGCTCCCCTCGCTCCTTCGTCCTGGGCTTTGTATCGCAATGTGTCCCATTCTATAACGTCGATGAAAGGACAGACGCAGGTCTTGTAGTCTTCTGCTATTGGCTCTGAAAGGATAAACCAACTCTCCGTTACTTATTTGCTAACTACTTCTTATTTACTAGTTACCATAATATCTTCAGCTATGCGTTATTTCAACAGCTTGATAATTTCTTTCATTTGACCAATGTTATAAAGTTGTTACAAATAAGACGTTGTGAAACTGACACGGCTAGCTTTTCGCTACGGAGTTTTGAGTTTTGTCGTCAGTGACAACTGACGACATTAAGGCATCAAATTGACACAGGAAGGATTGATTAAATTGAATGCGGGAGTACAAATGAAGAGACGTAAATAATGAGCCGCCGAAAATCACGTAAATACCAAGGTGAAGCCAGGCCTACTTCAATGGTCAATTAAACGTAATCAAGTCGGCACCAATGAGCAACGATAGTTTTCAAATCAAGTAGATTGTTGTTGATACTCGTTATTACTGCTAATTTGTACGTTACTTTACACCAAACATATTTAATAGAGTGACATTTTACTTAAGAGTGAAGTTTACTTAGCGACAGCACAGACTTAATTTAGTGGTCGCTCGCCCAGACCTGTACTCTAGTCGTCCCGAGGTGAAGAAATTTTGATTGTTTGAAGGTTTGTTCACGTATCAAGATGAAGGTTTCAGGAGAATATATTAAGTGAAAAAATCAGGGTTCTTCCAGGACACGATACGATATAGTGAATCAAATACTTGAACCAGATCTAGGACTCCGTATAATAAAAAAAATGGATTAGAAGAGGGCTCTTGGCCGCCTTTATACCTGCTGTATATAAAAAAAATAATCAAGTTAGTTGTTATACACGAGGCACTGCAAATCATGGAATCGAGAATGGAGACTGCAGCTTAGGAAGGTCTTCACCCAGAAAGAATAGACAGTTGCTGATGTTTGATGAGAAGATGTTGACATTCTATATATTAGTTAACTAATTAATTGCGCTATAAAATCACTAGTTATTGGAAATTGAATTTTGATCCAAAAGGTTATAAATTATTCTCGGAATTTTTCATAATCGACTGAATTGCCGCGTTGATTTACCTAATAGTGGTGGCAGCCAATTGACGTTCGTTTCACAGTGGGAATCAAGAAATATCAGAACTTGTCCAGTTGCAACCTTGGCTCCTTCTGACCTGGCTCTAATCAGTCCCATCCTTTCTGGAAGATGGAGCACTTTGACCCGTGGGGGTAGATTATTCCTAACATATTCGTCCAAGGGCCCCCTTAAAAAATCTGTGAAGAGTAATGGTTACACTTTGTTTTAATTTTTTTTTTCGCAAACAAGTACAATGTATTAGGTTTGCATGGAAATTATGTTTACCTCGCATGTACAGTACAATATAATATTTACCTCACGTTCACGTTTCATTTATTTTATTTTCAATTTGGACTCTTAAAATTTAAGTAGCTTTCCATGACCATTTTATATGATTTGATTAATTTTACTAAGTATTTAAGAATATTTAAAATATTGCCGTTTTTCATTGTTTAGGCTTCGTAGATTACTCAATTTCATTTCGCCAAAATTTTTTTGATCCGAAAATTTGATCGCTTAGAAACATTATAATTTTTTTTATTAAATACTGTGAGTAGAACACATCTTTGCCTTTGCTATAATCGAGTATTTTTGATAAATATTTTTATAAGCCTAGAAATATATAAAGTAACAAAACTGTAAAAAAAGCTTTGGAGTGCTAAATCTCCCGCTTAGGAAGTCCTATTAGGATATGATTTTAATGCATATTGTGGAAAATGAAGTCCTTTAGATTATGATTTAGGAAAACAATTTATTATAATATTTGCCTGAACTTTACAATATAAAATAAAATGTGCTTTTTGAGGATGTTTTTTTTTGCATGTAATTTCAATTTATCGTCATCTGCGTAAGGAGAGTGCGATTTCACCCGATTTCGAAAGTTACACGCCGCGGTGAATTTCCTTAAGTTAGATGCTGTTTATTGTATTGCACTTCTTGTGAAAATCTTAAAACATATTTAATATAAGTGATCGTCAAACCTTTTGAGCTAAAGTCATTCACCATTATGATCTCCAATATGAGTTGTTCTGGAGATCTATTCAATACACTGTACACCGTCCTTAGCAGAGTGGTCCAATGTTCATTATAGAAGGGTATCACCACGCTGACGTAGGGCAGCTCATTGCTGTATAACTTATTCTTGCAGTCAGGATGGCGGATATCAGGAACTGCCCTGTCGAGAGCTATGAGGTCGCTCAGGGCTCCGTTGAAGCCATTGACTGCGTAAATTTCTTTTCCCTTTTCTTCTAAATGAGCAGGAAGACTTTCAGCTTTTCCTTGTTCACCGAAACCTTAAAGAATTACAATTTTACGAGAATAATTTATGTAAAATCATACGAGAAAAAATATTTACAGTTTTGAAATTTGTCAATTTTATCACTGGGAATATTTTCTCACCACGTAATATGAGGCGCTCAGCGGAAGAATGGCCCGACCCACATCAGCGAAAACATCATTTGTTATATATTTGTCATATCTCTGAAGCCACAGCGGCCCAATTTTAGTTTTCATTGATTTCAAAGGATCTTTGAAATAGTGAAAACTAAAATTGGGCCACTGTAGCTTCACAGATGTGACAAAAATATGTAACAAATGATGTTTTCGCTGATTACGAATTCTTGTGGTTTGGGCCACTCTTCCGCTGAACTTCTCATATGTAATCATGAAGTGTGTTATTTGAACTTTATCAGTTAGTACCTACTTGTGTGTTGTAGGAACAAGTACCGTTCTTGTTTATAAATATATAATAATATTTTTATTTTATTTTTATTTTTATTTATTTATTTAAACGCCCATAGGGCTTTTACATATAGTGCAGTACAGTACATGTTTTTGGAAAAATATAAGAAATAACATAATATAATAACAATAAATATATAATATAGTAATAATTAGCGCAAAATCAAGAGATATAATAGTAGTTGTACGAAAGGAATACACATTTCAAAAGTAGAACAAAAATTAATTAAATAATATTTCTTCTTTTCCGCTTTTTAAAATTTTTATAGGTACCTCCCTTATCGCTTGTCTGAATCGTTACTTAACAGAGATTGAGGAACAATTATTCTGACAATTGGACCAAACCAATTTAAAAATGACACTTCAATTCAATGCAAATCTAAGTTGTAGAGTTTATTGAACTGGAGTTACAGACAGAATCTCAACTGAAATTAGTATTTTTAATAAAATGTCTTTATAGTATTTCAAGTCCAAGAAATAAATGGGTAAAATATTTACCCTTCTACAACCCCATGTTTTTTCACATAGTTAACTCGTCTTAAAATATGTTATTAAAAATATACCTACCTTCTCGTGCAGTATCCTTTTTAATTATTTCATAATCATGCCAATCCATTTTTCGGTCAGATTTTCCATTTGGGTACTGAAATTATGAGCATTTAATTCGAGAACAATAATCCAAAATAAGACAATGAAACCAATTTCATCTCAATTAATTCATAAATATTAAACAATAAACACCATTTTTACTCATACACACAAAGTTAACTCATACACATCAAGTTTACTCATACACACCAAGTTTACTCATACACACCAAGTTAACTCATACACACTAAATTAACCCATAATCACCAAGTTAACTCATATAAACCAAGTTAATTCATTCTCGCATAGTTAACTTATACACATCAAGTTTACTCTTACACACGAAGTTAACTCATAAACACCAAGTTAATGGTCTACTTACAGTTCTACGATACATTTGAAATTGTGCGTAGGATAATTTTCCCACTGGGTGATACGTCCTCAAGAGTTTGAAGGAAACCAGCGTCAGAAAAGCGGTAAACACTGCTAGAATTGCAAATTTGACTAAATGAAGTGAATTCCTCTTCATTTTTCGAGCTCGACCTGTTTTCAAATAATAGGCTTTTTATTGCATTTTCCAGTAAAATACTTTTAACTATCAGCTGTTAACATAAATTATAATTTTAGCTATTGCATAACAATTGTAACATACAACATTTCAAACCAGAATACGCCCAAAACACGGGCGTGTCTGCAAATTTGCACGGGCGTATCTGCAAATCTAACAATTCCCGAAAAGATATTTATATTTTCCAATGTACCCTTGAAACGTTTGCACTTTAATCAAAACTATTCATTTATCTCTTCAAAATTCGCAAATTTACTTTGTGGCGTCATTAAAAAATATATTTATTTATCGTTTATTTATGCTTTTTATCATTTTTTTTACTTATAATATTTAAAAACTTTTAATATATACAAATATACATGCATTCTAATCGGCAACCCTAACAAAAATTAATTATAAATGGAACTTAACTGGTTTATACTGTATAAACCTGTTAAGTTCCATTTAAAATCCTGTAAAATGTTAAATGAATTTATATAATATATGTTTCCTAAGTATGTTTCCTAAATAAACGAAAATAATAAAAAATCGTGTTATTCTAAAAAAAAATTATTATTTATATAATATTTATTCTATTATAGAAATACAGTCGATTCCGCTTTATTGGTTCGCCGGTTATTTGGGACAAAAGGGAACAAATACCTAATTAAAACACTTATATTAATTTACTTCGGTTACCTGTGACATCATTTCGTTTATTTGAGACAAATTACGATCTGAAGAAAAAAATGCAAATAACACAAGATGCAAAAAGTGTTTCACTAAAGGAATTTTAGTTAAGAAGGGCGGGTGAGGAGAGAGCTTCCGGAATTGGGTTACAAAGTAATTAATAAAGTGTAAAAAAAATATATTTTGGAGGAGAGTGCAGAGACCAATTTTGAAACAGAAAAATGATAGTGGGCCTCCAAATAATGTTTATTTATATTAATAGTGATTATTAATGTACAGAACAAATAAAAATAAATGGAAGCCTCCCTTCATGTTCCTGCTAAAAAATATTTTTTTTACTCTCCTGTAAAATTAATTAAAATTGGCATCATTTTTCGGTATTTTTCAAAATGTTTATAATGTTTAGAAATGCGTTTGAGAGGACTCGAATAAATGTGATATGTATACCTATAAAAATATCAATATTTTTTTTACCTCCGCTTGAACTTCGCTTATTTGGGACAGCCGCATATTTTGTCCCGATGTGTCCCAATTAAGCGGAATCGACTGTATATAAAATAGGCGTATAATTTTTATTAACTTACTTTTTCAGAATATCAATGAAAACATCAGATCTTAGCACGTAATCGATATCTTGTAAAGATTAATTACACTTAAAAATAGTTAGTAAAATTATTTTAGCATTATGCATAATATCGTTTGCTTTGTAAATCACATGTTTTCGTAATGAATTAATTTATTTATGTGCTTCGGCATATTAAATGCCTAACTTCTCCTCAAATTGTGATAAGAATCAGCGAACACTGAAAAGAAAACACTAGAAATGCCGTTCACGTAGATTGGAATAGAAACCGATGACCCCACAGATTTAGTAAGTACATTTTGGTTCTAGCCCATTTAGCACGCACTCTGTTTCGAAATTTAAAAAAAAATCATAACGACGATGAAACACAGTTCTGTATTTGAAATTTACGCCCGATCAAATAGTTCTGTATTTGAAATTTGCGCCCGATCAAACACAGTTCTGTATTTTAAATTTACGTCCTATCGAACATAGTTCTGTATTCGAAATTTACGCCCGATCAAACACAGTTCTCTATTTAAAATTTACGCCCGATCAAACACAGTTCTGTATTGAAAATTTACGCCCGATCAAACATAGTTATGTATTTGAAATTTACGCCCGATCAAATACACTGTATTTGAAATTTACTCCCGATCAAACACAGCTCTGTATTTGAAACTTACGCGCGATCAAACACAGTTCTGTATTTGAAATTTACGCCCGATCGGATCGGTCTGACTTTTGGATCACGAAACACGCCCATATCGCATTTCTTGGGTTCTATATTTTAAGTCAGCGAAAATTATCGTTAATTTTTTATCATAGGCCCTGAGCAAATAAACTAGGTAACTTTTATGGGCCAATCACGAGCTCACGACACGTTTAATGGTGAACTGTGTTAACTTAAATATACTTATTTCTGTGACCTTGTGTCCACCTCAGAAGCCGATACACAACTGGATGAACACGTGCTAAGAGACAGATGAGGCAGATGGTGTTATTTACCTCCCAATTGATAATAATAATAATATATGCTGGTTATACCTAATAGTTACTGATACCGTTATCCAATTGATGATCCAGAGATAAAATGATGGAAGTAGACGAAGTTTATCGATCCTTATGGCTTTTAAACCTTCGTGACTGGTGCAAGTGCTGTTCCGCTGAGTTATAGCAGGCTGCAGCCTGCAGGGTGGAAGTGGAGATTGCTCTGATGAGAGGCCACCTTTGATAGGTAATATAACCAGAAGAAGAAGTGATATTGTATTTGTAGATAATATTGTGACTTATTTGTGGTACCTTGTTAATAACCTACTTTCTTATAAAATTTGGGGGGTGGGTATGGGTACCGCCGCCCCGGAAACTATTTATTGGAAAATCAACACTCCTGCCATAAGTCGCCCCGTATGGTTCGCTATGATTGGTGACTTAGCAGGGGTGCCCGAGTTCCCGGGGGTGAGGTTTGTCTAGGCCTTGGCGGCGGATGCGTTTGCCCACCTACCGCGATACCGGATAGAGGGAGACTAGTTGAGGGAGATCTTTTGATCTCTCCGGCCAGACTCTCTGGACCCACCGCCTTGCACCGAGGGACGGATTCATACGTTCGTCACTCCTGAACACAGTAACCCCCAGGTTCCTACCCTTATTTCTTTTTCCTTCTCAGAACTTCCATAGAAAGACCCTTCACACAGCATTCCCAAAGATGACATAGGTCCTGAGGGATTTTTTCCTCAGGGCCTCTTGTTTGGAGATAATGTAAAAAAATATTATCAGATATGAAATTCAGCACTTTGGTAGATTTTCTTCCAATACTAAGGAAACTACCCTCTTTCCATTTCAGCGGGGGTTGGATCCCTTCATAAATATATCTTACGTCTATGTTACGTTGGAAGGAAGCCGGAGAGTAAGTCTTGTATGTGAAGCCAGAAGAATGAGGGTCTTGTAAGGATTACTCTGACCCCATAAATATTAAAGCGTTGTAAATAATTTATCACATTCAAAAGAAAATTCATGGAAAACAGTTTATGATAAAGGTTTAACAAAACTCTTACTTGTTCTTCAGAATCAGAATAGATAGTATTTGATGCAATAGCATAGTAATAAATTCTTGGACCTCAAAAAAGGATGTTTAGCATTGACCGGTAGGTAGGAAGTAGTTTGTAGATGTGGGCAAGGTTGCGGGTTCAATCCTCCGCAAGAAAATCCTACATCATTGCACAAGCAATATTTGCAGCTTGTAATGATGAAAGTTGATGGATTTATTAGGCTATTTGCGAAACAGTAAAGCCGTTTTACGTAAAATTTTTGTTTTAGAGCGTAAAGATGAAGTTTTGGCTAAATTTAAATGTAATCACAGCCTAATCCAGAAAGAGATCAGCTCTATTGTGGTGGTGTGCGGACACACCTATTCCTTTTCGTAATTCAAATTTATGAATATCTGAGAGAATAACCAGACACAATCGGAAATATGTCATTTTTAAATCAAATTCTAGACGTATTGACTCTTGTATGTTTTTAGGTTTTTTAAAAGTATTGACTCTTTTCTACAAAAAATATAAATCGATTTCGAAAGATTGTTATTTCAAGTAGTAAAGTAATGTTTAAAATTTTGGAAAGGTATGTTTATTTTTATTATAATCAGGTTAAAAATAATAGCTAATACCGTTGGCATATTTGTTAAACTTTCGAACAAAATTTTGTATTATACAACACTAATTTCAAATCACATTTTTTTTTTTTTTTTAATATGAAATACCGCACAAGAGTCCCAACTGCTCCCGTCTGGAGCCAGTGAAACTATGGCATCCCCAATTGGGGTATGTTGTAAGGATGAAGGTAGTGGAGGAGGGGAAGGAGATAGAGGAAGGAGGGGAAGTACCTGGCTATTCAGATCTGGTCACTAAACACGGCTAAAGCCACTTCAAGCAACGTTTCAATTCTGAATGGTGGTCTTACACCAGGGCGATACTGATAGTATCTTCCACTCTGGAAATACTCATACATAATCACATATTCATACAGTAAAACAATCAATAATTTATCTAGGAAAGTTTCTTTTCAGAATTATAATTTTAGTTCAAATAAAATCATAAAAAAATTCCGCATACGTGTTTTGTGACGAAAACACTTATGCGTACATAATTTTAAGGCTTTTGAGCACCTTTTTTGAAAAGTACATATTAAAGCAAATTTTGAAATATATAAAATCGATATTGAGATATTCGTTAAAAATACTGGTACGGAGATAATCAATCGTTCTCATCGGAACCACGAAATTCGACCAAATTGTCTTCCCGGCCGCTGGTTAATGGGCCTTAAGTCCTTTCTACAAATCTACAAATAAAAGGGATGACTGTTATGGGACGAATCTTCGATCGGACAATGTGATACTGAAATATCGAAAAAAGATATCACGTAATCTCTATTAAAATTAAAATTCTAATGGAGGAAATATTGTCGATATTAATAATTATCGACATTATTTATATGTGTCGGAATGTTTCGGTACTCTACACCCGCATTTTTTACGTCTATCGGATTACTGCGAATAGTGCACACTGTTTAAAATTACCTCGTTCCACTATACAGATGGAAAATATGCAAATTGCTCCAATTCCACGTGCTGATGCCTAGTAAATTAAGTCAACGAGTAATAAAATGTAGTAGCTGTTCTGAAAATGTAAATTGATCACAGTTTGATGAAGCTAGTGTCAAATTATGCGTGTTTTAACGAGGTTTCAGTATTGATTGAACATCGTTTTTCACTTTCAATTTATAGGTTAGGGTTTTATTGTTATTCAGAATATTTATGTCATCACTCAATCTGTAAGATTTTGGGATGCATTTTGATGTCTGGAAGGTTGTTATATTAACAATAAAGCACGAAATCTGTCTGAATTAAGTACTAAGAAAAACTATCAATTTTTTTCAGCTTGCAACCTTGTTTACATCACAATTCAGTCAAAAATAAGACAAAATGACAATATTGTTTGTTTCGTATATTTTAATCCTTCTACCCATAGCAAAGATGCACAGAAATATCAATTTTTCATAATCAGATGCAAATACGAGGATTACCCAGGGCCAGTAGTTTTACAGTGCTTCAACAATTCATCAAATTTCCAAGTCAATTTTCAATTTCTGCAAAGGTTTCATTCAAGTTCTCTTATTGTATTATTATTGGTCAGTTATTACACATAAATGAAATATTGACAGAGCTTAAATAATACTTTCGCATAACTCGAAAAATTGATAATTTTTCAATTTCAAGGACAAGGACGGTTTGTTTCACAGAATTTGAACAATTCATCAATTTATGCATTTATTAATTTTCAACTTCTGTGAAAATTCTATTCAAGTTCTGTTCTTATTTCAGTTCTGTGTAGCAACTGTCCCATAATGAAATAACAAAAAAACTTTCACAGAACTTGAAAATTAACTTCGAAATTTAACAATATTCTGGTTAAATTCTAAGAAACAACCCATCCTAAGGTACAGTTGTTTAAACTCCTGTCATATTTCACATCATCACAAATCGAAAAAATGCGTCATGTTTGATTAAACACTGACACGGGTCGAGAATATTTGACGTGGCAAATGTCAAATAAAATCAATTGATATTGATCAATTAACCGCATTTTGAAGACCCGACGTCACAAAATATGATGGAAGTAAATAACGTTTTAAATAATTTTGTTAAACTTCAGTCCTTAATTTTTATTAGTAATATATTTTTTTAAATTAATTGTTTCTGCCAATTCCATCCGCTTCCTACAAAAAAACTGCCAAGTATTTTTTTAAACTTTGATTTCCGTAAAAAATAATAACATTTTTTGTTCTCTTTTCAAATAGATCTGGGCGTTGAATTGCTTGCGCTATTACTAACGGCCCCGGCCCTACTTGTAGTATTCTAGTACCGTAAATCCTTATTGCGGCAATCTGTGGAATAAGTATAACCGCGGGCCGTAATGGCGGAGTTTCTCTAATGACCTGAACCTTAATGTTAATGGCCGGTCCTTTCATCAAGCAGATCCTGTGCAGAGTAAAGTATGGAGGGGCCGCCATTAGCGATATTATTTCCACAATTCAAATCCGTTCGAACGATCGACGGCCCTTGCTTTTCTCGCGGGGAAAATTGCGCGGGAAATAACGGCCCTTTTTTGACAGTTCCATTAAAATTCTTTGTCGAGTGGTGATTTACGTTATTGTACGCGGGAGCAGGTGGTTGTCGGCTTTCTTTAACGAATTTTATACAAGTTTTCCTAAAGATTAATGAGAGAATGTTCATTTTCTCTGAACAAAAGTTGTATCTTCCAATTTGAAATATCATGATCACGTTCTAAAGAAAAAGTTTTTTTTCTTCGCTTCGTAGACTTTTATTTACATATTACTAATTTAATAACGGAATAAGATTAGGTATTTTATAATGGAGAAGATTAGGAAAGGAACGCTTAGATAAGTTCATGCTGAACGGTTGAACAGAAGATAAGTGTAAAGAATATATGACGGGAAAGAGAATGGCGGAATAACTCGTGGACGCCCGATTAATCAAAAGTCGGTTTGGTCCGAGTCAAGAGTCGGAAGATTTAGTAAGATACGATTAATTTTTGAAAATATTGTTTTCATAGTCTTCGTGAAATAGTTGTTTTTCATGTGTATACCGCACAAGAATTCCGGCTGCTATCAACCGTCTACAGACCGTGGGACTATGGCATCCCCTATTTGGGTATGCTGTGAGGCTGAAGGTAGTGGGGAGGGAAAGGGTATGAGGAAGAGGAAGTTGTGGAAGTACCTAGCTATTGTGGTGATCCGGCTAAAGCCATTTCAAACAACGTTTCAATTCTGAATACTGGTCTTACCAGGGCAATACTGAAATTCTCTCCTACTCTGTCGCAAATGTATCATTGATTATTATTATATTGAATGAATTAATTGTTAATGACACAAATTAATCAAATAAAATTTTGTTGCGCACGCCGGGATTTGAACCCGCAACCTCCTTACCTCTCAACCACGTAAATCATCTGTACATCAATACATTACAGTACCATCGATAGTGCATCTCTAGATATGGCGTGTCATTCAAATTCGTCGAATAATATAAAGTGACGATGTATGAACGTATGAAGGAAGAAGTATGTTCCAAGATAAAGTAGTGTGGCAGTCCATCCTCCCTGCCTACACCTGCGACCAATCCAATGTTTGTTATGATGGAAAAGTAACATATTATCTTATTTTTGTCTTTTAGCGATGCGGGTAAAATCTGCCTCCGCTATACTTACCGATTCACTGTCATGTGTAATCGTGCTAATATTTGTCATTTATGAGATAAAAATGAAAGAAAGAAGTTATAACATTCTTCACGTTTATTAACTGAACAAGTACAATTTAAAGACACGTTTTATCAGAAGGATTTATGTAAAGCGACAAGCGTTGCTAAGACTAAGAACTCGGAGAAGCGAATGAAGTTTCGAGAATCTCCGGATGACAGCTGCCCCCGCGCTGCGGTCAAGGTTGCCATGATTAAAAAAAGATTTGTGGCTATAATAATAATAATAATAATAATAATAATAATAATAATAATAAATTGGATAATTTGTAGAGCGCCGTTTTTGTGAAAAATCACCTCAAGGGCGCTGTATAGCTTATTCTATAAAGTGCACTCGCGCTGATCGCTCTACAGTCTTTACTCGTCAGACTTCTATTTTCAGATTTGAGTCTCCTTATTTTTGACAACAACTCTCACCCATTCGAAGCTAGCAGACCTCTGTCGTCACATCCAATTTACGGGAAAACTCTGTTTCTCTTCCCCGAATGAGAGGCCATTAGATTATGCTTATTTTACTCCAGCAGTTTATGAAAATTTTAAATAGCTACTTTAGAGGTAATTAGTTTTTTTCACTTAGTCATTAATCGTCGTTAGACTGTTTAATTTCCATTAAACGTATTTGGTAACTTACCTCAGTAACACGCTACCTCTGGGCCAAAAGTTGTGCCTTTTATTTATGTATTTATTCATTCATTTGTAACATTAACGCCGTTCGGCTTTTACATAACACAACGTAGTATAAGGCATACACTAAAACAAAAGAAATTAGAATCGCGTAAGTAACAAAGAGTTCATGAGTGTATAAAACAGCAAAGGTAAATGTAGTTTAATCATTTGTAAATAACAAAGCAAAATGATTTCCTGTTTAAGTAATGTAATATTGGAATACCTAAGAAACATAAATACTCAATACTTATTCTATTTAATTCAAAATATATATAAGTAACTTTAGATGAAGACGAGGTACACAGAAAATGCTTAAGGGTAGGCATACAGTGAGTAAAGTAAATTTCAAGATATTTCATACCGAAATGAGTATTGTGACCTAAGTAAAAGACAGTTCTAATGAGCGCGTAAAACATCAAAGATAGAAAAAAATAAAAATAGAAGCTTAGAACATGTGTAAATAAAAAAGCAAACCTGTGATCCTGTTAATAATACATAATATATTGCAACGATTAAAATATATATAATATACGTTTACATAATATATTTAAATAACTTAACATAAAAATGAGGTAGGTACGTTTAAAATGTTTAATGGTAGGTAAATATATGTGGTTTGTCGTTTCATGAAAAAATAATAAATAAAAAATTCCCAAATTTTCATAATTTTTTTTTTAAATGCGGTCAGAAACTTTGTTTTCATAAAGGTGTACATTTTACTTCTTAGATTAACTTTTAGATTGCAATATAAAGCGCGGTGTTTTCTCTTTCTAATACCATAATATTTCTAACCATGATAGTAAGAGACCTATATGAATTGTTCCGAAAAGCGAACAAATTAACCTGAGGTGTTAAAAAATTAATCGTATTGGTCCACAATCAAAATTTAGTTTGTTTTTCTTACACGCTTTGAATATAATTTTTAACACTAATCCTCCTCCTCGTCTTCTTTATCCATACCTATCCACATCCATACCTATTGCCCTCTCTATCTATATCCTTCCGCCTTGCTAACACCGTCACCACATTTCTCAATATTTTATGGGTGTCTAGACTCGTTAGCTCACGGTTCGGCAATTTATTTTGAAAAATACGTTGAACTTTTTTTATTTTTTTAAGTGAAAACTACACAATGCCACCCCCAGTCGAAGAATGTTGTGAGCAGAAGAGAGCCGTTTAGCAACTTACTGTTCATACCTAGTTACTAAAAAAAATCTTATACCATACTTAGCGATGTTCCACATTCATATTTGTTGAAGTATAAATTCTATCACCAGGACTAACTAAATATGCTGAAAGTACCCCATTCACTGTGTAATTTTTTTATGTGAATACGGCATAATCATCCCAACATCCCCAAAATGTCTGGAGCCAGGGACCTAAAGCCATTTCAAACACTGTATCAATTCTGAATGATGATTTTTAGCCAGGGTAATACGAATTTATCTTCCACTCGCGCAATGGGGTATTTCCACATTTTTTTTTATTATTGACAAAAATTAATTTATTTTTATGACGACGTCTTAACTTTCTATAACGTTTTAAAATACGCCTTTTTAAAATGCCACCAAAACGATGTTTTTGCCACCATTCAGTGACGTCACAGGCGCCTCTCATCATGCGATCGCCGCCCGTAGGTTACTGTAGTGAGTCCGTAAGTTGTACTTGGTGTTATTTATTGACTTCCAGTCCATAACCCCGAACAAGTCGAGAATGTTTAGATTTTTGATAGTAACACGGTGATAAACCTCGGAACGGCGACTCTTGTGACGTAACGAATCGTACAAGCAGTCATGGGCCGTTTACGTTTCGTTCCGTTTACGCGTATTTTGAAATCAATAATTATGAATGAAAATATCAAAATTAAACATTTTTAATGCGATAATCATGTTCAGAAAAATAATCTTTAAATCTTCCACATGTTTTTAGCGGTATACCTGGTTTGTGAAAATACCCCATTCTGAACAAATATCAAACATCATTTTTAATTAGTTTTAAAACGCATCCATTTTGTTCTATTATATACTCGTAACTTAGAATCTATTCCGATCTGCCGCGGAGGTTGTATGCGTGTTGTACATGGCACCTGCAATAAAAACACTTGTTATATTCCTTAATTAAGTTAACAGATGAATGTCCGGTATGTTGGAACTCCTCCAAGTTTAACTTTTCGTGTGGCGGAAACAACTCGGTTCCGATCGATGGAAATTCAACCCTTCTAGGAAGAGTAAGTCGGTTATTAGGGTAAGGGGTGGGAAGCCATCGCATCTGTTCTGTTTCTTAAAATAATATAACAGAATAATTTTAGATTTGTTTAGATTTTAATGATGGAGATAAAATTACTAGAATAACTTGCTGGAATGTATGAAATAATATGTATACAGTCTTCTCAGGATGTGAGAACTTCTACTCTTGAAGAAAGTAATCATACGGAAATCACTGCAAATATTTCAGATGTATATCTTGAGGAAATTCTTTGGAATAAAATGGGATTGCTTCTCACACTTTATCCAAGTTAACCAGGCCAACTGCATACGGTAGCTGATAATCGGCAAAATTTCCCTTCCGGGAAATGAGTTAGTTTTTGAGGTCGATCCTTGGAAGAATTTGGATGGGTAGCTTCATGATCAAGAGTAACAAACTTAATTTTTACTTCGTCATACAAGTCCTCGGTATTACACCTGTTTAAACACATTTTTTCTTTTCTTGTTAACATTAAAACCCTGCTAAACGTATCTAAATCTAGCTAAATCGTCTTATTTCGGTAAAGATCGAGAGTCTACTTATCTATACTTTACTATACTTTCGTTTAAATCCAGCTAAAAGCATTTTTGCACTCACATTTTAATAATTGTAATTGTAATATTGTGTTAGAACATATTAATTGTAATATTGCGTAAGAACTTCCTTCCTCTTCTGGCACTCAAATCATTAAAAAAGTAATATTTATGCATGGTATAAAATATGTCGGTATAAAATTCAATCTTACAAATTGTAAAAGAAAAAGAAAAACACTCATTCGTAAAGGAAAATCGTACCAGACTCAAACATGTATTTGTATGCGCGAAATTAAACACTTCTTTTGCTCAACATCATTTTTCATACCAAGGAAAATACTTCTTCAACAACCTACCCATAGAAATCAGAATCATTAATGACAAAATACAATTATCGAACTCCATCAAAAATCATTTTAAAGAAATCAGCAACGGGAAGACTGCTTCCCCTATTTCCACATGAATGTAACACTAAAAATTATACTTGTTTTTACTCCTACGAAATACATGAATGTCTTGTAGTTTTAATTAAAGGGTCTTGATTGCGATGTGTTTATATTAACTGTACTAATTATATATGTGAAACACGTGACTGTTTAAATGAATTAATAAAATGTAAACTCTTCTTCCATCCACAAGCAAATCTTTTAATGGAAGATCAGTACTACTATAATATGTACCATTTTTAAGTTAAATAAAAAAATTAAAAAAAAAGAAAAATCCTCAAACTGCTTCGACTTGCCGCAAAAACTTATTTTTATGTTTGTGTACGTAGTGTATGTACCTATGAGGGTTGTTAGCCAATTATATTAATTTTACTATATATTTATTTGAACGGCGCCCTCGAGGTGATTTTTCAAAAAACGACGACGCTATGTGAATCAGCCTAATATTATTATTATTAAATTACTTTTATTGCAATTTGCCGGCAAATATTATTTTATTTATTGTAATAACAATATGATACCTATAAAAATATTTTCAAACGGTTTGCACATTGGAATAATGATTATCACTGAAGATTATTAATTTTAATGATTTTTTTCTTTTCTTTTCAGGTATGTTCTTCCTGATATTTCAGCTTCAATTTGAAATAAGTCGGAAGCTGAGAATGTTTTCATTATTGGTAAGTCATGTTTAAGTACGATAAGAGTAGAATACCGTTAACACGTAGCAGTCCTCGAAATTTTATATTACGTCATTCACGAAGGTTGCGATATTGGCATCTGCTTTTGATTTTCTTCAATAAAAGTATTAATTAAGCAAATTCATTTAAATATTTTTTACAAAAAATACCAACACTGCGAACAATGGTAACAAAAGCAAACTGTTGTTCAGAATAAAAAAACAACAATTCCTTTTACAGAGGGTACGTCCCTGTGTTTGTGAAAAACTTTTTAAATTAGAGGAATAAATTAACAAAGGACGGCCTCTGCGGTAAAAACTTGGCGGCGCAACTCGGAACTAAGCGGAGAATTCCTCATTTTTAAGTAAAGTTATTCGAACGATTCCAACGAAATAAAGAAAGATGTTTTTATTTTTGTTTTACGATATTTTTCATGGAGAAAAAATATTAATATATAATTTGCTGTTTTTTATAAATAACTGAGTTTTATTGAAGCCCTTATTAAATATTAAAAGAAAAAATACGCTTTGCAATACACCGCTTTTTATTATTAATATTCAACAGCCGACCGGATTTCGCTTAGCTCAAGCTTCGTCAGGGCTTATTATATTAACTCAAAATTAATATGATAAGCCCTTTATTTAATATTATAAGCCCTTTAGTTAATAAAATAAGCCCCTTAGTTAATCTAATAAGCCCTTTAGATAATATAATAAGTCCTGACGAAGGTTGAGCTAAGCGAACTAAAGGACTTATTATATTAATTCAGAGTTAACAAATTATTTGCTTCCTTCGATGCCTATCCTGTTTTCTGTATAAAATTTTATTTGAAAAGTTTTATTTCTCAATTGAATTTGTTGCTTAGTTTTAAAATTAAGTAACAAATGAACACTTGAAATAAAACTGTTCAAAACAAAATGTCTAGAAATTGTTATATAATGCCTAAGAAATACAAAAAATCAAATTTGATATACCTACAACATCCCACTACGCCACCGATGTTAGCACTATTTTCTGATTGAATAATAGTTGTATAATATGGAACAAATATTTTTAGTTACCGATAAATGGACAATTTAACATTCTCTGAAATACCTGCCAGATATCTGATATACTACATAGATTATCGGATACATGAACATCCTCAAATTAAAATGTTATGTGTAGTCAGTTTTGCTGAGACATGGACCTTGAAAGTAAATACCATGAACAAGTTAGAGGCTTTTGAAATGTGGCTTCACCGGAGAATGCTCAAGGTTCCATGGACCAACATAGAAATTCTCAGGCGGGCTAGAGCAGATAGAGAATTGCTCACATTAATAAAAATCAGGAAAATTTCATATCTGGGTCACATACTTCGAGGGGAAAAGTATCACTTGCTCCAATTAATTTTGAAAGGCAAAAAAGAAAGTCGCCGAGGGCCTGGTAGGAGACAAATGTCTTGGCTGCGAAATATACGAGAGTGGACCGGCATTAGAAGTGCGGAGGAGCTATTCCGGGGCGCACAAGATAGAGACATTTTCCAGAGTGATCGCCAACGTTGGGAGGACCTGATAGGGCACACGAAGAAGAAGAAAATATCCTCACACGGGATATTTTTCGAGGCACTGCATTAATAATAATAATAATATTTGGACGATTTATAAAGCGCCGTTTTTGTGAAAAATCTACCTCAAGGGCGCTATAAAAACTTACAATACATTTCTAAAATCTAGAAAACCTACAAACTAGACAAACAATTAAAAAAAACTTATGACCAAAAATTGCATCCATCGGTTCATACGAAAATATGTGTACAATGCGTCGACCAATGAACCCGATGGTTCCTAAAAATTTATAAAGGACCATACTTACCTGGGAGGTCGCTTGAAATTAACACTGTTTATTGTCTATTGAGAAATTTAGATAGAGTTCGCACGCAGAGGACATTATTGTGCACACTTGTTACATGTGTTTAATCCTGAAATATATTTTAATATTAGTATATAATACATTCTTTAATGAGTGTATTTTGGAAATCAAAATCAACATTTTATAGTAGGCAGTACAGTAGTACAAGAATTTGATCTTCCTAAATGTGATTCGTAAAGAGACAGATTGATGTGCAAAGATTCAAGTAATTGATGATGACAAAGATAAAAGTGCGATTAAGACATATAATATCAAGTATGATACTCTCAGATAGGTATATTTAAATTAAGGATATGAGAGCCCAAAAGGTAGATTTTTAATTTGGACCTAAATTCTGTTGGGCTTGTTATGCATCTTAGTTCCGGAGGGAGTTTATTCTAAGCCTTAGGCCCAGAAACTCCGAAAGTAGTATCTAGTAGTATCAGTAAGTACCGATTGTAGTTTCAGAATTCCACTATTGCCACTTACTTTCTCCCTAACGATGAAAGAAGAATGGCTATTTTGCAGTTTGTATTTTTCAAAACCGTTTATGATAATCGTTGCCCTGGCATTTTTCTTTTTTCCACCCCCGAAGCACGGTGGGGTATAAGGGTGCAATTATCCCTCGACAGGTCGCCTTAATTATTTCCTTTTCTTGGCTCGCCACGGAACTTCTTCCAGTGTAGCGAGTAGCCACCCTTAGCCTAGATTTTATAGTGATGCACCTAGTTTTTCAGTTTTTTATTTTTTTATTTTTTACATTGAGGAAATGAGAATTACTGAGGAAAATAATTTCCATCAGGGCCTACGTCATCTTTGGGGATTCTGTGTGTACAACAAAACATTACAATACCATCGATATTTCATCTCTAGATATGGCATGTCATTCAAATTCGTCGAATAATATAAAATGACGATGTATATATATGTTTTTTTTTACATGAGCTCCACACAGGAGGCCCTGAGGAAAATAATTTCCCTCAGGGCCTATGTCTTTGAGGATGCTGTGCGGCGGGTTTTTTAAGGAAAGGAAGGTCAGGAAGTTGTGGGAAGGAAAAAGGTATGAGGGGTGGGTAGAGATCTGGGGTTCAGTGTGTCCAGGTCATCCGCTGCCAAAATCTAGACAAACCTCACCCCACGAACCCGGGCACCCCTGCTAAGTCACCAAACATAGCGAATCACTTGGAGTGACATATGGAAGAGGTGTTAAACATAAATGAAAGAGAAATGATCAGTGTACGGTGTCGCATGTTTATTTCCTACATTTACTTAACCCTTCAGGCTAATTTTCGGAACAACTCATATAGGTCTCATAGAAATCGTTGTTGCACTCTTACTAACAATTTTATCTAATCTCCTTACTATTTTTCTCCCTTACTATCTAATGATATAAACGGTGTCAGAAAGAGAAAACACAAAGCTCTATTTTAAAATCTAAAAATTAACCGCAAACAAATCAAAATGTGCACACCTTTATAAAACCAAGGTTTCCGACGGAAATTTGAAAAAGCTTTATGAAATTTCAGGAATTTATTATTTTTTATTTTTACTTGGAACAACAAAAAAGTGAGTTGACAATAAAATTTAATATTGTCAGATTATTCTTAACCCGGAAATATTTGTCTTTCTTAAAAAAAAACATTGAAACTGAAAAACTGATTGCAAAAAACAGAGTGTGCAATTCACATGCGGTAAAAGTGAAACCTTCAGAAAACTACAGTAGGCAAGAGTGGGGTGACTACGAAGCACCGCACAAAGAGGATACCGATTATACTATCTAATTCTCTCGCAAGCTAAATCCTATAGATGTATGTGTCTCTTTTTGGTTTCGCTATTTTTCATTTCATCGAGTTTCACATCACAACGGTGCTAAAGAAGTTTTCACTTCAAAAAATATTTTTGTAATAGAAGATACATGGAGTTTTATAGACGAGTACAACTTTGTCATGGAGCAAAGGGTTAAAATAAACGCATTTAGCTATGTAGGTAACTTCATTCCTACGAATAAAACATGTATCGTTTTAGTTTAGACATCATGCACCGAACATAGAATCGGTATGGTCAAGTGATATATTCCATTTCGAGATGTTTCAACAAATAACATACCGTCGGGGTATTTTCAGTGTAACGTAACCCGAGAGATGTCGAGACTGGATCGATATAAATGCACCGATTAGAGATTTATTGGACATTTATCGAATCACCGCGGCAATCCACCTGGCGATAAGATAAAACTAATAGATTTATTGCCGTCTACCTGCTTTAGGAGCGGAGTTTAATGAGGGAAGCAGGTACCATTGATTGCGGAAGCAGTTAGAGACGGAGTAGTGTTGGGGCAGCTGTGGCTCGGTCGAGAGATGTATCGCGTCTGGGGCATTATTGAACGCTCCACGAACTTCGGCGGCGGGTCCATTCATCTTTGGCTTCAGGGCTGCTGCGATAGTTTAAAGATTCAGATAAAAGATTGCATTAAGTTTTCAAATATCGTCTTTCGTATTATGAAAAATTAACAATCAAGTATTTGATACAAACCTGATTAGAAAATGAATACCACGTAGACAAATTTTCAAAAAAAAATTTGCCGATTGATTGGGGATGAGCCTCCGTGGTCGAGGGTTAAGGCTCTTGACTCGAAATCCGAAGGTTGCAAAATCGTATTTCGCAAACATTTTTTATTTGATTAATTTGTGTTATTTCACAATAAATTCATTTAAAAATAATACATAGTATATTTACGGCACGTTTTTTAGTGGAAGAAACTCTTAGACAGCCCTGGTCTAAGACCACCGTTCAGAATTGAAACGTTGCTTGAAATGACTTAAGTCGTGTTTGGTGACCATATCTGAATAGCCAGGTACTTCTCCACCTTTCTCTTCCCCATCTCCTTCCCCTCCCCTCACCTTCATCCTCACATCATACCCCGATTGGTGATGCCATAGTCTCACTGGCTCCAGATAGGAGTAGCTGTGACTCTTTCTAGGAACATTAAAAATAGTGTTCTTAATATATTCGACTTCAACTATTGTTTGTACTTTACCGATCTGCAGTTGTCCTAGGAAACGATGAAAAGTTACCTAAAGTTATCGGGGTATAGATGTGGATGTCCTTCTTTATGGTTCAAATATTATTACAAATTAAAATATTGTTTTTTATTATGAAAATATTATCTTCGGTAGAATTTCAGATTCAAATGCAAATACGTAGCAATAAACTACGTGGTAGGAATTATTGATATTGAAGCCATAAAAAAAGCGGCGTGGTTCAATCTTATTTGGATAAGAAAGCTAACTTTGTACGCGCCAATTTATTTTACGTGAAAACCAATTGGTTTCGCTCACAACCCTACCCCCTACCCCCTACCTGCTCTCGGCAGATGTAAAGCCTTTCACGTCAGAAGGTACAATATTAACGATAATTAGTAAAGGCGGTTAATATAATTATACGGTATTCATATCAGTTTCAAAGAGAGAGGGGAAGAAAAGTAGAGAGAGAGTTAACGGTGACGAGAAGAGGGGTTATAATACTGGGGTTACGTACCTCTCGTAAAACCGCCTTAAATAATGTAGTGTGTAAATAATGGTGACCTGACAGTTGATCCCCCAACAATTTGCCCCGCGAAATTATAATTATTGTAAAATTATATATTGTTTTGTGCATTGTTCACCAATTTCAAACCTAAAATTGACTTTAAAAATACCTTTAATAGGTAACAAATTGGTGTGGATATCAAATGAATTTATTTACAGTGCCGATTTTTTGTACTTATACGCTGGTACGTAGGTACAATATACAGATATGTAGTTTTATCCTTGATGAATTCGTACTTATACGCTGGTACGTAGGTACAATATACAGATATGTAGTTTTGTCCTTGATGAATTCGTACTTATACGCTGGTACGTAGGTACAATATACAGATATGTAGTTTTATCCTCGATGAATTCGTACTTATACGCTGGTACGTAGGTACAATATACAGATATGTAGTTTTATCCTTGATGAATTCGTACTTATACGCTGGTACGTAGGTACAATATACAGATATGTAGTTTTATCCTTGATGAATTCGTAGGTACAATATACAGATATGTAGTTTTATCCTTGATGAATTCGTAGGTACAATATACAGATATGTAGTTTTATCCTTGATGAATTCGTAGGTACAATATACAGATATGTAGTTTTATCCTTGATGAATTCGAATGTAAATATGTTTTATACTTTTGTTATTGGGCGGTACACCCTCTCTGCGCACCCCTTCGGGGATTCTTAGTTTTATTTTGTGGGTATTTTCCCTAAACCGACTGCATATTGTATATAAGAATGCCGGGGGCTAACTGTCAGGGGATCAATTGTCATGAAACTGTACGTAATGGTTTATAATTTATCTCGTATATTAATTTTGTTTTCCTGATAAAATTATGAAAGAACGACCAACGGTGAACGTCTTGACAAACACGAAAAATTGAACCGAAACCGGTTGTTATTTTGGAATTTTTTCCTGAAGACCTCGGAAAACCTAAAACTCATCGAGCACGCCTAATTTCGGAGGCAATGATTGAAATGAATAAAAACTCCAATAATATTAATAGAGACGATGTGGCTAAGCTTCATAATTCCTGATATCCCGTACTTTACGGCAACACCAAAACCAAACGCCGAAAACAAAATTAATTTAACTAATCATTATACTGCCATGGTAGCCGCAAAACGGTTTCACATAAAGGTTTCACTTCTACATACATAATCACATACTTCACTACGATCTACACATCTGACCTGAAGATGAACACTGTAACACTATCAAGCACAACGTTGACTAAAAAAGGAGAAAGCGCCACACGACATAATAACTCAAAAATTAATAATAATTGTAATTTTCACAATTAATTTATCGCAAGTACGTAATTCAACTAAAATAAAAGTGGTAATAATTCGTGGTTTAAATACAAAGTGTTTGTTTTAATTCTTTAAATAAAATAATAGATAAATATACATATCTATATTATTATAGTAGAGGTACATTTTCACTTCGTTTCTGCGAGGTAGATAACTACTCCCAGTATTTCCCTGGTGAAAGACCACTATTTACAATCAAAACGTTGCAAGCTTTACGTTTAGCAATCTGAATAGACAGGTACTTCACAATACTTCTCAATCTCTTTCCCCCACAACTCACCTAATATCCAAATTATAGGGTTGGGGACGGAAAATCGATCGATTCGATGCAGTCGAAACCATTCTTCAAAGGCCCAGCAATATTTTTTGATTTCCTTAATTATTCGTAATATTATCGAAACATTTGAATAATAAATGAAATAGCGTGATTATTGCACCATTTCACCAACCCTCCTGCTTCCCTATGCGTATTTATCACAACTGGCAACTTCCATGATCCTGCACTACTCCTTATTCTTCCCATTGTGATTAATAATTCACGCTGTTCTGGAGTGTGTTTTATCTCCCACTCGTGACACGAATATCTACTTAGATTCCTGATCAGATTTGGTTCTTTTTTTATATTCCTTTTACATTATAGGCTCCTTTGAATCTGTTTCCATTTGGACGGGTTTATGTATCCGAAACCTGCGACACTATACGGTAGAAATAGAAACCAAAAAAAGGGTTTTATTGTATTTTAAAGTTTTTAAGGACCCCGTAAAAAAAGGTTTCTCCTACTGCAAAAGGCTATTAATTTCAATGCGTGGTTAAGTAATAAAACCTAACAGTCAGATAACAGTCAGGTAGCCTTTTCTAATCAATCTCTCTTACACCAGTGAAAGGATACGGACAAAAATTGTGATTTAACAGTGTAAATAAATAAAGGAATTAATTTTATTTTTTTATTAGCATCCTCATGGTTATGTGTAAATGTCACATATTTGTTTTATATTGTTGAAGTGTGCAATACTGCACAGATCAAGGAATGAAGATAACATTTATTTTTCATCATAATGCTCGTTTTGCCGGAAACCTTTGCTAAGCAATGTATTTTGTTTTGTTTTTTTTTGTGAACACCTTACAAGAAGCCCAACTGCTCCCAACCGCCTGGAGCCAGTGAGACTATGGCATCCTCAATTGGGGTACGTTCTGGGTCTGAAGGTAGTGGGCAGGAGAAGGAGAAGGGGGAGAGGAAGATGGGGAAGCACTTGGCTATTCAGATCTGGTTTCCAAAAACTGATATTTGGAGTGAGGAGTGGAGTGTATTTGGAGATGTCTGACAAATCAACTTGACAATCGATATACGCTATGTTAAAGGACTACTCGACTCACTTTAGCCAATGATTCCTGAGATTATTTCGAGTAAAACATGTTTTACATGTAAAAAAAAAAATTTTTTGATGATTTAAAAAAAATTTTTTTTTCTTAAATTCAAACAAATTTTTTTTTTCTTCTATATGTTGTCACTGGTCACTCAGCCGAGTAACTGACCAACCCCTTACCCTGCCCCTAACTGTCCAATATCTGTTGAATTTTTGTGTTTTTAGTTGAACAAAAAAACAACAACAGCAAAACTGTCATCGGAGACCAAAATTTAATTTACATTTTTTTTACTTCAAATAATGTCAGGAATCACTTTTAAAGGTTAAAGTAAGTCCCTTAACGCCATGTATCGAATACAGATACACACCTGACCACGACCTACATATCTGCCATACACACTTACACACGTTGGCTAAAGGAGGACGCGCAACACGGCATAATAAGCCAAAAATTAATCACAATGAATTGCCTTGTTAAGGTTGCTTACTCAAACAGGGTTTGTACAAGAACCCAAAAGTCCGTTCAAGCGTAGTTTCCTTAGTACGGTGCTTTCACGATTTCGCTGAATATTCGTGACAAGTTTATGTAACAACGGTTGGTAACCTCTGGACCAGAGCTTTCCCAATTTCGCAGTACGCCACTGCTCAAAAGCCTTCAGGCTAAATACTTATTGGATCGGAACCTCTTGTGGTAGCCGAGGCGGGATGGGATAGCGTAACTTAACGTAACCAATCTGAACTTAGCCTCTGGTTCAATTACTCTTGCTTCGTAGCATAATATCCCATTCATAATAATAATAGGTAAAGTCAATTCATTTCCTATTAGGTATCAAATTCGCCGACTGCCAACCAGACCAGCGCCGAAGGGTGGAAATATGAATTTCTATGAATCCATTAGTACGTTGGACTGGATGTGGTGGTTACCTACCCGCCGTAGTTCGTTTTGTTAAATATCCCGTAAATGGATGATTGGTTGGTTGTTGAGCATTTCAACGTTGGGTTCAGTTCAATGTTCAATGTTCCGTTTACTATTAATGGCTTGCAAATAATTGAAAGCACTCGAAGAATGTTAATATTACTTTTCCAACTCGGTATAAATCATTTTTACACTCTTTTCTTCCGTAGAACACGATTTTATGGCGGAAATTATTGAGAAAATGTTACTGGAATTTTATTTGAACTAGGTACTCCATTATTTTTTTTTATTATTTCGTTGTACGAAGTCATCGTGCGGGCTAAGCAACAGGATACAGAAAGGAATTTCTTAATGCGGATTGAAGAGTTGTTCTATCAGTATTTTTCTTATTATATTTTTGTCATCTTTTGCATAATTTCATGTCTAACAATGAATTTTATTTATTTTACAAATGATTACAGTGGTTTATATAGTACTACAAAAAACGTTGATATTACTATGTTTGGTGTAAGTTAGGTTTGATAAGGTAAAACTGTAAGTGGGTAATATTGTTTGTTTCGTGAACACCTCACTAGGAGAACCTGTGCTGAGGTGTTAACGTGTTTATGATTAAGTGTGACATTATGTGTTGTTGTAGAAAGTTAGTTTTTATTTTGTTTTTCTTTTTAACATTTTATTATCGCATTTATTGATTATTTAGAAAGAAAAAACCTATAAAATCTATATCTATATAGACACATACACATACGTACATATAAACATATGTGGATATATCTATACATGTACATATACATAAATACAAACGACATTATCTCTCCTGCAATGTCCTCTGCGTGCAAACTCTATCTAAGTTTCTTAATAGACAATAAACAAGTGTTAATTTCAAGCGACCTCCCAGGTAAGTATGGTCCTGCATGCATTTTTAAAAATCATCGCGTTCATTGGTCGAGACATTGTACATATATTTGAATATGAACCGGTGGATGCAATTTTTAGTAATAAGTTGTTTTTAATTGTTTGTCTAGTTTGTAGTTTTATAGATTTAAGATTTATATTGTAAGTTTGTTCAGCGCCCTTGAGGTGATTTTTCACAAAAACGGCGCTATATAAATCATCCAAATATTATTATTATTATTTCATAAGGGTTGGTTAATTTTGCTGAAACCCGTGAAAAATTGCGGGGTATTATAATTGTAGGATTAGTGAAGTTGTAGGTATTTATAGAGAGAGAAAAGCCTGTCAAAAATAAATATTGTAAATTTTCTTACAGTATTATTATAGATTTTTGTTGACAAATAATCCGAGATGACCAAAACTACCTTCGAATGAACACCATTTGTACATACACTTTAGAAAATCATTAGCGATTCAGAATTAGATCTCTCGATTTTTTGACAGATTTTGATCTGTTCAAGAGTTACCAGTACCACTCGAATCGTAAGCTTGCTTTCAAAATAATATAACATTACCAGACGTATGTATGAGGCGTACCTGACTTATATCACACATTTAAAAACATAATTATTGATGAATAAAATTATTTTGCTACCTGCTTTATCGCTTGTCTGATATATTTGTCATGCTTGCATATGCTTGTCAGTTACAATTTTGAAATGAAGAGGTCATTGAACTTGAATAATTTTATACATTACAAATACAAATTCAAATCACGCAAGTTAGTATTTTTAATTATTTAAACTACATAGGATTATATTCTACATTTTTTTTAAATGCGTGAAAAAATAATGTATTTAAAAAATAATGAAATTTAAAAAAAATACTTACAATATATTTTCAGTAGGGTTTAAAGTTCTTTGAGTTAAAAAAAGGCTTTCTGCTTAGACTGTACAATGAAAAACAATTATTCGTTCTAAAATATTTAACAGAAGAGAAAATGGTCATGACTTATCTTTGCCACAAAACGAAATTATCCCTTAATTTTTAGAAAAAAATTTGATATTTTTTGTTCTTAGTAATACTTTCCGCATTCCACAAACGGTTGCATGACAACTCAATAATGTGGCATTTCAACACCATTTTTAAAAGTTTTTTTATTTTTTTATTTTTATTTTATTGATAAACAGAAACAAACAGTACATTAGTTACAATGGTGAAACAATTTACAATTATTAAGTACATTTCATGATGGGTACCTATGACATGTTTCTTTGTAGTGTCTATGTATATTAAGTAAATTACCGGGTGATGTGCGTAGTGGGTAGGTGTGTGTGTGTATGTGTGAGTATGTGTGTATGTGTGAGTATGTATGTATGTATGCGCATTGAACAATTTATATCATTGACATGATGCTCTTTTTAAATTTGGGCAGTGAATCGAAGAAAATGTCGATGTTAGAATTTAGACAGATAGTAAAATGAAAAATATAGCCCATATCTAACCTAACGTAACCTATTTAACGTAGTTTTTTCTTGCCCTTTCGAATGAGTGATGAAGTGCCACCTCTTTGAGTTGCCCGGTCACCAAAAGAAATATGGTCGTGAAATGTAGTTAGCGTCACCGTTAGCCCCGTCCTACTTTTGAATGTTTAAAAAAGTGGTTCACTTTGACGCCACAAATGGCCGTTTATAATCATTATGCCCTCTCTCCCCTGACAACCCCCTGGGAGGGGTTAAAACGCCGCTCCCGTAAATCACGCACCTTCCCCCATTGGCCATTTAAAAAAAAATCGGTTACCCACTAATTGATCGGAAATCGGGGGTTTTACATAAAACCTACTCCGCATGTAAAATAGTACGCGTTCTGTACTTTGATGTTATATTGTGCTTCCAGTACAATGTGCAACACAAATCGTATTTTTTGTGAAAAATATATCGGTGTTCTACGCGTGGAATTGCAATGTTCGCATTTTATGTTCTGACACGCGTGGAATTACAGTTTGCGCTTCATTTTTTATGGATGCTGGTGGTGTAACGTAATTTTCGTTTCATGTTTGAATATGTGCGGGATAACTTAGTTTTCATTATCATGTTTTAACATACGTAAAATAAAATAGTTTACGTTTCATGCTTGAACACGCGTATATTACACGGAACTGACATAACGTAGTTACGCTAATTTTGAACAAGTTGCGAAAAGTAATTCGCATTTCATGTTTTTGAAAATGCATAGATTAAATTATTTTCGAATCCACATTTAAAGACGTATTGGGTAAAATTGTGTTTTAACCGTGCATTGAATACTATGGTTTGCATTTATTCCTTGCAAGTGTTTTTTTAAATGTTAAAACAATTTTGAGCTATTCTACAATACCGTATTTATACGGGTACGGAATGGTACGGGGGAAGTTATTCCAAATTTGATCGGGTTTATTTGTTTAGTGATTTTATGAATGTAGCAGCCGATATTGAATTTCCCGGATATGATTTAGGACGTTTTGTTTAACAGAATTTGAACATTTGATCCAATTTCAAAATTAATCTTCAAGATCTACAACGGTTCTATTCAAGTTGTGTTATTTTTTCAGTTGTGTGAAACAACTGGCCAAAAATGATGTAATAACAGAACTTTAATTGAACTTTTGCAGAACCCGAAAAATAACTTTGAAATTTAAAGAATTCATTGAACAAATTCTGTTAAAAAACATTTCCTCCGTTTATTTGATTTTCGAAATTATTAAGCATAGAAAAATTGTGATTGAATACAATACAATTTATGAACGTCGATCAATAACGCAAATAAAAATCTTTTTCGTGGTATGGATGAATCTGTTGGAACATGATATTTATAACTTCTGGCATCAAAGGGTAAATTTATTTGCTTAAATATAAAACAAGATAGGTTGTTTATCATTAAGTAAATTGTTTACTTTTACGAGTATACCGTAGTTATTTATTATTGAATGCCAAAACTCAATCAAATTGTATTTATTTAAAACGAAATGAAAGCCTTTATATCCTAATTTCACGTGAATTGTTTTTACACTGAAAAAATAAGTTAAAAGTTTATCGGCAATACAACCAATTTGAACAGAACTTTCTACAGCGGTAACTTATATATACATCGCACATTTACATAATACTTATCGACTCGCCCCACACCATTGTTTATCTGCTTGTGAATTATATAACTGAGAAAAGAGGGAGGAAATTCTTCCGAAAACCCTAGAATAGAACAGGCAAGATAGGAAGTTTATGTTACCTCAAATGGAATCCCAGCCGCCATAGCGCACACCTTCCCGCCGGCAGCCTCTGCGAGGAGCTCTGGAGGATGAACAGAATTTTTGAAGTGGAAACTTCTTTAGCACCGTTGTGATTTGAAACTCGATGAAACGGAAGCGAACGACACCAAAAAGAGACAAAACATACATCTTTAGGATTTAGCCTGCGAGAGAATGAGATAGCAATAAAATAATATTTTTTTTCACGGGTACTCGGTTCCAAAATACTAACGAATCTTTGCAGATATTCAGCCGACCAGGGGTCGAATCCTACGAAATCCAAAAAAAGTAAATATTTTTATTTTTGTAAAAGCAATATCCAATCTTCAAACCACTCCAAAATGAACAGAAGAAACCACATATACTATTAGTATAGGAAAAGGTTCACCGGAATTGGACTACAAAAATATGGAAAAAATCATCCTTCACATTGATAAAAAAAGTGTTTTGTAGTTTCCCCACTCTTGTCTACTTTAGTTTTCTGAAGGTTCACTTCTACAGCGTGTGAATTACACACTGATGTTTTTTATATCGAAACGGTGCTTGAAATGACTTTGGCTGTTTGGTGAACAGATCGGAGTAGCCAAATACTTCCTAACCTTTTCTACCCATCTCCTTTCCCCACTACCTTCAGCTTCAAAACATAACCCGATTGGGGAAGCCATGATCTCCCTGGTTCCAGACGTTTGAGGGCAGTCGGGACTCTTGTACATGTTAAAAAAGCAGAAATTAAAAGTTTTTCTTGCTTAAGTTGGGCACATGGAAAACCCCTAAACACTTCTATTATTTGTGGTTTAAACTTAACGTAATCACGGGCTGGTGACATGTCTGTAAAAATCCTTACTCTGCGATCTACAAAAACCAACTAATTTTAAATAATGTTTTATCGCTCCAAAATCCCATCCACTTAACGTAACCATTTCTATAACTACCTGAACTAACTATAGCCATCTAGTTTTGGCCCATTTCGTTTTAGTTCCAATATCTAGCCCATTTCTGCCCTACTTTCTGCCCACTCTCTGCCCATTCTCCTACCTGGTTGTACCTAACTCACGACTTAAGTAGCTATTCCTCTCAGCAGTTCTCTGGGAACTTTTAGTTGGATATAATTTTATTGAATTTCCTTTTTAATGTAATTGCTTTTGCACGGAGATAATAGATGGCGTGTTGGCGTACTGGATTAATAATATAATTGATCAATCCATTTACTTGAAAGTTCGTTTAATTTTTGAATTCTTCTCTGGTGTTCGTTTATGAAGCAATTTACAGAAGAGATAATACACAAATAGAATTTTCGACGGAAAGAGGAGGTAAACTTGAATACTTGTCTATGACGGTTTTACACTGTTGTTTTTTTTTTCAATTTTATTTTCTTTCCTTTTTAGTCCGGTGGTTAGGACGCTCGGCTAGCAATCGAGTGGATAGAGTTCGATACTCACCATAATATTAAATATATTCATTACGTTTACTGCTCCTTTGAACCGGGTCATTTATTGGCGTCTCCGACTTCGTCCTGGAGTTGGATTTTTTCACATTAGTTCCACGCAGGAGGCCCTGAGGAAAATAATTCCCCTCAAGACTTAGATCATCTTTGGGGAAGCTGTGTGGAGGGTCTATTTTGAGAAAAGAAAGAGAGGAAATTCTGGGAAGGAAAAAAGTTATGAGTGGTGGGTAGGAATTTGGGGGTCAGTATGTCCAGGAGTGACGGATGTATGAATCTATCCCTACCAAAGCAGTGTTCCGAGAGAGTCCTGCTGGAGGGGTCAAAAGATTTCCCTAAACCAGTCTTCCCTAATCCGGTCTGCCACGCAGTTGTGGGCAGACGCATCTGCCTCAAGATCAAGACAAACCCCACCCCGGGCACCCCTGCTAAGTCACCAAACGATTTACTTCCGTGATATATATTTTCCGTCCTCTCTTTCCCACATGTACGCCTCACGGATTGCATTTCTTATTCATTTAGTCTAATTTCGTTCACCCCTGCAAGACTCCCAATCCCACGAGGCCGATTCCGTATAAAAACACCATATAAACAAGGGTAGATATAAAAACACCACTGTGCTTATAATGTTCAAAATACCTGTAGACATTAATAAAATAACCTCATTATCAAAAATAATGATTATGATGCCTTAAACGCACTTTTATTGATGTATTTTTTTTACAGCTCATACGAAATAACTTTGGTAATAAAAAATGACTTATTCTCATTCCATAAATAGAAAAATAAACATCCGGAGAAAGTTATTACGTGAGATGTTTTCTTTACTTGATTGATTGATTGATTGATTGCGAACCAATTAAGTTGACTTGACTTACCTCGCCTGCGAATATTACCGCGGCCGACTTCAATAGGATAAGCAAACCCTCCGTGGAATTAGTTTGCTTTGGCTTTCTGGAGATGAATATTGGATTATTAATTCATTTCTTGGTGTACCGGGAATTAAACTGAAGTGTCATATTAGATAAGACGATCTGATAGTATTATTATATTAATGACTGTACAGTTTAGGATTGTCCTTAATGGAAGTGTCCCCCTCTGTTATTTACAAGAAGAACCGTTGAAGTTTTCAAACATCTCCCCCGATGAGAAAATGTACAAATTTTAATATTTCTCAGCTTTAATAACTTTTATATAATTTTTAAGCAATTTTTTCCCCATGTCCAATTTTAATTGAAGATTTTTCGGTAAATATTCCCACAAAAATTTTCCAATTTTAATTTTCACATTACAAAATAAAATAGATAAATGTTTTCATAAAAAAATTTGGTCCATTTTCCGACAAATTTTCAGAGCTAAAATTTCCAAACATCATAAAGATTAAATTTCCAAATATCAAAAAGATATATGTCTTAAAAAAATTACTGAATATATTCCGACCAATTTTGTTGATTTTCCAGAAGAATTTTCTAGGATCAAAAATTTCAAAACTTTAAATAACAGGATCAAAATATATATCTAACCAAACTTAACATTTTCGAAAATAAAATATAAAAATTTCTGAATATTTCTTAGTTGATCGTTAATAGTTAGTTACTTTATAGAAATAAGTTTTCATTCGTTCAGTGAATTTCAAATGGCCGAAGCTATACCACCTACATATATTACGCAGGCATTCACGTATGGTGTTAATTTGGATAGAAAAATGAATGTTATACGTACATTTGTGCACAATTCTAATAATTGCTGTTGCATACAAAGGGGTAAACTACCATCGGTATATAAACTACTATCAGAGAACCTTACAAAATTGGGCGAAACCCATAAAAAACCGCCTACACGGCCTATCCGGTGATTTTAAACGGGTCTGCGCTAATAATTTCGTTCCATTAAGCACGTTAAAAGTCCATCCTACAGGTTATTTTTTTCGAGAAAAGCGCTATAAAATTGACCTATAGTGGGTCGCGATGGGTAGCTCTTGTAACGCAAACGCCAAACATCAAGAAAAAATTGGATTGATTTCCCCGCCAGTAGTTAGTATGTGTGGCCGCAACGAGCGTATATTCATCGCTCGCCGCGCCCGCCAACGCCCGCGCTTGTGGCCGCAACGGGCGTTATCATATGATTGATATTTCGCGCCCACTGTCGCTACCGCGCGGACACGTCACTCCAGACGAGCACACTGTCTTCCAATATTCTCAAATTTTAACAAGTTTTCCCGGAAGGCGAAAACTAGATTTATTTTTTATTAGGCAAAAACGTCAAATTTGGCATATAAAATATACCTCGAGTTTTCAGGACAAATACAGAATAGTTAATAACTTTTATCTTTCAAATTTGTATTTCAAATCTACTCCTGAATGGATGGAAGATTTTTATTTCCAAAGTCCAACTGTTATTATTTATTTTAGGATTTCATTCAGAACAGCATTCAAATCATGAAGTCGTGAAGTCTCCAGAGATTTGATTCTTTGAAACTTCCTTTAAATCTAAACATTTGCCTGTACTTTAATGCAAAAAAAAGGAATTTATAAAATAAAACGAACGGCCTTCGTGGTCAAAGCCTCAGGGCCTTTGTCTATCTTTGGAAATGCCAATACGCAAAGAAAGGAGAAGAAGTTTTGGGAAAGAAAAAGGGTAAGAGGGGTGTATAGGAAAATGGGGTCAATGTATGTGTCCAGGAGTGACGAATCCATCACCCCCAATGCATTGCGAGGCGATGGCGATGGATGCACCCCTGCCACCAAGCGTAGCACATTTCGGACAACCTATGGCAGGGATGTTGGCTATCCAATAATGTCTCGTGATCAATTATCCAGTAATGATTGTCATGGAACCATTTAAAACAAAATCTCAACTAAATCTAGACTTTACTCGAACCGAGGGGGCATGGAACGTCGGCAAAATCGGTCTTGAGCTAACCTGTTCAGATGAAGTAGAAGCTTGTATTCGGACTTTAAAGCTCGACAAGGCTGCAGGCCCAGGCGGAATACCCCCTAATATAATTGCTTGTATGTCAAAAACTATTTGTCATCCGCTGAGCTATATATTTAATCTTAGCATAACGACTGGTTGTTTCCCCAATTTTTGGAAACTCACGCGTGTAAGCCCAATTTTCAAAGCTGGAGACAAGGCTGATATCAAGAATTACAGACCTGTAGCTATATTGTCAACTATACCAAAAATATTTGAAATGATTATTAATAAGAAATTACATCACCAAATTGTGCCATTTCTAGGAGAAAACCAACACGGTTTCATACCGAGAAAATCCACGGTTTCAAATTTGTTAACATTTTCGCGATTGGTGGCCGTTGGATTGGATTCGAGACATCAAACAGATGTAGTGTATACGGATTTTGCCAAGGCTTTTGATCGAGTTGATCATGACATTTTACTACTTAAAATGTACAAAATTGGTTTCGATCAACAAACATTTATATTATTTAAAATCTAGAAGACAATATGTTAATAATAAATTGACATGAGTCCTAACAATTCCCGGCATTATCAGGTATTCCCCAAGGGTCAAACCTTGGTCCTCTGTTGTTCTTTATACTTATAGATGACATTCAGGTATGTATAAAATATTGCAAATGTCTTCTATTTGCGGATGACCTCAAACTTTTGATGGAAATAATCTGTCACCAGGACTGCTTAAAAATGCAATCTGACCTTGATGCTAAGGCAGAATGGTCGGATAAAAACAAATTAGAATTCAATATTAAAAAAGGTGTAACAATGACATATACCCGCTCCCAGAAGCCCGTAGTTTTTGAGTACACCATTAAAGGGAAAACGTTATGTCGAGTCAATAGCTTTAAAGATCTTGGTATCGTCTTTGGTCCCAAACTGACATTTTCCGATCACATATCACGGCTCACTCCAGCATGCTACAAACTCCTGGGTTTTGTCATCAGAATATGTAAGCAATTTGATGACCCAGATGCAATGATAGCCATGTTCGATGGCGTCATAAGAAGTAAGCTGGAGTATGCTAGTGGTAGTGGAGTATGCTGTGGACTCCGCACCAGACTAAATATATTAATATGCTGGAACAAATCCAGAAAAAATTCCTTAGGTACGTCTATATGCGAATGCACGGAACTTATCCGAGGTTCATGCACCATATGGAGTTACTTGAGGCAACAAATAGATTTAGTTTGGAAACTAGACGTTATGCAAATCTTGCAATTCTTAGTTTTAACATAATCCTTAACTATATTGACAGCCCATTCCTCTTGGAATGCTACGGTTTATACGTGCCTGAAAACTTCAGTCGTAGTCGTCGACACGACTTGTTCAAAATACCATACGGCAGAACAGATGTTCTAGCACAGCATAGCATAACAAGAGGAATGGTACTGTTGAACGAAATATCAAAAACACTAGATATATACAACTCTTCTTTAGATAGCCTTAAGATTTTTTTGTATAATGATCATCTTCTTAGGTGTTAAGATTGTCAAAATGAGAAAATTGTACGGTAATTGGATTATTTATCTGTTGTACAATTAAAAAAAAAAAAAAAAAACAGTCCTAAAAGCTGGCAGATTTGAAACAAAAACGTCCATGGGCATTTTCGTACATTTGACTAGGTTTCACTTGCCTTTTTTTCTTTTTCTTATCATTTATCACTGTGCCTTTTTGTTAAAAATTGAAATTTGATTGCTTCAAAATTATTATTGTTTTGACTAAATCTTCTACATTCATACTTGAATTGTATAATTTAAAAAATACTGATTTTATATTTATTTCATAATATACGTAAACAAAAACCTAGCCAACAACCACTCTGTAAATTGCTATCTCAACACAGGCGTTTCACACCTATTGAGATGGGCAACACGTCAGTACTGTAATCAAATGTAATATTAAAATAATGAAATAAATAAAAAAATAAAAATAAATTGCAGGATTTTTTATAACTAGAAAAAAACCCGATGGTTAAGCCGGGTATTAACGGGAATTAAAGGTGGCAGAGTATAAATTACACTGGAATTATAACAGTTACCTGCTGAATAAATATTTTCATCACAAAAAATTCGTTAATATTTTCACTTTTTCCGAATTAATTCATCCTTCCAATAAATAATTCATGTTTTCCCTGTCCTGCCTGAATAAACATTTATCTCATTTTTTGGGCATTAATATTAAACCCACTCGTAAAGCTTGTTTGTGTTTGTCAGCGTATTATTAAAAACGTGTTTGGTCCGATACACAAATCACTGTTTTTCACGTACTTTTTTTTTTTTACAAAGTTAATGTCATATTAATGTCCCTTTATGAGCAACGTGTTTGAAATTGCTTATTTTCACGTTTCTACCAGAAATTCCCTTGATGCCCACAAATAATATTACTTTGAACTTTTTATCAGTGAATATTCCATAATTCCACACAAGTTTCATCCTTTTTCGTATATCTAATGTAAAACGAAATTCACACGTAAATCCTATTCATACTTTATTTTGAATTTTTTAGTCGGTGAGTTCTTATTATTTTTTAATTAAAAAATATATTATCAGAAAACCTCACAAAACATCGCACACAAGTTATTTAAACGAAATAATGCAAAATCATGTATTTTTGTTTTGAAAATTTGATCGCTTAGAAGTATTATAGATGCTTCAATTAAATATCGGTCATTTTTTTATAAGTCTTTTAGTAATCCTAGAAAAAAAAAGTATTAGGTCTATAAAAAAACACTTTCAAGTGCAAGATCTCTTACTTATAAAACCCTTTTCGACCCCTTAAACCTATACCAAACTTAAATTTGGATTTGAGTACTAATTATTTAACCAAACAGTAAAATAAATTTTTTTAACCGAAAGGTATAGCAAACATCTAGTACGGATACGTGCTTCATAAATATTTGTTTTAAAATATAAAATACCGGCCATTAAAGAATTAAATTTTTCATGATTTTAGAGGAAAATTTTCTGCGTTAAGAGCATATATTTAAACAGTTATCTTGCCCGATCTACTATTTCATTATAATGACATATAAAATTAAAACCGAAAATAAATGCGTATTAATTGAATCTTATTTAGCAACTCCGTGCATTGAACATAATACTACTTTAAATAGGAATAGTCCATCTATATAATACATATTTGTGAACTTGTCAAAAGAATTAGAAAATATGTATATATATTTATCAGAATTAGAAATATTCTTAGACTAGAAAACCTCAAAAAAGTGTACTATGCAATTGTTCAATCTATATTACAGTACGGTATTATAGGGTGGGAAGGAACTTATGATGTTATTTTAAATCCTCTGAAAATAGTTGGTATAAAATTTAATCTAATTAGCTAGGACTTACACCTCTCCAGATAATTCGATTTTTTGGTTTATGTAAAGTTGATTAATTAATAGAAGAAATTATCCATAGATGTCAGGAGATGCAAACTCCCTTCTGCTTAGGAGCAGTATAAAAGGCCGATGTTTAGGTTTTTTCTCTCTCTTCTCGTCTCATCATCCTACCTTCTTAATAAGTAAAAGTAAACTCCTTGGTCTGTCTTGGGTAGTTTGGGTCTCCTGAAATATTCACAATGTAATTGGGAATAGAGCAAATAAAAGTCACGAGTCCTTTAAAAGTTTCCTGAAGATGCTTTATTATTTACGAAGTTCCTTCCTCCAAAACAAAACATAGTTCAAAGATTGATAATTAAGGTTATCTTGAAAAAACCATCTACATTCTCTACTGAAAGAATCTTGTCAATATTCAAAGTATCTACAACAGACAATATATATATAAAAAATATGCAATTCTACAGACTTTTAAAGAAATACAGCTAAAAAAATTACAATTCAATATATCAGCAAAATTTCAAAACAATATCAAAATCCCTAAATTTAATACCAAGCACATCCAAAATACCTATCTGTATCTAGGTATAAATTATTTCAACAACTTCCCATTAGAACTAAAAATTATCGAAAATATACGTAAATTCCAAATTAAATTGAAAAATCACCTGAAACAACTGTAAGAGTCCATTTCTACCGTTAATATTTCATTTAAATCTTAAAATTTATTTATTGTTATATCTCGAGTTTTATTACATATCTTTTGTTATTAGATGCAATATTATTATTTTCTACTAAATTTTACATAAACTTGAGCTTGAATTCCCTCACCAAACACAAGAGCCTTGTCTCTTTATGATGAGGAAATGCTATTGTTATGTTCATTTTACAACTCTGTTTAAAAAAAAAAATTTAAAAAAATATGATGCCTTCCGACAATCAATGAATCAATTTTTTTTTTCGTCAGTTTGCAATTCATACAGATACATGCACGACGAACATTGTTGCATAGGTTTTGGCTTTGGATCGATGATCTTGAAATCGATTCCCCAAGTCTAAAAAATAATTTATTCGTTCATACTCTTCGTACTATTTTCCTGTGTTTAGTTCCTAGGAACATACAGGCTTCTAGTAAAGTTAAACTAAATGAACCTACTTAGACCTAGCGAAATAATATTACCATTTATAATGATTTCACTAATGCATAACATTTATATCGTTGCGTTTAGACTGCCATATACCTGTATTCAATTACATATTTGATCTTTTAATAAGAATGTGTTACTATTATTTTGTATTTCATATTTTTCAGTTGCCTAAAGATGAAAAAAAAGATTGTGAAAATTGAAAATGCGGTCGGGAGAAACCGGGAAGTAACTACTAGCCTCTCTGTATCAAAGTTCAAAGCTTCTCTTTGTATCAGAATCCAGCCGAAAATCAGCGGCCAACATTGTATTCGGTTTCAAACATAGATTTCCCATTTTCCTGGTGGAGTTCGGGTTCCACACATCAATCCTGCAATACCGATTCGGAATACCGCCCGTGTAATCCGCAAATATACCGATACCGGCCATTCGTACGTTTCGCGCCGCCGATACCGAGCTTCGCGTTACTACGGCATATATTCCATTTACGGAGTAGGCTGTTTTATTTATAACGTGTACGTGGTTTTGTTAAGCCGGTGGCGCGCAGGAAATGTTATCGGATCTCCATGAATATTACACATTCAGGCTTGAGCGTGATGTCATTTTAACTTCGGGCAGAATGTGCAATTTTGCCTCGGGAACCGCATTATGCGCTCACATTCCAACCTAAATAAAATTGACTGTGTTATATTAGTGTGTAATAGAATTTTTTTTCAAATTTTTCCATCCCCTTATAATAAATGAGTGTTTCTAAAAAAAAACTATTGGTACACGGTATGCTATGCTTGAAATAAATGTTACACCTTTTCCGAAACTGTTTTCGGAATACCTACACTATAAATCCTTTTATTTTGTTTGGCTTTTATTTTCCAGACTGGCCCAAAGGTATTAACTGTAGTGCCCCAAAATTGTTCAATTTCTTACCCAATTCTATCAACACGTGCCAAAAGCTAAACTTATATAAAAAAAAGTTTATTGCTGGATGAAAAATAATTTGGAAGTGAGAAATTTTTTCCATAATTTAAAAAAATAAATAAAATCACATTAAAAGAACATGTTATCTTATATAATCTTATATAATACCTATTTGTAAATAACCTATGAAAATTAGTAACTTCTAAATTATTTTACGTAGAGTTCATTCAATAACTTATTTTTAATTTTAAAGAAAGACAAACATTCCTGGGTTACGAATAATCTGACAATATTTGAAAATTTTATACCACCTTCATTATAAGAAAAAATCTTGCTTGTGCAACGATGGAAGACTTAGCTGACAGATGACTTGTACTCACAATGCATGGGTGGGAACCAGATGCATTTTCCAATTCAGTCCCTAACCGTCAGAAATTCCATTATTTACACTAACATGCCAGGAGTATACATTTATTATATTGCAATTAAAATATTTACCTTTAATAATTGGGTTTCAGAATCGAACAAATATCCTGAAATTTTAATGGATATTTTTCAATAAACTTATTTTTTTAATTTACCCTCCGCATTGTTTATTGTAATTGAATTTCAATTTTGTTTTTGTCTATTTGAATTTGAATTTTGTTTTTGTGAATTAATGCAAATCTTGGAAGTGAAAATTTACCCACTTCCCGACACCTGATTGAGCTGAAACTCGCCAGACAGACTCGTTGTCGATGATAATGCATGCTTTGAAATTGACTACTTGCCGGCCCAAGAGATGGCCCGAAAATTGAAAATAGATGTGTTATATTAAAAAACCTTTGTACTTATTACGGGTAGATTTTTTTTCAATTGAAATCGCTTAGTTCACATAATGATCGAATCTCCCACTAGCTAGACGTCAATCAATAGGAGGAAATAACGTCGTCAGCTTGTGACGTCATTCCATTCTAACCTCACCACCCACTCCCCCTTCCCCCTTCGACTCTGCCGGCCAGCCCTTTAAAAACCCAGGCCCCTAATCCTCTGCTGATGAGGCAAAATCTTATTCGTCGAATTTTATAATGTAACATTCTATCTTAGATTGACAATAGAAAAAAATAAACATCGCATGCCCAAAAAAACACATTAAAAATACATTTTTTTCTTGTGATTTAGTTTAACATTATTCTCTGTACGCGTTTGACTTATTTATATATTTAAATGATGTGTTTTCTTATAATTTATTAAGCATGGGGACATATAACATATTACTAATATTTTTATGCTTTCAAAATAAAAGATAAATCATTCTAGTTGAGTAAAAATATTAATTACGAATTAATGATTTTTTTATAAAATAAAATAGATAGTTACTATTTTGGTAGAAAGCAGTCACTTCGTGGTTTGGCATATTTAATGAAATAAAAAATATAGTTAAGTTTTTTTCTCTAAAAGCACTTGAAATAAAGAAAGCCATTAAAATCAAAACCAAAATTCTTAATAATCAGTTAAATGCGTCCAACAGCCCTATATTAGCGATATTTCCAGTAAACTCATAAAAACCCCATTATTCGTTAATTACCTGCTCATGTGACGTTTTGTCTGTGTAGACATAATATGGAAATCCATTGTGAACACTTCAGTCTCTTTTTCTCTATTACCACCTAAGATTTTAATTTCATACTTTCTCACTGTTTCATTATTTTATGTTATGTTTTGTCTCTGTTTGTATTTTTATTTATTTATTTATTTATAAAACACATGTTACATAATTGAGACATTTAAATAAAGTAGATATTGGCTGCCTGCTTCATGGTGACTGGATACCAATGGAGGATAGTTATTTTGTATGAAGTCTAGTGTAAACATTTGGTAATAGTATGTAATAATGCTGATTTGGTAAAATTACAATAAAAAAGTAGAAAACAGACCAGAGAAAGGAGAAAGAGAGGCGCACAAGGATTAGATTATCAAAATTTACATAACCTTATTTTAGATTTTGTATTTATTTTTATTCGCACAGGTATATATATAGGTGCACACATCCATGCACACATAAACATACACACACACACACACACACACACACACACACACACACACACATATATGCACCTACATACACGAGCACATACACATACATATACCGACGATGCTTGTTTGAGCCAAACCGGTCGGCATTAAATAAATAAATCGTTGTTATAGTAGTAATCGTTGGTAGAGTAATTGGTTTATTTCATTAAATGGGTAGTTACTGTTTTTGCTTTAATTTTCTCGTATATTTCATACATAAAGTTTGATGAAAAAAACGAAGATGAGAAAAAATAACATTTGTGTTGTTTAGACGTGACATAGAGCACGAACATATAATTCTTGTGCGATTTCCAGTTCTGAACGCCTGTTTTTGTTTCTAAAAACATACATTTGGCTAATCATTTTTATAGAATGAATTTTCTACTGGAATTAATTTTATGGGATATGACTTAGCAACTAAGTATCGAATTTATTGAACCAACATGATGTGTTATTTTATAATGATAGTTTTTCCATGAATGAGAAAAGTATTTTTATTTCTGTGACAAATTTGATCTTTCCATTTCAGATTCGTGTCAATAATACCATTAACATGTCATTGTACAGATGTGTTTTCCTGGAGTTAACGTTCAGCATATTCAAATACTTTCCGCCCTTTTTTATTATTCAGAAAATCACGCATTTCCGAAACATGATGGATAGACAAGAAACATTATTTTTTTTATTTTTCACCCCGTTGTTATTTTCCCGAATAAAAAGAGCATTTCCCCGTGTAAACGACATTTGCGTGTTTACGAACAGCGCTCGTTCCGATTAAAAAACTATTAGCTGTCACTTTGAGCCCAGGAAACAGATATATAACACTGTAAAAGAACGAAGGAAGAAAAAACTCATCAGAAAAATGAAAAAATCAAATTCACACCTGTATAAAAGATTTTCTTACTACAGATATAACAAAATAACATAATAATAATAATAATAATGGCTTTTGAATACATTATGGTTATTGTGAACTATTTAAAAAATCCAAGTATTATTTTCTAAGCAGTGGAATTATTTATTCTTCTTTTTCTTTCTTTTGATTAAAAGACGAAGAAGGAATGGATATAGTGTATATTAACTAATGGAATAGATATGTTTTATATTAACTACTTTATTAATTTATTGTTATCAAGTTTAATTTGTAGAACATAATTATTTTTTTTTATTACTTTTACACATTCAATAATTTAAAAAATATATTAATTAACCAAGATAATATTACAATTTATTCAAATACGTTTTTTGTTTATTCCGCCTCACTAGGCTTACAGCCTGTTCCGTTTTATTATTATTCAACTTAAAAATACAATGTTTATATGGATTTAATAATAATATTTTTGTAAACAAAATGTAATAGCACTTACCCACAGGAGTTTAACCACCGATTCCTGAGCATATTTGGAGTAAAAATGTAGATGTCTTTTTGCTGTCGAATGATGTATTTTTTTCTGTTAAAAAAAAAAAAAAATTTCAATCACACGTCGCTTCTGATTCCATCCCTATACGTCACGATGGGTTTGAACGATACACGAGCTGTTTCGTGTATTACTGTGCAGATAGAACGAGATGCAATGCTAAAAAGTAAAGCTAGGCTATAAAGGAGCTACTCTCTTGACTCCTCATAGAAATTAATTTTTTTAATTTTTTTTAAAAATTCATCGGACAGCAAAATGACATCAACATCTTTTACTCCAAATACTCAGGGATCGCTGGTTGAAATCCTTCGGGTACGTGTTGTTACACTCTGTATATATTTACCCACAGGTCATCTTTAAGGATGCTATTTACCTATACAGCATTTTAGCGTATTACAACAGTTCTCATACGAAAATTATTGCTTAACAAGTTCCATTGACCTCTGAAAGGCCAACTTTTCTAGTGACGTCATTTCCTCAGCCAATCTCTTCTCCGCCTATTACCGACCTCCTCTCTTCCGTCCGCTAGGTGAATCATTCAAAATTACACCCATTTTACTTATTCAGTTTATTAGTCAAGAAGAAGGTATATATTTCCTTTATTATTTTTACACGGGGAAAATTCTAAGCGAATTATATTTGCTATTTTTATTTCCTAAAGCCAATCCCCAAGGAATTATATTTTTGTAAGATACTTTTTCAAGCACTTTTGCGAATCGTGGAATATTGAACTCCGACCTTTGAATCTGTGTAGGTGGAAAAGCTACCCCGAACCGAGGGGCTTGTCACCTTAGGGAAATGTTTATGTAATCCAACTTGATCTTGTTAAATTCATTTATAAAAAAGTCTGTTGCCGACGTTTTTACCTTGTAAACAAAAACGGTACTTTGGTCCTAATTCATGTCACGCTTCCTTATTGAATTACTTAATCAAAATTTTAACGAATTTTAAATTTAGTTAAAACATCAGGGGCACGAGTCGAGCGATTTAACGCGCGTTACCTACTTATCAATAATTATCCGTGTTTTATGACAGTTCTCACATAAAACTACTTTCAAAATTTGTGTCAAGTCACGGTAACGCGCTTACGCGAATATTACCCACACAGTACACATGTTGAGCCCCGCAACAGCCCCTAGCTATATCAGACTACCAACTCGACACACTAGGCACAAGGATTTTTTTCAATGTCGCCGTTCACAAACAAATTTATGTACTAAGCAAACTCGCCAATTTTTTGACTACATAGTGCGGCCAACGAATATACAAATGATGTCGACATTTTTAACATAACTAATTATACGTATAGGCTTAACATAATACATATGAAAAAAGTTAATTGTTTAAAACCACTTCTTAATTTGTACAAGTCAACCGGTTTCAGTAAACCTCATCCTTCAATAGGATGATTGTAATGTATGTAATTATTGTAAGCAAACATTGTGTAATTTTTTTTTATCATTTCATGTACGCTACGTCAAAGCCTCAAGGGTGTTTAAGGGCCTCCGCTCATGGAGAAACTGAAACGCAATTGCAATCAACCTCCTTAACAAAATCGATATTTTTCTGATCTGAGCAATTTGACAGTGAGCCGATACCATGGCAACCTGTCAACAATGCAACTCCACTGCCGCCGCGACCAGCAGTGCTGGTTTTTCAGTTGCATTGTTGACCGGTTGCCATAGTAGCGGCTCACGAACTGTAAGGTTTTGACATGCTAGATCAGAAAAATATCGATGTTGTTAAGGAGGTTGATTGCAATTGCGTTGAGAACTGGTTTCTTTTCAGTTTCTCCATGAGCGGAGGCCCTAAGAGAAAATAAATGGTTTAGGTATGTAATAAAGTTTAAAATGTAAGAGCCGCTCGCATGTGTAGTATTTGTCAAAATGCAATTACTACAGTGATCGGGGAACGATTTTTCAAAAAACAAAATTATGATTGGATTATAAATGTTATTTTTCTTTTCTTTTCAGGTATGTATCAGCTGTTATTTCAACTTTGAAGGGACCTAAGAATAAGTAGCGGAAGAGAGTAAGTTATTGATAAGTCTTGGTTAAACCGATGTTAATAGTTTAGTTAGACACTATTCTTCTTTAATTAAATGAAGACATTATGAGCGAAACTCAATCGAAAATCTGGAAACAGAAAAATCAGAAAAAGATATTTATACCTCTGGGACTCGAACTCAAGTTCGAGAGGTGTAAATATCTTTTTCTGATTTTTCTGTTTCCAGATTTTCGATTGAGTTTCGCTCATAATGTCTTCATTTAATTAAATATTACAGTTTGAGGTTTTACTCATAAAAAGTTAAATAAAAAAAATACTATTCTTCTTATTTACTTTGAGATTATGTTACATAAAATGCAATTTTAATACAAAAGCCCCTTGAGCTTCGTACGAAATAATTGATATGTTGAAGCGAAGAGTTGAATTTCCTCTTAACAACGCATTAAATTTGTGTAAACTTTTGGTTCTGACAATGTCTTAGGTGAGTTAATTGGTTGATCCCTCAGAACTCTGAAGTATATAATATGTGAGTGTTTTTGTGGTATAATTAAGTTCGGAAATCGCGCTTTTGTAGTGTCAGGCATGAAAACTTACATGTGGATTAACAGCGCAATAACGGCTTTAGATCTAAATTTTAATCTCATCCCTTCATAAAATCGAAATCATAAAATTAATCCGAATATACTATTGGTTATAAAATTATATATAGGTGCTGACACTTAATCCCACAGTTTATTTCGCATATCTGAACCTTTTCACATCATGATATTCAGCAAAAATGAATTGAATATAGTAAGAAGATAAATAATTCAAATGTATTTATGTTATCAGTGTTGCACTCAATTCTGCAATCCAATGTCAATTTTTTTTTGCATTTAGATGGCTTAAATCTTAGTTTGAATCATAGATTTAGCAATACGTAAATTTTTTGCAAGGTCTCTGGTTCGAAAGACCAATTTTTTTTTTATACTACGTTTCTAAAAATTGTTTTAGCAGCGCAAAAAAAAAAGTTTTTAATAATTAAGTACCATTTGGGAGATCCGTACCGCCGGAACCATTTATTGGATAACCAACACCTCTGCCATAGGTCACCCCAAGTTATTCACTACGTTTGGTGACTTAGTAGGGGTGCCCGGTGCCGGGTTCATCGGGTGAGGCATGTACAGGAAAAACTTCCTAGATCACAAGGCCGGATACTGAATGCAATCGGCCTTCTAACTTGTATGAGAACCCCCCAAAAAAATCTTTTTAAATTAATAAAATATTTCTAAATCCATCCATACTAATATTATAAATGCGAAACTGCTCGAGTTCGTTTATGACGCTTTCACGCATTAACCAACAAAAAGACTTTAAAAATTCATTCACGAATAGAAAGCTAAATTACATGCGAAGACTATAGTCTGTATATGATGGCAAGCTCTGGCGTTATGAAATTGTAAATATTAATATATTATATTTGTTATACGTTTTCTGTCGCTAACAAAAGCGAGTTTTTGCTAAAGTCAGAAAAAAATCGTTTCCATGGAAACGATGTTGATATATTTGTGGGCTCTATGCTGGTAGGTACTCAGCCCCCTGGTCAGCTACTGCTCCAGAAAATTCAAATATTGGAATATGTTTTGTTTTTTTGGACAAGCTTCTGTTTTGGAATAAATGTCAGATAAGAGTTCCTACATTAAAAATATAACGATTATAAAGACTGAATAATAAATAGTGTATTTTTTATTATATTGACAAACTTCCAAATATTTAATTAAAAATAAACATCCGAAATGTTTGTAAGCGCATAAATTCCGAACGAATGAACAAAATTGGATAATTCTTTTTTTCTTTGAGCAATAGCTTTATGAAATTTAGGTGGCAGGCGAGATGTTTGAAAACTGAATGTAAGGGAATGATTGTATGGAATGCGGGAGGGGATAAGTTCAACCGCTATGGTAATTTCCCGTAATACCATGCGAGCGAAGCCGCGGGGAAAAGCTAGTAATTTCATAAATAAGAATATATAGAAAAAATAGTATTAAATGAGGATTTTTGAGAGATCCCATACAAGTTAGGAGGCTGATTTGAAAGAGTATCGTAGGCCCCCAGGGAAATTATTTTCCTCTGGGTCCCCTTTGTGGGGTAAAGCAAAAAAGTTTTCTACAATGGGCGCTCAAATCACAAAATATATAATGGAAATTAATATGCTTCAATAACTCTCGATAGTCAGATGAGTGTCAGCCTTCACTTCTTGCCATGATGACCTTTTGATTTGTCGGGTAGAATTACAAACAGGCCGATACAATGGTTCAAGGAGGTTTTGGTGGACAGGGGTCGCCACGGATCAGAACCATTTTTTAATGTTCAGTCTTCGAAATTGAAAGATTTATGAAGGATCGGTGGATTGATAGTACAGTATCATCGTTTGAAAACACTAATTGTCCACATTATAATCGAAGAAAGTCAGCGTTTAAATCTTCATATAATTTGAGCAACGTTTATATAAATTAATAATTCTCCAAATATAAACCGTTAGATACCAAATTATTTACATAATATAGATAAACTGTCGTTTAATTTACAGCAAAGAAGGTACATAGCAGGGTTTCATGAAACTCCGGAATGATTTCTGAGGTTATGTCGACCTTTGGTTTTCCCGCCCACCACCGCTGTGATGAACGATTTTCCCGCCCTGTCACTCCCGCCAAAACGATATTTTTTGTTCGGAAAATGATATTCTAACGAACTGAACTGCTTTGTTGAAGTGGGTACTTTTGATCTTCCCTAATAGCAGAGAATTTGGGCTCAAATACTTCAACTTATTAATCATTAAAATAAATAATAATTTTTTTAAAACGCTTTAAAGCATTGCCCATTATCTCTTTATACATCGATTGTAGTCACGTGTCAATTGTTAGTCTAATTTTGCATAGAGTTTTGTTAAAACTCACCACAGTTGTTGCTATGATCGAAGAAAAAAAGTTTTCCTGACTACGTCATCTAGTCTTTACATGAATTAAGCTACACATGAAATTAGCTATAAGATATCTCACTATTTAGCTAATTATTAATACCTATTAACAAAGAATTACGCTTCAACTTTGTCAAAGGAAGGCATTTTCATTCAATAATAACGGCTAATTAATAATTTTTGATACAAAAGGTTATTATACAGGGTGAGGCAGCATAACATCCTTTTTTTTAAATGCCCGCCATTCAGTCGGTTGATGTCGTAGCGGAGCGCTAGTGGTATCCTTGTAGAGGCGGAACCATAAAGTTTTGTCCCGACACAGTTTAGTCGCCATCATGCGTTGGAACAGTGAAGAGCGCGCGTTTGCCGTTGAGGCCTACTTTTCAAACGGATGTTCTGTGATCGCAACCCAGCGCGCCTTTAGGGTGTGGGTGGCAGCATAGCTTCCTTTTTTCAAAACTTAGTAAAACCCATAGTATGATTGATAATTTTTTTTATTTGTTTTTTATAATGTAGGCACATTCCTAAAGTTTTGTTTTACTTAGTTTTTATGATCAGGTAGGTTACGTCCTAAGTGCACGTCGTGTCAGGACAAAACTTTATAGTTCCGCCTCTCGAACGAGATCCTTAGCGCTCCGCTACGACTGAATGGCGCGCATTTAAAAAAAGGATGCTGCCGCACCCTGTGCTTTGAAGCAATTATTGCTACCGAACCAATTACTTGATATTCATACTTCTACATTGGTGAGTATGTTCGTTTCACGAAATCATTATCGAAGAACCTTGTATTTTCCAGCCGAGCGGGTAACCCTTACTTTAGGCTTTTCCCACGTGGAATTTAGTTTTGATTGTCTTGCTTACAGAAATTTCCTTACTCAGGTCTCAGGACCTCAAAAACGCCTGAAGTGAAAATCAAATATATTTCTTTCGAAGTATCCCTGCTTTAGTAAGCGTGTTTATCAATGTATGACGTTTATTAAATATCAATATAAATTTCTTACCACGTCTCTAGACATTTATTAAGCTTATAAAGCGCATTAGGCAGTTTTTTCTCTCTCTCTCTCTTCTCTGCGCTGCCCGTTTCGGCCTATATATTACTAAACTTAATTTTGGATTAAAAATACCCAACTAAACGTTTTTTTTAATTATGTTATATTAAACACCAGGTACGTGTATCTGCTCTTTTATTTATTTTAGTTTTAATTTACGTTATGTGTGTAATTTAAAACAAAAATAATTTAATTTTGCTTCATTTTTAAGGCAACCTTGGAGTTTTTTTATTGTTAATGATAATTATTAAAAATATATCTTGCCTTATCCACTGCATAAATATAATGAAAAATGAAATAAAAACAAAACATCGCTAAAAATGCGTTTTTCTGGGTGGTAATTTTAATTTGTGTATACCACAAATTTGTGTTCTGACGTAAATAGGTTATTTGTAATTTAAATTTACACCCATCAAAATGCTTCCTTATTACATTGTTAACTTTTTATTTTATATTTCATCTTGTTTTTATAATAAATATAGTATTTTTTTTAAATGTTTCTCACAAATAATTGTCCACGTGTCCTTTAAAATCATGACATATTAAAATCTTTAATGGCCTATATTTTATAATTTAAAACACAAATAAATAAAGTAGCACATATACGTACTAGATATGTAATATACATTTCGATAACAAAAATATTTTTTTTAGTTTGGTTGGGTATTTTGGCCTCAAATCCAAAATTAAGAGTTTCCAATAAATTCAAAGATAATATGGCATCTCTAATTGCGTAATGTGTAGTGCAGTGTTAAAAATTCCTAAAATTTTCTAATATATGTATAGTAGTGTCAATCTAATTTGACCTGCCACTTAAGTGTTGTATTGCATATTATTTGTATGTACATTTATATAGTTTTTTATCACTGATTAATGAGATGATCGATGCAATCTGTTCAAAGGCACTCTAACTAAATAGATTATTTATTTAAGGCGGCGCTCTTCGGCTGAAAAAGAAGAAGATGGAGAGATATGTAATTACGAATGTTGGACAGAGCGCGCTAATATTTTAAGTGATAAAATGGCAGCGAAAATTGCGAAAAAGCTTAATAAAACACGACTCGTTTAAAATAGAGCAAAAATCTTGTGGAACGTATCTTAAGTATCATTTAAAGAAACATTGTGAATTTTTTCACAAATATAACATGTAAAATAAAAGAAATAGACTTGTTTTAAATAATTTTCGGAGCATACTTTGCTATTTTTTTTCTATCGAGGGAATTTCATATAATTTGCGTTTCGGCGTGGAACGTATCTAGATATTATCTTAAAAAATATCATTTTTTTTAAGAGCTTAAAAACTTCAAATGTTTAAGGGAGATACGTAAGAAATCGGTCGAAATTTGAATGGCGGACCCTTAATTATTAACGCCTTTTCAGGGGTTTTTAAATAATTAGTACTAAGATAATTCATATTTTTACATCACCCTTGAATTGATTTTACGCAAAAACCGTGTTATTCAAATTATAAACTTTAGCGTACAACAAACACTTCGTGGGTATACATAATTATAATAATCACAATAAAATTCCTTCGTGTGAATACCACTGTTTAAATGTTTTTAATATATTAAGCCAACCGGTTTCAGTTCAATCTGAACCTTCATCAGGGATATATGAAAACATATTAAATGTTTAATATAATAAAAGTAGTAGTATTAAACATTTCATATATTTTTAAAGGATGTCCCAAAATTAACGCAAGATTTGAATTTGCCGCCATTTGTGCTGTAAATTGTTGGCAACCCTGAAAAAAAACTTGACAGCTGAGAGTTTAGGGTTAGTAAAAATGGAGCGTTACACAGCGTTCCACTTGCCATACAGCCCATGAAACAATTTAATTACTGCATGATACATTTTCTGGTCGTGTACTTGTTTCGGTGATGAGAATTGGCCCCCTAGATCGTGATTTAACACCATTAAATTTCTTTTTATGGGGTTATTCGAAGTCAAAGATCTATGTCAACACACAACCATCCGTGCATTACAGAAGAAAATTAAACGCTACATCAACGAAATTCAGCCACATTTATGCAAAATGGTCATGGAAAATTTCGACAAAAAAGTGCGCATGTGCCAGTAAAGCCGTGGAGACCATTTGCTCGATGTGTTATTCCATAAATAACCTTATCCTATGTACTTTATTTTTCAATAAAAAAATAACAATCTAAAGACTAAAAACTGTGTTTTCTTTTAATTCATATCTTGCGTTAATTTTGGGACCTCTTTATATTTCTCCCATGTTGATTTAATAAATTGAACATTTACAATAAAGCGGTATTCATAATAAGTTATTTTATTGTAATTGTTATTATTTTATGGGAAAAACTTTTTTCAGCCATTTTCAGTAAAAACCAAAAAAAATATTTAGTGAAATCACGCACAGTGTCACCGTCACCCTGGGGTAATTTGATGCCGAAACCGTTCTCCCAACAAACCTGATCACCCAGACCGAACAATCAGTCTTCCCCTTCCTACCAGAGGGTTACATCAATTATTCATGTCAAGAACATGAACCCGGACTCTTCGGGAATAATAAACAAATTGAACGGCGTGACAAAAGTTCACAAAAACTTAGATATTTTTTTATCGAAAGAACGCTAAAATTTGGTGATTATCAATATAATATTTTATTTTGTGTTTAAGGCTTTCAGAAAACATCTGATTGAAGGGCAATTAGTCCCTTTCACTGAATGCAAATTTTAAATTATTACTATATTCGATATATCAAAATAACATTGAAAGCTGTAAACATCAATGTAATATTTCATCACCGAAAAATAAGAAAACATAAGTAAATATAGGACGATACTTGTTTTGATTTACTAAAGTAGATATTTTATGAAACTGAAAAAGATGACAGATTACAGTCACAGTGGGGATCGAACCCCAGACAATATGTGCTCACGAAATGTGATTTAGGAAAAGGTTTAATAAAAAGTTACTTTATTCTAATACTAATTATTTTATCTATTTACAAATATAATTCACTCACCGCTGTTAGACTTAATTATGCTAGAAAATAAAATCGTGAGTCGTCATTTGGGAATACTTCACATTATGATTAGAGTATATAACAATCTTCAGTCGTATTCAAACAATACAGTAATTGGGGAAACTTTAAATAGGATAATAACCGTTAATAATTTCACTAATTTTATTTATTTATTTCGAATTTCACGCCCGGCCGGGCTTTTACATGTGATTTTTTTTACGAAGAACATCTAAATGTGCATAACAAAATCAAAAAACAAAAATAACAAAATCATAAACAAAACAAAATCAAAAACAAAATCACAATCAAAATCAAAATCATAACCAAATCTGAAACAAAAACAAGGTCAAAAACGAATTGAAATAGAAACAAAATATTCCACCATGCAAGATGGAAAAACTGGCTGAGAAAAGTACAGTACATGTGAAATAAGTCGAAGCAGAGCTGTGTAGTTGGTTTAATTAATTTTTTTGTTCTTCTTTCCGATATAAATTATACTATTTATTTATTTGAGACACAAACAGGATATTTACAGAGCATTATTTTGGTTAATGTATAACAAATTAAGATACAAATATAAATATCCCTAGACTAATGTGTCTACAGTAATAACATTTGCGTAATTCACAGACACATGAAAAACAATTTAAGTATTTTTTTTACATAATTTAGAAACTTAAATAGAAAATTTGAAATACATGATAGCTACAAAATATTTAAAGTGTTTATTAAAAATAATAAAACAACATTAATTTTTTTTTTTTTTTTTTTCAGTTGCACAAATCATGGAGATATTTCTTAAAACAAGTAAAATTATTCGCAAAAATATCTATTATAGAGTGTGATTTAGTGAGATTGTTGTATGATCGTGACATTCTAGATATGGGATTAAAGTATCCCGTATTATTGCTAAAAATTTCGGTCCAAAATATGTCAAATTTTCTGGTAGATTTGGGCCTGGCGTATAAATTGATTTCATTGACTAAGTTACTATCTACTAGGTTGTTAACAATTTTATAAAACATTAAGAGGTCATTTATATTACGTCTTTTAACTAGACTCTCTAAATTGAAATGTGTAAGTCTTTGTTCGTACCCGTCTAGAAGATGGTAGACACCTGACCGGTAAGACAAAATCCGTGTAAATTTCTTTTGGACTGATTCAAGTCTAGATACCTGTGAAATATAGTGTGGATTCTATACTGTTGACCCGTACTCAAGAACACTACGGATTAATGAATTAAAGAGAATTATTAGGCTATTAAAGTTCTTAAACAGTTTGGTTGATCTTACAATGAAACCAAGTAATTTATTTGACTTACTCACAATGTATTCAATGTGTTGGTTGAACGTTAGTTTGTTGTCAAATATAATTCCTAAATCTTTTATCGACTCAACTGTATCCAGATTGTGACCACATATGCTGTATGAATATAGAGTTTTGTTGGTGTTCTTGGTGAAATTAATAACTTTGCACTTAGGTATATTTAGTTCCATTTCATTGTCAACACATCAGGTAGATATTGTGTTAAGGTCTTGTTGTAAGAGTTCACAATCGTCCATAGATTTAATTGCTTTATACAATTTGAGGTCATCAGCATATAGAGAAAAATTACAGCGGAGTTTATACGTAAGGTCGTTAATAAAGATCAAGAAAAGCAAAGGTCCAAGGTGCGATCCTTGTGGTACACCCGACGTAACTGATATTGGAGAAGAGGTAAAACCGTTAACAGTAACTAATTGACTTCTATGTGATAAATATGATTCTAACCAACGAAGCAGATTTCCGTGAATGCCGATTTTATCCAGTTTATTCATTAAAATAGGGTGACTAACTTTGTCGAAGGCCTTACTGAAATCGGTGTACACGGAATCTACTTGTGTTTTTTTATTCATCGATTTACACAGAAAGTCCATATACTCGAGTAAATTAGTATTTGTGGATCTTTTAGATACAAAGCCGTGTTGGAAAGGACTAAGTATATGTGTTACGTGATTAAAAATGGTTTTGTATACAATGGACTCGAATATTTTTCCAAAACAAGATAAAAGGCTAATAGGACGGTAGTTAGTTACATCATTTTTACTGCCAGATTTGTGGATCGGAATGACGTGGGCGACCTTCCACAGATCCGGAAAAACTCCATCGTTCAGACTTTTGGTGAATATTTTGTGTAATGGTACTGCAAGTTGATCTGCACAATTTCGAATAAATAGTGGAGGAATTCCATCTGGGCCGGAACCCTTATTGATGTCAAGAGTGTTCAATTTCGCTTTGACCTCGTCTAAAGTTATTTTGATATGAGACAATGGATAATTATAGAGTGGGGAAGAAAGTTTAGAGTCACTTTTAGAATTAGATGGTGGGCTAAAAACAGAAGAGAAGTAAGTAGATAAGAGTTCACATATATCTTCACCATTTGTTGCTGATTTGTCGTGTAGATGCATGATTTTAGGAAGAGAATTAGAAATTCTTTTCGAATTAATGAGGGTTGAAAGATTTTTGATGCTGTTAGGGAGAGAATTTTCTATTGAATCTACGTGGGCTTTAAGACAGGTACGTACGGATATTTTTACTCTAGCCCTCAATATGGAAAAACTGTCATAGTCACATTGATTTCTGTATTTTTTCCATTTCTTTCTAAACTTTTCTTTTTCTCGGATTTGGTGGATCAAAACACTGCTGAACCAAATTGGAAACTTATTATTCCTGATTCTTAAGCGCGGAGTGTGTTTTTCAATTGATAGCCATAACAAGTTATAAAAATGTAGTAGGGAATCATTACAATTCAGAGTGTTAAGATCATCCCAGTTTGTAAGTGATAACATTTCATTGCATTTAATGTAATCCGTTTTTTTGAAGTTATATTTGATGTGATCTGGATTGGTGGGTAGGAGTCTGTATTTGGACATTAAAAGATCGAATTCAATGGTAGGATGATAGGAGTCAACTTTGGATAGCACATGTGAAGCAATTTGAATGTTGAGGTTATGGTTGGAAAACACTAAATCTAAAATTCGATCTATGTTGTTAGAGACTTGATTAAATTGATTAAGTCCAGTCAAATTTTGAAAGTCTAATAGAGATATTGATTTTTGGCTATTTTGTAAGATTGGTCTGGTGTGAGTTACATTGACATTTGGCGAGTGTTGAATAGATGGCACATTAAAATCACCCATTATTATCGTTATATCCTCTGATGATAAGTTATTATATATCTTTTGACACTTTTCGAAAAAATCTGTGAAATTTTCGATTGGTATATCTGGAGGCAAATACGCCAAACATAAGTTGATGGATTGTCTGGATGATTCATGTAATTTAAATTTAATCCATAAATCTTCTGTAGATTTAGAATTGTGTGCTGAGACTAAAAAAGATGTCATTTCTTTCTTTACGGCTATTAAAACTCCACCCCCTGATTTTTTAAGAGAACTCGACATGTCCCTATCACGTCTATATATATTATAACGATCATCTACTATTTCACGGTCATAGATTGTAGAGTCTAACCATGTTTCTGTAAAACAAATTAAATCATAATTGCAACTGAGCACTTCGCAGTATAAATCATTTAGTTTACTTTTTAAACCACGTACATTTTGATAATAAAATGTTATTGCCGATTTGTTAGAACACATTTTGAAAGTATATAAGGCATTATTAAATACGTCTTATTGTAAAATTGATGTGAAAATAAATTATTAAAAAATAAATAATTATGCTCTGAAAGGGGGCAATTATGAACATCATAATTTTTGGTTTGTTTGTGGTACATGATTTGGTCTGTGGTATCAGATGTCATTGTTGACAGAATTAGGTTATATCGTAAACAAAATATCGTAATACAATTATTAGTAATAGGTTGCAATAGTTTTTTGTAATTAACATGTGATAGTTCATGAGAATAATGACAAATCGTGAAAGTCATATTTTGTTGTTTTACAGAATAATTATGTTGAAAAGTTTGCGACAGTTTTATGTGACATTTGAAACACTCTAATGATTCGTTAATTACTACAATGGAGTGCATATAAAAAAGATAATTCCAAGTTTTCAAAAGATTAACATTTAAGTAGCTTGTATGAGGGAAGTAATTAAGTAATTTTAGTGATTTTAAATTCATAAAGGGACGGCAGCAGAAGCGGTAGGTGCATTTTGTGTCGACTTCAATGTAGATAACTTGTTGACATCCTCTTGATCAGTAATTAATATTATGGGGGTTGAATCACTGATACGAGTGAAAATTTTACAATTTCTTATCCAACAATTACATACTATGACTTGTTTATATTTAGTTAATGATGTGTTAAATATGTCGACAACATATTTATAGTCATTATCCGAATTGTGTATACGGCGAACGGGCGTATACAATTGTGATTCTGTTTTGGAGTTGTCACAATAGAACGGTAGATATTGCCTCGATGTTGATTTGCGAGGTATATGGAAAGAAATCAAGTATAATAATTCAGGGCTGTCAATTATTGAATTTATAATTTTGTGTAAACAGGTTAGGTCAAATACTGTTCTACGTTCGGATAATTTTAATAAATTAAGTTGACATAGTTGATAAATTTTAAGAATTTGTTTTGAATTCTTTCTATCGTGAGTGAATGACTAGCATAACTAGGTGCCCACACTGTCGAATTGTACTCGATTTGACTCCTAACCAATGACATGTACAAATTTTTAAAGGTTTGAATATTTTTAAATTGGCTGCAAATTCTTATTACAAAACCCAACATTTTCAAAGCTTTATTTGATGTAGTTTCAATATGGTTTTTAAATTTCAGTTTTTGATCAAAGTTTACACCTAAGTCATTCACCTCGGTTACAGATGTTAGCACTACATCATTAATGGAGTACTCATAAATTATTGGATTTGTTATTCTTTGAAATCTCATAATTAGACATTTACTTAAATTTAGTCGCGGATAGTTCTCTTGGCACCAAGCAAAAAGTTTCAACAAGTTATTTGATCATGTTTGACAGTCATTCATATTTCTTATTGCTTTGTATATTTTCATATCGTCCGCAAACATTAAAACTTAGACATCGTTGAAAATAGTAAGAACATCATTCACAAATATCAAAAATAAAATTGGTCCCAAATGTGACTCCTGGGGAACACCGCTCGTAGCGATAAATTTATACGAAGTAAAGGATTCAATTTTGACGGCCAATTGTCTGTTACTTAAATAACTCTTAAACCATTTGTATAAATTTTACTAAAAAATTAGAAATTAGTCATCGTAAATACCTTTTTTTATTTATTTTTTTTATTTAAATAAAACATACAACGAAGTTGCATTCCCATGAGTTATCAGAACTCATTAAGGGATCGCCAATTGGTACATTTGAAAAGATAAACCCAACCCAACCCAATATGCAGACACAATAAATGAAGAAAAATTTTACAAAACATTTTACAGAAGCAACATAGAGACACAAACATATGAAGAATCACTTTACAAATATTTCACAGAAAAAATGTCTTATAAGATTTTATGAATAATATTATAACCACTCATTTGATTTATGTACTGTTGGTGTCACAAAGTTAAAATAAAGTATCCTCCATGATGGACTATAGAAATGCATAAAAAACAAATCAGGAAAAATACAATAAAAGGTACATGCTCAAAAATACACAGACCTAATACAAGATGTTTACATAAAAAAATACATGATAAGATTTAAAAAAAGATATAAACTGCGCCCATGAATAGAGTTTGTACCTACTATGACTCGTTTTCCAAATAACATTTGAAAAAATAGGATTTCAATATATCGTTTCGAGATTTGTTAGAGGCATATACCTGTCTTAATTCTTCAGGAAATTTGTTATAGTTAGTGTACGCAATGTATTCTAATGATTTCAGTCCGAACTTTGTTGAGTGTATTTTTGATATATGTGTTGTTGTGTTGTCGTGTATTATATTGGTGAACGTCGTTGTTATAGTTCAGTTTTATATTTGTGTGGGTGTTGCACTGAATAATATTTAAGATGGTGTTTGTTATCTCAAAGCTAGGAACAATCTTAAATGGTAATACAAGTGCGTGACGGTAAATATCTTTAACATGTGTATCCCAAGGCAAGCCAAAAATGTTACGTAGGGCTCTATTTTGGATTATTTGCACCTGCGATATCAATTTTTTGGTAGCAAAACCCCAGATACCCGAAAGGTATGCCAAGTGGGAGTGAATCATAGCATAGTACAATGATCGCAGTATACCTATATTGAAATAATATAAATATATCGTCTATAAGTGGCATGACCACAGTTTGATAATGCCTTCAGAAGGCGAAAAAGCTTTCACGCGTTATAATAATTACATATCAGAACTTGTTTATTAACAAACTGTTTTTACAAATTGAATAATAATATTATTGAACACAAAAAAAATAATACGATGTGATTACGCGAATAATTGGTAAGTATTTGCTGCAAGAGTGTTGTTGGCTTCTTTATGAAGAAGCTTAGTGTTCTTGATATGTCTCGTTATGTGTTATGTGATGTGTTCTAAACGAAAGCTTTTCAAAAATTTTCCTGTCGTATTTTCTCAGGCTGAATATAAAAGAAAAATTCACTCCGAATATTGTTAACTGTGTATTTAAGCTTTTGACCAATTAAATAAGGTAAAGTTTACTGTCAGAAAAAGAGCGAAATGTTTCCCTTTTCCATCACAATGAATTCATCACGACGAGAGTTGGTAAGTGCTCCCGAAAAGACTCTTTTCCACAGTTTTATTTCATTTTATTTCTTGGCGGTTTATCTTTGCTAACGAACGCTCTTCAGTCGGAAGTAAAATAAATTAGTCTTGATTCTGAAGTCAAATACCTTCATTTATAGGCCCAACGGGGATTCCCCGGAGAGTTCAGGGATCAGGATAGCCACGTATGAATAAGATGGACGGGATGAATGTTGGATTATCAAATATTTCCAATACGTCGGATTTATGAGAGGACTTTTTTCTAATAAATCATAACTTTTTTTTACGATAACTTACCTTTTTCTGAAAACCATTACTTATTTGATACAAAAAAAGTATTTATGAAGTATTATTATAAGAAGCTTATTTTTATCGAAGGTTCTTATCTGCCCAACAATAATTACTCAACCAGTTCATCCCCCATCGCCATCAGTAGCAGGAGATTTTCAAATATTTTTTATTCAGCTCTTTCCAAGCTTTATGCCGATATCTTAAAAAATTTCAAATGCTTCCAAAAGTACTCTCTTAATAGATTTTCTTTTATTATATTTTATGCCTCATAAACGGCTTCTAGCTCACTAGCAAAATATTAAGGAAACTGGTTTAAAAAGGCTGGTTAACCGAGAGCTATTAGTCACTTTCCAACCGCGTTTGTGTCAATCACGGGACAGAAGTCATCAATCATTTTCGGTACATGTTCTGAATTGAAACACGTACTTCATCCGCAAGAGAAGTACGGATAAGAAGTATTTCAACCTACTTCAAAGTCCCCAAAAATCAAAAAGTGTTTGAAGGGGGGGGCAGGTTTAGACTATTGCCGTCGTATTGGAGTAAATTTATTTTTATGTTAGCTATTTTATGTCTAGACCAGAATATCTGACTATTTACTAAGAAAATATGCGATGCATTGTTTTAACTGCAATTGTTATCAATTAATTATCATCAGTACAATTTTTTAATAATAAATAATACAATGAGGGGGATTTGAACATTATCCAAACACCCTTATTATCCGTAAGGGGTGTTTGGTGAAAATAGTGGTTTGACAAGAAAATGACAGGAATCGAAACGGATTTTTATTTAAACTGTAATTATTACCCGATATGGGAAATTTCTTGATGTTATATATATATTTTTTAATTAGTTCCACACAGGAGGTCCCGAGGAAAACGATTTCCCTGGGGATCTCTGTCATCTTTGAGGATGCTGTGTGGAGGGGGTTTTTTAGGTAAAGTAAGCAGAGTAAGTTCTGGGAAGTAAAATGTATTAGGGTAGGTAAGAATCTGGGATCAGAGTGACGGATGAATCCATTTTTCCCACTGCCGTGCAAGGCGATGGGTTGAGAGAGTCCGGCTGGAGATTTCAAAAGGTCTTCCTCAACCAGTCTCTCCCGATCCGACCCGCCAAGCAGTAGGCGAGCAAAGGCATCCGCCGCCAAGTCCTAGACAAACCTCACCTCGTGAACCCGGGCATCTCTGCTAAGTCACCAAACATAGCGAACCACTTAGAGTGACCTATAGTAGGGATGTTGGTTTTCCATTCGGTACCGGCAAAAAAAATAATATTTGAATAATCTGTTATTTCATAATTAATTCATTTAAAATAATATATAATATATTTGCAGCACGTTCCAGAGTGGAAGATACTCTCAGTATCGCCCTGGTATAAGACCACCATTCAGAATTGAAATGGCTTTAGCCGTGCTTGGTGTCCAGATCTGAAAAGCCAGGTACTCCCCACCTTCATCCTCTCTATCTCCTTCCCCTCTGCACTCTACCTTCAGCCTCAAAACATACCCCAATTGGGTATGCCATCGTCTCACTTACTTCAGACGGGAACACTCTTGTGAGGTATTCACATAAAAAAAAACTAATTATTTTAGAAAATCGTGTAAACTCTGTGATTTCTTCAAATCTACAGACAGCTCCCATTTTATTATAAAGTCATCTTTTGTTTTGTCTTTTTGGTTTACCGAAATGTGTTATATAAAAGTTCCGCTTACGAACAACGATGTTGTGCTGAAAAACACGGGCGACAAAAAAAGCACGTTGAAAAATTGTAGATCGTATCACGAACCGGATGCGGAGTGATCGCGTCACAGCCTGTTTTTTAAAATAATGGAAAAATATTTTCCGGCTCCCAAACTCTAAAGAGGCTTTCTGTTTTAATAGCCCCACATAATTGTGTAGAAAAAGTAGGGTCTGTTGATGCCTTGTCACAAAAATGTTTCCCCTCGAATCCCGTACAAAAAATTAATGTTGTTGGGAAATTCTTATAATGTTGGAATAATAATAATAATGTTGGAAAATTCTTTAGCCGTCTACAATGTTGTTAAAAGTTTTTTTTGCGAAAAATATGACATAATATCATCAGATAAAATGTTTTGTAATCTTTTGGCAAAAATATTTTTAATCATTTCAAGTCAGCGAAAAACTTTTTAGCGAACTGCTATGCCATTTTATAGGCTTTCAAACGCGGAAAGTGGCTGTTTCATTTTTGGCAAATTATATATACCCTTATTTTTTTTTACGACAACAAAAGGTTTTCTGTTGTTGTGTGATCATTACTGCGTGTCTGCGTAAAGAGTGTAAAATAACAATGACTTGTTTAACGTGCTCGGAGAAGATTATCTCACGTTCAAATGTGTGCTTGTAAAAACTTGGTGTTCGCTTAGCGGAAGTACATCTGAAAACATGCTCTCAGCTTTGTATGAACACTTGCAACTTGTCGAAACTTAAGCTTATTTAATATTATAAACAAACTTCGTTAGAAACGGTAAGCTTGAAACAGGAGTTTTCTTAAAATTGCAATCTTGTGAATACGTATTTTACATAATATAAATATTATGCAATAATTTAAAAATATATTGGGAAATATGATTTAATTTATAAAATATGTGATACTAGCTTTTCCCCGCGACTTCGCTCGCATGGTATTACGGGAAATTACTGTAGCGCTTGCACTTATCAATTATCCCCCTCCTCTCCACCCCCACTCCCTCCCGCATTCCATACATTCATTCCCTTACATTCAGTTTTCAAACATCTCGCCTGCCATCTAAATTTCGTAAAGCTATTGCTCAAAGAAAAAAAGAATTATCCAATTTTGTTCATTCGTTCGGAATTTATGCGCTTACAAACATTTCGGATGTTTATTTTTAATTAAATATTTGGAAGTTTGTTAATATAATAAAAAATACACTATTTATTATTCAGTCTTTATAATCGTTATATTTTTAATGTAGGAACTCTTATCTGACATTTATTCCAGAACAGAAGCTTGTCCAAAAAAAATAAAACGTATTCTAATATTTGAATTTTCTGGAGCAGTACCTGACCAGGGGGCTGAGTACCTACCAGCTTAGAGCTCACAAATATATCAACATCGTTTCCATGGAAACGATTTTTTCTGACGTTGGCAGAAACTCGCTTTTGTTAGCGACAGAAAACGTATAACTAATATAATATATTAATATTTTTAATTTCATAACGCCAGAGCTTGCCATCATATACAAACTATAGTGTTCGCATATAATTTAGCTTTCTATTGGTGAATGAATTTTTAAAGTCTTTTTATTGGTTAATGCGTGAAAAGGTCATAAACGAACTCGAGCAGTTTCGCATTTATAATATTATAGTATATAGTATATAGTATAGTATAGTATGTGATATAGTATGTTGTTTAAGATATGGTATACAGGGTGCGGCAGCATAACTTCCTATTTTAAAATGCGCGCCATTCAATTCGGTTGATATCGTAGCGGAGCGCTAGTGATCTCGTTCAAGAGGCGGAACTATAAAGTTTTGTCCCGACACAGTTTAGTCGCATGCGTTGGAACAGTGAGGAGCGTGCGTTTGCCGTTGAGGCCTACTTTTCGAACGGATGTTTTGTGATCGCAACCTTGTGAATCTACCAAACCTTGTAAAGAAATGGCTTGCTGGTTAGTTAGTTTGTTTTGTCAACCATTTCCCGATTTAATCTACAGGGAGAGTACGAATAAAAGGTGAATATATTTAACTCAGTTAGCAATTTTCCTTGTCGTCTGTTGCAATTGCCCTTGAGCAGTGCAAATCGTTGTGCTTTTTAAGTAATCCTGATTATTCTTGAGACGTTGTAGGTTACTGTAAGATTCCCATAATTATATTCATTGTTACAAAACTTTGACTTCTTCTGCCTCATCATCTTCTAATGCCCACCATCATGATTTCGATAAATCATTCCATTATTTAAATGAAAATTATTTGAGTGTTTTCCCTCTTTATTAATATATTTAAAAGCATTTATTCTAAACGATTTATAATATCGATGGGCTGATTTCACAAGGCTTATCTTAAAGGCACGACAGAACGTCACAATATTATTTGTTGCTTGGAAGTGGGCCGTGTATTTGCTTGGCGAGCTTCTTGTGAACGTAATTTCAAATCAGCTTTCCGATCAGCACGCGAACTGCCCATTAACTAGAAAGCTTCTTTGTTCAGCCCCCTCCCCCTTCGACCCACCCTCTCACTCGTTATTTGGTTTATTTACCAATGATTGTCGTGAAATTATTGTTTGGCGTTTTACTTAACTTTATTGGGCGTCATGAATGATTAATTTGGTTAATGTTGGTATTCAGTTGTTGCACGATTCGGAATAATTTAACGTTGGCGGATAGTTGTTTCGATTATTCATATTTATAACCATTATTAATTTAATAAAATAAAATAATTATTTTTTAACCACGATTTATTTATTTAATTTTTTAATCCCGAACGGTTTCGCTTAACACGAGCATCTTCAGAGTATACAATTTAACTGATCAAAAATACATTGTGTGAGCTTATATTTACATACAGAAAGAGACAAATTGTAAAACAAAGTAACAGTAATGACTCAAGGAACGTTGTGTCGCTTTCTGTATGTATTTATAAACTCACGCAGTGTATTTTTTATCAGTTTAATTTTATGCCCTGAATAAGCTTGTATTAAGCGAAAACGGTCGGTGTTAAACAAATTAAATAAATAAATTGTGGTTACAAACAAAGTAATTGTTTTTTTTTTTTTAATTAAATATGTCAAACCACAAAGTGATTGCTTTCTGGTCAGCACCCAAAAATACACAACTTTGTAACCTGCAAATGCGAATGATTTATCTGTGAATTCCATATCGTTAGCAACTCGTAAAAGGTTTCCAGTGAAAAAAGTTCTTAGACTAAGTTTTTATATTCTATATAAAATACCTATTTTTCCGAATTTTAAGTAATATGCTTGAAAATACATTTATTGGTTTTCAAACTGTATCTTTTACAGACATTTGGTGAATTTCGTAGAATTTAAAAGTTTATGGTTTGAGAATTTTAAAATTGGAAACCTTATGCATTATTTTAACTATTAACTAACCGTAAACAATTTACAAACAAACAATTATGGTTTTGCTGAGTTAACAGACAACAAATACTTTACAAATAATCTGAAACCAGTTAATAAAACTCTCTGAGTAGCAACAACTGCTCGTACTAGTTTTCAGAATGGTTTTCTTATTTTATATCATAAAATATGTGATTATGATGGACGAGACCGCCTCCATAGCATTAAAGTGTACCAGTTGTACTTTTAGTTAAAAGGTAGAAATTTTAATATTCCAATGATCATAGAAGGAAGAGAATCAAACATTTGATTTGAGTATCAAACGGAGGCTGGATGCTGGAGGCTACGGAGGCTGTCTCGTCCATCATAATCACATATTTTATGAGATGAAATAAGAAAACCATTCTGAAAACTAGTGCGAGCAGTTGTTGCTACTCATAACTGATTTCAGATTATTTGTAAAGTACGTCTGTAATCCTCTACAGAGATCCTGGCCATAATCTCAGTACTATTTGTATTAAAAGACTTACAGTTCTTTGCGATCACATTGACTGTTTTTTTGTTATTATGTATTTTACAAATATGGTTTAAGAAGACACATGTCCTTGTAGCTGGAAAGCTAGTTTTTGTCTGAAGAGCTCTCGCAAAATAATGACTTGCCTGTCTGTGTTCGGCTATCTTCGACACACATCGTAATCGACACTATGTGACCCGAATATAGCATAGATAACGGTTAACAATGTTAGAAGTGATCATAGATTGATATTTTGATACATTACATTATTCAGGATCGAATTTAAAGGTTTATAGTGACATTGCAAAATTAGGTCAAACTCCCACACAGCGCTGCGATTCCCGCAAACCGTGAAATATAGAAATAGGATGCACCATAAGTTTTTGCACTTTTGCTCCTGCAAGTGAACTGAACGGAGAGAGTTGTGTCAAAGAGTTTAACAAAATCTTGGTGCCAGATTCGAGGAATGCCAGGGGCGGGATTGTAAACATTGTGACGACACATTTTAATGAAAGATTTTCCTGTTTGACTACTTTTATTAAAATAAACATTAATTTTCAATCGACTTGTAGTTTCCTTTTTACTGAGTTTTCAACAGTGCAAAAACTTATGTCGCACCCTATAGCGTTATGGGAAACCAAAACAACGCTTCTTGGAATTCCAATCACCTGGTTTGCTTTCCGGTTAGCAATTCCACCGAAACTTACGGAATACCTCAGGGGTTCCACAGTTCCACAGTTCCACAGTTCTACAGTTCTACGGAGATCGCGTGTCTGCGGTAACTAAAGGTTTTCCTCGCTACTCGGCACGCCAACGCATTGCTTAGAAAATCTTAACATTCATTGATTTGAGTTATTGATGGTATCGTTTTTTTATTGGACCGTGCATTGTTTAGAGGTGGCTTCGCTAAGTCATAAATCAAAGTAGGCAGGATAATGTTTGAAACGCGAACTTTATCTGATCGAGGAGTTGTTTATGTGTTTGAATAGCAATTTGATTGAAAAGGGAACATAAGATTAAATAAAATTTGACCATTTTCCGTTCGTAAAATGTGAATATTGCAAAAACAATCATTTTATAAATTTATATTATAAATGCGAAACTGCGTGTGCTTGTTTGTTACGCTTTCACGCATAAACCAATAAACCTTTTTTCTATTCTTTCACCAATAAAAAGCTACATTATATGCGAGTAATATAGGCTGTACATAATGGTAAGCTCTGGCGTTATGAAATTATAAATATTAATATATTATACTAATTATACGTTTTCTGTCGCTAACAAAAGCGAGTTATTGCTAACGTCATGAAACAAATCGTTGCCGTGGAAACGATGTTGATATATTTAAATAAAAATGAATCTCCGAAATGTTTGTACGCGCATAACTTCCGAACGACTGCACTAAATTGGATTATTATTTTTTTCTTTGAGCTCTGGCATTATGAAATTTAGGTGGCACGCGAGCTGTTTGAAAACTGAATGTACCGGGAATGAATGTATGGAATGCGGACGGGGGAGGGGTGATGGGTGGAGAGGGGAGGGGATGGGTGAGGGGGGATAATTAATAAGTACAAGCGCTACAGTAATTTCCCCATAATACCATGCAAGCGAAGCCGCGGGTAAAAGCTAGTACATTTATACTTTTGTTCAACATTTTCGTAAAATGTGAATATTGTAAAAACAATCGTTTTATAAATACATATTACTTTTGTTCACCATCTACAAATGTTAAAAGCATTTTATTTTATTTTATTTATTTCTATACATTACAGTATTTACCTTTATAATTTTATTATGTTGGGTGTAAGGTAGGTTTGTGAAGGTGAAACTGTGGATAGGTATTGTTGTATGTTTCGTGAACACCTCACTAGGAGAACCTGTGCTGAGGTGTTTACGTGTTTATTTATGTTTATGTGTGACAAGTATTTATGTGTTGTAATATAAAGTTTTATATGTATTTTTTTTCAAATTTTAACAGTTATTGTACATTGGTTATATAGAAGAGAAAAAAAAAGTATTTTAATATATTAGAGGAATATAAAAAAAAATTATATATATATAAACATACACATACATACATACACATCCATATAAATACATGTACCTGCACACATGCATATGAATATATATATACATACGTATACATCCGCATACACATTCACATACACATATATATATGTACACACATATATAAATTGTAAGTGTATGTATAGTTATTGGATACTTGAAAAACTACTTAATTTTTAGGTTTATTTAATTTTATACTTTTTATAGTTTTGTTATGTTTGGTTGGGAATAATAATGTTTTGTATAAAGTTAATATCTTGATTTTTAATCCAGTCAGTGATATGTTTTTTATGGATGTTTGTAGATGTATTTGCAGATAGTATTTGTTTCAAAGTAATGGGCATGCAATTAAAAAGTTTGGTTGCATAATACTGAAAGTGTCTTTGTCCATGTGTGGTGTGGGTTATCGGTATGTTCAGTGTTTTATTTGTTGAGGACCTGGTTTTTGTTATGGTTTTTGGTTGAATTGGAATGTGTTGTTTGTTTTGGACAAGGTATATTATAGCAGATTTGGCATAAAGTTGTCTTATTGACATGACTTCTAATGCTTTGTAGATTTCGCTAGAATCTGTGTGAAATGGTACTTGCAGGATGAGTTTAATTATTGCTTTTTGTATTTTAATTAAAAATAAAGTTTCTTCGTGTATTCTCAGTTATTTTTAAGTGCTACTATGTATCTAACCACTTATGAGTTCTCTTATCATTTCTCGTGAAAGCTGTATCGCCTTCTGAAAAATTTCATAAAAAAAATGTATATGTAATTTTACATTCGTGGAAGAAATTGTTTATTGGCAATGATTTTTTACTTACCTTTGATTTTTAAGATATATTATTAAATAAGCTGTTATTCTATTCCATCTTTATTTATCCTTCAATATTGTTCATAAAATTACCTAAAAGGTATATATTAGCAACTTTTGCTTTTTCAATAAACATTTACGTATTATCAAAAGCAAGCATCTTTTAAAAGAGTAACCTTATCATAAAATTAAATCATTCCAAGGACACTGGTTATGTATTATGGTAGGAAAATTCAAAGTTTATTGTATGAGTGGAACTTCGCGGTGTTATTTTTTAACTAAAAGCTTATGTTAATGTAATCCCAAACTTAACAAGGTCGGCGCTAAAAGTCAAATACGCTATACAAAACAGTCTAAATAAACACAGTAGCAAAGATTCGTAACTAAAAGTTACAAACGTAGACAATTTCTTTCGTAAGGTTCTATCTTCAATCTGTTTATTGTATTTTGTTATTAGAGCAAAATTTAGGAGTACAAGGCCTTCTGTTTTTTACCTTCCTTCTCCTACCTGGTCGGGCGAGGTTACGAGAAAGGTCCACACACATATACTTTCAAATAGAAATGCCTTTCATTTAGATTTGAAGGTGACCTGACAGTTGATCTGCCGACAATTGACCCCCCGAAATGATATTTACTATAAAATTATGAATTTTTGTGCATTTTTTACCAATTTCAAACGTAATGGACTTCAAAAATAACATTTATAATAAATTGGTATGAATATGAAAGAAATTTATATACAGTGTCGAATTTTTGTTCGTATGCACTGATAAGTACAGTATTTAGACAAGAAGATTTTTTTTTTGATTATTTGAATGAAAATATTTTTTATGCTTTGTTATTCGGCGGTACATCCGCCCTGCATATTCCTTCGGGTTATATTTTATGTAATTACGTATAACGTATTTTCCGTAAACCGACTGCACATTGTTTATAAGTATGCCGAGGGGCCAACTGTCGGTGTATCAACTGTCATGGAATCCTATTTGAATTGAAACCGATATCGCCACTGACTTAGAATCTTTTGACTATTAGATCGAGACAGTTAATCAAGATTTCATACGCAATCCTTCTTACGGTTCCATGCCAACTGAGAATAAAGTCAACTCAACACCTCCTTGAAAAGTCATTAAAAGCTACGAAAAAAATTATTTTAAATCAGCCAAAACCCAAACCAAACGTAACCTATTTAACCAATATTATATATATTTTTTTATCACTTTTAGTGACTTATCTGAGATGGTTTCATTCCGAGTTGTCCGGTCACCCCTTCTTACACTGCTGCCTGACACGGTATATCGCAATTCCATTTGATTTTGAATTTGTACTGAGAGATCAATTTTCTGAATTTAAAAATTTACTTCTAATTATCGATTTTTTTTAAGAAACGCGCCAACATCACATTTCTTGTGTTCTTCTTTGTATGAAGCCAATTCTAAAAAATCTATAAAATATTTTTAAAAAAAACAATCGATTTCCCGGGATTTCAAGAAAAACGCTCATTCTGTTTTCCGCTTTTGAAGATTCAGGTTCTAGTCGAACAAGTAAAAACATGTAAAAGCGCTTTACACACAAAGATGTATTTTTCTTCAAACTTACCGCTGTATTCCTGGGACAAGTCTCCCCCGTTTCTTAGCTCTACTGAATAATGTTATTTTTTGTTTTTTTTCTCCTTTTCAATTAATTCGGCGCTTAGCAAAAATGTGTTTTACCTGAAATAGATATTCATTGAGATGATTTCTGTCGTTTACTGTTGATAATGCTACTATCACAGTCCTATGACAAAACAGACACGAAAAAAATATTCATCATTTTCATGTGAATAAGGTTCTTCAAGGATGTAATAAAATTTAGTGACTGATAGTTTCGTTTTTTTTGACGAAATGAGGTAGGCACCTTTACAATACTGGAAAAACCAGACAGAGAGGTTGCTAACACAAGTTAAAGCATAGATAAGAACTGTTGTTTTAATCAAATTTTCCATTGCTTATAAGCGTACCGGCTGTTGCCCATAAAACTAATATAATCCTGAAATATTTTTTGCCTTATAAAAATTGCCTAGGTATTTTTAATTATTTTGATTACGAAAATAACGATTAAAAGCCCGTCAATAATGATGGGTTATGATAATCATTTTACCCTCGTAACAAAGCTGGGCGACCTAATAAAGTTCTTCTAATTGATCTCGCTTGTCATAAAATCGAACAACAAAACCTAATTGTGCCTATCAATTTAATTAATATTCAACCCGTGCGAACCAGACTTTATCAGTTGAAATTCATAAAATTTAATATCATTTTAACGTTTTAATGAAATCTATTCAAGGGACAAAGTATAATTTTTGTTAAACAATTATTTTAATTCGTATTTCGAAGGCTTAATTTGGCAGGCCATATGAAAAATTGAACGTGTTCTAACATTCGAATAAAATAAAATATATAACGATTTTATGTTATGATTGTTGACTAAATTTACCCCCCTTTCTATTTATAAATACCTGCTTAAACTAATGGTCCAACACATATGTTTTTATGGACTTCCCTGTAACGTGACTTATTGCCAGTCCAGATGTTAGGGAGTCCATTAAGATAAGGCAGCGCCTTTCCTTCCCCCACAGCCTTAATCTGCCGGAAACCATTGGCCGAGACAGTGTAGCGGGAATCGGGGATTAGCACCCTGGATTCCTCAATATAGATGTAAGACATTGGAATAAAGGTCACAAGACTGGTAAATGCGTTATATATTTTTACAGTGAGCCGATTTCGATTAGTCTGTTAAATCCTACACCAAGCTCAAGAGCTAGCTAGCTAGCTGGCTCTCTTAATTAGAAATCCTTGAAAGTGTGCGTTTCACCATTTCGTTTTAATTTTTCTTATGTTAATTAGTGCAACAGTTATAATTTAAACAATAAAAAATAAAATTTTGGCTGATGATCCAAGACTTAGTGTCAGGTTTATAATTCAAATAATGATGCCGTGTTTTGTCTGAAGTTGCTTGACATGTTGCAAAGCATCTAAAATTTCTTTGATCAAAGTCGTTTCAATCGGTTGATTGTTTCCCTTGTTTTTTTTTAAAATTTTTTTATAGATTCAAGAATAAATCTTTTAATATGTGAGCTATACTTTAGTCATATGCCTATCATTAAAATCTACGAATCGTTCAAACCGGGGTATTATAATTGGAAGCGCCAAGATTTATGGAAATAATTTTAGTACCTATTTCACAATTTATTTTATTTATTTCACAATATATTTTATTTATTTCACAATATATTTTCTCTGTTAATATATCGAGGCGCACAGATGAACAAACACTTGCACTATAATATGTTGTTGTATTTGGATAAGTTTATGAATTTTTTCGTAATTTTTAAAAATGTCAAGAGAATATTTCTTTTCTGATTTCTAATCTAATATATCTGATGCGTGGTAAATCAATGATATACTTATTACCCTACGCTGTATGTAGGCATTATATCACAGGCACACAGGCATATATGTGGACCCTAGATACTAGACTAGCATACATACCCTGCGCTAGAGTGCCAATAGAGTAAACTGGGGTAACTGTGTGACACTAAGATTTCTTAGAAAAAGTAATAAATTTTCAACGAATTTTATTTCCGAAAGGTATATGGTTTATTTCTGAAAGGTACATGATTTTTATTTCTGAAAGGCATATGGTTTATTTTGGAAACGTATATAAACGCCAGTGGTTTTCTTTTTCAAATATATGAAAGAATCCATAAATACGTGTCATGGTACAGGGTATTTTTGCAGATTAAAATTTAGGTCAAAATTGAGGTATTTGGAGAAATGAGGTAAGTTGGTAACAGAATATCCGTAACTTGGTGAATGATTTTTACTTCGGTAAATTTTATACATATGACCTAAATCAGCGGTTTTCAACCTTTTTGAGCCTGCGTATCCCCTTGACTCTTACTACAAATTTGTTGTACCCCGTACCTTCTCTCTGTCTTCTTTTTTGTGTACACGTGTAATGAAATGCATGTTTCATTTGTAATTTTTTAGTACTCTAATGATTACATAATTTTAACGATCAAGTTACGCGAATATAATTAATGTAATTTTATACAGAGTGTAACACGACTTCGGGCATTTTTAATCTGTGATTCTACAAGCGAAATTGAACAAATTTTGTTCAACGTCTTTTTATTTCTACGAAAAAAACTTCATGCTCTCCATACACAACTCCAAACTCACAAAGAGTATTGACAGGATTTTTTTATTATTTAAATAAAACATACAACGAAGTTGCATTCCCATGAGTTATCAAAACTCATTAAGGGATCGCCAATTGGTACATTTGAAAAGTTAAACCCAACCCAACACAATATGCAGACACAATAAATGAAGAAAAATTTTACAAAACATTTTACAGATTCAACATACAGACACAAAAATATGAAGAAACACTTTACAAATATTTCACAGAAACATGTCTTATAAGATTTTATGAATAATATTATAACCACTCATTTGATTTATGTACTGTTGGTGTCACAAAGTTAAAATAAAGTATCCTCCATGATGGACTATAGAAATGCATAAAAAAAAATCAGGGAAAATACAATAAAAGGTACATGCTCAAAAATACACAGACCTAATACAAGATGTTTACATAAAAAATTACATGATAAGATTTAAAAAATGATATAAACTGCGCCCATGAACAGAGTTTGTACCTACTTATGACTCGTTTTCCAAATAACATTTTAAAAAATAGGATTTCAATACATCGTTTCGAGATTTGTTAGAGGCATATACCTGTCTTAATTCTTGTTATAGTTGTTATTGTTAGTGTATAGTTAGTGTACGCACTTTTGTTATAGTTAGTGTACGCATGTATTCTAATGATTTCAGTCCGAACTTTGTTGAGTGTATTTTTGATAGATGTAGTTTGTTGTGTTGTCGTGTATTATATTGATGAACGTCGTTGTTATAGTTCGGTTTTATATTTGTGAGGGTGTTGCACTGAATAATATTTAAGATGGTGTTTGTTATCTCAAAGCTAGAAACAATCTTAAATGGTAATACAAGTGCGTGACGGTAAATATCTTTAACATGTGTATCCCAAGGCAAGCCAAAAATGTTACGTAGGGCTCTATTTTGGATTATTTGCACCTCCGATATCAATTTTTTGGTAGCAAAACCCCAGATACCCGAAAGGTATGGATGCATTTTTTTAACTCAATTTTTTTTTAGATAAAGAGTTTGTCATGTATCGGTAGTTAAAATAAAAGCCCGATTTCCTGTTACACCCTGTATAATCAATCCATACAATGTTAACTTACAGTCAATGTGACCCTTCAGCTTGGAAGGAATATGATACATAAAACGAAAAAGACGAAAACAAAATCATAACCTCTTACTCTGTGATACACTTGTATTATAGATTACTTACTAGATAATGTTAGCATCACACGACAAGGAAGAATTTCGTAAGGTTAGCATCAATAAACTACTGTATTTCTATAGAGTTTCACCCAAAAAATAATGTGTGAAATCCCACTAAAAGCGCCTGAGAGAAGTGTTAAATCGGTTTATGCACCTAAAGAAGCGAAGATTGTTAGCGTTAGAGCAATCCAGTATGCTATGGTATATAGGCACCAATTGAGAAAGAATTATTGCTCCTCCTACATATAAATGGCATTGAAAGCAAAATTGAAACAGGTTACACGGTTTTAAACAATAAACTATCACCGCGTAAAGTAGGCACTATAGCCAAGTTATTACAGTTTACTTCACCTACCAGTGAAACCAGTAGTGCTACGGCTAGGGGTAGATTCAGGTTCCGCGCGCCCTCCACCCCTCACCGGAATGAACTTCTGCTACAACTTCTGTTATCACACTTCCCGGAACATTTGTACGCAGACGAGGGTTTCCAAGACGATGTTTTGAATTAGGCACCTCGTTAAGAGTGGGGAGCATTAACATGTTGGGTTTTAACGACGGATTAAATAACAACCTATGATCAAAAGTTTGCAGCTCGATTCTCTTCTCAACGCAAAAGTATTTATGTGGAATATTGGCGATACTGGTTTTGTGAAAATGATTGTCAAGTTTGAGGAACCTTACAAAAAATGTTTAAAACGTGTCTCAGAAGGATGACCAACAAAGAATTTTCATAATATTAGGTATAGGTAAATGCACGTTGAAAGATAAAGCTTCTCGGTATTGCTTTATTTTTCATACTTATTTTGTCTTTATATTTTCATTGTTTGATTATTGCTTCTTCTTTGCTGTTTTTTTTTTGTTTCTGTATTGTTGTTTCATTTATTACTTTTTGTTAACTCTGTATTTAAATAAACTAAGAATATAATGTAATAACATTTTAAAGTTTTTTACTAGCACAGAAAACCCGTGAAAAAATCAAGGATAGTATTTTTTTTCATTAACTCCACACAGGAGGCCCTGAGGAAATTATTTTGAGGGAAATTATTTTGCTCAGGAAGGAGTGAACATGGGTTTTGAAGAGACTTGTAGGAGGGAGGAAAAACAGAGGTCGTCTAGTCGTTCCACAGCCGAGCTGTTGCACTCAACGTAGAAACAACCTGTTCTCATGTGACTAATGTCAGCCGTGTACTTATGGTGGGCGCGTGTTTGGCGTGTTTCCCGACTAAGCACCGGTGCCGAGGGGACCAATGACGCTAGGTCCTCGGAGCATCTTCCGGTGCAGTCTGAATTCTTGACACATCAGCTCCAATTTTGAAAATGAAAATTGAAATTATTTTCTGTTAACATTATATTGTAGGTAGGTAATTTATCGCTTATCTAAATTCTGGACACAATCAGTTCCAATTTTTAAAATTAAATAAAAAAAAAATTCAATTCAAAATAATTCCGTATTCAGAACCAGATTTACAATCACAGACAGACCCACATTAAAGTAAGCATATTTGAAAATTCCAACAAGTAATTCAATATTTCTAGAACCAGCTAAAAAAGTTCAATACTAAAATTAATACCATTTCTACGTATTGAATAAAGTGGAATAATTTTCTGACAAAACTTTAGAATACAAAATCGATAATCTTACAAGTCTCTTTTCGTCACTGTAAATAATCAATTTAAGAACAAAATACAAACTTTTCGCCTGACGACGTGACTCGACATTCATTCATATTATTATTCGTCCTACTTTATGTAGTTAGTTGTCGGGTTCAGAGGAAGAGTGGCGCACATTCGAACAAGGCAATAAAATGAATTATTAAAATATCGCCTTCCCGCCTAATGGCGGAGCTTCCGACGTTGTCTCGGGCCCCGCCCCGCGTTCGGTGCGATCGAATAAACCGCCCCTTGGCGCCCATACACATTTACTGTTTTACAGCCGTCATCGCGATTTAGTTACTCAATAACTGTTGGCAACCGAAGTTTCAATTTAACAATGCGTTGTAAATTGCGGATTATGTCGCTCTGATAACAATGAAAACGCTGTCTGAAAGTTGTAGTTGAAATGCAAAAAAGAGGTACCTAACCAAAAATCTGTACCTATCATTTTTGACGAGATTCTATTTATATTGTAAATGGTAGAATAGACAATTCTGATTTAACTAAGCTCATTGAATTTCATGTACCCACGAGAGCCACTTGTTCTAAAATCCTGTTTAAATGCTACAATAACCGGAATGAGTATACGAAATATATCCCTCGTACCTAGATTACATGAAGTTACTAATAGATAGGCATATGTGGCAGATCTATTTAGCTGCACGGAAGCTAGTTACAAAAAGGCTATACTATCAAATATTTTCAATGAGTATTAATTTTATTTGCACTATAGAATTTAAAATATAATTGTATCTTTTTTTCTTCTTTGATTTCAGCAGTTTGCAATAAATAACCTCTTCAAAAATGTTACAGTATATATTACCCTTGAAAATACATTTTTGTAGATTTAAGTGAGTAGATGCACTTTTTCAGAACTGTTTATATTACATACATATATTGTTTTGTTTGTTTTTCTTTTTATTATGGTCTCAAATTTTTATGTCGTTATTTTATTGGTCAATGATATGACTATCTCTAACACTGTTATATATGAACTTGTAATGACTGTTTATAACGCTAACAAATAAAATAAAAAAAATAAAATCTCTGGTGTCATTTCTTTATCAAAAGCCACAATTAACTGTTCTATTCTTTTTTTATTATTTCTTATTTAACTACGATTTTGTGATAGGTAATCCGTGTTTATGGTATATGTATACCGTTTATATTAAATAAATATATTAAGAGGAACGTATGCGCGGTCCATTCCAGCCGTTTTCATACGAATCTTAATTCCGGATTTGAGAACAAAATACTCAACCAAAATGAAAAATAATTTTTGTAATCAAAAATTGTATCAAATATCTAGTATGGATGTGAGCTACTTTATTTATTTTTGCTTTAAATTGTAAGATAATGGCCATTAAAGATTTTAGTGTTTCATGATTTTAGAGGCAACTTGGGCAATTATTTGTGAGTAAATGAAAAACACAAAAAAATTAATTTTACTTTATTTATCATAAAAATATAATGAAATATAAAATTAAAAATAAAAATTTATAAAAAAAGTTATTTTGATGAGTGTAAAGTTAAAATACAAATTACCTATTTACGGCGGAGAAAAAAAATGGTTGTTTATATATTTAAATTACTACCCAAAGAAAGCATTATTAACAGTGTATAATTTTTCATTTTATTTTATTTTTCATTTTTATGATAAGTATAGGAAAATTATTTTTTATTGTTTTTCATTTACTCACAAATAATTGCCCAAATTACCTTTAAAATCATTAAAACCTTTAATGGCCTATATCTTATAATTTAAAGCAAAAATAAATCAAATAGCTCACATCCGTACTAGATATTTGATATAACTTTTGATTACAAAAATAATTTTTCAGTTTGGTTGGGTATTTTGATCTCAAATCCGGAATTAAGATTTGTATGAAACCGGCCGAAATGGGCCGTGCATACGTTCCTCTTAAGGTGACCGGATAACCCCGAATGAAATCAACTCAACATTTCCTTTAAAAAGTCATTAAAAGTTATGAAAAAAATTGGTTAAATAAATTACGTTTTTCAATTTATTTTTTTCGTAACTTTTAAGAAAAAGACCGTATTTAAATCTTAATGAAACTTGTGATCGAACAAGACACAGAATATAAATAAGCTAACGGTGGCGTCTGGGGTTCGAACCCAGGGCCTCTGTCTTACTGGGACAACACTCTAACCACTAAGCTGTTGATTTAGATTAATTTATTTTAAAACTAACTAACTAACTAACTAACCATCACGCCGTTTCCCCGCAGGGGTAGGCAGAGAGGACGGACCGCCAAACAACTCGATCTTGGCACACACTCCTTGCTTCGTTCATATTCATACATCGTCTCATACATGCTCTTCTGTTATTCTGACCCTTGACATCGCCCGACTCAAGTATCTGATTCACTTGGTCGTGCCATGTCTTCCTCGGGCGTCCCCGACTTCGTCTACCATTCACATTTGCGTCATATATTCTCCTTACACTCCTTTCCTCATTCATTCGCTCTACATGCCCAAACCATCTGAGCGTCCCTTTCTTAATCTTATTCATTACGCTTACATCAGCCTTGCATTCTTTGCGGATCTCTACATTTCTCACACGATCATACATGGTTTTACCACACATACGTCTCAGGGATCTCATTTCTACAGCATTCTTTAATCAGCATTATTTTAAAACTAGTTTTCGTAATTTGTTTGAAAGATCTCTAAAACCTCCTTTACTTGAATGCCATTAAAACCTATGTCAGATTCTTTAGATTGTCTTGATAGTAGAATTGTGAAGAAGTTATCGAATATAGAAGACAACAATTTTATTCAGCTTTTTTATGTCAAGAAATCTATAAACAATCATCAATTGATGTGTAAAACCTTCGAAGTTATCATCAATATATTAATACGTGAAGCCAAAACTTTGTACCTTTTTTTACGAAAATTGCGCGTACGGAGGAGTATGAAATTTCGCACACTTATAGTTTATATAGAGGAGGAGTGCACAATGCTAATATTTTTTAAAAATTATGCATAAAAATAGATTAAATCAATACACTCGCGTCTTTACTCTATTGTTTATTGTTAAAGTCTATGGTCAAATTGAGAATAGATTAATATTGTTTGTCTTTAATATTATTTGTCTATGGTCTTACTGAATGTCAAACATAAAAAAAACATTACAATTATGGTCGAATTTCGACCATTGGGCGACCACTAGTTCCAATAAATTGGCAACAATTTTTTTCCACAACAATGAGATGTAATTTTATTTTTGGTCTCATCAAGCTTTGTTGTGCTTAACTTTCTGATATTGCCTCCGAAGAATTTCAAGAGCTTGTATGAAATGCTAATATAGCAGTGTCCAACTAGTTTTCAAGACTATCCTGGGGGTCTTTGCATGGGAAAGTCGTTATTCGAGTCCCGGTGACGTCACATTTACAGCAATTTCTGGGATGAACACATTTCCACGACAATTTCAACCTTTTTAGACTGGATGAAATTGCTATCAACCCTTCCTGCATTCCGAAGGGTCCCTAATGTGGTGCTTAATTTTGAATACCACTTTGTAAAAGGCTTAATATGTGACGATAGCGTAATTCTATTTGTAAGCTAATGGATTATAATTACACGACTAAATGGCTATCTTTGACAATTACACTTTGAACTACGGTAGCTAAATTAATTTAATTTTAAAATGGTCTTAAATTTAACGTATACGTTTAACAATTACACATAATGCTTATTATTTATTTAAACATTTAAATGCTTACATATTTATTATTTATTAAACAATTTACACACGCCCATGTGGGCTTTTACATAATTTATTAAGGATGATTCATAAAATAAAAGTGATAGAATTTGATAATCATAGAGATATGATTTGATTGAATCTCACCTACAGAAGTAATTTGGGAGGCGGGAATGGGTACCGCCGCCCCGGGAACCTTTATTGGATAACCAACACCTCTGCCATAGGTCACCCCAAGTGGTTCGCTACGTTTGGTGATTTAGCAGGGGTGCCCGGGTTCATGGGGGAGGTTTGTCTAGGCGGATGACCAGGACATACTGAACCCAGATTCCTACCCTCCCCTTAATCTCTTTTCCTTCCCAGAATTCTCCCTCCCCTTCCTTTCCCCAAAAAACCCTCCACACAGCATCCCCAAAAATGACATAGACCCTGAGGGAAATTATTTTTCTCAGGGCCTCCTGTGTGGAGCTCATGTAAAAAAAAAGAGGTCCCAGAGAAAGGCCGTATGCGTTGTCATCCCGTTCTGATATCTTCTGACTTTTTCATTTTCATGCAAGACGTGTGATTAGGAAGAGGACGATCGTTGATGATTTACGTACGACCTCTCTCTAGGACTACTGCAATAATACCAGTTAGTTTTATTTTACACCCTCGTCAATGTCTTTTAAAATTGTTGAGTTACATCGCTCCTGCGGCTGTTATATATCTTGGTCTAGAATCTTCTACAAATATATTAATAAATTCACTGTTATTCAAACACACTTTTATTGGGTCCTTAAGGTGAAGGTTTGCTCTTGTGATTCGATAGTTAAGGTGTTAATATCAACAATTTAATGAGCGTCGACCCCGCTTAAAAAGTTTTTTAGCCCTTTAGTTGCTAAAAATAAAAAAAAATCTTTACTCATATTATAAATGCCAAACTGCATGTGTTTGTTTGTTACGCTTTCACGCATAAACCAATAAACCGATTTTAAAAATTCTTTCACTAATAGAAAGCTACATTATATTCGAGTAATATAAGCTGTTTAGTAATATATGCCTTTTTGGCTTAACTTAATTTAATTTTATGTATGTATCTATATTTAATGTAAAAGCTGTTTGTCTCTTACAAATAAATAATGGTAAGCTCTGGCGTTTTGAAATTATAAATATTAATATATTAAATTTATTATTCTTTTTTGTCGCTAACAAAAAGCAAGTTATTGCTAACGTCAGAAAACAAATCGTTGCCGTGGAAATATTTGAATCGTTGATATGTTTGCGGGAATTTTTATTTCAGGCGTCGTAGTTAGTATCTATCTATGTAAATAAAAATGAATCTTCGAAATGTTTTTACGCGCATGACGGCCGGCATAGTCCAGCGGCAAAGCTCTTGACTAGCATTCCGAAGGTCGCGGGATTGAATACCGGCGTGGCTAATAAATTTTATTTGATTAATTTGTGTTATTTCACAATTTATTCATTTAAAATAATATAAAGTATATTTGCGGCACGTTCCAGAGTGGAAGATACTTTCGGTGTCGCCCTGGTGTAAGACCACCATTCAGAATTGAAACGTTGCTTGAAATGGCTTTAGCCGTGTTTGGTGACCAGATCTGATCTGATTACCAGGTACTTCCCACCTTCCTCTTACCCATCTCCTTCCCCTCCCCACTACCTTCAGCCTCACAACATTTCCCAATTGGGGATGCCATAGTCTCACTGGCTCCAGACGGGAGCAGTTGGGACTCTTGTGTGGTATTCATATTAAAATAAAAAAACTTCCGAACGACTGCACCAAATTGGATATAGCTCAGGCATTATGAAATTTAGGTGGCACGCGAGCTATTTGAAAATTGAATGTACCGGGAATGAATGTGTGGAATAATTGATAAGTGAGAGCGCTACTGAAATTTCCCCCTAATATCACGCGAGCGAAGCAGCGGGTAAAAGCTATATATACATATATATATATATATAAACTGAAAGCTCATATCGAAAAAAACAGTTTTTTTTTAATTCGCTCAGTGAAGTAGATTATTCAACTTACACTTGCGCTAAGACCATGTATATCTGGGTCGTTGAGTCTGGAGAACTCGACAGTCAAGCAATTTACGTTACGTACGGAGATCATTTGTGCGATTAAAGTAGAATATAAAGATTATTCAACTTTGACGCATTGTTCACCTAAAATAGGTAACCTTCGCCCGCACATAAGCCCGCTTTTTTTTGTTGTTTGCTAACTTGTTTTGTCGAGTTTACCTTGTTTAGCCACCGGTAGATGTGTTAGCCATTTCCATTTCCGGCGGTTCTCTCGCGTCCGCCATATTCCTTTGACAGAGCGGGAAAACGCTTTTGTCCCTTTTCCCGCCCATCCCCTCCCCCCTCCCCCCTCCCCCCTCCACCCTCCACCCTCCCGCCCCCGCCATACACGCTTCCGGATTCCATCGCCGGCCGACTGAAAACGTCTTATTATTATATTAAAAGCTCTTACGCCATATTCCTGCTTTCAACCATTCTCGTGAAATGCTGGAAACTTTTATTTTATATAAAACTCTCTTGTGAAAGCTACTGCATGGGAATGTGATGAACGAAGCGTGGCCTGTGTGCCTTAATATCACGCATGACCGGATTACAGAGATAATCCGAAAATATCGCATGAATAAGATTAAGATAGGGACGCTTAGATGTCTGAGCGGTAAACTGAGAAAATAATATAAGGAGAATATGACTGTGAAATTTAAAGTCAGAGAAGTTTGTGAGGTGTTTTTTTTTTACATTAGCTCCACACAGAAAGTCCTGGGGAAAATAATTTCCCTTCCGGCATATTCATCTTAGGGGATGCTGTGTGGAGGGTCTTTTTAAAGCAAGGAAGGATAGGAAGTTCTGGGAAGGAAAAAGTATGTGAGTTGAGTAGGAATCCGGGGGTCAGTGTCCAGGAGTGAAATGAATGAATCTATCCCTCCCACTGCGATGCAAGGCGATGGGTTGAGAGAGTCTGGCTGGAAAATTCAAAAGTCTTCCCTCAACCGTCTCTGGCCCGATACGTAGCAGGTGGGCAGACGCCAAAAGCCGGATAACCCTCACCTCATGAACCCGGGCACAACTGCTAAGTCACCAAACGTAGCGAACCACTTGGGGTTTTTTGTATGAATATCGCACAAGAGTCTCAACTGCTCCCAACCGTCTGGGGCCAGTGAGACTATGACGTTCCCAATTGGGGTATGTTGTGAGGCTGAAGGTAGTGGACGGGATGGGAGGAGAGATGAGAAAGAGGAAGGTGGGGGAGTACCTGGCTATTCAGATCTGATCACCAAACACTGCAAACAACTTTTGAATTCTGAATGGTGGTCTTACACCAGGGCGATACTGAGAGTATCTTCCAATCTGGAAGGTGTCGCAAATATACTATATATAATTTCAAATTAATAAATTTATGAGTATAAGTACCTAAAAAAGACAACTTTACAGAAGTGCGTAAAAAGAAGAAACAAATATATTTGTTCATTAATTTTTGTTGTGCTGGGTTCATACCTATTTTTTTTAATTTCATATAATCTAAGAAACAGGTGCGCGAGAACTGGCTTTTCTAAGGAATACCAACCCAAAATTCAAAGAACTTCAACTTTCATTGTAATTTTTTTTTTATATTAACTCCACACAGGAGGCCCTGAGGAAAATAATTTCCCTCAGGGCCTATGTCATATTTGAAGATGCTGTGTGAAGGGTGTTTTTGAGGAGAGGAAGGAGTGAACATGGGTCTTGAAGAGGCCCATGTTGTAAGAGCTAGGAAACACAGAGGCCGGTAAATCGTTCCACAGCCGAGCTGTTGAACTATTGAATAAATTGATCATAGACTCAGAATAATCAGGTGGGAACGCGCCTTTAATAATCTATTATCAAATTATATTAATTATTTGCTTATATTAGTGTAACTTAATTGTTCAGTAATTTTATTGAAGAGCAATGCTCAGTAGATTGTAACAGGTACTGCGCTATAAAAACAATTCTTTTTGAGAGTTAACACCCTTTACATGAAATATCATAAAAAAGACTATGTACGATAATTATATTACCGTATTAAGTAAAATATCATAAAAGGGCTGTGAATAATACCACATTGTAATCTGATCACGTATTAATACGTGTTTAGCAAATTAATGCTAGAGAGCGGAACACGTATTTATACGTTTTTGATAGATTGTTAGTGGAGCGCGGGTCACGTTAAAATGCGGGTTCCAATATACTTGAGTTTTCGCTATATAGCCTCTGTAGGGTTGTAGCCATGCAGGTAAAAACCTTTTGAGAACAATAGATGGGGTGTACGGTAGGTACCGAGGTAGTGTAAATATAAATTTTTTCATAACTTTCCTGCTTTATGTGAAATTCTGCACTAGTTTAACGATAAAGAATACATTTCTAAATATAATAAAATAAAATGAATTAAAATAAATAATTTGCAAAAAGAATTATTGAAATCAAACAAATATTTTTGAAGTTATCGCAATTTTTCTAGAGGTCTACGTTAGCGCGAAATTACGCGAAAAATCACCCGTTACCAGCACGATACGCGGCCGAAAACTGCCCGATCACAATGTGATACCATAACACGGGCATGTGCCTAGCATGGTGGTCGAAAAATTATGTAAAATTTATGTAACAAATAATTCAATGAATAAAGAAAACTAAAAAAAAAAAAAAAATGATAATTATAACAGTGTATTAAGTGAAATATCATAAAAAAGGTATATGTACGATAATTATATAACTGTATTACGTAAAATATGATAAAAAGGGATATGTACGATAATTATAACAGTAAATTTAATAGTGTATTACGTGAAATATGATAAAAAGGGTTATGTACGATAATTATAACAGTAAATTTAATAGTGTATTACGTGAAATATGATAAAAAGGGATATGTACGATAATTATAACAGTAAATTTAATAGTGTATTACGTGAAATATGATAAAAAGGGATATGTACGATAATTATAACAGTAAATTTAATAGTGTTTTACGTGAAATATGATAAAAAGGGTTATGTACGATAATTATAACAGTAAATTTAATAGTGTATTACGTGAAATATGATAAAAAGGGATATGTACGATAATTATAACAGTAAATTTAATAGTGTATTACGTGAAATATGATAAAAAGGGACATGTACGATAATTATAACAGTAAATTTAATAGTGTATTACGTGAAATATGATAAAAAGGGATATGTACGATAATTAAAACAGTAAATTTAATAGTGTATTACGTGAAATATGATAAAAAGGGTTATGTACGATAATTATAACAGTAAATTTAATAGTGTATTACGTGAAATATGATAAAAAGGGTTATGTACGATAATAATATAACTGTATTATCGTACATAGCCCTTTTCATGACATTTCACGTAGATATCCAAATAATATTCGGTACTCAAGAAGGGTTTTTGTTTCGACTATTTTGTACCAGAGAAACTTCATATTTCATTTTCCAAAAACAATATATTTTTGTGAAAGTTCTCGAGCGAAAGAAGATATATTTTGCCATACAAGTATAAATAATAAATCTCGAGGAAGGCAGGTAGGGCTTCACGCTATCCTTTTATTTACTTCCTGCCAGTCTGAAATGAGATTTAAATGATACATTGTTCTGCCGGTCAATTCGTTAAAGAGAATTGGATTTAAAAAAATACATATCTCTCGATTTTGATTCACTGCCGCAAAGTTCTCTGCAAAACTCAGAAGAATTATTATAGCATGGAGCTGTCGGATGGAACAGTTTTGAACTTTGACAGCGACAGCTCATCATATTAAATTTATCGGGTTGAAAGTTGAAACCTTCACCCGTGATGTATCGTTCGAATTCAATTCGTAGACAAAGGAGTTGTACAGCGCGTAATATATTATAATATTAGATATTTTATGCATAGCATTGTCTAAGCCAGCGGTCACCATCCGTCTAAAGCCTGTATTACATTGAGCGAGTTTACAAGCTACTATTCGCAAATTTAAAATCGGGCAGATCGGCGAGGCGATTGTGATGATGATACATAAAACGTTCCACTCGCTCAGTAGTGAACGAAAACCTGAGGTAAAATAACGACTTCTGCGCGAACTAATTCTGTCGACATTTTGTACTGTTCACAATCTGCTAGTTAGCTAGTAATACAATTACACTGGGCGAGTTTACTAGCAGATAGTGAATTCGCCGGCTAGTAGCTTGTAAACTCGCTCAATGTAATTAAGGCTTAACCGAGAAATGTGTAAATATATATACAATGAAAGTGAGGAGTTTTCTACTTTTTTTTTCTACTTTCTACCATTCTTCTCATGAAGTGCTCCAATTTTTTTATTATTATGTTGATGGTTATAAATAATTCACGGCCTCAATGGTCGAGGGGTAAGGCTCTCGACTAGCGATCCGAAGGTCGCGGTCCGAATCCCGGCGTGCGCGAGAAAATTTGATTTGATTATTTTATGTTGCTTCACAATTTCATAATTTTAAAATAATATGAGATATATTTGCGAAGTGAAAGATACTCTCAGTATCGCCACGGTGTAAGACCACCTTTCAGAATTAAAACGATGCTTGTAATGGCTTTAACTGTGCTTGATGACTAAATCTGAATAGTGAATAGCCAAGTTCTTCCCAACATACTTCTACCCAGTCTTCCCCTCCCCAATATCTTCAGCCTCACAACATACCCCAATTAGGGATGCCATAGTCTCACTGGCTCCAGGCGGTTGGGAGCAGTTGGGACTCTTGTGCGGTATTCACAATAAGATAAATATCGAACGTCTTTATTTTTCAAGTAATTAATAATAAAATTTAGGTCTTTTTCTAAAGTGAATACCGAAGAACCGAAATACCAAAGTTCCCCCATCTGAAATAACGTGTTGATTGAGTTTTGATACTGTTTTTATTCAATAGTCACATTACGAACGTTTTTTATTAAGTCAATGAGTTTTAATGTTTTCGAGTTCAATTAGTTTTAAATTGTTTTTAAAAGTTTTCTTTTACCAAGATATTTTTTTCTTTCTTCTTTTCTTCATTTTGTACATTCTCTACTATATTCTATATGAACTGCGCATCGCTGCTAATACATACAAATTTAAATCTAATAACGTGATCAAATAATAATGCAAAACATTTTATTTTCCCGTCAGCGTTTCAACAATCGCAATTATTGGTATGGATTCAGTCACTTTTAGTAATTCCACCAATAAAGATATTTCTAATTGACAGATTTCTGTCAAAAATAATTACGTTTTGTGTCGTTATTATTTTGACACACATGATACCGAAACACTTTTTTGTGTGTTATGATAGTTTACCGATACAATGCTTACAGTATTTTTTTTTTAATTTACGGTACCATAACTACACTTTCCATGGTTTTGTAAAAAGTGGAATTAAACCAAATTTAATATTTATTTTTTGTTTATTTATTTGCTTCGAACTACATAAATCACATTTATTAATATAAAAACATCAATCTCACTAGGACTTAATAGCATGTATTGATGTTATCATTGGCAAATTTAAGTTATGTAGCGCAATTAATCACACTACATACAAAAACACTAAATATTACATGGAGAATGAAAAAAAAAATTACATGAGTGGCCATGTCGGTACTTTCTGAGTGATTTTGTAACAATATTTGGACCACAAATAAATCGTTTTCCACCAAGAATCAAAGTGAATATAAAAAATAAGGTTGAAACTCTGTTTTTAGCAAATGGAACTTATATAAAAATCTTATTACTTATAAAGTGCAAGGATGAAAAAATATTATGCCAATATTCTGGCAATTTATTTTTATTTTTATGGGAATACCTCACAAGGACCCAGTTGCTTCCGTTAATAGCCAGTGAGACTATGACATGCCCAATTGGGGTGTGTTATGAGGCTGAAGGTTAAGGGGAGGGGAAGGACATGGGGAAGAGGACGGTGGGGAAGTACCTGGCTTTTCAGATCTGAAAACCAAACATGGCCAAAGTCATTTCAAGTAACGTTTCAATTCTGAATGGTGGTTTTACACCAGGGCGATACTGATAGTATCTTCGACTTTGAAGTATCTTCCACTGATAGTATCTTCCACTTTGGAACGAACTTCGGATTGCGATTGCTTGTCAAGAGCCTTACCCCTTGACCACGAAGGCCGGAGACACAAACGTTCTTACAATATTATTAAAATTTAATCGAGGAATTTGAAAGATTTAAATAATCTGGCATAATATTAAACATAATTGGAGCCGGATACAAATAGTTTCTTTGGCCACAACATTTTATTTTTTTACTTTTTTATTGTAATATAAAAAACATGGGTTACGTATATACACATACATTTTACAAAACACTATAATAAAGGTCGTTTTTGGTCATGTATATACCCTATCAGAAAAAAGGAGCTCTTGTGCCTGATAAGGGAGCCACGATTCTTAATTAGGTTGTTAGTTGTATGGTTGCATGTTTTGTATAAAATATTTACGTTTTACTATAAGTTTTTTTTTTAAATTGTTTAATTTTATTTATTTGTTCTGGTTGGTTGATGATACAGCGCAATTCAGAAGGGAGGTTATTGTAGTTTTTTATGGCTTGGTAAATATAATGATTTTGCATTTGAGTTGTTTAAAAATTAGGTGTAATAAATTGGTTTCCATTTCTCATTAGTTTGTAAAATTCTTTGCGAGACTTTTACTGAGTTTAGATTGTTTTTGTAAGATCCTCCCCAACCTATAATTCCATAGATAAGTAAAGAATGAACAAGGGCACAGTACACGTTTTTGCTTATTTTTACATTTAAAATATTTCTTAATCTAACAAATATAAATATACATTTCCTTATTCTCTTCACTAGCTCTGAAATGTGACTACTCCACTTCAGATTTTGATCAATGACCACACCGAGATATTTAATTTCGGATGAAGAGTTAATTACAGTACAAATGGGATTATGTTGATTACAGTTTGTTTGATCACATTTTTCGTCTTGAATTATAATATTGACTTTATGATCAGGTATTTTCTGTAAGGAGAATAAGACATGTTGTTTTAACGTGTTTTTGTATGTAGTGCCGATTCTAATTTTATGGATTTGTTGTGTCCGTTGTGTAGATTGAGTGTTGATAAAAAAATCTACATTTATTTCAGTGATATGTATATATAGCTGTTTTACAATATACTTACGTATAAAACATCACTACCAAGAAAAGTAACTGTTTTTTTTGTTGCTTGCTTTGTGAATAATGAAATAGCTTTAATAATTCACAATCCCGCGATCCTTGAAAAATGGGGAATTGAAATCTCAAGGCGCGTGTTTCCGTTTATTTTAGGTATGTTTTTGGATCAACTCGTCTGTTAAGTACTGGGTTGAAGGCATTTTTATACAACCTCCACACACTCTTCTCTCCGAGGTACAAACATTTCTCTCAAAATACAAAAAGGTGCCGATTTTTCATCCCCTCGTGGGATTTTACCAGGGAAGTTATATTATCTTTACGGTAGCCCCCGTTTCACGAAATACAAGGATTCTTGAAGTAACAAAGCAAGGATTAGGGTAGAAAAGGTAAACCTTCACAGGTTACGTATATTTATGCTTATATTGGGTGTACCAGTTCCGATGGTTTTTTTTCAGTGAAATATTTTTTTGTCTTTTTAATTATTGCTAATTCAATTTGTGCCGTATTTTTTACATTTTATAAGAGCTCCGCACAGGAGGTCTTGAAGAACCCTCCGAGTCTATGTTATCTTTGGGGATGCTGTGTGGAGGGTGTTTTTGGGGAAATGAGAATGAGAGGAAGTTCTAGGAAGGAAAAAGGTATGAGCGGTAGGTAGAAATCTGGGGGTCAGTGTGTCCAGGAGTGACACACGTATGAATGTGTCGAGAGTCCGGCTGGAGAGGTAAAAAAGTCTCCCCCAACCAGTCTCCTCTCCAAGCAAGAGGTGGGCAAACGCATGTGCCTCCAAGACTTAGACAAACCTCAACCTATGAACCCGGGCACCCCTGCTAAGTCACCAAACGTAGCGAGCCATTTGGATAACGATCAATGGCTGGGGTGTTGGTTACCCAATGAAAGGCTCCCGGGGCGGCGACGTCATTTAAATTAAATGAAAACATATAAGTGGTGTGTACAAATGATTTGTTTTCATTTAATAAAAATATATATTTTTTCAAAAGAAGCAAACACATTGTGACTTGACATTTTAAATAAATAAAAAGGAAACACTTTGTTTTACGTCACTTTATTGATATTTTTTCCGTCTACCGGTTTCGGTACCTCCGTACCATCATCAGGTATCATAGTAAGTGACGTAAAACAAAGTGTTTCCTTTTTATTTATTTAAAAATATATATGTTTCTACGACACGTCGCCACTGATGACACTGCTACACACCGCAACGTATCACATGATTAGCACTCTGTGCGGTTAAGCTAGGTGGTGGTGCCCACTGGCGTCGTATGAAAAAAATAAAATAAATTTCTTCGGACGGCAAAATGACTTATATATTTTTATGCTCAGGAATTGCTGGTTTTAATCTTTCGGGTACGTGGTGACACAACTTGTATTAATGAATGAACGTTATAAAAACGGTTTATTCATATAACTTGATATAAATATTTATAAAATATACATGGAAGTATCTCTTCGTCTCCCCGAAGCATTTTCAAAGGTGTCAAAAATTTTCCCCATTCCACTTAGGTGCTTTATTGACTTTCATGTTATTTCTATAGAATTGTGTTGAGTTTTATTGTTTTAATGCATACACAAAACGTTCACAACGCAAATGCATTCTCCAGCATTGTTAACCAGTGATTTCCAACGTTCTGTCAGTTACGCGGTACCACGTTTGAAAAATTCCGACCGTTTGGAGTATGGAGGTGAGAAAAAGTCGTCAAGCCAATTTTAAAGAACAGCGTCGTTATTTCAACGAGATTCCCTGGAGATTGCTGGAAAGAGAGCGGAAAAGATAGAATATGTTGGTGCAAGTTTAGAAGAATGTGGAATAAACCTCACAACCAAGCTATCCTTTATGTCCTTATCAAATTTTAGTAGTACCGTGGCATTTTCCATGTAAACCATACAACACTTGATGTCAGATTCAATCTTTTGTTAAACTCTAATTCCTTATGTCTGTATTGGAACCCCTAATGTAGGTATATAATATTATCATAGGTTATCTAGCGATGAACTCTTCAAAGAATTTAATATCATTAAGAGAATCTTAATGATATTAAATTATTAACGTATTAATTAATTAACATATTCCGGAAAGGACCGCCTGGTCCCGAAGAGCAATAAGGCAAAGTATCCAAAGACATATATATAGTCATATCTGGGACCGAAATTGTGTGCTTAATAAAATCCGTCATACACCGGTATCAGTCCAATAAAAATCAAATGCTTCGTAATTGTATTCAATAAAATACACATTACATTATATTAAATATTAACCAACTTTGCTAACACCACTATTATTAATAAAAAAATATGAACATGTTTCAAAACCAAAGATTATGTCCAAAACACTTTCCAAAGCACCAAAACTGTAAAATTATGAACCGATAGTTTTTTAATACAATAAAACGTATATAAAACCTTTTTCCATTTAATTAATTTGTGATCGTAACCGGTTTCAGCCTGTTACGTTCATCTTCAGACTGGTACAATTGTTTCTTAATCTACAGTTTGTTTAAGTAACATATATCTATTACTAATAACCAAATAATTATAAATCCAATCGCCAAAGACGAAATGGCAACGAATATGGGAAAACCCATATAAATTGTATAAAATTCTTGTAGACCACCCCAATCCCCCGCCCCCATATGTTATGTGGGTCGTTCTTCTTTTTAACTTACATAAAGTTGTCTCCGCCAGTTAATGGAGTAAAATTCAACAGAATTACCAATATTATTATTTTATAATCACTTTAAAATGTACTGTACTGAAGACATAACGACTGTGTGTGTTTTAACAAAAATATGTGTTTATATCTTTGTAGTAAAATTACGTTACAGAGTTGTAACTCCTGGTGATAGAAGTGTATTTCATACAAATTACAGTTGTCTTCTGCCACCTCGACTTGCGTATATTCTATAATGTTACAAAAAATGATATGACGACATAGAATATAAAACTAATTTTTAACTTCAAAAGATATCCTATCAAGTAACAGCGATTATTATTTTTTATGATGTTTAATAAAATATTTTAAAAAATCTCAAAAACTAGTCTCCTACAACTTTTATGTCGTATGTCGTTGTCACGTGGGTTGTCATTCGAAATAGGTATACACGCAGCTCGTGTTTGTCACCCCCAATAGGCATTTTAGGCCTCCTTCCCCCTTGCTACAATTTCCCCTCTGAAATCCAGAGAGAATTCATTTATAGTAAAAACAAAATGTGACAGAGTGGTGGAAATATGACAGTGTGGTAAAAGTTATGTAGTTTTAAAAGAAGAACAACCCATGTAAATTAACTGTCGATTAAGAAACAACTGTACCAGTCTGAAGATGACTTTAACAGGTTGAAACCGGTTGTGGCCACAAATAAATTAATTGGAAAGAGGTTTAATATTTGTTTTAGTATATTATTATTATGGAATTCCACCACGAATTGTCAGTATCAAAAACAGAAATATTGACCAATTATTATGCCTACGAGTATCGAAATTATGCTTTTGTAAGATAATGTATTATATTAGAAATTTAGCTTTATGTGTTGTTCACTTTACACAATATGAACACAATGTTCAATTATTCTTCTTTTATGTTGGTTCTGCAGTCTGCTTTAAAATAAATCGTTCCTGCCAGTTGCCACAGAGGGCGAATCCTTGGGGATTTTGACGGGAGGAAAATTCTGTTCAGAAATCCAGGCCGAACTGTCACCCGCCCAGCAGATTAATGTTCCTGGCAGTCTTCCTTTTATGAGCACATTTTTCATCGTGAGAGAAATTCTCATTTAAACCTTAAACGGTTATTATCCAGTAACCTGAAAATTATTTCGAAGAACGCTAAAAGCGAATAGCTGCGAGAGGATCTAAATTGATTACTTCTTCAGAATTGATAGCACTTGAACTCTTTCACCTCGCATTTCTTTGCCCAACTTTGAACTTGAAGATTAATGAGAACCTTTATTTTGTGTGATTTCGCTCAGTGTCGATTTTGTTCGGAACCAGTCGATCTATGGCATCCCCATTTTTTAGCGAATGTTGTGAAAAAAAATGTATGTTAAGATATAAGTTGACAAGTCAGGAAGGAGAAGAGGGGAGCTAATGGCTGGGAATATTGATTAATTGTGTTAAGCATCAAAAAAGTTACGTCATGTTAATACAAAATTTCGAACAAGTTATTTAGAAATAAATTCTTCATTTAAGAAGGAGAAAATTTTTGGATCCTGCAAAACGTTTCTTTTGTTTATATTATTTTATACAGGCAGTGTACCAAGGATCTTTTTAATATTAGCTCCACACAGGAGGCCCTGAGAATAATAATTTCCATCAGGGCCTATGTCATCTTAGGGGAGGCTGTGTGGAGGGTTTCTTAAGGAAGTGAAGGAGAGGACGCTCTGGGAAGGAAAAGATATGAGTGGTGAGTATGAATCTGTAGGTCAGTGTGTCCAGGAGTGATGGATGTATGAATCCAACTACGGCGCAAGGCGATGGGTCGAGAAAGTCTGGCTGGAGAGGTCAAAAGACTTCCCTCAACCAGTCTCCTTTTTTCGGTCCGCCACGCGTAGGTGGGCAGACGCATCGGCCGCCAAGACCCGGACAAAACTCACCCATGAACCCGGACACCTCTGCTAAGTTACCAAACGTAGCGAACCACTTGAGGTGACCTTTGGCAGAGATTTTGGTTATCCAATAAATGGTTCCCGGAGTGACGGTACCCATAACCGCCTCCCAATTGGTTCTATTATTTTGGGTAAAAAAATAAATTATTTTGTTCAATTTATTTATTAAAATATCAACAAAGAATTTACACAAGCGATATCCTTTTTAAGGTGTTTGTAGAATAATGTCGGTTTTGAATATGTCTAGTGGACCCCCATCCTTTTGCTAAGCAGGTACTGAATTATGTATGTTGGTACTTAGGTACCGCTATGTTCGACCTTTCCACCCGCGTCTCGATGTATGACCTCTGAACCTAAAGATTTCAATGTAGCCGATGTAACAGATATAAATCTTGAAAGTTCGACGTTTCACGGTCAGTTCTGGGAACTAGCCCCGCTCCGTACATTAGTTCTAAAGCAAGAGAGTTGTTAGTCCCTTGTACCGAATGTGAAACAAGTTGGAAAATACCGCCGGTTTGCAAAGGGCCATAAATTTTCTCTCAAACGCGCCGTTTGTTTTCCGCCACCAGGACAGGAAGTTATTCGAAATTCGAACAAATTTAAAAAAGAATCGAGTGAAGGAATGTTGAATTCCCTTCTACGTTTTCAATGTTTCCACAATGGTTACATTTTCAATAATAATCATTTGTTTTCATTCAGCTTTCAGGTTATTTGTTTGCCAATTTCCCTGGAGACGAATAAGTGGACTTCTCTCGTTGTTCAAAAGTTATGCATTCGTTTCTGTGGTATTTAATAGAGAGAGAATTTCCAATTCATAATTATTCTCGTGCATTTAGGGGTTTTATTAAATTTCTATGGTTTTCGACGTCGGATCTTTGTTTCCGTAGAAGTGTGTTTAACTACGTTTTTGGAAAATTCCGTATTTATTGCTTTTCACTATTTGCTTTAACTCTTTTAGGTCGTAGAAATTTTTATAGCATTGCATCTTCGACCAATATTCCTGTGTGAAGGCAATTTTTTTCACTTTTTTTGAGAATTTATTTTTTGGCGAACTAAATAAATGTACACTGCTTCTTTATACATATTTTGAGCACGCTTTGCAATTTTTTCAGCCCAAAATCGTCGCTCATTGCTGAAGTACACGACATCTTAGCCACTCATCTTCAAAAAAGGGGTTTTGCGATGACCACGATTGCGGGCGTTCTGCTTATCTGAAACAAAAAAAATCAAAAGCATTTTAATCTATGAAGTATGAACTAGCTTTTGTAGAAGTATTACTAAAAAAATATTGAAATATATCTTTCAATATTTTTTAATAATCCTATTCCAAAAACTAGTTCATACTTCACAGATTAAAATGTATTTTAAATTTTTTGTTTCAGATAAGCCCACGACAAGATTAAGTTGCCGTGTACTTAAGCAATGAGCAACGACTTCGGGTTGAAAAAATTGCCAAGTGTGCTCAAAATATGAATAAATATGTGGTTCGCAGTTGTATTTTTAATTTAGTTCGCCATTTTTTTTTCCAAATCAGCGAAAAAAGAGCCTCCACACGTATTTGACCCTCTTTAATCTATGTTCATCGAAAGAGAAGCTTTAATTTATAGTCCAAGAGCCCGTGACGATCAGACCTTTGTTAATTTATAAAACCTGAAAGTTTCTCCGTGTATGTCCCTAATCAGGTAAAGACGATCCCCGACTATGAAGTTTGGATCTCGGTGGCCTTGAAAGATAACAGGTAGCAAAGGTATATAAAATTGAACTTCACTTTCGTTAAAGTATAAAGCTCAGTTTTTACATAGTTTATTCGGAATAATTTTAGAAATCACGTCGTCCATTGTCAGACACTTTTTTTTTACATTAACTCCACACAGGAGGCCCTGAGGAAAATAATTTCCCTCAGGGCCTATGTCATCTGGGATGCTGTGTGGAGGGTCTTTTTGAGGAGAGGAAGGAATGAACATTGGTCTTGAAGAGACCCATGTTGTAGGAGGGAGGAAACACAGATGCCGGCAAATCGTTCCATAGCCGAGCTGTTGAACTCAAGAACGAGTCGAAAAAACGACCCGTTCTCATGTGACAAATGTCAACCGTGTACATGTTGGGCGCGCGTTTGGCGTGTCTCTTGACTATGCCCTTAGTGCAGTTGCAACCCGCTTTCTGACACCCTTAAATTACAATGAATTTTAATTGTACTTAGGTTATAGTTTAAAAGCTGAATTTCATATATGTTACTTGAAGAACTATCAAAAGATGTTTTCTCTGTAATCAGACAGTTTCGATGGTTCTTACACCAGGCACATAAAAAGTCTACCATAGGTGCAAGCGCGATATATACGTGCTCAATATTGTGTGTTTTTTTAATCTATCGGAAAATTTCATTATATAGAATTATTTCTAAATTATGATAAGTACATAATAATGATTAAAAAATAAATTTTCTAAAAATTATTCAGTACAATTTTCATGTCAAAAAAGAAATAAAACACAAATCTAATAAATCAATCAATAATATTTTGGAGTTTTACGAACTTTGTCAGTCTGATCGTCACGGGCTCTTGCTCTGTTATGAAATGTCCTCTTCAACAAAAGTGTTTTATACAGACTTATCTTTCCATGTACTTTCATAATTGGTTTTTGAGGATAATTCTAGTTCTATTAATATCGGATATTATTCGACATAATAATAGCGAGAACAAGGCACTTCTACGCTCCGCTATTAATAGATTCAAAACGTAGATACATATTTCATGAATAATTGGAATATCGTAGTCAATTTCGAATACAGCCAATGCTCGGTGTTTAGGTTCACGGGGAGGATATCAAAATACGTTTTCAAATAATTAAACCCCGGAAGGAAAGCATTGTGAACTTCCCCTGCTGAGTTTAATCAACTTTCAAAATGGAGGAGAAAATATGTATAGGTATTTACATGACACCTAAATCTGAATGCATTTAATTCAATTTAAATTGCTAATGTATATTATTTCGGACGTAGGTATTTACCAATGGCGAATGGAAAAGTAAGTACAGATAAGTGAAAATGGCAGTATAAAAATATATCTGAAAATCATCGGCAAAATAATCAATTGGTCTGTTGGATTTGAAAGAAAATATAACATTCGTTTTTTTTTTAATTTTCGATTTGCTCTTTTCACTTTTTATTACATCTGATAAAACATGTAGCGTCTTAGGTCTAAATATTCGTAATGGTGTTGTGCATCTGTCGTATTGCGCCTAGGTACATATTTTCCAGGTTTCTCCATCCCAACTTTCCAGGTTGGATTCCTTTAAACTATAACCCTATGTTTATAGATTAATAAAAAAATAAAAAATAAAAACTTTTACGATACCTTTCTTTTTTAAAAACAAAGTTTTACAACCGGTAGGTATATTGTAAAATAAATTTGAAGTATTTATATAGTTTATTGATACCAGAGATACGCTAAAGGCCTTTTTATGGGTACGTACTTTTACACCCCGAATACCTATTACGAAATATTGACATTAGTGGATAAAATACTTTAAAAATATTATTTCCTTATTAAGCTAGCGACAAAACTCACGAAATCCTATTAAGATCAGATAAGTCTGAATATCATTCAGTCAATCAATGAGGGACTAAAACGAGTTTCTACCTTCAAAATAAACTCCTACGAAGATCTCTAAATTCAGTAAGAGCAAATAAAGGTTTCTTTCAAGACCCACAATGAATACTGTATATTCTGATTCCCGTTATTTATCCAACTTTTTTTGCCTTTCGAGAACCTTTTGTGAAAACAGGATAATATGTAAAAAAAACCTTTCCAGTGAAAATTTAATTCAATATTTCACACAACTGCGCATCGCGTCGCTCGTTTGGTACAAACTTATAGTTAAATAAGAAGATTTCTGTATTGTTACAACCAAAAAATATATTGTATCACAGGGCTCTTAGACCATGAATTATAAAATTTATTTGAGTTTTTTTGCCTCAAAGGTGACCAAAATAATAATGTTTTATAATCAAATAATTATAACCTGTTAAGCCTGATTTTAATTACCTACTGGGTAAAACTTTTCGCAGAAAATTCCTAGCGAAATTTTGGTAGCTTTTGAATAAATCTTTTTTCTCATTGGACATAGATATTTTGGGTATCGAGGCTTCTATTCAACTTTGGAAGAATGATTGAAACACTTAAGCCTTCATACCTCGGCGGTCTATGCATTTGACTTTGAGTCATATGTACCTCAATGAACGTATATATTATACTGAAATTTAAGGCACTAGACCGCGGTAACTTTTTTTTCTAATTTTATTTTCTGAAAGATGCATTTGTTAAGAATGCTCCCACTAGATATTTTAAAGAAGTTCGTAAAATTGACGGAGATACAGCATTTTATGTGAAACCGTTTCAAACCGTTTGTACGTTGAATTACCCTTCACCAAAACCTTAAACTCGTTTTTCTCGAATCTCCATTTTTCAACCTTGTTGACAACATATAAAAAACTACACAAAATTTTACCACTATGGCACCACTTAGGGGAATTTTGATATTTTTTTATGTTTTTATGAAAATTTTTCATCGTTCATAAAATAAAAATAGAAGGGGGCAATATAGAAAAACCTACCAACTTAGTGTCATAGAGACTGAATTTTCGAACAGATTAAGCCTTGGTACATGCATAGTACTTGGTACCATTTATTGGATGACCAACACCTCTGCCACAGGTCACCCCAAGTGGTTCGCTACGTTTGGTGACTTAGCAGGGGTGCCCGGGTTCATGGGGTGATGTTTGGTTGGGTCTTGATGGCGGGTGCGTCGGCCCACCTTCTGCGTGGCGGGCCGGATTGGGAGATGCTAGTTGAGGGAGACCCTTTACAACCGGTTACCGTTGTCCGGGCCGCTCGGTAGTACAGGGGCCCGACCCTCAGGCTCACGACTGAGGGTGGGCTGCCCCATCAACGAGTGAAAAACCCCGCCGCTGCTGTTGTGCCGGTTCGTGACCGGAGGGGACCCAGCAGCAGCGTTTGGGGCGCATTGGGCGACCTCTCCAGCCGGACTCTCCCTGCCCATCGCCTTGCACCGCAGTGGGTGGGTTGGATTCATACGTCCATCATTCCTGGAAATTCTGATCCCCAGCATCCTACCCACCCCTCATACCCTTTCCTTCCCGACCTTCCACTCCACACACACAAAATAAAAACAAAAATAAAAATGAACTTACAAACTTTCAAAAATAACTTTTCAACAACGGCGAGAAGCAGGAGTCCCCGGTGCAGGCCAAAACTGTTGGTGAATTTCACCAACATTCGCGGCCTGCACAAAAACTTAAACTCTGTCCACCACCATCTTCTCTCCCAACGTCCTAACCTTCTCTTCCTCTCCGAAACGCAGATAGCCGAGCCTCCAGACGCCTCCTATCTGGACTGCCCGGGCTTCATCCTCGTGGGCAAATTTAGACCCAAGGGAGGTGTGTGTCTCTACAGTCGAGCTGACGTCAACTGTGTGCGTCTGTTGAATCTGGAAATCTCCAGATTCGACGTAATGTGGGTGCGCGTCAATCTTGCCAGTACGGTAAGGTTTTATGCGTGTTTATACCGCTCACCTAACCTTAGCGAATCAGACACGTCCGAGCTCTTCAAACATTTAAGCAACACTATTGATGACCTCTTGCCCCGCTTCCCTACGGCAGAGTTTGTGGTCCTGGGGGACTTCAATGTTCATAACGAACCTTGGTTGAAGTTCTCGGGATCAACAGACTCGGCTGGACGAAAAGCGGAGTCCTTTGCCCTTTGCCACGGACTGGAGCAAATGGTTCAGGAGCCTACAAGGGTTCCTGATGTCCAGTCTCACCGCTCTAATCTGTTAGACCTGTTTTTAACCACTGTGCCACACGGTTACAAGATTGACGTCACAGCGTCTTTAGGATCGTCGGACCACTGCCTGGTGACGTCATCAATCCCCGTAACCTTCAGGCCGCCAAACGAGAGGCTGAAAAGAAAAGTGTGGCACTATAGGTCTGCAGATTGGTTCGGTCTGCGGGCTCATTTTAATGCTTTCCCGTGGTCAGCTGTCTGTTTTCGGACTTCGGATCCCTCAAGATGTGCCCAGGAAATTGGTGAAGTCATCACGTCCGCGATGGATGGCTTCATCCAATCCACTATTAAGGAAACTGGTGTGGGCTCAAAGCCGTGGTTCAGTCGACAATGCTCTGAAGCTGTGCGACGAAAAAACGCGGCTTACCGAGCCTACAACACATCTCGAACGTCCGAAAACAGAATATTATACAACCAAATTGCTAAGGAAAGTAAGAGAATCATCAATAGGTCGAAATTCGAGCACGACCTGCAGGTCAGCAGAAAGCTGGCTGCCTGCCCGCATGGTAGCAGAGCGTTCTGGTCGCTTGCGGGCTCTATAGGTCGCAATTTCTGCAAACCCAGTCTGCCACCTCTTACCAGACCTGACGGCTCTCTAGCAAATACCGCCGCCGAAAAGGCTAACTTATTAGGCAAAATGTTCGCGGAAAACTCGACCCTCGATGACCAAGGTGCTATCCCGCCGTTGGTTCCTCACTGCGGTTTTCGTATGAAAAAGCTGAGGATTCGGCATCGGGATGTACTCCAAGTCTTACGAGGGCTTGATGTTAATAAAGCTAGTGGGCCTGACGGAATACCTGCCCTGGTATTGAAGAGGTGCGCTGCAGAAATAGCTCCAATTTTGACGAAGCTTTTCAAAATGTCCCTGAAGTCTGGGTCTGTGCCCTCTGGTTGGAAAAAAGCGATCATTCACCCTATTCCAAAGAAAGGTGACCGCTCTAACCCGGCCAACTACCGCCCCATAGCGATCACATCTGTTCTGTCAAAAGTGATGGAACGTGTGGTCAACGACAAACTACTCACATACCTCGAGAAGAACAAAATTATTAACGACCGTCAATACGGATTCCGGCGGAACCGCTCGTGCGGTGATCTTCTCGCGTATGTGACACATGTTTGGGGGCGGTGCCTGGAACGCTTTGGTGAGACCCAAACCGTCGCACTGGATATTTCCAAGGCCTTTGACCGGGTTTGGCACCGAGGGCTTGTCAACAAACTGCCTTCTTACGGACTTCCCGCTTCCTTGTGTACGTGGATTGCCGACTTTTTGAGGGAGAGGTCGATTCAGGCGGTTGCTGATGGTTTCACCTCTTCCTCGCATTCGATAAATGCTGGCGTCCCACAGGGATCGGTTCGCTTGACATGTGCACCTATTCATTGTTACGCGGATGACAGTACAGTCCATGATAGCTTTTTGTTTGACAAGCCTCCAAAGGGCTCACAAATCCCAATGGCTCGGAGGGCTTTGAAACAAAGAATGGACGGTTACCTCGAGAGTGTTTTCTCTTGGGGTAAGAATAACCTCGTCGAATTTAATGTTTCAAAGACCCAATCATGTCTGATTACGTCTAAAAGGGATCGGAATGATAATCTAGTCTCCTTCAACGGAAGCAATCTCCCGAACAGGCCTTCCATTGATATGCTTGGTGTAACTCTAAGTGACCAGCTCAGGTACGGGGGCTCCATCGAGGCCAGAGTTAAGTTAGCCTCTCAGAAACTGAGCGTACTGTACAGGGCCCGCAGATACTTTAATAGTACACAACTGCTAACCCTGTACAAATCGCAAGTGCGCCCCACGGTTGAATTTGGCAGCCACCTCTGGTCTGGAGTCCCAAAATACCTGAAAAAAACCCTCGACTCTGTGCAGGAACGGGCGGTCCGTTTGATAGATTCTCCTAACTTAACAAATGGACTGCAATCTTTAGAGCACAGGCGTCAGGTGGGAATGCTGTCCTTGTTCTACCGGTATTACAATGGAAGATGCTCCGAGGAACTAGCGTCACTGATCCCCTCGGCACCGGTGCATAGTCGGGAAACACGCCAAACACGCGCTCAACATTTGTACACGGTTGACATTAGTCACATGAGAACGGGTCGTTTCTACGACTCGTTCTTGAGTTCAACAGCCCGGCTGTGGAACGATTTGCCGGCTTCTGTGTTTCCTCCCTCCTACAATATGGGTCTCTTCAAGACCCATGTTCACTCCTTCCTCTCCTCAACAGCACCCTCCACACAGCATCTTCAAAGATGACATAGGCCCTGAGGGAAATTATTTCCCTCAGGGCCTCCTGTGTGGAGTTAATATAAAAAAAAAAATAAAAAAAAAATATATAGGATGTATAGTTTTTTTAATATGTTATCAACCAGGTTGAAAAACGTAGTTTCGAGAAAAACGCGTTCGAAGTTTTGCTGAGGGATAATTCAACATACAAACTGTTTCAAATGGTTTCGCATGCAATGCTGTATCTACGTCAATTTTACGAATTTCTTTAATACATCTGGTGAGAGCATTCTTAATAAATGCGTCTTTCGGAAAACGAAATTTAACAAAATACAAAATTATTTTTTTTACCGTGTTTCCGTGCCTTAAAGCAGAAAGCTGATTGGCTGAAGCAGGAAAAGGAAAAATCTATTAAAACGAAGTTCATTACCAAAGCAATGCAAAAACGATCTCTGAACTGGACTCGATTAATTAAATTCGTTTGCATGCATTTCGAATACTAACGCAGATTTTCGTATATTGGGAATGGTAGTAGTTGATCAAAGCTTAAACGTAGTCAACATTTTTTTCAATGGCTTTAAAATAAGATTTAATTATACCTAATGCAGAAAGCAATATGAAAATACATTTTCTCGAAAATAAAAATTAGACCTGTGCCACCCACAGCTATAAAAGATAAAATATCATATGGCTTGGCGTATTTCGGCATATCGCTCGCCGTACATTCCCATTGGGAATATGTAGCACAGGTCTTAAAGTGATCGGTCGTGGCAAAAATCTTTTTTCTCATCCGTTTTAATTATTATATTTTGAAGCTTCATACTGGTTCGTTATTTGAAAAGTCGACGTATATTGACGTATTTTGACGACCGCCGTTGTCTAGGGGTAAAGCTCTTGAATCACAATCCAAAGGTCGCGGAATCGAATCCCGACGTGGCAAATAAATTTTATTTGATGAATTTGTGTTGTGTTCACAATTAATTAACTTAAAAATAATACATAGTATATTTGCGGCACGTTCCAGAGTGGAAGATACTCTCAGTATCGCCCTGGTGTAAGACTACCATTAAGAATTGAATTGAAATGGCTTTAGTTGTGTTTCGTGACCAGATCTGAATAGCCAGGGTTTTCCCTTATTCCTCTTCCTTATCTCCTTCTCCTCCCCACTACCTTCAGCCTCACAATATACCCCAATTGGGGATGCCATATTCTCACTGGCTCCAGACGGGAGCAGCTGGGACTCTTGTGAGGTATTCATATAATAAATATATACTTTACTGTACTGGCCTCTGTATTTTCTCCCTCCTACAACGTGGGTCTCTCTCCTTCCTTTCCACAAAAAGACCCTAAGAGAATTTATTTTCCTCAGGGCCTCCTGTGTGGAGTTAATGTGAAAAAATTATAAAGATCACTCAGCTGACATAAGGAATATTGATAAATTAAATACACGTCATTTTTTGTGGTAAACTTCTTTGGTGGGAAGGTCGGTAATGTATGAACTTCTATCGATTAAATATACAAAGGGACGAACTCGAGGAACCTAATATTTTGGAGCTGTTTCTTAAACGTATATATTTAACGATTTAAGTTTTAACGACTTTATATTCGTACTTCACTCTTCCCAACTTTGGTAACAAATGTTGTAATAAACTTTACAATGTCTGTTAAACACGTTAATTAGCATTAGTTACGAGTCCTGTCTGTTACTGTCTTAAAATTGGATGAAAATACAGAATATACATATATTTTGTTCAGTTAAACTTTCACCATAAAAACTCTAGAACTTAAATATTATTACTTTTATAAATTATTTAAATAATTTCTTTATTTTTCCTTTCCTTTAGCGAACGGGTCACGACAACTGCCGCTTACCCATGAAGTGATTTCTCGCATAAATAACGGCGCTATACTAATTTTACAATATTATTGTGAACGGAATCGCATCTCTTAAGATAGAGAGGCATACATTAGGGGGCGTACATTAATTACATGAGCTGTAGTTTTTTTATTATTTAGACTTCCCCCCCTCCCTTGGTGAGATTAAGTGAGATTTGGCGGGACCCCCCCCCCCCTCCCACGTGAGATTTACACTTTTTTTTCTTTTAAAAACTCTGAACGTTTTTCTTTTATTTTTTCCTTAATCTTCAAATAAATGTTTTTCATCATAGCCATTAGATTTTTTCAGTGGGCAAAATGGGACACTTCAAAAGAAGTGAATCACTTTAAACTCTATAATAATAAATATTCTTTTAAAGTTGACGTGAGATATATACAGCGATATTGAGGTGATTTTTCACAAAAACGGCGCTCTACAAATTATCCAATTATTATTAATGTATGCCCCCTTTTGTCGCATTAACGTAAGCATGTAGTGAAAGAATGCGATTTCTTATATATATTATATCAAAAACGTCCGTCCTCCTTTACGATCTCAAATCTGCGGTAAGGTTTGTAGAAATGCAGCATTTCGTATTCAAAATCCTGTATTTCTATCCCACCCCAACTACTATAAGTATCATGGTATTATTAAATACTAATTTCGGTTGTGAATTTGTCTTTAATTATAACTCTGGTTCAATGAACTCGGATTTGTTTTGAATTTAAAGGCCAATTTCAAAATTGAAACTGATTGTGTCAAGAATTCAGACAAGCGATAAATTACCTACTTATAATAAAATACAAAAGTGGAACTGATGTGTCAAGAATTCGGTCTTTGATTTGTTTTGAATTTAGAGGTCAATTTCAAAATTGGAACTAATTGTGTTAAGAATTCAGACAAGCAATAAAGTACCTAATTTTAATATAACAAAAAAGTGGAACTGATGTATAAGAATTCGAACTTTGACAGGTCTGCGCTAGTGCTTATCTAATATTCAATTTATTTTCACGATCAGCATTCACGGAGCATTAAATTTAACATATAAATTATGGCAGATAAAAATAATTATTCATTTCGTCATCTGTGGTCGTTGGTCATGTGCTGGAACCATAATGGAATCGGGACAAAAGGCTGACAAATTTCCGTGTAGGAAGTTAGCTCATGCTTAAAATGAATGTAATATTGTCTGCTAACAACTGGTCCATAGACCCTGTGCAGTGTTCATACAGCAGGCTGCCCTCAAAATCCACAACATGAAAAACCTTGCATATTTTCCGAACCGAAAGTGCCATTCACACTTCTATTACAATTCCTTCCCACCCAAGCATTTCTTCACTTTGCATAATGTACTGTATAATACCGACCACCGACCACCGACCACCGACCACCGACCCAGCCTTAGCCCTTTGACTACCAGAATCAGATGATTTTATAATGTTTTTTTCTTAATTTTTTTTCATCCAATTTTTTTTTTTTTTTTAATCATAAGGTCTGCCAATATCTAGCACAAGTGTGAGCTATTTTACTGACTGGGCGTAGCGAATTACTGGTTTAAGTCAGCCGTTTGGTGTTTCAACTGTCTGTTAATTTTAAAGTAAAGTAAAGTAAAGGTTTGGAAAATCTCCTGCATCCAACTTTTTATTTAATCAAGCCTTATCTACTTATATAATCACCTGTCTGAAGAAATTTGAAAAAAAAGTGATTGAGATAGTGACCTTTCCTTGAAAACTTTATTTAATTCCTTTTTTGAAATAAAAAAGTTACATAAAATATTTTAGAGTTTAGAATTAAGTAGATAGGTATTTGTAGTACCTACTTACAAATCTTTTAATTTCAAAGAAAATTTTGATTTATTAGATATGGGAAAATTAGATTTTTGGAAGCTTCCAATAATAAGAGAAAATTATAAAATATTGGCCGTAATAGAATCCGATTTTTCATGATTTTACAGGCAACTTCGACAATTTTTGGTAACCTTCTATGATAAAATAATATCACATCCGTCTGTATTGGATATCTGTTATATTTGTTGATTAAGAAAATAATCAGTTTGATTGAGTATGTTGGCCTCAAATCTTGCGAGAATAACGTTGTTCTTCAAATGAATATAATATTTAACAATAATACATCGACTTATAACTAATAACTTACAGCTAATTATTAATGATGCCTATTACTAATAACTAACAAAAAAGATTTTTAATTAGTGACTTACGACTAAGATTTATAGCTAGCAACTGTCTACTGAGGCAACTTGCAAAATGTACAGCTGTACGTTTCGTATATAATAACAACAGTAAGATTGCTATTCATATTTACTTCAACTTCTTTATGAATGAGTGTGGCAAAAGAAGGGTTAGAGATTCATCTGCTGCATTTGAAATGGGGATGAGAGTGCACTAGGACTAGAGTGACTAGTGACTAGACTGCCCGCTGTAAGCCGCAAGTTGCAGCCTCTCGCGGTGATAACACGTCGTGGCGCATTCAGAATTCAGACGAAAAAACATAGCAAGTTCTATAAATTGTATACATACTTACCAGACTAGATTGCGCTAGACATACGGAGGCTTTTTTATTGTTATATTATACTCTTAAAAGTTGCTTGTAACTATTTAGATTAAAACGTAATTTTTAATTTATTTATTTTTATAAAATAAATAAATTTTTATTTAAATCAAATAATTTTTAATTTAAATCCGTTAATATTTTTTGACCTGTACGGAAGCTTGAAATCTATGTATCCGATGATTTAGGGGTTATTAGTCTTTTTCCTTGGGTATTGTTTTTTCAGAGATATCAAAAGTTATTTATTTATTAACGGATTTAGGTTAATTTACAATAAAATAACACGAAATTAGGGAAAATGCACATTTTAAGAATAAGGATGGCATATGAAAGACAAAACAGAGATAAACATAAGAAAATATGAGTGATGATAGAAGTGACAAGTCAAGTTAAGACTTTGCTAAAATTATAAATAGATATAAAATATCTTCAATTGTTTAGTGACCGACAAAAATCATTTAGGCTTATACCAAAAAAATGAAGGTCTTGACTTGAGTTGACCGTTCTACACATTCTAGATCTAGACAGTGGTGAATATATGACCATTAGACTTATAACCTTATTTTTAAGCTTATGTTTATTAGTGTTTTTTACCTTGTTTGTATCAAGCCTTTGAAGTGGGATAATTAGACTGAGTTTGCAACAAATGTGTATCAATAACATATTTTAAGTAGCTAGGCAACACACTATTCTTGTTTTTGCAGTTAGTTTGATGACACATTTTCCACGGTTCTGTTCATATTCTCTAATTATGCACCATCACCACCCTTAAAAATGCCCATTTTAATATGCACAATAAAGCAAAGTACGTGTACGGGACGTTTGTACATATACTGTATAAAAATAGGGAGCTGGACACAAATAGCACGCCAATGGAATCTTTATGCGCCAAGGGATTTTTGGCGTACGCCAATGGACTTTCGCGAATTTAATACTTTTGAATGATTCTAAGTAAAATTGGCAAAACTGAATCTATTATAACTGATTAAACACTTGTAAAGGCTTGAAGACTTTGGAGACTTTTGGAGACTGGGATTACTGGGATACTGGGAAGAAGGTAGAACTGAAGCTATTACTTTTAAATAAAACACTTGAAAAGAGTTTGAACTTGAAGACTTTGGTTTCTTCGAGATTGTTTCTTCTTGTCTGGTAATTTTTAACTGATTTGTGACCGATGTGTGGTCTGTATTTATAGGGCAAAACTGGGTTGGATTGTGAGGGTATAGCACTTCCTATTCTTTGTGTAGGTTGGTCCTTTTATCCTTTTTCCCTGTTTGCTACGATTTTTGAGAAGATTTGTAAAATTTGTATATTATAGCCAGTACCAAGAGAGTCCCGATCCCCGAAACCAAAATCTCACATGATTTTTATTGTTTTTACAAAAAAAGATACAATGTTACATTTGTGGTACAAAGTAGAATTTCAAGGATTAAACATTTTTATTAAAGTGCAAGAATCAATGGTAGGCGTCAGTTTTCAAGTGATTGTACTTGCTTGTGCCCATTTGTCTGCGAGGATATTTATTTTTAGCTCGTAATTATCACCAATTTCTCAAAATTTAGCTCCAAATTTTTGAGAACATGAATTCATTGACGTAAATATTCCCGATTTAGATTTTCCTTTGTTCATCATTAGCCAATCACAGCTCCCGTGGTTGTATGGTGGGGGTGACGTAAATAGGCAGCTATTCTCGTGGCAGGGTTCATTGCTGTCTGTAGTCTTTTGTAGAGGTGTGAGATGTATTTTTGAGTTTGATTTTCATGCTGCGTGTGTTCATTATCAATTGTGTTTGTATTTTTAAGTGCTAAATTAATTTTGAAGAATAAAATAGCAATTAGACATCGTTTTGGAGGATGCGTGAAACGCCCCTCGTCTCGTTAGCCAATAGCAGCTCTCTAATTGCTTGGGGGTTGTGGTGTGAGGCGAAATGGTGCTGGCGGCATGGTACTGTGTAATTGTGGGTGCTGGCGGTACGGTACTGTGTGGGAGCGTAAATTCCAATATTGTCTTTTTTAGTTATCTCATTTGCTTTTGCGGACTCGTTCGATACACTCCCCCCGTGCAGTCTCGTCTGTACTCAGCTACTTCGTCGGGCGAGTCCTTTCCCGATGTTTGTGTTCTGAATCGGGGGCCTTTGCCAGGGTTGTAGTTTCATCAGGGGTTGGTGGAGTAGGCAGGATGATTTTGACTGCCGGCCTTATGTATATTCCTGTGCTGGTTTGAATTCGGGCAGTTCTGACTTGTCCATCAGCTGCAGGTGTGGCTTCTAAGATTCGACCGCGCGGCCAACTGTTCCGGGGCAGTGCTGGGTCCATAATGATTACCAGATCATCTTTTTTAATTGGTGTCGTTGGGTAGGTAGGTATTCGCGCAGCCATCGTCTCCAGAAGGTGTCTGCAAGTTGTTGCCCGATGCGCCACTGGCGGCGGAGGCATACTTTCTCTTCTTTCTTTTCGTAGAAGGATAGTTGGGGGCGTTTCCCAGCCGACCCTAGTAAAAGGTGGTTGGGTGTTAGATTAGATTAATTCTTCATCGCGTGGGTCCACCGAAATGTGAGTGAGTGGTCGATTATTAACCGTAAACTCGGCTTCTGCAAGGGCGGTGCGCAGCGTTTCTTCTTTTGGTGCTCTTTCCTTAAGTGTGGCGCTTAGGGCTTTCTTAACTGATTGTACTAATCTTTCCCAAGCTCCCCCCGTGTGAGGAGATATTGGATCTGGCTGACTCACGTTGGCTGCACTGATGAGGAGCACCACTGTGCTGGCGGGGGCACTGCTGGTGCAAGGCTGGCTCGCCTTGGCTGCGCTGATGAGGAGCACCTCTGTTCTGGGCAGGGGCGCTGCTGGGGCAAGGCTGGCTCGCCTTGGCTGCGCTGATGAGGAGCACCAATGTTCTGGGCAGGGGCACTGGTAGGGCAAGGCCGGCTCGCCTTGGCTGCACTGATGAGGAGCACCACTGTTTGGCAGGGGTACTGCTGGGGCATGGCTGGCGCACCTTAGCTGCGCTGACGAGCAGCACCACTGTTCTGGCAGGGGTATGGCTGGCTCGCCTTGGCTGCGCTGATGAGGAGCACCACAGTTCTTATATTGACACTGCTGGGGCAGGGCTTGCAAAGCCGGGCTGGAATTTAAAATTATAATGTATAATTAGAACTAGGCTTGCTTGCCTTCGGTCGAGTCGCGTATCTTGTCGCAAACAAGTTGGTATGCGGGCCAGCTGGTGTCAGTAGTTGAGTTGCGTATCTCGTCGCAAACAAGTTGGGAGGTGGCCCAGCTGGTGCCGGCACTTGAGCTGCGTATCTCGTCGCAAACAAGTTGGGATGCGGGTCAGCTGGTGCCAGCGCTTGAGTTGGGGCACTGCTGGAGCAGGGCTGGCTCGCCTTGGCTGCACTGCAGAGGATCACCACAGTTCTGGCAGTTCCACTGCTGGGACAGGGCTCGCTGACCTTGGCTGCACCGCTGAGGAGCACCACAGTTCTGGCAGTTGCACTGCTGGGGCAGGGCTCGCTGACCTTGGCTGCACCGCTGAGGCTCACCACAGTTCTGGCACTCGCACTGCTGGGGCAGGGCTCGCTGACCTTGGCTGCACCGCTGTGGATCACCACAGTTCTGGCAGTGGCACTGCTGGGGCAAGGTTCGCTGACCTTGGCTGCACTGCTGAGGATCACCACAGTTCTGGCAGTTCCACTGCTGGGACAGGGCTCGCTGACCTTGGCTGCACCGCTGAGGATCACCACAGTTCTGGCAGTTGCACTGCTGGGGCAGGGCTCGCTGACCTTGGCTGCACTGCTGAGGATCACCGCAGTTCTGGCAGTGGCAATGCTGGGGCAGGGCTCGCTGACCTTGGCTGCACCGCTGAGGATCACCGCAGTTCTGGCAGTAGCAATGCTGGGGCAGGGCTCGCTGACCTTGGCTGCGCCGCTGAGGATCACCACAGTTCTGGCACTCGCACTGCTGGGGCAGGGCTCGCTGACCTTGGCTGCACCGCTGAGGATCACCACAGTTCTGGCAGTTGCACTGCTGGGGCAGGGCTCGCTGACCTTGGCTGCACTGCTGAGGATCACCGCAGTTCTGGCAGTGGCAATGCTGGCGCAGGGCTCGCTGACCTTGGCTGCACCGCTGAGGATCACCGCAGTTCTGGCAGTAGCAATGCTGGGGCAGGGCTCGCTGACCTTGGCTGCGCCGCTGAGGATCACCACAGTTCTGGCACTCGCACTGCTGGGGCAGGGCTCGCTGACCTTGGCTGCACCGCTGTGGATCACCACAGTTCTGGCAGTGGCACTGCTGGGGCAAGGTTCGCTGACCTTGGCTGCACTGCTGAGGATCACCACAGTTCTGGCAGTTCCACTGCTGGGACAGGGCTCGCTGACCTTGGCTGCACCGCTGAGGATCACCACAGTTCTGGCAGTTGCACTGCTGGGGCAGGGCTCGCTGACCTTGGCTGCACTGCTGAGGATCACCGCAGTTCTGGCAGTGGCAATGCTGGCGCAGGGCTCGCTGACCTTGGCTGCACCGCTGAGGATCACCGCAGTTCTGGCAGTAGCAATGCTGGGGCAGGGCTCGCTGACCTTGGCTGCGCCGCTGAGGATCACCACAGTTCTGGCACTCGCACTGCTGGGGCAGGGCTCGCTGACCTTGGCTGCACCGCTGAGGATCACCACAGTTCTGGCAGTTCCACTGCTGGGACGGGGCTCGCTGACCTTGGCTGCACCGCTGAGGATCACCACAGTTCTGGCAGTTGCACTGCTGGGGCAGGGCTTGCTGACCTTGGCTGCACCGCTGAGGATCACCACAGTTCTGGCAGTTGCACTGCTGGGGCAGGGCTAGCTGACCTTGGCTGCACTGCTGAGGATCACCGCAGTTCTGGCAGTGGCAATGCTGGGACCGGGCTCGCTGACCTTGGCTGCACCGCTGAGGATCACCACAGTTCTGGCAGTTGCACTGCTGGGGCAGGGCTAGCTAACCTTGGCTGCACTGCTGAGGATCACCGCAGTTCTGGCAGTGGCAATGCTGGGACCGGGCTCGCTGACCTTGGCTGCACCGCTGAGGATCACCACAGTTCTGGCAGTTGCACTGCTGGGGCAGGGCTAGCTGACCTTGGCTGCACTGCTGAGGATCACCACAGTTCTGGCACTCGCACTGCTGGGGCAGGGCTCGCTGACCTTGGCTGCACCGCTGAGGATCACCACAGTTCTGGCAGTTCCACTGCTGGGACGGGGCTCGCTGACCTTGGCTGCACCGCTGAGGATCACCACAGTTCTGGCAGTTGCACTGCTGGGGCAGGGCTTGCTGACCTTGGCTGCACCGCTGAGGATCACCACAGTTCTGGCAGTTGCACTGCTGGGGCAGGGCTAGCTGACCTTGGCTGCACTGCTGAGGATCACCGCAGTTCTGGCAGTTGCACTGCTGGGGCAGGGCTCGCTGACCTTGGCTGCACCGCTGAGGATCACCGCAGTTCTGGCAGTAGCAATGCTGGGGCAGGGCTCGCTGACCTTGGCTGCGCCGCTGAGGATCACCACAGTTCTGGCACTCGCACTGCTGGGGCAGGGCTCGCTGACCTTGGCTGCACCGCTGAGGATCACCGCAGTTCTGGCAGTTGCTTTGGTGATAAGTTGACTTAATTTGTCATCGCAGGCCACTGCTAGATTTGTGTCTTTTGCTAGCTTTTTCTCCAGGCCCAGAAGCTGTTTTAGTGCACACTGCCGATTGCCAGGTAGCGTGGCTTCTGGATTGCGCCATAGTAGACCCGTTTCCCATCTTCCTATATGAAGAGGACGGGTAGTTGCATTCATAAGTGTGATTGCTTGTTGTTCGCTTGCATTGACTCTGGTAGCTGATATTACTCCAAGGGAGTCAATGGCGAAGTTTGTTTTTACCAGTTCCCTCAACTGCTTGTCTGCGGTCGTTTCTGGTTGTAGTGCCAAAGTGGGGGTCGTGTTTTTATCTCCGGGGTTGATTCCCCCATGAGCGATCCATCCTAGTGCGGTGCGTGATACTATTCGCGTAGTAACATTGCATTCTCGCACTTCTCTCGACACAATCAGGTGAGCGTTGTCTTGGCCTATTAGCAGCTTCGGAACGACAGACCTTCCTTGGATCTGTTGTTCTGGCAGGTTGAGGTTGCTTATTGTGCTGGCAGAGATGTGGAATGTATTACTGTTGCCTGCACCTCTTAATCTTAGTTTTACTCGTTGCGAGAGATTGTCGGAGGTGCACATTCCTTTGGCGCCGTGGATTCGCAGTCCGTGAACTGGTCCCTCTGCTCCGACTTGTGTTGCGGTGTTAGTGTCGACAAGTGTTATTGTGGATCCTTCGTCCAGAAGAGCGAACACTGACACTTCTTTTTTATTTGGAGCACTTAATATGACTGGTGCAATTTTCAACAGTACTCTCTGTCCGGAGTTCTGGCGTCATAAATTGACATTTTCCACAGTGCTTTTTTGTACGAACTCGGGATTGTGCAGCAGTGGGTGGTGTGGGGCTTCGCAATCCCCTATTTCGCACCATTGGTTCATTTTGCAGCTTCGCGAGTGGTGTTTTTCTAAGCACTTGCGGCATAATTTTCCCACGCGCACAGTTTCCCATCGGAGTTCAACATCTTTGGCTGCGAATTCTTTGCATTCGCAGGTTCTATGATTGCCGCCGCATTGGGCGCAGCTTTCATTGGCTGATTTTCTTTTTTGGCTTGGTCCAGGGTAGGTATGTGATTCGTACATTTGGCGTTTTTATCGGGGCGATTTTTTCTTTTGGGCCGTCCCTGATTTCCTCCTGATGTCCGGCATGTATTTGCTCATGGCCCGGTAGGAGTTGCATGCGATCACTCCCTTCTTCCTCTTGGTACCCGGCATGTATTTGTTCACGGCGTGGTCGAGATCGTACGCGGTCCACCATCCCGCTATTTGGAATTGCGTTTAACACCTCTTTCAGAAAGGCAGCGAGCTGGGTTATGGTGGCCGGAGCATGTTGTTTGTGAATCTCGATTAGCCATGCCAGCCGCAGGGAACTTGGCATTTTGTCAGTGACGTCATTTAGTAGCGCAGGATTGGTGAGATAGCCTTCGGTTTTCAGAATCCGGAGGGATGCCACTAGGTTTTGTACCGTCCCGGAGAAATCTGCTAGCTCCTCGAGTGACACCTCGGTCGTGAGGTAAGGTAGTTTTTTAACCTTGTCTAGCATAAATTTTGCTATGGAGTTAGCGCTGCCGTATCGCTGCTTGAGGACGCTGATGATCTCTGGGACTTGCACTTGCGCAGGATCCATTAGTAGGGGACCCACAGTATCTCGTGCCTTGCCTTTGAGGGCCCGTTGCAGCCGGATGAGATTTTCGCTTGGAGTCATCTGGCAGGTGGCGGTGGATTGAGTGTACTGTGCCTTCCAGGTGGGCCACTCGAGTGGGTCTCCAGCGAAGGTAGGCAAATCTTTTGCTGCGGATTGCCTGGCGATGAGGGCTGCCATTCTCGAGTCATCTTCTAATGTACGAGGACTATCTTGGGTTTGGGAAGTGCGGAGCGCTTCTGCCAGAGGGAATCTGGGCCAGTGGGTCGTTACCATGCTGCAACCATTCTCGAGTGTACCGTGTCGTCTCGTCAGCCGTATGCGGCGGTGTAAATAATGGGAAATCCTGGCTGGAGGAAGCTGGTTGTTGCTGGTACCCCATTGTATTATAGAGTGGGCGCTCGGGTCCAAGATGGCTATATTTGGCTGCGGGAATGTTGTCCACAGGACTCGTCAGAAGTGGGTGGCCTTGGGTAGAGGTATATCCCGTTGAATTGGTTACAGCAAATTCATTAGTAGGCTGACCGGCTGGCACGTGCACTTGAGCTGTTGCATATCTCGTTGCAAACTCTCCGGCTTGCTTGTGTACTTGTGTGGCATATCTCGTTGCAAACTCGTTCGTAGACGGGCCGGTTGGAGTGTGCACTTGAGTGTTTGCATATCTCGTTGCAAACTCTCCGGCTGGCTTGTATACTCGAGTAGCATATCTCGTTGCAAACTCGTTCGTAGACGGGCCGGTTAGTGCGTGGACTTGAGTTGCAGCCTGACCCTACGGGTTGGTTGGTGCAGGCTCCTGAGCCGGCTGATTGGATGCTTGGCGTGTCGCAGCGTTCAGGGCTGCGAGTAGATCGGCTGTTTGCTTGGCGTGTTGTCTGTCTCGACTGCGCATCTCCCGGCGCCGCATTCGCAGGGAGTCTTCAGTTGATTCTGAAGATGCCTCGCTGCTATTAGTATTGGATTCGTGGGGGCTCTTGGCGACATGTTCCGAAGCAAGTTGGCCAAGAGTGATGAGGTCAGAGTTCCTGGCTGGGCTCGTAACAGGTAGATCGTGGATCTGACGGGGTCCACTGGATGGCGTCTCTATGCTGTGGGCCCGGGGTCCGACGGGGTGGCACGGACGTGTTTCGGCTTGTCACTGGGGCGTCAGGTTTAGACAGTGACGTCTCGGATGATGTTGGGGTCTTACGGCCACTGCGAAGAAACGGCATTTCCACTGGGTAAGACTGAAGACGTGTTATTTGCAGATCCGGCTCGAAGGACCAAATGTACGGGACGTTTGTACATATACTGTATAAAAATAGGGAGCTGGACACAAATAGCACGCCAATGGAATCTTTATGCGCCAAGGGATTTTTGGCGTACGCCAATGGACTTTCGCGAATTTAATACTTTTGAATGATTCTAAGTAAAATTGGCAAAACTGAATCTATTATAACTGATTAAACACTTGTAAAGGCTTGAAGACTTTGGAGACTTTTGGAGACTGGGATTACTGGGATACTGGGAAGAAGGTAGAACTGAAGCTATTACTTTTAAATAAAACACTTGAAAAGAGTTTGAACTTGAAGACTTTGGTTTCTTCGAGATTGTTTCTTCTTGTCTGGTAATTTTTAACTGATTTGTGACCGATGTGTGGTCTGTATTTATAGGGCAAAACTGGGTTGGATTGTGAGGGTATAGCACTTCCTATTCTTTGTGTAGGTTGGTCCTTTTATCCTTTTTCCCTGTTTGCTACGATTTTTGAGAAGATTTGTAAAATTTGTATATTATAGCCAGTACCAAGAGAGTCCCGATCCCCGAAACCAAAATCTCACATGATTTTTATTGTTTTTACAAAAAAAGATACAATGTTACATTTGTGGTACAAAGTAGAATTTCAAGGATTAAACATTTTTATTAAAGTGCAAGAATCAATGGTAGGCGTCAGTTTTCAAGTGATTGTACTTGCTTGTGCCCATTTGTCTGCGAGGATATTTATTTTTAGCTCGTAATTATCACCAATTTCTCAAAATTTAGCTCCAAATTTTTGAGAACATGAATTCATTGACGTAAATATTCCCGATTTAGATTTTCCTTTGTTCATCATTAGCCAATCACAGCTCCCGTGGTTGTATGGTGGGGGTGACGTAAATAGGCAGCTATTCTCGTGGCAGGGTTCATTGCTGTCTGTAGTCTTTTGTAGAGGTGTGAGATGTATTTTTGAGTTTGATTTTCATGCTGCGTGTGTTCATTATCAATTGTGTTTGTATTTTTAAGTGCTAAATTAATTTTGAAGAATAAAATAGCAATTAGACATCGTTTTGGAGGATGCGTGAAACGCCCCTCGTCTCGTTAGCCAATAGCAGCTCTCTAATTGCTTGGGGGTTGTGGTGTGAGGCGAAATGGTGCTGGCGGCATGGTACTGTGTAATTGTGGGTGCTGGCGGTACGGTACTGTGTGGGAGCGTAAATTCCAATATTGTCTTTTTTAGTTATCTCATTTGCTTTTGCGGACTCGTTCGATACAGTACGAATACAGAATAGGTTTGTGTTGTTTTTGGAGGATAGTAATAATAATTGGATAATTTTTGTGTGAAAAATCACCCCGAGGGTGTTGTACAAATATAACTTTCTAGACTTTATCTAAGGATGTACAAACATATGCAGAAAATATACTTATCTGGTAGGTCACTTCGGACAAACACAATTTTATTAGAATTTTTCTGTTTGGAGAAGATACGATTTTGTATAAGACATTATATTAAAAATAATGCTTCACATTATATGATTTTAGAGGTGCTATTTCATCCTCCTTTTCTACTGATGTTAGGTATATTTATCAGAAGAATAACGAAAAGAATACTAATTATATTTATTTGAAAATACTTTATTTTTTTAATTTTAATACCCTAATTTTCAGCTCTTAATAAGCTTAAAAATTTAAAATTCCACTTATGTTTGTTAGATTTGAATTAATACATTATTCGTAAATTATCATTATTGAACTTGTGTCAGTGAAATAAAAAAAAAAATCTTTTTATTTCTTAAAAAATGACCTCCGACACAAGGCCTAAAGTAATATGGAACATTTACAATTTTGTTTACGTTATCTTAATACATAAAAATGAATGTTTTATTGTTTATCCATTATGCTTTCTTAAACCATTCATCCGATTGCGATGAAACTTTGGGGATTTGATGTGTGCGTGCCCGCGATGGTTTCTGTATATGATAGTGAGCCCTGGCATTATGAAATTATTTTCTATACTGTTCATCTGATTGCGATGAAACTTTGGTGAGTTGTTATGCGCACGCCCGCGAAGGTTTCTATAGAATACTGGTGAGCTCTGGCGTTATGAAGTTTGCATACAAATTTTGCAACATATGGCGCGCGGGTTGTTTGAAAAACAAGTGGTTGGAGGAGAGGGATAAATGAGGGAGGGGAGATGGTGGAAGGAGAACGCGGGAGGGTGGAGGGGAAAGCGTGAAGGGAGAGGATTCGCGGGACAGGGAAAAGCGGAGAGAGGGCAGGGAAGGTAGAGGGGGAATGGGAGAAACAATTTATTTAATCACTCGGACCCATAAGTTTATTTTCACGATAATATAACATTACCAGACGGCCTTTCCTATTCGATAATATTTGCATTGTACGGTGTGCAGTGTGCAGTGTGCAGTGTGCATTATAGTGACTGTATATGATCTGTGCAGAGGTATTTCATTATTCACTCACCACTCTCGTTAGCGCCCCGTCAAGGAGCTGCACGCCATGCATTATTAAGCCGGAGAGCTACTCGCTGTTTTTCAATGAAGTGTATGAGAAGTATGACTTCACTAGGTTTGCACCGCAACGCCCACCACTTGCAATGGAAACATGGAAACTCCGCGAGAATTCTCTTTATTTGCTCTCAAAGAAAACACCCCTGCAGAAATGCGGATTGTAAAGGTTATTATTTTTAAAGTGATGAATGTTTATCAGTTTGGTTCTAGTGGCCAGTTGCCACATTCTAATAAGCGCAATTTTATTTGAATATGAATGCTTATTATCCATTTGATATAACAAGATTGGAAGATAATCAACCATTAAAAAAAGCCGTATGTTGAGCTCTGAGTATGGGATTACTCACCTGAGTATCTTAACACTATTATTATAATAATTAAGTAGTTTTTTCATAAGAACACACAGATATATTTAGTAAAATAAGACAATATAAAATATTAACTGTAGAATTCGCCTGCATCCTAACCATTTCTCAAAGATTAACATAGCAGCAGATGAATAAAAAATATAACATTTCTTTCATAAATTTGAAGGAAAAAAGTATATAATAAGAAAATTCTCTTAAACTTATAGAAAAATGACAGAGGTGCACAATATCTATAAACGTTGAAGAACAATTTATTAATTAATCTTTTTTGTAATCTTAATATTATTTATTATATTTATATTTATTTATAATATTAACGCCTTTCGGCTTTTACATAATATAACATATAGTATAGGTACTACAACATGAAAAAGACAGCTCGTAAAGCTTGTAAAATCGCAAGATATAGAAAACAGAAGCTGAGAAAGACATGCGTAGAAATTAATAAATATTGCAACAACGAAAAAATATTTTTATATAATATATGTAAATAACTTAACGTAAAGATAAGGCACATTGAAAATTTTTTATGGTAAGTAAAATATATTTCAAGTTGAGAAGATGTCTACATTTGCCGGCCTCCGTGGTCTCGAGGCAAGACTCTCGACTCACAATCCGAAGGTCGCGGGTTCGAACCCGGCGTGCGCAAATAAATTTTATTTGATTAATTTGTGTTATTTCACAATTTATTCATTTAAAATAATATATAGTATATTTGCGGCACGTTCCAGAGTGGAAGATACTATCAGTATCGCCCTGGTGTAAGACCACCATTCAGAATTGAAACGTTGCTTGAAATGGCTTAAGCCGTGTTTAGTGACCAGATCTGAATAGCCAGGTACTTCCCCACCTTCCTCTTCCCTATCTCCTTCCCCTCCCCACTACCTTCAGCCTCACAACATACCCCAATTAGTCTCACTGGCTCCAGACGGGAGCAGTTGGGACTCTTGTGCGGTATTAACTGTAAAAAAAAAAAAAAACATTTCAATTTGGGAGGCGGGAATGCCCGGGGAATCTTTACTGTATAACCAACACCTCTGCCAAAGGTCACCCCAAGTGGTTCGCTACGTTTGGTGATTTAGCAGGGGTTCCCGGGTTCATGGGGTAAGGTTTGTCTAGTAGGCGGATGACCAGGACCCACTGAACCCCAGATTCCTACCCACCCCTTAAACCCTTTTCCTTCCCAGAACTCTCCTCTCCTCCTTATCCTTAAAAAAGCCCTCCACACAGCATCCCCAAAGATGACATAGGCCCTGAGGGAAATCATTTTCCTTAGAGCCTCCTGTGTGGAGCTCATGTAAAAAAAAACAACATAGTACAGGAAATTTTTGTAGGTTGGTACCATTATTTGCCCAAATTTCAAAAGATAAATTTTTTAAATAACTAAATAATATTATTATGGGTTGTAATGGTTTATAATATTTCTATGAATCATACATTCAATTAATAAAATGCTAATTAATACGACAGGTAGAAATATGTTTAGCGAATTTGCCGATGTACAGTTTAATAAATTTACCATAGAACTTCCTTAGTGAGTACTTGTATCATGGATAAATAATTTCATTATTTCATGTTTATATTGTATCAGTGACATATTCCATACATCTATGTGCGAATACATGTTATTCAAGTTTTGAATTCTGTGTAGTGGTATAATGAATTGGGCCCTGGTCGTATTATTACCTCAATAAAACGGTAGTACTGACTTGCATTATGTAAATGCGCCCTTGTGGTGATTGTTCACGAAAACGGCGATATACAAATTATCCATTTATTATTAGGGGCCATCCATAAATTACGTCACACCTTAAAGGGGGGGGGGAGTAGAGAAGTGTGACAAGGGGTATGGGGGGGGTCAAAAAATCATGAAATTCTAGGGGGGAGGGGGTCTCACAAATGTGACAGGGGGGGGGGTCAAAAAGTCATGAAATTCGTGTGACGTAATTTATGGATGGCCCCTTACATGTTGTATCTGTGTCTGTTGTATTTACTTGATGTGGTGAATTAGTCATTGCATACACAATATACCTCAAAAAAAAGAAATTACCTTTCTATAAATATAAAATTTATCAAAGTCAAAAAAGTCACCAGTGGCCATTCATGAATCAATTTTCAGGGCTGAAAGCTAATATTTGAAAAATCCTAATCATAGGGTAACGCTGACCCGGTATATCCTTTGTTTGAAAAAAACTCGAAACATTCCCTCCCTGTTAAGAGAAGAGGTTTATGACGTAATACGGCTTGAAGTTCTTTCCGTATCATCTCTCATCCGACTCTATGGTCCTCTCGAGATCTCTCGAACAATGGACCAGTTCGAGAGGCTGATCGATCTCAGCGTTGTCTGCCGCGAGGAGAGTTATGAAAATCTTTGCTTCGACGTTATGTAAGACACGGGTATATATATATATATATATAAAGACTACCAGAATGAGTGTATATGGATGATTCCGGTTCTTCCAAGCCAAATGTGTATTATTTTTCTTTGAAAACTTTAATCAGTAATAGACGGTTTGTCAAAAAAAAGTCCCTGGTCGAGAGCCCCCTCTGACGTTGGGGCCCTAGGCTTGGGCCTCTTGGGCCTTTGGCGGATGTTCGGCCCTGATCGGAACGCCGCTACCCGAATTTCTACCGATTTCTTGAATATTATCTCTCTTGAACATTTGAAGTTATGCTCTTAAAAAATATATGTTATTTTTTAGATAATATCTATACAATCCGCACGCAGAAATGCAAATTATATGAAATTCCCTCGAAAGAAAAAAATCGCAAAAGTGTGTTCCGATTTTTTTTTATTTTCACGTCTGTCTCTATTATTTAACAAGTCTGAAAAAATTCACAGTATTTCTTTGAATGTTATTTTAGACAACCGCCACGAGATTTTTGCTCTATTCTAAACGAGTCGTTTTTTATTAAACATTTTCACAATTTTCGCTTCAATTTTATCGTTTAAAATATTAGCGCGCTCTCTCCAACATGCGTTATTACATCTTATTCTTTTCGAGCGAGGATGCGGCGCCTTAACGTTACAAAAATAATAGAAAAACATAAAATTAAACAAGTGCATTTCAGATTCATTCAGAACTAATCATTTTTGCTTTGATGCAGGGCGGAGAGCTATGTATTGACAGTTCGCTGAAATAGCGCTGGTGGTGAGTAATATGAGTAGTTTGTATTCGTTGGATAAGATGGTGGAGTCGAGTAGAATTAAGATGAACACAGATATTTAAAGCACTTAACATTTGAGGGCATTCTCTCGTTATTCAGTAATTTAAGAAGTATAAGCGTAATAGTAGCGGTAGTTTTAGATTAGACATTAATGTTTCGTAGCAGATATCATTTACAGGTTATCTCAACTTCTATTGAAAAATCTTAGTTTGTTAAATCTATGTTTGCCGTCATGGTTAAGTGTAATCTTAGATCATATTGTGTTTTGTGTTACCGTTAAATGGACATGTCGTAAATACTGAGACTTTTTTTAATGTTTAAAAAACAAACTCCAATTGATTAAAGTGTTACGTTTTGCAGGTGGTTTCCTATTTAATAATTAATTAAGAGATTTTGGCTTTTCGTATTATGCATGAAATATTGTATTATAAGTTATACCCAGCGGGAATGATTGCAGATTTGAAATTAATCAATTATTAATATGTAATATCATATTAATTTGGGAATATTCTCTTGCGTAGAGGTACTTTCATAAGTACACACGAATAATATTGCACTTCTAGTACAAATTTCTCTCTGTGAGTAAGTTTCTATGTAAAATGTACAGGTGATTGAGTATCACAGCTTACAATATTTGTAATGTGTTCGATTTCGACACATAAATCCTTCCGCATTCTGACATCTGTTCGATATATTCGTGTATTAAATTCATATTGGATGAAACTCCGATATCTACATGACACCAATATATATATACGGTTCTCCGTCGCGTCTCAGCGGTTTTGTGAGAAGAAAAAAACGATTTATCGATGGTGAATTTCAGTGTCAATAAAGCGTTGAAAGATCTTTAAATCTAAGGAGTTTCTGAACCGTTCATTTCATTGCTGTATAAACTCGTAACTCTGTGTCTGTTGGAATGCATTCGCGATTTATTGCTTCATTCAGAGCGTCTCTCCTCTCCTCTTTGCAGGTTCAATACGTTTCGAAGGCCCGGGGATATTTGCTATTCTCCTTGCACCAATACAATATTACATAATTCCATATTAATATTATTATAATAACGCTTAAGGGAAGGAAGTAGATTGTTGGCTCGTTAAATGGAATATATTGCCCACCAGCTCTCCAGGAAGTATTGCCGCATTATTGCGGGGTATTTGCGGTAGCAAGATAGCGGTCATGTTATTATAATTTATAATATCATGTTTTATAATTATTTTTTTATTTAATCTTCATCTCTAATTTAAAGTGAGATTTTTTTCTACGGCGTTTTTTCTTGTCATTTGCTTTTCGTTTCGTACGTATATATATTTAAAGAAATACATATTTATCTATATACAGTTTATTTACATGCGATTTTTGGGTGCCTACGACTGGCCACTAGGACTATCTACGAGACAGACCTAGAGGTACATAAATGTTTATAAACATAGTTAAGTGAATGAATGTTTAAGTTTAAATACATATAAATCTCAATACAATTAAAATGGTGGGTGTGGGTAAAAAAATTAATTTTTTATTTTTTTTTATTTTATATTTATTAACGCCCTAGTGGGCTTTTACAAGAAAAGAAGCAAATATATAATTAACAATATTAATTACATGTATTACATAATCAATAAAACAGAATAAATATGAATGCAATTGACTCATTAGGTAAAGAATATTACAACATAAAAAAGAAATGAAATGAAATAGTACAAGTTGTACTTACAAAAAACTAAAACAATTCAGCTTTAAATATTTATACATAGTATTAATAATAAGACCTGACATAGAACAAAGTGTAAATAGAACCGCAAAAATATTATAAAGTAAGTATACATTTTACTGGTGAGGTTTTAGATGAGAAAATATTTTATGAGAAAAACAAAAAAATAATAAGTTAATTATTAGCAGATAGAATCGAGATTAATTGATTTTTGAAACATTCAAAACTCTCAATACTAAAAATATCTATAGATTCGCAGTATTTATTCGCAAGGTTATGGATTCTTGGAATTGGTGAGTATATAGAGTAATTAGTGTTGATTTTATTGTTGCATTTAAAAATATCTTTACTACGAGTTTGTCTAGCGGGTATGCTAATGCAAATTAGTTCCAACAAATTAGGGCTGTCAATTAAAGATTTTATAATTTTGTATAAAAATAATAAATCAATTAACACTCTTCTATTTGATAATTTAAGAAGTCTGGTTTCAGCGCGCAAGTAATTATAATTTATAAATTCGATTGGAATTTTCATTTTAAAATTGATGTACCGAAGAAATTTGTTTTGAACCTTTTCCAATGATTGAGAATGAACATTGTAGTATGGTGACCATACAGAGGTATTGTATTCTAATCTGCTTCGTACTAGTGAGCAATACAGATGTTTTAATGTTAACATACTTTTAAAATTTGCCCCCATTCTCAAGATAAAACCTAGTATTCTCATTGCATCACTTGTTATTTCATCGATGTGTACATTGAACTGTAGACTCTCGTGGAATATAACACCAAGATCACGAATCTGCGATACACGAAGAAGATTAACACCATTCATATCATAAGAAAAGTTAAAAGGATTTTTACCTTTGTAAAAACTAATAATCTGGCATTTACCAATATTTAGTTGTAAATCATTGACAGAACACCACGCGCATAGTTTGTTCAGGTTTAACTGCAGAATGGCGCGATCGTCATCGTTTCTAATTGTTCTGTAAATCTTCAGATCATCAGCAAATAATAGGACTTTAACATTACTAAAAATATTAACTATGTCATTTATGAATAAGCAAAATAATATCGGGCCCAAATGAGATCCCTGTGGTACCCCACTCGAGGCAGCAAATGTATAAGAAGTAAACGAATCAACTTTGACCGCTAAGTACCTTCCCAATAGATAACTCTTAAACCATTCCAAAATACTCCCTCTCATTCCCAACAACTTCAGTTTTCGTAATAAGAGTCTGTGGTTAACCTTATCAAATGCCTTACTGAAATCAGTATATATGGAATCAGTTTGATGTGATGAAGTCAGGGCATTAACAATGTCATTCGTGTATAATATTAAATTGGACAGGGTTGATCTTCCTTTGATAAATCCATGTTGAAGCGGTGAGATGGTGTGATTGATTTGGGATATTAAAAATTGTTTAAATATATATTTAAAAGGTTTTCGTTTTAAAAAACTTATTAATTTTCTCGGTTATTAATTGGTAATTGATGACTTTCAAAATGTTTCAAATTAACATCTTTCATTAGTTATTTTTCATTTAATAGCCATCGATTAAATATGATCATAATATTTAACGTTTTCCGTTATGTTTTGAAAATTACAAAAGGGTTTCGCGACAAACTTAAGTTTGTCTGCAATGTTTTGAAACTTCTGCCAAGTTTTCAAGTATGAGGATGATAAAAACGACAGCCTCTTATGGTTTCAACTAAAACGTTGAAAAATTTGACACCTGCGGTGCCTTTTCTTGAAATCTGCGAATTACACATTTGAAATTTTCTCGTTTAAAAAATCAAAATTTTCTTTGGAAACTGACTTTCCGTTTGACAAAAAGCTAAATCGTATTTTGTTTGACCTTTGAACATGAACATTTTTCATCCTTCTATAAAAAAGGGTAACAAAAAGATTGTATTCAAAATTTTTTTGAGATGGAACCGGGGTCTCAACCTACAAAGTTCTGGCATCGCTGACCTAGGTGTCAAATTTGCTTCCCGGCCAGCCGAGCTTAATTTTTTTGGATCTGGCCCTTTACAAAAACAGTTTGTCAAGCTGTGGTTAGTGGTGATCAATTTTTTTTGTGAATGAATAGTTGAAAGAAGAAAAACAGTTTTACTAATTATTTTGTGTCTTTATTTCCAGGTAAGAACGACGCCATTCCAGCCTTTACTCAATAAGTTCGGCATCTAAAATAGCTGCGACATTCTGGTAACCACTGTGATATTACTAATTTAATTTAATGGCAACATTTGGATTGTTTGAAAAGACTACCAACTCCCGTGAGTTTGTCCCAAGAAACACAGCGTGACGTAAAGTTTTCACGCGTTAGTAATACTTTTGAAAGTTAGTAATCATCAAAGTGCCACCCAGCGGGAGTCCCGCCATCCGCCAGCCGCCACCAGCCACCTCTTGAAGCGGTACCACGCAACCCAGATTAACTGCTCCGGAGTCGGCAAGGTCACAAGGGGATAACTTAATCCATAAAACTCCAACCTCGGTGCTTAAGGAAATAGTTTTTCTTTATTACCAGAATATCGGATTTCCACAAAGCCCTACCCAAAAATACAACACCCGCGAAAGTTCTAAGTTTTTTTTCTGATTTTTTCTTACCTTTGGCTCCGAAACTTTAGTAATATTTAAAATAATAAATTTAGGCAAATTTTTATTCAGTACTAGCTTTCCCCGCGGCTTCGCTCGCATGGTATTACGGGAAATTACTGTAGCGCTTGCACTTATCAATTATCTCCCCCCCCACCCCACCCCCATCCCCTCTCGCATTCCATATATTCATTCCCTTACATTTAGTTTTCAAACATCTCGCCTACCACCTAAATTTCATAATGCTATAGCTCAAAGAAAAAAAGAATTACTTATCCAATTTTGTTCATTCGTTCGGAATTTATGCGCTTACAAACATTTCGGAAGTTCGTTAATATAATAAAAAAATACTCTATTTATCATTCAGTCTTTATAATCGTTACGAATTATATTTTTAATATAGGAACTCAAATCTGACATTTAATCCAAGCTTGTCCAAAAAAAAAAAGAATTCTAATATTTGAATTTTCTGCAGTAGTAGCTGACCAGTAGACTGAGTACCTACCAGCATAGAGCCCAAAAATATATCAACATTGTTTCCATGGAAAAGATTTTTTTCTGACATTATAATTTCATAACGCCAGAGCTTACCATCATATACAACCTCTAGTCTGCGCATATAATTTAGCTTTATATTGGTGAAAGAATTATTAAAGTCTTTATATCGTGTAATGCGTGAAAAGGTCATAAACAAACTCGAGCAGTTTCGCATTTATAATATTAGTATGGATTCAAGAACGCTCAAATGCCCGCCAACCAAACAACCCGATGGCAAACTGTGAGAGCTTTAGTTCAGGGAAATAAATAATTCGCACCTTCATATCCTGGCGAAGTGCAAACAAAACTTTAAATAAAACCATTTGTTGTGAAAAGACTCCAAAAGATATCAGCATCCATGTTGATGTGAAACTTCGATCATGTTGATATTATAAAATACGGTTAATTATTACGATAGAAAATACATTAGTTTTGGAATTTGGATTTGAAGGTTGCCACAAAAAGATCCCGACGTTAACACCGATCGCTAAGATATCCGTTCATCTGATGCGATTTTATGACGTATGGTGGTATTTAATTTTTACTTTGCATTACCGTTTGTGGCCTTCGGGCTGACGTGCAAGGTTTTCACGCGTAGCTGCCTGATTTTACAATAACGATACGTCATAATAAAGTCACGATAATATTAAACACATTTTAATTACCCAGCGTTCATGTGAAGTAAAAAGTTCAAGCATTGTAAAAATAATCATTATCAAATCATAATCATTGTAAAAATAAACGTTAAAAGTCCCGTGAATTTTAACCTAAAGCACGATGAACGTAACAATCTCCGACGTCCCTTAACCTCTAATCTGTGTATTAAAGTGTGTGGTCACTGTGTTCTCTGCTATTTGCTATCGTTTAGCACAGCGTGTATTATTCTCCCCAGTGCACCGTAGTTTAAACAGCGAATTTGTAACGCTGAAGCCAAGGCATATGCTATTCTTGTTAAGAATTATAATAGAGACAACTTCCCTTGTAAGGTTGCATAGTTAATAAGGGAGGAAGCCACAAGCCAAAATTGTATGTATTCTTAGTGTGTCTTATGCCGCCACGGATATACATATGAAATAGGCATAAAAATCGCTTGGTAAACGGAGTCGAGAGGTCACGATTTCAAGCGCATAAGTCGTTTTTATTATATGAATATTTTTATTTGTGAATATTTTTATAAGAAAGAAAAAAAGTTAATCAATGGAAACTATTACAGATAATTTTAGACATAAAATTGTATTTCTTAAAAGTAGTTTTTTATTTGCGTTCATAAATTTTTGAATTAATAATTTAGTTTTTTCTACTGAAAGGAAATGGTATTAAAAGCTTCAATTTATCCAAAGCATATTTGTTTGTATTTATAATGTAAACCCATTCGTGGTAAAGATTAATCTAAAATAGTGATTTAGCACTAGGCTTCGCCTTAATAAATGGTTGATAGAGTAGTATTTTTTGTACACGGGTAGGGAGAGGGGATGTAAGTCACACAAAGCTATCGCACAAACTTTTCGTTTCATCCTTATTATAATCTCATACGTACTCTTCTGTTACTCCTTAGATTCAGGTCTTCCTATCTGATTCTAATCGTCTGCCACACATTCGGTTCACATATTCTTTTGTCGTACTCTTTAGATCGCTCCTATGTGCTGGGGCACTCACTTGATCATTGATTTTCGGTGTCCTGTCATCAGGCAATCTTTCCACGTGGAAAGACTATAGCAGTCTTTGAGACCTACCGCCTTATACGGTGGTTATATGCTCAATTAGTTTCTAAATTTTATGACTTTGTTTTATCTGTACAATATGCAATACAATATCATGTCACTCAACTCATATAAATTCCGACGGAAATGTCTCAAAAAGACTAAGGCCCAAATATCGTGATTTATTTTTGGGGTATTATGCCGTGATGCGATAGGTAACTTTATTATTTAGCCAACATAACACACCTGCCCTGATGATGGTCACTGTAACGCTAAAGAAGGAGGTAGTGGAACATGGTTTAAAACCCCAAAATAAATTACGATAATATCTTTGACCGTGAAAATCCCAAATCATATCTAAGGTCCAGTTGTTTCAAAGAAATTCAAATATAACATTGTTATCTCGTGGCCATTCAGCGCCATTTTGTTTTAATTTTTTAACATTTGAAAGTTTCCCGTTAAACGTCAATTCTAGGTGAATTTCTGCTTTCTGTCAAATTGTAATAAGCTGACAAGCTTAACAACATGATAGTTATCCTCTTCTGCAGATCGCAATTTGTTCAAACGGTCTTAGAATCGATATTTAACGGGAACCTTTCAACTGTCAAAAAAAAAAAATTACGCTGAATTGCATTTGATGACTTTTATACTCGTGAATCTGAAAACAACTGTGCCTAAAAGTTCTTAATTTAAAATTTAATTTTCGAATATTATTTTGAGCGAATTCTGAACTTTTAACCATGGTTGCAATGCTATTGGTTAATAAATATACAAGATATTTATTTATTTTGAGAAACATTACATATTACATTGTTATAATGAGCTTTGGCTGTCCAACTAGGCATAGATAGGAAACTATATTCGCTGTTGGAGTCCAGACCTCCTTTAAGATATTGTTACTGTGTGCGACAATACAGTAAAAAGAGCTATATTCCATAAATAGCTAAAGGAGCCAATTCTAATAGCTAAAAGAGCCAACTCCTTGTAATGCAGAACAGAACTATACGACTCCCTCTGGGGAGGGCTGAGCTCTCAGTGCAGCCTTATTGCCAGGCGTCAGGAAACAAATGGGCCCCATTAGTTTTTATTACAAGTACATTTTTTTTGATAAAGTAGTGCAACATCGCGGCCCGCGCCAAAGCTTGGATTATAAAATGTGAACATCCTGGATTATAAATGGCCTACAAATAAAATAATGAAGAATACGTGAAATTTTTCTTCTTCATGGGGTTATGTCGTAGTTACTAGTTACTTTAGGACCCTAAATGTGTTTTTTGAGTCTTGCTCAACATTCCTATACTTGGGGGAATCATTAAAAATTTAGCAGCAAAAACACTAGAAATCTAACTACGAGTTCCCAACAAAGGAGACAGATCAGACAAAATTCTTAGCCTCCCTCGATGCGACATTAATTCTAAGCAAAACTTCTTCATTTATCGTGCATCACACATTTTCAATACGCACTTCACACAATTTGACATTTTTAACTCTGAACCACACTCCTTAAGGTGATCCACTAGTCCTTGAAAAATATAAAATAGGAACCGCCTCTTTTTGGGAAGGATTTAGAAATACTTGAAAAGACTTTTTTGGAAAGGTTGGAGAAGGTATTTGAGAGTTGTTTTTTGCAGGTTGATTTCGTAAAGGCATTAAAAAACATTAACTCCATTCACAAAACATTCAGACAAAACATCAATTCATTAAAAATAATATATAGTATATTTGCGGCCCGTTCCAGAGTGAAAAATACTCTCAGTACCGCCCTGGTGTAAGATCACCATTCAGAATTGGAACGTTGCTTGAAATGGCTTTAGCCGTATTTGGTGACCAGATCTGAATAGCCAGGTACTTCCCTAGCTTTCTCTTCCCCACCTCCTTCCCCTCCCCGCTACCTTCATTCTCACAGCATACCCCAATTGGGAATGCCATAGTCTCACATGCTAGATATTCACATAAAAAAATAAACTATTCAATTATAAAAGGACCACGTTCTAAAAAAGGTCCTGACACCATCATCATTATAATTTTCATCCGCTTTTCCCAGTGGTGCCGGGGACCAATTAATTCGACAAGACGCCCCTCATTGCAAACCCAGTCTCTAGTCGCACTGCTCCTGCATTTAATTTCCCAGCGTCTAGGGTGACCAATTCGTAGGGACCTGAAAAATTCGCCTTTGCGATAACGCGAATTTTTACGCGAAACACAAATAAATAAATCTTTCTCGAGAAATACGCGTAATACAAATTTTCGAGGAAATAACGCATTTTTGATGTGTTTTTAAAAAGAATAACGCCTATGCCTATTAATAATGTTGTTTTATACCTATGTATGTTAAATTCATTTTCTACGAACCTTGACCTATATTCCGTTTTTTAGCTATGCAATCGAACGCAGCTGACTTCAAGTATCGAAATTGTCGCTGTTATCCATTTTTCATTTCTAGTTTTGTATAAAAAATAATTACTATTTATATAACGGAAAATAAATACTATGATGTTTTTTATACTTATGGCGTTTCGTCTTTTTTCTGCAAATATCAAATAGTTTACATAATCACTTTTGTTACAAAAATTGCAAATTGCGGCCGCTTTTTCCAAAAATTCCCTACCAATTGGGTATTTTCTATCTGGAATTTCCGATAGAATTTTTTGTACTGATTGTTATGCTGACATCCGGAGCCTATATCCAAGCGGCTACTTTTGGGATTTTTCTTTGAGAGTTGCAAGGGTTCGACGCGGAGTTCTTCTTGAAAAGCGTAACTTCGAACAAGGGCCCGTAGTGTGATATCCGCCACCCTTCTCAAGCATCATGGCGCCTATATTATATCCTACGCTGCACTCTATCGTTAATCTTCCAGATTGCTTGTCCAGAAAGGGCGGGACGATACATTTTCAACAAATAATTATTCTAGAGAAGAAATCCGATAACTTTTGTATTACAAAATAAATATTTTTTTTGCTAGAGGTAGGTTTCCACTTATTAAGTCACCCGAACCAAGAATTAAATTTATATGAAGCAGTTAACACAATTATCATGGTAGTAACATGCAATCACCACATTTTTATAATTTCTTTATAACATTTTTTGGTTAGGATTTCAGTCACGTCGCCTCAGTTTCCATGGAACGAGGGGCTGTAATTAAAAAAAGGAACGTTTACCGTGTCACGTGACACGAGCAGTCGCAGCTTTTCCCGCCATGTCAGCAAAAATGGCCGCCAGACAAAATGGCGACGTAATTAATTTTGACATTTCAGGAGACTTGGTAACTTTATTTTTAAAGCACGCTCCTGATTAAAGAAAGGCGTAAAAAAGTGATAAGGATTTTTTTTATTTAAATTACCAGGCTAATGTAGTTTTCATTGATTATTTATTTGGTCGTGAACGGAGTTAACGTTTTTCTGTTTTTTTACGGACAGGGTATTGTAAGAAACAAAAATTTACTAAATTTACTCGTTTATGATGTATTTTTTAATTATGTTTATCGACAAGTATGCTTACTTTTATCTGTACTTAATCTAATTTTACAATTTTTTTTTTCAAGGCTTAATTTATTTATTATAAATACAATGTAATACAATATAACATAAAATATTATACAGAAAAAAGAAAAGTCCCAATAAACTACTTAGCATTTTGTCGATGGGTACTTTTACTTTGGAGATATAAATAAACTTATTTTACATAATTAAATGCAGTTAGAATTTTTGTGTTAGTCTAATACAAATTATTTCTTTCGGCAAGCCAATTTCTCAGCAAAATATTTGTTTTACCATTTGTACATTTTTTAATTTCGGCAGGTAACATATTTAAGCAATTAGGTATCATATAGTCCAGCGTTTAAATGCTTAGGTACAATTAGTCCTTCATTTAACGTAAAATGAGTATTGTAAGTGTGGTCCAGTTTATTTATGTATATGGGGCTATTCATATGCGGAAATATAATTTTATACCACAGAATTGTTCTTACTGAGAGAATTTTGAGATTGTGGTAGAAGTACGGAACATTATGCCTTTGTTCATATAAACTTTTATGAGCTAATAATTTAACTAATGAATTTTGAACTGATTGAACACGATTTACATTTGTTTTACAGGAAAGTCCCCAAGCTGTAATTCCATATCTTATAATAGATTCGGCTAATGATAAATAAATTATTCGAAGTGTGCAAATTGGAACATAAAATTTTAATTTATATAATCTGCTAACAACAGATCTGAGTCGTTCACAGACTTTATTTATTTGTAAATCCCATTTGAAAAAGCAATAAATAATTACACCTAAATAAAAATATTCTTTGATTGGTTCAATACTTTCACATGTACACAAAGCAGAGATACCGACGTGTAAGCAATCTGAAGTATGTGTTTTCATTTCAGGTGTAATAATATTTGCCTCGGCATTGGGTGATCTTATATGTAACAATTTAGTTTTTTTGCATTTATGAGTAAACCAGAGTCATGAGACCATTTCAAAAGTTCAATGTAATCTTTCTGTAAGAGTTCAATACATAATTGCAAATCACTGCGTGAAATTACCAATGCAGTATCATCCGCGTATACGAAGTATTTTACATGTTTAAAAATGTACTTAATAAAAGATACATAAATGATATATAGAATAGGACCTAATATGGAACCTTGAGGAACGCCTGCTAAAATTCTTCTTTTTTTACTTAAGGTGTTTAATAGCTTTATTTTCATGCACCTGTTGCTCAAGTAATTTTCAAAGAGTTTTAGAATGCTTCCTCTTATTCCTATGATTTCTAATATTTGTAATAATTTTCTATGATCAATAGTATCAAATGTCTTAGAATAATCTATAAATAAAACTAATACATGATTTTTACTATTTAATTCATTGTTGATAACGCTGGAAAATTTTTGAAGTAGCATTTCGGTACCTTTTTTTTGGAAGCCATATTGATTGGTATCAATAATAGAAAAATCTTCTAAATATTTTATTAATTTCAGCTGAATGTATTTTTCAAGAATTTTTTCAAGTGAAGGCAAAATACTAATCGGCCTATAATTACCCAGTAGAGTGTGATCACCTGCTTTATAAATAGGTTTGATAATGCTGCATTTTAAGTCATCTGGAATTTTTGCTTCAAGTAAGATTCAATTTACAAAATGCTAAATGATGCAAGTAATACTTTATTTTATATTGAATTATATACTCGAGCAATAAAAAATATAACAAAATAATAAATTTTCTTGTTCGATCGAATGTAAGTCTTTTAGTTAGTTAATTTTCGTGTTCCGTGGAAGTTCTATTCAAATTCTGTTATTATTTCAGTTTTATCAAGCAACTGGCCTACAATGATATAATAATAGATCTTGAATAAAACTTACACAGAACGTGAAAATTGATGAACGCGGGTGCTTCAGGAATGCACAGTACGATCATGTAAATAAAATTTGAGGTCTTGTCAAGCTTCGGAATAACTGAAGAATACGTAAATATATTCGTATATTAATTAGACCGTGTTTGTTTATGACAGAGTTGTAGGGAATTTCAACATATCTGCCTATCCTTGCGGCGTAACGCGTAACTCGTAACGGCGTAACGCGCAAACGATGAATCTCGTTATTTAGTAGTGCCTACGAGAGAACGACGAGGGATCAAGAAGTCAAAGAGGGCATAAAGCGTAGAATCAAGAGGTCCAAGAGGACGTAAATCATAAATTTGAGAAGTCTAAAAGGGCGTAAAGCATAGAATTATGAAGTCCAAAAGCTCGTAAAACACACAATCGAGGTGACTTTAAGCATTTAATCAAGAAGTCTTAAAGGGCGTAAAGCACGGAATCAAGAAGTCCAAGAAGGCATAAAGCATATAATTAAGAAGTCCAAGAGGGCGTAAAGCATAGAATTAAGAGTCCAAAAGGGCGTAAAGCATAGAATAAAGAAGTCCAAAGGGGCGTAAAGCATAGAATCAAGAGTGCAAGAGGGCGTAAAACACCCAATCAAGGGGTCGTTAAACATAATATAATCAAGTCTAAGAGGGCGAAATTCATAGAATCAATAAGTGCAAGAGGGCGTTATTGAGAAGAATAAAAGCATTTTTAGAAGCCTTTCATCCGGCAGTTTCTGAATATGATGTTTGTGATGTGTCAATTTACTTTGGAATTCGACCTAATATGTTTTTATTTTTTTATTGTAAGATAAATAATATAAGTTACTTTAACACATCTATATTTTACAAAATATTATATTTAAGGTCATCATTGATCATGTATACCTTATCAGAAAAGAGGAATTCTTGTGCCTGATAATATGTATAAAATGTTTTGTAAAAAATATTAACTTTTTACTATAAGTTTATGTTATTCGTTATTTATTATATAACCTTCTGGCAAACCCTTAACGGGTTTAATGCTGGTTTAAAATGGTGGTTTAAAACACAGAAACATCGAAGATTGTCTTCTCTAAATGTGTTATTTTCTTTACCATTGAAAACCGAATTTCCTTTTCTTGAACCAGGAATATTGAAGAGCCTCAAAGTATTCGTCGAGCAAATAAAGCATTTAACAGAAAATTTGGCTGGTGGTAAAGTTTAAAGCCATGAACTTCTTCCAATGAAACACAGCGTATCTACTAACAACTTTCATATTACAGAGTTACTCTAACTTTGTTAGACTGATTTCTGTAACGCCTGAGCGTTGAACAACAAGCCATTGATATTTCAAACCATACCCCCGGGAAATGTTAATATTCTTCAATTGAATTTCCTCGAACTGAGGCATACACATTGTGATAAGCGATATACTTATTTTTTCTTAAGCGAGTTTGTGAACCTTATTTTCCTCTAATGAGCTATAAATTTTACTCTTAAATGTTTCGTTAAATTTCACACAAAGCAAGAATAGCCCAAGTTTTAGAATGTGACCAACGCAGACCCCTGAAAAACCACGGGATTGTCTGAATTTTTGGTAAATCAATTCCAATTTTTATTTTTTTTTTATTTATTTATTATACATGCCCATCAGGGCTTTTATGTAAGTTTGTATTTTAAATGATTTACTGCGTGATTGATTGATTTAGTGAATTCACTACATATCACAGTGCTTCCACACAAATGAAATTATTAATTCCTTAAGTCTAAACATAAAAAATGACAACTAAAATTATTTATGTTAAAATATAGTATTACAAGTAGGAACTTTATTACTTGTCTGAATTCTTCACACAATCAATTCCAATTTTGAAAATGACACTTAAATTCAAAGCAATTCAGAATTCGTTGAACCAGAGTTACACAGGACACAACCGAAAACTGAAACAAGTATTTTTGATGATTTGTTTATAGTTAATTTGAACGGAAAACGATGCATTATGTAATTGTATTACCTATCACCATAATTTCTGATAACGCCTTTGGATGGGCTGCCTCCTAGTAATGGATTGAGAAATGGATTGTTAGTATTGGACGCCACACTACTGCAAACATCTGTAAAGTAAATCATTAATAGACAGTAAACAATTTGCATACGACCTAATCCATGTAAAATAACTTAAAAATAGAATCATGTCAAATTAATTAATCAATCCCATAAATAGATTTGACAGGATTTACTATACATCATCATTTACTGTACATCATCTCTTCCTACATTTACATAACTCTCTTTAAAGTGAACCCACATTTCCAATCACCTTTCCATTTTATAGTATTCAATTGAATTTGTATGTTACTTAAAATATTCTTGTAATTTTCAATATGTACCTCTAAGCCTGTCTCAACACAGGTAAATCCTAGTGAGACAGGCATCAATTCCAGCAGTGTAATTGCCCGAATATAGAAAAAGTGTACCAATATACATACCTTGGTCTTACAATAGATGTCAACTTTAACTGGTCAAATCATATTGAAAATGTATGTAATAGATTAAGATCCATATTAGGAAAATTTTACCACCTAAAAAATTTTGTAAATAAAAATATATTATACTGTATATACAACGCATTAGCAGAATCAATTATAGGATACGGAATAAATAGTTACGGATTAACGTACAAAACATACTTAAATAAAATAGAACAATTACAAATCCGTTTCCTAAAATTGATATCAGGCAAAAAAAAGGTCCAGTTATGTGAAGGTGATTATAAAAAAATGTTCTCCTTGTGTAATGTCCTCTCTATACACAGTAAGGTAAATTACCAATTAACACTAGATGAATTCTGGAATACAGAATTCAAAAAACCTGTAAACCACAACTACCCTACTAGGCATAGAGAAGCACAAATGTTTATTGTCAATAAATCTCAAAATGTATACGGAGATAGAACAAAAAGTCATAAAATTCCGGAAATATTTAACGCATTACCTGAAAATATCAAAAATGAGACATCTTATTCAAAAATCAAAACAAAAGTTAAATCTTTCTACCTCCGAAGAACATGAAATCAAATAAAATAGTTCCTATCTATTTATTTTCTCACCGTATGTTTGTACTGTGTAAAATATTTTTACTACAACGCAATTCATAAACATTAAAACATTGAGATAATTAGTTTGTCGTAATAATTAGTATTTTAATATTAAGTATTATATTTAGTATATACTATGTAAAACTGAAAAGTATACTGTATTAAATAATTAGAAAAAAATGAGAGATTTCTTACAATCAAACTGATTGATCAGTTTCGTAAGATTTGTAAAATAAAATATTGTAAAATTAAAACTGAATAAACATATTTAAAAAAAAAAAAAAAAAAAATTAAACCCTTTGTAAAACCCTATGTTTATAGATTAATAAAAAAAAATAAAAAAAATAGTTTTTTTATTCTTTCTTCTTGTTGTTTGATTCTTATTAGACTTCCCCTGGATGTTCTCATCATTGCAAACGATTCTTTGTGTTGCCACGTATTCGGCGGACCTCTTCTTCACAGGGCGTTCGAAATGAAAATACTTGTTGCGTTTTTTATAGTGTCCGTTCATCCCATAAGGATCATCCTACTGCATATTGCATATATGTAGCTTCTCCCGTGTATCTTATTGGAAACACTCTGCAATGTACAGTTCATTACTTAAAGGTTAAAAAGTTAATAAAAAGTTAAAAGGTTGACCGAATGCTATTGTCTTATTGGTAATGAAATTGATTTTTTTTTTTGTTTCTTAGGATTTCATTACTGTTTTCTTACCTCTCGCCTTAATTGTAAACAAACCCTCAATGAATTTGATATCGCGGTTTAGATCGTTCCTGGTTTCCGAGCACGCTCGAAGTAAAATGTAAATCATATAATTTTGTTTGACTTAGCTACTGGATCCAGAATTAAAAGATTGGATAATGTACTCGAGCACGAAACCAGCAACTTGACTTTTGGCTTTACAGAGTGAAAATGTTGTATTTCTGGCGGATAAATTGCTTGAATAAATTGAATATTCCCATTGACGTCAGAAGAGATAGCCCACATGAAATCCAGGTTTCATTTCTACGCGCTGGAGACGAACCATGTGACAAACATTTTGGAACTAGAAGAGTTCCAGCATGTCTTGAATAAACGACATCATTCGTATATGACAGTCGGCGAGCGAACATTGAAATAACTTTGCAGAGAAAAGTAAAGTTCGCTAAAGTAAGGTAACGGTTTGCAGCGCAATCCATTGTGGGACGTTTCTGCTCGGGGTCTGAGTGCGCCTTTCTAACCGAGCCGGCTAATACTATCACATCGGGTTGCGTAGCGATATCTATATCTATACTAATATTATAAATGCGAAACTGCTCGAGTTTGTTTGTTACGCTTTCACGCATTAACCAATAAAAAGATTTTAAAAATTCTTTCACCAATAGAAAGCTACATTATATGCGAGGACTATAGATTGTATATAATGGTAAGCTCTGGCGTTATGAAATTATAAATATTAATATATTATATTTATTATACATTACGAAATTTAGGTGGCACGCGAGCTTTTTGAAAACTGAATGTACCGAGAATGAATGTATGGAATGCGGGAGGGGGGAGGGGGAGGATAATTGATAAGTGCAATTCACCCCTAATACCGTTATACAGTAATTTACCCCTAATACCATGCGAGCGAAGCCGCTGGCAAAAAAACTGGTAAAATTATAAAGATATTCCTGAAAACATGGTTTGTTTTTCTCATCCTTATCTTCGTATTTATTGTTTCTCATGTCTATGAAAATTACCTTTCTTATTCAAAACATCCTTAAAAGCATTAAGTTAAAAAGTGTGAAAATGTTATTAATGACTGTGAGGAGGATGGAAATTAATACCGTGATACCAAATTACGTAAATGAAATTGTAAAGTTGTGAAAAATCTTACTAAAAAGTCTGAAGTTGTGAAAAATCTTACTGATCAACTAATTATTGATTTATTTTTCGAGAGAATAGAATGCCATATATACATATGTATATTCACATTCAAATACAGGTGTATCCGAAGGTTTTTAACCAGTGATTCATTAGCATATTTGGAGTTGAAAATGTAGAGGACATCAAAATGTATTTTGCTGTCCGAAGATTTTTTTTTCAATTAAAAAAATACATACTTTTCCATCACACGATGCCACTGGGTACAGCCTAGCGGGTCACATGATACGCACTCCGTCTCATTCCAGTAGCACCTTACAGACAAGAAAGAGCACTTATCACGCGATCCGTTGTGTCGTGTGGCAATGTGACCTGTGGCGAGGTGTGTACATTTTTTACTCCTAATACGCTCAGGAATCGCTGATTAAAAACCTTCAGATACGTGCTGATACTGCTGATTCAACCAGTATACATTTTTTGGTGACCAGACAACTCGGAATGAAACCAACTAAGAACCATCTCAGATAAGTCATTTAGAGTGATTAAAAAAAATATATGAAAAAATGGTTAAATAGGTAACGTTAAGTTAGGGCTATCGGCTAATTTAAAATAATTTTTTTCATAGCTTTTAATGACTTTCAAAGAGGTGTTGAGTTGACTTTATTCTCAGTTGGCATGGAACCACATATTTTAGCCCTTAAGAGTCTATTTGTTCTATTTTGGGAACAACTCATGTAGGTCTTATAGAAATCTTATAGTGTTAGAGAGCGAAAAGACCACGCTTTGTATTCAAATACTAAAATAACCACAAGAGAAATAAAATAAACAACTTTATGAAACCAATGTTTCGAATCGCATTTTGAAATAAATTTATGAAACCTTGGGAATTATTTTTACATAAAACGACAAAAAAGTGAGATGATAATAACGTTTATAATACAAGCGTGTTTTTATTTTTTTCGTTATCAGTAATTTTAGTCAGAAAAAAACGTAAGGCGAGCCATTTTTAAAACTTTTTCTTGTTTGCGTGCAAAATTTTTATATTTCAAAAATTATGTTTATTTCGATTTATAAAATTTTATCACCTTTCAAAAACAGTTTTTCGTTTTTCAGAAATAATCCATTTATTTGGATTTTATTATAAAGCGGAAATATTTTGACCCTCTGATAAAATACAGATTTTTGCGTAGAAACCACTTACAAAACAAATTAATAAACAAAGCCCAACAAACAATTTATTTGGGCACGCTACATAAATTTTTAATGTAATCTGCAAGTTCTTTCCCATTGTGAAGTTTTAAAATAACGCCGGTCTTCCGCGAAATCTTTGTTGTTAGTCGGTCGGTCTTCGCATACTCTTCAGGGAACAATTTTCTCTTCCCGGATTTCTGCTATGCGTGGACAAATAAGTAATGCTTTTTCTATACTGAGTCCAAAGTTATAAAGACTCTTCTACATAAATTACCCCACCGAAGCCCCAGCCGCTCTCATGTGAAGGCATGCAATACGAGTTAACATAGTCACGCATATTTTACATGAACGGACATGGCCGTTCTATGGCCGTGTTATGGCCGTTAACCTTTTCGTCCCGGAACGAAAAAACTCACACATGACCCGAAGGGGGGTCACTCGGGGACCCCAATTTGTTTTGCATATTAAAGGGTATTAATGACATATTTTTTTGTAATTTGTTATGATAATAATTAGAGGGAAGTATAATCATCGTATTTCAGTAGTCATTTTCAAAATCGTTCTATAAATAAAGTCATAATTAATATTCTAATGAATTTAGACCATAACGTGTATTTTTCCGTATAAAACAGAGAAGGCGGGCCGATAGCCAACGTTACACCTTGTTTCCGAATCTCGACTGGCGATTGGCGTTCACCGGAAACGACTCAGACCGAATGATCTTTGACCGGCAAGCGAACATTATAGCATTGTAAAAAGAGCAAACGAGATGCGCAGTGTAAACGAACGCGAATTAGTCCTTTCCACTAACAACTTAGAAATTACTTGCTATCGCTTAGAATTATCCCGATACATTCAGCAGATAGGAACGGGGTACGCCCGAACAGAGGGGAAGGCGGGCGGGTGGCACAGATTATTCGCCGGAATTTGTTATAAACTATTTAATTTTAAGAAAAGTAGTAATGCGATATTAATTTTTTTAATGCAAATCGATAACCAAATAGTTTTTCTAAGATTACTCAAATTATTGAGTACGTGGTTTGAAAAACAACATAGATACAGCGTAAAACTCTCGTTAGTGTAGGTGCGTTCCCCCGGTCCGGTAAGGAAGTGTTAAAATGATCTTATTATAAAATTATAATCATATACCAGGGTGTTATAGGCGTGTGAGTGGGAACGCGATACGAACTCATAATGAGAGGTTATAATATTATATTGCCTTGCATTACCTGCAATGCGATTTAATTCCTTTTTGCTCGACGAGTTGCACGTAATAAGCTCAGAATAAACGCTGCATTATCTTAAGTATTATATTGATCCTAAATTCTCATAATGTATTTTAATTTAATTAAATGATAATTACTTGGAGCAGTGATTCCCAAAGTTGTCCAGGTGGACCCCTAGGGGTCCACGGGGGTCCACGTAGGCGCGATAAAAAAACGGGGGTCCACAAGTTGTAAGTGGGGGTCCATGAACTGGTTACGATTGAGACCCATCCCGTGCCCCATATCCATATCCCATCCCACCCCCATCTCATATCCCATTACGCCCCCTACATAACAGAGAGACTGGCGTACAGCGCACGTTGTTGTACCACGGTTATAGCACGGTTGTAGCACGGTTATGCATGAGATCTTAAAACGCCCAGCTAGGCAAGGGAGGGTGGGGCGTAATGGGATATGGGTGTACTGTACTGGGATAGGAACATACCCGTACCCCCCCCCCCCGTCCCATATCCTATTACGCCCCCTCCGTCGTGGCAAATATAATCTCGAATACTAGTCGGTACTGCTCCGTTGTGACAGACCACACCTCGCCATTCAATATTCAGTACAACGCGTGTCGAATTTTGGGATATGGTAGAAATGTACCAGCAGGGGGTCCAACGTGACCAGTAAAATTTTGGAAGTGGTCTACGAAAAATAAAGTTTGGGAACCTCTGACTTAGAGGGTTAATCCATTGGTGTCTTGTATTTAGGTGAGACATGAAGCGAAAAAAATTGTTCCACTTTTATGTTTCCATGCCAGCTGAGAATAAAGTCAACTCAACACCTCCTTGAAAAGTCATTAAAATCTTTGATTTTTTTTTAAATTTGCCGATAATCCTAACCCTATTTAATCAATTTTTTATATATATTTTTTTTTATCACTCTAAATGACTTATCTGAGATGGTTCTGAGTTGGTTTCATTCCGAGTTGTCCGGTCACCCAATTTTATACGTCCAGTTAGTCCGATTTGGCCTTAAGCCACCCAACGCTACGCCGAACGACAGGAAACTACAAAATCCGGTCTACGTGCATCGATTACCGCGTTCTGGAAGTGCCTCTAATTGTATTGTTCTATGGGTTAAACAGTCTTCACACATTGTTGGAATCAGAAGGGGTCATAAGAAGGTTTTTGGAAAACACGTTGGAAAATATTACATTACTTTACATTACAAAAAACACCACTATTTAGAATTTTCTTCCACACTATCAGCTTCATCATGTGAACATTTATCACTGAAAGTAGGAATATTTTGAAGACATCCAGCATTTTGAGGCTTTGAGTAAATGCAGTGGTAGCAATTTAGGTTTTTCAAATTTTAGGTTTTCAGTAGAAACAACTTTCGAGGACTCAATAAATGAATAGTTTGTAAAATATAGATAGTTCACTTGTGGGCGTATACTTATTAGGTTTAAGGGTGTGTTCTTTTAGCACCATCACTTGACCTTTAAAGAATAGCGGTCATTCACAATTATTTGAGCTCACAAACTCGCATCAAAAGATGGATGCAATCACTTGAATTAGTGCGCAAACTTTTACATGTAGCTTCGTTTGTGTAAAACTTAATAAGTCATATTTACACAGCTGATGAGCGATAGCAGCAAAAACGACTTGTGCGTGCATAAGTTATTATTGCATTCAACTCCTCAATTCGATATAACATTATTTTCCAAATCAAACGGCCGTACACGTACAGACTGCTCAATAAAATAGTCATCACAGTCTAGACATGGAAGGTACCTACTCTTGCTTAAGCTGCATATTTTCATTCAGATGATCTATGTTTACATGCAGGACCCCAGAATAGTTAACTCATTATTTTAATATATATTTGAAAAGTTGGCACTATGTAGATCTTCCATACAAACATTATAAGTAAAACTAATTACTAATTAGCAAAGTTGTCAAAAAAGCTTTTTTCAATTGGCGTGTTATTTATTTATCAGCTTTTTGTTTTAGTTTTACGAGGACCAAAAATTGCGCAATTCTTTAGTGATTCATGAAAAAAAGTTACACTTTCGTTCGTTTTCAAGATTGTTACACGGATTGTTTCAGTCAATTTTCGTATTTCCAGTACGCCAAGTATGTCCATAGTTACATAGAAGGAACGCCAATCATTCTCTCCTCTGGAAGGTGATATTCCCGGAGTACCATAACTCCCCGAAGCCTAAAAACTTTCAGAATCTCGGTACTGAATTTTTAACAAGTTCTGAGAAGAAATAATATGTGTTCTGAGTTTAAACTTCCGAAGCTTGGAGCTCGGGAATTCAATATATTTCGCAATAACGTGGATCGGTTTTGACTTCGACTGAAATGATTCATATCTTCAAAGCGGAATAAAATGAAAATAAAATAAGTACTTTTTAAAATAGTTAAAATAATTTTTCTTAAGTCTGTTCCTCATTGCTGAGCCCTACTCCGTACCTTCTGAAGATTTCCTTCAGAAAACTAAATTAGACAAGAGAGGGGAGGCTACGAAGCAGCGCCCAAAGATGGGACCGATTATTGTATCTCATTCTCTCGCAGGCTAAATCAAATGGATGTATGTGTTTGTCTCTATTTAGTGTCGCTTTTTCGAGCTACAAATCACAACGGTGGTAAAGAAGTTTTCACTTAAAAAATATCACTATTTGAGTAAAAAAACAAACACTAACATATTTACTAACGTATTTAATGATTGTTCTTGATAAATTATGTAATTGATTCGCCTTGCGTGGTCAGGATGATAATCATTACTTGTTACGGTTATTGGTAAACAGCTGAACCATGAACAGTGCCATGATTGAAATATTGAGATGCAAATCAATGGCCTGTCATCGTAGATATTGAAATGCATCTTGAAAGTACTTGCACAAATCACCGTTGGAGAGGAATAGTAATATTGTAAGTTCTTCTTCATTATGAGAGTTAAGCCTCGTTCAGACGGGAATACAAAGATTCGACGCAGAGACGCTTCGACGTTGAAGTTGGCGCTAGGCCGCCCACACGAGCACCAGAGGCTATTTGCTATAAACCACTGAAGATATAATATACGATAGGATAGGCGTGTCTGGTGTGCACAATGTAATGTCAATATTCTTAACTTCGTGTGAAAATTGATCAAACTTTTTTAAATATCGAAATTTATTGAACAGATAATCAATTTTTGTTATTGTTTTTGGGGTGTTATGCCGTGTTTCGCTACCTCCTTCTTTAGCCACTCATCTGCCCTGATGATGGACACTGTAACGCTGTCCGAAACGTTGGCTAAAAAAGGAGGTAGCGAAACACGGCATAACACCCCAAAAACAATAACAAAAATACTTTTTGGCCGTGAAAACCTAAAAACATACCAGATAATCAATTTCATTGGCTTTTTGTGACATGGTTGTCAATGGGTCTTATGTGCGTTGTCACGTTCGATTTTATTTCAAAGCGGCTTCACACTTCTGGAGATAACCTGTTCAGTGCTATAAAAGTTGTCGGTTTGAGATTAACATTTTGAGTATATTATACAATTCATTTTAGAACTCACACAGATTTGTGGTGCCAATGTGATCAAATCTTCTCTCTAAGATAAAAAAAAATATTAAATATTGATCGTTGAACAAAGGTGATGTTTGATCTTCATGGTAAGTTGCTACTCGGTCTGTGGGTAATTTCAGCCTTCGAGTTTTTACAAGACTCCCAATCAAACCATTCTGTAATATCGCCGGACTGCTTGCTACGCTCTGTCAGATTCGATTTAAAATCACCTTGGTAAACCGACTCTGACCATTTGTACTCTTTACTCCTTTTCTTGTTTTCAGGATCTCGTTTCTTGCTCTGTATCCATTTCTTTCAGAACTACTTACTGACGTCGCTCCTCTTTTACTGACGATTTTTATTAGTAACATTTATTTTAAAATATATTTTTTTATGTGAAAATCTGATCAATAAGTTCTTAAAAGTGCATAAGATTATCAGTTTTGAGAAATGTAATTTGCGAAACTGCAATTTAAGGGCTTCTTTAGAAATCAATTCAGAGTATAAATTTAATTATATCTAAAGAGCATTCATCCTTTCTTGAGATCTCGATATATTTATTGGATATGTGGAGTATAACCAAATATTGGCCTTTGCTTCCAAGTAAACGCCCACACTTATTATCGTGCTTTTATTTAATATAGGAATAAACATTTATTTAATAAAGGAAAAACACGTATTTGAGTGTCAATTTATGTATTATACAGCTGTAAAGCCATTCTTGTGATGTCCATCAAACTTAATCAATTATTAATAATCCCAGACTGACCCATCATAGACCATAACCATGCCTTTAGTAAAATGATAGATCCATGTCAATATACTAAAGTAATACGTGCAGACCGTTATTAAAATAATGTCTATATTTCTTTAATACTTTACCCTTTTAATTTCACCACCTAACCCCCACGTTCGTCGACATGCTCTACCACGTCAACGATTACGTTAAATCAATTTATCACACGCCTTAGCAGTCACGTTACTGCCTACGCGATTGTTAAAGTAAAAACTCAATAAATAAAGTGAGCTCTGGCGTAATGATATTCTGCACAGCTTTCTGTATCTGAAATTTTTAGAGCAACCTTTTTCAGCTCTTAACCTTTCGAATGCCATCCTTCCGCGACCTAATTAGTACTCCTTACTCCTTAGTGTGCCAGGAAAATTTCAATAAAATTTAAAATTTAAATTTCAATCGCCCGCCGTGCACTGGCTGACACCATTTTCTTAATAACGTTCTTGTTTTTGCAAAATTATATTTTTGTAAATTGTACCTTGTCTTACCAAACATCTTTTAAAAATATATTTATACGTCAAATCTATTTATATTCGGAGAAGTGTTTCTCCCTCTCTAATGTTATATAAAAAAAATATATTTACGAAAATATTCTTGAGTTTATTCTGAATATGTTCCATAAAACGAAATAAGTAATCAAAAAATAAATTACACGAGGGTTTCTCGTAAATAAATACGGTACTGGCTTTTAGACTCGGAAATATTTTTTACTTTCACAAACAAAAAAATTAGAATATATTATTAATATATTTGCACACGACAAAACAAAAATCTAGAATCATATTGTACTGTTTTATTTCCTTACCAGGCGAATAAAAGATATTTAATAAAATACAATATAACCGGAACAAGCGCGGTGGACTATTTTTTTTTTTACATTAACTCCACACAGGAGGCCCTGAGGAAAATAATTTCCCTCAGGGCCTGTGTCATCTGGGATGCTGTGTGGAGGGTCTTTTTGAGGAGAGGAAGGAATGAACATTGGTCTTGAAGAGACCCATGTTGTAGGAGGGAGGAAACACAGATGCCGACAAATCGTTCCATAGCCGAGCTGTTGAACTCAAGAACGAGTCGAAAAAACGACCCGTTCTCATATGACAAATGTCAACCGTGTACATATGTTGGACGCGCGTTTGGCGTGTCTCCCGACTATGCACCGGTGCCGAAGGGATCAATGACGCTAGTTCCTCAGAGCATCATCCATTGAAATACCGGTAGAACATAGATAGCACTCCCACCCGACGCCTGTGCTCTAAATATTGCAATCCGTTCGTTAAGATAGGAGAATCTATCAAACCGACCACCCGTTTCTGCACAGAGTCGAGGGTATTTTTCAAGTATTTTGGAGCTCCAGACCAGAGTTGGCTGCCAAATTCAACCGTGGGGCGCACTTGCGATTTGTACAGGGTTAGCAGTTGTGTACTATTAGAGTATCTGCGGGCCCTGTACAGTACGCCCAGTTTTTGAGAAGCTAACTTTCTGGCTTCGATGGAGCCCCCATACCTGAGCTGGTCACTTATAGTTACACCAAGCATATCAATGGAGGATCTGTTCGGAAGATCGCTTCCGTTGAAGGAGACTAGATCATTTCGATCCCTTTTAGACGTAATCAGACATGATTGGGACTTTGAAATATTGAATTCGACGAGGTTATTCTTACCCCAAGAGAAAACACTCTCGAGGTAACCATCCATTCTTTGCTTCAAAGCCCTCCGAGCCGTTGGAGTTTGTGTGCCCTTTGGAGGCTTGTCAAACGAAAAGCTGTCATGGACTGTACTGTCATCTGCGTAACAATGAATTGGTGCACATGACAAAAGGTCGTTGATGTGCAACAAAAACAAAGTCGGGGACAGAACCGATCCCTGTGGGACGCCAGCATTTATTGGATGCGAGGAAGAGGTGAAACCATCAGCAACCGTCTGAATTGACCTCTCCCTCAAAAAGTCGGCAATCCACGTACACAAGGATACGGGAAGTCCGTAAGATGGCAGTTTGTTGACAAGTCCTCGATGCCAAACCCGGTCAAAGGCCTTGGAAATGTCCAGTGCAACCGTTTGGGTCTCACCGAAATGTTCCAGGCACCGCCCCCGAACATGCATCACATATGCGAGAAGATCGCCGCACGAGCGGTTCCGCCGGAATCCGTATTGACGGTCGTTAATGATTTTGTTCTTCTCGAGATATGTGAGCAGTTTGTCGTTGATCACACGTTCCATCACCTTGGGCAAAACTGATGTGATCGCTATGGGGCGGTAGTTGGCCGGGCTGGAGCGATCACCTTTCTTTGGAATAGGATGGATGACCGCTTTTTTCCAACCAGAGGGCACAATACCAAACTACAGGGACATTTTAAAGAACTTCGTCAACATTGGAATAATTTCTGCAGCGCACCTCTGCAATACCAGGGCAGGTATTCCGTCAGGCCCACTAGCTTTATTAATATCGAGCCCTCGTAAGACTTGGAGTACATCCCGATGCCGGATCCTCAGCTTTTTCATGTGAAAACCGCAGTGAGGAACCGACGTCGGGACAGCACCTTGATCGTCGAGGGTTGAGTTATCCGCAAACATTTTTCCTAATAGGTTAGCCTTTTCGGTGGCGGTGTTCGCTAGTGAGCCGTCAGGTCTGGTAAGAGGTGGTAGACTGGATTTGCAGAAATTCCGACCTATCGAGCCCGCGAGCGACCAGAATGCTCTGCTACCATGCGGGCATGCAGCCAGCTTTTTGCTGATCTGCAGGTCGTGCTCGAATTTTGACCTATTAATGACTCTCTTGGTTTCCTTTGCCATTTTATTGTATGCTGTTCTTATTCTATCTATATCTATTACACGTTGAATTCTTCGATACACTACGGGAATAAACGTCAGTTGAGTTAAAGGTAACTTAGGGTTAAAGTTCCATTGTAAGCATTCAAAAAGAGAAAGAAGTTGGTTTGAAAGTAAATACGAATGTTAGAGGGAGCGCGCTAACGTAAAAGAGACGATTATAGTTTAAACGCCCTTTGCGAAAATATTTATTTTATTAAAAGACAAATAACTTTGTATACATCACTTTATTTTATACACACTCTACACGTTTCATGAACATTGTTCGTGAAATGTGTAGCGTGTTAATTTTTTTTGTGTGTTTAATTCGTAGAACTCCATTTATTTTTTTTATAATTAATTAAAATTAAATTTGATAGTTTTATTATCAAGTTCTGCAAGTATTTTAGTATGTATTTTTGTTACAGCAGCGGTTTACAAGACCATTTTCAAACTGTGGTTAAATCCACTGTTAGGCGACTTATTTATAAAATTTTAAATGTCAATTTTCGAAGGTGTCTGTATTGATTTATTACCGTTTAAACCAATTTGCGGATACACTAATTGAGAGAGTATCATGTGGGGCTCGGAATCTGTTTCCCCAACTAAGTGTTAAGGTTTTCTTAATTGTTAAAACAGTGCACCGTGTGAATAAAATAAAGTGATGTATATAAAGTTATAATTGTCTTTTAATAAAATAAATAATGCCATCACAAAGTGAAAACCTTTCAGAAGAAGTTTTCTTCAAAAAAAATATATTTAATAAAACACGACGTATTAAAATTAGGGCACAAATCTCTAAAGTTCCATTTAAAGAAACACTGATTTTTTCATACTTATATCATGTTAAATAACAACACAAAAAATGTTTATAAAAATTTTCGGAACTTACTGCAACGATTTTAGGCTTCCTAATACAAATTTATCGGGAACACAAAACTAAATTTACCATAAAGGTTTTAAAATGTTCAGTGAACTCCCGGTGAATGAAGGAAGCTAAAAGTCTTGCAGCTTTTCGTGGATTATGTCTCAAAGTTGTGAAGTCCAAATTTTTAGTAAGTAATTAGTAAATAATGTTGTAGTAGTTTTAGAAAATAATATATAAGATGAAAGGGAATTTCACATAATCACCATTTCGGTTCGGCAAAAGTATAGATATTATCTTCTAAATTAACATGTTTTTATTTAACAGCTTAGAAAATAGTGTTCAAGTGAAGTAAGTTAAATCGATAGAAATTCGAAATGCGAGGGTTTAATAATTAAAGTAATTTCCTCCAGGAGCTATGAAGCCTTGAAATACTTAAATACTTGTATCAAAAAAGACAGGGCATCAGATTTTTCAATCCACCTCTAGAGTACCTTGTATAGTTGTATTGAATAAAAACGTTAAAAAAATTGAATTGCTGCAGTAGTTATTCCGAGTTACCCAATTAATATCATAATTAAAATCACATTCGATTCTCCACGTTTGTGATTAGTAGGTGCTCGCTGCAGGTTGTGGTAATTATCGGACGTGCTCGGTGAATTCCGGAAACCTTATTCGTTTTAAATCCAATTAAAATAAAGTCACCGCAAGGAGAGGCGGCGCATTGGAACATTTCCCAGTACCTCACTATCTACGGATATACTGGGTCACACACATTGCGATGCAAGTCTCGTACTCAACACTTTTTATTCCTCCCAGACCTGCTCTCCTGATCCAACCCTCCGACGTTCCCCCGTCAAAAGCGCCTATCAAAAGCAACTGTGATATTTTTAACACACTAAATATATTTTCCTTTTTATGTAGCTTCCACTCAATTATTGAAACAACTTGATTTCTCTAGATCCGGGCTTATTATAAATGCGCTACCGTATCCTGGCACGCTAGATTCTTCCATAATAAACTGGATCCCTAAGGAAGCGAGGAGTAAATGGTAGTACACAAAAAGGACAGATTAAACAGTTAATGGCTGAGAGTTGTCTTGTTACTCCTGCAGACGTTTTGACATTTTTATGTATTCTTCGATTTTCTGAAGTCGTGATAAACGGAAATGTTTCTAGGAAATCTGGATGCTTCTAGCTACTGTGTTACTTGAAGTGTTTACATTCAATATAACATGGTAATAAATTGTGCTCCTGTTTGATTTATGTTTATATTATTGTAAATAATATAACAAGCAGTAATTTGATTTATTGACTTGATATAAAAAAAAATCTGATGCTTTGGAGCGATATCATTTTTCCTTTGGCCTGAACTATATCTTAATGAGCCAATGTTTCAAACAGCTTTGCAGTGTTAATTAATCATCAGGAAACGTTGGCTAAGACGGTGGGGAGAGTTCGATTTAACAGCGTTGCCCGGGTTTTATTCTGCTTAAATCCTCGGCTCTGTGCAGAAACGGGCGGTCCGTTTGATATATTCTCATAACTTAATAAACGGATTGCAATCATTAGAGCACAGGAGTCGGGTGGGAATGCTATTTATTTTACGAATGCTGGTATTTAAATGGAAGATGCTCCGAGGAACTATTGTCAATGATCCCTTCGGCACCGGTGCTTAGTCGGGAAATACGCCAAACGCGTGCCTAACATATGTACACGGTTGAAATTTGTCACATGAGAACGGGTCGCTTCTTCGACTCGTTCTTGTGTTCAACAGCTCGGCTGTGGAACGATTTGCCGGCCTTTGTGTTTCCTCCTTCCTACAACATGGGTCTTTTCAAGACCAATGTTCATTCCTTCCTCTACTCTAAAAGACCCTCCCCTCCACACAGCATCATGACATAAGCCCCGAGGGAAATTATTTTCCTCAGGGCATCCTGTGTGGAGTTAATATAAAAAAATAAAATAAAAGAATGGTGGAAAAATCGGAAGGGGGTGGATTTTGATGGTGAACAGTGACCTTCCTCTTGTTTTGAAAGTCAAGTGTGCAAAATTTCATCAACAGTTGCGGATTCATCTGTTGACGAATTTCGAAGAGAACAATTCTCATTTTCCGAGCAGTAAAAATTCTAGATGCAGATCAAATTCTAGTGCTGCAAAAATCGCAATAAAACCATTTGCCTGTTCTAAATGCTAAACATAAAACCTGGGTACTCGCAAACAGATTAGCTATTAAGTTACCATAAAACAAACAGATTAGCTATAAATTTAAACACAAAACTGTGTTCAGAATGAAAAAAATAAATTCCTGTTTCGGATTCAGTAAAGTTCTAGAATACAGAAAAACTTGGCAGGAAAACCACTTGCCGGATCTGCGTGTGACAATAATTTAAGCTTGTGAACTCTTATGCAGAATCATTCTTAAGTTTAGCTGAGTTGGTAACACTGATGACGATCGAGTCAATGTTCGTTCGGCGGCTTCTTCTCATAAGAGAGTTGGAGGTGAAATAGAGTTGTTGTCTGAAGAGCCGCGTGCGCCTTTCTGTACATCTTTCATATATCTTTTTGTTTTTGGTAATTAGAATTTGTTTGGATTTTTTTCTTAGATTATCAGGAATAATCACCCCCAACGTTTCGCGGTATGAGCATGGAACATGCTGCATGATAACCCGACAGTTGATCCGCCGATAATAGACCCCCCGAATATTTACTATAAAATTATAATCTTTTGTGCATTATTTATCGTTTTCAAACGTTAAATCGATTTAAAAAATATCATTAATAATAAGTTGCTATAAATGTCAAACGAATTTATATACAGTGTCGATTGTTTTGTACTTGTGCTGATATACACGGTATATAAACAAGTAGATTTTTCCAATGCATTTGAATGAAAATATGTTTTATACTTTGTTATTCGGCGGTACATTCACTCTGCACATCCCTTCGGGGTCACTTAGTTATATTTGTAATTAGATTTACCATATTTTCTCTAAACCGACTGCTTATTGTATACATATAAATATGCCGGGGGGCCAATTGTCGGCGGATTAACTTTTGTGGAACCATGCTGTATATATTATGATACGCTTGACGGTGAAAAGATTAGCACATTATGGACGATTTATATATCAATGACTTTACAAGTCTCTCTGAATTCTTAGTAAGAATTTTCTTCATCAAACCTTCGAATAACTTCTTCTGCGTCGAATGACGCAGACACAATTGAGATGTAGGTTAGTCTTAATATATCTTATACCTGTGGTCGATACCCCATCCCATAGAAATCCATTCAACAGCATCCATCAGACGGTTTCCTATAAGCAATAAGACCACTCCTCCTCTCCGACATGCAATCCTCGGAGCCATAAAGCTCCCAGCCACAAGAATGAAAATGCTCGATGAAATTATTCAGTGACTGAAGAACCCTGGACTGAAGGAGAAGCAATCAATATTCAATTAAGCCGTCAAGTATTTTGGTTGTGGTTTCATTAAAATTTTATCTTCGCCTTGTATTTTTTAACAACCCAAGAAAATGTTGTTTGTTTTAATTATTATCAATAGAACGACGGGAAGGCGATAGTCGATTGAATTAAATACCAATAATGAAATAATTAGAATTCTGATGGCTTACAGAGGCTTCGATAAAGAGTAAATGGAAAGAAACGTTAACCCAATTTATTTCTTGTGAAGATAAAAATAAAAACACGCTAAACATTATTTTTGAATTTTTAATATTTTAAATTTCCAATAAAAAAATTGTGTCTTCCGTTTTTTTTTATTTAGTGATAACAAAATTCTAATAATATTATTTTTGCTGTAGAAATTCGTCTATCGTCCCAGTATAAAATTAAAAACTTAAGTTATTTGTGTTACCAATACTAACTAAACAATTCTTTTACTCCTCCAAGGAAAATGTTTATTTTTATGTTTAACTAAATTAGCGTAAATGATAACATCCAAATATATTACTTTGAAAAAAAAATGACGTCCTCCGTGATCTAGGGGTAAAGCTCTCGACTAGCAATAAAAAACTGAAGGTCTCGGGGTCTAATCCCGGCGTGCGCAAATAAATTTTATGTGATTAATTTGTGTTATTTCACGATTAATTAATTTAAAATAATATCTAGTTTATTTATATGTAATGATTACTTATACATAATTATTTAACCGTTAATAATGTTTTTGCATTAAACTACACAGTTTTATAGTATTTATACCTCTCTTCCATCCTCAAACAAATGCTTCTAATATTTCAGAAGAGAAATTCAACTATGTAAAATAACTGTATTGTAAAACCTAGTTGAAAAGCTAGCTACATTAATAAATCTATGAAATAATATTATTATATTATTGTTTTATGTTGTTTCTGGTACTTTTCGCGAAACATGGACATTTACCAATGTCATTTAAACAAATTTTCATTAGTCGATACTCAAACAGACCATAAAGATTCCAAAAAGGTAATAAATAAATATCAAAATTGCTCGGTAATTAAATAAACGGTAATCCATTCATTAACGGAAAACACTTCTGACAGCTATTTAAACCAATGTTCAGTAATGAATTGCCTCAATAATTATATTATTTAAATGCCTAATTAAAAGTAACGCAGTGGAAATGCCAATTTAAAATTAACTGTTAAAATGGTCAACTATTATCCAATCCATTTTAGCGTGACTTGCCTAGGTACGTGTCGCTTGTCAAAACAAAAATTACTGTACAATTCCGGGACCAAATTGAGTCTCTTTTACATTAACAATTTTTTAATCGTCACTCACAAATAATTTACCGACGTCACTCCCAACACTGACTACGTGAAACCCAAATTTATTACAGAAAAGTATATTATTTATCATTTTATTATTTTAAGCCAATGTTGCCACTAAATAAACGGGAGGATCTCCAGCGTTTTTTTTTGACATTTTAAATTGTTATGAATGGTATTGCCCCGCATGATGTTAGGTCACAATATGACATGTTCTAATTGCCTACAGAAAGATTTATGTAAGTTCAGTCTATCCCCTCAGAAGTGCTGAGTTTAGCCGGCTGTCACGATGTGAACATTGATTCATAGATCACGATGATTGATGTTCGTACTGTTTAGAGTTAATTGCTTGATGTGGTCGTACGTGGAATTTGTTCTATGAAACCACTGATTCCCAAAGGGGGCGATTGTGGAGCATGATGTCTTCCTGAGGCGCCCCCGACTGCCTCTGCCATAATTTTTTTTAGCGCGTACTTACCTACTGCGCAAAAGTTCCTTCCAACTACTCCCATCCGCCTGGAGCCAGTGGGACTATGGCATCCTCAGTTGGGGTATGTTGTAAGGGGTGACCCGTCAGTTGACACCCCATGTTGAAATTATATTTTTTGTGCATTATTTACTAATTTCAAACTTCAAAAATACCTTTAATTAATAAGTTGGTATGGTATCAAACGAATTTATTTAAAGTGTCGAATTTTGCACTTTTCCGCTTATATATACAGTTCTTGATGCATTTCAATTAAAATATGTTTTACGCTTTTGTTGTTCGGCGGTACATCCTCACTGTTAGTTATGTTTTGTGTAAGTACTTATTTTCATTTTGGAAAGCGGGAATGGGCACCGCCGCCCCGGGAAACGTTTATTGGATAACTTACACCTCTTCCATAGGTCACCCCAAGTGGTTCGCTACGTTTGGGTTAGCAGGGGCAGTTTATCTAGGTTTTGGCGGCGGATGACCCCCTCATATCTTTTTCTCTCCTGGAACTTCTTCTCTTTCCATTCCTTAAAAATACCCTCAACACAGTATCCTTAAATATGACATAGGCTCTGAGCGTAATTATTTTCCTAAGGGGCCTCCTGTGTGGAGCTAATGAAAAAAAAATGTATGCCGTATTTTCCCTAAACCGACTGCATATTGTTTATTAGTATGCCGCGGGGAGCAACTGTCGGGGAATCAATTGTCATGGAACCTAATACACTTATGCACGTACGAATTTCAAGGGGCAAAGTTTACTTCCATATCAAAGGATGGTACCTAGCCGTTGTATTATGTGTACTCCTAATATGATTAGAGCTTAGAACTCCTTCGTTGGTCAATATTTATACCTATACCTTATACCATTTATACCTATACCTTGAATACAATATTTTGTAAAATCTTAATATATATATATTTCTTCTGTCCGTGTATATGTCACTGAACTCCTCCTAAACGGCTGGACCGATTTTGATGAAATTTTTTTGGTCCCCTGGAAAATGATGCTTTCTGAAAATTTGGTTCTTTTAATTAATTTTTTATTTCTAAGGAGTTTTTGATTTTGGATTGTTTTACATTGGATCCGGCAGACTGCGCTACCATCGCAGTATCGAATATTCAATATTATTCTATTTTAATTTTAGTTTGTCCCGACAGTTGTGTACATTGGAGGTTAAACACCACTTACCCGCCTTGGTATAAGTAACTGATGGTTACTCCTTCAAGGCTCTCGCAAGGACTCTAATTTTTTTCGAAAGAATGAAGCTACATTTAGTTTTGAACGAATCTAGACCTCCAATGTCCCTGCATACAGTGTTAGTAAGCAGTATGCAAGTGCTTACATAACAGAACGTTGTCCTGTACACAGTTGTGTACAGAACAACGTCTGTCGGGTCCGCTATAAATAAATAAAATAAATTGTGGAACATTCCAGAACACTCTCGAATGTTGTCCTGAGTAACCCAGCTAGGATGTATGTAACTCATATTCTTTATAATATTACAATAAAAAATAAATAAATAACAAACTAAAATATTTCTATTTTTGAAACTGATAATTCATGGTGGAATTCCATTATAATATATTATAATAAAAACAAATATAAAACTTTTTTCCACTTTAAGTTTAATGACCGTAACCGGTTTCAGCTCGCTAGAGCCATCTTCAGACTGGTACAAAATATTCTTAATCTACGGTTTATATACATAACATTTGAGGGAGGGGAAGCGGGGTGGTCTTAAGGGTTTTAATCAATTATACTAATTACATTTGTTACTAAGTAGTTTGAGACTGTTGAATTTCTAAATATTTTGGTTATTCCAGTGGGCTAATTACCTTGGGTTTGTAGCTCACTTCAATATTGTTTAGGAAAAACCTTACAAGTGGTATGAACAAGTGGAGGTATTCCCCTCCCTCAAATGTTATGTATATAAACCGTAGATTAAGAATATTTTGTACCAGTCTGAAGATGGCTCTAGCGAGCTGAAACCGGTTACGGTCATTAAACTTAAAGTGGAAAAAAGTTTTATATTTGTTTTTATTATAATAAACTAAAATATTTTGTGGAATCTTTGAAGTCTTTGTTATGGTTGTGAATATTATCTCTTGGCTTGAATTGTGAATGACAACATGAAACATAATTTATCTGAGAGTTATAAATCGCTGTTTATGGCTCTATTTTAGGTCTTTCATTTTGCCTTTAGTGACGCGCGTGGCAGCCTCGCCTCGCACAAGAATGAAATCATTGACGTAATCCGAACAAACACGTGTTGTGAATGAAAACGGGAAGAAAAATTGCCTTTAATATTCCAAGCATTGTAATAAAACCTCAAACGCTCTCGCAAGAAGAAACATGGCCGCGGCGAGTGATAAAAACGAACATTATCTTACGTGAAATGAAACCTGAACAAGAAAATTGCTTTATGTGTATGATTTTGCCATAAATATTATTATTTGAAATTAATTGTCATTTGTATTATAAAACGAATTAGCAGAAGGTGTTGGGGAAAGGAAGGAGAAGCGGTAGAGGAAGTTTAGGATAAGTAAGTTAAGTACCTACCTGGCTATTCGGAGCGCATATTATGACTCTAATATTGCATTACAAAGTGCTATAAAGGTGGCTTATTTATACAGGGTGTTAAGGAACGCACTTGACTTACCGTAAAAAGTGATTCCTGACAATATTTAGAGTAAAAAAGGAACAGAAATTTTGGTCTCCGGTGACATTTTTTATGGTTTTTGACGTGAAACTTCTTTAGCCCCGTTGTGAATTGGAAATGACGCATTACAGCACCCATGAAGCGTCAAACTGCGCTCATTGGCCGCTTTGATTATAATATCACTTTTCAAGGCTCCTATTGGTTGAGATTGTTTTCGTGAAGTTTTGCTTCTAACGCGTATGAACTGCGCTCGATTTTTTTTAAACTAAAATCATTAAAAAATTGTAGGTATTGGCTAGTTAGGGGCGGGGTGAGTGATCGATTGGTTAGTCGGCTGAGTGACCAGTGACGACGTGTGGAATTTTTTTTGTTTGATTTTTGAAGAAAAAAATTTGAAAAAAAAGGCATCTAAAAAGTCACCTCACACTTAAACTTCGTTTACATCTTTAGCTCCAAACAATACCAGGAATCACAGAAAAAGTAGGTCAAGTACTCGTACGTTACTTAACCTTTTTGGCTTAACTTAATTTAATTTTATGTATGTATCTATATTTAATGTAAAAGCTGTTTGTCTCTTACAAATAAATAAATAAACATCCTGTATATAGTTTGGTGGTATTTTATTCCTCCCAATACATATACTTTTGCAAATTAAAATAATAATGAAGGTTAAGATTAGTTGTAAGTGAAATATAAAATAAAATGAAAAATATACACGGTGTCCGGAAACTAATGGTGCAAGCAGGAAACTGGTGAATCTACATAGAGAAACCAAAAAAAAATTTACCATTTCAATTTTTATTTTTTAAAAACTTTTTTTCCCTTCTTTTGGAAACTTAACTTGGTTAAGATCCTAATGAAGCTGGGCCTAGGCATAAAGGCATTTAAAAGATAAGAAACAGTTGATCCTGGAACGACCGAATATTTTTTAATTGATCAAAAAAATTTCAACTTCGTACTCGAAAATGAAAGCTTAAAGTATTTTTTTTTTAAATACAAATCTACAGTTTTATTCCGGATTAATGAAATTTGGCACACTTGTTTTTCAAATTACGAGAGAAATTACTGATTTCGAAAAACTCTGCGTACAGGCCGGGCAATGTCGGAACTTCAGAAAATGTACAAACAATTTTTAATGCTTCTATTTTTGATACCAACAATTTAGTTGGAATTCCATAATAATAATATAATAAAATCTAATAAAAGTATCCCTTTAAAATATTCCCCGAATTTTTCCCCGAATATCATGAACGTAATAACATTTTAATAGTCCTTTGACATAGCAACAATACTATGGGATGTTAATAATTCATATTACTTGTAAGTAAGACCCCAGACAACATTAAAGTAAATCTATAAACCCGAGATAATTATGTTTACTCTAAGAGCCAAATAATTAAAAATCCAATCGTCAAAGACGATGTGGCAACAAAAATGGAAAAACCATATAAATTGAATAAAATCCTTGTAGACTACCCCCCTCCCTCTCCCCCATGTTATGTATATAAACTATAGATTATTAGTACCAGTCTGAAGATGGCTTTAATAGGCTGAAACCGGTTACGATCAAAAATAAATTAAGTGGAAATAAGTTAAATGTATTTTTTATTAAATAAATAATTGTTTTATATAGAGCCATCATCATCTTTTTCCTATTATCCTATTCGGGTCGGGGACCCACTGTATCGACAAGGCGCCTCCATTCGTCCCTTTCTTGCGCTGATTGTTCGGCCTCGGCCTCCGTCCATAGCAGTCCCATCCTCTCCTCCACAGTTTTTGAAGTTGTCTCGCCCCACTGTGTCTAGGGCGGCCCACTGGATGTCCACCCTCTGGAATCGCACTCGGTATTTTCCTAGGAATTCGGTCATCAGACATTCTTATATAGAGCCTAATAAGAGAAAATTAAACACGGACGAAGTATGGCAAAAATAAATTGTCTTTTTATTTAATAATATGTAAATGGCATTGTGCCTGCAGTACGCCTTGCATCTTTTTGTGATCCAAAGTCATGAAAGAAACATCTCGTCGCATTACACACTGATTGCATCCTTCTTTACGACCGCATTCTAAGTAATCATTAACCCTTCCCCATTGTAGGTTATTCAGATAGCCTCTGAACGATCTATAGTCGTCTGTTCGATACAAGTCATAAATATCCGGCTTACTAACTGTCGACAAACTGTTCCACATTGTACCGACAAATCCCGGATTAAGTGCAGTCTTGCCGGGGCCTAAGCTATTTCTGAATGAGGGTCTCTTATAAATACAGCACTCCTAATCTATGTAAATCCTTTTTTAAGAGTTGTCACGGTTCTAATTCTCCTGGTTGTACAAGTCTACAGGGTGCTGGATTTAACCCAGTTAGAGACATCAACAAAAAAAACACGTAAATTAACATTTCATTTGGAATGATTTTAAAGGTCTCCAAGATTACTCTTTGTGGTGATGATGAAGAATGAATAATATGTTATTTTAGATGGAACAAGGAATGATTTATCTGTATTATGTAGTAGGGTTTTTGGATTCTAAATTTTGTATGCATTATAAATAGAGTGGCGCTAGAAAAACATTTATATTGACATTTTTCTTTCTGACATAAACGTCTTCTGTGAAATATTACAGTTGTCGCAAAGCTAGCTTTTCATATATCAGCAATCTAGAAATGTGTCTTGGTTTATTTTTTATAACTAAACTGATCTTTTTATAGCTAAACAGATCTTCTGTAGTTATGGTATTTAGGTAGGTTTAACGTATTTAGCTCTCCACCCAGAGGTAGCGGGATCGAAAATCGAAATTGTTTTTTTTTTTTTAATTTTACATTTAACATCAATATAGAAAGCAATCGTTTCTCATTTTCCTCAAATGCAAAATTTCTTTTTTAGTTTATTGAAAATCACTGGTGCACAATACTCTGGCGTTCGGCTTCCATACTTATTAGATATTAGTGGGATTTTCAGACCTTTTCTTGAAATGGCTAAATTTATTTAGTGACCGCGACTGAATAGCCGGGGATGTTGCAATCTTCTTCTCCTGCTACTTCTCTTTAAAGTCTTCCTTTGGCCTCACAATCCTAATTAGGATTCCATATTTTTTTTATTTATTGTTTTACATTTGGTTAACATTTTATAGTATAATTTATATAATGTTGGCCTCACAGGTCTGTTACCCGTGCTGAGGCCTCTTTTTATATTACAAAATTTTAAAAAGATGACGTACACACTTCGATAAAATATATAAAGTTGATGTTGAAAAAAATTAAATAATATTAAAATGAAATTAATAAAATTAAAATCGGCATATATTACGAATTGTGTGTTTGTGAAAGATATGTGTTTGTTATGGTTTCACCTGATACGTGTATATGTTTCATTCTTTAATGTTATAAAATTTTGGTAATATTGTTTTTTTTTACCCGTAATCCATTTTTTTTAATTTGTATCTGAATTTATTTTTTTTCCTCAATTTTTGTTTCAAGTTTAGTTTCAAGAAAGACTGTTGAATACTTGATGGTATTGTTTTTGTCCAAGGCTTGTGTTTACCATCGTAATTATACTAACTTCGAGATTGGCAATTGAAACTTTTGAACCGAATTACATAAAAACATACTAATTATTTTAATTTCCTTTTTTTCAGGCGTGGCAACATGCGTTGAAGTGCACTTCGAGAACAAGGACGGAGGCTTCTTCTTGAAGCACTCAGGCCGCGGTGCTGGGGGGCCGGGGAGCGGTTCCGGAGGGGTGGGCGCCGCTCCACTCTCCGTGGACCGCTTCACCGTCTTTCAAACAGCCCGAGCCGTGTCTGTCCGGGCTTCATACGGGCCCTTCTCCACCAAGCAGACCGTCCCGGCCAGATCCCTGGTCCCAGACCCGCTGGCTCCATTCCCAGGGTCAAAAAACTCATCCCTGGATCAAGCGCCTCTTAGACTCGACATGTCAGCTCATGTCGTTGCCAGAGAGATACCAAGAGATGCTCCCGTGATAAGGGTACTCTTCCATGCTGGCGGAGAAGCTGGTGGCCGAGTTTGCGGTGTTGTTCACGCTACTATGGGCAACAGACCAGCTCTCGCGGGAGCTTGTAGCCCGGAGGGAGGGGAAGGTGCTTGCTTGGCTCAGTTGGAAGTGCCAGCCAGCTGGTGGGGTGCCCAGATATCTCCGTCCACCTCGAAAGATGGAAAGCCCTTGCCTCCCCTGAAGCAGCCTCCGAGGATGATTCAACTGGCGTACTCTGTATTGGAGCCTCGAACGGCGGACCCTGAAGGTGGTGGATGCTTGCCTAGAGTACAGGTGAGGCATCGTCATTAGTTTGCCTTTTCTTTTGAAATTTAATCATTATTTAAATTAGTTTCGAGCCAACGCATTTTTTGGTATTTAATGCAACTAATTAGTGATGACACTAGTGTCGCGAAATCGCATCTGCTGAGCGCAAGCATTCTATTATGTATCAAAAAAAAACTTTGATGATGAAGGTGCCGTGGTTGCTGCGCTACTGAAGATTTCACAACACCAAATTTTGTGCGATTCCCAACTGTTTGGTGTCGTGAAATTATTTGCAGCAATGAAGATAGTTTTGTGATGTAAAATCGGCTAAACCATTACACTGACAAAACGTCTTTTTAAAAATTTAATCCAATTACCGTAAAAAATTACCGCCTTTTCTGAATATGAAAAATGATTTTGTTTGTTTCTTGAGAAAGCTCCCGGTTTGTATTTAGTTCACTTGACATCACGCCTATTTTTGAACTGGGTTGAAAGTCATTCATTTTCAAACGCGCCGCTATTAAAATAATTTATTGTTTAAGTGATCAGACCAGTCAGGGATGTGTAATACCGAGCTGTCTCACGAGCTTCTCTTTTTGTTCAGTTTTGTAAAGTCGAGCGGAACCGACGTGAGTTGAAGGAAGTTCATGAATACTGATGCGGTAGTTACACGTTCCAGTCATTTAGTCGTCATACGTCATCTCGGTGATCATACTAAATACATCCTCTGCATTTCTCACCACCAATTAGTCGGACATCCTGTTTTCTCCGCAGATCCAGCCAGCCACCCGTCTAGGCTCCGTGCAGCTGGTTCCCGCGAGGGCACCTCACCGAGATCTCCGGGCAGATGACTTCATCACGCTGATGGCGCCCAGAGCTCCGCTCTACCCGCTGGCGAGGTTCCACCTGCCGGTGTTTGTGAGGCACGCAGACGCCCCGATCACGTATTTTGTCATGAGGTAAGTGTTGGTGCAATAATTATAATATTAATAATGTCCAATGAGAGCTCCGTTGTCACCTAATTTTCTGTTATGTTCGTCATTTATGAGGATAATTAAGAGGTTACAACAGTTCTAACACCAATATGCCTTCAGTGTTCAGTGAACCTATATAAAGCCTATTGTGTTTCTTTAAAAATATATGTAATGTGGTAAATAAAAATAATATGAAAAAAAAATCTGATTACGATTGAAACTATTAACGAAACCCTCTACCGGACCGCGTATCTATCACACAAGATCGAATTAAAATGACAACATTCAAATATCAAATTCAGACATCAAAATAAAAAGCATTCCAAGTTATAAACCATATTTTAGTAAGTAAACTACATATATTTTGCGGCAAACTTGACTACGTCTTTCCCCCAGATGTACAACTAATAGAAAAGTGTAACGAGTACAAAGTCAAGAAATAAAGTCTGAATTGAAAAAACTCTAAAAACAGAACTAAAAACGACATAACATACGCACCTAATTAAATTAAAACAAGTATATTTAGTCCGCTTTAGCACAGGACCCCCTGGTGAGGAAACTAAGAAAAACCGTCATAGTCGTTAATATTTTTTTTTAAATCACACGGTTGTGCCAACTGAGGAAAATTATTTACGACATGTCCACTCCGCTTCTCCTGTCAGATCGTCATCTTGCATAAATTGTTGTTTTTACGCTTGAATGAATTTCTGCAGCAGATAAATTTACTCCCACCGGATTAACGAAGAGAAGTGACGGTGACTTGAGACATGTGGGACCCAACAAGGCAGACATCCGACGTGCTTGATTGATAGAGCAATCAAAATAACTCCAGTAAAATGATAATTTGTGCAGCTCCCATTTAATGAAGATCTCTAGGGCGCGTTGGAATGAATTAATATACTTGGAGGATCATAAAAACGACATTATGTAATGCTTAAAACTACTTTGTATTTTTTTTTGTTACATTTATCCCAAACTGTCCAAAGAAGCGAAGCTAGCAGTTCATAATGGGGTGCTGGTACCCACCGTAATGTATGGCAGTGAATCACGGAACTGGCAGAGGAAGGATGAAAGTAGACTGAATGCTATAGAAATGAGATCCCTGAGGCGTATGTGTGGTAAAACCAACTATAATCATGTGAGAAAGGTGTGAGAAAATAATGCAAGGCTTATGTAAGTAATAAGTGAGATTAAGAAAGGGATGATATGGTTTGGGAATGTGGAGCAAATAAATGAAGAAAGGAGTGTAAAGAGAATATATAACGCAAAAGTGAATGGTAGAAGTCTGGGACGCCTAAGAAGACATGACACGATCAAGTAAATCAGAAACTTGAGTCGGACCATGTCAAGAAACAGAATAATAAAAGAGTTTGTATGAAACGATGTATGAATGTAAATGAGGCAAGAAGTGTAAGCCAAGATCGAGTTGTTTGGCGGTGCGTCCTCTTTGCCTACCCCTGCGGGGATTACTGCGTATCTAACTGTGTACTGTGTATTATTTAACTAAATTTCGATGATTATTTGGTGATTAGTGTGAAATCGTATCATTGTTTTAAAAACATTATTAAATTGTTAATTTAGTGCGTTTTTTTAAATAAATTTTGGATAATCACGTAAATATATATATCAACTGTATTAGTAGTAACAGACCCTACCTTCATTGATGCTAAATATGTCGACATCTGAATTGATTCTGTTCAACAGCAAGATTGCTCTCTCCACCGGCATGACTAATGGCAATTTTGTACTGCAGGCTGGGCTGTGAGATAGAACAGTCTGATACAGCCATCGGAAACATAGAAATGAATGATCTTCATGATAACTGAGTTTTTAAACCATCCAAAAATCACTCTCAAGAAATGTGTAGCAATGTGTACATCCCTTCTGACCCGTAGACGGTTCATTCCGAGCAGACCCAAAAGAAAGTCGGTAGGAAAGAGCCACGGGTTGCAGCCATAATATTTCCTCATGCAGAGAAATCTCAGACATTTCTTCTGATTTCTCTCCAATGTTAGGAAATACTTTACTCGGTGTGGACTCCAAATTACCATCCCACTTTCGAGTCTACTCCTTACTAACGAACGGAATAAAACGATGAGAACCCGGATATCTCTAAAATTCCTTGCAATTCGTAGAACAAAGCCTAGCATTCTCATTGAAGGATCTCGGTGTGAGCATGAAATGTCAGCCTACTATCAAACACGATTCGAAGATGCTTCATGGTAGAGATACAACTTTAAGGCGGTACACCACCCTAATAATTTTTGTTTGCTCAAAACTCACATTTTAATCATTTCCGGCGAATTCGTAACTATAATAACTTTTTTACTCCAAAAGATATAAGTTCTTTCATACACAGATGTAAGTTCTTTATATTTAAAATTAATAAAAACAATACCTTACCATTAATATATTTTACGTGCAACTATTTTAAAACTTTATAACCAGTTTTTCAACTATTAAGTTAGTGGTAAGCACCAGATTTTATTTTTTTGACGATGAATTAATAATTCCGGGAGGTATTCATTTAGAAACATCTTAAATATTTGTAACACGTTCTTCAGAATTAATTAAAATGAACGCGGCGGAAAGGTCGAATCTCCAAAGGTCAAAGCCCCCACTAGAGCGAATTCGACCGTACGTTCGTCTAATACGCCGTGCCGCGGGCGTAAATTTGTTTACACGCTTTCTTCACGTACGTCGTTAAGAATCCCACATTATTTGTCTTCTTCTTCTTTTCTTTGATAGGGCAAATTCGACAGTAGGTCCGTCCAATACACGGGTCACGAGTCGCAATTTGTATACATGGCTTCTTTACTTACGTCATTAAGATTCTGAATATATTTTAGGGTATATAGTCGTCTTAACCAAATTAATTTATTTTCGTACTGTCGGATTAAAACTTGCGATTAGACAATAATTATTCACATAAACGTACATTGATAGGTATATTGCTAGGCGAAGTAGCTTGTCAAGTTTTCTATGTCTATTTCGATAGAACTTAATTCATCTAAAAAGTCCATATTTTGTTCTTCCCAGTTCATCCCCATTAATTATTCTTCATTAGGTCATTGCACACGTAGCGAATAGCGAGTAGAACCTTCCCGCCTGTCTTTGTAATGCCGTCTGGACGTCTGTTGTATTTTGAATGTCTTCCCTGACTGAATAAATTAGCGGCGAAACAGGAAGTGGTGGTGGCGCCAAGTCATTAGCACAGAGCAGAAACTTCCTACAGGCGGGAATTCCTACTTTCCGCGAATACAGTAGGCGCCTGTTAGTGTGATCATTGATCACATTGGTTCAAACTGTATCTGAATATACTCTATCTTTGTGTTATCTTTTGCGTTAAATCAGCTTTACGAGATAATTAAGACACAAAGGCAAAATTCGTCGGACTTCGGAAGGCGTCCGTCGTGCGTTATCGGCTATCAAATTTCTGTGATTTTCTGATGGCTCTCGATGGCCTGTCGTGTGTTAAATGGATTAATTACCTACTTAAAAATACGAATTGCTATTCATTAGTTATTAAAACTACATATAAATCTAATAGCAATTCATAAGTGAATATCCGTTTGTCATATTATTTTGATGTTGTTGCGCGATGTCATTCGATTCGCAAATTTTTATCTCTTAAAGTGAATTAACGCTTACTAACGCGATACGGAATACCGCTTTTAAGTAAGTCAAAATGTGTCGTATACGGCCGATTTAACAATCGTTACGCTGTCGCTAAAGATACAGAATCACCCTTCTGAGTAGATTAAGCGGCGGCAGTATAACCGGTGAAGTAATTTTACAAGAGCGAATAGTTTTTAATTCCCTTAAATAATAGATTCTTGCAACGAGCTCGAAGAGAACGAAAGTCTTGCATATTAATCGAGAATGGTTTACCACTCTATTTTGTATCGTCGTGCATGTATTATTAATGATCATCGTTGTCTTCTCCTGTTGTCTTGGAAGACAAGATTAGTAAGTTAATCCTACGCAGAGATTTATTACAACGGGAATTTTATTGATGTTGGAACAAAAATGAGGCACTGACCTGTCTTTAAAGCAAAGGAAACTTTCCTTAATTCGATGAATAGAATTTGCAATATAATCAACGTTCAAAAATTTGTAATTATCTGCAAACCGTACTCTTGGTTTGAATAGTTTTGGCCTATTTTTTAGAAAATGTATACTTCTTCTTCTTCCTTTAGCGGGGCGGGTTGGCTGAGGATTACTACAAAATGCCCAAAATTTTCATACATCGTTTCGTCCTTCAAGAATTAAGTAGATTAAGCGGCTGATTCCATAAACCAGTAAACATATTAACCGTCGGCTACTGTTTTTCAAGCTACTGTTCAATTTACGCTGTTCGAACACGGTGGTCGGAATTCTTTTGTATCTTCGCTTCGTCGCGTGTTTCTAATTTGGTCTCCATTCGGCGATGCTTTAATGTTAATCTTTTTCTACCGAATATCATATTCTTTAGAAATGCTGTATTCCCCCTTAAAAATTCACACTATTAAAAAATAAATTTGTAATTTATCAAAAATATTTTTTTTTTTCAATGTAATATTTTTTATAATGGCGCGGCATTAGATCATATTCAAATTGCTTATAATTTGCATGAAAATGACAATAATATATCGACTTTTGCGAGCCAAATGGCGTAACTGAAAAATCGACACTTTAGGAGACCGTAAATAAATGTGGTGTAAAAAATTATAATATTATATCTAAAAATAATTTTTTAATAAGAAGAGAAAAAATATCAAAGTATCTACTTGTTAAAAATATATAATTTATCCCAACTGAACGATTTCTTGAAACTCAGCAGCTGACACTTACGCCCTTTCGGATTGAGACAGGCGATATTACATTTAGTGAAATCACCTTTCCGAGATGCGAACTTCAACCTGTTAATTATTCCATTTAATCATCACTCGGCCACCTCAGTCTTTTTTAATACTTTCATTTCTTCCTTAGAATTGTTGAATAATTCAAACCTCGGCTCGTTGTACGAGTAGAAGCAGGTCCACACTTAGTCGCGGCAGAGCCCGCCAGATGGTGCTTTAATCAACCGGAAGTTCCCCCCCCCCTCACCGCCTTCCCGGCTTTCCCGCGCGAGTCCCGCTTCCGGGGCATTATTCAAAGCCTTACAATATAAGAAGGCTTCCTAATGTACACTGGTTTTATGAAAACCTTTTTTTTATTTTTAGCAATTGAGAATTTATTTTTAGTATTTCGTTTTATACCGCGCTTTAATAAATTGAGGAAGTACTTATCTAGATATATTCAAGGAAAACATTTTCTTCTCTAACGTGATAATTTTGTATAATTCATAATTTCTTGGATTCGCTTACATTAAGTTAACGAAAAAAATAATTATGCCCTGTAGTAGTGTTTATAAGATTTACAGTTGCGATTGTAACGCACGAACCAGTGAAAATAATCAAAGTTGGAAAATCATTCAATATCAGCATTGTCGTTGCTTGAAATAGATTAAGCTAAGTTTAGTAACCAGATATGACTCTCCAGATACTTCTTAACCACTCTCTTTTACGTATTCTTACTCTCTCACTCTTCCTTTAGCATCACTACGTTTCGAAGTAGGGATGCAATACAGGTAAAAAAATACACGATATGAAAAGTGAGTGAGACAAAAAACAGTTTCACACACAACGTGGTATTACAAATATTTCATGCCAAAAGAATAAAACTTAACTCACATATTCGCAATTATACTCAACAGTACCTCAAATAATTATGTTTTGTAATTTTTCATTATTTCCTTTTTTTAAATTTCATTTTAGATTATTATATTTCCAAACATATTGAATTTTACAAAATTTTAAAATAGGGGCTTCAGCACGGGTATGCACTCAGCGAGGACCTCATTTCCAAATAATGTTATTGTATAAAAAAAAATTAAGCGCCATTTTAAAACATTGTAACAATTTCTCAGTGTGTCCCCTTATTCTGTTTATTATTTCTTGAGGTTTATTCTGTTTTTTTTCTGATGCTCCAACGATCGATAAAGATTATATCGATAACTTTCGGTAACTTCTCATAGTTCCCTAGCACGACTGCAAGTCGCCTAAATAAATAACAGTTCACAATGACTAAGTATTCTTAATGCATTCGACGTCAACGTTTTTTGACGACGGCCGGCGTGGTCTAGCAGTAAGGCTCTTGACTCGCAATCCGAAGGTTGCGGGATCGAATCCCGGCATGGGAAATAAATTTTATTTGATTTATTTGTGTTATTTCACAATTTAATATAATATAATTACATATATAATTTAATATAAAATGCAGTATATTTGCGGTACGTTCCAGAGTGGAAGATATTCTCAATATCGCCCTGGTGTATTCAGACTTAAAACGTTTCTTAAAATGTATTTAGCCTTGTTTGGTGACCAGATTTGAATAGCCAGGTACTTCCCCACCTTCCTCTTCCCCATCTCCTTTCCCTCTCCACTACCTTCAGCCTCATAACATACCCCAATTGGGGATGTCATAGTCTCACTGGCTGTCACAGAAGCGAATGGTTGGGACTCTTGTGCGGTATTCATATAAAAAAATTGTAGGCTAGCGATTTGCAGTTGTCGTGGGGATCGGTGAAAAGTTACCGAATGTTATCGACACAATCCTTAGCGATCGACCGTGCTAGGGGGCCTGCTCCCACAATATTAAATGATAATTCACTTCACAATATAATTCATTAATTTAGATGTATATTTAGACTTAGACATACGCCGTCTAAAAACTTAATCGAATACAAAACTATTTGTTACTTTGCTATGTATTCAAAGAACAACACACCATAAAGCTTCACTAAAGATGTTAATCATAACACAGCCCTAAAACTTCCTTGGTATTTGGTTCTCAATAATCCTTGTTTATAATCCGGAACGGCCGCGGCCCTAGATCAACCCCACTGGAGGATCACACCGGAACAATAATTTCCCGCCAGAATGGAAGGCAAGCGGAACACGGCTCCTGCTTGGTGTCACCTGAAGGCTGTTAATTGAAACACGGTGAACTTACGTGGGGGCTTGGATAATGAATACCCTGCCTAGGTTAGCCCTCGCAGTCATCTAAAACTCCGGCAGCCAAGTTCAATTACTATTGATTTTCACAATCAAACATTTTGAGGGAGTCCTATTTTTTTTTTAATTCTGTCTGTGGAAAATATTCGTAAGTCCAATTTGATTTCTTTTTTTAAAATGCTTATCCTGGACCGTCAAATGGATTTTCATCGCGTGTCAAAAGGGAATAAATAATTCACATAAAAATCTCAAAACAGTCGAAATATTCTCGGAGAATGTAAATATCTATTGATTTCGTTGTACGTCTTTTTTTTCACGCTCTTAATAAAATCTTTTAAAATTATCAAAAATACTTATTTTGGTTGTTTGCCCTGATTCAGTGAACTTTGGAAATTGGATTTGCTTTGAATTTAAGTGTCATTTTCAATTTTTGGAACTGATTGTGTGAAGAATTCAGAGAAGCAATATGGTACCTACCCGTAACATATTATTCAGACAATCGATTAAGTACCCACCTATAAATTAGTACATAAATGTAAATGAATCATTATCAAACAGTATTAATAAATACCCACTCGTGTGCGTAGTTGAATTTCAGAACCCAACTTCGATTGCATGTCGGACGCCACGCCACAAATAACATCTGTGTACGTGAAATTTCAAGCAAAGCTGCCGTTGTAATTCGGTTTTTAAATCAAGAATCTTTCAAAATGTCGCTACTTCCGTCAGCAGCTCGCAAGTGGACGTTTCCCCCCTAGGTATAAGAACTACGGATTTATGGAATTTAACTACAGCATCCGGGACCCAGGCCAGTATAAATGAATACAAATATGAGAAAATTGAAGACTATAAGCCAATAAAAAATAGCCTTCGAATAATGTATCTTAACGCGAGAAGTATCAGAAATAAAATTGACGAGATTGAAGAAACTTTAAAGAGCATCAAACCCACTGTACACGTACTTGCAATATCCGAAACCTGGTTGGAAGATGGTGAGGAGTGCTTCTTCAACATCGACGGCTACCAAAATGCATTTGCGTCTCGCACCAATAAAGAGGAGGAGGGGTGATTCTCTACACGCACCATTCACTAAATGCTACAACTATTGAAAAACATTGTAGTGAAAATTCTTTCTTAGGAATTAATATCCGTAATAGAAATTTTAAACCGTTAAATATTTATGTTATCTACAGAAAGCCTACCTCAAACATTAACGAATTCTTAATGTATCTTGAATCTATTTTAAATAACTGTAGAAATGATACCCTTATCTTTGGTGACTTCAACATTGACATTCTTCAAAAAAATAATACATCTCTTAAGTACATCAACACGCTAGACTCATACAACTGTTTCATATGTAACACATCCTATCCTACACGAGTAACAGATACCTCTACTTCTCTAATAGACCATATCATCTCAAACAGACAAAATATTTCCTCAACTACTGCAAATATAGATGCCCACCTAAGTGATCATAACATTTTGATATTAGATTACCAAAACAGCTTGAAACATCACACTAATAATAGAATACATTCTTTTTCAAACAACACCAAAACCGATAAAAACATGTTAAAAACATATTTAGAATCCCACAACTTTCCACACGAAACCACCAGCAATGCCAATGAAAACTATAATAATTTTAATGAATACATCAAAACAGCAATAAAATCATCCCAACATAAATCTGAGTTACGCATAGGAGACCAACGAAGGGGTAATACTCCATGGTTTGATGCAAAATTAAATGCACTTATCAAACAGCGCAACAATGCGTTTAACCTCTGGAAAAAAAATCGGCAAAGTGATATATTCACAGCACTGAGAAATAAAACAAGAAATCAAGTTACCAACTATAGAAGATACCAAAAAACCAAATACTACACGACTATATTTAAGGAAAACCTGCGTAATCCGCGACAGATATGGAAAATAATAAATGCAATTCTAACAAATAGCTCGACACCCCAGAAAGATGAAATTGAATGTCTTCTCATTAAGAATGAAGAAATAACATGCCCAACACAGATAGCTTCAACTTTTAACAACTTCTTTATATCAGTTGGGGAAAACTTAGCAGCTACAATTGCATCATATCCAGATGATTCCATCACTATACACACGGACCAAAAAGCAATCCAGTCCTTATATATGGCCAAAACAAATAAAACAGAAGTTCTCAGTATCATCTCATAAAAACAAAAAAAAACACATTACATACTGTTTGCAAATAAAAAAAATGTAAGTCTTAATATAAGTCTTGATAATAACCGCCTTGAAAGGGCTGATGTTACAAAATATCTTGGCCTTTTCATTGATTCACAACTCACATGGAATCACCAATTTAAACATGTTCTATCCAAAATTACTCCTATAACTGGTGTTTTATATAGACTTCGCGGGTTACTTCCTCCCTCTCTATTAAAATCGATTTACCATGCTATGATTCACTCACATCTAATATATCTCGCCGGAATCTGGGGATTTGCTACAAAAAAAATGATTTCAGAAGTCCAAGTCGTCCAAAATAGAGCCCTGCGAAATATTTTCAGTCTACCTTGGGACACACATGTCAAAGACATCTACAGAAACACCCAAATACTTCTTTTTAATACCATTCCCACTTTTGAAATAACTAAAACTATATTACAAGTAATTCAACACTCGGCACATTCCAACACTACACTCTATTACAATTGCGACGTACACCAACACAACACAAGAAATCACAACAAACTTCATATACCAAAAATCAAATCAACAAAATATGGACTAAGATCCCTAGAATACATAGATCACACAAAATATAATCAACTACCCAACGAGATCAAACGTGCAAGTCAATGTAAAAAGACCCAAACTAACATGCTCAAACTTCATCTTATTAATGACTATCTGAAATAATAATGTTGTGTATGTCCCCATCATATGTCCATTTAATACATACAGCTATATGTTTCATGTAATGCGTATCATTCCCGCAATGAGTTTATTAACTCCTGGGAGTACAATGCTTTATATAATATACTATATTCTGTATTGTATACTTTTGATAAATAAAAAAATAAAAAAAAATAAAAAAATTATCTTTCCGGATTTGGAAATATTGACGGCAATACTTGACGAGTTTTGAATAATAGTATCACGCGGCTATATATTAGATATATATGATGTCATTGCGTGTCTCGGTTGCTTTGCCACAGTTAATTTGACTCGGTGACTAGCTGTCACTGGATCACAGTGGATCCGAGGAACTGGCTATTTTTGGAACCAGTTTCAATCGGATTTATAAAATGGTCACCAACACTCAAACTGGGCGAAGCCGAACCAAAAGCCGCCCGCAGGGCCTAGCAGCAAAAACTGCTGGTGTTATTATTTATTAGGTTCAGCTTAGAATAACGTTTTGGGTACGATCATAAAAGCTGTTAAATAAAGCTCACTCACTATTCCATCACCGATTTGTCAGAAATTGTCGAACTGCAATTAATTTATCTGAAAACCTTGCATTCGGCTGTCATCATTAGGTAACACCAATTTGGCAATTATTTGGTATTTATGCGATTTAGCAAAACATATTCTTTCGAGCAAATGCACAGTGTTACATATTCATGATATCATTGTCTTTCTTGCCGCGATGGACCAAAGTTTTTCATTGAATAAAATTGGCTCGTAAAAACCTGCCTTCGGACCAAGGGGCATTAAAGGGTACTTGACAAAGTACTTGATTACATTTTATTGCTCTCTGGAAGAATTCTTGTGGACATCTATTATTTTATTTTCTCTCCAGAGATGTTAAGCGTGGAATATCCAAAAGACGAGTTTTGATTACAATCGTTAATTTTAATAGACTTGTAATTCGAGTTGTATTTAACTTTCTGTTTGTATGTGTACATTTATATCAATGGCAAGATGCTAAGGTAGTCGATGCCAGTATTTAGGGTGGTGGGGGGACTTATCGACGTTCAGTTGTTGGTTGTTGTTATTATTAGGTATTTGCCTCCATTTCGGGCCCCACTCGGGGCGTAAAGTTACCTAGTGATTTAGCGTCGGCATTAAATAATCATATATGTGGGTACGTGCGCTTGCCTTTGTGGTGAACTGCGAGTAAATATTATCAAATTGAATACAGTTGAATTGAAAATTAATCACGATTGTAAAACCGTATCAGATACGAAAACTCGGAGTTCATATTAGTAAATATTGATATTTTAACCTACGGTGGTAAGATTAGTGTAGATCCGGAACGCTTCAACCCAGTTCTACCCATCCTAATGCGTCCGGGAGATCATTAATATTTTCAGCCTGTGTTTTCCACGTATATTGATTTCCACGCAGTGCAGTGGGAAACGAATTGCTTAAAAAGTTTTTTTTTGTAAGAACCATGATAATTCACAATTTCCATACAAAGTTTATATTCTTCAAAGGCTTTTTTGTATTTCTTGGGCATTAACTATGTAACAATTTCTATACACTTTTTTTGAAAAGTTTTATTTTCTATGTACATTTGCTACTTAATTTTTTTTATTTATTTTTTGCTACCAGTTTCGACACATTCGTGTCATTCACTAGCAAACTTAAAAATTCTATGCAAGTACAAAAATGATTAGATTTAATTAGGTGGGGGTAGTGGGAAGGGAATCTCGTGAAAATCGACAGTAAGGGGGGGATTTTGGGGGATAGGAAGAAAGATGGGAGGAGTCGACATTACATGGGAACATTGTTAATAAGGGCGATTTGCAGGGTGCTATTATTTTATTAATTAAATTAATTTTTGATTTAATTTTTTTGTTTATTTCCAAGGTTTCTAAAGCGCAAAAATTAAAATATTTATTTAAATTGAAATGTTTAAACTTAGCTTTTTCTTTGTTAAAGCTATATAGTTACTTTTCCTATAAAATAGTTAGCAAAATCGGAATAGTTATTATTTCGTAAACCAGATCATATTTCTCCAGCTTTCTATTCAAATTCCAAAATAAATTTAATTAATAACAAGGATGTTTCTAATAAATTCGAAAAAAACGGGATATACACTTTGGAATGTAATGATTGTGAAGCACAGTATATAGGTACGACTGCTAGAAATTTTAAAAGTAGAATCAGCGAACACGACATTTACATTGTGATGTACATTCACCAGTTTCACGCTTGTATTACGAGATTTCAGACACCGTGTACACGACAAATTTCAATTGTGAGCAAATATCTGCAAGCCGTTTGTTCAGATGGGGAATCTGTGATATCAATTTCAGATATTTTGTCATTTAATATAATTCGATAACATATAATCAGGCATTCCATGAAAGTGAAACGTGGAAAAAAGAGTGAAAACGAGTTCATCGTGAATCATCGTTTAATGCAAAAAACAACATACTGGCATGCCTCTTCAAACACAGAACTGTCTTAGACAATATCCAAACTGCCCGTGATGCTAGAACCAAAGGGCACAATTTCTTACTTATCCCTTTCGCTAAAACAACCTTTGGCAAAATAAATTTTAATTACTTTGCAACAAAGCTATACAATGCACTTCCACTGGCCATTAGATAGAACATAAACAAATAATAAACCCAAATTATTTAATAATGAAAAACAATTACTTTGTGTAACAACCACTATTTAATTAACAATATCAACATGTTTCGAAAACTATGTTTTCTTCGTCAGGATAATAAGTTAATAAAAAATAACAAAAGACAAACAAGTATAGACTAATATAACATAGACAAAATATTAGAAAGGAGAGGTGATTAATTACCTAAAATATATCATAAAAAACAATTATATAAAATAAAATTTAAAAATTATTTTAGAATATGTAAAGAATCTGTATCTTTTAGGTAATTAATCACCTCTCCTTTCTAATATTTTGTCTATGTTATATTAGTCTATACTTGTTTGTCTTTTGTTATTTTTTATTAACTTATTATCCTGACGAAGAAAACATAGTTTTCGAAACATGTTGATATTGTTAATTAAATAGTGGTTGTTACACAAAGTAATTGTTTTTCATTATTAAATGATGACGCCACAAAGTAAATTTGCCTATTTTGAAGAAATAATTAAACCAAATTATTTAAATTACAAATCAGATACCAAGTCTTGGATCATCAGCTAAGACAGATCAAACATCAACAATTTTATTAAAACTGTTTATAAGTACGTATTTTCTATGGTACGATGCTGATTGTCTTTTATTTTATGAGACAGGCACAGCACATCTCTGCGGTAATTTAATTAATAAAGAAGAATAAAATAAACATAAATGTATGCAACCATTGGAAGTATTTGCAATATTCAATCCACGTTTGGATTCCAATTTCCATTGTGTGTTTATCGAAGGGATGTTAACCTTTCATTGGAAGCACAACTGATATTCACAAATTAATGTATAAATTAAGCTAATAATGCCTTTGTTTCGCCAAAAATGACGTTTCAACTGGTATTGATTTGGCTTTGTGCTTTAATGGAAGTCTAATTCAAGTATTTGATGGAAAATTTAAAAGGTTCCAGAGTGAAACAATTTTTTGATAAGAGGACTTGTAGGTGTTTTCGCTTTGAGGGATTAATGGAGATTAATTTTTGAATTCGTTTCATGTTGTGGGTATTAAATATGGCCTGAAACCTTCACAAAAGAGTTATTCGTGAAATTAATTTAAATGGTTGAATTCGTAATACCTTTTGACTTTTCTGTGAAGTTAATGTGATATTTTATTTCGGTAAATACATAATATATTAAAATTTACATTTAACAAACAATATGTACTTATTCTTATCAATCATAGGTACTTAAATATTTCGGTCGTCTGTGTGTACATTCACCAGTTTCTCGCTTGTACTACGAGATTTCGGACACCGTACACACGACAAATGTAAATCGTGAGCAAACTGCAAGCCGTTTGTTAAGGTGGGGAATCTGTGATATCAATTTCAGATACGTTGTCATTTATTATAATTCGACATCATCTATGATGTACATCGCTGAATCTACATTGTGATGTACATTCGCCTGAGAACTCCAAAAAACCTTTCATCGTTCTGAGCATAAGATTTTAGTCCCCATTTTTCGGGCAATTAAGGGGCTTTTCGGAGCCGGGGAGACATTAAACAGATAATATCAACATCAAAATAAATATTATGTTATACCACAAAATACTAGGGTCAGTCAAAAAGTAATGCCTCCTATTTTTTTCTACTTAAAAAAAGTTAGTTAAGTTAAAATTTTGAATTTGGTGCTATTCCTCGAACCTTCTTCTACAATCTACTGCAATAGTAACTTTTTGCGTCAACAGGTGGCAGCACTGCAGTCGCTTGCAAAATGGCCGACATAGATGTTCGTAATAGACAGCGTTCTGTGATTGATTCTTGACTGTAGAATGTGAAACGCCCATTCGCAATCATGAAAGACTTCATATTTGATGCAAATTCACCAGTTTCCCGCTTGAACTACGAATTTCTGCAAACAATGTGTAAAATCGGGTGGTTTTTACGAATCGTTCTTGTGCTCAACAGCTCAGCTGAAGAATAACAGTGCGATATAACAGGTCCACTTTCCAAGAACTTTCATGTAGCATCCTTTAAATGTGGAGTTAATATTTAAAAAAAAATCATATTGATCGTACACAGATTTTTCTATTCTTAAATCAATCGCATTTTATTAACTTCTTACAGTACCTATAGAATATTTCGTCCTAATAATGTGAAAGAATTTCAATATAGCGAGTTTTCCGATACTTATCGTGGCGGTCCAAAACTCACCCGTTCTCACGAGGGCTTAAGGCATGCCTATTATATTACACACGATGATGGTAGGTACATTATGTTGCCGCCATAGATCACATCTCGTCCAACAGAGGTCGGGGATGTAATTTGGGAGGCGAGTGGACCATTCATCTTATCCGTTATCTCCTCAACCGCCGACGGATAATTTGCATCCCACAACGTGCCCTGTTCGGTAACGACGGAAAAATTGACACATTTAGCCGTTTTTGTGTCATTTTCCGGTGATTTATCGAGAATGAAGATATGGGTACGTTTCCTCCCTTGCTCGTACGACCATGTTCATGCATGAATACAGCACTGAACGTATTGCTTTTTATATCTCATATCGCGTTATCTCTCGTATTTATATGGATCGTAAGGGTGCACATAGAACAGAGTAGACAGGTGGACTTTTGTTACTCTTTCACGGAGAATATTTCTCGTTTTATTGTAAACCTCCATGGTAATGGGATGAGATTTTGGTTCTGGACCCTGAAATCGCGATTACACGAATACACGGGAGTTTATTTATTTCATTGAAAGTACTATATCTTTTTTTCATTGTCTTCACAAAACATTGGTGGTTTGACATCACAAAAGGTGTTAAGCAAGGCTGCGTAATGTCACCGTGGTTATTCAATCTATACATGGATAATTGTATGCAAGAATTGAAAGAGATGGGATTGGGCGCGAAATTGAGTGATCTGGAAGTATGTTGCCTGTTGTATGCTGATGATGCGGTGCTGATTTCTAACAGTATGGAAGATCTACAGTCGCTCGTGTCTAGGATGAACGAAGTATGTGTGAAGAATGAGTTCATGATGAATGTAAGTAAGTCTAAAGTGATGGTATTTGAAAGAGAGAGTACGAAAACAATGTGCAACATAGTTGTGAATGACGAATACTTGGAGCAGGTGGATGAGTTTGTATATTTGGGAAGTATGTTTACGAGAGATGGAAAGACTGATAGAGATATCGAAAGACGGGTAAATACCGGTAACTCCATTAATGGAGGACTGAACGCCGTTGGCGCCAACAAAAATCTGTCAAAAGAAGCGAAGCTAGCCGTCCATAATGGAGTGCTGGTACCTACCCTGATGTATGGCAGTGAGGCATGGAACTGGCAGAGAAAGGATGAAAGTAGACTGAATGCTGTAGAAATGAGATCCCTGAGACGTATGTGTGGTAAAACCATGTATGATCGTGTGAGAAATGTGGAGATCCGCAAAGAATGCAAGGCTGATGTAAGCGTTATGAGTAAGATTAAGAAAGGGACGCTCAGATGGTTTGGGCATGTAGGGCGAATGAATGAGGAAAGGAGTGTAAGGAGAATATATGACGCAAATGTGAATGGTAGACGAAGTCGGGGACGCCCGAGGAAGACATGGCACGACCAAGTGAATCAGATACTTGAGTCGGGCGATGTCAAGAGTCAGAATAATAGAAGAGCATGTATGAGACGATGTATGAATGTGAACGAAGCAAGGAGTGTGTGCCAAGATCGAGTTGTTTGGCGGTCCGTCCTCTCTGCCTACACCTGCGGGGAAACGGCGTGATGGTTAGTTAGTTAGTTAGTTAGTTCACAAAACATTTGTACACCAATATATCGCAGAGAAGATCACAAATTTAGAACACATCATATAATAAATGAGAAATGGTAAAAAAAAACGGAGTGGGCAAATCACACGCGGTAGAAGTGAAGCCTTCAGAAAACTTAAGTAGACAAGAGTGTGGAGATTACGAAGCACTTTTTTATCAATGTGATGGACGATTTATTCCAAATTTTGTTGTCGAATTCCAGTGCACCTTTTTCTATTCATTTGGTCATCTTATTAGTATTTGTGCTTTCTTCTTCGGAGTCGCTAGATATCGCATTCTTTTGCCTGTTCATTTTGAAGTGGTTTGAAGATTGGATATTGATTTCACAAAAATATACATTTTTTTTTGGATTTCGTAGGATTCGATCCTTGGTCCTGTCAATGTCTGGCCGCTGGGGTTCGTCAGGCGCTTTATACCTTTAGACCAAAGGAGACTTGCGAGGGATTGTGGATGTATCGTATTATATTAGAACCGAGTACCCGTGAAATAAATAAATAATTTATTGCTATCTCATTCTCTCGCAAACTAAATCCTATAGATGTATGTGTTTGTCTCTTTTTAGTGTCACTCGTTTCCGTTTCATCGAGTTTCGAATCACAACGGTGCTTAAAAGTTTTCACTTCAAAAACACAAACAAAAAGTGGTAATAACAAATAGTAGAAGTAATAACATAACATGTGTGTATTGACGATTTGTATGTACTCGTAAGAATGTATTTTTTTCCGGATGACATGCATGAAACAGTGTTGCTTACACCTAAATAAATTTAAAAAAGGTTAGTCGGAAATAGAGCAAAGTAGAAGTATAAAAATCGCTTGGGGCGGTTTTACTATTTTGTGAAATGCGTCAAAAAGATAGTTGCAAAACTGTCTGTAAGTGATGTTGAAAATGTCGGTGGTCAGAAGCTATGTTGGCGCGTACTGATATGCAGAAGTTCTTGCTTTCAGAGCATAACAAAATCAACCCGTGAAAAAAAAGTTTTTTTTATTATCATTTTTATTTCGTAGTGAAACGTTTTGACTTTCCGCCACGGTTCTTCGAACGGCACGACCTAGTTGCGCCATCATTTCAAAGAATTTTGATTCCAAGAGTGTGCGTGTGTGTGCGCGAATGTGTTCGGGTGTGTGGTAGTGAGTGCCAACAAAATTTGATGATTTGAGAATGCATTGTCACCGACAATGAGTCTGTCTTTTCGAATTGGATGTCGGGAAGTGGATTAATTTCCATTCCAAGATTTGCATTCATTCATTCATTCACGAAAACATTATCGAAATTCAAATAGATTTTCAATTTTTTATTAGATTAACTCTCTTTTATTCGACAACGATGTACTAAAAAGTTTGTGGGTACCAGGTATAAAGAAACAATATCCTCACAACTCTTGCAGCGCTTCCGTTTGCTGGGAGAGGAATTTCTGGAAAAAATTGTGACCGTAAACAAATAATGGGTTCATTTTTTGATCCTGAATCAAAGAGGCAGTCAATTGAATGGCATCACACAAACTCACCGAGGACGAAAAAATTCAAAACTGTGCGATCGGCAGGGAATATGGCGATGGTGTTCTGGGTGTGACCGTGCTTTTAACAACACTGGGATACATGCCCTTGTTAAAAGATGGACCAATGGTGGAAATGAACGCAGATTATATTGAAAAGTAACAAATTAATCGTCAATAGTGTGGTTTTCAACCTATGTAATTACATTTTAATTTCATGACAATTAAAAGCAGGAAAAAAACAGTAGGCATTGATTTTGCCTGACCCTAGTATTATAAATGATATTCAACAGCACCCTTAATTACTGTTTTCGATTCTTCATCAGGACTGCAAAATATAAATGCAATGGTGTTAATTAATTTTCTACGTATTCTACTTTTTCTGACTCTCTTTCTGATTCTACTATGGGTATTTTCACAAACTATAAACGCCGTTAAAAAGATGCGGAAGGCTTAAATTTATTTTTTTCTTCTGATCATTGTACAAAAAATGTGTAATTTTAATATTATTGTCATTCATAATTATTGATTTTAAAAATGATCTAAAACCGCACATTCCGAAATGGCTCCGAACGTAAATTCCGCCATATTCACGAAGAAAAATGAACATATCGTTTTGTGCGGTAAATCGAAAATGGCATAGTTTGAATTGTTATAGAAAATTTATTCCTTGAAATAAAAATACCTTCAGTATCGTAATTTTTTTCGAGAATAAAAAAAACTTTGAAAATTCCCTTTTGTGGTTTCATTTTATTCACATAATATAGTAAATATGGATTTAATCCTTGAATTTATTAGAAATCCACTTTTATATTGCTATTATATCAAGTAGAATATCATAACGATTCCTAAAATTTCTGTTTTTATTAGTGCCACGTGTTCAAATCTGATTATAATCTAAATAAATAAATCATTTAATTAACAATTATGTTGGCGTTGATTTTATAATCCCAAAATACAGGAAATAACACGACTTGAATAACGCATTGTAATAATATAGCCGTATTATTAGAGTAAAGCAACAGTAAATGACAAGTCGCTATCACGATTAGCTTTGTAAATACATTATATTATTATTGTTAACTTTGTTACTGGTTACAACAAGATGAGATCGGTGATTAGATAAGATGAAATATGTCTCTAGACAGCCTGCTTTGGCTACCATTGCTGTAACAATATGTAATTGCCTCGTCTGTACGTTTTATCTCAGCACCGTAATAATAGGCCCCCTCGCTAGTTGCTAGTCGCTAGTCAGCCTCTACAATCATTTACATCTAAGCAAATGAGCATTCGCAAATTAATGGTTATGCCCATTTAAAAATGACCATTAGACACAAGATGTGAAGATTTTACATTAAAATAATGCAGCAGTAAAAATGTATTACGTGATATCTTTAATGTCTCATCAATAACAATAAACACTTGGCTAATTTCTGTAGTGCCATTTTTTGACATATCTACAGACATAAAGGCAATTTGATGACCCATATGCAATGATAGCCATGTTCGATGGCGTCATAAGAAGTAACCTGGAGTATGCTAGTGGTGTGTGGACTCCGCACCAAATTAAATATATTAATATTAGGTATGTCTATATGCGGATGCATGGAACTTATCCGAGGTTCATGCACCTTATAACTTGAGGCAACAAATAGATTTAGCTTAGAAACTAGATGTTATGCAAATCTTGCAATTCTTAGTTTTAACATAATCCATAACTATATTGACAGCCCATTCCTCTTCGAACGCTATGGCTTATAAGTGCCTGAAAATTTCAGCCGTAGTCGTCGACACGACTTGTTCAAAATACCACACGGCAGAACAGATGTTCTAGCACAGCATAGCATGACAAGAGGAATGGTATTTTTGAACGAAATATCGAAAACAATAGATATATACAACTCTTCTTTAGATAGCCTTAAGATTTTTTTTGTATAATAATCATCCTCCTAGGTGTTAAGATTGTCAAAATGAGAAAATTGGATAATTAATCTGTTGTACAATAAAAAATAAAAAAAACATTATTTCTTTACTTTATTTTGATATAATTAAAAGTGTGGTCTGCAGTAGGTCTCTTTAAGACAGGTGTTATCTGATTTATTGTTACACAGGTCACATTGAATAAAATACTTTTGTACAGCTTATCTTCCACCAGATATAGCACTGAAAAATATGTTCCGTGTACGTTTCGAACTGGCATGGCAGTCGGACCGCCTAGTCGAGCGTCCTATTAACTGATCAATAATAGTTCTTATGATTAATGTATCTTTGACTCTTTTTGTTCCAGATGTCGTGTGAAGTCTGGTCTCCGTCTCCTGGGAGCCACCTCCGCTTCAGAGCAGTGGAGTACCACGGTGGAGCTGAAGCCGAAGATGGCCACCGTCACGGCAGTCAGGAAAGAAATACCTGATCAGCAGTCACCGCCGAGGTATTTATTTGAAACACTGGGCACACTTGTCATTGTAAAACTCGAAAGAAATTAGAACCTGTTTATGATGGTTAACGAGCTTTTAACAATGGTTTCACCCGATGCTTTTTCGTTCAGTTTCCATACGGATCGTCTTTTCATCAATGGATTAGGATGAAAAAGGACGTTTTCTATTTTGGTACCGATTTTCGTACAGTCAAGATGGCGGACATTATTTGACATCTGTCGTTGTTTAACGTAACTATATAATGTTTATTTGGTTTTAAATTTAATATTTTAATACAAATCTAAAATAAATGTATATTACTGATTGTGAACGAATATTACTCTTCACTACAGAAAACGAAAACTCTAGTGTCGTACTTAACTATATTTTAAATTGCTTGTGGTTTTATAAATACGCGTGCGACGCTGCCGCTCTTCTCAGTAGTTGGAAGCATTGACTTTCTTTAAACGTTTTAATGAGAAATCTGTCGGGTGGCGATCGCTTTCGTGTTAACGCGTTAACCTAAATTTGAAAAAGGTAAATATGACCCTTCCCCGTAATATCATTTTGTGCCGACTGCATTCATAATGTAATAATGTCATTCGAATTGACTTTTTGTTATTTTTTCCAAAAATTAGTTTGTTAAGTTCCTAAAAGTGCAATTTAAATTAAAAGAATCATAAAAAATAAGTGTTCAATATGATCAAGCTAGAGGAGCTAATTTTGTTCACTTTTATTAAGTAGTTATTGGTAAAAAAAGTAAATAATTAATATATTTTTGTCGATATAATAACATATTTTGGTAATTTTACTGTCAGTTTATATTTCGACTTCTGACACCTTCATTGATTTTCCATATAAAATGAAAGATAAATGCTTTCTTAGTATTGTGAAGCGTATAATAGCCCATTTTGTTACCGATGTTGTGTCTGTCTTTAATTAGTGATATTATTCCCTTAATAAAGTGCAATATAGCTATAAGAAATGTTTTTTCCATAAATATAATGAAAAATCTAATGTTGAATAAGTGACGACCCAACCTGAAGATCCAACCTGACGACCCAACCTGACGACCCAACCTGACGACCCAATCATGATGATCCAACCTCCACGTCCGTGTAATAATTTTTTTTTTTAAATGACGCCGGGTTAAACGTCTGCAATAATATTATTAATTTGATTTCGGCTTTAGAAAGAAAAGTAAGGAAAACACCCCTCATTAGAACTAATTATATTAATGTTGTACGTACATATAAATATATATTTTTTTATAAATTTAAAGACAAACGTTCCCAGGTTACGAATAACCCAACAATGTTTGAAAATCTCCTACTACCACCACAGAAAGCCGAAAATGTTGCTTGTGTTGTGATGGAGGACTTAGCCAGCCGAGGAATCGAACACGGGACGCCCGGATGGGACCCAAACGCGATGTCCACTCAACCGCTGACCGGTCGAATGAAATATATTCAGGTGTAGAAGAATAGGGGTGCAAATTCACTAGATTTCGCTGAATAAATGATGGTTTTTTTTAAACACGAGGTTATTTTTTGTCACTTTATCAAAAATCCATTTTAACCCTTTAAACCCAAAAACCCCTTCGGATTCAAGGTCTATCATCATGAGCAAGGCGAGGCAAGTTGGGCGGCATTTTATCTCATTATTACTCGGCATATTTTCTGCCCGGGGTGTTTTTTTGCCTCATTGCATTTGTGCCAGAGCTTCTTGCCGACCCTTTTTCCGGCGCTTTGTTTGTTGTTGTTGATTACAATGTGCCCCGTTGTTATAACCGTAGCCTGTGACCCACATTATTGGGGTCGGTCTTTGTGTCGCGGTTAACAGTTCCCAGAACCTATCTATGCATCTGCTTTTACACCCTCGCTGATTCAGAGCACGGTCCTGCTTACGAAGCTTTTTGGATAGATTGATTTTCTGTATGGACTTCCCAGTCATGTTATACAGGTAGGTACCTAAGAACGTTATGTACACGGTAAGTAGGTGATAATACAATTAGAAAAATGTACCTCACGTATTTACTTCCCGCTTTTGTTGCGTCGATCGACCAATTTTATGTTCTAAAAATCCAATCGTGTCTGATTGCGACTGTGATCAAAACTATAATAAAGTCAATCGGTTTGATAGGTTATTTACCTTAATGAACCTTTTGCCATACGTGGATTATAAATAGGAGGCATGTGGAATTGTGTTTGTTTCACTGGCAATTCCATAAAAGGTGTTTTAAGAACTAGCATCATTGATTATTTCGGGACTGATATTTGTAATACTTGTGTTTCCTTTATACAACACGGGTCCTCTTTAAGACCTTAGTTTTCTCTTCATCGCCGGTGGTGACAATTATATTCAATTTAATTCAATTCAATTTATTCATTTTAAAATAACAATTTTTACAATTAAATACAAAATTACAATTTCAAAGCGTTTTTAAAAGAGAAAATATTTTAGGTGAGATAAACAGATTTAGACTAACAGCAACAAAGCTTGCCGTTTGAATTGTGCTTCATTGATGTTAAAAATATTCGAAGTGATTCAATTTAATAACAAAACAGCTCTCTCGACTGCCATGACCATTGGCAAGTTGGTTCTGCAAGCCTTGACTGATCCGAAGGTCGCGGGATCGAATCCCGGCGTGGCAAATAAATGTTATTTGATTAATTTGTGTTATTTCACAATTGATTAATTTATAATAATATACAGTTTATTTGCGGCACTTTCCAGAGTGGAAGATACTCTCAGTATCGCCCTGGTGTAAGACCACCATTCAGAATTGAAACGTTGCTTGAAATGGCTTTAGCCATTCTTTTGTGAAAGTTCTATTCAAGTTCTCTGTTTATTTCAGTTTTATGAAACAATTGGCCTTTAATGATATAATTACAGTACTAGTAGTACTCAGAACGTGAAAATTAAACAAAAATATTTTATGAATTATTAAATTTTTTTGAAATAACTAAGACTTAAAGAAATCCTTTGTCTTGAGAACTCGTACTTAACGCTTGATTTCCCTCATTAATTGTTTGTTTCTTTGATTATCAATTATTTCCGCTCAAATTGTCAAAACGAAGCCGAGGCAGCGAAAACTCATCGAGCAAACGGCATTAATGATCTGCTAATTAGTAGATATCTCTGCGCAGTGCTATTCTTCCCCCAGAGAACCTTTATTCTGAGAAATTTAATAAGAAAAGTACTTCGCGTGTCCGAGAAAGGAAAAACGTGTATTCTCTCGCGAAGGATTCCCGTAGAATATTTAAATTAAAAAAGTTGAGTGCATTAAAATGGTTTTAATACGTTGTTCTTCTTCACTGGATGTGAAATAATTAAGGGCTATGTATTTTAGATGTTTGAGCTTTTTTAATTTCTTTATTATTATTCTTGTTTTGTGAAAAAGAAAAAAATATGTATAGGAACACTTTATTGATTTTAAATCTATCTTTTCAGAAGCATTCGTGAGTTTTTCAGGGCAGTCTTACAACGATAAGTTTACAGCAACACAGTAAGACAGTACGACGGCCGGCTTAGTCCAGCGATAAGGCTCTTGACTCGCAATCCTAAGGTCGCGGGATCGAATTCCGGCATGGCAAATAAATTTCATTTGATCAATTTGTGTTATTTCACAATTTATTGATTCAAAATAATATATAGTATATTTGCGGCACGTTTCCAAGTGGAAGATACAATCAGTGTTGCCCTGGTGTAAGACCGCCATTCAGAATTGAAACGTTGCTTGAAATGGCTTTAGCCGTGTTTGGTGGCCAGATCTGAATAGCCAGGTACTTCCCCACCTCCCTTCTCTATCTCTTTCCTCCTCCCCACCACCTCAAGCCTCACAACATACCCCAATTGGGGATGCCATAGTCTGACTGGCTCCAGACGGGAGCAGTTGCGACTCTTGTGCGGTTTTCGTATAAAAAATAAAATTAGAAAAAAAGCAAGTTGTTATTTATTATATCACTAGCGCAGACCCGTGAAAAATCACAGGATATTATAATTATTGTAGAATTGATAAATGCGTTTTAGCTAAAAAACTCAAAGTCTTGAAAAATCACTAAATCTGACTTTCAGGTATACAAGTGCAAGTTGACGAAAAATAGGACGCTGTGGTCTACGAAATTACAATAGTATGTAATTAAATTAGTTAATTAAACGAGGAAACTAATTTCCCTCAGGGCCTATGTCATCTTTGGAGATGCTGAAAAGGAAGGAGAGAAAATTTTGTGGAGGAAAAAGGTGTGAGGGGCGGGCAGAAATCTGGGGTTCAGTGTGTCCGGACGTGATGGGTGTATAAATCCATCGCTCCCACTGCAATGCAAGGCGATAGGTCGAGAGAGTCCAGCCGGAGAGGACAGAGGGACTCCTTCAACCAGTCTCTCTCGATCCGTCCCATCACGTCCCATCCCAAGCGCGCAGACGCATCCTCCGCCAAGACCAAGACTAACCTCACCCTACAAAAACTTAGCGAACCACTTGGGCTGACCTAAGACAGGAGTTTTGGTTATGCAGTATTTTATTTTGTTTGGGAGACCAACAGTTTACATTAATATCAGAGCATAATCATTGTACAATTTACAGGTTTCCACGTTATAAATAAGAGAAGTGATTTGAGAGATGATATTTTTTTATGTATGATTCCTCAGGCAGCATTCAGTGGCGGCTCGTGACTTTTGTGTGTGCTGGAGTGCTAATATAAAAAAAAAATGGCATAATTGATCTTGTAGTAACCCAAGTTTTTTTTTTTTTATGAAATCAGTTTTTCGAAAAATTTCAGGAAATTTCCGTTTGGCTGTGCGCCAAATTTCATTGGCGGTCCGCACACAGGCAACTTGTTATTAAAAGACCAGTTGTCAAAGGCGACCCGGCGACTCGCTATGCTGATCGCCGCCGCAACCGGCGCGTTTCAGTTGCTAGGATGACAGGTTGCTATGGTTACACCTCATGACTTGTCAAGTTTTCGAGTAATTTGCGATATGTCAGAGCAAGAAAATATCGACTTTGTTCAGGACGTTGATAAATAAAATTAAAGTTGGTAATTGATAAATTATTAATAAACTATAAGCTGATAAAATTGTAAAATTGTAAAAATGTATGCTCTGAAATTGTAAATATAAAATTGTAAAATATGCTCTGAAATTGTAAAATTGAGTTGCCAACCAGTATTGGGTTTCTTCATGAGCAAAGTCAAAATACCGATTCATACAAAAAACCGATTTTCGAAAAAAAAAAATTACGAAATCATCAATTATGCCATTTTTTTAGTACTAGCACTCTAGCACACCAAAAGTCATGAGCCGCCACTGGCAGCAGTACCCGTAACCACCTCCCTAATTGTTTTTTAACGTAAAATATTTTCTACCAACATAATTTAACTAAAAAAGAAATTAAATGAAAATTCTTAACACATCCCATAATTCCTGCCCATTCTACTTTCTTACAACTCAAGGTTGCCCGTTTACCGGCTGATTAAAATCCATCCTCTTGCTTATCCCAAACCTAACTAAATTGTGTCCCCTGGTATTCCGGTCGCACCGGGACAGCAGTACTCCTGATTGGGGTGGAAAATCGTATCGTAACTTAATTTAACATTTTCAGGTCCGAAGAGGTGCTGACTTGGGCTGCCGAGGCCGGTGGAGCGGCTGGCCGCGGCTCTGCACGTCTGTCGTGCTCAGTGCGGTATGCGCGCGCGCCGAGTGTGCCCGCTTCGCTATCCCCCGGCGCAGAGGAGGAAGAAGCACCCGAGCACGTCGCGCCAAGGAAGATCGTGCTCAGGATGGACATTGACAAGGATGATATTCAGGCTGTGCTACCGATTTCTAAGGTAATATTTTTTTAAGACGCTTTTTTGAGTAGTTTTAATGAGGTTGCCTACAACGAAACCTCACGCCTTAGTAGAAAATCTGTCTTAATATATCACATTGATTAGAGCATGCTGAAGACAGAACTTTTAAACTTTTGGAAAATACCAAACATACAGGACATACTTGACTTACTTTCAACCAGTGATTCCTGGCATTATTTGGAGTAAAAATGTAGAGGAAATTTTGGTCTCCGGTGACATTTTCGATGTTTTTTTTTCCATCAAAACATCAAAAAATCAGTAGGTATTCGATAATTAGGGGCGGGATGAGGGGTCGGGCGGTTACTCGGCTGAGTGACCAGTGACGGCTTGTGAAATATTGTTTTTGTTTATTTTTAAAGAAAAAAAAATTAAAAACTGACATCGAAAAAGTCGCCAGAGACTAAAATTTAATTTATATTTTTTACTCTAAATAATGTCTGGAATCAATGTTCAAGAGGAATATAAACGTTAGAAATATTTCGATTCTCACGCCTTCAAAATTTAAAATCGATCATCTTATTTGCAAGAGGCAAGTAAGCGCCAAAGTGGTTTTTATTTATTTTGTGCATAACTTTATAAGAATGAAAAAAGTTAGATCATACAAAACGTTAAAAATAGTCTTAGCCGTAAAGAGATATTTTTTTAAAATTGTCTTTATTAGTTAAAAAATGTTTTTTAATCATTTTCGTAGTTAAATCACTAAAAAACATTTTTTTTTAAAATAGTTTACGCTTATATTTTGTTATTATGTAAATAATAATGTAGTGCGTGTCGTGTTTTTTTCGTGCCTGATAAGTTAATAACGCGGTCATGGTGTGCTCCGGTTATGTGGGCAGACTCCTTCGTTAAACATGGGTACGGATCAAAAAGGTAACCTGTACACGACCACTGCGGGAAAGCAGTCGAAAAATAATGAACCTTTTCACCCATCATTTTTTTGGTGTGTACCAGTACAGTAGTGTCGTCTCTGATTGCATTAATAAGTTTGTCTATCTGTAATATTTGGGCTAAAAATGTTACTCAACAAGTAGTATTTTCGATACCGCACTTTATCGCAAATTCAATGAGGAGACAAAAAACACTTTTATTTGAAGAGTTTAAATTTTTAACATTGTCAAAGGCTTAATGAAGAAGTTCTCGATAAGTCTTTTGCATTCAACATCTTTTTGCATTGTACCCTCACGTTTTGCTGGAAACATTGCAAGTACATTTATTATATTTTAACATGAACAAGTTTCCTTCTCGTAGCTTTTACGTGTTAAGTAGTTTGACCTCGTTAGCTTTAAGTACCGCCGCACCACCTCATGTGCTTGTTGTTGCGCTAATTGTAATAACTGCAATGTTCTGATTTTACCTGCTTTCAGCGAAAACATGCAGGTCCAGATTATTTTGCAAAAAAACGTTAGCTTATCTAAAACGACTGGTTCAAATGCAGTTAAGATATTTTAAGGTTAGGTTTTACTCAAGTGGCGGCCATCTTTGCATCTGGGGCTGCCAGGCTGCAAAATAATCCGCATCCATAAATAATGTACTTTAGGAATTAGATGTGTAGGAACTTCCTCGGAGTCGCAGCGTTTAATTATCGAACAGCTAACAAAATACTAGTATTGTGTACGAGTATTTATTTAGCCGCTGTTCCTTTTGTGTTCCGCCAATAATGACCAAGCAAGCTCAGGCAGGACAAGGAATAGCGTGGTACGTGTATTAATATTACAATTGCTCCATCTATAAAGGCAAAGTTTGCGGCATTGTCTAGCTATCGAGGATTTTGTGTAAGCCTTTTAAATTTCCTGTTATATTGCTGTTCATTTCGGCTCAGCAATATTGTAGTTCATTTCGGTTCGCAAATGTTTTGTTTTCAAGCATCCGCATTTTATTTTTAAAATGCCTAGAATCTGCGATGATGTTTCCAAAAACTTTTAAGGTTTATTCAAGCTTACCTCGGTTTTCCACTATGAAATTACCTTAAGAGTTCGTCATAAAAATATGAGAGTTTTAAATATCTTACTTTGCATTATTATTCGACCACGAATTAGGAAGGCTGTGGATTTGATGACCACGAAGGTTTTAAGTAAAATGAATGGGTCATTTAGTAGTTCTGTGAACAGTAGACCTCACTATTGATATTTACTTTTGGGGTATCATGCCGTGTTGCGCTACTTCCTTCTTCAGTCATCGTTTCGGACAGCGTTGCATTGTCCATCACCAGAGCAGATGTGTAAATACGCATGTGGTTGCACAACGCATCACGGCATAATACCCCAAAAACAAATCTTGATAATACTGTTGGCGGTGAGAATCTCAAATCATATCAATAGACTTCCAAAAATGTATATTTCTATTTTTATCTTATTTAATAAATAAAAATCCATATTTCCTCTGAAATCACAAGATTTGTAAGTAGGTCCTATATTATAAAGCATTTATTTTATGTACCATTTTTTTTTTTTAAACAGGAATTATACAAATTTTCCAAAGAAAAGTCACTATCTCAAAGCCAATTAATTTTTCAAACTTTCTTTAGGCAGGTAGGGGCCTACCATAATATTGAAAAGCTCAGCTGAAGTTGGCTATCTATACAAAGTAAGGCTTGCTTGACAACTAGAGTGGATGCAGTAGCTTTTCGAAATAGGGGGCGGAATTTACAAATAAATTTAGATAGTTGAAATGCCAATCGGTTGAGTTAAAAAAAGAAATCTTTAAAAAAAAAAATTATGGAATAATCGCTAATTTATAGATAGACATTCTCGGACCAGACTTATTTAAAATTTCTTTACGTAATTTATCTCTATCGATATTCTATAAAATTAATTTAAAAGCCACGGAAGACATAAACACTCTTAAACATATGGTTTGACAATAACCTCCTGTCGTTAAATAGTGATAAAACATATGTCATCCCTTTCGAAATGAACACAAACAATATACCTCCAAATCTACAAATAATCTTACATGATCATTCTCTCGCACAACACGACACTAATCACTGTCGACAAAAATGTTCACTTCTGAAAATAGCGGATAAAATTACATATCTTGGAATAATCGTAGATAAAAACCTCAAATGGAAAGATCACATCGGCCATACAATAAAAAAAAAATTAGGAAGTTAATTTATATATTCTTACGAATTAGAAACTTCTTATAAACGAAAAATCTATACTCAATATACTACGCATTAGTACAGTCTATTCTTCAGTATGCCGTTACCAGTTGGGGAGCAGCTCACAAAACTAGTTTCACCCCCATAGAAATTGTTCAAAAACTCATAATAAAAATTATTTAAAAAAAACCTCCAGACTTCCCTACTGAACGAATATTTGAAGAATTTAAAGTCCCAACATTCAAAAATCTATTTATTAAAAATTCAATCTTACAAATTGTAAAAGAAAAAGAAAAACACTCATTCGTAACGGAAAATCGTACCAGACTCAAACATGTATTTGTATGCCCGAAACTAAACACTTCTTTTGCTCAACATCATTTTTCATACCAAGGAAAATACTTCTTTAACAACCTACCCATAGAAATCAGAACCATTAATAACAAAATAAAATTATCGAACTCTATCAAAAATCATTTTAAAGAAATCAGCAACGGGAAGACTGCTTCCCCTATTTCCACATGAATGTAACACTAAAAATTATACTTGTTTTTACTCTTAATGCATGGATGTCTTTTAGTTAAAAATTGCGATGTGTTTGTATTAACTGCACTAATTACTTATGTAAAACACGCGACTGTTTAAATGTAAAAATATATATAGAATGTAAACTCTTCTTCCATCCACAAGCAAATTCTTTTAATGGAAGACCAGTACTACTTTAATATGTACCATTTTTGAGATAAACAAATAAAAAAAAATAAAAATGAAAAAATATTGAAGAATCAACAAACTTCTTACATACAAACAACTTCAGGAAAACATTTGGTAGAAGCCCCACCAAAGTATTTGAAAACCTGATTGTTATTATGAAACACTGATTGAATATGAAATGTTACATTTAGGAACAACATCCCCTTTATATCCATATTCTGTCTCTGGTACTATGTGCCTCTGTGTTCCTGGTACTGAGTGACTCGGTACTCCAATGAGATGCCAATCAGCAATGTATACATTCAATACACTACCTTAATCCAAATACGTAGAAAGCCGCTTCTGTTATTTGTAAAGGTGAAAAACACTTCCCACAGATTAGTACATAGATAGTCTGATATCTAAATAAGATTGCTCGATGATTAAATAGCTTTAGGAGATTAATATTGAATGTGTTTTTTTTAGCGGTCTGCTGAATTTAATAATATATGTGTTTAATAAATTTACTGGTCGTTCTTCATCATAAAAAATAGCTACACTATAATATAAATTAACAATTTTTAAACTTAAGAACTATTTTGTCGGAAGGTCAAAATATTTCCGCCTCGCAATTAAATACAATTAAATGGAATATTTCAGAACGCACCCGAAAACTAAAAACTGATTTTGAAAGGTGATAAAATTCACTTAAAAATTTTATAATTTAAAAAAAATAAAAATATTTTTAAATTTATAAATATTTAGAATGCAAACATAAAAAGTTTTTAAAATGACTTACCTTACTTTTTTTCTAAATAAAAATACTGATTACAGAAAAAAAAACACACACACATATTTCATCAACCAAATTATCTTCAACTCAATTTTTGTCGTTTCATGTAAAAATAATTAATAAAAAATTCCAAAGTTTCATAATTTTTTTCAAATTGCGGTCGTAAACTTTGGTTTCATAAAAGTTGTACATTTTAATTATTTTGTGGTTAACTTCTATATTTGAATATAAAGCGTGGTGTTTTCTCTTTCTAACACCGTTTACATCATATTTCTAACCACGATGGTGAGGGAGACACAACGATTTCTATGATACTTATATGAGTTGTTCCGAAAATCGAACAAATTAGCCTGAGAGGTTAAACGTAAATTAAAACTTTAAATTTAAAAGAATTAAAACACTTTGTTTTCAAACCACGAATTTATTAGTTTTTATATATTTTATATTGAAATATAAAAATTAATAAATTGTTTTAATTCTTTTAAATATAATGTCTAACCACAAAGTAATTGTTTCTTACGAAAAAAATAAAACTTTAAGCCTACCCATATTATAATGAAGTATATCTTTACAAACGCAAAGGAAATTTTCTTAGATTTTAAAAACTTATTTTTTGCACAGTTTCGTAACTCAGCGAAAAGTTATAGGACTGTGATAAACAGTGGATACCAATGTCCTATTTATTCAATTTTACGTACCTTGAAAAAATCTGTAGTGAAGCAAAAAAAGCATAAAAATGTAATCATTTTACCTGAAATCTTATTATGCGCCTTTCAGGAAAAGTGCGTATCTTGTTTCCTGAAATAACCTTGAAAGCCTCGCATTAAAGGTGAACCTATCCCCTCCCGCCTTAACCCGAAGCTTCCGCCTCAGAACGTCATTCAAGGAAATGAGATTCTTTTGTTTGTCGGGGACACAAATAGAAATCCCTTCCCCGAAATATTTTCTATTTCAATAAAGAAACAGATCATCTTTATGAACAACAATGTAACGTAAGTATGAGGTGATTTATCCAAGTATTGTAGTTAATTTGATACGCACAAAAATATTACAGATAAAATCTATGAATACATAGAAAATCTTTTTTTGTTATTGTTTTTGGGGTGTTATGCCGTGTTTCGCTACCTCCTTCTTTAGCCAACGTTTCGGACAGCATTACAGTGTCCATCATCAGGGCAGATGATGGACACTGTAACGCTGTCCGAAACGTTGGCTAAAGAAGGAGGTAGCGAAACACGGCATAACACCCCAAAAACAATAACAAAAATACTTTTTAGCCGTGAAAACCTAAAAACACACAGAAAATCTGTTCGTATTTCTCTAAAAGCTGGCGAATGGTAAGATATTCGCACTCCTATTATGATTTCAGTCTAGAATTTCTATCAACGAAAACCATTTTTAACAAGCATAAATTGTAGTGCTTTGAAACGGTTCCATTCCGACTCAGAATCAAGTCAACTAAACACCTCTTTAAAAGGTCATTAAAAGCTTTGATTTTTTTTTTAAATCGCCCATAACCCTTAACCTTACGTAACCCATTTAACCAATTTTTTATATATTTTTTTCATCACTCTTAATGATTTTTCAAATGAAGTTCTGAGTTGATTTCATTCTCAGTTGTCCGGTAACCCTTTGAAATATCCTATTTCACTAGTGAGAATTGCGACACATATATTTTTTTTTACATGAGCTCCACACAGGAGGCCCTGAGGAAAATTATTTCCCTCAGGGCCTATGTCATCTTTGGGGATGCTGTGTGTTTTTGCTGAGGGCTTTTTCAAGGAAAGGAAGGGGAGGAGAGTTCTGGGAAGGAAAGGGTTTAGGGGTGGGTAGGAATCTGGGGTTCAGTGTGTCTTGGTCATCCACCTCCAAGACCTAGACAAACCTCATCCCATGAACCCGGGCACCCCTGCTAAATCACCAAACGTAGCGAACCACTTGGGGTGACCTATGGCAGAGGTGTTGGTTATCCAATAAAGGTTCCCGGGGCGGCGGTACCCATTCCCGCCTCCCAAATTGAAAATATGATTTCACTCTTTTCAAAAAATTCTAGAAAAACATGACCGAAGCCGGGTAGATACTGAAAAATGAAAAATGCTATACATGCCTTAACTTCATCATCTTGCTTAATATCTATTTGATAGGTAGTTATTTTTCGAAGCGCATCTGATTTTAAAACCGAATTTATCTACGATTTTTCATTAACAACACCAACAAAAACAGATATCCGTGTTGAAATGATCGAAACTGCCAACATGCAAAAGAGAGCGCATATAGGCACATCAGTTATTGAAGGTTCTACAAAATTTAGGCTTCATGTCAAAATTCACAGTGTCATACGCAAATGGCTCCGGTATCGCGACCGAGTTCCGGTACTTCCGTCCTTCCGCCGAATATCCCAGATCTCGTCAGCTGATTCACCCCCTTTCACCCCTTTCAGCCAACCCTCTGGGTCAGCGATCTGTGATCTGATTGGTCGGGGGTTGGGAAGGCTCCAATCTAATATGCTTTCAACAAAGCCTTCCGCGCTTGCGACTCGCCGTGCCACACAGAAATCAGCCACATTGCCCCTCGGTCGCACAGCCGCACAGCCGCACAGCCAGCCGTACGTCCTCACATACCTCGGGCTGCAGGGGTTCATAACTGTCAAAGGCTTTGTAATAATTGATCATTTGGTTGGCAACAGCCTTCTGCGATCGTCATGCAACTGGGTTGTGGATCATCGGGTTAGCTTCACACAAAACGTTCCATTGCGACTTTTTGTCCTCAAATCAAAGTCTTTGTTGGAGATTTTTGTGTGTGTGTGTGACTTGTTGAAAGCGATTTAATTGTTTAATATTTACATATTCCGGCATATTTTCAATCGTTTGTGAAAATTAATTTTCTGTTTTACTAGCTTCGTTTAATATCAAACCTCAAACAGCCCACAGGTTGGTATTTCCTGCATATCTGGTTATTATTTAGTTTGACGTTTAGTAAAGTTTAGAGTTTCACAGCCAACATTTCATTGAATATGTCAGCAATTAATGTTGGATATTAAATTTAGTACCCAGGTGAGCATTATTCAGATTGGGTAAATTAAACTTATCCCACGTTCTCACGTTTTACACAGTATGATATTATTAAATTTAATTAAGTGGCGTGATTGTTATTTCCTCCGAAAAAACAGTATTTTGTTTATTTAAAGGCCTTGAAAGTTCTCGAGGCCAGTCAATTCTTCAGATTTATTAAACGCATTTATTTTATACTTTTTTTATTCGCCTTAAAGCCTTGATTTTAAAATTTTGAAGATAATAATACTTATATCACGTATATTATAAACCTAAATATTATAACTATGACCGCGCTGTAATTTTATTTAAAACTACTTTAAGGGTCTACTATTCGTATTTCGACCGATTTCTTACATATCTCCCTTAAACATTTGAAGTTTTTAAGCTCTTAAAAAAATATATGTTATTTTTGAAGATAATATCTAGATACATTCCACGCCGAAACGCAAATTATATGAAATTCCCTCGATAGAAAAAAATCGCAAAGTATGCTCCGAAAATTATTTTAAACAAGTCTATTTCTTTTATTTTACTAGTTATATTTGTGAAAAAATTCACAATGTTTCTTTAAATGATACTTAAAATACGTTCCACGAGATTTTTGCTCTATTTTAAACGAGTCATGTTTTATTAAGCTTTTTCGCAATTTTCGCTGCTATTCTACGACTAAACATATTAGCGCGCTCTGTCCAACATTCGTAATTACATATCTCTCCATCTTCTTCTTTTTCGGCGCTGTGCGTTACAAGAGTGCGGCCTTAAGGCTGGTTTTAGTCTCACGCTCACCGTCAGCGCTCATAGATCAGCGCGTAGTTTGTCAGCGCTGAAGCTCAGCGTGGCTCGTTTTAGTTTCGTACTGACTGCCTTACTGTACAGACGAAGACCAAAAGGGCTCAGGCGTACCTCATCGATAACTCGACCTGTATCCACTTTGCGATTCGCCATGACTGTACACGCCGACGACGTCCGCTCCGCTCGACACTAGAACGCTCACTGAAAGCAGAGACGATCGTCAGCGCCGACAGCTACGCGGCGCCGATGCGCGACGCGTACGGCCGCGTAGCCATCAGCGCTGAACACCTTGCGCGCTGATAGCTACGCGTCATTCAAAAACGCTTCCTAGAAGTTCACATATCTCGACCATCAGCGCCGACGGTGCGCGTGCGGTCGGCGTAAGACTAAAATAAAAAGCATATTTTCTCTATTTTTTTATCATAATAAAAAAAACATATTTTTTTAAATCTTAAGCATATAAAAGTGCAACATTAAATAATATTTTAAACAATTTTCATCCAAATTTTTTTTAAATGCTGGTGGTGGGACCTGGTTTCCAGAGACCCCTTAAAAAGAGCGGTGGAATGATAGCTTCATCTGAAATTAGTAAACAATTTTTTACACGCTTAAAATTTTTTGGATTCGTTAGTTCCCCAAAAATAAATAACGTAAATATAATTTATGTATTTTTATTTTTAACTTAATGAGTAAAACCTCAAATTGTAATATTTAATTAATGCAGACAATATTAGCGAAACTCAATCGAATATCTGAAATAGAAAAATCAGAAAAAGATACGGTTATATCTGGGACTCGAACCCAGGACCTATGACTTGCCGGGTCAGGGCTCTATCAACTGAGCTAATGTGTCCCCATCCGATTAGGTCATATTTAACTGTATCATTCATTGACCAAGAACTACCAACATTATCTTCATTTTCTTAACGCATATTTTTATTTGCTGCTATCATTATGTATGATTGTAAGATTCAACCAGAATTAAATGCTATCTAAATATAGTGTCTTGGATAAATTTATCCATTTTTTATTTAATATGCGACATTTAATGACTTTTTTTTGCAAGTCTAGGATGAATATTTATTTTTATTTTTAACTTAAGCCGCCGCATCCCGAATTTCCACCGATTTATTACATATTTTCCTTAAACACTTCAAGTTTTGAAGCTCTTAAAAAAATAAACGTTATTTTTGAAGATAATATCTAGACGTTCCCCACACCGAAACGCAAATTATATGAAATTCCCTCGATAGAAAAAAATCGCCAAGTATACTCCGAAAATTATTATAAATACGTTTTTCAATTATTTTAGAAGTTATATATATATTTTAAAAAAATCACAGTGTTTCTGCTATTTTGGATGTTCTCTACGAGATGTTTGCTCTATTTTAAAAGAGTCCTGTTTTATTAAACATTTTCACAATTTCCGCTTAAATTTTACTGCTTTTAATATAAGGGGGCTCTCTCTAACATTCGTATTTACATATCTCTCCATCTTCTTCTTTTTGAGCGGGTATACCATAGTAGTATTGTAGACGATATTAGTGAAACTCAAATAAAACTCAAACGAAACCCAAACAAAAATTATTGTTACACATAATTCTTCGAAGCCAAATTCTAGTTATAAAATTACAACTTCATTGTTAGTTGTATTCGTACGTTAGATTTACCCCCGTAAGCTCCTAGCGGATTACGGTTTCTCAAATTTTCCCATAATCGAATCAAATGGTAATCGAATCAGAATAATAAAGGGAAACAAAGGTTTTCTGCGTAAATCACATTAATTAGCAAAGCTTTATAACGTGAAATGTTACGTAAATATAAAATTACCACTTTGGCTTCGTTATTTATTCATGTTTTCATTTTTTTTATTAAGAGGAAACCCGGTAGCCGAGAAATTTGAATAATAGATATTTTACCAACATTTTGCCGTCACTGTCACGTCGTCCGAATACTCAACGAAAGAGACAACTGCACTACAAGCTTTTTTCCCTAAAAAAAATCGTCAAAATCCAGATTTTGTACTCCCCATTTTTCTCCTCCAAAATTGGATCGATTTTTAAGATTATTCTTACCAACTATATTAAAAGAATGTTTTTTATTTTATTTTATTAATCCATGTACAGAATTTTTACATTGGGATTTTTTTATGCCTGTCTCACTAAATATTCTACGCCTGTACGTTTTTCCTTTTTTTATATATGTTGTCTAGTTTGCATGCTGAACGTCTATTGATGGAGTTCAAACCATGCAATTTTAAAGATTTGGAGAGTCCTAACTCCTAAAAGAAGTAATTTATCAAAAAAAGTCAAACAAACCATCAAGCTAGTGGTCGATAGCTATATTACGCAAAATAAAACATTTGCACTAGTCCAAAATCCAGAGAGGAAATTGGGGAATACGTTTGTTTGGAAAAAAACGCCGCCCTGTTTTCTCCTAACTTTACACTTTGGCACTGTTCATTCATTCATTTTTCAAAGAAAGAAAATCGTGAGTGTGTTGACGACACCCATGGTGCAATGAAGTACACATATACACCAAACCTATGTCATTTTACAGTAAAGATGTCAGCACAAGATCTAGTCGTAAAAACTACATTTGCAAAAATTTGAACCGTTTACAGCTTTGTGCATATGCACAGGCTGCACCTCGCACGTGCACCGCCCCCAACTAGCAAGTAAGATAATAAATATATGATCATTGATGGAATGGCCGCAATTGATTTCTTACCCTTTATTTTGTTTTTTACTGCTAAAGTATTTATTTGTTATTTGGGATTGGTCCACATGCATTGTGCGGCGACCCGTCTCAACAAAGCTTAGGTGTATGCCAAAACACTTCCAGAAAACTTGTTTACTAATATTATCTCGTGAAAATTAAATGGCATTCGTTTTTTCCCTTTGCAGAAATTTTGGTTAGGGTTTTTGACTCTTGACTTTGTTGCTCCGGGAAACATTGTTAGGGGTTTTGATTCATACACATAATTAATGTTTAGAGTTAGGATCAGGGACGTATCTTCCAGGAAACCAATGAAGCTTAAGCCGAAGGGCTCTTAATCCTCGAGGGACCCCAGAACCCTAGAATAAGAAATAGACCCCTCTGCTGTCCATCTTACTTAAAAAAGTCTACCTACTAAGAAAAAGTACAAAATTAAACATGCATTTTTATGTGGGAGTAATTACGTTTTATTCTGTATACTATACTCTGCATTCATTGGGTTTATATTAAATTTATTAATGAGTAAATAATAAGCATTAAGACGATGCCATGCGAAATAAGGTAAAATCATGCAAAACTATTTGCTTTTGGTTTAAAATTTTGATCGCTTAGAAATACTTTAATGTTTTTATAAAACAAAAATATTATTTTTTGTGTGAATACCGCGCAAGAATTCCCACTGCTCTCAACCGTTTGAAGCCAGGGAGAATAGCATCCCCGATTGCGGTATGTTGTGAGGCTGAAGATAATGGGGAGGGGAATGACACGAAGGCGGGAAAGTACCTGGCTATTCAGATCTGGTAACCAAACACGGCTAAAGCCATTTTAAGCAACGGTTCATTTCTGAATGGTGGTCCTACACCAGGGCGATAGTGAGAGTATCTTCTACGCTGAAAATGTCGCAAATATACTTTATATTATTGTAAATGATTAAATTGCAAAGTAACACAAATCTGTCAAATAAAATTTACTGGGATTTGCACGCCGGGATTTGAACCCGCGAACTTCGGATTGCTAGACGAAAGCCTTACCCTTCGACCACGGACGCCGGCGTAAAATAAATAAACACATCTTGGGCTTTGCCATAATCTACCACTTTTTTATGTCTTTTTATAAGCCCAGAAAAAGTGAAGTATCTGGTTTATCAAAAATGTTTCGAAGTGTATAACTTCTACTTACTTACAAACAAACTCCTTTTCGGGTATGGTTTTATTCTATAATGTGGCAAATTAAATTTTTCAGAATGAGATCGGAAAATATTTTGATATTTGTGCCTGAACTTCACAAAATAAAATAAAATATGTGTTGGCAATGTTTTTTAGGACAAACGGAAATTTCTACCTTATTGTGTTATCTTGCGATTTCTTCAGATTTCGAACATTACTTGCCGGGGTGGAAATGTAATGAAAAAATATATTTTTGTTAACAATTTTTTGTCGCTTCCTAAGCACCTGTATAAATAACATTTCCCCTAAAATATCACCCCTCTAGAACTGGAAAACTCTACGGCCTTAGAAATTAGTATTCACACCAGTGAATTTCACACGTAAGATAATCCAGTACAGTTAGCCAACAAAAACAATAGTGCCCCAAAACAGTTAACACTCCGAGGCCCAAACAGGTTCCTACACAGGTCCGCCACTGCCCAGGATTAAAGTACTTACAAATTTATTCGTAATTATTTAATGAGATTGAAAGTAATTTCTCTTTGAACCCTTCACCACGAGAATATTTTGTGTCATGGGTAATATCATCAGAGAAACAACTTTTTCTCGTGTAAACTTCTGCCTCACGTCTCAACTTTCATCCTCTGCATATCAATACTTAATAACTCTTAATCAGTGACTTGTTCTTGCAAATGATCGTGAATACTTTTCAACTAGTGATGCGACAATTATTCCTTTGGCGATTACGAATAACTGTTGAATAAGTTTGTTTTTTTTTTAATCCGCTAAAGTTGTGTGTAGGTAGATCCACAAATACAGAGAATGTGTAACAGAACATAACCAAAAGATTTTAACCAGCAATTCCTGAGCATACTTGGAGTAAAAAATTTTGGTATCATTTTGCTGTCCGATGGCATTTTTTTTCCCATTAATACCACTAAATAATATTTTTCCATCACGCGGCGCAACTGAGTTGTCAGGAGAATAGCGCATTTATAGCCTAGTGGATTACTCGATAAGTGTCTCGTTCTAGCAAACAGCGAAACAGCGCGCATTTCGCTCAAACCTGGAGGGATGGAAAAATATATATTTTTTTGTTTTTTAACAGAAAAAATATCATTGAACAGCAAAATGATATCTTTTACTCCAAACATGCCCAGAAATCGCTGATAAAAATTCTTCGGTTACGTGTTTTTACACCCTGTATATTGGAAAATGTTCGCAATCTAAACATTTGCTTTCTAATTAAAATAATATTCCAATTTTCTTAAACTTGAATAAAATCGAGTAGATTTTTCATTGTTCTCTCTTGCATTCTCTTGTTCTTAATCCTTCTCCCTACTATCGCACTGTTAATCCAAGTTTATCTCCTCCATTTGGTAGAGAATTCCTCTGGCGCAACTCGAGAAATCAATTAAACTTTGCCTCCGCCGCGAGTCACCGTGTGCGCTTTTTCCCTCGTTTTTCCTGATCTCTATCGCCATTTTGTTTGGCTCTTTTGTCTTTTCGCTGTATTTGCTCCCCGTTTAAATTAAATTGAAGATTACTGTGAGAGGAAGATTAATTAGTCTGGGTTCGAGGAATTTCGTCACCGTTTAGCACTTTGTTAGCGGGAATTTAATGTTGTTTTGGCAGAGTTTAATTATTTATTTAGTGTGCCGCCATGCATCTCACTTTGATTGCAGAGGAGAACACCGAATTACACACCCGGGGGATTAACATCCAACGACCATATTTTATTCATTCTTGTTCATCTGTAAGTCGCGATAATGCGCCAAATTTAGGTGAGACTACTGTGCAACCATCAGAAAGCATTTACCCGGCAATTGGACAAATTAGAACAGTTTTCATGGGGTGAGGTTTGTATAGGACTTGGAGGCGAATGACCAGGACACACTGAACCCCAGATTCCTACCCACCCCTTAAACCCTTTTCCTTCCCTGAACTCTCCTCCCCTTCCTTTCCTTAAAAAAAACCCTCCACACAGCATCCCCAAAGATGATTTAGGCTCCGAGGGAAATTATTTTCCTAAGGGCCTCCTCTGTGGAGCTCATGTAAAAAAAAAGTTTTGAATAGTGATTTAAAAAAGCAGTTTAGGTTAGGTTAGGTTAGTTAATGGCTTTATATCATTTTTCATAAGCTTTCCGATTTGTCTCGGAACCGATTTACCTATCGTTTTCGAAACAGAAATTTGGTCAGATCAAAGAAAACAAAATGTCAAGACCAATGTATGACCATATTCATTTTTCGGTTACAATAATTAACTTTCTGAAACTTTTTAAAGAGGTCTCATTGAAATTTGGCATTTTTCCACATCTTGCAAGTATTGACTAGAATTAATATTGTCGTAGTTTGGTAAACCTACGGAATAATGAAAAGAAATATTCTTGTATTTTATGAAATTGTTTGAATAAAAGATCTTTAAGTGAGATACGTATGTATCAGTGAGTTTTCAGTGAGCCAGAGTGCTATGATTGAAAAATACGACGTTATTGATGCAGCTCAAACTGATTTTTTTTTTCAAAATTTAAATTTTTTGTATGCCGATCTTTCAGTTTCGGATGCGGCGCATCCCCAAAGAAAGAAAGAGTCCTAAAAATCTTCGTATCAACATCAATAACGTCGTATTTTTAAATCTTAGCACTCAGCTCACTAAAAACTATGGACCGCCACTGGTATGTATTTATGTTTATTAGTCACATTTCTAATCTCACCTTGGACGTGAATTAGCAGTCTAGGAAAAGTTGTAAATATATCTTCTGTTAAAGTTTTAACAGGCCTTAAGCCTTATTGAAAATTAATCCTCGAAATCGTGAAGCGCATAAACTAAGTGTGTGCAAAGTTCCCACTCGCCTGCATCTACTGGGGTCGTTTTAATAACAGCAATCCAATTATTTAGTTCGGCGTCCGGTTGCGAGTTGCTAAAAGCTTTTCAGGAAGTTGCCGCAATTAATGAGGCGAGACCATAACAGTCCGCGGCCTGAAACTTCCCCGCTTTCCCGCTTCCCCGCTTCCCCACTTCCCCGCTTCACTGATAATGAATTATCTTTCAGTGCAGATTCTAGCCCACTTCTGGGGCACGTTTAATCCAGGATTAGAGGTTGTCTTACCAAAGCGCGCTGCAGCGGATTCGGTTCGTACAAATATTAAAGCAAGCCGCAGGCTTTATATACAACTTTCTCATTAAGGAAGTGAGCAAAGTGCATCATTTATACAAAGTTTTGTTTAACACCAATATGTTAATGAAAAGTAATGCTTGGACGACAAAATGTTATGGATATATACATTGGACGCCATAAATGTTATACAAAGTATGGCGTTGTGTGTTTTTGAAAGAGAGCATGAGAAAATAGGTTATTACTGTTGAATTTGTATATCTCAGGTGTGGACCTTGAGCAGGCGGCTTTGTTAAATATTTGGTGTGAGGAGGGGTTATCAAATAATAAAGTGCTTTGAAACAGTTAAATTAATATATTTATAACAAGCAAGAAAAACATTATCTTAGTAATAGATTTTAGGGCTAATCTGTATCTGTAATAGATTTTAGGGCTAATGTGAATGGGCAATTATGGAGCGGTAGTACCAGTTTAATCCAGGGAGTTGACGTGTGGGCGATCCCATGTGTTGGCGATCCCACACTGCTGCCTTCGCTGCTGACAAAGTGAAACGGCCGACTGGAGCAGCTAACAGGGCTCCAGCCCCGCGGTTTCCCGGCGACGTTCAGTCCCAGGACGGTTGTCAGCCAGCCGACTAGTTTGATGGCGGCCAAGGTCATCCATCTTGGGCCGCACCTCTGGCTCCAGGTGTAGTCGGAAGGTTGATGTGTTTGAAGTGATGACTTCGTTTGCAGTTGCTGGATTTCCAATCCAGAAATACTGTGCTCCCCTAGCACTCAGAGCCCAATCCAGGATTTTGATGGTTGTTGTGATGGTCTTCAGTTTCCGATGCCGCTGATGGGCGTTGATTAATTTATCACATCTTGAATTACTATGGTGATTTAAGAAAATGGCGAAGTGATTGCTTCGACCAGCCATAGGGAGTGTGGCCGGGGTCACCTGTGGCTCGTCAAGGAATGGCCAGCTCCAAGTCCAGTCCTGTCTGAGTACCCTCTGCTCAGAATAAGCAACACAACAGATAAAAATATCAGTCTTGCCAATATAATATTTAATAATAAAGGTTCCAGTACCTATTCACTGAGAACTAAAGGTAAACCATTCACTGAGAACTCTTCACTATTATTCATGTCACAATATATTTATGTAACAGTTGCGGCAAAGAATGCTCGTTGTGGAGTTCTAAAAATTGCCCCAAAGAAATTACGATTTTTTGAACCAATAGTAGATATCTTATGTTGCTCTATTATTTTTCTCTACGTTTCTGACAGACTTGCAGGGATAACTATCTTTCGTCTGTTCTGATGATGTCATGAAATCGAAACGATTTCTGAATAAGGTAAAGAGCTGAAGCAAGACCCAACAACCTTAAACTTGTTTCACTTTTCGCAAGGATAATGCAAATTAAATCCATTAAATGGCATAGTCGATCGTCCTACTTATCCTCAATATTTACAAAATACATCACTTATAAAACAAAAATCGTCGTTATATAACTATATAATGTCTGCGTTACATATTTACCCTCTGGGGAAAACGAAAATCTCTTATTTGTTATGTGAGCATAAAAAACATAACGTTTACATATTTAAGCATGATCAAAGTTCGACTTACTTTGAATTTGCAAGTAAGGCGATGCTGTGGGGCTGTGTGTACGTGTGGGGTGTCAAGGCAGGGGCAGGAGGCTACGCAGTGTTGGTGCCCCGTCCCCTAATATCGGTGAACGTGAGCTGCTTCAGTGAACCGAAACAAAAGCTGCAAACGAGCTTTAAATTTCAGATCACAGCTTCACTCCACGCTGAAGAGAATTGCATTCTGCGAACTTTCGTTAAAGACCCCACTTCCAAGTATTTTACAGTGCTCTGAAAAAATCCAACATAAAGCGATTGTTTTCCACCTGGTGTAAAGTAATACTCCTTGTTTGTATCTACCTTTTTTCGTATTTTTTTTTTTTTTACATTAACTCCACACAGGAGGCCTTGAGGAAAATAATTCCCCTCAGGGCCTATGTCATCTGGGATGCTGTGTGGAGGGTCTTTTTAGGAGAGGAAGGAATGAACTTGGGCTTGAAGAGACCCATGTTGTAGGAGGGAGGAAACACAGATGCCGGCAAATCGTTCCATAACCGAGCTGTTGAACTCAAGAACGAGTCGAAAAAACGACCCGTTCTCATGTGACAAATGTCAACCGTGTACATATGTTGGGCGCGCGTTTGGCGTGTCTCCCGACTATGCACCGGTGCCGAAGGGATCAATGACGCTAGTTCCTCAGAGCATCTTCCATTGAAATAATGGTAGAACATGGATAGCATTCCCACCCGACGCCTGTGCTCTAAAGATTGCAACCCGTTCGTATGTGTATTAACGACTTTTTCCTTTATGATATCACCATGATTTGCGAAAATTATTTATTTACAAATTGGTAAGCAGAAATCGAGGGAATATTTCCTTTCTTGAACAAAAAAGGAGTAACTTTATCTCCTGTCAAATTTGAAGATCGAAACGTTAAAATTTAGAGACAAGAAAATAACATATAGACGTTTTCTACATACGTATCAATCAATGTTTTTATTTCTTTTAAACACAATATAAATAAATTATGTGCACACAGAGACAAAGTATTTTTAAATGTAAAGATAATATTTTTTTAACAATAACACCACACACAGAAGGCCCTGTGTACGGTTATTTTTTTAAGGAGTAAATTTATAAGGAAAGGAAGGAGAAGAAGTTCTTGGAAGGTCAAGATATGAAAGGCATCTTGGGGTCATTGAGTGATGGAGGTAAGAATCCATTCCTCCCATAGAATCGGATCAAGTTGATGGGTAGAGAGATTTTTGCTGGAGAGGTCTCTCGGTTTCCCTCAACCAGTCTCTCCCGATCTCGGCCTGCCACGAATTAAGTGGACGCAACCGCTGACAAGACTTAAGACAAACCTCCCTCCAACTACCCAGCCCTCCCCCACTAAGTCACCAAACGTATCGTTGACGTGACCTATGGCAGAGGTGTTAGCTATCCAATAAATGGTTTTCGGGGCGGCGGTACCCAAATCCGCCTCCTAAATTATAAAAATTAAAAAAAGAATATTCACATTATTTTTATTTTTTATTTTGATACAATATTTTATGTTTCTTAGTATAATCCAGTAATGTTGGCCTCACTGGGTGGCTTAGCTGTGCTGAGGACCCCATTTATTTACAAAACACATTTTTTCTTTTGACATTTTAAAACATAAATACCGTAAGTAACTGGAATTAAAACGAGCGTACCGGATCTGCGCCTTGAATTAACTCTTAGTTACCTACGTCGTTTTTTCGTGCGAGCTTTTCACACTTCTTTCAAAAGTTTTCTTTTCAAACAAAGTGTTGTGAAAAGAGTTTCATAAACATTCTAGAGAGAGGAAAGCCGTTTATCAGATGCGGCTTGTTTGTTGTTCGCTTTTTATCATATGAATACTTCAACTTACTTTTAAGGCATCGCTATAAGATGAAAAGCACTTAGAGCGTATAAGAGACACTTAAATAATGAAATCAACTATGTGTATATTAAATAACTTTTACGCTCATGCCTCCGTGGTTAAGTCGTTATGATCCTTGGCTACGAACCCGTGGGTCGCGAGTTTAAATCTCGGCGTTCGCAAGTATTTTTTTTTGGTTAATTTGTGTTATTACCCTTTTACTCATTTAAAATAGTGTATCCGTATATAATACTAGCTGACCCGGCCACGCGTTGCTGTGACGTGAAATCGAGACACAACGCCGTCTACTGGTTGGTTACACAACCTAGATAATCAAATGTTGTGTCGATAAATTAACTCACACCCTACCTCTCAGAAACCTATGGAACTTACAAATAATTACAAAGCATCGTCCTATAACAAACATTTAATTCGCAATAATAAATTTTGAGGTCAATAATCGAGATAAAAACTATCCCATCTGTTAAGTTGGACCAAATTACACACAGTAAGCCAAATTTCATCAAAATCGATTTAGTAGTTTCGGAGTTTATCTTGAAAAAACATCGTGACGCGAGATTTTTATATATAAAGATAAAGATATTTTCGATACGTTTCCAGAATGGTAGATACTTTCGTATCGCCAGTATCGCCATGATGAAAGACCACCATTCAGAATCAAAACGTTGCTTGAAATTGCTTTATCCATGTTTGTTGACCAGATCTGAAAAGCCAGATACTTCCCCACTTTACATTTCCCCATCTCTTTCCTCTTCCCGCGACATCCAGTTTCACAATATACCCCAATTAGGGATGCCATAATCTCAATGGCTCGAGAGTGTTGGGAGCAGTTGGGACTTTTAGAACTGCCTCTTTATTCTGCCTATAAATTTCTATGACTTTCGTTTTGCGTTAGGACGAGTGCAAAATGTTAGCTAAAGTGAAAACAGTGATTTTTAAATATTATTATTAAGCGACTGGGCCTCTGCTCACGGAGAAACAGAAAAATATCGATTTTGTGAAGGAGGTTGATTGCAATTTCGTCGAGAACTGTTTTTTTTTTCAGTTTCTCCATGAGCGGAGGCCCTCAATGCGAATAACGCTAGCGTTTCATTCTAAATCGTTTACAAAGGTGTCATGAAAATGTTCATCTTTTTTGAAAACCATTAAAAAATAAGTGTTTAAAAAAATAAAATCTTTTGTTCCAACTGTGTTCTAATTCGAAATGAGCATCCTGAGGCAACCCAATGTTCAAGGCGGAAAATGTGAACGTCGGGAGAGCTGTAAACAAGATTCGCAGAAAACTAAGTGCAGGGGAATGCATCTCGGGAAATGCAATTTCCTTCCTTTTTTTTGGAATGAAGACCCCGGGAAATGGTACTATTGGCTGGAGAGAAAGACCCAATAGATTTCTTTTCGCTTGTTCACCGAATGTGAACTGAATTGTTTCTAGGCATTCCTATTACTTAAGCAAAGAAATAAATAAAGATTTAGAATGAGTACATTTTCTAGCTACTTTAAATTAGTTTCTTACGTTACGTTAAGTGAAATGTACTTAAAATTCTCAGTTTCTAAGGTGTAATAATACATTTACATAAATAATAATAATAATTAGATATAATTTGTAGAGCGCCGTTTTTGTGAACAATCATCTCAAGAGCGCTGTACTGTTGACGCTATTATGATTTCTTAGGCTCTAATTTTATTATTTACAAACCGATACAGAAATACCTGGCAGGTCACTTTCGATATATACACTTTAATTAGAAAGTTTGGAGAAGATACGACGTTGCACACAGAAGACATTATGTTTAAAACACTAGACTTGCCTGATTTTACATTTGCTACCTCCATTACTGTTGATATTACGTTTATGGGAAGATTAGTGGCAAAAGAAATTGAAGAAAATTTTGGAAGACTGGAGAAGTTAGGATTTTTTAGGACTGGCGAATTTTTATGAAATGTGATAACGTCGCAAAGCTTTTAGAGTTTTGAATTGTTTTCCTTTGTGACTAGTTTTAGAAAGTGATTTATACTTTTCCATATCGCTTTCAATATATTCAAATGTTCTGTTTTCTTTTCTGCCTTGAAATTAATGTAAGATATGGGTATGTTTCTCTTACTAAGGTTAAGTTAAACCTGCGTAATATTTGTACGTAAATCCAAAAGCTTTCAGATTTCAAGAACGGTCCTTACTGTAGAGGGATTACTTCTACTATTATGTTATAAATAATCTATATCAGATAAAGGTGTCTTTGTCTCTCGAATGCCATAATTTGTAAAAAACGAATTTCACAATTTGTAAAAAAATGTTAAATCGATTTGCCTTATATTATATCTGTGTTTAAGCACTTGTATCTGCCCTTATCATTTCTGACAGAAAACTTTAACTCTACTTAACTGTTTTTGGCAGTGGGTGTCACGTCACATTAGTTTTAATATGTGTTTTTTGCTTTTGACAGTTCGAGTGGAATATTATTTTTTAAAGCAGATGTAATGCTAATGTGTATTACATTGAAAAGAAAGTGAAGCAGCCAATCTGAAACAAATTCTTGTCGGGCAAAAAACGCTAAGGACTTAGTGTTTTTGCCAGAACCAAAATGTCTGGTAAAAAATACTAAATGCTACCATTTTGGATATAAACTTAAAACCGGCTCTTCCTATTTAAAAATCAAACAGTTACAAATGAAAGGGTGACCGGAGAACCCAACAAATCAATATAGAACTTTACCACTCCTTTAAAAGTCATTAAAAGTGATGAAAAAACTCGTTTAAAAGGATACGTTAGGCTAGATAATAATAATAATTAACAGATATGCTGTATGTTAATTTTTTTTTTCATCACTTTTAATGACTTTTCAAAGAGGTGTTGTTGAAATGCCACTTTGTTGAGTTGTTGTGGAACCATGAAAATAATATTCTTAAATGAACACACTTCATGATATAATTTTTTAAAACACAAACTGCAATTTAATTTGATTACAAAGTTTGAAGTTGGCGCAAAACCTAAAAGGTGTTTTTTTCAAAACAGCGACTTTAGAATTATACTCACGATATAATCGTGTGTTGTTATATTATAAAATATATACATATATATTTGTCTTGTATGTAAGACTTTTATTTTTATTTGTTTAGAATATATTTTTAAATTACCTTGAATATTCGTAATTTCTTTAAAATATTAGTAAAATAAAATAAATTGGTTAATTTCGTATAAAACTGTTTTTGTGAAATAGTCCTGATAACTTAATTAAAATAATTGAACAAAAGGAATGCGTGCGATTTGGTAATTTTGCGATGAGTGAAACGGCTGCCAAACGTCGTCGTAATAATAGTTTAAAATATTAATACCTAATAATAATATATCGTATAATTTCGAAATCGTGACTTTGACCCTCGTTAAAGCTATTCGCAATTAGAGATAATACTTGTAGAAGCATTATCTCTAGTACAATGTACATGTATCTACTACCTTAGTGTGAACATTCAAGTACTACTTATCTATGTAGTTTATAAAGACAGTACAGTTCAACAAAACTTATCTTAAAGCTATCTTCAGCCATTTGTCAGTAGAAATTCCTCCCAGGTTAACCATAAATAAATCTGTATGTGTTTTCGTTTCGAGATTTCTACATTTCTCCTCTCCCAAACCGAACTCTAAAAGAATTCCTAAGTGAGTTTTGATCCTTCGTAGGTCCAGAACTGTAGTCGTGGTCTGAATATAATATACGAAAGAAAGTTCTGTGTTCGTGTTCATCAAAAAATAAGACTGACATTAAATATTTCCGCAAAGAAGCAGTGTGCCTTTATAATAAGCTTTTCTTTCTCTTGTAGACACAGTCATATATTGAGCGGATCTGAATGTTAAATCTGGGTGTGAAAGAGCTTACAGGGCTAAAAAGCCACAAAGTCTTTATATTATAATCTCTTGATGTTCGGTTCTATGAATTGTGACATTTATTAACAATAAAAAAGTTGTAGTTTTGTGAACAGGAAACCTCACCTCTGTAAAAGTGTGTTTCTAATTTATTAAATCAAAACCAAAATTTCCCATGAAATCATAATGTTTGGAAGTCGGTACGTAGATACCTATCTACTTAATTATAAATCATACATATTTTACGAAACTAAACCTTTAAAATTTTTTATTGTTTTCAAATGAGGAATTATACATTTTGCCCTAAGAAATATCATCATCTGAATAACAATTATTTTTTTAAACTGCCTTCAGGCCGGTAGGTACCGCAATATTGATAACTCTGATTTGACAGCTCGTAGTAGGAATCACGTTCCTGCGAACTCTGACGGGATAAAAAGGTAGTATCCAACAAGTCCACCATCTTGAACCGGAACCGGAACGTAACAAACAAATTTACAGAGAGATCACTCTATCAGAATGAAACAGTAGAGTAATTAGAATCCAAAAATGGCTTGAACGTTTAGTAATAGCCATATTCTTTACCAAACTCGCCTCATTCTTTATCAATCTCATCACCGTTCCGAAATTGGATACGATAGTTTCACTGGCTCCTGGCAATTGAGATTCTTGTGCGGTATCACTTAAAAAAGGATAATTACAGGTTTGGAAAGAGCCAGGCGTCGGAAATTGGCTTTAATTTTTTTAAAGGTGACAAAACTTAATATGCATACAAGCTAACTTTCACAAGGCAAGTGACTCCACAATCATATTATTTTCGGTGCATCTTTGAAGGTTTTTCACGAATTTAAAAATTTTCAAAGTTCTACGTCCGTAAAATAATTTGTATTATATGTTTTTCACAAATTTTATATATATTTCAAAGTTCTACGTAGTCCGTAATATAATTTGTATTACTTGACTAATAAATAAAAAAATCCCCTCTACGAAAACAACAAACTGAAAACATAAAATAAAATAATGGCATACGGAAAGTAACAGAATCTAAATCGGGTAGAATTTTATTGAGTTACGGAATATCGTAAATTGCTTTTTGAAATGACGAAATAATTTAATTGGCGAACAAAACTGCCCTGTAAATGGTATATAATAAACGTACCACTTCAATAGAAGTTCTATGGATTTCATTAATTTTATGGTTATTATTTGAGCAATGAAAACTTTGTACTTGTCTACAAAACACGCAGATATGAATTAATAAACGGAGTTAGGTATTTAGTTCTCACGGATTTATTGGTTAAGTTGTGGGTTATTGTTAATGATCGATTTAATCCTTAGATCATTTAAATACAATTTATTTTGAAGCATTATGAGTTCTAAGGCGTAGCAGAGGCTACACGTTTGATATTTGTCACGATCTATATTGATCGGAGTGCTACCTATTTCACTATTTATTGTGATTCGCAGATATTTATCAAATATTGTGATATTTATTGAAGGTGTAGAATAGAATATTGATGGATCACAATATAGATCAAAGGATTTCTAGATTCCTGAATTCCGAAACTAGATATGGATTGTGATAAATATTGAACGTGTAGCCTAAGCTTCAATATTTATCCCGACCCGTAGGTTCACGATATGGAATTCAGGAATCTAGACATTCTGTGACCTATATTGTGATGCGTTAATGCGCTAGTCTGCATGTTTAATAAATATCGCAATATTTGATAAATTTCTGCGGATCACAATAAATATTGAACGTTTAGGAAAAGTGTGGCCTGCCTACGCCTTAGAACTCTTAATGCTTCAAAATAAATTGTGTAAATGATCGAAGGATTTATTTATTTATTTTTTGTGTGAATACCGCACAAGAGTCCCAACTGCTCCCGTCTGGAGCCAGTGAGACTATGGCATCCCCAATTGGGGTATGTTGTGAGACTGAAGGTAGTGGGGAGGGGAAGGAGATGGGGAAGAGGAAGGTGGGAATTACCTGGCTATTCAGATCTGGTCACCAAACACGGCTAAAGCCATTTCAAGCAACGTTTCGATTCTGAATGGTGGTCTTACACCAGGGCGATACTGAGAGTATCTTCCACTCTGTATCGACCATTAACAATAACTCACAACTTGCATCAATAACTCGCTTAATAATCGTATAGTAATCATATCCAAAATTATGGAACTAATAAATATATTTGTGAACTGAAAAGTGTAAAAATGAAAGATTAGTCGAAGTTTTCAGCAATGTTGCTCGGTAAACAACACCCTAGGAAATATGAACTTTGAGTAAAGTTAATTTTGGTACTGAATTAATTCTTGTATCTTTTCGGTTCCTTAATGGGGTGAAGGGGTAAATTGATCCCAGGGCAAGATCGCGCCTGATTAGGCTTCGTTACAGGTCGAACTTGTAAACGTTAATGGCCGGAGATCGGCCACTCCGCCTCGCAGTGAACTTTAATCCTGTTCAAACTTAAGGTCCTACTTATTTACTAAGTTTATATAACTCCAGGCTCCGTTGCCAGTGCGCCCCGCGAATTTGAAACGAAGCTTTTAAGTGGCAGGATTGTTTGAGTGTATGTCCACTTGTTTTATAATAAATTATTGTAACTGAGAACGTAGTGGCATTGTCTAAGCGGCGAGTCGAAGCTCACACTGATGCGAAAAATCAATGGTCATCAAATATTGAAAGTACGTTGGATCGATATGTCTGGTTGATGGTATAAATATGCAACCACCTTCCGCGCTCTTCGTCCCATGTTCCTCTTTAACTATGGGAATAAATATTTAAAATACGAGAGGCGTCTGGTGGATAATTACTGCCGTAACTACGCCACCTTGTATTATGTGTGTGTTTTATTTCTTTCCAGTCAATTGTAATCATAATTGTTATTTTCCTCAGGCTTGTATTTTTTTCTTTGACATTTTTTGTAAGGTGAGACCGTGCTTTTTGTATCGTTTTTAAAGCTGCCTCGAATATTATTTTTGTTTTTCCAACGACTAAAGACGATGCTTATAAAATGGTACATAAAAGCACGCCATCTAAGCATCTTTCCTTTATTGTACCAATTTATCCAGCCAGCAAAAGGCTTTACGTTTTATATTAGGTAATCAAAAAACTCTCTCACGTATAAATATACATTCCACGACCTTTGTCTTTGGCGGCGCGGCGTTTGTGAAATTCAAATAAATTGAGACAAGAAACAATTTTTGTTCCCACGGGACTCGGATGATATTTATGTATTAAATACACAGACGAAACATTTTTTTTGTAAAAGAAATAATTTATTAACTGGAATCTCTCGAGAAATGAGGGGTCTCACTTTGGGTCCTTGTGGAATTTCTAAAATGCTTTGCATATCAACCATTTACTTGTTCGTGCAAGGAGTCTAATGAATTGTTTTGTTGTTTGTTTGATTTTAGAACTGGGAAGTGTTGAACACAGCTGTGATCACCGGACGCCAGGTGTCGCAGGCCATGAAGGTTCTGATCGTGTCGCAGGCTGGACAGGTTGCTGACGTCACGCTGCAGAGCTCATGCCATTCCGAAGATGAAAGTGTCTTAAAGGTAAAAATACTGCATATTATATTACGTGACGCCATTTTCAGATATTAAGATTCGAAGAGGGGTAGTTTTTTTTTGGCAGGAAAGGCATTGCGATAATTGTACATGAATATTGAATACCTACCACACTCTTTGTAAGGGTCTCGAAAACTATAATGCATATGTACAAAGAAAAGTGAAGCAAATCTTCCTCATTTTCTTATATCTTGTATTTTCTGTGTATGAATATTTTATCAACAGAAACAATAAAACCCACAGAACGGATAAATATGCTCATCGAATTGAAAAATGTTTTTTTTTTGTAATGATTAATGAAAACCATTTATGTTTAACATAAAATAAAATACCACTAAATGACCCAACACTTACTTCAGCAAAATTTTATGGAGTCATATTGGCTTTAATTTCAGGCAATCGTTGTGGTGTGGTATTACTATATAAAAAAATTAATTCAAAGACTTACTTGTGTTATTTTCAATGATGATATGTATATTGGTTTAAAATCCATTTTCCCTAGTTATCACCCGTGTGAAATGTTCATATGTTTTCAGGATTTAATCATCAATTTTTGATAAAACAATAATTATGACTGACTAGACCAGTCAGTGGTTGAGTGGGCAACCAATGACTTTGGTTTGGGTCCCATCGTTTGGGTCCCATCCGGGCGTCGCGTGTTCGATTCCTCGGCTGGCTAAGTCCTCCATCACAACACAAGCAACATTTTCGGCTTTCTGTGGTGGTAGTAGAAGATTTTCAAACATTGTTGGGTTATTCGTAACCCGGGAATGTTTGTCTTTCTTTTTAAAAAAAAAAATGATCTATTGACTTTACAAATTAATCTATTACAAGCAACCTAATTGGTGGTTATTTGGGATAATGTGATTGTACAGTGAGAGTCGCCACTAGAGAAATGAAGGGTGGTCTAGGCTTTGGTATATTATATCTCTACGGGTCCAGGCCCTAAGCTGGACGCTCACGAAGAGGGGAAAAAAGGTATTCTAATACGTATGCATGTGTTTGTCAGGTTTCGTCGTCCTGCAGCTCCGTGTACGTGGACGGGTCCGAGATCCGCGGTAGCTCCAACGCCTCCGTAATCGTCAAGTACGGCACCTACACGGGCCTGGCGCGTTTCACCGTGTGGATGCCCGAGTTCCCGCTGGAGGTGAACGTGGAGGACTTCCGCCTGAGCCAGGTGAAGGGCTGGCGGGTGCCCGAGAGCGATGGGGGCAAGGGGCGAGGCCGCAGACGCAAGCGCTCCTACTCGCTGCCCGCCATGGAGGAGATCACCAACAGCGTCACGCCCGAGAGACACGCCTGCAGGCTGCGCTTCCAGCAGAGTCCGGTTGATGTAAGCACTTTTTTTTTATTTTTTCGACGGCCCTCTTAACCTCTGAAGCCTCTGACATTTTGCAACGTACTTCTCTTAGGAGGACTGTAAGAATACAGATTCCGCGAAAAAAAAATTGCGTTAAATTTGTGATTCCAGATAAATTCACTTGTTTCAATGTAATTTAAAATAAAATATTGTTCTTGAAAGCAGATAAAAGATTCTTTCAGATTTATTAGAAAAATCGGGATAATATGCAATTAAAAATATTTAAATTTTGAATGCAAACAAAGATAAAGTGTTTGAAGTTGCTTACCAATGGTTTTTATCGTGTAAACACAATGTAAAATTACTGCTTTACACGAACACTACTTAAACATTTTTTTAAATTAATATAATAATAAAACAAAGATGTAGAAGTTATTATTATAAATGCTAAAAAATATGCAAACCTTATCAAATATTTTTTATTATACATATATATAGCATAACTTTAGGGGCGTTCAAGTATTACGTAATGCAATTTTTGAAGATTTTTACCCTCCCTCCCCCCCATGTAACGCGCCGTAACGTTTTTCTGTACCCCCCTCCCCCTCCCTAAACGTTACGTAACACCCAAGTGACTATTTTTACCAATTTGATTTGATTTTGATAACGAAAATAAAATAAAAATGACATACAATACAGTCCGGAATTCCCCGTAAAACATAAACGAAAAGGGTTGCCAACTTGGGAGAACAAAATAAAAATGACGTACAGTACAATCGAGGGATTCCCCGTAAAACATAAACGAAAATGGTTGCCAACTTGGAAGAGTTTAATTCCCTAGTTTTTTATTTAAATAAAAAAAAAACATGTTACGTAACGCATTGTTCGAACCCCCCTCCCGCCCCGGTAACGCACAGTAAAGTTTTACAAGACCCCCCTCCCCCCAAATTGCGTTACGTAATACTTGATCGGCCCCTTTTATGAGACTGTGTCAGAGTGGGAGATATATCTCCCAAAAAGACTTTGCGATTGTTTATTGTCTGTGAATATTTCCCAAGAATATCTCCCAAAATTGCCCAAGAGGTTAAAAGGAATGACTGAGCTGCCTTTTTCGTACAAAGCATAATTTTGGATTTGAGGCCAAAATACTCCAGCAAACTAAATTATAATTTTTTTTTATTCTTGTACCATGGTTATACTATCGAACAGTCATCCGCAGCATACATGCACGGATGTATGCTGCGGATGATGATACAGCATACATGCACGGTTGGGTAAATCTGTATTACTTGGTTAAGCACCTTTCTGTGCTTTCATTCTTTCCACCCTGAAAAGGAAGGGAAAAGCCAAAGATAGATCACAAAATTACTTAAATCAATGTTCAACAGCCATCAATTTTTCTCATCAAACATGTGTTCACATTCCAGGTGTACGCTCGCTTCCTGGCCACTGATCACGACTCTGGACGTGTCAGCTACCTGGTGTCGCGCCGCACCTGGCTCCGGGTGACGGAGCTGGTGCTGCCGCTGCTCCGAGTGGCCGATCCTCGGCTAGCCGCACTCCGAGGCAGATCCCTCCGCGGCAAGGCCACGGGCAGAACAGAAGTTCAAGTCTTGTCTCCTATCACTGGTAAGAAGCCTTTATGTTATAATGCTCGGCTAGTTGTTAACTGACTAAGAAAAACCTCAAAGAGTATACCAGTTTACTGCCGTTTCAAAACTAACTATGCGGTGAAATGTCTCTACTGTAAATCATTGGGTTTAAGACTTTTTTGATTAGGTTTTAATAAAAAAAAATGTATGAACTAGGTGACATAGGTACTGATCATTAAGATAAAGCCTATAATTTTTAAAAATTGAATAAGGTGTCGTTACAAAGGAAGGTTTATATAACTGTATTAATTTTTTCATCTCTATTACATTTTTCAGAAACTTTGCCTTAGTAACCTTCTAAAAATCTTATATTCTTTGACTACGGATTTTCCTGTTCACCTTGGGAGTGAGAAATTTCCCGGCGTCGTTTTACGGTCTTAAAAAGTGATAGTAATGACTGGCTGGTATTATTGCCGTTACAGTTTTCATTGATTAGAACAAGCTGCCGAAAGCCTTTTCACTCCTAATATTCATGTTTGTCTAAGATGGGGTACTTAAGATTTAAAAAAAATTCCCTTTGTTTTTTTATTTATTTTTTATTATTACATACAGCAGATATTTTTAGGATTGCATTATTTTCATTTACAGGCCGAGTGATTGGAGCCCGTGAGATTCGAGTTGGAAGCGACAAGGTTTCCGTCGCTCGACTTATTGTCAGAGTGATCTCCGGACTCCAACTGAATATTTCTCCCGACAACGCTATCGAAAATGGATATATTTCTGAAACGACTGTTACTCGACGACTTACCGCTCAGTATCAGGTAAGGTTTAAACATATATTTAAACATCAATAAGTACAAAAAATAAAGCTGTAATTTTTACACTTTACAATGTTTTTGTGTTCATTCTGATAAGATCGAACATCATTCCATTGACATAATTGTCAAAGTCACTGTTTCCTCACTGACAACAATCTGAATATTTTAGGTCCGGCTAAAACATTAACAGTATGCTAAAAATTTTGTTCTGTGTTTCATATTCTAGGAAGGACTGCTTGACATTGACATTGAGTTCACGGATGGATCCCGCACCCCCCTGCGTGATGTGCTGATGGACGACTATGTGTTGAAAGTGGAGAGCTTGGACCCTGATGTAGTGGCCTTTGCTCCTATGGTAGCTTCACACCATCCTCGTGTTATTGCTGTTGGCGAAGGTTGGTTACATTTTTATGCAAATAATCTGGAAGATTTAATTTTACGGTGATTTATTTTTGGGTGTTCACGCCTTGTTGGGCTTTATCCTTCTTTAGCCAACGTTTTAGCCAGGGTTACAGTGTCCATCATCTGAGCAAATCTGTAGATTGCGATGAAGTATGTGTTTATGCATGTAGAAGTAATACAGTGATACAATCCTTTTTTTAAATTTGGTTTTAAATTTCACAAGTGCCAAGAGTAGGTATAATTCAAAGGCGGCAGAGTCCAACCAACTTTACTATAAAAAACCTACAACAGACTAAAAAAAATTATGTGGACTATTTAAGCCCCCGAAACCTTCACTCTACTTGGTTTTACAATATCTTTGGTATGATTTTCCCCCTGCTTAAATTAATTTTACAATAAATAATAGTACTCATGTTTTTCGAATTATTCCAGGCAATGGAGAACTCCTGAAAGTCACCCTCCTCCTGTCGGAAGAGTGTCGTGGTGCGGCTGGGGTGCTCCCCAAGTCCCGGGGGCCCACGGGCAAGGCCGAGCTGGCCGCCAACCAGGCCACCGGCGTGGTGCTAGCCACGGCCACCGCCACGGTGCAGGTGGACTTCTCGGCCAGCGAGGTGCCGCAGCGGCCCGACACGCCGCAGAACGACGACATCATGCGCGGAGGAGGAAACAAAGGTCCCCTCTCCGACTTGCACGACATTCTGATTGGTACTTATTGGCATGTTTTATATCAATGGCAGCTGCCTTATTTTGTACAAAGCTTTTTTTAACGTGGGGGTGCTTTTCTCATCGGCAAGTTTCTAGTTTAAAAATTACTTTTATTTTATCAAAGTGATTAACTCAGTGATTCAAAACGAACATCTTTAATTTTTCTTTACCACCATCACACAGACACCCACAGCTTGTTTGCCGGAATATCTTATTTCCGAAATTTTTTTATCTATTGGACACCAATGTATCCATATGGATATTTGACACTAAGGCCATTCGCTCATGGAGAAACTGAAAAAAAACCAGTAGGCGACGCATTCGCTATCCACAGGAAAGGAACTTGTGAATTTCATTGGCGGTCCGCACTTGGTTGGTCCACGATTGGTGAGCCGCTACCATGACAACCTGTCAACAAGTAAACTGAAACGGCCCCGGTGATCAGCAGTGATGGTTGTTACGCCTGTTTTTTTTTTCGGTTTCTCAATGAGCGGATGGACTAATTTTGTTTGTGAGATTTTTACACTCGGAGCTCGGCATTCTAAAGGCTAAAAGTTCTATAGAATACTTTTTGTCTATGAACAATATGGAACTGATTTGACAAGAAGATGGAAGCATCCCCATTTATTTTTTTAATTTGTAAATACATTTGCTTACTGGTTGAATGGATTATGTTAAATGTTTACTAGCAAATTTTCAAGTTTATCTGTGGCATGTTTTCATGTGTAAATAATTTTTAAATTAATCTTTTAAGAAATTTTAACACACACATAGATGTCTCACTGCACCGAATTAGATTTCATATTCTATGCCTCCGTCTTCAATGTTACATTTTAGATTGAGTTCATTCAATATTTAGACATTATTTCAAGCATGTGGTGAAACGACAAAAGAAATAGAAATATTGTAGTTTTATTTTAGATTTGATTCGTTTATCTACTATTATTCTTTAACCCCTCAGGCCTCGGACATATTTTGTCAGAAAGCCAGAAAATTTCCGTTTTGCAATAAAGTCCAAATAAATGGAATATTTCTAAATGTATCCAAAAACTAAAAACTATTTTTGAAAGATGATAAAATATGCTTTCAAAAGTTATAATTAGAAATAAAAATATAATTTTTGAAATACTAAGATTTTTAAAGCAAACATAAAAAGTTTTAAAATTGGCTCACCTTACATTTAAAATTGGCTCACCTTACATTTAAAATTGGCTCACCTTACATTTAAAATTGGCTCACCTTACATTTTTTTATGTAAAATTATTGATAACGAATAAAAAGAAAAGCGTTATTATCACCTCACTTTTTTGTTTTTTTATAAAACGAGAATTAATAAAAAAAATCCACTAAGTTTCATAAATTTTTCTCAAATTGCGGTAGGAAACTTTGGTTTCTTAGAGACACACATTTTAATTTTTCTGTTAATAACTTCTGAATTCGAATATAAAGCGTGGTGATCTCTCTTTCTGGCCCCGTTTAGATCATATTTCTCACTATAAGAAAAGGTTAATCATTAATAACTATGTGTATTTCAGGATGTTTTTGAATGACTCGGGGTGTATGCTTTTATCTCCTTTTCAAGTCATACTTTTAAAAATACTATTTAACAATTATTTCTCCCTTCCAGGAATCCCTCTGAAGGATGAAAACAATCACGAGCCGACAGTGCAGGCACGCCAGCTGGGTGGCCTCAGTGGTCTCGGGTCCAGGGGGGTCCGCAGACACGCGCCCCACATGACTCCCGTGGAAATAGGGATGTACGTCCTTCTGGCCGCATTCTGTTGCGCCATCGTGGTGAGTAGGGCTACTATAATGTTTAAAATCTATATTATCGTTTTTGTGGTAACATTGGCTTTTTTGCTGAAATCAAAAAATCATTTTCTTTTTGGGAACAAAATACCTTTATTAACCAAAGAGAATATGTATATATTTTTCTCATCTGGCAACACTTCAATTTGGGAAGCAGGTGTGGGTACCGCCATCCCGGGAACCACTTATTGGATAACCAACACCTCTGCCATAGGTCACCCCAAGTGGTTCGCTACGTTTGGTGACTTAGCAGGGGTGCCGGGTTCACAGGTTGAGATTTGTCTGGATGTTGGTGGCGAATGTGTCTGCCCGTCAGCTACATGGGGCAGGCCGGATTGGGAGAGAATGGTTGAGGGAGTCCCATTGACTTCTCCTGGCAGACTCTCTCCGAACATCACCTTGCACCGCAGTAGGAGGGATGGATACGTCCATAACTCCTGGTCATACTGACCCCCAGATTCTTACCCACCGCTCATTCTCTTTTCCTAAAGTTTTTCCCAAAACTTCTTCTCTTTCCTTTCCTAAAAAGACCCTTCACATATCATCCCCAAAGATGACATGGGCCCTGAGGGGAATTATTTTCCTAAAAATGTAAAAACAAAAAAAAAACTTGTCTTCCAACACTGTTGCTTTCAACCGTGGATAGTTTACAACAGGTATTCGAGAGTTTAAAAGCTTATCAAAGCTTTAAAATAATTATGTTGCCTGTCCTATTAATAAAAACAACACTGCTTTAATTTTAATTTCAGATCTTTGTGGTGTCCTGTGTTGTCTATGCTTCTAAATTCAAACCGCTGGGACCGGAAGCCATGACAGGATTGGGTCCGGCGATGCCCCTGCAGCCGATGGGTGACTCCGGAAAGATCCAAGTTGCCGGACTGATAGGAACCAGTCTGGGAATTGGAAGGGATAATAATAGGAAGCCCCCGAGGGAATCCACTACCAATGCTCACGATTGGGTCTGGCTTGGTAAGGAATTAACTGTTCCCAGTTTAATCATATTATCTTTTGAAAATACAAATAGTGTTTTTTTCCTATTCCTATACACCTTATGGAAACTAATTTTCGCATTTTATTTTTTAGTTTCTTTCTGTTTAGATTTCCTTAGTTTTTCGGTTCTTTGCAGATTTCTCCCCCTTCTTTGCATTTTTACAGAAACTGAGTGGTTTTTATGCTAATAAAATTTTGCGTTGATTTTTTCTAGGTCGTGCTTCCATCGAGCGTCACACTGGCCACCAAGTGCACGCCGTGAACCGAAACAGCAGCCAGCCTCCCCCACCCCCTCCCCATGCTGCAGACCTCGCTAACCGCAACCATCTCAGCCGAGAAATCCGAATCACCAGCAATCCGCTCAATCTCAACTATGCTGACCCGGATGATGCCATCAAGCCCGACCCAAACGACAATGGAAACGGCAACATCATGGCTACCAGCTTTGACAATCCCAACCATATTGAACTGCCATCGGGGAACATGGGACATGTGGGACGAGCCAGGAGCGCAAGCAATGATAACAGGATCATCGATACGACCACTTACTGCAAGAGGGACAGGTTGGGGAGAGGCGGACGATCTAACTTGAATGAAAATACACGGAGCTGGCAGTGAGTATCATCTTTTAAGCTGCCAGTACATGTTGTGCCAACGTGTTGGGCCAATGCATTAGCCAAACGTATACAAGACCACTTAGAGTAATTTGTCATTGTAATGCGTCGACCGCCAACATTTCGTCACTTTGGTTGGACAGGGCCTTCACTTTACCTTGTTCTGAGATATGAGGTGTAAAAGTTTGCAAAGATGATTTATCATCATCTACTGTACACAAGATTAAACATTAACATCAGAAATTGTTAAATAGATTTTGAGAATTCGTTTTTGTAAACTTTGACAGCTCAGAACATGATAAGGCGATGTTGTGCTGCGCCTCGTAAATACAATTAACTGTCAGATACAAACAAAAAAGTAATTGCAAAAGGTTCAAAGTGACGTTAGAACCTAGTAAATTATGTGGAAGTTTTAAAAACTGGATGTTATAACTTCATCATTTAAAGTATCTACGGAATACAATGATAGATGGCTAAGAAAATAATTTTGGTTATAGAAATGAGCAAAAGAAATGGTTTGAAAAAAATGTCAGTTAGAACCTTGTCCAACTGAAGTGATGATTGACCTACCAACCGATGTGTGTCGGTTTTTCATGCACACATCTAAGGATCTTGGTGCCAACTGCGTTCACACGTTGGCTTCATACGTCATAGTCAGCATCTATTGTCTTCTTTTGTGCCTTTTTTTTTTGGTCACTCTTCTTTGATGCACTTTAGCATGCTGTAAAATACATTGCTATAGTTTCCACATCCATCTTGATCAAATTAACCCAGCGCATAAACAGCGCATTGGTCCAACTCCCAATGTTTACTGTAAGCTTTAAAATAATTTATCAATTTGCAATTGAATATTAAGGCTTTTCTTCCACAGGGATACGCAGTCCGATACTCGATAAATAAAGTATCTTGACGACTTCCTCTATACATATTTTTTTTTTTTTTTTTACATGAAATACCGCACAAGAGTCCCAACTGCTCCCGTCTGGAGCCAGTGAGACTATGGCATCCCCAATTGAGGTATGTTGTGAGGCTGAAGGTAGTGGGGAGGGGAAGGAGAAAGGGAAGGGGAAGGTGGAGAAGTACCTGGCTATTCAGATCTGGTCACTAAACACGGCTAAAGCCATTTCAAGCAACGTTTCAATTCTGAATGGTGGTCTTACACCAGGGCGATACTGATAGTATCTTCCACTCTGGAAAAGAGCACTCTGGAAATCTGGGCAGAGTTTGTACACGTTGCCGACATTTTTGCAAACTCGTCGGTGACGCTAGTCTTCCTCATCCAACCTGTCAAAATCATTACCATTCACATCCTTGAGACTTAAAAAATGTCTGAGCAATTGATAAATGGGTCGTTCTTCTTTTTAACCCACATAAAATTGTCTCTACTAGTAAGTGAAGAAAAAATCAACAGAATTACCAATTATTATTTATTATTTTAACTTTATGAGTAAAACCTCAAACTGTAATATTTAATTAAATGAAGACATTATGAGCGAAACTCAATCGAAAATCTGGAAACAGAAAAATCAGAAAAAGATATTGGCACCTCTGGGACTCGAACCCAAGATCTCCCTACTTTCCGGGTTGGGAGCTCTTATCCACTGAGCTAAGGTGTCGATATCCAATTCGGTCACTTTTAACTGTACCATACTTCGACTAAGAACCACCCATATTATCTTCATTTTTCTTAAAATGCGTTAAGAAAAATGAAGATAATATTTTTCTTAAAATGCGTTAAGAAAAATGAAGATAATATGGGTGGTTCTTAGTCGAAGTATGGTACAGTTAAAAGTGACCGAATTGGATATCGACACCTTAGCTCAGTGGATAAGAGCTCCCAACCCGGAAAGTAGGGAGGTCCTGGGTTCGAGTCCCAGAGGTGCCAATATCTTTTTCTGATTTTTCTGTTTCCAGATTTTCGATTGAGTTTCGCTCATAATGTCTTCATTTAATTAAGAATTACCAATATTATTATTTTATAATTACTTTAAAATCTACTGTACTAAAGATGTAACGACTGTGTGCATTTTAAAAAAATATGTGTTTATATTTTTGTAGTAAAAATTACATTACAGAGTTATAACTCCTTGTGATAGAAGTGTATTTCATACAAATCACAGTTCTTCCGCCACCTCGATTTGTGTATATTCTATAATGTTACAAAAAAATAAAAATGATATGATGACATAAAATATAAAACTATTTTTAAACTCCAAAAGAAACCTATTAAGTAACAGCGATTATTATTTTTAATGATGTTTAATAAAATATGTATTTTTAAAAATCTCAAAAACTCCTACAACATTTATGTCTTACGTTAATTCTGTCATGTGGGTTGTCATTTGAAATAGGTATACACGCAGCTCGTGTTTGTCACATTCAATAGGCATTTAAGGCCTCCTTCCCCCCTTGTTACAATTTCCCCTCTGAGATCCAGAGAGAATTCATTTATAGTAAAAATAAAATGTGACAGAGTGGTAAAAGTTATGTAGGTTAAAAAGAAGAACAACCCAAATACGATAGTCTAGCAAAAATGACAGTCTCATTGTCACTTGTGTCAGACGATGCGAATACACAACATCAGTATTGGATACCTGCAAATTCCTGTGGAAGAAGGGACTGACTATTTATAACATTGCATTTTAGTGAAAGCTCTGAGCTTTGTAGATAATATGTTAGTACCATATATATTTTTGATGTTTTATTTTCCAGATCCGACTGCGCCCCTCCCCTGCCCCCCCATGGCGTTCCTCTAGAGATGAGCCCCCTCTCACCGGGGGAGTACCGCCCCCCCGTTCCACCTCATCGCACCCCGCAGCCCCCCATCGTTAGTGGCAGAAACACGCCACACAAGGTATACAACAGTAATCTGCAAAATATTGTGAATATATTTACGTTATTAAATCTTAGGTTATTTTGAAAAAATTATTTTGAAGATGATTTTTTCCCAGTTATGTTTTTGGTATCTTAGTTTCTAATATTTAGATATGCTAAATATTGAGACCCGCCTCATCCAAGAGTAAAAAATTATTTAAAAAAACCCTAAAATAGATTCAAAAGCTAGTTTTTTTCTTTTTTAATGAACCCAAACTGAGAACCTACTTTACAAGATACACTTCACCCTAAAAAGAGTGCTTTGTGACAAGATAGGTTCTTAGGTTCATATTTTGGGATTTTATAAAAAAAAAGAATGACAAAACTCACCTAAAAACCCACTTGTCAAATGTCACATCGATAGAAAATAGCTGCAAAGTAAACACAAAGAATTTGTCAAAATATTCATGAAAATGCATTATTTTGCTTCTCCATAGACTGAAATAGTTGTTGTAATTAAATTGATGTGAAGTGTTTTGAAAATAATATGTGCTTTTTTAAGATGAGACATTACGGATATTTATTCAGAAGATGTGACTAAAGTGAACTTAAAATGATTTGAAGATTTTGGCCGACACCATAATGCCCCCGTCACGCCGTAGTCACCATCCGCGCCACCACTACAAGGGAGACAAGCCGCAGCTCAGCCCCCCGCTCCCCCCCAGCAGCCCCAGGAAGTCTTACAATCTTGATAACAGGTGAGTTCCTGCATATCAGATCAATACATATTATCGAGTTATCCATTGCTTTCTATGCTCCTGTATTATTATGGACTGTCCCAACAAACGATATTGGATGCTCAAATTTGTATCTAACTTTTCATACAAGCTTTTTAAAGTTTTGTGGCAATTTTGTTTTTGCTTTGAGAGCACGAAATTATTATTTTCATAAAGCGGAGACGGTTTACTTTAGTTCCCATGAATACTCAGGACACGGGCATATCATGCATGTCTACAATTTCACCTCATTCCTCTTTTCCTTTGATAAAATTCATTGGATCTGGCTGCCTCCTATTTCCACAATTTTTTCTCAGGTATCTGAGCCTTGTTCTAACCAGGGCGGGACATTGGCACCGTAGGTGAATAGGAGTCTCTTTATATTCTTCACATTTTCTGCATCTATTGGCATTTTCCACTCTTAACAGCCGCGAGTGTCTCCTGAGGTGACAGGGCACCGTTAGTAATCCTACCAGTTTCTCAGTGAGAGAACTGTACATATTGACTAATTGAACAACCTGTGGCCCGCAGGTCACATGCAGTCCGCGAGCCCATTTCGTGTGGCCCGCGAGCCTTTTCATAGGTACTGCCTACTTGACAAAAAACTCAAAAATAACAGTTTGTCTGGTTTTGCAAAAAAGGTTTATTGGAAAATTAAATAATAAGATAATTCTTACATATTCTTAAAAACACAAAATTTCATGGTATTCGACCTTTTCACTTCCACAGCACAGTGCTTTTTTGTTATGATCTATATTGATGTAATTTAAAGGTTTCCATTTTATACAACATCAAAATCAAGATCACACAAGTCCACCCCTTTTCTTGGTAGTCCGTCAGCACACTCGTTTAAAATTAAGTAAATTTAAAATTCCATACAATTATTTTCCAGAATGCACCGTGACAAACACCTGGCCAGCGAAGTGGCTGCCTACCAGCTGAATAACAATGGGAACATGGAACACCTGCCCGAGCTGGGAAATATCAACTGTCTCGTGGACAATCTCTCCAAGGAGGAATGCTCTGGAATGTTTGAGTTTGACGAGGACGTGCAGACGGGAGAGATGATCAACGATCGGCCCAACAGAGGGTGCCTCAGTGCGGACGTACATTGTGAGAAGGAGAAGATTCACCAGCCCAAGGATGCTGCACTTTCCTCACAGAGCCCGGACTTGATGAGAGATTCGGGAATAGGTTAGTTAGGAATGATTATAATAAATACAGAAAAATGAATCTAATCTGACCCAAAGTGGGTTACTTACCTTAGGTTATTATAGTTTTATTTTTAAAATCTTTGAATTATGTAAAGTGTTTTTGCTTTTAATTAATGTAGATGTAAAATTGATGGTTCTGTTTCTTTTGAAGGTTTGGCTGAGGTGGTGTACAGAGCAAAACCAGGCCACGGAGTTCAGAAACTGGAGACCGGAAACACCGACTTTGTAGAGATTGCTGGTGAGAAGAATGGTAACAATAGAACTCTATTGTATCACTAACATTAACAATAACACAAATTTTCTTACCCAAGCTTCTTACTTAAAATCAACTCAATAAAACTTTGCAAGATTTTAATGAATGTTACAAAATCTGTGTTACCTTCAGAATAACTCATGATTGAGAGTGGCAACCGAAAGGACTGGTCATAAGACTATGGGCAGTTCTACACTTTTCGTGAGCTAGAGTGCTAAGATTGAAAAATACGACAGTAGTGATGTTGTAGCTGAAAATGTATACTTTTTAAAATTTAAATTTTTTGTATGAAGATTTTCAGGCGCAGCCTCTCCAAAATAAAAAAAAAACTTCGTGCAAATGATAATTTTGTAAAAAAACCTTTTCAACTACAAAAACACTAACTCACTGAAAAGTCACAAACCGCCACTGTCTTAAACCCAGACTAGAGTTGTAGTTTATATTTTAAGAAATTCTTTGTTGTACAATTGACTTCAGTATTAACATTTCCTCCCAGGAGTCAGTTCCCGTGGAAGCAGTCCTGAGGTGAAGAGGGCTACCATAGTGGGCAACCCCATGTTCTCCGGCAGCCCTGGCGGCAAGAGCATCAGCGATGACCTCCCCACAGAGTCCCTCGGCCTTGACGATCTGGAAATGGACTATGAGCAGATCATGCACTACTTTCACAATCTCAAGGTATTTTCACAAATTTGATTGGAGTCCAGATTTGCCTCCTTTCCCAACTAATCGTAATGCCATATTATTATTAAAAAACCACTGATGCTTGTAAATTTTATTAAACTCACTGTTTTTGGTGATGAGTAAAATCTCATTGTCGAGTCTTTTTCTATTATATTTAGTTGACTGAATTTTATTTGTTGATGATTTTAACAGAAATTCTTCAGGTGCAAAATTCAATTGCTGTCTTTTGCACCTGAAGAATTTCAGCATAAATGAGCCTAGTTTGTGCATGATCCCACAGGAGTCGAATGCCTGAGTAGAGGAGATCATTGCAAAGATCCGTCAGATTCTGTCAACGTTTAAGTACCAGAATCTGGTGAGCGCGCCGCCCTCCCCAGCGAAGGTGGCTGCCGTTGAAGGATCTGACAGTGCAGTGGAACTACTCGATGTGAACCAGCTGATGATGATGAATGGGACCTCCAACCCCAATGGCTGTGTAATCTCCAACATCCAGAACTACACGGCCCATCAACTGGAATACCTGTTTGATAATTTGAGCGAATCTTATGCGTAAAGAATTTAAGATATTGTTAAAATTAGGAGATTGTACGCTATAAATGTAACATACGTAATAATGCTTTTGTCAACATCGATGTTCGTAATGCGATATGTGTGAAAGCGTCGTTATAATTTCACAGTCATCCGAAATGTAAACCAAGGTCAATCTCCTTCAATACATCTGTACAAGTCTACCAACCACAAACAGGTCTCCATAGAGACATCCAGTATTTCTGCACCAAAGGATCATTGCAGTGATCGTAGTATTAGGTTTGGACAATTATTTAATTAAGTGCCGATAGTTCCCGGATTGTACGCTTGTCCGGACATCGGTGATCATTCTAGTCACTACTATGCACGTGTCTACATAGCTTTAATCTGTGTAATGATATTTGATACAATAATGTTAAACAATAATCAGTATATGGAAAAAAACATGTTATTTAAATACTCTCAGTGTTACGTTTATGATGAATTCGTGATATTATTAAGTTCAGATGTGCATTTTTGGTATTGTTTTCTATAAGGTACTTTTCTTATCCCAAATGAAAGAAAATAAATATTTTTTGTTGCAATTTTTGTATACATTTTCATTAAGCTTGCTGCAACGGCAAAAGATAGAATAATATTCTTGAAAGTATTAAAGTGTGTGTTATATTGTAATCAAAGTGCTGAGTAAATTATGTATCAAGTCATTTTATACGAAATATAGATATTACAATATCGTTAAATAAGACTACCCAAATGCATAAATCATATCAGCTTGTATAAAATAGTTAACTTGTGCACAAAATTCCTCCGTAGATTGTGGTCAAATGTGATAGGGCTAGTTCATAAGGTGGAAGAAGGGTTATTTATTTATTTATGTGAACACAATATCTAGATTGAAGCTATTCTTAGTTTGTGTATTTATTGTTATCTTCATTTTAAATACAGTGTGTAATATCCAAATCAATTATTACCTACTGTAACACATATTGTTAGTCACACTCAATCAAGTGATGGTTGATTTATACAGAACTGTGAAATGGATGTTAACTTGTTGATCAGCATCCAAATTATACAATTAAGTTGTATTTCATACTACATACATAACTTGTGAACTTTGCATCGGAAAAACAAAACAATATTGAAAGAAAACATCTTATTTGGGTAGTTTTCTCAGTATTTCCGCTTAATTTAATTTAGTAAGTCCACAATCAAATTAGTGTATTTATTCCTGAAGTTCTTTTTAGTTTCGTTATGTATAGAATGTGTAAATACTTAGATTAAAGGTATAAATTAAAATGTTCTATTAAAATGGTTTGTGAGAGAGTTCCAAGTTAGCGAGCGTAAATGAACATCTGAGCAGAGATCTGTAGAATAGGCGGCTTGCGTGTATTTATAAATGTTGTATTGTTTGTAAAATATTATAATAAATAGTTGTTTGTAACTGATTTAAAATAATACAATCATGTTGAATTCTTTTTAATATAAAGATGTGTGAGTAGGAACACTGCGCGTAAGACACTAATGCAGTAGATATAGTTTGCTTTAATTGTTATTCAATATCCACGTAAGAAAGAAACCACATTCTCTCTTCGTATTCAAACATGCTTTGGAGTGAAGTTATTTATTCATCTTCTACGATGGTTCGTGTAAAGTAGGCACCAGGTATTGGAAAGTGTAAGCCTTGTTACAGCTTACAATAATTTAGAAGTCTTCAACGAGATTCAAACCTCAACCAAAAAGCTAAGAATAATTATACAACAAATTTTGAATGCTTCTGTATCCTGGTTAAAATCAGAATATGGACGTGAATCACACATTTCTCCCTTCGCTATGTATTTAATTTATTAAAATGTTAAACGAATTTCAACATCCCCTCAGAGGCTACTAAAAGTTCAATACAACAGACATCTAGTCATCTATAGACTTACATTGCTTTGGTATGATTTCATGTTCTTTAAAGAATGTACGATGTTATATTATGATAAAGCTTGTAATTTAAGACAATGTATTCACATGTATAGTGGATGGGTACAAAATATTTATTGATTTATTATAACAGGTAGAAGTCATCAGTTCTTCTGCATTAACATAATGTATAATGTCCACCCTAAGTTGTAAGAGCGTTTGATACTTCTTGTACATATCCGTTTTAAGCAGTAAAACGTAGACAAATAAAGCGTCACGGTGCTTGCTTGATTTTAAAAGTATGTATTTAAAAAAATTTTTAATCGTGATTAATTTTCAAATTATCCACAATATGTATTTTTCCCAATTGTTATGTACAAATCTCGATTCTAATAAATCTATTGACTGCTAATCCAAGTCCTTTTCCAGGTTCATTGAACATTACGAAGCTGTTGTTGCTTTGTAAAATACTATCACAAAACCTGCACGGATTTTTATTGTATAATTTATGTAGTGCGCCTGCCTTAAAATTAGCTTTTTTGGAAACTAAAAATGAACACCGTGCATATGCAAAATTGGGTATAATTGATTGGCTTTCCCATTATATGGAAGGTTACTATTTCACAATATGTAACTCCTTATGAAGAGTGAGCGCAATTATTGCGAGCGGAAGTCAGCGCACTACTTCTTAACTATTAATCTGTTGCTTTACAATCTTACCAGTTTTCTTCCAACCACACTTTTCCTTAGATATGTAAGTAAATTGTTGATCGTGATACATATTATTTATGATTATAGAAGAAGCAAAGTTTGCCATGTAAATGTGTGTGTTAGAAAAGTGATGTCTATGTGTGGGAGTGTATGAACGTTCCGATAGCTTGCACAAAATAATACATTCCTCGTGAAAGATGTCTTCTTCCATTTTATATCATTAGTCTGGCTGAATGGAGGCACCAATCCTCAGCACCGAGTGACCAATATACAATTCCCTGTCTATGGTGTAACTTCATTATATATATCTATGTATTATGTATCAGAGTGTGAGTTCATTGATATGCTATGTGTACAACTAAATATAAAGCAGTTACCAAATATGTCATTGCATTATTACATACATTCTTTATCATACAATAAAATAAACGTTATTTGTAATTCTTTCTTTGTTTTATTCTACGATATCTTAATTTAATTTTCTATACAATACATAACTAACAGATATAAAGATGAGATGGCCAAACTAACATTTTTTTAACAAAATTTTGGTTGGGATCTTTGAACCTCAGTTTTAAATGATTGACAATGAAATCGACGATTAGCGCCATTTGAACGGTCCCCTATAATTGCAATTCTTTGGTCCGTTCTATCTTTCAATCAAGTTGTAATCAGCTGTCTAACATTAGAGCACGACCGTTATGCTTGACGGCTCATCAAATACGGCGAGAAATGGGTATCATTCAAATATCGAAAATTCAAAATGGCGCTAATCATCAATCAGATGTGGCTGAAACAATTAAGAAAAATTAGAGGCTGAAACAATTCCACCGTAATGCTAGTAGGATATCCCATTCTAGAAGTTTATTGATGTTTATTGAACCAGAAGTGGTCAACAGGCCGGAGCCACCTGTGGCAGCCGCCCATATTATTTTGGATGACATATTTCATTGTGAACGGGTTGGTGTTCTCCGCCTCCAGCCTCTTCTCCTTCTCCGCTTTAGCTAGCATGCCCTCGTAGGACACAACCTCCGCCTTGAAGGGTAACCTGTCTGCAACCACCTTCAAGAAATGTTTCACCTGAAATGCATACAATACACTTGTTAACCCGTCAGGCTAATTTGTTCGCTTTTCGGAACAACTCATATAGGTCTCGTAGAAATCGTTGTGTCTCCCTTACTATCGTAGTCAGTATGATCTAAGCGGTGTTTGAAAGAGAAAATATCACGCTTTATATTCAAATCTAAAAATTAACCATAATGGAAGTAAAATTTACTCCTTTATGAAACCAAAGTTTTGTATCGCAATTTGAAAGAATTTTTGAAACTTTGGAAATTTTTTATTAATAATTTTTGCGTGGCACGACAAAAAATGAGTTTAAAATACATTTGCCTACTAAAATATGCAGGTGTTTTTATTTTTTTCATTATCGGTAATTTTAGTCAGAAAAAACGTAACATGAGCCATTATTAAAACTTCTTCATGTTTGCATTCAAAATTTTTATACTTTATAAATTACATGTTTACTTCGATTTATAAAATTTGAAATATTTTATCAACTTTCAAAAACTGTTTTTAGTTATTGGATATGTTCAGAAATATTGCATTTATTTGAATTTTATAGTAAAACGAAATTATTTTGACCCTCTGACAAAATATGGATGAGGCCTGAGGGGTTAAATACCTACATAAATTAACATTTATTGAAAATTTTCAAGAATTCTGACTGAAATATAATACTGAATAGTTTCTGTAATCCAAATCCTCTATGAACCGAACTCCCTGTAATCCGAACCATCAGGTGACAGAGGTGGGATAGGTGGATGGAAAGCACAAGAAGTTAACCCATTAAGAAAAATGTGTAATTTTAAGGAGACTTTAAAAGTTGAGAGAGCCATACGAAGTTAGTGAGGGAATATAACATTGGTAAATCCATAGTATTCGATTTGAAAGGTAAAAAGCTAGAATTCAAATAAAAAATAGCTAAAATTTGTGTATCTATGTTCAAGGAGTCCCGGATAATGTCAAAATCTCAAATGTTGCAAAAATTACATGACATTAAAAAACACTCACCTCATTGAATTCGCACTTGCCACCCAGCTCCATGATGACGCGCCCCGCCTTGACGGGTGTCACGTAGTGGTCGATAGCTCCCTTACCACCGCCCATACGCATGCCCTGCCCCTTTTTGGTCACGGGCTGCCACGGGGGGTCCACGCGCCACATGGCAAACATGCGCTTGTAGTCCATGTGGCGGCCCACATTCAAGCGGACCATCTCAAAGTGCTCGATACGCATGCGCCCGCCTATCGACGCCTGTTAATAGGAATAGTCACACAGATTAGCAACAGAGCGTACCTTACCTTCTAACAATAGATGTACTGTTGCAATCAAAGATAATGGAGATATGGACAGGGAAGTGTGCAGACTGTCGCCTAGCTTCAACCAACTGGATGGACTATCAAAGTGGAGGAGAAGATGAAAATTATGCATTATAAACAAATTCAGGGCGCCGTTGTGCCCATTGATGTAATACGGGTGAACATGTTAGTGACATTTTGGGCGAATAGTTTCATACTAATAAATGTTGTTTTTATCTATGGCTGCAATTCAAAGGCAGGGTTTTGTTATATATAAACATATAATTATGTTGCGCTGTGTAGGGACAGTCAGGGACATTTATAATCACAATTTAACGCAGTTTAGTCTTTAAAAAAAAGCAGTCTTGATGTGAGAATCAAAAGAGGGACCCATCTGATTCTCAAACTCAACTGGTGACCGAAAGGATTGTGGTAATTTAAATGGGCCACGATCTTCAGTCATGCAGGATCGACGGAACATATTAATCATCATTGTATAAATATTATCTGTAAGAGATAAATAAATATTTAAACATACAACGATTCCATATTGCTTATGCAGCAGGAAATTGTGGATTTCCTCAGGCCCTCTCATGTAGCGAAGACGCTTCTGCATCTTGGGGGGCCTGATGTTCTGGGGATACACCGGAACCTTCTCAAAGAAACGAAGCTTCGGCTTGTCTGGCAGAATGACGTCTGAAATCAGGAGAAAGGTAACTCAGTTAGTGATCGATAAAAAGAATAGCCAAGGTAACATTCAACTATATAATATTACAATACATTAAATAATTTGAATGTACATAGAATATATAATAATATTATATTGTACAGGATAAATAACACTCACCATCGAAATTCGGTGGTGGAGGAAAATATTTTATACCACAGGCAGGAATTATGGTCACACATTTTGATGTTAAATCTGTAAGTTAGAAAAAAATATTAATAACAAATGTAGCAATGAAAATAATCACATTTAACAAGAAAAAATTTAAAAACTAAGCAACAGGATATTGTCTGGCGCTTACTTGAAACTATGCTATCGGTTAAAACACGTAAACTCTGCATTTTCAGTTCGGAAGAAAATATTTTTAATTAGATGTTGGACATAACCTCAATTAAATTGACGTTTCCAATGTTACCAGTATTAAGACAATTATATACCCACTTAAAAATTTGATCGACTACGGATGATTTAAAGTGATTTTTATTCGGAAGCTAGTTTTTATACTGGCGACATTTATAAACAAAATTTCGAAAAGAACGAAACATCAAAACAAATGAAGACGTTTTCATTCATCTCCTACGAAAATAATTCTCCAAAGTCGCCGCAAAATGCCGTGGAGGGAAGCTGTTACAGCAGTTTCTAAAAATATTTTCCCAGATCTTGAAACGATGGTGTATTCTGCTGATATAGGTAATAATTTTGATAAAATTTCTGCATGTCAGTAAGTAATTTTACTAGAACTGCAATCAAACGAAGTTTTAAACATTTGATTTGTTTACAGGAACTTACGAAGCTTGTCCCAGCATGCCCCTGCAATTGTTTTTATTCTTCAATGTGTTTTTGTTTCCATTTTGGTTCTCGACTACTTCATATTTCTTGTACGTAAAGGTAAACAAATTTGTCTCATTATTCATCACACTGTAAAATGAAGTAATAATAATTGTTCATCGCATAATGTAGGCTATGAAAAATGTCCTGTGAAGAAAAATGATATAATGTAACTAAAAGAGATCTTTAATTAATATACGGAGATCTGGGAGATCCCACAATGATGAACTTTATAGTTAAATAGTTGTTATCTGCAATTGATTTATATTGATGATTTTTAGTTTGACTGTTTGGGAAACTTGACAAAGTTTCTTTCCGTAACGGTTCTGACGATGTATTCTGCAATAGAATGCATGAGACTGTACCTGGGATATAAGGGAAATCTTTCAGAACGGGTAATTACAAAGTTTAATTTATTAAATATTATTTATTTATTTACGCCCTAATGGGCTTTTACAAAGATAAGTAATAAGCAATGATAAATTAATAAGTAATAAGCAATGATAAATAAATAAGTAATACAGTTGTGTTAAGCAAGTACGCATTACACAATGTACCTATAATGATTGCAAATTAAAATTAATAGTGCATTCGCTACGTTGGAGTCATGAAATCATACATTTCAGTAAAGTAATTATAAAGACTTTGTTTTATAACTAAAACGGAATCTTTAAACATGTCTACATTATTCCCAAATTTATTGCCAAAATAATGTACTTAGTCTATTTATAGGTGTGTATGAGCCTCATTGTTTGTTTTAAAATTGTCACAGAAAAAGGTAGCACTTTGCCTCATACGTCTGGTCGGTACATAAAATTTTGTTCTGGCGAGAATTTCAGGGTTGTCAATGCAATTATTAATAATTTTATTTAATATTACAAGGTCAGAGTTGATCCGCCTATCTGACAGCGTAATTAAGTTGCGTTGTTTCATCAAAAGGACATCCATACAAGTCCATACTAGTATTATAAATGCGAAACTGCTTGAGTTTGTTTGTTACGCTTTCTCGCATAAAACAATAAAACAATTTTAAAAATTCTTTCACCAATAGAAAGCTAAATTAAATGCGAGGACTATAGTCTGTATAATGGTAAGCTCTGGCGTTATGAAATTATAAATATTAATATATTTTATTTGTTAAACGTTTTCTGTCGCTAACAAAAGTGAGTTATTGCAAACGTCACAAAACAAATCGTTGCCATGGAAACGATGTTGATATTTTTATGGGCTCTTTGCTGGTAGGTGCCCAGCCCCCTACCTTCTGGTCGGCCGCTGCTCCAGAAAATTCAAATATTAGAATATGTTTTGTTTTTTTTGGGCACGCTTCTGTTTTGGAATAAATGTCAGATGAGAGCTCCTACATTAAAAATATAATTCGTAACGATTATGAAGACTGTATAATAAATAGTGTTATTTTTTATTATATTTACAAAATCTCCGAAAAGTTTGTAAGCGCATAAATTCTGAACGACTGCACCAAATTGGATAATTCCTTTTTTCTTTGAGCTCTAGCATTATGAAATTTAGGTGGCATGCAAGCTGTTTGAAAACCGAATGTACCGGGAATGAATATATGGAATGCGAGAGGGGAGGGGAGAGGGGGGACAATTGATAAGTGCAAGCGCTACAGTAATTTCCCCTATTACCATGCGAGCGAAGCCGCGGGGAAAAGCAGTAGTTAATATTTTGAATTAGAATATTCAGCTTAAAGTTAATAAATCTTAGAAATTTATGCTGTACCCTTTCTATATTTTTGGAATGTGTTTTATACAACGGGGACCAAATAGGCGAATTATACTCTACCTGGCTTCTTACTAAAGAAGTACCATGTTTTCAAACATTCTAGTGACTTGAAATCACTTGCTGTTCTGCATATGAAACCAAGCATTTTTATAACTCTGTTATTTCATTTACGTGCAGAGTAAATGTTAACTTTTCGTCAAATATAACACCTAAATCCCTGATCTGAGCAACTGGTGTCAATTTTACATTATAGAGTAATCATAAGTTACATGAAAGTTATGTAGCTAAATAAATTTATCTTAGGTCTGCGTCTAACAATAATTATTAGTCAGCGAGTGAAAATGCTTTCCAATAAGATGATAATTTTCTACAGCGCCCTTGAGGTGATTTTTCACAAAAACGGCGCTCTACAAATTATCCAATTATTATTAATGAATAAAATTCTGGGATATTTTATATATTACATAATATATTGTTATAACATCTCCCCATCACTTATCAGCAAAACACTCAATACTGGATATTTTCAGTTTGCTGTGGTATTCAGTTTTCTTGACCTCTTTATCAGCTTATTATAAATGCAGTTTAAATAATTTAGAAATCGTATGATTCTTGTAAGATTTTCATGATTTCATTATTGACTCCTGATTATAAAATGTTTATTACTTCAGATACCAGAGTTGGCTGGATTTTGGATGCTCTCCATTCTACTTCAACTGCCGCTGCAATCTTTCCAACTAGGAAATCCATATCTTCAGGCCCGCCCTCTTGAAGTCACTCTCCATTGCGTCACCTGGCTCCTACTTGTCGCTGAATTGATTACAGGTGAATTCTTTGATCATTTAATAGATTATAACTTTGGTACTAATCATTTTCATGGGGTCTGGATTACGTCTCCCTTAACCCTTAGCGGAAATGTGGTATCCCAGTGATAGCACATGCAAAATAATTATAACCTATTGCAGCAGTGAGCTTTTTAAAATAACACATGTATATTGAAATAACTAATGCAGTCAAATATTTGCCATTTTCAAAAACTTCATAAAAAATTTTAATAAGATCATATTTACTGACATTTTTGTCATTCAGTTCGATTTGAAGTAAAAAAAAGTCAAAAGTTCCGCTAAGGGTTAACCAGTCTCTCTCGATTCGGTCTGCCACGTAGTAGGTGGGCAAACGCATTCACCACCAAGACCTAGATAATTCTCACCTCATTAACTTGGGGGTGACCGAACAACTCGGAATGAAACCAACTCAGAACCATCTCAGACAAGTCATTTAGAGTGAAAAAAAAAATGTATATAAAAATTGGTTAAATTGATTACGTTAGGTTAGGGTTATCGGCTAATTTAAAACTATTTTTTTTCATAGCTTTTAATGACTTTTCAAGGAGGTGTTGAGTTGACTTTATTCTCAGTTGGCATGGAACCGAACTTGGGCACCCCTTCCAAGTCACTAAATGTAGCGCACCAGACGGGGTGACCTATGGCAGGAGTGTTGGTTATCCAGTAATTGGTTCCCAGGGCGGCGGTACCCATACCCGCCTCCCAAACATGATGACCGCTATCCAAAACCATCCTATTCTTACTTAGTTTATTATAAAATTTATTTATGTACATAGTTGCTTTAGTGTAAATTTGAAGCTATTATTCTTTTTTTTTAAAAAGAGAAAGACGCACATTCTCGGTTGCCGAATCACATGACAACAATTTTAAAATCTCCTGTTGCTACCGTCACAGTAAGTGGAAAATGTTGCTTTTGTCGCGATGGAGAACTTAGCCAGCCAAGGAATTGAACTTGTGACGCCCTGGTAGGACCCAGGCGCAATTTCAACTAAGCCACTGACTGGTCTATATCATAATGAAGATATTATGAATGATTCTTCTGAAATCTGAATCACTGATCATGCAGTTCCGGCAGGTATGGCCAAACCACTAAATCGTCATCCCTGTATCATAAATGCAAGCGTTTCATTTTAGCAGACATACTAATTGGGTTGTCTGTGATGTCATGCATGATGTGAAATATTCCTGTGTAACGAACTCAAATTTGCTTTGAAATTTTCAAAATTGGATTTTATGAATTCAGACAAGCAATAAAGTAGGTGTACCTAGCTTTAACCAGAAAATGATTTTATTTAATTATAATTGAAATGTGTACTTCTTTAGTTTAAATTTTTGACAGATGATTTTCCAAGTTGACCTAACAGTGTTCATTCAAAAGGAAAATTTCTGAAGCCTCTCTCAATTCGTCATTAAAAAAATATATATTTATATTATAAAGAAAATTGACAATATTATTTGTTTTTAAAAGACAATGATCCGGAAATGAATATTTTATAAATATTTTCAACCTGACAAACTTTCAATTATTATTATATCCTGTGAATTTTCATGGGTCTGCATTGCCTGCTAATAATCCTTATTTATCCACTAGTATTGAAAATTCTTGTTACAAATCTGCATTGAGCACTTTTATTGTTACCGTGATGACCCACGTTTACGGTACGATGGCAAATAAAGGCAATAAACAGAGGTTCCTTTATCGCTATAATGCTGCAGCTCTTTCTTACGCATTAAATAATGGTGAGATAAAAGATGAGATACACAAAATACTTTCGACTGTTTCCTCTACAGTACTACTAAGTACTACTTTTTTCCTTTGGAGGAAACAAATATATCTTATTACGGCTCAGCTACGGCGACAGGAATTGCGTTTCATTTTCTTTGTATGGTGAGGGAGATGTATGATAATGATTGTACGTTTCCTTCGGGAGGCGCAGACATATATTCACCGTTTGTCTCATTTTTTACTGTTTAGTGTTTAAGAAAAAGCTGGTAGTATTGTAAGAAAGATGCAAGAAAATGATTACTTTTCCTTTGGAGGAAACAGAACTGCGTACATTGCATATCTCATCTTTTGAAAGAGCTGCAGCATTTTTGTGATAAGGAATGTATGTTTATTGCCTTTTTTGTGCCATCACAGTAATAATAAAGTGTTCATTGGTTACTAAGTAAACCACAAAGTGATGATATACCCAGATTTGTTATATATTTTGTGACATTAATAAAGGTCTCTGGCTTAGTATTGACTTATTTTTCACCAAGAACCAATTTTTTTTTAGGTTTTTTAGCTTTGCGTGCTGCATCTGCTAGAGCTAAAAAATACTACTCCTTCAAATCTTTGGCTCGAAAAAGCACCGCCAAACTGCAAAATGAGGATGTCAAAGCTGAGGAACAATCAAAGGACTCATAATTAACCCTTTGATTAGTTATATTTTTGCCATTTACATTGTAGGAGTGAGTTATTTTTCAAGTTTTTCTTAATTTTGCAATCAATTTAATTAATTATCTTCTTACCTTTTTTTACTGCAAAAGTTAATTTTGGAGCTTTTTTATTACTATATCCTATCTTATTGCATTATAAATTATGGTTGGACAAAATTCAGTGTTTCTCAACATTTTACAAATAAAATTTTTGCAATAAAGTCGTACGGCCGCACATATGCGGCAATATTCTATCTGTATCATCCGAGTGCCGCCGCATACGTGCGGCGATACTCCTCAAAGGGTTAAAAGGGTGTAAGGAGATATAAACTGAGTACCTACCTGCGTCAAATTGTAGTTTGACATTAAAACAATCTTCCCTAGAGGTCTATAAAATAATGTCGCTGTCAAGTTTTGAAACACCTTTTGGCAGGTAAAAGAAGTGATATCTTTATTTTACTGTGTTACAAAGTAACTACCGGATTATGCGTTCAGCCATCCCACATTATTGATGCATGGTTATTTATGGTTATTCATTGCACAAAATAGTAAATAAATGTTATCAGCTGACAAATTATTTCTGAGTGGTTTTGCACATCTTTCCCCCGCGCACTTGAAAAGGATTAACATTGTTTTAGACCAGGGAGTAAATGGTAAAATGAAAACAAATGTGTATGGCTGAAGGTTATATTTCTCAAGATTAATTCAAATTTGCATTGCAATGTTGGATACCTGTACTACTTTTATAAAGCTAAATCTTAAGACAAACCAACCTTTATATCTACTCAATATAAGGCTCCGTACTTATAAACAAACTGACTTGTGTTTCAAACACATCATTATCTATGTACGAAATCAAACAGTTCTGGTAAGCCAGGCCTCGACAATTAGCCAATAAAATTTCAGATTTCAATTTTACAACATAATGTATGCTGTGCAATCACCAAACAATTAATTAAGCTTTCTTTATTTGTCGAAACCCGGATGAGAAGATCCACTAAAGGTTTATTATATAACATTAGTTTAAACATTCAACCGTTTGTTTGAACGGGGTCAGGTTGTGTGGAAGTACATATTGTTTACTTTGTTAGGAGATAACATTATCGTAGGAGCAGTATATATATGGATACACATCAACAATTAAGATTCTGTACTCTTTGAGGTTTGTTTGTTATATGAACTTTCTACCGAGGTTAGAGTTGACATGTTGAAGAGAAGACACTTTAAAGTACCAATACACATTACGTTAAATAAAACTAAGTTTATACTTGCTCCGATTACATTTAAAATTACCGTATTCAAAAATAGCTAACATTCAGTGGGTTTCTACTTTAATATTAATACATTTCATTTCATATCCCTCAAATTTATGTTTAAAAAATAAATGTCTTCTATCATTTTAAAAGATTCAGTTAGAACTTTGTTTTGTTTGTTGAAAGGATCAATCAAGTAGTAGGTATAGAAAAGTAGGAATCTTGGTTGTTAAGTCTCATGTGCCTATCGCTTTATTTTTTGCATTTCTCAATTTATTATTGTCCTAAAGTGATTTATGGCAAAGCTGATTAGTTAGTTTTGCGTTTCAGATTTTCAGCAATTTTTATTTCTTTATAGTGCATAAAATTTTTATTTTCATTTTTAATATGAGAAAGTGATTAAAATCTAGTAAGTGCGGAAGATGTGGTTAAAATATAAGCAGAATCCAGTCTCATAAAACAGTCATTGGAAATAATAAGTGGTTCAACTGATGCGCAAAATGGCAACGATTTGGAAATACATTTTCCCATTGACATTGATTGCACTTCTTCATTGAATCTATCAGGTATAGTTATATACACGTATGGATAAGATCAAATCTATTTCCTAGTGACAGTAATGGTCTAAGCATTCGTATAACGATAAATACTTTAAAGTTTATTCATTATTATATTTGTATATATTTTCTAAATACATATTTTATAATGTAAATAAATCCACTTAGCACCCTTCATTAAAACCTTTTGTTTTTCTACAAAAATATTACTTGATTTAAAACTGAGTTTTGACTCGTCTGAATATCATTCCCATGGAAAGTGAATACATAAATAAATGCTCAATACTTTGTCAATTTCTGTATTCATTAAAAGTGAAATTGAGTAATATCTCTGTAACACGCTGATTGTAAGTCAATACATTAGCGGCTCACAAATTTAATTTTATTTAACACGAAAAAGGTAAATTCGTAAATACTGTTTTGAAAAGTAGGTACTTAACTCAAAATAAATAAAATATTATATAAAAAATTGTTTGGTAACTTTTTGTTTATCTAAGTAGGTTATACTGGAGATCTTTTTGGTGTTATCAGTACCGTTACAGGCGGTAGGTACTAGACGCAACATAACGAGGGTTAGTAGACTAGCTTTTTCTTAGTCAGTCAAACTACAATTATAATCAAATACATCATAATACCATAGAAAAGAGTGTAGGTGAAATAAATATGACTTGAGTTAAAATTTTCTATGTTATTAGTATTTTCAGTCGAAACATAATCGGTTTCGCATAAAATATCAATTATGGATACATAATTTTTCTACAAACGTAAATGTAATTAAAATTAGCGAACAAACATAAAAAACAATATGGGGATGCCATGGCAAATACTGACCATAAATATTAAAACATTAATACAGTACTCTCTTACTAATCAGCTGCTCGATTATCTGCCAACTACTATTATAATCGACCGTTATTTTTACTAGCATAATCAAGCTCTCTATAATTTGCCGATATTTGCAAATCATATTCAGTAGCCCACTCGAGGGTCTAGACCAGTGTTTGAATATGGAAAGAATTCGTTCAATTAGTTGATTTTTTTAATGTGGGCAGTAGTATTGGTCAACATTATAGTTTGTATACGGAAAAAATTAGTTAATTTTTTGAAGGTGTGCAGGAGTATTGGTTAACAATATCAGCGACACCAGGAAACACAGTCCCACCCAGTAAAAAATGCGGATAGCACATCTCTTATATTTCAATATCTTTGGTCTAGACCTAGGCTTAAGGCCCACTCGAGAGTCTAGACCTGGATTCAAGGGTCCAGGCCTAGGGTCCACTCGAGGGTCTACTAGGCCCAGCAGGCCCAGGACCCACTCGAGAGTCCAGACCTGGACTCGAAGGTCTAAGCCTAGGACCCACTCGAGAGTCTAGGCCTAGGGCCCACTCGAGAGTCTAGGGCCTAGGGCTCGCTCGAGAGTTTAGACCTATATTCGGGGTCTAGGCCTAGGGGCCACTCGAGGATCTAGACCTAGACTTGAGGGTCAAAGTCACCAGGGTTAATTATTGTTGTTTTAGGACATTTCAGGTTAGTGTTTTGTGTATTCTAGTAACTGTCTATTCTAGTAAGTGTTTCTGTTAATTTCGTTCTGCCAAGTTTTGGTTTGAATAAGTTTAAGGTTGCAAATTAGCGAGAGAGTATTGTAATAGATTTTGCTAGTTTTTAAAATGGCAACAATTTGGGGGAGTACCAAAAGTATGAGTAATGTCATACAACATTATTGTTGCCCAACTTATGGATTGCGTAGAAGCTTTGAATTTCCATTCGATTCTCCCTCAATCTGTGCGTGAAGTATTCCACGTCTTTGAAGAAGCGATCGCGATCTGTCATCTCCAGGGAGCTGAAGAACTGTGATCTTGTGGGACACAATCGGAATACGAGCTGTAATAAAATGCATTAATTTAATATTTTACTGTATTTGTACAATCGGCAGGTGTGTAAATATTGACAGTCGAGCCCACAAATCAACTCTTCATACCGACATCATTTTTTTAACAGAAGCAGTATTCATTTTGTTCTCAACTTATTAAATATTGATTTATAGTTAGTTAATATTAAATGAAAATACGTCGAATGCTTTATAATCTTGTGCTGCCAATAAAAAAATCATTTCTCTTGATAAAAGTAGGTATTTTGGGGAAAACATTTATTTTAGATTATATACTATTTTTAAAAATATATAAACACGTCATCAAAAAAAAAATTTTGCAAAAAACAAATAAGTAATTATGAAACTATGAAAACTTTGCATCGGCACACCGAGAGTTAAACCACTGTTAATAGTGGTAAGATAATTATTTTCATTTAGTTAAAAGAATGCCACAAAGTGAATTAACTATATTATTGAAAAAGTTAATAACAAATCGTACCGTGTTGCGTTTCCTCCTTCTATAGCTAAAGTTTCGGACAGTATTACAGTGGTGAAATGTGTGTTTATGTATGTAGAAATGAAATCGTGTTGCGCATTATAACCTAAAAAATCACGATAATACTTTTGGCCATGAACATCTCAAATCATATATTATCTCATATCAATAACATATATTATTTACATAAGATATCAAGGTGTACTATTTATTTAAGCAAATGAAGGGGGTTTTATAAGTAAAATAAGTTAATTTAATGTTTTTGAATGAGTGCTTCGAATTCGAATCTTGATTTATTATCATTATTTTATTATTTTTCCTTTTGAGGAACGGATGGGCGGCCTTTTTCATACAAAATTTAAATTTGTATTTGAGATCAAAATTCCCAACCAAACTGAATAACAATTATTTATTAATCAAAAGACATGGCTAATACGGTTAAGGGATACTTGACTTTCAACCAGTGATTCCTGACATTATTTGGAGTAAAAAATGTAAATGGAGTTTTAGTTTCTGGTTTCATTTTTGTTTTTCAACTAAAAACATAAAAAATCAATAGATATTGGACAGTTAGGGGCAAGGCGAGGGGTTGGTCGGTTACTCGGCTGATTTACCAGTGACGACATGTGAATGAATTCTTTTTTTGTTTGATTTTAAAGATTTATGAAACAGATGACAATGACAGAATTTAGAAAAACAAAACATTTAAATGTATAATTGAAGAAGAAGATAACAATAATAATTTAAACGAAAATATGAAAGAGAACAAGACACAGAAAAATAGAAAAAGACAAGGGTCGCAACTGGACTCAAACCCAGACCTCTCGTCTAACCGGGACGTGCGCGTTAACCAATTTCGCTGTTGCCTATTATTACTGTTGTTTATTAAAAATAATTAGTTGAAGATAATATTGTTAATTCTAAAATTTGAAATATGACGGTTTGACAGGAGGTGGCAATAGCGAAATTGGATAACGCGCACGTCCCAGTTAGACTAGAGGTCTGGGTTTGTGTCCCATTTGCGACCATTGTCTTTTTTTATTTTTCTATGTCTTGTTCGCTTTCATATTTTTGTTTAGATTATTATTGTTATCTTCTATTTCAATGATATATTACATTGATGGGAATAACCTTCAAAAGTTATAAAAAGAGAGTCTTTCTCAAAAAAATATTGAACATTTAAATTTCATCGGTGACCAAAATTTCATTTACATTTTTTACTCCAAATAATATCAGGAATCATTGGTTAAAGCAAGTCAAGTACAGCCCTTAACACCCGTATATACCCAGGGTACATGCTATTATATTTGTGTTTTAAATTATATGTGGTAAAAAATTTTGTCTTACCTACTGTTTTCATACAATGAAAAATAAAATAAAACATTGTACAAAAGGCATTTTCTTCAAATTTGTGCTTCAACGTAAATCAGTTCATTTGTTATTTAAATTTATGCCCATCAAAATGCTTTTTCAATCAATTTTATTTCATATACATTGGTATAGTACAGAGGTCGGCAAAGTGCGGCTCCGGAGCCGCATGCGGCTCTTTGGCCCCTCAAGTGCGGCTCTTTGAAATATAATTTCTGGATTTGTAAAACAAGGAAATAAGGAGATCTAAAACTGAACATCTTTGGGTTGATTTGGAAATATTGTAGAAGAACAAATGTGAGCCTGGTTCACCACACAAGTGGTCTGCTTTAAAAGACCTGGAAAAGGAAGACATGATCATCTTCAACGCCTGGAATAGTATTCGTGACTCTTATGATCAGCTGAAAAAACTCGCGTTTGCTGTTTTCCCTTTTCGGTTCTACATATTCATGCGAACAATATTTTTCAAGCATGAACTTTATTTATCAAGAGTAAACTGAGATGTCGTCTTATTGGTTAGAACCTGGAATAGTACCTAAAATTAAGAATAACAACATACAAACCTGACTTATTCAAACTTTCCATGAGATGCAAGGACATTGTTGGACGTTATTTACAATGTTGTATTTTTATAAACTTGTTAGCTCACGGGTACAGGGCCATTAGTTTGTTTATTATAATTTTAAGTTTCGTGAAAATCCAGTATTGGATTTTACTTGAAATATTAATTTTATTGTTATAAATGTTAATAATCTGTTGATTTTCTTAAATAAATAATAAAAAATAAATTTAAAAAAGTGTTTGTCAGTCATTGTCACGATTTAAATTTATGGATTCCTTTACAATATTTTATTATTCGTGAATAAAATCTTTATTAACACATTGTCATCGGGACATGGCATTTGCCGTTTTTCGCGGACTGTCGGTCAACTGCGGGACACGGCAAATGCCGTTTTTGTCGACTGTCGGTTTTTGGCGGGAAACGGCATTATAAGGTTTGTTATCAGCGTGAAATAAAATGCCTTGAAGGGTAATTTGCTACCTGGGTGCTAGGCGACAGTCTGTCGATGTTATTTGAGATGCCTTGTCCGGATTGGCTAGTGTGCCGCTTGTAAAGGCATCGTCAGAAATCTAGAGTTTTTATGCGATCTCAATCTCCAGTTTAGTTTGAGCCATTTCACGTATTGGACTATTTTTCATACCGCTCGCACTGTTTTGTTTAGCATTGTATAGGACGTTATCCCTACAAAAATGTCTTTCGTATTTTTTTTGTATTTTGTTTTATTATGTACAGTTATCATGTTGCCAAAGTTTTGTAAGGAAAAGTGACAACCGAATGTGTAATCAAAGCAATTATAATTTATTTTTGATGATCAAATGTCATATATGATTTTTTTGAAAATTTCAATCGAAAATATTATTTGGTTTAGAAATTGTGTCAATTTTAAGAAATCGATATATTTTTGCGCTAATCGCGAAAAACACCCGCTAAAGGCTATAGTCTATTGTTCGAAGCTCCCGAATACAATGTGTTAAGTATGAAATCAAGTTTTATTCAGCGTACCCGTAATTTAAAATTATAATAAATGTTTGCTAAACAGATTTGGCTCTCAATTTTTTTTTTAAATCTTTGCAATATACAAATTTGGCTCTTTGGCTAATAAGTTTGCCGACCATTGGTATAGTAAATAGAGCAGAATTATTTTTTTTTAAATAATTACCGTTAACTCAAAAAAAATTGCCTCTAAAATTATGAAAAATTGAATTATTTAATGGCTTTTATTTTATGATTTAAAACACAAATAAATAAAGTAGCACAAATCCAAAATAACCTTTTGATTAAAAAAAATATTCTTCAGTTTGGTTAGGTATTTTGGCATCAAATCCAAATTTAAATTTTATATGAAAAAAGCCACACAGCCATTCCCCTTAATCATTCAAATAAATATGCACAAACCTTACAATCTCTCATGCCCGTATTATGGTGGTCAACCACAGCATGGACTACGGAAAACTATCACTAATGACAGTGTTATTACAAATGAGGTCAGTCAAGGGAAGTGCGGCATGCAAATTTATGAGTTTTATTAAATTACCAATAAGTAGGCAAATTCAGTGTGTTTTTTAGACAGTAATTTTCTCTTAATTTGAACATCGAGTTTGCAAAATTTCATCAAGAAGTATCAACATTCTGCTCTAAGAGGTGGGAAAAAGGGGAGGGGTTTTTCGAAATCTCGTGTAGAAAGTGACTTTCCTTTGTTTTGAAGATCAAGCATGCAAAATTTCGTCAGTCTCGGAATAAAGATGGAGATTTGAGACATAGACACTTCTTTATGTTAACTTGAAATATGTATGATTCAAGCACTTAAATTATAAAAATGATACCATTAGTTACAAAGTTCTAACCACGAAAGGAAGAAGCTTATCAGTTGAATTTTCTTTTTACTGGTAAGTGATTTATGACGTACATTGTGTATGTGTGTGTATTATGATTAGAAAAGAACGGATATGAAGTGAAGATACTTACAGTAAATAGTTTTTGTGTCACCCAGCCGTGATATGGTTTGACTGAAAGTGAATATGCATGAGCCAGTTCCTTGCTGATGTTTTCAGATGCCACGGCCGTTTCCGTTGCCTCATTCAATATCTGTTCTAGGAATAACTCTATGAAGTGAAGGGCCCTGGAACCATCAAATTTATGCATTAAAAACAGGATATATGTATTTAAAATAAATAAATAAAAGAGGATTGTATATAAATACTAAAGTAAACAATTTGTATGAAATAAAAAGTAGCAGGATGTATGAAATAAATATCATAAAATTTTGTATAAACAAATAGTGTTATAGATAAACCGAATAAAGAGATTCTTCCTTGTGTAGTGGTATTCTGTATCTACTAATTTGCACTTTCTAAAATGATTTGCCTACCAAATGTTTGCTTTTTAATAAATCAGGTACCCCTCATACGTCGTACATATCGCTTGCTGAGGATTGGTTTGTACTACGTCCACAAAAACTCATTTTGAGAAATAAAAGATTTGAAGTTTAAAAAAATTATATTTTTGTTTTCTTTTTTCAAACTAATTGTTATAAATATTTTTTTAACATACAAGAAATCTTTCTACTTATAAGTAAAAAAAAAAAAAAATATTTGGTTGAATTTTGAATGAACTAACATATACTAAGTTATAGTAATAACTAATATACATATATTTCCTCTAAGTGACCAGCTCAGGTACGGGGGCTCCATCGAGGCCAGAGTTAAGTTAGCCTCTCAGAAACTGGGCATACTGTACAGGGCACGCAGATACTTTAATAGTACACAACTGCTAGCCCTATACAAATCGCAAGTGCGCCCCACGGTTGAATTTGGCAGCCACCTCTGGTCTGGAGCCCCAAAATACCTGAAAAAAACCCTTGACTCTGTGCAGAAACGGGCGGTCCGTTTGATAGAATCTCCTAATTTAACTAACGGATTGCAATCTTTAGAGCACAGGCGCCAGGTGGGAATGCTGTCCTTGTTCTACCGGTATTACAATGGAAGATGCTCCGAGGAACTAGCGTCATTGATCCCCTCGGCACCAGTGCATAGTCGGGAAACACGCCAAACGTGCGCTCAACATTTGTACACGGTTGACATTAGTCACATGAGAACGGGTCGTTTCTACGACTCGTTCTTGAGTTCAACAGCTCGGCTGTGGAACGATTTGCCGGCCTCTGTGTTTCCTCCTTCCTACAATATGGGTCTCTTCAAGACCCATGTTCACTCCTTCCTCTCCTCAAAAACACCCTCCACACACCATCCTCAAAGATGACATAGGCCCTGAGGGAAATTATTTTTTCCTCAGGGCCTCCTGTGTGGAGTTAATGTAAAAAAAAAAAAAAAATACTGCATTCACAGCTTAAAAAAAACCCCAAAAATACAAGAGTACATTCCAATCCTCAGCAAGCGATATGTCTGCTAATGTTATATTATCATGAAAACAAGCTTATGGATCCGAGCGGTTAAATGATTTGCCTGCCCTACATTATTATGAAAAGCATTGTAAATTGGAAGGTAATTTTCGATATAAATTTTTTATAACATTGTTTTATCGAATTCACAAAACGATGAAACCTGACACTTGAAAATAAAATGGTAGGTAAAACATTAGGAAAGGATTATTGAAAATTTTGTGCAAATTAAGCTTTGTTTTTGATTGAATAGATTAGTGATAAAACATTTTTAAATACCTACCGTGACTAAGGATGGGTTGTTTCAAAAAATTTGACGAATTCGTCAAATATTTGACGTTAATTTTCACGTTCTGTGTAAGTTCTATTCAAGTTCTGTGATGATTTCAGTTTTGTGAAGCAGCTGGCCTATGATGATAAAATAACAGAACTCGAATAGAACTTACACAGAACGTGAAAATTAACTTCAAATATTTGATGAACTCATAAAATTTTTTGAAACAACCCGTCCTAAGTTAGATAACAGTACAATAATTTACAAACCTAATTGTCAATTGTCTCAATTATAAGTCTATCGTATAATATATATTTTAATCTGTGATCGCAATCAACTGTACCTACATACTCGATTTTATTAATGATGCAAGAGTTTTGGTGGGAAACTAGATTTCATCAGGTCAGGATGTTATTGAGAAACAGTATTAATAAAATGATGATAAACAACACACTATGATATTGTATTATGCAGCTTGTCATCTAATATCAAGGGAGTATATAAAGGGGAGGGGGGGGGTTTAGTGGGTTAAACCCCCCCCACCCTACCGGCTTCAGTAATCTCAGTATTGCGCAGAAAAAAAAGAATAGTACTTGTAAATTGGAAAATACCAAATACAGATGTAATAAAGCAAAAAACATTGTAATAAATTTTCTAATCCCCCTTTTTCTACCCACATAGTCGAACCCCCCCCCCCCCCCCCCTAACTAAATATTATTACTATGCCATAGTTAAAAACAGAATAAATTAGAGAAATTCGTCATTTACCTGGTTAACCACAAGAGTGCTTCTGTGGCATTAGTGCCCCCCTCGGCTTGCTCCCTCAAAGCCATGTCATGGAGGGTTCCATTCATATGGACATCAGTGTCGTATCGTTTCAATATTTTCTAAAAACACGATTAATAACATTCAGCATAAGGCATTTTTCCGATAATGAATATTCAAACATGACGTAATAATAATTATATTCATGTTTACCTCTATATTTCCATTCATATCATACTTTACAGGCGTGAAAACACTGCCAAGTTTTTCTGAAAATAAACGGTATTTTTAAATAATTGTCCAGGAAAATGCGCAATTTATATTGTGTCACGAATTTGAATGGTAAAAAAAAGTAAACAAAACGTACCAACTAGGGTCACGACACCTCTGGCCGCGTCTATAAAATCCAAAGTATTGATTTTCCCTTCCTCGATGTTCGGGAAAGGCTTCTGCACGGTGGAGAAGAAGTTGGCACTATCACTAACATTATCACAATTACTCGAAGACATTGTCCGCAACACAACACGCAGCCGAATGGATGCAACTGCAACTCAACACATCATCACAAAGCGTTGAACACTCAACACGAACCGGTCGGGACCACAACTCAACGCAAACTGCCATATTAGAATCTGACAGTAGTTGTTATCACTGGCAACTGACAAGTGACAACTGACCACGTGGTCTACGAGTTACATACTAGTTTGTATTGTTTATATTTCGTGTGGCTCACTGGCTCGCGGTGTCACAACAGTGAAACTACAGTGAAAGTCACGTGTCAAATCAAAGCACTAAAATGTCACTTGTGTTATCGGTTGTTTCACTCGAATATATATTTTGATTATTATAAGCTTCTAGCATCTAATTATTCTGCGCTTATTGTCGATTGCTCTTAACTAAAAAGTTACTTATAATAATTTTGTAAGGTAAGCGATGTTTAGTTATGTTTTGTTGTCGTTTAATAGGTAAACAGTTGTTTCAACACATTCCCTAAGTCGTCTTCAACCACGATAACCAGCAACTTATTTTTGGCTGCCGATGTAAACGGAATGAGGAATCTCTTTTCTGGTTTGGTGTCCGTGAATTCGTACGAGTCGATCACCATTCCCGTTGATTCTTCCCTCACTTCCACCACTCGGATACCGGCAGTGGACAAAATCATCATTTTGTTCTTGTCAAATCTCAGGTACCTCGTGATGGCCTCTCTTTCCCGTCCGTACTCATTGTTGAAAAATCTGTGGTAACTCAAAAACACTCCGCAACTTTTGGTCCAGTAGGTGTAATCGTTGGCAGATTTGATCATCGAGTTCCTCTTGGACTCATAGCTTTTCATCATGTTGGCGTTGAGCTGTGGTCGGTTTATGGGAGTGAAGTTTGGTCCGCGTCTCAAATTTTCATTATTGTAGTTGGCGAAGTTACCCAGAGTGGTTTTACTCCTCGGTCCCAGAGTTCTCAAGGGCTCGCCGATGTTCATCGTCACGTTAATGTTTCTAGCGAAGGATACGGTTGTGTGCTGCGTGGGCTTTCCGTTAAAGTTGAAATTGGCGTCCTTGATGAGTCCCCTCCTGTCTCCCACCGTGAAGACCCGGTCCACATGGTCGAACCCTCGGCCCATGATGCCGTCTTTGGTGTGGCCGAGATCGAACGTGTGCCCCAACTCGTGGCACACGGAGCCGAGGGTGGTGGCGAAGCAGCCCCCGATAGTGCCGCGGTAACAGCTATCATCCATGAACCTCTTGTTGTCGATGACGGTGGTGTCCAGGAACTTGGGAACGATCTCCTCCACCGTGGTAGGCCAAGTGTACAGACAGGCGGAGCCGAACACCGCCAGCCCGCCCCCTCCCAGGGCGGCGTGACCCTCGGTCAGGGAGACTATTTCTTCATGGGTGAGAACTTTGTCGATAATATCCAATCCCTTGAATCTCGTGCAAGAAATAAAAGCCATAAATTTCCTGTCGTTGGTTCCTAATTCGGAAAGCATAAGTTCCCTCCCAAAATGGCTCCATAAATCGCTTTCTCTCATTTTTCTAGCTTTGTTGACATTGAGATTACTTGTGAAAACGATGCACTCTGGTTTCTTTGGGTTGATGTCGTGTTCCAGCTGAAAGGTTTTCCTGCCCAGTCCGAGCTCGAATAGTTTCTCAGCCATGATGCACTGGATGAGCTTGGCCCCGATCGCGATCCTCGCGCAAGCACTCTCCACGGAGCTATCGACTCCCACGGGACTCTGGAAGTTGCCATCGTGACCTTGGCACACTATGTAGACGGGCGTCACTCGCAGGTTAGTTTTCCGGGGGGAATATTCCAAGACGAGCTGGCGGCAGCTGTCTTCATACTCCAGTATGACCTCATTTTTCCCTCTTTTTAAATTCAGTATGCACTTAAATTCGCCATTGACAACATCCCAAGCTGTGGTGACCCTCTCCCCGTTGTGAGAGAGGGTAGAGAAAAGTTTATTTTCTTCGATGGTATTTCTCCAGGGGACATATCCTTTCAGTAATATCAAAGAGTACGAGAACGTTTCCTCATCTTGGATATTGGTTAACGAGATCGTGTGGCTTTTTTGCACGTTATTGTTAACGGCACAGATATCCATCACCTGGAACAACATAAAAAGCTTTATTACCGATGTTAATCTATTAACTGTATTTTTCGAACATCGTAAACACCGTAAACATCGTAAACATTTCCTCCTAATAGAGCCGTCACTCTAGCGGCGGCTCGCGGAAGCTGCATTTGACATTTCTGTTTTGGGTATTGCGGATAAATAATTACAACGGATAAACTAGCCCGGTTTGCGGCGATAACGCGTGATAATATAAATCGAGGCTCGCTTATCTTGATTCGATAACATGAGATAAGATGGGGTTAGAATGACTTACCATTTTGTTTGATTAACACAGCGACTTGTAATGTATTGTATCTGAAGTCGGCCTCCGTTGAGTCGCGCAGCCCCCCTGCCCTCTGCCCCTCCCCCTTCCTGTCACAATCCCTCCCGCGGCGCGCGCAGCTGTAACGATTGCTGCGGCACTGAGAGCTATTTGCTTCCTAATTCCCGCCAATATCCGAGGATGGGAAACAATAATACCTGATGGAAACTGGAAACTCAACCATAAAATATTGGAAAACATATTCTCCGGAAAGAAAGTGAATCTGAAGCGAGCGATAAAATTAACGTAAACCTGCACAAGGAGAACCACAATTTCTAATACAAATAGGCATATTTTTTAACAATTTTATTTTAAAAATCCAAACAAATAATACTCTAGATACCTTATCCGCATTGCTGCAAAATATAAGATAAACCTGCCAAATTACGTAAACATCTAGTAGCGCAGTTGGGCAAACGGAGAAGTTGCAAACATTTAAACTCAAAACGTGATTAACGGTTTCCTAATTTAATTTTCTTTACAAAACGCAGAGTCGCACGCCGGACACGATTTGAAAAGCCAACATAATTCATTAAAATATATATTTTTTAACTGGTCTTGACCTGAACTCCAAAACTGGCATGCCACGAAATTATTCTTCCTGTGACCGGGAGATCTCTCTCTTTGGCCCCTCAAATGCTTTTTTTGATATATAGCGGTGGATGATTTAAGATGCCAATATTTTGCGTTTAATAAACAGAGTGTGCAATTCATACGCGGTAGAAGTGAAACCTTCGGAAAATTAAAGTAGTTAAGAGTGGGAGGCTACGAAGCACTGCACAAAGAGGAGACCGATAGGCTACGAAGCACCGCATTAAGAGCAGACGGATTATACTATCTCATTCTTTCGCAGGCTAAATCCTTTAGATGCATGTGTTTGTCTCTTTTTAGTGTCGCTATTTTTCGTTTCATCGAGTTTTAAATCATAAAGATGCTAAAAAGGTTCTCACTTCAAAAGTGAATACATATTTACGGCAGAGCTTTGGACTATAATGAAGTTTCAGAAAATTGATACCGAAATTCTAATTCAGTACCTACCTACATTTTTTACATAGGTACACAGTGCACTGGTGCAACCGTGTAAGTCACGCAACCAATCAACGGTTGTCGGGCGCGAAACTTCCTTTGTGATGTCCACCACATGAATAGTAAATTATTAAAACTACAGGTTACCTACTTATTCATAAATAACTAGTGGTCGCCCAATGGTCGAAATTCGACCATAATTGTAATGTTTTTTAGTATTTTTTATGCATAATTTAAAAAAAATATTAGCATTCCGCACTCCTTCTCTACATAAACTGCGAAATTTCATACTTCTTCGTCCGTGCAAATTTCGTAAAAAGGGGTACAAAGTTTTTGCTTCACGTATTAATATACTGATGATGATGATAAGAGTAAAAACAACGAGATGTATTTTATTTTCACACGATACATTTTAAAAAATATGGTTTTATAATAATAGTTCGCGACAAAGTATACCTGTGAATTAAATTCCCTGATATCATCTAGCATCGATTTCGCCCGAATGACACGTTCGTTTGCAATAAATGGTGGGTAAAACATGAGACAGTGTTACTTATTAAATATTCAACACACGAATTGTTGAAAAATCGGCGCGCCTCAGCGATGGACGGTCTACATATTTTGTGGCCTCGAAAGCTCGGTAGTTTAGAGTAGTTTTTCGGCTAACGGAGGGTTTCGGCGTTTCCCAAATTCCGACCGCAGCAAAGACTACTTTTCACTTGGTAAAACATAATTACCTTTAATTATGCATACTAAGGAATTCCAGAAAAAATATATTCATGTATATTAGAATAACAAACGTAAAATCTGCATTGTCGTATGGTTTTGTAAATTGATTTCGAAAAATGATTAAAAAGCAACAGATCTGACTAATTCTTCGGTTTGGCTCTGAGATCTCACGTAGTTTAATCCTGTTTGGGACGCCATGCCAATTCCAAGGCGTTCGGGACGCCATGGAAAGATTAACAATTGGATCGTCTTAAATCATAGTGAACTAACTCATTTTGTCAGTTTCTGTGTTAGAGTTTGAAATGAGGGCCCCCATTTCATAATTTAGCTCTGCCAGAGAGAACCAATCAGAGAAATACTGTATTGAACAATCATAGACAGTTTTCTCTGATGAGTTTCTCTTTTTGGCAGATCTAGATTATGATTAGGAGCCCTCATTTCAAGCTCTAACTCAAAAATTGCAAAGTGAGTTAGTTCACTATGGTTTGAGATGATCCAATTGTGATGTCATCTGACCCTGATTCTCTTGCCGCTTTATATTCGACTAGTAAGTGTTGGGTAGGACACGATTTCAGAATGAGTTTTGTATGATGTAATGAAATATCGAAATGAGGTGTTGATGTGTCCGTCTTCCGACGAGGTGAGGTGTCCAGGGTTAAGGTACATGTACAGTACACGTTATTTGAAAACTAGGTAGCACAGCCAGGACACTGGTGAATCTATAACACAGAGAACCAAAAAAAAAATCTATTGAAAAAAGCTTTTTTCCCTCCAACTAAAGGATTAAAAAAACTTTTGGTGTAGACTACGCTTAACTCCCTAGGGATTATTTGAAATCGAACATTCTAAATTCGGACTCGATTTACTCGAAAAAGAAACCTCAAATCAAAAAAGTTGTACCACAAAATCGATTCCAAATGAGGGGTATAAAAGAAAAACCGCCACTATGCAGCAATACAAAATGTATTTAAAAAACGATTTGCGTATTTCCCTTAAACTTTTTTCATAATTTTTTTTTTTAATTGCAAGCTTTATGCATGTTTTTTTTATTCCCATTTTCAAATCAATCATTTTTAGATTTGTTTCTGCTCTAAAACAAGAGTATTTTGCGGTTCAACCCAGCTTAGTGGCGTTTTTGCACCTGAACATTTCTTAAGAGTGGACGTTTCTCATACTGCCATATTGGATTTGCGAAGCACTTGCATGCTTGACGGCCGGCGTAGTCCAGCGGTAAGGCTCTTGACTCACATTCCGAAGGTCGCGGGATCGAATCCCGGCGTGGCAAATAAATTTTATTTGATTAATTTGTGTTATTTCACAATTTATTCATTTAAAATAATATATAGTATATTTGCGGCACGTTTCAGAGTGGAAGATACTCTCAGTGTCGCCACGGTGTATATTATGGTGTAAGACCACCATTCAGAATTGAAACGTTGCTTGAAATGGCTTCAGCCGTGTTTGGTGACCAGATCTGAATAGCCACGTACTTCCCACCTTCCTCTTCCCCATCTCTTTCTCCTCCCCACTACCTTCAGCCTCACAACATACCACAATTGGGGATGCCATAGTCTCACTGGCTCCAGACGAGAGCAGTCGGGACTCTTGTGCGGTACTCATATAAAAAATGCTTTCTGATACATTTCGAGAATGGCGCTTTTGAACCTCACCAAAAGGAATAGGCGGTTTGGCGTTTGACCATCGTTTTAAAAGTCGTATATGAATGACTTAGAGGCGTCTTTGCTTTCGTTTGAAGATTGTATGGTGTGAAGTGTGCGATATAGATTATTAATAAATCATTATGTCAAAATGAACAGTGTGATCATGCGGTTTTACTTTTATACCCCTCAAATGTGATGTAGATTTACCAGTTTCCCGCTTGTACCAAGAGTTTCCATATTTATGTACATTTATTGTAAACATAAATAATCTTAATATATAAAAATGAATGTTTCTTTGTTTGTCCCTTATGCGGGCACCTAAAGCATTCTTTCGAATGCGATGAAATTTTGGCGATTTGTCGTGCGCGTGCCCGAAAAGGTTTATACATATCATGGTGAATGTATTTATGATAATATCAGCGTTATGAAATTATTTCCTATACCATTCATCCGATTGCGATGAAACTTTGATTTGTTGTGCGCACGTCCGCGAAGGTTTCTGTGTATGATTGGTGAGCTTTGGCGTTATGAAATTTTCCTTAAAATATTACAATGGGTGGTGGGCGTTTTTTTTTTTAAATGTGTGTATTCCATTTAGTTTAGCTGCAGGGAGGAGGAGGAGAATCCGGGAGGGGGGAGGGGAAGGCGGGAGGAAAGGGTCGCGGTAGGGGAACGGGGCGGGAACGGGGATGCATGGGAAAGGACACGCAGGGAGAAACAATTTCTTTATGTGGCATTGCAAAGCGTACCGGTTATTCGCTATTAATGAATTATTAGTTATTGATTTCAAACCGAAATGTAAAAGATGACGCTGTTATCATTAATTCTCCTTTCAAAAATGAGTTCAGATTTTTGGTAGTAAATTTTCCAAACTATAAACAGCATAATTGGAATCCATTTTTGTGAGAAAATGAATGTATTTTTTCAGTATTTGACGCCCCTATTCCGACTCTGTCAGTGAATTGCGTGTAGCTTCGAATCAGCAAACATTTTCAAAGCTTCGTACTGCTCCGTGAAAGCTCCGAAAGTTTTATTATTTGTTTTCTGGGACGAATCGGGCGAGAAATTTAGTTTGCCGGTCTATTTTGATCCCTAGCGTCGGGCGCCGAGGGACCAAAGCGCCTTAAACATCCCAAGGTCGGAATATTTGCTGACTTTTTCCTGATTGTGCGCAATATCTCCCTTCATGATACATTAATTTACAAGCTAACGTCGCAAATGCCAGTTTGACATTTGGAAAAGGGTAACTTTTATATTACATCGTAGGCATATTGTAGAATACTATTTATATTGACGTTCAAATTAATACCCTACGACTTTATATATACTCTCAACCAATACGCAGAGACTTTGTTTATTTGATTCTGGGCTGGCTGGTGAGCTAAATTTGCTAAAAATTCTGTCCTATATTTTTGATCAACGCTACTGTTTTCAGCTTGCAATGTCGTTTCCATCATGAGCTTAGAAATATCCTTTTAAAAGTAAGATCTCATGTTGTTTTTTTCTAAAGAGGCTAACACTGTCGAACTATAAGTTCTGGCGTCATGAATTTTGCAGAGCTTGTCGTGTATTGCTAGATACGCAAATATTTTCAGCTCGCAAACTCATTTCCATCATGAGCTATTGAATTAATTCTAAAATAAAAGATGAAACACAAATTTTGTTTATTTCAAAGTTTTAAAAAATTGTTTACAAAGAAAAAAGTCTTAAAAGTTGTTGTTTCTGTAGTTTTCCACAGAGGACAATTATAGTTTCATCCATTTCATGTCACCTAAATGATGCTCTATCAAAAATAATCTATAATATTGATGCCAAAACTTTTCCATCACGTTCATGAATTATTCATAAGGCCTTGTGTTGTTTACTAGAGCGCAAATATATGTAGGTACCACACGTATTTTTATTCCGCCCGACAAAAAAATTCAATATATAATGCCATAATCCTCGCTAGTATCTGGGTATGTTCCGAAAAATCTATGCCAAACGAGTATTTTTGTTACTAAAAATGAAGAAAATGCATGGAGGAAATCGACGAATTCTGGTATGCAATATGACATTCATTGGTAGGGTCGACCGCACATTTATATGGCTTCAGACAAGCCATTCGATATCAGTACTCATAATATATGATACTAAGTATAATATTTTCTTGTAGTATTAAGCACTGATATTCATTTCGTGACTAATATTCGTTGACAAAAAATTCTCTTTGGATTTTTCGAAACATTGGCAATTTTGTATTATTTTATTCTAAGACAGCAGCGACATCCGTTGTATTTCCAGCGAATCAGAAAGGCTTCATAATGGATATCAACACTTGTCGAGTAATTGAAGTAGTTCAAGAGGTTTACTGAAGTAGTGCGACTGTTTGCCGCCAGGTGCGCACCTACGTGAATTCCTGAATTGGTGGTCTAAATCATTTTCCCCTTTTACACATAAATTGATTTCATAATTAATTAATCTTACCCATCTGAATCTCGAGTCACAATTCAGAATCATAATATTTTCTTATAATTATATAGATTTTCCCTATCCTGATCGACACTGATTTTTCTTGTTATGTTAGTATGAATTTGATCAAAGATCAGTTTATTTTGAATAATATACGAGTGTACGCATTATTAATTATTTTTGCAATCACCAAAACAGAAATTCTAGCTTTGTCTCTTAAGTAAAATTGTATTTTGAATAATTCGGTTTTCTTTTCATGCAAATTTAAAAAAAATGGATGGGGGTGTGTTGCATTGATTGTCGATTTACTTCAATCTGAGAATTAATTTGGTCGGTTTGATCTTATATTATATTATATGATTATACGTATAACGTATATTTTTTCAGTCCGCTTTATTTGCAGGCAAATTTGAATTAAACTGAAGTGGAGCGTCAGTTTCATTTGAGAAAAAATATGATATAATATTCCTTTTATCGCAAAACTTGATTGTCAGCCTTCTTACATGACATGAAGGACACTACAAAATCTAATATAGTTCCCATGTAGACCATTCAAAACCATATTTTAACAGCGTAAATGTTGCACATTAACTAGACCCGTGAAAAATCACGGGATAGTCTGAATTCTCGACGGATCAATTCCAATTTTGGAAGTGGCAAAAATAATTTTCTATTAAAAATGTAATATTACTATGGTTAGGTACGTTATCGCTTGTCTGAATTCTTTCTCAATTTCGAAAATGACATTTCAAAACTCAAAAATAAATTTGCGTTCATTGAACCAGAGTTACGTAGGACAGCCACACAACCGAAATTATGTTTGTTTTTTTAAATAAATAAATTTAACCCCTCAGGTTAATTTGTTCGCTTTTTCGAACAACTCATATAGGTCTCATAGAAATCATTGTATCTTCCTTACTATCGCAGTGAGAAATATAATCTAAACGGTGTTAGAAAGAGAAAAAACACGTTTTATATTCAAATCTAAAAATTATTCACAACAGAAGAAAAATGTACATCCTTATGAAACCACAGTTTCGGATCGCGGATTGAAAAAAATTATGAAGCCTTGCTAATTTTTTATCAATTAAAAATTATTTTTACATGTAACGACAAACAATTCAATTACATTTATTTATTTTTTCGCTATCACTAATTTTATTTAAAAAAAAACATAAGCAAAATTTTTATATTTTAAAAATTATTTGTCTAGTTTGAATTATAAAATTCGAAAGTGTATTTTATTAGCTTTCAAAAACAGTTATTAGTTTTTCGATTTGTTCTGAAATATTTCGTTTATTTAGATTTTATTGCACAGCCGAAATATTTTGATCATCTGACAAAATATGACCGAGGCCTGGAGGGTTAAATAGGCCACAAAATGGTGAAGTATGTGACTTACAAAATGTTGTATAAAATAATCTATAGATGGCAACATTTTCCTCCATTTTCACGATGGCCGACGCGCGGGAAATCATCGTTCCCGCTCTTTCCACTCAATGGTCTTTGCCGGTTGTGGCACACATTCGACAATGAAAAGGTTTCTCGCAGAATGTCAACAAACTCCAGCAACATCAGCCTGAAGCGCGGGTGTGTGGGTGCCGGTGGGTGCGAGGCGCGAGGCGCGAGGTCGCCCGCGGTGTGAATAACCTCTTTGGGTGCACCGCGATAGCCGATGCAGTTCGCAAATGTCGCGAGGTATGCACTCCGAAATAAGCCCATCGCCCGCGGCGCGCACTACGGCCGTTACAGGAAGTTCTGCTGCAAATCAACAATAATAATTCTTAAATCAATTATCGGAGGCATATTTATGCGTATCACGGTGTTTAACAGCGACTCCAATCTGCAATGATTATAAATCATTTATTTCTTCATGGTTGTTGTTTAGCGCGCGATAAGATCGTCATTTGAAACATTAATAGGGTTTTTTTTTTTACATGAGCTCCACACAGAAGGCCCTGCGGAAAATAATTTCCCTCAGGGCCTATGTCATCTTTGGGGATGCTGTGTGGAGGTTTTTTTTTAAGAAAAGGAAGGAGAGGAGAGTTCTAGGAAGGAAAAGGGTTTAAGGGGTGGGTAGGAATCTGGTGTTCAGTGTGTCCTGGTCATCCGCCTTCAGACCTAGACAAACCTCACCCCATGAACCCGGGCACCCCTGCTAAATCACCAAACGTAGCGAACCATTTGGGGTGGCCTATGGCAGAGGTGTTGGTTATCCAATAAAGGTTCCCGGGGCGGCGGTACCCATTCCCGTTACATATAAAACTTCAAATCTTACAATTAATTTTTTTTCTTGTTTCCTATTTCGTGCGTCGCTACAATTACTTGTATTGATACATTCTGTATTGAATATGTCGGGCTATTGAGTCCTTGTTGAGTCCTTGAAACGAAGAGGCGAAGGCGTTTTCGCCAAAGCGCTGCAATAACAAGGGAGGCCAAATTGTATTCCATTGTATTTGACCGGTCAGTGGCTGTGGCTAGCAAAGTCCTGTTTTAACCGGACCGGTCAGTGGTTGAGTGGGCATCGCGTTTGGGCCCCATCCGGGCGTCGCGTGTTCGATTCCTCGGCTGGCTAAAGTCCTCCATCACGACACAAGCAACATTTTCCGCTTACTGCAGTGGTAGTAGGACAATTTCAAATATTGTCAGGTTATTCGTAACCCGGGAATGTTTGTCTTTCTTAAAAAATGGCATTATTGTATAGTAGTTAGTTATATATGTAGTTTGCTTACATCTAGATCATAGCTCATCGATGTACAATGTTATTACGGATTTATAAAATCGAGATACATTTAACATGCATGCATTGATAGAAAAAAAGTGAGTATCTCTGATAAGCCGCTGTATAATTGTTTTCAGTGTATATTCTCGCATTTGTATAGTTTAGTGGAAACACTACGTGATACTGGGCTGAAATGCAAACAAATTAAAGTTTATTCCGTGGCCGGGAAATCTTTCAATCTTCGGCTCTTCATGTGGTGAAATTATTCAAGATGGATTACCTGACGCAACGCCCTGTGCGTTCAATAAAAAATGATTTTAAAATGTTAATAAATGGTCGACTTGTCGTTATCTATATTGAAGTCTCAGAAGTTTGTCTGCAGAGAAATTCTGCCAAAATATTACGTTATGCTATAATTAGCGCAGACCCGTGAAAAATCAAGGGATGTGAAACAAAAATTATATTTATATTTTATGTTCCTAAGTATTTAGGTAAATAAAAATTTTGATAAAAATTTGCCACGGCTGAGAATCGAATCCCGATCAATTGCTTGATATGCAAGAATTTTGACCATTACACCACCAAATATTGTACGAACGGTGAAATAATTGATTTTTTTAGATACAATAGCTCCACACAGAAGGCCATGAGGAAAACGATTTCTCCGGAGGCCGATGTCATCTTTGGGGATGCTGTGGAGGGTCTTTTTAGATAAATGAAGTTCTGGGAAGGAAAAAGGAATGAGGGATAGGTAGGAATCTGGGAGTCAGTGAATCCAGGAGTGACGGACGTGTGAATCCATTTCTCCCACTGCGGTGCAAGGCGATAGATCGAGAGTCCGGTTGGAAAAATCAAAAGGTCTCCCTCAACCAGTCTCACCTCAACGAGAGTCCGGTTGGAAAAATCAAAAGGTCTCCCTCAACCAGTCTCACCCGATCCAACCCGCCAGGCAGTAGATGGGCAAACGCATCCACCGTTATGACCTAGACAAACTTCACTCCATGAACCCGGGCACTCCCTGCTAAGTCACCAAACGTAGCGAACCGTTTGGGGTGACCTATGGCAGGGGTATCGGTTCCCGGTACCCATACCCGCGGGTATTGGTTATCCAATAAATTTTTCCCGATACCCATACCCGCCTCCCAAATTGTAATTAAATTTACTGAACGTAATTAGAATTAATTGCCAAAGGAGTTGCAAAGCATAGTTGGAAAAGCTTGAGTTTTTAAGTTATTGAACCCAAAATTTAAAGGCTTGATATTCGGGAAGTTTTTATTTTTATGACTTTTAATCCATTCTACCAGACAGCATGATCATACATATGTAGTCAAAAGATAGCATGGCGTTTGATGAGATTTTAATTCTGTCATCTAGCCTACAGTCCATAGTATCTCGCCACAGCACTGAGAGGCAACGAAAAACACATACTCCCCAACGGTCATCGACCTGAGCTGAATATGCCCATAAGTTAAAGTGATTGGTTGTGAGCGCCGCCTGACCGAGTTAAGTCCGAGCACAGTCAAGTCGGGCACTGTAAACCCGGGCACAGTAAACATGAGCACAGTTGAGCACAATAATTGTGCATAGTTGAGCATAATCGACGCGTGCTGACTCTGATCTTAACAACACCTTGACAGCAAAGTAGAGGAATTTGGCGTGTTCAGTGGCGTAGCCAACATCTGGTCGACTGGGAGCCGGTGCTTCTACGAGCTTTCCCAGTGCGTTAAAATGTTCTTCGTTTTACAATTAACGAAGAACGAATTGATATACATAAAAGTACCTAAAAACTTATTAATTCTCATTTGGTGTGCCCAATTATTAATTTGTATTTAACCAGTTTAAAAAATATATTTAAAAAAAAATCAAATAAAGGCTATCTGAATAGCCAGTCAGTTCTCTACCTTCCTCTTACCCAAATCCCTCCTCTCCCCATACCCTTCAGCCCCACAATAGCCTATCAAAAACTGGGCACACTAAACAGGGCCTAAAGATACTTTAACAGTACACAACTGCTAACCCTTTACAAATCAAAAGTGCGCCCCACGTTGGATTTGGCAGCCCCCTCTGGTCTGGAGCCTCAAAATACCTGAAAAAAACCCTCAACTCTGTGCAAAAACGGGCGATCCGTTTGATAGATTCTCCTAACTTAACAAACGGATTATAATCTTTAGAGCACAGGCGTCGGGTGGGAATGCTGTCCTTGTTCTACCGGTATTTCTATGGAAGATGCTTCGAGGAACTAGCGTCATTGATCCCTTCGGCACTGGTGCATACAACAATGGGAGACACGCCAACGCGTGCCCAACATGTTCACGGTTGCATTTGTCGCATGAAAACGGGTCGCTTCATCGACTCGTTCTTTGTTCAACAGCTCGACTGTGGAACGATTTGCCAGCCTTTCCTCCTTCCTACAATATGGGTCTCTTCAAGACCAATGTTTATTCCTTCCTCTCCTCAAAAAGGCCCTCCACACAGCATCTCAGATGACATAGGCCCTGATGGAAATTATTTTCTTCAGGGCCTCCTTTGTAGAGTTAATATTAAAAAAAAATTAAAAAAACATAACCGGATTAGGGTTTGCCATAGACTCTCTGGCTCCGGTTAGTTGTACCGGTTCCGGTACTGCCCCCGGTTAGTTGGCGTACATGTGGGAGACTCTTGTGTACCGGTGTACATGTGGTATTCACATAAAATTTATATAGTATTAACCGTCGATTACATAAAGGGAAGTCGTTTTTGCCTTGAGAAATAATATTTTTTTCCTGTATTTTGATTACCTACCACCATTTTACATAATGCTTTGTAAAACGTATTACATACCTCTCCGCCACTACACGGAGGCAATAATTTTATCTAGTCTGGCTAAAACATATTTTACAATCGTTTCCACGAGACAGCAAAATATAAATAAATTCCTTTTTTTTCAATATCACTACTGAAATTTTAAGATTGCACCAGTTCACCAGTGCACCAGTGGGCAACAGGCCGTGATTTTACCACGCCACTGACTTTATTCCAGGAAAAAATAAACTTAACCTTTTTACGGTTGCGGTTTTTGTACACGCGCGAGATTTGGAGGTTTCGTTATTATCAAATTCTGGCACAAACCGATTGGGAGAATTAGAACAGCGCTAGCAACTTATTTTTGGACACCTTGATATTCTACGAAAGTTTACGATGATTTGAAGCCTCAACTGAAATATCACTGAAAATACTATTTTTCACACGGTTTTGAAACAACCACTCGGATAATTTATTAAATGACAGACGTAATGTTTTTTTTATTTATTTGATTTTTTTCTGCATGAATTTTATTTTATTATTTCGTGTTATTTTTTAGAACTCTTTTGCTTGCCGTTGACATTTTCAAACTGAGGCGAAACCACTTTCAAATGACCACTCTTTAAAAAATTTAGGTACCTAAGTTTTATACTTAGTTTAAATTTTTAAGGTATTTTTCATGAGAATTTTAAGATTATTTATTTATTTATTATTATATTACATTATATACAATTAAATAGCAAAATAACATAATAACATAATAATATATTTCAAGATAACTGTAAACTGTAAGATGTTAAACCTCTATGTTTTTATTTTATAGTTAGAACTTTGACATGTACATGTACACTTACAGTTAATAAAAAGTTGTCCATTGTAAGTGGACTTTCCAAGAAATATGTACCTTGTAAATTATTTGGGTACATAATATTCAAGAAAATAGGTATTTTTAATATGTTTGAGCCTTGTGAAAATAGATTATTATTGTCTTTCAAACGTTTTCAAGAACTTTTGACTTTTGCTGCTTCTTTTTTTGTAAAGATTTTATTTTAAACATTTCATTTTATATAATTTCTAACTTTGCTAATAGAATTTTACATATTTGGGTTCGCTTTGATGTTGAATAAGGATCCCATTAGAAATTTTCGCTCTACCACGACGCCTTGCATATAGGCAAAATTCATAGCACCAATCAATAAAGACTGCAGTTTAAAAGACAACGACCTCCAGTTTCATAAAATGATTGAATTCTAATATGTCTGAATATTTTATTGGCTGTAAAGACATAAAGGCGAGTCCGATTTATTGATTTTGCATCTCTAGACTTGATTAAAGCACTGAAGCACCATGAATATTGCAAAATTTATTATTATTGTGACCTATTATTGAAAAAAAATTTACTTGTAAGGTAAATTTTGGTGTTAATAATAAGAACAATGTATGCACGTTGGTTGGATCTTTGAATGCTGAACCGTTTAGCGTGTTCTCTTCTTTTTTGGGGCAACTTTTCGATTTTGCAATGTCCATCATCAGGACAGACTCTAACTATCACAATGAAAAAGTCAATCAACAAAATACGTAAAAATTTAAGTCATTATAATTTGTGTTTGATAATTTTAGAGAAATTTTTATATGAGTATATATATATATATAACTTACATCATGGAAAAATAAGTTTTTAACCACTATGGCGGGGCTCAAATCAATCTTCAAAAAATAACTATTCCACTTTTATTTATTTATTTACGATATTTGTGGTCAGTTAGTGGGACTGCGTACAAACTACACTTAATATTTTGTTTTACATAATAAGAATTTTTTTGACAATTTTATGCACTTGAAGTTCGAAACGGCAATAACGCAATAATAATCCGTGTTTTAAGCAGCAAAATAACAGAACTATAATGATATTCAATTACTTTTTGCTTATGGATTAGGCATGTACTATATTATGTGGATCAAATGTTAGAATAACGTCTTCATGTACCTACAGTAAAATGTCAACAGAAAACGGAGTAACGTGTTAAAACAATATTTCTATATAATCTGCGTATCTACTCATGTTGGGCTATATATACACTGTCACGGCCATGCCGTAATGCTTAACACAATGGGTGATACATTGAGTTTATTTATAATTTATTAACCAATAAATAACCATTACTAAGCTTTTCACACAGCCACCATTGGCAACTTTACCATTCACAGGATAATAAAATATATCTTCAGAATCATTAATAACTGCATTACGCAATCCCTTAGTTTACTCTGTGACGATATCGGGATCTTGATTCAAATACCGATTGCTCATTATTGTCGATTTAGCTAAAGGTGATTTACATAAACATTACTTTATATCTGCGCGACCCCAATGTCCCAAGTATTCAAATTTATTTTAGTTTGTATATTGGAGCTCACCACGATGTGATCTAATCAACTTCCCGGAACTACGGCGTAATTCATGGAGTGAGGTTTGTCCGGATCTTGGCGTCGGATGCGTCTGCTACAGTGGCAGGCCAGATCGGGATGGACTGGCTGAGGGAGATCTTTTGACTTCTCCAGCAGGGCTCTCGGAAAATCACCTTGCACCGCAGTGAGAGAGATGAAATCATTTGTTCATCACTCCTGGACACACTGACCCCCAGATTCCTATCTACTCCTCATATCCCTTTCCTTCCTAGATCATTATCTTTTTCCTTTCCTAAAAATACCCTCCACACAGCATTCCCAAAGATGTCACATGCCCCGAGGGGAATTATTTTCTTCAAGGCTTCCTGTGCAGCTTTTGAAAAGATTTATTTATTTATTAACCAAGATAATATTATAATATATGCAATATACTTTTTTTTTGCTTTTTATTTTTGTTGGTTTATACCGTTATACGTATATATTTAGTCACTAAAAATAGCTGCAGCCACTTCAAACAACGTTCAGATTCTGAATGACTCTCGCCAGGGAAATACTCTTTCACACTCACTGGTGCGAGGTTCAAAAAAGTGCAATTTAAACTTAATTAATTATTTAAATTAAATGGAAGAATTTACTGTTATTCGTTGATTATTTATTATTGGTAGTTCTGTTTTATTACTAGTGATTTGACAGCACTCATAACGCTCGTACGCAAACTCTGGCGGAGGAAAAATGTACTCTCCAACACGATTACCATCTGGAGAGGATTTACCAAACACGGAACGTACAAACAAATTTACAGACAGATGAAATGCAAAACGCTCGAGTTTATATTTTTTTTAAAGAAAGTTACATTCCCGGGTTACGAATAACCCAACAATGTTTGAAAATCTCCTACTACCACCACAGAAAGCCGAAAATGTTGTTTGTGTTGTGATGGAGGACTTAGCCAGCCGAGGAAACGAACACGCGACGCCCGGATGGGACCCAAACGCGATGCCCACTCAACCACTGACCGGTCCGGTTAAAACAGGACTTTGCTCTAATCGGTCCATTGCTCTGTTAAAAACAAATTTTAGTTATAATGTTATCAATTTTACTAGTTTAATATTGGGATCAAAAAAATATTCGAATTCGTTCAGAAGTCAGTACCATTGGTTAAAAAAAACTCGTTCCCAAAACGGAGGCCAAACAAGAATCTAAATTTAAAACACTTTTGAATACCGATTCGTTACCGACAGGTATATCTCGAATTGTGCAATGCGATTTTTTAAAACATTTTTTTTTAAATAAATTAATTTATTGACGTAGTTATGCCTTAATTTTCTCATTAATATTTATAGATCTGCTTGTCAGGATAAAGTTTGTAATTAAGAACGGCGTAATAAAAAACCAATATAAATTTTAAAGATATATTTTGTAATACTTGAGCTCGCGGTTATTTTATGCAAAATAAAAGTCAACGTCGGTAATTACTATTATGAAGAAAAAACATTGAACTTACCGCTGCGTGAATATTTTGTATTTTTAAAGTATACAGATGAGATCATTTATTTGTTTTGTAATATTTTAAATATTTTGTTTAATTTTAACGGTGATCAGCTATTTCCCTTCGGAGTTATTATTTAACTGGTTCGTAGCCATACACAAACAGTCGATTTATTCACATTTTTTTATCCTTGTTTAGATGCTGAGCAAACAACTTAGTATGTAATTGTGTTCACGTTTGCGTATTAAAATTATTCATTATTGTTAGGAGGCGGAATGCGGAGGCAAAACGAAAATTCCAGAGCCGCTAATTTTTAAAGGGAAAAAAACAATTATACTATCGTTATTTGACCGGTATAATTTGTTTTATGGGGCCAGCAGACGTAGCTATAAAAGATGAAAGATCATTTGGTTTTGGCCTATTTCAGCATAACGCTCGCCATACATCTTTTAAAACAACGAGCGTTTTAGATTAAAATGGAGTAATTTAAAAATACTAATTGTGTTTGCTATAATTTTTGTTAGCATTAACAATCACAATAATTTTATATTATAATATAGCTTGGCCTCGAGGTGTGAGAAGGTACGAGTGGTACCTGCTGACGTGTGACGTACGTAATAATTAGATATATAACCGACTTAATTGTAGAATGTTGTAGGTCACAGGATTTTTCAATATTGGTTTTAAAATTTTAATTGGCATTATTCTTATCGACATTTGAACAGTTTACGACATTAACCCCTTTAGTTAATTTGTGCGCTTTTCGGTACAACTCATAGGTCTCGTAGAAATCGTTGTATCTCTCTTACTTTCATAGAAAAAATATTATCAAGACGGTATTGGTACCAGGCTATATATTCAAATCTAAAGTTAACCACAAAATAATTAAAATATACACCTTTAAAAAAACCAAAGTTTCCGATCGCGATTTAAAAAAAAAAAGAAACTTTGTTATTTTTTTAAAATTATTTTTAAATAAAACAAAATAGTAAGGGTTTATGATTTGTCTAATGAAATATGGGTGTGTTTTTATTTTTTTTTGCTACTAGTAATTTTTGTAAGAAAAAACCTAAGGTGAACTTTTTTTAAAAACATTTTTAAGTTTGCTTTCAAAATTTTTACATTTAAAAAAAATACGTGATCATTTCTAATAATAAAATTTGAAAGCATATTTTATCATCTTGAAAAATTAAATTTATAACGGCAAGAAAAAGATTTATAATAATTTCCGACATTGCTGAGCACTGGATCTTGCACCTAAATCTTTTGTATTTTCTGTGTTTTTCCCATGAATATCATGTGAATGTTATTAATAAATATATTTTTTTAAATATTTTTACTGTTGAGATAAATAGTTTAAAGTTGTCTTGATGTGGTATTTTGCGTAATACTTATTTTTTTTAAATTTATTTTTCATTTATTTATTATTTATTTATTACATGCATCTATATAAAAAGGTTTACATATATTTTTTTGTCCTTGCCTGTCTCTTAGGAAATCCTGTGTCGAGTCAGACTAGTTTACAAATACTTTTATAAGTATTAATTAAAGTGCATTTTTAAATAAAGCAAAAATATTTGACAAAAATTTTCACGTTGGTATATGTAGTGGTAACAATAATGAGATAGAGGATTATATTTGGGTGAGGTGACTAATTATTGCTTGTACTAATTAAGTTAAGTAACTATTGTTCTTGTGTTGATAATCAAAAGTGCTCAAGGAATTCATTTTTTGTAATTTTTCGAAAATTCCATAGCTTGAAACACTGGAAAATCGGATTATCAGAAAATTAATCCTTTTTTTAAAGTTTCTTTATTCTCTGAATTATTTGTTTCATGAATTGGGGATTTTTCGACCACCATACTAGGCACATGCCTGTGTTGTGGTAGTCGAGTGGTAAAATGATAACTTTAGTAATTAGCATATAAAATAACACGTCGGTCTTAAGTGTCCAACAAAGGAACGGCGAGGTTTGAATGTGAACACCTCGCATATATTCCGCGGGAGCAGCAGCAGGGCGAGGGCGGGGGAGGAAGCGGGGAGACGGAGGCTTTCACTCTCGTGGGCTGTTGCCCCCGTCCTGGCGGGGCTAACGGGAGTCCCCGTAGCCGCGCCTCTGCAACACTACAGCAGATTATCAGCGATACTGCTCGCCGTTGTGGCTCGGTTCCCAACCCACATTTTTTTCACTGGTCACTATTGTTTTTGTAATTCTTGCATATTTCGTTTCTTGAATTGAAAATAGGACTTCCTTTTCTCAGGTACCATCGTTATAAATAGTCCTCTATTTTTAAATACATGGTCAAATAATGCAAATTATTCATCCAGTTCTAGCAAGATATCAACCAGTTGTCTAGTAGATATTCTCTGATCGCCCCAGGGAAAAGTCCATTCTCGATCAAAACGTTGCTTGAAATGGCTATAGCCGTGTTTAGTGATAAGATCAGTGGATAGTCAGGTACTTACTCCCCTTTTATTCATCTCCTTACCTTTCTCGCTCCATTCAGACACACAATATACCATAATTGGGGTTCAATGGACCCACTGACTCCAATGTAGTTAGAACTCTTTTTGCGATATTCATATGAAAATACAAGTCTGGGTGGTTGTATCTCCTTTCTCACAAGAGCGCTACTAAGATTACCTCTATCTACGAGGGGCGGCTGAAAAGTTTTGAGCCTAAGTACCTACGATCATCACTAATGAGTAGCGCTGCACACCACTAATTGAGGGTATTCTAAATAATATAAATACCAAGTTTCATGTCATTAGCATCATTACATTTTTAGTAATTGAACCTTAAACATCACCATGTCTGACTCATCAGCGCTTTCTACTAAATTGGAGTACAGAGCTGTCATAAAATTCCTCACAAAGAAAAACAAAACGCCGACGGAAATATTTGAAGAGATGTCTGCAGTTTATGGGGAGTCAGCACCTTCATTTTCCACCATAAAACGTTGGAGCCGTGAATTCAAACACGGCAGGGAGTCGCTTGAAGATGATCCCAGGTCAGGACGCCCAACCGCCGTTACCGAAGAAAACATTAAAAAAGTGAAAAAAGTTGTTCTGGAAGATCGGCGAATCAAGTTGTGGCAGTTAGCTGAAGCCGTAGGCATTATTATCAAAGAACGAATCGGTGACATTTTGCAAAAACATTTGCACATGAAAAAGGTGTGTGCGCGATGGGTGCCGAAAATGCTCACGCCGCTTGACAAGCAGCGTCGCGTCACAACTTCGGAGGAGTTTTTGGACATCTGTGGCGATAATCCTGACCATGTTTTTTCTCGCCTTGTCACTGTTGATGAAACATGGATTAGACAATACGATCCGGAGTCAAAACAAGAATCAATGCAGTGGATAGAAAAGGGAGAAAAGCCGCCACGGAAATTCAAGTGGAAAGATCGGCATCCAAGCTCTTGGCCACTGTTTTTTGGGATTGTGAAGGAATTTTGTTCATCGACTACCTTCCCAAAAATACTACAATGAACGGCGAATATTATGCCGCATTGTTGACAATGTCAACGAAGGTTCGTCAAGTGATTGTCGAGAAAAGGAGAGGCAAACTGGCAAAAGGAGTCCTGTTTTTGCAAGACAATGCGCCCGTCCACACTGCCAGAGTTGCAAGGCGTGCCCTCGCCGAAACAGGATTTGAAGAAATAAACCACCTACCCTACAGTCCAGACCTGGCCTCTAGCAATTATTTCCTTCTCCGAGGACGGAGATTTTCAAGTGACGAGGAAATGAAGGCGGCGGTAAATGAACATTTTGAAGGCAAAGACGGCGAATATTTTTTTACCGGGTTAAAAGCTCTTTTTAATAAATGTAGGAAGTGCATTGAATTAGAGGGAGATTATATTGAAAAATAATTTTTTTATACATTTCTATCAGCATTTTTAATACCTTAGGCTCAAAACTTTTCAGCCGCCCCTCGTATCGTACACTATCACTATGAACAAAAGTCCAGATAATTCGTGATGAATTTTTACGGTAACCGGATAAAACAGAACATAAACAACATACTAAAATAGGTTAGGTCACAGTTATACAGGGACGTACTTAACTTTATCCAGTGATTCCAGACATTATTTGGAATAAAAGATGTAAATGAAATTTTGGTCTCCGGTGACATTTTTGATGCTTTTTTTCAACCAAAAACTTAAATCAGTAAACATTGGACAGTTAAGGACGGGATGAGGAGTTGAGCAGCTGTGCGATGCTGAGTGACCAGTGGAAGAATTTTTTTGTTTGTTTTTGAATAATAAAAAAAAGACATCGACAAGGTAAAAGACATTGGAGATCAAATTTTTATTTATATTTTTTACTCCAAATAATTTCAAGTTAACACACTTACACCCTGGATAGGTAGGTACTTAATCGTTTGTCTGAATTCTCGACACAATCAGCCGCCATTTTGAAAATGACACTTTTTTACATTAACTCTACATAGGGTCGGCCCTACGGCGTAGTCCAGCGGTAAGGCTCTTGACTCGCATTCCGAAGGTCGCGGGATCGAATCCCGGCGCCGCGGCGTGGCAAATACGTTTTTTTTATTAATTTGTGTTATTTCACAATTTATTCATTTAAAATAATATATAGTATATTTGCGGCACGTTCCAGATTGGAAGATACTCTCAGTATCGCCCTGGTGTAAGACCACCATTCAGAATTGAAACGTTGCTTGAAATGGCTTTAGCCGTGTTTGGTGACCAGATCTGAATAGCCAGGTACTTCCCACCTTCCTCTTCCCCATCTTCTTCCTCTTCCCACTACCTTCAGCCTCACAACATACCCCAATTGGGGATGCCATAGTCTCACTGGCTCCAGATGGGAGCAGTTGGGACTCTTGTGCAGTATTTATATAAAAAAGAGTGCCCTGATAAAAATAGTTTCCTTAGGGGCCTATGTCATTTTTGGGGTTGCTGTGTGGAGGATCTTTTTGTCGAAAGGAAAGAGTGAAAGAGATCTTGAAGTGACCCATTTTGTAGGAGGGAGGAAACAGAGAGACCGGCAAATCGTTCCACAGGCGAGCTGTTGAACTTAAGAAAGGGTTATAGAAATGATCATGTGACAATTTTCAAACGTGTACAAATGTTAGGCGCGCTTTTGGCGTGTTCCCGACATCTTCCAATCTTCGGAACATCTTCCAATGAAATACCGGTAGAACAAGGACTGTATTCCCACCCGACTAAAATTCAAAACAAATCCGAGTTTATTGAACCAGATATAACCAGTTTATATCACTCACAGACAGACCCACAACCTAAATTAGTATATTTAACGGTGATTTTTCTTTTAAAGAAGAAAACATTCCTAAGCTACGAAGAATGTGACGCTTTTAGGAAGTCGCCTATCACCATCAATAGGATGTAGGATTTAGCTAGCAGAGGATTAAACCACTAGGTGGGAATCCGATGCATTTATCCATTCGGCCACTAGTCGGTCATTACTATTATTTTAATCTTACGACTTACTAATTTCTTACAATATACTTATTTTTAGGTAACGTGCAACCAGCAGTATAACCAGCGAACATCGTCGATTAAGGTAAGAATATAATAACAATTTTTTTGGTGAATTGTTTTGTTAAAAATTATAGAGAAAATAATGTATTGCATTTTATTGTAAAAGTTCAATGCACGGCAGATTGCATATAGGGTGTTAATGGACTTACTTGATTTACTTTAATCATTCCTGACATTATTTGGAGTAAAAAATATAAATGGAATGGTAGCGTCGGTGCGAGGGGTCGGGCGGTTACTAGGCCGAGTGACCAATGTTTTTTTTTGTTTGGTGTTGAGAAAAAAAATGTAAAAAAACTTCAAAAAAGTCCCCGGAGATCAAAATTTCATTTACATTTCTTACTCCGTGTAATATCAGGAATCACTGGTTAACGTACATCCCTTAAGGTGCCGTATACCTGCTCAAAAAGAAGAAGATGGAGAGAGATATGTAAATACGAATGTTAGAGAGATCACGTTAATATTTAAATCGATAAAACTTAAGCGAACATTGTGAAAATGTTTAATAAAACACGACTCGTTAAAAAATAGCAAAAATCCGATTTTTTCAGTTATTCTTAGGGAATTATTATAATATTTTTTTAATATTCATATTGTATGAGATAAAAAGTGAAGTGATAGTTTTGTTGCAAATTCTTTTTATAAAGGACTGTATTTTTTAATAGAATACGTTTAAGGTAAGCTTTTTCTTTCAACATTTTTTCGTGTTTGAAGCTGAACTATGCAATTTGTAAACCCTTAAGTATAAATCAAATCTAAAAGGTAATTTTATCTTGTTTCTAAAATGGTACTTGCTTTTACCTGATAAAAAAATATACAAGACATTTAAAATACGTTGGAAAAATTCCAAAATTCGTTCAGAAATCATTAACAAAACAGTCGTATACATGAGATAAACTACCCTCTCAGGCTGTGTAAGCAATATATATTTAAACGCAATTATCGACTGGAGTATCGATAATAAACTCGACTTCAACTTCCAAAAATGTTCAGTTATGTGCTTTACGAGGTCACGAAAGACCATATATTTTAATTATAAAATAAAAGACACGTCATTGAAACACATGGTGACTTGCAAGGACTTAGGAATTGTGTATGACGCTCGCTTAACATTTCACGCTCACATTGAAAAGATCTGTAAATCAGCGACAAAGATGCTGGGTTTTGTCATACACAATTCTAAGGATTTGACCAACCTTACGGTAATAAGGCTGCTTTACTTCAGCTTAGTGCGTAGCATTGTTGAGAGTGGATCTCAGATATGGGGACCTGAGGACATCGTCTATGTACTAATGGTTGAGAAAACACAAAATAAATTTTTACGATACCTCTATATGAGAGAGTTCGGTTTTTACCCATGGCTGTTTCCAACAGCATTCATCTCGGGAATGCTGGGTATCTGCAGCCTTAGTTCCAGAAGAGATGTCGCATTACTGCTGATGGCATATAAGCTTCTAAATTGTTTTATATCGGCACCAGATATTCTGGCTGAAATAGGATTCTATGTCCCGGATAATTTCACGCGAGGTCGCCATCACAGGCTTTTGATTCTTCCCAGGTGCAGAACTAACTTACCGATGGTGATGCCCCTGGGAAGACTTACTAGGTTAATTAACTGCGTTGCAGGAAATGTGGATATTTTCCACATTTCCTGCAATGATTTTAAGCGTGAAATAGCACTTATTGAATAAATGTTTTAACTGTAAACGTAATGATTATGTATCTTGTATAACCGTTTTTTGCAATATATTGGTGTAATGCTGTTTTTGCTAATAAATAAATAAATAAATTTCTTTCCATGAACAATTTTTAAAATTTTATATTAATGTTTTCACATTCACGCTGGTTTATCAATTGAATATAATTTTCACAGGGTTTTTTAGTAAGGCTGAAAGTGTTTAAGGAAAATATGTAATAAATCGGTAGAAATTCGGGATGCGGCGCCTTAACACCCGTATGTATATATTTACACTTTCATAAAGACGCCAGTGAGTCGCCTTGTCCGCGTAAGTTAATAATTAAGAAGGTGGCAAGGCGAAATTTGTGCAGTGAATAATAACTGCTTGCGTAATTATTATTATGTATAGATTGGTCAAATTCATTAAAACTATGGTAAAAAAGAAAGGTTCTACTTCTGTTTCATTATTGTATCAAGGTAATTATTCCGTAAGAGTGCCAGCGCCTACATGTAATAACGTTGTACTAAAAATGCACCGGTTTGTTTAACAAGTGGAACCACTGCTTATTCTGAGGATTAACCTGCTAACAAAACCTTCCAATAAAATGTATTACTGCTTATTTTTGTAACAGTTATTACTTAACAATGCAATATATAATATGATAATGGTTCGTTTGATATCCATCATGGAAATTTGAATTAACATAAAGGACAATAAACCTTAAAATCAGTTAAATATGTCATTTTTCTCCGTTTTTCTTTTCTCTTTCGATCTCCTTCGTCGAAAAATTTCTAGATAAATAAGTGCGTCTTTTATGATATGCATTTTAAGTGAATTTATTTTCTGAAAAAGTAAAAATAAATTAAATACTTTTATTAAAGAAATTTACAAAAAATATTATTTATTCTGAAAGATCTTTTAATGTTATTTTATAAAAAAAAATCATAATTATAGGTCTACAAAAACAGGAGATTTGATTTTTTTTTTATAAAAAAAACTTTCTTTTCGCTCTTCTGAACAATTACAGCATTCCATATTTCCATCGATATGATAAATTATTTTCTAAGATTATTAGAATGCCTATTTGTCGTGAAGGAGTACAATTACTGGACTAGCTCGTAATTCTAAACAATCAAAGCATTGTTTCGATTCCGAATGCTGGTTTTTCATTTTGGCGGTATCTTTTACTCTGGAACGAGATATTTATGTGCTGTATTTAATTTCTTATAACTGAAGAAAATACTTGGTGCATCTTCGTTTCAACAAAAGTTGACGCTATCTTGCCCCAAGGCATTTTGGCATTCAGAGTTATTGAAATCAGAAAGCCTTTATTATAGAAAGCATGGTTTGTTTGTTAGTTTATACGAATATGACCGGCCTATGGGTGGTGTTTAAAGTTACTTAACCGACATTGTTATATGTATGTTGACTGTCGATGTAAATTCATAGCGCCCCAGTAGTGGAGTAGTGTGTTCGCTGCTCGCTCGCTTGCTTCATTTTCAGCTTTCTTCTCGACCTCTTGGCTCTTGTACCGGTTCAGTCTTTTGGTCTTTATGGACAAACATAAAATAATACACTCGAAAAAGTATTGTCGTTAAGTTTGTATTGCTTCGTAACAGTAAATAACCTGCGCCCGGTGCATCCACCATTGTTCCGCGGAGAAAACATCAAAATAATTTGTTCGGAACACACAAAAAATGAGCTTTCTTTTTTTGAATAGCCGTAACGGATCTTTGGAAAAAATTACGACGTTTTTCGGTCTTAAATGTCGTGAGCTTGTCTTTTATACCGCGTGTCATAAAATAATGACGTGATTTGAGGAGTGTTTCGGATATTTGTTCCAATAGACTTATTTCAGACCTTTAGAACTGGTTAAACTTTTGAGTGATATACGCCACCGATAGTTATACAATAATTCACACAGCTATTTAAATAGAAGAGGTTTGCTTAAAATTTACAGTAAGTAAGGAGGCCGTAATCGCAAATGGACAATGTTACCCAAATTCACTGCGATTCAAATAGTGGACTGTAATTAAATTTGTTTTGGTGGACTTAAATGCTGACACAAAATAAACTGGATAAAATGAAATTGGGCATTATCTGGCTTACCAAACGTCATTCAGTTGTGATGACTAATCCTTCCTCCTGGTCGATCTCACAGCCTGAGGGACTCCGCCAGCGGTTATCACCACAAAAACTTGAGAAAACAAGAGAATTCTTGTCGATATAATTAATAACTGAGGGAGCAAGGTCGCAACACGGCAATTAATAATAGACTTCTTTAACTTGATGTTGAATGCGACGAGAGGTTAATATATAGATTGCAAGCACATAACAGTATTGACTGACATATTATTATTGTAATTTTTGTTTATACTAGGGTATTGTCGCCAGCTCGGGAAGGTTATGTGAAGAGATAGAATAGGTAGGAATGCAAAGGTATACATGTAAGGAAAGATATGTATATTTGCGTCAACAGAGGCCATTCATTGAACGCTAAAAAATATCTTTAAAAAGCATAATTTTTTTTAATATAAAGTTTTGCACATTATAACCTGTACCTGTGCTGTACCTCGATTTATCTGATATTGTCTGATGCCGCTCTGTGTGTAATCGTGTTTATTATTTACACCTATTTGAATTTCGATTTTGTTTTCTCAAATGAATGAATAAACTACATATTTGACCAAAAAAACAAATTCCAACAAACACAAAATATCACTAACAGACCACTTAGACAAGAGTACAAAGAAAACATAAAAACTCCGACGGTAAATATAAGCTTTGGACAAAGACACTATGAATATCATGCTATAAAAGCATTCAACAGTCTTACACTTGAAATTAAAATTGAGGAAAACAAAAATAAATTCGACACATAATTAAAAAATGGATTAAAGAACAAAAAGACAATATTACCGAAATATCATAACATGAAATAATAAAAAATATGAAAAGAATAACACGCAACACACAAAAACAATATAAAACACACATCAGTCACAAACACACAACACATAATATGTGCTGATTTTTTTATTTAATTTTATATTTTTTATTTTACTTTCATTTTTACTTTAATATTATTATTTTATTATTATTTTATCTTAGTTTAAATTTATCATTTATGTTTTTAAAGTCACCAAGATTATATTCTTTTCTTATTAAAATTTGATAAGAAAAGAAAAATATTGCATCAAACAAATAAATGAATGAATGCAAATCTTGGAAATTAACCCACTTCCCGACATCCGATCGAGCTGAATCTCGACAGATAGACTCGTTGTCCACGACAATGCATTCTGTCAATGTCCGTTTGGTGGCACCAATGCACACACACGCATTTTTCTGAAATCTGCTACTAGCCGGCCCAAAAGATGGTCCGAAAATAGATGTATTATTGTAAAAAAAAACTTTGTTTTTACTACGGATTGATTTTTTTCTATAAAATTGTATTTTATGCAGGTAACATCTAAAGCTAAAAAAATAAATACGAGAGTTTAATGAACTAACCGTTATCTCCGTTGGAAAGCAATTCAGCTTAAATTTGTGACGTTTCAGTTTTTACTTATATGTAAAAAAGTTTAACCAGTCGGTCAGTAACAAAATGACATTATTGGCAAATATCTACTCAATAGCATATGGCCTACTCTCTCTAGTTAAATATATTTTTTAAGCAATTAAAAAATTATCTTATCTTAATTTATTCATAAAAAACATTAGATTTGTGAATAAGTACGGACTCATCAGGTTTTAGCAATCTTGAACCGTGTGAATGAATGGACTGGCAATTTCGAAACTTCACAAATGTCATTGATCTGTATTACCATATACACATTTAACAAAAAAACAATCTCTTAAGAAATACTTATCTTGCAAGAGTCGGCAAGGAATCGACGCTGAATGAATTTCGTGTCAATTGTACCGAAAGCGTAAAGGTATCGAAGGATGAATGAAAACTTGCCATTAAAAACTTGTTTGGAAACTGATCTCTTGGCTAATGAGACCTGTTTTATTATTTACCTGCCGACTGCTGGTAAAATTTTTAAAATTCAATTATTTCCATTATTCGTTGCAAGAGCCTTGCTTAAAATGAGATACCTACCCGTATAATTAAAAATATAAATACAAGGGTCACTCAAAAGCAAAGCTTCTTATTTTTTTCTCCTTTAATTGTCAAGAAATAAAAAATGCAATTGCATGGGTTGAAAACCACACTATCGACGATTAATTTGTTACTTTTCAATATAATTCTCCATCCATTTCCACAGCTTTGGTTCATCTTTTAACAAAGGCATGTATCACGGTGTTGTACAAAGCACGGTCACAGCCAGAACACCATCGCCATAAATTTCCCCGCCGATCACACAGTTTTGAATTTTTTTGTTCTTGGTGAGTTGTGTGATGCCATTCCATTGACCGCCTCTTTGATTCAGGTTTAAAAAAATGAATCCATATTTCGTCTCCAGTTACATTTTCCAAAAACTAAGCGCTGCGAGTGTTGTGAGGCTATTGTTTTTTTGTTTCTTTATTCTGGCCGGTGAACTTTCTTGGTACCCACCTTGCACAAACTTTTGTTGAATTATCAGTTGTTGAATAATAGTCATCATTCTGCCTTTACTGAGAAAGAGAATGCGACATCTGTAGTTATCTGGAGTCACCACGGATGGTGTCATCAATTCGCTCAATGTTGCGTGCAGTCACTGCAATCAACAGCCTGCCGCTCCGCTTTTCATCAGCCAATCCTTCAGGTTCGTTACAGCTACGAAACCATCGTCTAGAAGTGCTGACATCCACTGTTGCATCATGGTACACGTTTTTCAGTTTTTCACGAATGCGAATGGGCTCTCGCCTTCTACAGTCAGGAATCAATCACAGAACGCTGTCTAATATGAACATCTATGTCGGCCATTTTGCAAGCGACTGCAGTGCTGCCACCTGTTGACGCAAAAAGTTACTATTGCAGCAGATTGTAGAAGGTTTGAGGAATAGCACCAAATTCAAAAATTTCACTTAACTAACTTTGCTTAAGTAGATAAAAATAGGAAGCATTACTCCTTGACTGACCCTCGTATATATATGCATATTTTCTGCTCTGCTCATCAATTATGGCCAAAAAATGAACCTCTTCAATCATGATTACAGTCGTTGCAGTAGTTATGTACAATGTTCATGATTTCGTAAAGTCAACGGTCGCCAAACCGTCGATTACAAGTTACCGGTGGCTCGCTTATTGACATTAACGTTCATGAAGAAAAGTAACATTTCCCGCGATCATTTCTTCCACTACTATTTTTTCCTCTTTTCGTGTTATATCTCTGACTCCAAATGTCTGTTGATTATAATACTAATCCCGAATATTGGATTAATCAAATTTCATAAATAAAATTACTTTTGCAAAATAGCGCAATATCTTTGCACGATGAAGTCGTCTCTCACTCTGCATGCCGCCTAAAGTACCGAAAACCCTCCTGGATGGAAGGAGGAGAGGCTCGTTCGCATATCTCTCATTCCAGAAGGTAGGTAAACACGTGAGTTACATTCGGCTGACGTGAGAAATTCCCATTTCGTACATGATCCTACTGAGAGAGAGAGCCTGGGTTCTCACTGCCTCTAAAACTCTAGTCCTCCATACACAAGATAAGATGCTCCCACAGTCGTTGTGCATATACGGAGAATAGGTGAAACCTTAAAAAGTCTGTGATGTGTGATTGAGCTGCAGGCCACCGAACACGCTCTGGTTCGCTTATGAATGCCCGCTTCATTCATCCCTCGGAGGGATTGATTAGGTCCCTAGGGTAATGCCTTAGGCCTTACTGGCTCGCAGGCCCAGATCCCCAGATGTCCCTCTTTGATCTCGCGGGATATGAAAGACGAAAAAATTTACTGTAGCGAAAAACAGACCTTTGCTTTCTTTGTTATACATTCTGATTTGATGAATCCTTTGTTTTCAAGTGTGTTCGCAATTACAGTTTGTAGTGTTGTTTGCTGTGAGCTGTATGCTGTGTACGGTGAACTGTGTGCTGTGGCCTACGTTACCGTCGAACAATAAAGTTTTTACGAGAGACGCAGACGCGGGGAATTTGGCAAGAAGTGGCCGCCATTGCTGCGGCTAGCGGGCGGGCGCAGGCGTATGACATTAACGCACCTCGTTTCGACAACGTTGCAAAATGTCCAATTTATCGCCCAAAAAACAGCGGCCGCCTTGCCTTTCTGAAAGTTGTAACATCCTATAATTCCTCCCCCCATCACATCTGCGACGGATCAAATGAGACACAATCCAATCAGTTTAAACGTTTATAAGCTTCTCAGTTTCGGAATACCTATTCGTTTCATTAATTTTAGAAACATTATGAGTATAATAATTTAGGGATGGTATAACCTAGAGATGGTTCTCGCACGTTTTTCTTTAAAAAGAATGTACTTAATTGTTCTTTATTTTTGTTCATTGTCCAGTAGTCAAGAGAGTTATTGTTCGTTCGGTGGTGGAGAGCTAGTCGGCATCTTGATTCGCATGATCCAGCACAGACATGCCTTCTGGAAACTAGAGGGGTATTCTCCTCCAATATATTTTGTATGTAGATATTAAATGTGTCCAAATCAACACAATTTTTTTTATTTATTTATCTTACACACTTTACAAATATAAGACAAAAAGTCCCGATAAACTGCTTTTTAGCAGTTTGTCTAACGGGTTCTTTACATTTAAAAATCTTATTATAATGAGTTGATAGTTACATTTTTACAATTTTGTAAAATAAAAATTTAAAAATTTACAGAAAGATAGAGAAAAGAAAAATTATGAAAACATAAATAACAATTTTAAAATCTTAAAAATAATATGTCATTGTAAGCTAATACAAATTAATTCTTTCAGTAAGCCAAGTCTTCAGTAAGTTCACCAATTGTTTGTTTTGGGCACAGTTTTTAATTTCTGCAGGTAACACATTTAAACAACTGGGAATCATGTAATTTAACGTTCTTTGTCCATATTTATTTGTATGCTTAGGTACAATTAGTCCTTCATTAATTCAGAGTCCTTTAGGCCACATTTTTGCATCATATATGCGCAGTCACGGCACTAGGTACAATTTAGTGACGTCTTCCAGAGGAGAGAGAACCCCGGAAGTTTAGTAGTCCAGCCTACAACAAGGTGCTCGTTTTTCACGTCCAAGTTTCACTGAGTTCTCCACGAAATTTCAGGAGATTGTCCCGACTGTAATAGACTTGCACATACAGTCCAATTTTTTGTATGTATCTACGGACATAGATTATATTTATTTTCTATCGCATTGACTACATAAAATGAGTTAAATAACAATTTGTTTTTCGATGAAATATACTTGCTTCTACCCTCAGATCTCCAACTAACGTGAAAAGACGATGGAATACTTTAGTAAAATTATGAATGTGGAATAATATCGTGCGCATTTCATCACAGCGCGTTCAAGTTTTCGTAATACGAATATGTTTAAGATTTCTCTGAATTTAAGTCGTGTTTCTTGGAATTATTCTTACTGCAAATACGCGCTTGTTAGTCACCGATTTGATAATCACGTATCGAGAATAAAATATTGTTAAACACGTATTGTGAATTGATTTCAATAAAATTGTGTAACAGTTTGTTGAACTTAAAACTCAAATTTATTGCAATCGTAAAAAATATTTCTCGAACAATTTAACCAGATTATTTAGTTGCGAGTTTTGCGTGTAATTAATAAAATATTATTCTACTTAGCGAAAAATGTATGGCAGTTAAGAAATAAAATGAGCAAATCCCTCTAATACAAGGAACCTTAACATTAATTCAATAATATTTTTGTATTTAAAAGCTGTTTGATTAACCGTAGGATTAATATACAATATACACATAAAATTTAAAATTTTAAATCTTATTTATTGATTTTATTGTATTTATTATCAACGACCTACTACTTACTGGGCTTTTACATGATTTTTACATCTGACGTGTTTTGGTGAATGAAAAAATGAACATAATACATAGTAGGTACATGCGTAATTCATTATACACAATACATGTTGTATAAATGTATGACAATGTTTTTAAGTTGCTTACACCATGTATATAAATATAAAAATACATAAAATTACATAACATAATAATAAATTATATAAAATTACATACTTTGTATCGTAGTGCCCGATACAAAGAAAGAAAAAGAGGAAGACGTTTTTAGATATTAGGTAAATACAAATATATAATGCAATAACTCCTCTGCGATGCTCCTAAATAATCAAAACTACTTTAAAATATCGTTCTGGTATCTCTTAAATACGTGTAAACTTACATTAAATAAATATGTCGATACTTGACGTGGAATTTGTTTCCACGCGTACACAGTTGAGAAATATGTACGTGGTATACGATATGTTAACGAAATTTAGTTCTTGGTATCCACTATGGGGTAAATCTTTCGCATGATACAGCGTAAAGTTTCCTGAACATATATTTTTTTTAATGCTCCAGTTCGTAATTACACACCTGCCCTGATGCTGTCCGAAACTACACATCTGCCTTGATGACGGATACTGTAATGGTGTCCGATACTTTGGCTAAATAAGGAGGTAGAACTGCACAGCGTAATTACCCGAAAATAAATCTCGATAAAAATTTTGGCCGTGAAAATCTCAATTATATTATATCTATCTTTAATCGTTTATATTTATTTATCTATCTTTAATCGTTAACAAAATTGAAACTTTTTAACAAATGTCGTGATAATCTACTATATTTGTGTTGTGTTGATTGATTTTCGGGTTAGATATTAAACGTAATTAGATTCCTCTTTTTTCTCGAGTTAACTTTTCAGTGTCCATCATCAAGACTGGATCCCCCGTTATATTTGTAACTAGCTTTTCCCCGCGGCTTCGCTCGCATGGTATTAGGGGAAATTACTGTAGCGGTTGAACTTATCAATTATCCCCCTTCTCCTCACCCCCACCCCCTCCCGCATTCCATACATTCATTCCCTTACATTCAGTTTTCGAACATCTCGCCTGCCACCTAAATTTCATAAAGCTATAGCTCAAAGAAAAAAAGAATTATCCAATTTTGTTAATTCGTTCGGAATTTATGGGCTCACAAACATTTCGGATGTTTATTTCTAATTACCTATTTGGAAGTTTGTTAATATAATTAAAAAATTACACTATTTATTATTCAGTCTTTATAATCGTTACGAATTATATTTTTAATGTAGGAACTCTTATCTGACATTTATTGCAAAACAGAAGCTTGTCCAAAAAAAAAACGAATTCTGATATTTGAATTTTCTGCAGTAGTAGCTGACCAGTAGACTGAGTATCTACCAGCATAGAGCCCAAAAATATATCAACATTGTTTCCATAGAAAAGATTTTTTTCTGACGTTAGCAAAAACTCGCTTTTGTTAGCGACAGAAAACGTATAACAAATATAATATATTAATATTTATAATTTCGTAACGCCAGAGCTTACCATCATATACAACCTGTAGTCTGCGCATATAATTTTGCTTTATATTGGTGAAAGAATTATTAAAGTCTTTATATTGTGTTATGCGTGAAAAGGTCATAAACGACTCGAGCAGTTTCGCATTTATAATATTAGTATGGATGGATTACGGTAATTTTACTATTCTTATTTTACAATTCTATTGTATTTTTTGATTTAAAGTTATATTTTCATTTAAAGTACTTAGATACCCTTTAAAATATTTGAATAATATAAACTTGTTCCAAAGAAAATAGCCCATATTGCAAAAATACTATGGTGGAGATTTTAATTTTTAAAATATTTTTTTCATATTATATTTGGGAATATTTTTTTTGTTTATATCTAGGTACATCTATTCTAAAACTACTATAATAATATTCTTTTACCTACGTACTAACATTTGCTGCACTTCCACAACATTGCGCTTTGGTTAATAATATAAGTTGGCTCCTTTTTTAGCCTTTCTGCTCCAGTCCTTGGACCTTCCTATCCTGTATTATGTATTAGTTCTCCCACTTCCAAGTCCAATTCTTCTTAGATCTAACGAGGTACGTACCCAATTTGTCATGAGTTTTGTCGTTTTGCCCTCTGAACAATTTACGCAAAATTGATTTAATGTTTCCAAAAAATGATTAAAAGATAACTGGTTGTGTTGTTATTTTACCAAAAAGAGTACTTTAGGTTAAAATGAAGTGAAGTCGTTCGGATGGGATGGAGTCATAAAAATTAATATTTGTGCAATTATACCTTTGCTGCCAACTTACGATTTGATTAAACTTTGTTGCCGATTGGAGTCTGCAGTACAATTAATTTATACCTACTCGATAGAACACGATTGCTCAATATAACAGATAATGCAGTCGATTCCGCTTAATGGGACACATTGGGCCCAAAAATATTTTAATAATAGGTACATAAGCGGCTGTCCCAAATAAGCGATATTTAAGGTATGTGCACCAATTAAGCAAATCGACTGTATATAGGAATGACGCCGAAAAAATTCAATTTAATGAATCCAGTTTATTTTGCATGTTTTGAGTTTTGCTGCTAACAAACCCGTGCACAGGTCAAATTACTCAAGTGTTGAATTCTTCGACGTGCTTAATCTATTAGCTGATCTGTTTTTAATAATATCTATCCTAAGTTCGGTTTCGTCTAAAAACTACATTCACTTTGGAGAATACATTTGAATTACAGCATTTTGCGGGGTTAAGTCGATCATGTTACGAGTTTAAAAACAGGTGGACTTTACATGGAAGCGTAATTATACTTCGGAATTCCCTGATAAAGCAAAAGAAGTGTTGACAGAAAAAAAGTGTATTAGAAAGATAAAAAAAGTACATAGTTGTGATACCAATTCATTACTTTTCTTTTACAAATAATAGAACTAATTTCAAGAGAATCAAAATCACCCACTCACGAACATCAGTAATGAAGTCGATCACACTTCAAAATTCAATGATAACATTGGGAAACAAATTCGATTCATGGGTATCAAATTCAAAATAAGAAAGTTGACAAAACTTTTATAAATGTTTAATTTTTTTTATGAAACTAATAGGGTAAACGAAGAAAAATATATTTTGAACAACTTCACCCCGGATTACGGTATCCATTTAAATGAAGGTACCTTCCGAGAGTGGGCTGAATAAGAATTGAAATAGTGCCCAAACTACAGCCATGGATGTAAATAAAAATCCAGTTTGAACCAGTTCGCTGGTCGAGAAATGATAATTATTTTTGGTAAGGTACTAAGTAATTTGGCGTGTCGCCATATTCCATGATTAAAGGTGTGCCATTCTGGTTTTGTCAACCCTTTCAGTCTGACTCAAAAAATAATAAAGCGGGTTTTCAGTTATCACAATAAATCAGTAAAGTTAGTTAAATAAGTGGTGTATTTCCCGGTGGATTTGGACTAATGGGTGTTTAATAAGATCTTTTTATTTCATACCGATCCCCACACGGAATATAACGGAACCAATATGAACAATCTTTGCTTTATACGGTCATTATTTTCATTCTGAACGATTTCATGCAGACAATTGCCATTGAAGAAGAAAGAGAGACCGTCCCAAATCGTCACAAAATTGCAATACCTCGAACATAACCGTAGATCATATCATAGATTCATCAGTCATTTGTCGTTGCCGTTATACGCGAAATTATCGAACAGTAATATACGTTCTCAATCAGTAACTAATAAACACTTACGTACATATTTTTTTTAAATATATATTTTTTTTAAATTTGAAACAAAATAAAGATGCAAATTTCCACATAATATAATTCCTCAAAATAATGACAGACGAAATATGTCAAATAATGTTCGCCGTCTTAAACTGTACGAAAACCGGTACCAAAATAGAACACTTCATTTTTTGTATCCCGAATCCTCTTGAAAAGGCGACTTATATGGAAATAAGACGAAAAAATCGTGTGAAATGCCCATAGCAGTTCCTCAATAATTACAACGGATAATCGAACCTACACCTTACTCCCGTCTCAACACAAGATATTATTTATTTATTTATTTATTGATCAACGCCCCTTTTCAGGGCTAGGAATTATAAATTATTTAATTAATTATAATTATTATGCTAGGAACAGACTTATGAAAGCGCCAGCGTTATTTGGCTTGGCGTATTTCGGCATATCGGTCGCCGTATATTCCCAATGGGAATTTATAAGTCTGTCGGCCCCATTAAGCTTAGTAAGAAACGTCTGTAGGTAGTTACCATAAATTTAGGTTCATGGCTTATTAAATTAAATTTAAATTGGTTTTTATATATTCAATAATATTAATATTTAATTTATTATAGTATTAATAGACTAAACTTCAGGTCTTATTTTTTTTTAAAAACCTAATGCAATACAGATTTTGGCAAATAATGTTGAGATTCAAGTGTAAAATATCATAATGTTAACTTACTATAGTCGAACAGATACCGAGTGCATTCCCAAAATTTCAAACGGGGAAGATCGTACAGCAAAAACTCCGAAAAACCCAAATCCGAAAGGCACTCCACCATTATATTATTAATATTTATATTTTTCATTTCTTATTATTTATTTGACCCTCGAAAATTCCGATTTTCGTAAATACATAAAAATGGAGTCTAAAAACAATATTTCAGACGATACTCAATAATTATACACTGCGAAACAAAATTTAGAAATTCCAGTTGGTAGTCCGGTCCGGTCAATATAAACATATCAAATAATCAAAATTCGCACAGAGCTAAAATTTAGTAAGGACCTTGGGTACACCATTACAAATAAAATACCAAAAGTCACCATCGATTCCATGTCCGCCAAAAAAGTTATTAAAGGTCAACACTTTCAGTTTTTTGGATTTTTCTCGTAAAGGGTAAGTTATATAAAAAATAAGTAAAACAAAAATTGTAGATCATGAAATTATCTACAAAAAATGTCTTAATATTTTTTTTTCTAAGAATCGCCATTTTTGAGATATAGCGATTCTAAAAGTTGAAGTAGTTAAATTCTATTATTTAATATGCACACATTTCTACACCACCTGTGAGGTAGTGTATTTGGCGCATTTTTTTAACGTGGTAATGGTGGAGTGCCTTTCGAGTTTGAGATTTTGGGAGTTTTTACTGTAAGTTCTTCCCCGTTTGATATTTTGGGAGTGCACTTGGTATTTATTCGACTATAGTCATCTATACCTATGTATTAACATTTTAGTGCGAATTTATTTATATTATTTTTATACTATTAATTTGTGGTTAAAACCCAAGTGATAAAGGGTTAAACAAAATGTAGTGTTTGTTGATATTATTTAAGCGTGTTTCCAAAAGAAAACAGAATGTCACTTTTACATAAGTATATTCATGAAAGTCGACGGAATCGGGATATGCAAAAGTGCGTTTTAATTGCGGAAATATGTATTCATTATAATAATTCAAGTAATAATATTAATAATAAAAAAATATGTTTATGGATGAATAAAAACATCATTCTTTTGTGTTAACTTTTTAATGTTTTAAATACACATATATAAAAATAGTAATATATATATTTGGAGGTTTTAATGAACACAGTAATAGGTTTGTTTTAAGTTTAGTTATCCTTCATAAATTTAATGATCTGATGTCCTTTTATACGAGTACATTCGAGCCAATTCTTTTAGTAGTAAAAAATTTACATCCATCACATTTTTGAGGTTAGTTAAAAAAATACTAGAGCAGCCCGAACATAAGAGTCCATTCCATTATAATCGGTTCAGGACCACAGAGAATTCCATTGTTCATGAAATAGTAGAAGTCGAAAGCGATACGATTTTTTTATTACATTTGAACAAAACTTTAAATTTTTGTAACTCACCGTACTAGGGATGTTACGACAGATGAAATTCTAGTTATTTTGTTCTATTCAATACTAGATAACATATTATTTGGTTGCGTAATATGGGTATCTCTAGATTATGTTAATAATTTTGGTTCAATTCATAGATGCGTAATAAAACATTCCAACGTGTTAGATTTGACGACGTTTTAATTGATTTGCTTTGTATCAAGGATAGACATAAATCCCTCACTGGAGCGGCATTGTTTCATTAATTCACCTTGCATTAACGTAGGTACATCTATAACCTTCTTCCGCTCTCTGCATACTCAAGTGGCCATTACTACAAATACACAAATAGGGCTGACAGGGTCCAGACACCCCACACAACGCACTTGAGCTGTTCCCAGCTAGGAGGTAAGTTAACAAATACTTGTACATTAATGGGAAGGGCCGAATAATATTATATTCACGGTTCCATGCCGACTCAGAATCACGTCAAATCAACACCTTCTTTGACAAGTAATTAAAAGCTATGAAAAAAAAGAAAAATAGCCGATAACCTAACCTAACGTGACCTATTTAACCAATTAATTATATATTTTTTCATCACTTTTAATGACTTTTCAAAGGAGGTGGTGAGTTGATTTCATTCCGAGTTGTCTGGTCACACCTACATTCACAATTGATTTTCATACGGTTTTTCCTTTTACTGCTTAATTATTTATTTGCTAATTGGGAACGGCTCACGTGCGTTGTGTGGACTGTCTGGCGTTGTGTGGATTGTCTGGATGAAGCTATTTATGTGCCAAAAACCCCTTAGTTCGAAAAAAAAAAATTATATATATATGGGTTTGTGCAAACATTTTACGATAAACTAAAACATTTTTGTGCACCTCGTTTAAAGACAACATTAAATATTCTCTCAGTTTTATGTTTTTCAGTTTCTCTGTTATTTAGAATCGAAATTTTGTTCGAAATTACGAGTAGTTTAATGATTTTTAAGAGGAAGAAAGCCTTAATCTAGGTCTGCTGATCAACAAGGCCAAAACAAAACTAATGCTGATCATCAGGGCAAATACCTTTATAAGAACAAATAATGCTCTAACAGACTTAGAAACGGCGAACGACTTTATATATCTTGACTCGACTTTAAGTGATGAAGGAGGTTGTGAAACAGAAGCGAGAAGAAGAATTTGTATGACAAAGACACCATGAGTAAACGCAAAAGATATGGAGAAGACCAGAAAAGTGAGACTCGTCTGTAAGTTGATTTTCGCCATACGGTGTGGAAATATGGACAGTTAGAGCCATCGAAAGAACGCGGATAGAAATAGAAACCCTCGAAATGTGGTGCTGGAGGAAAATTCTCAGGGTTCCATGGACAGCCAGACGGACAAATGTGTTCATTGTGGAGGGTAGGCTTTATCTGCCTACAACAAATTTTAAGATATTTTGGACACGTTGCTTGCCAAACTTAGAATTCCAACTTGGAGAATTTCATGGTTACTGGCAAAGTGGAAGGCAGAGAATCAGAGGATGATCACCAATGCGCTCTCCTGCAGCACAGAACCGCAAGGAGTGGAAGAGCCTTGTCCACCATGGGACTTGTAGAAGAGGTCACGATCCTCAGCAATAGGGAATTAACTTAACAAAAAGGGAACAACTGCGAAGCCTTTTTCAAACCAAACTTAATTATGGATTTGAGGCTAAAACTACAAACAAAACTGTTTTTTTTTTATTCGTAAGGTATAATAGCACATATTATCAAATAAGGATGTGAGCTTTTTATACATTTCTGTTTTAAATTATAAAATAAGGGTCATTAAAGCCGACTTTGACAGACAGACAAAACAACTTTGGCAATACGAAAATGCCACATACCTACCTCAGTAGATTCGCACCTGATTTGGAAGTAAAATGTGTTTGAGAACTTCATAACTTCCAAACGAACGTGATGTTTTTCGGATAAAGTTTAAAGAATTCAGAAGCCCTTGAAGTAATCCGCATTCATCACCTTACTTCGATGCTTACGCTAAGGCAGTTAATGTTGACAATTAATCGGGGATTCCCGGCTTTATATCGTACTTTCTGGAACAAGTTATAAATCACCGCCTCACGTGCCAAGTACTAGCTGTGAATTATTCAAGACAAAGTAAAGACGAGCTTTGCATACTCAATAGAGATGTGGAAGAAATTTATATTCGTTGAATTTTCTATGGTTCAAGCAATATAAAAATAAATTAATCCTCCAATAAAAATCGTTAATAATTTTGTATCTCGACTGCCCCAATGATTAATGTCAAATGTGCAAATTAGTTCCTTTAGCATTAGGGCTGTTGCTAATACAATTTCCTCAGGTGGAATAAATCAGGGTGTACACAAATTATGAAAATAATACTTTATTCTCAAAACATCCAATTTATGCACGTAACTTAAGCAATTCTAATGCATGACCTTGCACATCTATGATTTTACTCAGGGCCTACGTCATCTTTGGGGATGCTGTGTGGAGGTTATTTTAAAGGAAAGAAAGGAGAGGAAGTTCTATGTAGGAAATGGGTATCAGAGGAAGGTAGGAATCTGGGGGTCAGTGAGTCCAGGAGTGACGAACGTCTGAATCCGTCCCTCTCACCGCGGTGCAAGGTAATGGATCGAGAGAGTCCAGCTGGAGCAAGTGGTCTTTCTCAACCAGCCTCTCCCGATTGATCCGCCACGCAGTCGGTGGGTAAACGCATACGCCGCCAAGACCTAGACAAACCTCACCCCATCACCTGGGCACCCCTGCATAGTCACCAATTATAGCAACCAGTTGGGGTGACCTACGGCAGATGTTGGTTATCTAATAAATGATAACGACGATACTCATACAAGCCTCCCAAATTGACAGTCCTACCTACGTAGGCTAAATGCCATAAATGCTAAATGCCATGTGTTTTGCTCCATCGAACATCTGGGCTTATTTAGTTATCTGAGTGTATACAAGTACACGATAATTAGGAACATCACGATATAATGATGTCTAAAGTATTAAATTTTCACACATGGCAAACCCTTAACAATTTTTTAATTATAATAAAATAACTTTATTTTATGCCACCTGTGGGAGGTACCCAAGAGATGTAGAGAGGGTAAAAGTATGTGTGAGGAAGTGAAGTATGTTTAAAATGATGCTAGTTGACAAATCTTATTGTTTATTTAGTAAATTGGTTTTATTTATTTTTAATGGTTTTTCGTTTCAAAACCTTCTAGATTATTAAGACGTAGACCTATCCAAATTCTATGTTGTACTTTTCCCTTATCCCCTATCTTTAAATACTATGTACTCGGTAATTTATTTAATACTAGCTTTTACCTGCGGCTTCGGTCGCATGATGTTAGGGGGAAATTACTATAGCCCTTTATCAATTATCCCACCCCTCCCCCACAACTCCCACCCCTCCTCCTCCTCCTCTCACCCCCTCCCCCCTGCGTTCCGTACATTCATTCCCGGTACATTCAGTTTTCAAACAGCTCGCGTGCCACCTAAATTTCATAATGCCAGAGCTCACCAGTAGTAAAAAAAGAATTATTCAATTTGGTGCAGTCGTTCGGAAGTTATGCGCGTACAAACATTTCGGAGATTCATTTTTATTTATCTATGGATAGATAGATATTAACTACGATTTCCCGCAAACATATCAACATCGTTTCCACGGGAACGATTTGTTGACCGTATAATAAATATAATATATTAATATTTTTAATTTCATAACGCCAGAGCTTACCATTATATTCAGCCTATATTACTCGCATATAATGCGAGTCTTTCCATTCGAAAGAATTTTCGAATAGAAAGAATTCGGAAGAATTTTTAAAATCAGTTTATTGGTTTATGCCTGAAAGCGTAACAAACAAACACACGCAGTTTCTTATTAGTATAGATAGTATAGTATAGACGTTTTATACACCCCTAATAAAGGTTCAGGTTGAACCGAAACCATTTGTTTAAAGATACATAATAAAGTAGTAAAAGTCCAAAGTTATTTTATTTTAATTATATAAAGTATTAAAGTGCGACAAGCCTATCTCTTAAAACGATCTAAATATTTGTACGTGAAACACTTTTTATCCCGCGGGCTAGTGACGAATAGGCCGAAAATTCAAAAAGGCACCGGTCGTATTAATTTGCATAATTTCAAGGAGTAACAACTAATAAATGTATCTATTCTTATTTGAACTTTAATGGTTTAATTTCGTTTGTCGAGTCTCAATTTTTCAGCGAGCTAACCAGTTTATATTATTAGTTCGCAATGAAATAATGTTTGTGCATAATTAGTGTGCATTTAACAGCCAATAAATCATGACGTTCAAATGTAACGTTTTGCAATAAGTTTGATTAAAATTTGACATGTATGAACGGTATTAATCACGCGTTGATGTCGAGGCCAAATTAATATTTGGACCTTACATTAGAACCCACATGAATGTATCTTATACGGTTTACGTGCTTGCGGCCACGAAGGGATTCGTGGACCTTAAATGACCGCCAAAAGTTTCGTAGGTTTTGAAATATCTTTTGGGAAGTGAATTCGTAGTCTGTCAAATCAAAGCCACGTAACAACTTCTTCAAAATACCGCATAGGCTATGGAAACCGGACCGTGTTTTTTTAGGTAAAATAATTGAAATAAACAAAAAATATTGTTAGCATTCCTATTGCAGTATTTATTCCCTACTGTTGAGTTGGGTAAATAAATGTAGCTTCGTTTAACAAAAAAAATTAATATCTTGCGAGAGCTTTAAAGGAGTAACCATATCTTACTTAAACCAGGGCGGGTAAGTGGCGGATAACCTCCAATGTTGAATTGGGTTTCACGGAGGGGCGAGTTTCTGGTTTTGCGACCCTCATAAGAACCCGGGTGGCACGATTAAGGGAAAGCATAAACATTTCCGGAAGTGTCATCATCGTGAAAGTTCAGATTTCAATATCGAACACACTGGAGAAAGATTTATACACATAAATCTCAAATGTTCCTTAAGGGGAATAATCCTTAAAGGTAATGATCCTTAAGGGGAACGGCTAGGTTGTCTTTTTCATACAAAACTTAAATTTGGTATTTTTTTATTTATTTTTAACTTTATGAGTAAAACCTCAAATTGTATTTTTTAATTAATTGACGACAAAAAATAAAACATTGTAAAAAAGGGTTTTCGGGTCGAAATTTAAATTTTATGAACGAAAAATTTGTGGCTCGCAATAATTTACAAAGAAAAACTAACAAATATGTTGTTTAATTATAATTTTAATGTGTTTTGAAACAAATTTGTGTGTTTTTATTGTAAATTAGTAATTATTCAGTTTGGTGTCAAGTATTTTGGCCTCAGATCCGATTTTAAGTTTTGCATGAAAAGAACGGCGCAGTCGTTCCTCATAACGCATTTTTTGTTATTTTCGTATATATACTTAAAAAAAAACTATTAAATATTTGTTTGTTTATGATTCCGGAAAGTGGGCAGCTTAGTGCTATCCCACACATCCCATAAAGTCAGTCTATACCCCTACAAACATAATATGTAAGAACATGTTTGTAGGGGACTGACTATATGGGATGTGCCGGATAGCACTAACCTACCCACTTTCCGGAATCACTAACCTCCTCACACTAAACTCAGAACTCACCTTTTCAGACGTTCGTAAACATGAAGTCAAAAACTTTTCACCTTCGCCTTCACTGCCCGCGACAATGAAATAACTAATTGTGTGGAAATGTAAAAAATCTTATTTGTAAGCTTAATCTGTAAAGGTTATTTCATAAAAATTCTCCAGCCGTAAAAATCCTAAATTCTCCAGTATTTCAAAATAAATATCAACTCTGCTTTTGCCACTAATCTTCTTATAAATGTAATACTAACAGTGATGGGGGTAGCAAATGTAAAATCATGTAATATAAACACTACAGCAATTAATAATACATAAATTTATTTGGAATTTCAATTGACCGTATCACCACAAAGTCTACTAACACCCATAAGTTTATGAATAATTGAGGTTATTTTTTGCTCAGCGAATGACTCATTCTAATTACTAGTTGTATAATGCGTGCGTACCGAGACCGAGATTGTCCGATTATAGCTCTTACGGGACTCTTATTCTTGTTACCAACACCTGTGAGCATTTATTGCTTTGCAGGTACTTACTTCGAATTCAAATCTCAAGTGACAAGGCACAACTTTCGTGACTGAAATAATTTACTTAAAGAAAATATTGAAACCAAGGACATTGAACAAAATAGAAATAACCCCTTAGATGTTTAACCATGACGCCATTTTTCCACAGAGGGGATGGAACATCGAATAATTATTTTCTAGGGAATAAGCCTTCTTTGCTTCTTTCACATTCGATTATTAATAACATACAAAAATAGATGCATTCAAAATAATTGACAAAAATTGCATAATATGTTATTATTATTTGTTATTTCTCTACTCCAGTGATGAGCGACCCGCGGCCCGCGGGCCCATTGTAATGTTTTGCAAAAGGGTTTAGCGGACTTTTTTTTCTTTAACTTCTTTTTAAAAAAGTATTTCTTAAAGTTTTGAATCAGCCGCTCAAAATATTTTTTATAGATTTTTGTCGCATATTCTTAAAAGTACTAAATTTCGCGGTTTGACCATGTAGAAAAAAAATTATCTTCACCTCGTACCGCTTTTTTTGTTGGGATCTATGTTTGATGCATTATAAAGATTTCCGATTCATAAAATATCAAAAGTTTTCTCGACTAAATTTTGTTTATGTTCTTAAATATTTCAAAATGATATAAATCGACAGTACTTATTGGTTTGGTCTTGGAGATATAAAATTTTCGCCTGTGGCGCTTTTTTGCCCTCTATTATTGTTTTATTAACAAAAATACCGATTAAAGAAACTAACAGTTTAGCGACACTGTAAATTTTACAATGTCGAGCTGAAGGTACCACCTGTGGCCCGCAAACTACTTGAACATGAATAATTTTGACATCCGGCTAAAAGGTTGATCATCACTACAATTTGGGAGGCGGGAATGGGTACCGCCGCCCCGGGAACCTTTATTGGATAACCAACACCTCTGCCATAGGTCACCCCAAGTGGTTCGCTACGTTTGGTGGATTTAGCAGGGGCGCCCGGGTTCATGGGGTGAAGTTTGTCTAGGTCTTGGAGGCGGATGACCAGGACACACTGAACCCCAGATTCCTACCCACCCCTTAAACCTTTTTTCCTTCACAGAACTCTCCTTCCCTTCTTTTCCTTAAAAAAAACCCTCCGCACAGCATCCCCAAAGATGACATAGGCCCTGAGGAAAATTATTTTCCTCAAGGCCTCCTGTGTGGAGCTCTTGAAAAAAAAAAAAAAATCACTGCTCTAGTCTCTGGCCTTTTCAATCGAAAGATTTTTGTTTTTTGATTTGATGTGAGTGCTTTGACGTCATTTGAATTGATGTTTTTATTTGAGTAAATATTTATTAGTTAAGGTTTAGTAGTAGTTTCTTGAAGATAATTTAATGAAATTCATTGGCTGCCTGGGGCCAGGAGTTGACATCCGTTTTTTTTTATAATCGGTATAGATCGAGGGATTATCTTTTCGGTTGGTAAGAGTAACATAAAATATTAGACATTATTCATTCCTATTCTCGTATGACTAATAGCTAATAGCTCTAGGCATATTGGCTTATTAGTATTTAGCCTACAATTTACACTGTGTGCGTGTGATAATGTATGTATATGGATCAGACATAGGCCATAAAACATTACACTTTTAAATTAATCACTAACTAACCTACCTGTGCCAGGTGGAAGGTAAAGCAGATATTAGTATGACACCCATTTTTTATACCGCGATTTAAAAAAAAAGGTGAATGGAAGCCATTCGTCATAATTATTATGTGATCTATTTAAATATGATGTAACTTAGTGAGTTGAATGAAATACTACAATCTATTCACCGGTTCAATAAATCTATACTCGTTTAACGTCAATTATGTATCTATTTGCTCCATTCAGCCGTGAATAATGGCTGACTCAATGAACAAGTTACCCGGCCCAAGGAAAGGAAAGGTCCAGAAAAATGTCCGTTTGAAAGGATATTCTAGAATGATCTAGAATACCGCGGATCTTAAATCTGCAAATTTATGTAAATATTTATTTAACATTACCGATGAACAAAAATAAATAAAAACAGTGTGTTGTGTTTTACAAAGTTTTTTTTATTTAACATTACCGATGAACAAAAATAAATAAAAACAGTGTGTTGTGTTTTACAAAGTCAAGTATTGATTATTGAAGATGGGAGTGCATGTATGCATTTTTATTATGTGGTCAATCAATTGAGCTGCTCGGTTGTAAATGTTAACTAACAAAAACAAGATTTGAGCATTTTGAACATATATAGCATTTTGAATTAATAAAAATAACATACTTCGCGGGTAGTTTTCATTTTTTATTAAACTTTTATTATAAGACAATACAAATTAATGTTCATGGCGGTAATATAATTTGAACCAAAATAACAAAACCTGAAAATTGGGATGTTGGTTACCATCGTTTACATGAAAATTATAGTATATAACATATGTTGAACTAAAAAGTGGTTAGGATATTTTGTTCGTAATCTAATAAGTGCAAAAAGGGAGAAAAATAATTAATATTGCAAAATATGCGGCAGATGAAAGCAATGTTAATTTTTAAAAAAATATATAGTTGATCCAATAGTCCAGGAAAAAATCTAAATCGAAATTCACGCCTATTTCTGGGCGGGATTTAAAAATACTTAAAAGTCCCGTAAAAACATTAACTCCTTTCTTACGCATTGTTTATTGTAATAATAAGGACATTTAAAATTGACTTCACGGAACCAAGCGTCGCAAAGTCTAGGGACGTCTAATCCCCAGGTGTGGCAGAATTGAAGCAAAACGAGTATGACAAAATAACGATGGTTCTTACGTCGACGGCATAAGGTTCATTTTAGAAATCCAAATTCGTGGAGTACCGGCCATGTTCATCGGTGTCAAAAATAACAACGCAAAAATGCATATTTTATTTTATTTTGTGAAGTTCAGGCAAAAATACAATTTTTTTGCGATTATTATTAAAAAAACTAAATTTGCCACATTATACAATAAAACCACATCCGAAAAGGGGTTTATAAGTAGGAGAGTTTGCACTTGGAAGTGTTTTTTTATAGAGTTAATAGTTTATTTTTTCTGGGCTTTTAAGACATAAAAAAATTACCGATATTTTCAAAGGCCAAGATATGTTCTAAACGGTGACCGGCCAACTCGGAATAAAACCAACTCAGAACCATCTCAGATAAGTCATTTAGAGTGATAAAAAAATGTAAATAAAAATTGGTTAAATAGGTTAAGTTAGGTTAGGGTTATCGGCTAATTTAAAATTATTTTATCACTCTAAATTACTTATCTGAGATGGTTCTGGGTTGGTTTCATTCCGAGTTGGCATGGAACCGTTCTAAACGCAGTATTCAATTGAAGTATCTATAATACTTCTAAGCGATACAATTTTCAAAACAAAAATACATGATTTTGTATGATTTTGCATTATTTCGCACGGCTTCATCTTAAGAAACTTTTTTTCGCTTTCGAGCTCTTCTTGTAGATTACTAGGTAGACATATTCAAGCAACACCCTAAAATGGTTTCTTCATTAACCTGGAATTATCAGAGAATTTAGAAATCCGTCTTTTTGTGTCCACCCTGATAAAAGATTCAATAGATAAATAATACTGTATCTAGGGACATGTCTTAAGTGAAACAGCAGTTAACGTGGTGTGGTTAGGGGTGGTGTGTGGTGGGTGGTGCGTGGTGCGTGGTGTGTGGTGTGTGGTGCGTGAGGTGTAGAGTTTTTTTTACATTAAATTAACACAGGAGGCCCTGAGGAAAATAATTTCCCTCAGGGCCTATGTCATCTTTGAAGATGCCGTGCGGAGGGTGTTTTTGAGGACAAAAAGGAGTGAACATGGATCTTAAAGTTACCCATGTTCTCACCTCCCCAGGAGGGAGGAAACACAAAGGTCGGCAAATCGTTCCACAGCCGAGCTGTTGAACTCAAGAACGAGTCGTAGAAACCACCCGTTCTCATGTGTCAACCGTGTACAAATGTTGGGCGCGTGTTTGGCGTGTTTTGGCCCGACTATGCACCGGTGCCGAAGGGATCAATGACGCTAGTTCCTCGGAGCATCTTCCACTGTAATACCGGTAGAACAAGGACATCATTCCCAACTGACGCCTGTGCTCTAAAAATTGCAATCCGTTTTGTTAAGTTAGGAGAATCTATCAAATGGACCGCCCGTTTCTGCACTGAGTCGAGGGTTTTTTTAGGTATTTTGGGGCTCCAGACCAGAGGTGACTACCAAATTCAACCGTGGGGTGCACTTGCGATTTGTATAGGGTTAGCAGTTGTGTACTATTAAAGTAGGTAGTGCGGCCCGATGGAATGCGTAGTAAGCACGTAGGCACGTAAAGAAGTGCAAATAGCTTGAATTGAATAACGAGTTGATGAGGTAGGCTTGGTAGGAAACCAGTAAGTTGAACCACGCACCCATTAGGTCAGCACAACCGCTTCATTAGTGAATGCCGCTCGCAAGGCTGTTGTGCGGTATCAGGGCCGGCGCGGGAGGGAGGCGCGATTTCTCACACATTCATCTAATTTGTACCTAACTATTAAATTACTTTAAAATATCTGTGGGTGTGTTATGTAATAAAAAACGAAAAACTTAAATGTTATTTTTTTTAATAGATTTTCTGATGTCTTACCGCTCGAGATTTTTTAGCATGTCTATTCCCTTTCGTTTGGCTCTCCTTTTTTCATTAGATATGGTGTGAATAATCTCAATTCTCTTCAATATTAAAACTATCATTTAATTTGCAATGATTTTACTTGTGTTTAGAGCATTAACGTCGTGGGGTGTTTCTACGTGTCGGTAGAAGTACGAAAGATTAATAACTTTTTAGAAATTCGTTGTTTTTTCTCATACAAAAATTCAACAACTTTTCCTGAAAACTATCCCAAAACGTTGTAATTACTAAAAAGTTATTCTTTGTTATCAAGTTTAATTTGTAAAACTCCATTTTAATTTTTTCTTTTGGGTTCTCAATAATATTATTTTTCAATTTATCAAACTCTTTTCGGAAAGCGAAACAGCTATCATGCGTAGTAATAATTACACAGCAGAACTTGTTTAAAAATTAAGTGTTTTGTAATATATTAAATAATAGTATTATTGAGAAACGCAGAGAAACCAAAAATTTTAAAAATGTTATTTTTTTACGTGTAGTTTCAATTTGGGAGGCGGGTATGGGTACCGCCACCACGAGAACCATTTATTAGATAACCAACACCCCTGCCATAGGTCACCCCGAGTGGTTTGGTGACTTAGCGGGGGTGCCCGGATGCGTATTTCCTTTTCCGTGTTTAATACGAGGCAAGCATGACTCGAAACCAACACGGGTTTGTATCGCTATTTACCTTCCAAACCCGTGTTCAGTAGAAGGCAAACGGCATCCAATCGTGCACGGGCTTGTAACGCTAATTCTCTTTCCAAACCCGTGTTCAGTGCGAGGCAGGCGTCCTCTTACTGAACATGGGTAACAATTACTACTAGTATGAAGTTCAAGCTGCATGCTATTATTATCATATGGATTATGGGTAAATTATTTTAATACTTAGACCGAAAATAATTAAAATAACGCGCATGCGTTTTTATATTAAACAAGATATATCCCAGGTTTTGAATGATTTGTATGGCAAGCAGGGTTTGTCTGACGGGTATGTGTAATTATTATAAAACGCGTGCGCGTTCATTTAATTATTTTCATTCTAGGTATTAGAAAAATTACATAAGCCTGTTAGACAAACCCTGCTTGCCATACAAACCTTTCGAAACCTGGGATGTATATCTATTTTAAATTATAAAAAGTAATTATATTATAAAAGGTTTTTTTATTATATTATTCAATATTTTTTTTTATTAACGCCCAAGTGAACTTTTAATGAAAAAAAATGTAATTGTAAGAAAACAAAACGTATTGCATTTAGTGCACAATAACGATATCTTTTAATACTAGCGTACTTTTTAGCATTAATTTAAGCCCGCTCGAACGTCAAACGCTGCACATTGCACTCTGCACAATGAAAAAAAAATGTGACTGACAGACAAAACGCATGCGGTGTGAAGTAATCGTGCGAACTTTGTGGCTATATTCCTTGCATCGCCGAGGACGCATGCCTCGTACCGAACATGCTTGGAAGAGAATTGACGTTACAAACCCGTGCACGATTGGATGCCGCTTACCTTCTATTGAACACGGTTTGGAAGGTAAATAGCGTAACAAACTCTTGTTGATTTCGAGGCATGCTTGCCTCCTATTGAACACGGAAAAGGAAATACGCTCCCCGGGTGAGGTTTGTAGGTCATGGCGGCCAATGCTTTTGCTCACCTACATGGCGGGCCGGATCGAGAGAGATTGGTTTAGGGAGACCTAACCTAGATGTCTTCAGCCGGTCTCTCTCGACCCATCGCCTAGCACCAAAGTGTTGAATTCCTAATAATAATAATGTACGCGGTTGACATTTGTCACCTGAAAACGGGTCGCTTCTCCGACTCGTTCTTGAATTCAACAACTCGGCTGTGGAACGATTGGCCGGCCACTTTGTTTCCTCTTTCCTACAGCATGGGTCTCTTCAAGACCAATGTTCATTCCTTATTCTCCTCAAAAATACCCTCCACACAGAATATCAGATGTAAATGTAAAAAAAAAAATACTTTTGTCACTCCAAGACATATTGACCCTCAGATTCCTACCCATCCCTCATACCATTTTCCTTTCCAGAACTTCCCCTTCCTTCCTTCCTTTCCCTAAAACACCCTCCACACAGCTTCCCCAAAGATGACATAGGCCCTATGGGAAATTATTTTCCTCAGGGCCTCCTGTGTGGAGCTAAAGTTAAAAAAAAAATGTTGAATCATTTCCCGAAGTTATTACTCTTTACTCTCCCGGATACCTCGTTGACTGGGCGTAGCGAAGTTCTGTTTTAATCGACCACTTTGTATTTCTATTTGTCTGTAAATTTGTTTGTTAATTCAGTTTCCGGTCAATTTTAGTTTGCCTTTTTATTTCACCAGAGCGCATGAGCGTTGCTATTGTTGCGAGTTGTCAAGTCGAAATAATCAACATTACACGAAGTTCATAGAACTACTAGTATAGTGCTAAAATAACAGTGATGAGATAGACTCGATAAATAATGGTAACGCTTTGTTGACGGCCGAAACTCTAAGCATAAAAATGCTACTGATTTTGGGAAAAAAAGCGGAGAAAAATCACTTATCATTATTTTATCTTACCTTATCATTGGTCTCATTTGTCTGCTGGTCCGGCCCATGTGGTCAGGTGGAAAACCGGCAAAACGCTGCGGAGCGAGAAGGAAAATCGGGCGCGGCTGTTACGTAAACTATCGTGCTTGCGCAGGTCATTCACCGCTGAAGGCTGAAGGCGGAGGTCGTCTCCCACCGTCAACTGTACCCACCCTCAGTGGGCCGAGTCCCGAGTCCCGAGCCCCGAGCCCCGAGCCCCGAGCCCCGAGCCCGCTCTGCGACCAAACAGGGGTATACGTGCAACTTAACATACATTTTTTGGAAAGTCGGTTTTCCAGGTGGTCGATTTCCCGGTGGGTAGGAAGCTAACAGCTGGGATTCGGTTCGATGCGATACTCACAACGGGTATCAATTACTTCCATTTCAACTTGAGTTTTCACGTCTGAAAAAAACACACACACAACACTATAACATCAGATCCGTAGGTATCATCGGTGGCATCTCAGATCATCGATGATTGATTGATTAATTAATTAATAAGACGAAAAGGTCTGTTTCTATGTAAATCTTAAGGTCTATAGCTTTTTCTTGTTTTTAATATCTTCATAACAACGTTGATTTGCAGTGGAAATTATAGCCGTTTTTCGTTTAAGGATTTATAATAAGATACATTGATCTCGCAAAAGTCTCAAATGACCACTATATCTACTGTGGCTTTACCATTAGAGAAAATAACAAAAGCATGTCCAATACCTGCTATGGAGATACAATAGTTTTTCATAAGCATTTTAGAATTTCAGATAAAAAAAATTTTCATGTTTTAATTTTCCAATGTTCAACAAAACTTCTTCATATTTTCACAATTGTGCGAATTTATATGGTGTTAAGTTGTTTAAAAGCTATAACTAAGATTAGAGTTGTCTGAAACTGTATTTTGTATTCGAAACTCTGTTTTCGACTGTCCATTTCGAGAAAATCCGAAGTTCACGGGCCAAAAGATCCCGTAAAAATAACACGATTGCCCGAAAAGTCGTTAAAATTGTCTCGCCAAACCAAAATGAGTTTACTGCCGAAACTACATTTTCCCGCAAATCGCTCTTTGTCGGTGAAGTTATTGTGACCACGTCACAGCGTGTCGGAGTTTCGAAAACAAATGAGTTATCGTTTCTGGGTAAGGCACGTTAAAGGCATAACCCCGTGACTTAGTCACCGCTCAGAGCGGCCCAGTGCGTCTCAGCGCTGCCCAGTGCGACCCAGTGCGACTCGGTGAGGTTCAGTGCGACTCGGTGAGGTTCAGTGCGACTCGGTGCGGCCCGGTGGACTAAGGTTCGTTGATCCGCAGAGGTGAACCAAAGAACACCATTAAACAATTGACCCAGTTATGGTAATGACTTACCGAAAAGCTGGCAACGAAAGCCATGTTTCACTGATGTTAAGCCTTGTGGTTTTGATTGTATAAGATGGTTCCAAAGTCACACCCGAATGCGGCTTATCTTTTTTTGCATCTTTACAAGGCCGTGTTTAAAGTTACAAACTTATTTGGAAAGTCTTTATAATTTATAAAGTTACAAACTTGGATTTGGGATCAAATACTACTAATGAAATACACAGCATTTCTGGAATGTCTTAATATTTTGAGGAGAGGTTTCCTAACTGCCGAAGATCGCGACCCCCATTGCAGTTTCCATGGTGGAGAAGTATTGTATTAAAAACACATTTATAATTTTTTTCGAGTGATGTGATGCGTCCAAATAGCTATAACTTTAAGTCACTTTAATTCACTTAAGCTAAAAAAAAGGGGCCAACCTCAGAATTGAACGGAATAAGCTGAAAATTTGTATAAATCTTTATTTTGTCATTTTAAATGTTGTCTCAAAAGGTCACATGTAAGCGTCCTTAGATATTCGAGGTCAAAGGTCGTGAAAATCAGTTTTTTGGAAATATTTCGCTTTCTTTGCCTCAAATCGTATTTGCATTCGTTATAAAAGTGTAGGGTATAAAATTTTCTTAAAATTTTGTCTTCGGCAATTTGTTTTACGCTTAACTGTTTTTAAAATAGAATGCGAAAAGTGCGAAGCGTTCATACATATCGCAAGGTCACTGGGATTCGCGATTCCTACAAATTTGGTGAGGTGGAACCCTATACTCACTGGACTGTTTATAGAATATGAAAGATAGATATGCTACTTGTCTAAAATATTTAATTTCAAGGTTTTCCTCGTCAAAAAAAAATACGTGCTACGTAGTACAATCAGAACAGGGGTGATCAGAACAGATGAAATCGGCTCAACACCTCCTTCGAAAAGTCATTAGGTGATAAAAAAATGCATAAATAGGCTACGTTATAGGCTATTTTTCAAGTATTTTTTTCATAGCTTTTAATGACTTTTCAAAGAGGTGTTTAGTCGACTTGGTTCTGGGTTGGCATAGAACCCAGAACAGGACATGACTAAACCGAACCTTGGTACATCTTACTTAAAACAAAATCGACCTAATTCTCCATTGAAATATTTATATCAAAACTGAGCGTCACTTTGATATTTAGCACTTAATTAATAGCATTTAATTTAGTTAGTGGCTTGCTCTTGTAACATCCTCTTAAAACGTTGATACAGATGTACTTTTTGATATTTCTGAATATTTTATAACATTATTTATAAAATACAAATGATTTTTATTTTATTTTTGTTTCGTTACCTTAATCACACAAGGGAACAGACCCTTACAAATTTCGAATCGATTGCGCAGGTCAATTTACGTTTATATTCCAAAAAAATACTGTTATAACCTTGAAATGTGGTTTTTTTCTGAAATAGCCTTCTTAAATACAATTTTTTAGTAAGTTACTTATGTTTTGTGCCTACATTGTTTTATGCATAAAAAATATATTTAGCATCACCGTGTATCTGCGGTAACATGAAATACATTGAGCAGTACAGGGTCATTCGGAAAATACTAACCAGTTTTCAATGCCTGTTAATATACCTATTGAATTGATTGTGAATTTATTCCCGTAGACGAATAATTGTCCTTCAATAATGATGTCAGCGTACAAAAACTCTATGACACAATTTTTCCTATTTACCCATATACAACTCTAGCCTTAGTACCTTTTTTTTTCTTTAACACTGTAGTCATTAAAGTAAAAATTTATATATATCATCACGTTGCATAACGAGACATTTTTTAATCAAAATTTAAACCACAAGAATAATAATTTTAATGTAGTAACAACCAGTAATAATTTAATGTTTCAAAGAGCCAATCATGTCTGATTACGTCTAAAAGGGATCGAAATGACAATCTAGTCTCCTTCAATGCAAGCAATTTTCCCAAGGTGCCTTCCATTGATATGCTTGGTGTAACTCGTCACAGCTCAGGCACGGGGGGCTCCACCGAAGTCAGAGTCCAGTTAGTCTCTCAGAAGCTGGTCGTTTTGTGAAGGGTTCGCAGATCCTTTAATAGTACACAACTGCTGACCTCGTACAAATTGCAAGTGAATTTGGCAGCCACCTCTGGTCTGAAGCCCCAAAATATCTGAAAAAACCCCTGACTCTGTGCAGAAACGGGTGATCCATTTGATGGATTCCGCCGTCTTAATATAGACGGATAGTTCAGAGCCGTCAGGTAGGTTTATTTTTAAATGACCTTTTTCTACCAATATTACAATGGAAGATGCTCCGAGGAACTAGCGTCATTGATCCCCGTCGTTTTCCCCGTCATTAGCGTCATTTTTCTAAATCCGACTTACGCACGCATTGGGTACACGGATGAAAATTTTCACATGAGAACGGGTAAAATAAAATTGACGTTAAAATATTCGTGATTATTTCGGACACTTCATCACAAAAAGGGGTAAATATATTTTGTTGTTATCAAAACCCATCGTGCCTTATTCAGGGTATCCACAGTACTGACTCCTGCTTACTAGTAGTAACTTACTACTACAATATCCCAATATATACTCAAAAAGTTATTAAATTTGTCTGTCATATTGTATAAAGAGTCAGAGTAAATCATTCCTAAATCAACACAAAAGTATATTTATGGTGTAAAGAACGTGCAGCCGTCACGGTCAAATTAGACACCTAATTTTTTTCAGGCCCCAGGGCCTTTTCAATGGGAAACTGGGCGCAGTGGCACTAGGCCAGTGCTCTACGTATTGAGTTTCACATTTTTTGTACTTCACAGTCACAGTGGTACACAGAGTGTAATTCGTCCACGGAACTGACTGGAGAGACCAATAATAAATAATAAAATTATTATCAATTTCTGAAGTCATGTTTATCGAAGTGCCCCACTGGGCCACGGTTGGGTGGTTTTAAGATTGAATTACAAGGATTTATTGTGAGTTTTTTAAGATCGTAAAATGTGTTTTTTTCCGGTCAGTTTATGTAAACAAACAAAGATATTCAGCATTGTATCCGAATATTTATATTACTGTCAACTAAAAATCATTTTTCGATATCCAATTTTGACAATCATTTTAAATTGTAAGGCCACCATTAAAAGTCGAATGGTAGCTTGAAATCTACGATCCCGAAGAACAACCGTCGGATCAACCACAATCGTCCCCAACAAAAACTAGTGTCGGATCTGCTAAAAATTTAAACCGTCTTGTTGGCTTATTTTAATTCCCTTTTGACAATTTAAAAGTCTATATTGTCGGAATTTTGAATGAAACTAATGAAAGGCAAAATATCAAATCAATATTATATTAATATTTTTAAATTCTAATTCTAATTCTAATTGAATCTACATCACATTTTGTATTTTTCTAAAATCTTTTTTTGGCATTTACATGGTTAAAAAACTACGTTTCTAAATATTTTAATGGACAATAAACTGCTGATATTTTAGTTCCAGCGAGAGCTCGTACGATCGTCCTCTTCCTTCTCACGTCAAAACGAAAACGACAGAAGATATATATATTTTTTTATTTGTTTTTATTCATTTTGTTTATTACAGGATTGTTTTACATGGTATTTCGACTACCAAGCTAGGCAAATGCCCGTATTATGGTAGTCGAGATTCATAAGATATTAAGTATATAATATTAATAATCATCCATATATATGTAGATGAAAGTACAAACATATAGCATACATATTAAGGAAAATATTCATACTAGTATTAAGTACATGATCACATACAGGAAAGCAGTTAAACTAGGTGAATCTTATATAAATATAAATAAAATAGAATAACAAATAAAAATAAAAGTAACAAATAATAATATTTTAAGGATGATAGAAATAAAAAATAAGAATAAATATGTAAATCATCTATACAGATGAACAATGATAGTCTTAGACCCCAAAAAACAAAAGCAAGTATTCCTAGGCAGCATATGAAAGAGCATGAAGGCAGCATTAGAACGATGATTTCGATGACGATAATGTTTTCATATAACCGTTTTGCGTCTTCTCTTCTTTTACTCCAAACACCATCCCGCGGCACTCGCCTCTTTTCGCCAAGAGGGACTTATTACTTTATTTTATCGTTTTTGACTATTTACAAAAAAAAATTCTTTTGGAAATCCTCTCTCCCAACTGCGTATAAAATCATGACCATCCATAAAATGTTTCTTTGGGTTAATATGTAGGGTAAGAAAGTAATAACATACCTTTCTTCTGATGCCCAAACCATTAAATATACATTTATCTTAGTCATACCTTATTTTCTAGGATGGCCCTAAGAGCATTTGATTATATAGTTAAGTAGGTCTATTATAATTGAACTCGTTTCCCAGTGGCTTAGTGACAACCGTTTGAGCCCCAGACTTTTAATTCTATTCCATACATCATCAGGTCGCTGCAAAAGGACTGAAAGTTCCCGATTGACTGCGTGAACTCTCTGCGGTCTGCAAAAATAATTGTGGTTTTTCTTCTTTTTATAAATTGAAGTCACATTACTCTGTTTACGCCACTATATTAGAAATTAAAGTTTCGAGAACAATGTAACAACAACAATAATTCTCTTCATTAGTAGGATGAGTCGTATATTAATCAGAAAATTTTTTAACCAATCTCCTTCGAATATATAATGACCATGTTATTACGAGATTAACTACTCTACTATTTTATTAAAATTGGCTACACATTCCACTCCTTCATCAATTCTTCTTGCAGTTTGAGTTTGGTCTTCTCCCACCCCCGCTTTCTAACCCCTTTTCCAATGTTAATCTATATTCAACTTTAGTAAACGACTCATCCCGATGGAGAGAATATTGCTCTCGAAAAATGTACATTTTGTATCCAATTGCTTAGAGTTTTAATTGTATACTCTTCTCGTAAATAGGTGGACAGCACATCCTCCGCCTAGTCAAAGATGATAACAAGTGGGAACATTCAACAAAAACAAATCTACTTTCAGTGCAAAACGTACAATATTCTTTTGTAAAATTATTATTAAAAAAAAACTGAATACGAACAAAGACATAATGGTACGATTTTAGGTTTTCACGGCAAAAAGAATTTTTGCTATTTATTTTTGGGATGTTATGCCGTGTTGCGCTACCTCCTTCTTTAGCAAACGTTTCGGATAACGTTGCAGTGTCCTCCGTCATCAGCAGATGAATGAACTGAAAATGACTCATCTGCCCTGATTATGTACACTGTAACGCTGTCCAAAACGTAGGCTAAAAAAGGAGATAGCGCAACACGGCATGACACCCCAAAAATAAATAACGAAAAAAAAACAAAAACAGACTTGATATACCAAAATCGTTACTATACAAATCTGTCAATTTATTATCTGTTCGTACTATATTGTGGCTTTAAATTGCGAGTCAGCATAATAGCGAGTCTCAATTTGAATACAATAAACTAGTGGTTCATGTTCATAATACAAGACTGACTGCAAACGATGGGCTTTTAATTCCTAGATACGTAAATAAATATGGTCGAAGAACTCTAGAATACCTTGTTTCAATAACTCGATAAAAAGCTGTGAATTGAGTTTCAGAAGGAAATTTACGCAAAAAAAAGTGAAAGAACTTTTTTGTGCAATCAGTCCCAGAGGTGCAAATATCTTTTTCTGATTTTTCTGTTTTCAGATTTTCGATTGAGTTTCGCTAATATTGTCTTCATTTAATTGATATCAGTCAGTTTAACGGGGCTTGATTGAAAAATGTAAACAAATAATAAAGGAATTTATTAATAAAATTTTTTTAAACGACTACCCAACTGGTCAAGGCGATCGCTAAGCCACTGATTACGGTTGGGCTGCTATACTTTAACCAAATCAGTAAGCAATCAAAACACCAGATAACTATTAATCTTACCCGCCCCATATTTGACTTAAACGCCCTACTACATATACTCTGTATTCATGATGGATATATTCTGTTACTTCATACCTTTTCTACTGAACTATACAGGTGGATGGCAACAACATATTATTGCATTATTAAGAGCCTTTTCTTACGTTTTTGCAACTCAAATAACCCGATCACGTTTGTGCGTGAAAAAAGATCTGCGAATTAATTAGGCACGACCGTTCCTCGCTGCTTTCAGCAAACTAAAATATAAATTATGTAGGTTAAAACTTGTACACCAAATAAATATCGAACATCCCGTAGAAAAGTATCGTAAGTCGAAGTTTTATTTAAAAAAAGTAAAGTGGTTGTGATTTTCTATGCCCCACGAAAATTGTATTTATATTAGATCATTCCATCTCCGCAAGATGGAGCTGGTATCTCTTTTCGAGATACCAGCGGATATACCAGGAGATATTCGACGGGACCGCTTGTTCGCAATTCAGTCATTTGTTATCATTCTCCTATAAAATTAACTTTTTTGACTTACGACACTTTTCTACGGGATGTGCGATATCTGTTTCTTGAACTTTGGTGGAAGTGGTAAGAAACCTTTATAACATATTTAAAATTTCGGAGGCGGATGTGGGTACCGCCGTCCCGGAAACAGTTTATTGGATAACCATCACTTCTAGGTCAGTCCGGGAGAGACGGATTGATGTAGACCCCTTTATATCTCCAGCCGGACTCTCTCGATCCATCGCCTTGTACCGCAGCGGGAGGGATGGATTCATACGTTTGTCACTCATGGACAAATTGACCCCCAGATTCCTATCCACCCCTCACACCTTCTTCCAAGAACTTAATCTCAAGCGCCCTTGAAGTGATTTTTCATGAAAAGCCAAATATTATTACTAAAAAGATCCTCTACACAGACCCATGTTCACCCCTTCCTCTCCTCTAGAAGACTCCCCACACAGCAAAATGACACAGGCCCTGAGGGGATTTTTTTCCTCAGGTTCTCCTGTGAAGCTAATGTAAAAAAATATATATAATAATTTAGGCGTTACTTTTGTCGGCGCTGTGTTTAGAGAAAGCATTGAACCTTTCCAAATGTAAATGACAGAAGTTCCGAGTACCGGAATTACTGTCAGGAGAAATCTTCCAACTCCTCCGGCCGCACCACTGATACACATCACACCGTCACCGTCATCGCTGGTACAACTCCCAGCCAACTCATAACCACTGGATGATGCCTTCAGCTGGTATCTGGTACCTGGTGCCTGGTACCCGGTACCCGGTACCCGGCATCTGCAGGTGTGTTGTTGACCCCGTGCTATGAGAAACTCATAACTGAAGCCACACCATTTTAACATTTACATTGAGAATCTGTCGATTATTTTGGCCGATAATGTTTTAAATGTATGTTAATGGACGAATTGAGCACCCTGTTTGAATTAATCCCAGTGCAGACCAATTTAATGAAGCTTTACGATTCTGATCCAACGTATAAACATTAATTATATTTAAACGTACTCATTTCGCATGTTATTGCACGGGTAAATAACGTAAACTATTTCTGCGCAATGCGTAACATTATTCAAGTTCAGTGAACTTTTTATTTTCAAAATTGGAAATGCTTTTTGAAACCACTGATCATGTGATCTGGCAAGCGATAAAGTAGGTATCAAAAGTATTTTATAAATTTATAATTATTTTATGATATACGTCGTAATTTTTCAGGTTTACTAATATTCGATAGGTAAATTTATTTTTTCGATAGGCAGTGATCGTTTCACAAATCCAGCAATTATGATATCCATTGATTTTTCACGGGTCTATTCCAGTGTAAATATTAACAATAACCCAGTTTTGTAACCAATATTAGTTTATATTTAGGGTAAATTGTCAATTTCCTTTGAGATAATTTACTTGAACTTGTAGAAGGATCATTCTAAGCAAACCCAGATTTATAACTAACATTGGGACGACAATTTTGAGATCGGTACATAACTTTATAGTTTTCTGAAAACATTTATTTGTTAATAAAAAACAACGTCTGTGTATTATAGATTTGCACTGGAATCGAACTTGAAAAAGTGTTTTGCGGTTCCATTACAACTCAGAACCATACAACCAACAAATTTATATGAATGTGCATTCTATAATTTACTATGTTTGTTTGTTTGTTTTTAAGCTAAAATTTGTAACCCATAACTTAACTTATTTAAGCCTTTTTTTTAAATCACTTTTAAAAACTTTTCAAATGAGGCGTTGAAGTTGTATGATTCTGAGTTATCCGGTCACCGTTTTTTTGCACATGAATCGGAAATATGATGGATCAACATTATTACAAAATATTTCATAAAATATAAACAAACTCGAGCTTAATGTATTTGGCAACATTTAGTGAGTTTGATAGCGAAACGACGAGTAGTATAGGTACAGCAAGCGGTGAATTTTGTTTGATCGAGAGGCGACTCGAGATGTACGGGATTTGGCTGGGTTTTTTAAGTGTTTCGGACTCGGTTAACTGCTGGAAGTTTGTTTAACTGGTGGAGAAGCTGTTGCCAAGCGATATGGTGAAACATGACGAGAATTATCATTGCGAAATAAGACGAGAAATACAGGTTTACTTTTTGTGACCAATTTTTTTTTCACATTCGTCTAGGAACTCAGTTATAAAGTCTTCGGCATATGGCGATTTTGACACGATTCTGTTTCCGAGTTATCTTTTTTGTTAGGACGTTTAAATTCTTCGAGTCTATTGTTGTCTGCGAGCTTTCTGTATTTCAACATTCTGCATTTATAATACACGAAAGAAATCCTTGAGACAGATAAAAAATGAGCTTTCTCGAAGGCTTTTTTATTTTCTTTGTGTTTTAATTGATACTGCTTGAACCTTGGGTCAAATTAATGCATTTGGAACACGAAGCAGATGTTTTATGTTTCACCCATTTGGACACGACCGGCTCCTGCTAGCTGATGACTCATCTCTTCTCGATTTTAAATCCATTCCTAAAAAGGTTAACCCGTTCCTAAGAATCTTTTGAACTACGTATTAATGATTTTTATCATTACAACAATATTTTAATAAAAAGTTATATTGTCTTCAATCATTAAAATTCATGTAAAAATATTATGAAACCTTTATACTTTTTCCTTCTTAACTGCTTTACCAATTATTTATCTAATTCGCCTCTGTTATTCGACAACACAATTAATGCGTGTTTGTAGTTTGTAAGCATTGTTTTTATCGGGAAGACTATTTAGTTTTCATTTCAAGTACATGTTACAGATCAAATTGCAGGTTCTGATGATGATGATCAGTGTATCAACATAGTATACGTGGTTGAATTGTCTTTGATTCAATTTTCAAACTGTGAGAATGTCGGCAGAGCTCACCGGTCGAGAGTTTTTCTCTCTTTTTGCTATTTGTGTCGTTGTAAAAGTGAATTATCTCATTTTAATTGAATTTTTGAATAACGAGCTTTTTGCATATGTAAGTGTAGGAAAAGGAACACAAGCATTCATTCAATGTTTTCTATTTTTATTGTTTAATACAAATCAAAGATGTAACTTGATACCATTAAGCAAAAAAAATGTTTTAAAAATATGGAGCGACCATGGAGCGACAGTTCTTTTTCAATGAACTACACATTTCTTAGTACCTCCATACTTAATAGTAATTAGTGCTTTATCCTTGACATTTTATATTACTTATGAGTTATTGTTATTTTACGACTTTCGACTTTACGACTTTTATTATGTATTAATATTATAATTTCTTTCAATGCTCTTTTTTACCAATCACCACAAAATTACAAAGTTTTTTATATTATAAAAAAAAATAATGATGTAAATGATCAGAAATTTAATTTAATTCATCATATTGCATCAAATAAAGCATTCAAAATATTGGATGAACATGCAGCCAGTTTAATAATATTCAATCCATAAAAAATTGTGTGTGTCATTACTTAGGAGTCAAATCGAGTACAACTCAACAGTGTGGGCACCAATTTATGTTCACGACAGAAAGAATTCAAAATAAATTCTTAAGATTTATTAACTTCAGAATGGGCACCACAAGGTAATGTGTCAATTATGATTATTTACTGTGTCAACTAAATTGGTTAAAATAATCCGAACGTAGAATAAGCAAAACTAAATATATAACATTCTCAATGAACTCAAGGAGCCAACCAATAAAATCACTAAAACTAAAATTACACGAATGCCATGGAAATTATATACAATGTTACTGCCCCGTCATCGAAAAAACACAAAGTATAAAATATCTCGGAGTAATAATTGATCAAAATCTTAGATGGGACCTACACATCAAAGGAATCACCGAAAAACTAACAAGCCTCATATATTTCTTTAAAAATCTAAGAAATGTTGTAAATAAAAAGGATATGAGAAAGGTCTACTACGCGTTGTGTCATTCTCGAATTGAATATGGAATCATAGGATGGGGATCTGTTACACATAAGTACGTACATAACCTTAATACGATTCAAAAAGGAATCATAAAGACCATATTGAAAGTACCCATTATAACGCCTTCAATTGAAATTTTCAATAGCTTTGACGTACCAAATGTGCAACAAATATATGCCAAAAATATATTATTAAAGTTTTTCAAAAATACTGAATCCTCCACTGAACCGTGCATGCATAACACTAGGTCGAATAAAAATGATAATATAAAAAACATTCCGAGTTACAAAACCACATTCGGACAAAGAAACTACACGTCTTTGCAACTAAACTTCATAACATCCTTCCCCAAGACATAAAACTAATAAAAAATTCGAATGTATACAAATCAAGAATAAAAATATGGCTGAAAGAGATCAATGAAAAAACCCTTCTGGAAACACTATAAACGACATAGAAGACAAATGAAATATATTTAAATAATTTTAGTCCTCCTCGGCACAGGACCCCCTAGTGAGGAGGACTAAGAATTACAATATTTAACATTAAATTCATCATTATATTTTGTATGTAAATTTTTTTTATATAGTTGCTAATAAAAAAAATTAAAAAATAGTTGTTTATATCCATACTAATATTATAAATGCGAAGCAGCTCGAGTTTGTTTGTGACGCTTTCACGCATAACATAATATAACGATTTTAAAAATACTTACACCAATAGAAAGCTAAATTACATGCGAAGATTATAGGCTGTATATGATGGCAAGCTCTGGCGTTATGAAATTTTACATATTAATATATTATATTTCTTATACGTTTTCTGTCGCTAACAAAAGCGAGTTATTGCAAACGTCAGAAAACAAATCCTTGCCATTGAAACGATGTTGATGTATATGTGGGCTCTATGCTGGTAGGTACTCAGCCCCTACCTACTGGTCGGCAGAAAACTCAAATATTAGAAAATGTGTTGTTTTTTTGGATTAACTTATGTTTTGGAATAAATGTCAGATGAGAGTTCCTACATTAAAAATATAATTCGTAACGATTATAAAGACTGTATAATAGTGTTATTTTTTATTATATTTTCAAACTTCCACAAATTTAAATAAAAATAAATCTCCGAAATGCAAAAAAAAATTTGTAAGCGCAAAAATTTCGAACGACTGCACCAAATTGGATTTTTTTTTCTTTGAGCTCAAGCATTATGAAATTTAGGTGGCAGGCGAGCTGTTTGAAAACTGAATGTACCGGGAATTAATGTATGGGAGTGGGTGGGGGGAAGGGTGAGAGGGTGGATAATTGATAAGTGCAAGCGCTACAGTAATTTCCTCTAATACTACGCGAGCGAAGCCGCATGGAAAAGCTAGTAAAATTATAAATTGAACTATTATACACATACTCGTATATCTCGTAAACCAACATCGAGGCAATATCTCCAATTTTATTATGACAACTCCAACACGGGATCACAATTGTATACTCCCGTTCACGTTCGCCGTATTTAGAATTTAGGTAATGATTATAAGGATTTTGTTGATGTATTTAACGTATCAATCTCTAAATATAAACCGGTCTTAGTAGGGGTTATATAGGAAAGAAGAACAACAATTCTAATTAAACAATCTGCATCGAATTATTTAATTTATTTATTTTACTATTCCCAATCTATTATTTTTCCATCTTGCATGGTGGATTATATTATTTTTGTGATGTTATAATCATTTAGATATTCTTTGTGTTAAAAAAAATTATGAACATGTTAAAGTCTATCTGGGCGTGAAATTCATAAATAAAATAAAACTAATGCCATTACCATTAGAATAATTAATAAATAACTTAATACGGTGAAGGCAAAATTTGGAATGGTTCGAGTGCGAAAGGTCAATAAAGAACATAACAAAGTAGTTGCGGTTCTCGGTCGACGCACGGTACTATGAGTGACCGAGTGCGAGTGTCTCGTGTCCTACCCACGGAACGCGGAGCACGGAGCCCGGAGCACGGAGCGCGTTGCGCAGAGCCCGGTCGGGAGCGGAGACCGGAGACACCGCGGCCGCTGTTCCGTAGTACAGCGCGGTGTACGGTGGGTGTAGTGGAGTGTGGAGTGGTCCATGTCCCACCGTAACGTGAAATAAAAAATCGGGCGGTCGTTGAACCGCCGCGGCTACTTTCTCTCAGCGGAGGATCCACCCGGCGTTGCCAGTTGCCAGGCCGGGGAGCGACGTACGCTCGGCATTCTCAAGGAGTGGCTAAATCGAGCTTTTCCTATTATTTAATAAAAATATTTTGCTACATATTAACTTTTTGTGCACTACAAATTTTGATATCGTTGTATATTTGAAATGTTTCTCTGTAGTTCTCTACAGAGTTATTGTATTTTTTTTATTAGTGCTGGCCAGTATCTCAGTAATATTCTGTTTGATTGAAAGACTTATAGTTATTTGAGAACACAGAGACTGTTTATTTTTATTGTGTACTCTACAAATATGGTTTAATAGAACCCACGTCCTTGTAACTCGGAAGCTAGATTTTGTCTGGAGAGCTCTCCAAAGATAATGACTTGCCTCTCTGTGTTCGGCTATCTTCAACACACGTCGTAACCGACACCATGTATACAGCATAGGCAACAGGATGAATGGCAACAGGATGAATGCACAATGTTAGAACTGATCATAGACTGATATTTTGATACATCACAATATTATTGACGTATTTTTTACAATCTGATTTGTTTTATTTTATTTAAAGAAAGAAAAACACTACCGAGTAACAAATAACATCACCATTTTTGATTTCCACCTACTTTCCATCACGTAAACGCAGAAAATGTGCGATGATGGAGGACTTTGCTTACAGAAGCTTGAAACCGACATGCCTGGATGCGAAGCCAAAGCTTTGGACTACTCGGCCACTAACCGATCAGAGAACCAAAAAATTATAATACATAGATTATATTATATCCGACTATAAGAAACGCCTAGAATATTTCTAAATAGAAACGTTAAACAAACGTTGTTTCAAAAACTACATGAAATTTCTTTTCGAAATTATAAATAACCACGTAGAATCTTCCCTCTTGGCCACATTAAAAATAAGCATCAATTCCCGTCAACTAAGAAACCTGAAACTTTTCATATTCCTTTCCAAAGGACCTCTTTTGCGAATATGTTGACATTATTATAAAATCTACTGTTGTGGCCAGATTTCAGACATATTTACCGATAGCCCTCAGAACTACAAAATTTCTAGTTTTAACTTGACTTCACTTAAACTCATACTTTATCGTCTCTTTTTATTGCTGTTTTATATACCTACTTATTGTTTACACCACATGTACACCATTATTGAACTGTTTGATTTCTTTGTTTTTTCATGTTAACCCCTGTCTGTTGGCAGGCATATATTAATACTCTAAAATACATATTTAAAAATAAATTTAATTAGCGAAATAGCTGTTGATAGTCCTGCAAAATAACCATTTCTTCGGTAAATGCTTTGCTGTCTCTAACTGAATTATTATCTAAAACATCGTAGTTTATTGAGGTTTTTGATTCCGTATTTATTTCCGTTCGGTTTAAATAAAAGTACTGATATGGTTCAATGGTATGCACTCATGATTGATATGCCTAGTTATCGAAAGCTTATCGGAAACGTTTTGTATCTTCACTACGTGCTGTGTACAAATGCAAAGCATAACAAACAATTACAGGTTTTGCTAATATTATCATTGTCTTCAATTTGGCGATATCAATAGATATTCTCAAATTATATTTAGTTTTAAAGAAACAATTCCGGGTTACGAATAACCCAACAATGTTTGAAAATCTCTCACTGCCACCATAGTAAGCGGAAAATGTTGCTTCTATCGTGATAGAGGAGTAACTTTACAAATATAACATCATTTGTAACTTTTTTCCCTTAAAAAAATAATTTGCCATATATTTAGCCTGAGACACTAATCTCACTTGTGTATTCTATACCTGAGCCGAAGATATTTGAAATTAAAATGAAATTCGGTTATTTCGGAAAACATATTTATCTGGCTATCTGCCCGCATATAATAATTTATAAGTTTTCTTGTCTCAATCAAATCATATCTAAAAGCAGAAACTAATCTTGATTGAGCGAACTGACATTGTTTTTGCAATACTTTCTGGAAGTTTCGTTAAAAAGAAAGGTAAAAAATATTCATGCACATGTGCGGTCAACCGTTAAGTGTCAAATGTTTAAAAGTTGTGGAGGTCTCTTTATTTCGCGATTTCTTTATGCGACAAATGGCGATTTACGTAATGCAATATCGATAAAAAATCTCTGAATGTCTTATTAATCCGTAATCACATATTTATATAATGCGTACAGGTAGTCTCAACTCATAAGCTCCCAAGAAAAAAACATTTTCATTACTTTACAGCAATGCGGTATCCTCTCTAAAATCAATGTAAATAGTTGTAATAACCAATTACCATATCAGACTGAAAACTATCACCAATTATAAGGTAACATTGATCGATTAAACCTCCAAACGAGTTTATTATGTGCGTAGTCCAATTATCGTCAGAATGTTAATGTCCAATATTTAATGTATACAATATGTAGGTACGTGGTCTAATGATATTTGAAACATCTGTCATTTTGGCAATTATTTTTTTAACACTTAAGAATTTTTTCTTTTGTTTACAAATATTGTATTTCGAAAATATGTGTTGTTCACCTTAGATAACGTCACTTAAGAATAATATAATAACGCGAATAATAATAATATTTTTTATGAACAAAGCATAGATTAAAATTGTTCGGATATTTATTTTTTAGCTCTAAACATGCTTTAAAATAAAAGTAGTAAACGATATTTCTTATATCTAAATAGGCTAATGACGTAGCGGTGAAAGTATTTTTATTACTTTCCGTATGAAAAATTAATATTATGTTAAAATTTTACGCAATAAAGGTGTGTTTTCATTTTGCGAAATTTTAAATCTGGCCGAATGACTTCGATTTCAAAACGGTTGAAATCGCACGGTTTCTTAAATCTTAGAAAAAAAATCATCAAATGTTTCAGTCGTCACCTTATCTTACACACGTATTCGTTTTTTAAAGTGACAATCTCGTAGTTTCTATTCAATCATATCGGACAACCTCACGCAACGCGTTACGTCACAGATATCCGAATGGAAATAGTGAATTGTCGGCTGTATTGAAAGTTTCCAAAAAGCAACGGACACTTTGAAGCAATGCAACTTCCACTCGATTTGTGATTCTTGTGTGAGTGTGGAGCTGGTTTCTCTCTTTTGACTCTGTGATCTGGTTTGATTTGGATTATGATTGCTGGTTTGCTTCCGTCGGTTGTGTACCTGACCGGGTTGTGGGGGTTTATTGAACCCGAGCCAAAAATATCGGCAATGTAACCGACCTGGTGGGATATTATAGGCTCTCAACTCTCAATGGAGTCGGACCACACTCATAGCCAACATAATAATATGCAAATGTGCACGTAACGCACTACTAGTACCAATACAAGTACCTAGCCGGCTATGTAATTCTTAAGGCGATCAAATATATATATTCAGAATCGAATAAAACCGTTGGGTTTTGATTGAAACTGTATTTACACCATCATCTCATGAGGCAAAATAATGTTACACTTTTTGTGATGAACGCGTTTAACAAAATGGTTAATAATGTAGTAACGGGTGTGTGCGCCGGAATAACTACTTAACTGTTAAACCTAGTAATAAACATCTCAGGCAGTGCTCAGATTTAAGGAGCAAACTGGAATAGTGTTTCGATTGGTGAGATCCTTCGGCCCTGCCGTTTGTGAAATTTAAAACAAAAATTAAATAACAATTAGTGAACAATTGAAGAAATTTGATTACGGTGCTTACTTTCTCGTTAAGTATCCATGACCAATTTTTAATCTCATAAAAGTGTAAAAATTTCCGTCCAATAAGAAACTCCTTCTTTTCCGTTCCTATAATTTGAAATGATGGCCTTTGAAAAATAAAATACAGGCGTTTGGTTTAGTAAAATTTTGCTGAACCCTATGTGCGAATGGTTCCCGAGGCGGGTATGCATACCGCCGCCATTTATTGGATAACCAACACTCCTGCCATGGGTTACTCCAAGGGTTGGCTACATTTGGTTACTTTTCAAGGGTTTGCTCACCCATTTCGTGGCGGACCGGATCGGGAGAAACTGGTTGACGGAAACATTTTACTTCTCCAGCCGGACTCATTGCCTTGTATCGCAGTGGGAGGGATGGATTCATACGTCCATCACTCCTGGACACGTTGATTGCCAGATCCTACCCACATCTCATACCATTTTCCTTCCCAGAACTTCCTCTCGTTCTTTTCCTAAAAATACGAGCCCCGAGGGAAATTGTTTTCTTCAGGGGTTATTTTACGTTTATAACAATAGATGCATATTTTAGAAGCGCGAGTTTTAAAGAACACATAAAATAACGTGATGGCTATCATGACCCGCTCCAAGTCATGCCGCAGTCTACACGCAATGCGAATCGTCGCATATTTGCGTAAATTTAAACACTGTTGTTGTTACCACGGTAACCTTATCTTATATTTTCACAATTTCTTTTGTTTGTACATTAATCATCTATTCAAATGTCGTAGTAGTCACGTAATTGATTACAAAAATCTTTTTTTTAATTCGCTTTACACAGGAGACCCTGAGAAAAAACCCTCAGTGCCTGTGTTATCTTTGGGGATGCTGTGTGGAGAGTCTTGGGAGAGGAAGTTCTGGGAACGAAAAATGTATGAGGGATTTGTAAGAATCGGGGGTTCAGTGTGTCCAGGAGTGACGGACGTATGAATCCATCCCTCTCACTGCGTTGCAAGGCCGTAGGTCGAGAGAGTCCTGCTGGAGAGATCAAAAGGTCTCCCTCAACCAGTCTACCGATCCGGTCTGCTACGAAGATAAATCAAGATAAACCAATAAACTGTAGTCTGCTAGAAGATAAACCAATAATTGGTGAAAATAAACCTCACACCATGAACCCTGCTAAGTCATCAAACATAGCGAACGACTTGTGATGTATGGCAGAGGTGCTGGTTATCCAATAAATGGTTTTCGGGGTGGTACCCATAATACTGCCAAATTAAAATCTAATATCTATCTCGATGTACAAAACCTGCTTAACATATTTTATTGTTTCAATTTGGTTTTTAAGAAGACATTTTGATGGAATTAAAAAATATGTAGTGGTGGTTGTGAAAATTATTTGACAAATTTTTTAATACATTTTTTCTTGTATAATTTCGAAACAAGCTTAAACACACTTTTTTTTAATTTCCCCGAAGTTTTCATTTACATTCTCACAATTATCCGATTTGGTGAGGTTTTGCGCGTACAAACATTTCGGAGATTCATTTTTATTTATAAAGATAGATGGATATTAACTACGATTTCCCATAAGTATATCAACATCGTTTCCACGACAACGTTTTGTTTTCTGAGGTTAGCAATAACTCGCTTTTGTTAGTGACAGAAAACGTATAATAAATATAATATATTAATATTTATAATTTCATAACGCCAGAGCTAACCATTATATACAGCTTAAATTACTCGCATATAATGTAGCTTTTCTATAAGATTATGTCAAAATCCCTAACCACTCGCGCAGAAGTCCATTTTTAGCTTCGTGCCCACGTGAACTGAACGACAAAATAATAATTTTGCTCCGTAAAATATTTGGACACTTAATATGCTCAACATGACGGGCGGGGATCGTATCCTCTCTGTCGAAAATCGGCAATATGTTCTGTTGGCCAACCACGAAATAATGGAATATGCCGCAAGACTTTGGTATGTCACTCTGGTATGTAAATTGACATACACATATTGGCCATCGCACATTACACAAGACACCGCGAACCCAACCAGCCGAACATGGAACGGTCAGCAAACAAAAGAAATCTGACCATCAAAATACCATTAAACTTTGTCTCTTTGATTGTTCATTGAGTCATGTTCAGCGACATTTATTTGCTAATTTCTTTTTAAGAGCTATCTTATGTGTTCATTTACGAATTTTTTTTAGCTCCACACAGAAGGCTCTGAGGAAATCAGTTTCCCTTGGGATCTGTATCATCTTTGACGATGCCGTGTGGAGGGTTTCTAGAGAAAGGAAGGAGAGGAAGTTCTGGGAAGGAAAAACGTATGAAGGGTAAATACGAATCTGGAGTCAGTGTGTCCAGGAGTGTCGGACGTATGAATCCATCCCTCCAACTGCGGTGCAAGGCGATCGATCCGGCCCGCCACGCAGCAGGCGGGCAGACTCACCCGCCGCCAAGTCCTGGACAAACCTCACCCCATGAATCCAGACATCTCTTCTAAGTCACAAAACGCAGCAAACCACTTATTTGATAACAGGATAATTGGATAAGGTCATATTAGGGTTATCCAATAAATGGTTCCCGGGGCGGCGGTACCCACTCCCACCTCCCAAATTGAAGAAGCTATATTATTTGTTCATTTTATGTTCATCTGTGATTTTAAGTCTTCCTACTTTTATTATATGTTTTTTAATCTAATTAAAAACATTGAAATAAATCCGATAATGAAATTTTACCAATTTTTTTTTTTTTTTTAGCAGAACGTCTGTTGTTTACTATATAACTGTTGAAAAGATACAATGCTCATAGTAAAATGATCATGATAATATGTACTACACACTATGTGGTGTGGTGTCTATCATGATCACCACCGATTTGGTCTTCGATAGTCAGTTGTTATTGTCCCAATTATAAATACGTCGAAGATCATTCGTTTAGACCCGCACATCCTTAACAATGCGATTTTTCGTACAAAGTCCAACAATCGATTGCCTTTTGGTCCCAGCAATTGCTTTGTACCGGCATCTCCAGGTCTGCCAGAACATTGTCTTGGTCTGCCTAAAGGTCTTGTTCTAGATGGCTTGGCTTCGTATATATCTTAACGGCTTTGTCCTCCCCCGCATGGCATGCAAGATCAATCCAAGCCAGTCGATTGGATCGAAATCTGTAAAATCTTGTATCTGGACTTCATCACCCGGAGGGCTTAATTTACTGATATTTTAGAATCCATGGTTATGTTTGTGACTCGGCTGTATGAGTGGTTACTGGACGGAAAATGATGTGCTTAGTGATTATATTGATTGAACAGGTAGATACATACTTATCAAATGTTCTCTACCCCTATTTTTACTACCCTCATTTCCCCCACCACATCATTTTGCCCAATGTTTTTTGAGCCATAGATCCACTCGACGGTCCCGAAGAACAATAGAGCTGTTTAAAGTTTCTGCATTTTTTTCTGCTTTTAAGGTCAACAATCTATTTAATTGTGTATCTTCTTTTGGGATCTTATGATCATTGCACTCTGTTATGTTATTTTATTGTTGTATCGAATACTGCAACTCTTTTGCCTATCTATATTACGAGATTTTAAAATGTATTTATTCGGGTGAGTCCATCGATTAAATGCATAACTAATTTAATCTGTGCTAGGTTTCGTCCGTTCACAACACTAAGAATTATTCCACACGGGATGTCACTTAAATACCATTAATATGATGTCCATTCCCCCGTCATTACCTTTAGCCTGCAGTGGCCGCTGTACAGAGTGCTCAGTGCGGTGTTGTGCAGTCACCGCACGCCACAAATGCGGCTCGAGAATATAAACAATTGTGAATAATAAGAGCTAACATCGGTCATCGTTCTAGTTACACCGAATAAATTATCGAAGATATTGAATAGTCTATTCACGCAGCGTTCGCTGCCACTCGAGAGGCAGAAGCGAACTTCATAATCTTAGTAACTTAGACAAACTCAACAGGAATAAGTCAGCATTCGAATTACTTATAATTTCTGTTGACAAATGGATTTTTTTTAAATACCATCATTTGGATAATTTTCAAAGTTAAAACGCCCTTGTCGATCGTATGAAAGAATCAACTGAAGCATATACATTTTTGTCGTATTCATGTAATAGTTGTTCTTCTTTTCGAGTTAACACATATTTAATGGGAGAGACCTAAACCATTTTCCCAGCGAAAGTATTTAATAAATGTGTTGGTTCAATGGGTATAAGTGATTGAATTTCCATAATTAGCACCTTTGTTCAAACATTTCAAAATTAATAAAATACTTAGTTTTAACCGCTTTTATTGTTTAAAAAACCAACATGTTTCGTACGCAATCCTTACTTTATCAGGGTTTACTTAAAACTATTTACAACTTAGACTAAGATGTCAATGTATAGCGTAAGTGGGAGGGGAGGGGTTAATAGGGCGTGCTAAAACAATTTAAATGACCCTAAGCCATCAGCAATTGCAGTTAAAAAGGAGCTAAAAAAATGACAGCCACACAGTTAGGTGAAAAATCCATTATGTGGAAGTGTACAGTGTTTACCAAGGGTTTAAAGCGAATCGTTTATTGATTTTATTTAAGTTTGTTAAGTTAAAGTGCGAGCTTATTTATTTGGTCAATATTTCAATCCTCCGGGAGTCCAACCCGTGACCTCTCGATCGGCAGGCAGACTCACCACCGCGAGGCCAGCTAACAGTAGTTACGGGGTGAGACCAAAACAAAGAATCTCCAAAACGCCTGATCCCGTAATGGGTCACCATGCCGGATCTGTCGGGACCGGTTAGAGCCGGATCGGATGAACTGCCCGCTGTGGGCTGCTGCCCGGTGACCAGTGACCAGTGACCAGTGACCAGGTGACCGACAGAGCCGCGACTGAATGGCTCGGGGGCGGTCATCGAACTCGAGGTTTCGCTTTCGTTAAGGATAACTGTACCCGACTCCGGCAAGTGCATGGTCCGCCCGGGACTGACAAATCCGCGCAGATGGTTACTCCGCCGGGACCCAAATAGACGCTTATCTCCGCACACTTTTAGCCAATATTACGTAACGCATTCACTAACATATAATATCACAGACGTAACACCATTGTTAAATATGGTAATTTATGAAATTTATTTCATCCTGAATTAGATGTAGAGTAGCACTCGTTAGTAAAATTCATTTACATGAAGATATAAACAAATCCAAAATTTTTATCATGACTATTTTTTATGTTTGTAAGATGCTATAAAGTTCTTGACTCTTGTTCTGTAAGGCAGATTCAAAACTCGACTGAGACAAACCAAAATATATAAACCTTTTAACAAATTATTTATAGTATTTATTAAAGAATGGTATTGTTTTGTGTTTAATTTGTAGAACTTATTTTTTTTTAAATTGGCTGTAAACAAAAATTAGTAATGCCATTATCAGGTTCTGCAGGCAATTTAGTTTTTATTGTTGTGTTAGATTTTTCGCCGTTCAAGGTCATTGAAGGAGACAGTTTGAAAATTGCCTTGAACGTCGAAACATCTGTCACAATGAATAATAAAAAAATGTTGGCAGAACTCAATGATAAATTATTAAATTTGATACAGTTTTTAAACAAAGTAAAGATATTTATTTGTGTTTTTCTCCAGAAAGCAAGACGCTTTCTTTAAGTATCGCCTCAGTTAAGGACCATAATTGCGAATTAAACCTCGGTCACCCACCCATCCTAGTTTACTTCCAACGATAACTTTTTTATAATAATAAGCGTTTCATAGTGGAATTTAAAGATATTTTGTTTTCTATGTATTATTTTTCATGACTAAGTTTGCCATCATCGATAAGTTACCATTTTACAGGAAAACTAGTAAAAGGGAAAAGTGTTAATTCTTGTAAAACAAGGAAAATCTAAAGATAAAATTCAAAGTACAGGTGATTAGCTGAGTAGGTTAGAGCTGATGTCAATAGCTATTTGTTTTAGCAATTCGTGCATAAATAATCTCAGAAGTTGGTGTTCACGTGGTTCCAAGCTCGGGGCAATAACCGATGAGCTCACATTACGTGACTGCAGTTATATCATGGCAAATGATCCGCAATACAAGATCGTTTAGTTGGGAAACACAATAGCCACTAGTGTGTTATTGAACACATAAAAAAGATTTTTAAAAAAGTAATAAAAATTCAGTAAATGGTGTCAGTTGTGGGGTAGAGGTATAAATGTTGCATCCCACTTTAGTCGAGACAGACGTATTACATACATTATGTACATTCACGGATAATTAGTTTAAAATATTAAATTACATTGTCAGATTGTCACTTGATGGAAATATATAATACAGTATACAAAATTAAATAAAGTAAAGATCCAACTGACCAAAGCTCTTGTTTTGCATTGATTTAGACAAAGACAATTTATTAGCATTAACTTTGTGGCTCGCCATAATTTAAAATTATAAATCAAAACGTTTGAATTTGTTTTAGATCACTTAAATCGGTCTAAAATAAATTTATATGTTTTTATTGAGTAAAAATATTGTTTAATAATAGAGTATGATATATTGCGCTACGTTCCAGAGTGGTAAATACCCTCCGCAACGCCTCAGTGAAAAACCAGCATTCTTGAAGTGGCTTTATCCGAGTTTAGTCACCAGATCTAAATAGTCAGGTACTGCACAACTCTCACCGCCCAATAGGGATTGCCATGGCCTCACTGGCTCTAGGCAGTTGGGGACTCTTGTGTGAATTTAACGAAAAAGAGGGTGTGACATGTTTTATTATCAATATTTGATGATTCGCAAGGGCGTAAACTTAGCTAATTTATTTTTCAAACTGAACACGAAAACTTCAATTAATTGATGATGGCAATAATTATTATATTACCAAGACCGTTATTGGGATATTTAACAGCAATTCATTTTAATAAAAAAACAGTTACACGACGTCGATCAAGTAAAATAAAGGAGCATTGCGAATTAAATGATTTCTGCAGCAATTTCAGTCCAAATTTCACGTTTTGGGGAAACCCGTCGAAGTAACGGTGTGGCATGGTTAATTGTGACACGGTGCTTCCTTGTTTTTATTTATATCGCAGAATTATACGTCACTATTCACGTTCGGTATGAGATTGATTCGCCAGTTTATTTAAAAGTAAACTTAAGGTCGATGATCTCAAATTTACATACTATTATAAAACAAGGTGAATGGTTCGATCACTTTTGAGTTGAATTAAGTATTAATGATACAATCGTAATAACATTTAATTCAATTGTCGACTTTGAGTGAAAGTGCTTTTATATTTGAAAGCATTCAATAACAAGGAAAATAAATGGCTCGAATGAATTTTATGTTCTTCTTTGTGGTACTACCATATTTATTATGTCTGCAAAGAAATCCCTACTTTAAATTTCAAACCATTTTCAATTATTGCTATTTGCATAAAACTGTCTAATTGTACAGAACTTCGGAGTGTTTTTTTCACATTGATACATTTTTTACATTTACATAATTTTTCAAGTTATTTTTTTTACACACGGGATTCCCCGAGGAAAATAAATATCTTCATAGCCTAAATCAGGGGCCTATGTCAAAAAATATCTTCAAAGCCTATGTCATGGGGCCTATGTCAAAAATATGTTCAGTGTCATTTGGGGATGATGAAGGGAACGAGAGGAAGTTCCGGGAAGAAAAGGATATGAGGGGTGAGTGAGTGTGTCCAGGAATGACGGACGTATGAATCAATAACTCCCACTGCGGTGCAAGGCGATGATCAAAAGTCTCCACCAACCAGTCTCTCCCGATCCGGCCCCGCAGTAGACGGGCAAAGGTATCAGCCGCCAAAACTTAGTCAAATCTCACCCCATGAACCCGGGCACTCCTGTTAAGTCATGGCAGGAGTTTTCGTTATCCAATAAATGGTTCCCGGAGCGGCGGTACCTGTACCCGCCTCCCAAATTGAAAGTGATGTGTTAAATATGAAAATAATTAATCAAAAACACTGAATAATATTGTGGCAGGAATATAAAATAAGAAACGTGATGACTTGACCGCATAAATTTCTCCCAAATTGAATCACCATTACGTTATTAGAGTGAAGTAGAACTAATATGCATTAGGAATAATTTTCTGAACCATTGATAATATATTTAATAATCTTTTTGGGCAGAATTGTAATTAAAAAAAAAAACAATGAATACATTTTGCAGAACCCAAGGTAAATGTGAAGGGTTTTAATTCCAGGGTTTGGCGCTTTCCCTGAAGTTGTTTGTTTTCGGTTAAACTGAGGTCGTAAATATTTTTGTTTAGAATTCTAAAAAAACAAACAAATAATTCATGTTGTAGTACCTAACGTAAAATTGAATAATTTTAATTCAAGGGCTTGGCTCTTTATCTGGAGTTGTTGTTTTTCGGTTAAACAAGTCGGGAGGTCGCAAGTTACAAGCATTTTTGCGTAGAGTTGTAAAAACAAAAAAATATTTATGTTTATTTTGCAGTACCTTAACGTAAAATTGAAGGGTTTTAATTCAAGGGTTTGGATCTTGACCTTAAGTTGATGTTTTTTCGTTAAAATGAGGTCGCAAGTATATTTCTAGTAATAACAAAAAAAAGTTTTGCAGTAAGTACCTAACGTAAAATTGAAGGGTTTTGATTCAAGAGTTTGGCTCTTGCCCTTAAGTTGATGTTTCTTTTTTAAACTGAGGGTCGCGAGTATTTTTGTGAATGTAGGTGGAAGTAATTATAATTAAAATAATAATTCCTTGCTTTAAAATTTGAAGATAGTTTTTAATAATCAATTATCTTGTTTGTTTTGGTTGTTTCGAATCACGTCGCCATTTTCTGGAAGTAATAACAATGAACTCAAAGCTGCGTCACAATGTCGCGATATGTCGTCATTAATTACGCCAAAAGTTAATAACAAGTTGACACGGGTATCTGCTTCGTGTCCATAAGTTGGCGACTGCGAGTTGACGACTCGGTTAACAATTTTAATATGCAGGGCTATCAAAACACCCAGAAAATATTAAAAAAATATTTAGCCATTGTAGAAAATAAATATATGGCACCGAAGATATTTATTACATTCAGTAAGAATTGCTGTAAATTATAACATATTACATATTTATAAAGCTTTGAAACAAAAGATAAATATATTTTTTTTTTAAATAAGTTGCATTCGAAAGATATTTTTATTTTAATTTGAAAACCAACAGTTATTATATTTTATAATGTATGGTAAAATATGTGTAAATTATTTAAAGATAAAATAATATATATGTAAGTGTTTTGAAAATATTAGCGTAGCGACCGTCTCTACGACCAAGACCGCATGAGGGTAGAGCTTCCAAATAATTGTACAAGAATTGTATTGAATTTATATTTTTTCAAATGTGTTAAATCTCTCCATACGGCGCTTTGAATCTATTTTTTTTTACTTATTTTTGGTCCAATGTTTGAATTTTTTAAAACTAGATGTTTTGTTTGTGGCGCTGAGGTTAATCTAATCAATTCATCTAATAATTATGCATTTTAAACGGTTTTTGAACAATAAGAAAAAAAATCTGGCGCGTCTTTTAAAATTTTAAATAATTTTTGTATTAATACGTATTTTTTTTAAATTATGTTATGCTGAAGTGCGTAGTAATATTTTTAGTGAAAGCGGAGTCCGGTCTTCCCTGGGATCAGGAATTTTCTCTTCCGCTCTTTCAACTTCTAAAACATTTCCACCCAAAAGTGCATGACATTGATATTAAAATAAAACGTTACTCCACTATTTATAGAATTCCTTGGCCGCCTTCAAACCCCGAACCGTTAGGTATAACGAACCCGTCAATCTAATAATACGCGGCGGATTAAATTACTATTATTACGATTATAACAGAAACAGTAATCGCTGATAACCCTGAGCGTTAAAAGCCAAATACAAAAATAAGGAAGTGATTCAATTGGTTAGTTGCAGCTCATTGAACTTTATTTCAAGGAACTATCTTTCAGCGTGTATTTGTTAAATAAGTGTATCCTTCATCCCGAAGTTTGACCTGCTTATAACAAGGAAGAGCTTTAAATGTCATTGACTTTGCGGATTGAATTATGGAAGTGGTACCTTGAACGCTTATTATTGGAAATGGCATTGCGAATCAGCTAATGCTAACTCTTCCTTCTTGTTTTGTGTTTGCGTACTAAATTTATATAAAAATATATACCTAATATTTATTTTCTCTTGACGAGTATTTGTGATATATGCACCAAATATCTAAATTTTTTTCAGAAAAATGAGCAATCATTTTATTTTCGTTTGTTTTATTTTTGGAATTTGAAAAGTTTTCTGAAGTCACCAAGCCCTCTCATTACTCGTTTTTTTTGGTTAAACATGAGTATATATATAAAGAGATAACATGTAAATATCATAGGTCGCATCCCCCCTCCAAAATGCGACTAAAAGTTATTTAAATAACTTAATATAATGTTTGTATCGTCATACAATCAAATGCTAAGCCCATCCGCTCATGGGGCAACTAAAAAAAAACGGTTGTCAACTCAATCGCTATCCGCAGAAAAGCAACTTGCGAATTTCATTGGTGGTCCGCAGATAGGCAATTCCTCAAAGACCAGTTGTCAAGGGCGACGCAGTCACTCGCAATTCGTAGTGCTAGTCGCCGCGGTCGGCGCATTTCAGTTGCCAGGTAGACAGATTGCCTTGGTTGCGCCTGTCAAGTTTTCGAGTAATTTGCGATATGACAGAGCAGGAAAATATCGATTTTGTTCGAAAGGTTGATGAATTATTTTTAACATTAAGGTTGATTATTGTTAAATTATTAATAAATTTTATTTTTGTTAGACAAGCTGATATAATTAACTGAAATCGTAAAGTTGAGATGCGCCGTGAATTGAGTTGCCAACCAGTTTTAGTCTGGTTTTGGTTTCTCTATGAGCGAAGTGCCTTTGTTATCATGTTTCTAACATTTAGTTTAAATGATGAAGCATGTTTACATAATTTAAATTATTGCTCGATCGTTTAAAATTAAAAACATTCGACTGAATGTCAGAAGGTTCTATTTATCTATTGTCTGGGTCTTTATTTATTTATTAGTTTTATTTTAGTAAATTGTACATTTACGTTTACAATTTCCTAATTAATTATATCATTTCATATTTCAAACTATATTTTTTCTTGTTCTATGTATCTCCTACAATACATTTTGAACTTTCCAATTGGTGCGGCCTTTAAAGTTTCTGGTAGAGTGTTGTATAACTTCATCCCTTTGTATAGTAAACTGGTCTGGGTCTGTAAACATCTCTCTCCTAGGCTGATTGGACTTTTCCTCCCAATCAAGCCTCAGTCTCTCGGTCAATTACCATTTTAATCTCTGAAAATGTAAAACAAACCGCTTAAGGAAACCACAATGCAAATCGGACTTGTGAGATCACACCGCCTCTCAATAAAGTCACGCTTCTCGGAAAAACGAATAATTTTCCACTAACAGCGTGGAATGTTGGACCGTTTGCATGTTATTTACTGCTTTGTTGAGAAGCCTGTGCCATTAATCATTAATCAATTATGCTTCTGCTAGTAATGTGTATTTAATATTTAAATTATAGCCTGCCTTCACCGACACGCCTGGGTAACACCTGTAAGCAAGTTCAACACTGTGCTTACATCATAATCGGCCAATCAAGCTTTTTTTTACCTTTGACTAAAATTTACGAGCACTTTGTTCCAGGTGTTTCGCTTTGCATCACCGTGCATAATAAAAGTGCCTTATATTAGACAAGCATGGATGTATTTGGTGATCGTACGTAATATTATACCTGCTTATGCTAATTTGTGGTCTAAACTGAGTATAGATACTCGAGGTCACTAAAATTACGTCGGTGCTTGCAAAAAAATATTCGTGCATTTCGTTTAATCTTATATTTGATGTTTGCTATGTTCAAACCTTGGGTTCTATTTATTATAAGATATCTGAATCATGTCATCAATATTTTCTAAAATTAATATATCGTGTTCGGAACATTTACGCCTTATCCCGTTATTGTACATATAATAATGTTTTATTATTCTGTATATGACGGCCCCGGTAAGGCTCTTGACTACAAATTCGGAGGTCGCAGGCTTAAATCCCGAGTGCGCAAGTAAATTTCATTTAATTAAATAAAGACAATATTAGTGAAATTCTATCGAAAATTTGAAAACAGAAAAGATCACATCTAAGACTCGAACCCAGGACGTACGCCTCGTCTAGGCGGAGCTCTAACAACTGAGCTAACGTGTCCCTATCCGATTCGGTCATATTTAACTGAATAATACTTCGATCAAGAACTACCAACATTATCTTAATTTTCTTAACGCATATTTTTATTGGCTGCTATCTTTGTGTATGATTGCAAGATTCAAATCCTAATTAAATGTTATCTTGATAGTGTCTTGTAGGTACTGCGTTCGAGTCCTAGATTCGACCGTATCTTTTAATATTGTCTTCATTTAATTAAAATATTACAATTTGAGTTTCACTCATTAAGTTAAAATAAATTTTATTTGATCAAATTGTGTCATTTCACAATTAATTCATTCATTAATTTGAAATAGCATTGGTCATACTTGGTGTTCAGATCTGAATAACCCGGCACTCCCCTACCTTGCAAAATTGAACTCACGAAGCGCAACGTCTGGGTGCGAAACCCATGTTTTGGACTACTCGGTTGCAAATCAGAGCCTACAATTAGGTGGTAAAATAAAAAATAATCTCGTTGAATTTAATGTCTCAAAGTTCCAATCATGTCTGATTACGTCTAAAAGAGATCGAAATGAAAAGCTAGTCTCCTTCAACGGAAGCAATCTTCCGAACAGGCCCTCCGTTGATAACTATACGTGACCAGCTCAGGTATGGGGGCTCCATCGACGCCAGAGTTAAATTAGCCCCCCAAAAACTAGGCGTACTTTACAGGGCCCGCAGATACTTTAATAATACACAACTGCTAACCCTGTAAAAATCGCAAGTTCGCCCCATAGCTGAATTTGGCAGCCATCTCTGATCTGGAGCTCCAAAATACCTGAAAAACCTTCAACTCTTTGAACAGGCGGTTCGTTTGATAGATTCTCCCATCTTAACGAACGGTTTGCAATCTTTAGAGCACAGCGTCGGGTGGGAATGCTATCCTTGTTCTACCGGTATTTCAATGGAAGATGCTCCGAGGAACCAGCGTTGTTGATCCCCTCGGCACCTGCGCATAGTTGGGAAACATGCCAAACGCGCGCCCAACATATATAAATTTGACATTTGTCTCAAGAGAACGGGTCGCTTCTTCGTCTTGTTCTTGAATTTAACAGCTCGGCTGTGGAACGAAATTGTTTTCCTCAGGGCCTCCTGTGCGGAGTTAACGTAAAAAAGTAATCATTGTGAAAAAATGTTTTAACCAAAAAGGGCAAGAAAATTTTCATTGTTCCTTTACCCTGAATTAATTGTATCGCGATTCTAAGTGAATATTATGCTACAATTCCGCAATGTTAATATTTATTACGACTTCAATGAGTGCGCCATTCAGCAAACTGGTCACGTAGGTACTGAGATATTAGAACACAGATAACTGGGAGGTGTAAACTCAGCGGTCACTGAACTCGACGGGGGTTCAATACTGATGGCTAATTATTATATTTATTTCACAATTTTTTTTCATTTACTTAAATCAGTACTGTTTTATCCATTTATTCTAGTTATTTGTATTTATATATATTATACGTCAATATAATGAATCAGTTTCGAACTGGTCTGGGAAGAAATTAATCGTCACAAATCTCTTTTTTATTTATATTAATCATAGAAATTTGTAATGATTCGAGATGAAATTTAAAACATGTAAGCCATGAATTTGGAATGATTTCTGAAGCAGTTTGTGATTTTTTGTACGTTTTAATTTTTTTGTAATTGTTCCTTCCCAAAGAAAAGCAAACCTAAAATAATTATAAAGTGATAATAAAAATAAAAATAATTTTCGATAAGCTCTTAAAAAAGGGCAAATTTTCAACATACAATAAATGGAATATAATCATATTGTTTTGATCAATAATCGCATTGATGCTGTGCGGCACCTTTGAGATTTGACGGTTTTTCCATTTTTCTATTGTTTTTTTTTATTTTTTAAGGAGGATTAGCTTATATTGATAAATTTTCATTTCAAAATTATTGTTAAGCTCTTTTGGAGGTCCCTTCTTGCTATTATTTTTTTTATTTTAAATTGAATGTATTTCTGTAGGTTTAATTTATTTATTAATATTACATGCAAAATGTATTGATATATTATTAAATATTTTCTGCACTTTTAATGAAATTAGCATTTTTCGGGTCCCCCTTTCCTAATTTAGGTATAATCTTGCATTCATCGGTGCCTTGATTTTATAACTAAGGTGTAATTTTGAAGCTATAGCTTATAATATTCGGCGCCTCCTTTTTACAACTTAGGTATAATCTCGCTTATATTTTTTCGGTCACTCCCTTTTATAACTTGTCTATATTCTACTTGTGTATATTCAGCTACAGCTTATATTTTTTGTTCAAATTACATCTACTCTTCGTTTTCTACTCCGCTTCTGGCTGTGTAACCCAAAAACATTATATTTATCGAATATTTTATTCATGTATGTTCTTGGACCGCTTAAAATATTTTTTTTCATTGAGATGAGCAAGTTGCAAATAAATATGCAGATCCCCGAATTTGTTTAATAAGGTTTATTTGAACCGAGAAAGCTTGAATAAGATTTTGCGGCTATAGCACTTGATCGGTTCTTGCTGTTAGTGAAACCACTTACAAGGATAATACTGTCAGCCGGTTAGCCATACCTCCGTACAGTCCACAATACGCCTGTAGCAGGCTCTCTGCTCTCTGCTCTCTGCTCTCTGCTCTCTGCTCACTGCTCGCACTGCTCACCGCTGTTCTGTAGTATTAGCTAGGTACTACGCCACCACACCACACTCTGCGGTCGTTCACACCGCCGCTGGCATACATATTCGTGGTTGTCATTTGAAAATGAAATTATGCAACGGCACAAACAGGACTCTAAGGCTGCGAGGTATGAAATCATAATACTATGAACATGAACCGTGCGTACGCGCCAAGAGAGCGAGCCGATCGCGGCCCGTGATTCAAAGCGATCCGCGATCGGAGGCCGGAGGTCGTGCTTTTGCGAACAGAAATACAATTATTACCAATATTTAGATTCAAATGTATTTATAGTTTTTATGTTTATTTTGTATAACTCAGAACAAAAAGAAAAAAATGTTAAATATTTTAATAAGTTAAAAAAACTCGTTTAAAAGTTATTTCCGTCCACATCGATTTTTGGAGAATTTAGATATTTTTCCACACCAAGAAAAGGAGGTGACCGGACAAATCAGAAAGAAATCAACTCAGAAACTCGAAACTCCTCTGAAAAGTCATTAAAAGGGAAGAAAAATATATTTAAAAAAATTATTAAACAGGTTACGTAAGGATAATGGAGTATTTTAAAATTATTTTTTTCAAAGCTTTTAATGACTTTTCAAAGAGGTGTTGAGTTGACTTGATTTTGAGTTGGCGTGGAACCGAAAACCCAAGAAGTTTAGCGATTTTTTTATGAAATCTTTAGATAGATTGCCACTTTAAAAAATGCAGGACTAAAATGATATTGTAACAAGAGTGCAATAGGTAGAGTCTACCTAATATTATTTTTTAGAAATCTGTGTTAGGAAAATTGATTTTAATTTTATTGGTGATCAGAAGTAGAAGGAACAAGCAATTTTCTTTTTCAAGGAATTTTTAATACATCATGATTATAGCTAGAGTCAACATTTCTTGTTGTATGCATACGATCAGAAACAATTATTATTCAAGTATTCAGAACACGTCGATAGCCGCAAAGGTCAAGGGCCACTCTAGTAGTGAGAGATAACATCATATATATTTTTAAATGGTTTCTAGAAAAATCTTTGATTAGATAGTATACTAACTATACTAACCCCCAAGACGTTTTTTCTCGACTAAGAAGGTACAGCATACTTTTATATTTCATTTCGTAAGACACTTTTTTGTCTATCTGCATATTTAGGGCCAGTGAATCTACAAAGTATTACTCGAAATTATTACTAAAAATTACAAATCTTTTTCTAAATTAGGTTACATAATTCTTTTTGACTCGGATATATTTTTATGCGCAAATCATCTTTCCTGAGACTAAGTACATCAATATAAACGTACAGATGGACTTATTGTTTGTTGGAAACCTTTGCATAATAACCTGTTTTAAAAATTAGATTAAGGAATTTTCAGAACATGAAAACACCTTTTGATCGGCTTGAATATAAACAAATTTTCTACGTATTTTTTGGTAACCGGACAACTCAACAATGTGCAACTTCATTACTCATTTAAATGTGATGAAAAAATAAAACTTAAATAGGTTACGTTAGGTTAGGTTTTGATATAACGGTATTATTATTTTTTAATTTTCATATTTTTTAATGACATTTTAAGGGAATTTGTCGAGTTGTTATCGAACCGTATTTTTTCTTAAGCCGCCGCTACCCTAATTTCCACCGATTTCTTACACATCTCTCTTAAAAACTTGAAGTTTTTAAGCTCCTAAAAAATAAATGTTATTTTTGAAGATATTATCTAGAAGTTCCCCACGCCGAAACGCAAATTATTTGAAGTTCCCTCGATAGAAAAAAATCGCAAAATATGCTCTGAAAATTATTATAAACACGTTCATTTCACTTATTTTAGAAGTTATATGTATGAAAAAATTTACAGTGTTTCTTTAAATTCTATTTAAGATTTTCCCCACTTGATTTTTGCTCTATTTTAAACGAATCGTGTATTATTAAACACTTGTACAAAGTTTGCTTCAATTTTATCGTTTTAAATATTAGCTCTTTCTCTCCAACATTCGTAATTACATCTTCTTCCCTTTGAGCGGGTATACGGCGCCTTAACGTGCGGAAGAAACGGTGTAATAGAAAATTGAAAAAAAGGAGCCAAGTTTTTTTAATGAATTTAAGATAGAAGCGGTATCTAAGGCCTGATGGGAATGGAAATTCGCTTTAATTAGAGTTTTTTTTGTATACTAGGTGAAGTTCTGCGATTGATGTATGGGGGATGATTCAAGGGTTCTTTTGTCACTTGAGTAAAGAGAGAACCCATGTTCTGAGAAGTTATTCAATTGAGTTGAATTTTTTAAGGTTATTTTATACATGAGTTACTGAATATGTGTCTTGTATCATGTTCTGATGCGAGACCAGCGTTATCGTATGCGTTTGTTATGTTCGCGTTCAGATTAACATTACGGAGTCGGCGCCGTATCTCGCTTGTCAGTGAGCGCGGTTACGTTACCGTGCTTTGCAGGCTCTACACACCACATGAGTTATGGCCAACACGTGGCCGCGTGGGGTGGGGGAGGGGCGGGGCCTGGCGTGGGGGGAGGGGGACACGCCCACCCCCCACCCGCACCCACACTTTCAGCTAAAGCTTCAGCGAGTCGGGACTTTGGAGATCAGTCGCTGTTCGGAACTCGAGCGAGGCGCAGCTGCTTACAATTCGGAAGACAACATTTTCGCTCTCACTACTGTTTTTAAGATATGAATGCTCTTCAGTGACCTAGTACAATAAGTAAAAAATAGTATTTTTTCTGGAAATTAGCTATACACGTACGAGTGCATAAAACATGTACGGATGGAATAAAAATAGGAAATATTTCTTCACGACTTTGATACTAACTGGTACGAATGCAGTTCCTCAAATTTTTCTCAAGCAAAATTTGATTGTCTTTTTTGAGAGACCAAAACTTTTTTTTTTACGTGAATACCTAAAAAGAGTCCCAACTGCTCCAAACCGCCTAGATCCAGCGTGATTATGGCATCCCCGAAGATAGTGTGGAGGGGAGAGAGATGGGGAAGAGGAAGGTGGGGAAGTACTCGGCTATTCAGATCTTGCCACTAAACGTGGTTTAAGTCATTTCTACAACGTTTCGATTCTGAAAGGTGGTCTTACACCAGGCGATACTGAGAGTATCTTCCACTCTGGAACGTGCCGCAAATATACTGCATGTTATTTTAAATGATTTAATTGTGAAAGAATAAAAATTAATCAAATATTTTTTTTTGCAATGCCGGGATTCGATCCCGCGACCTTCGGATTGCGAGTCAAGAGCCATACCGCTAGACCACACCGGCCGTCATGACATTAATATAGACTTTCATCGGACAAACGAATTTCAATTATCTGTGATATGCGTTAATTCTGAACTCAAATTTGCTTTGAATTCGGGTGTCATTTTCAAAATCGGAATTGCTTGAGTGAAGAATAATTCAGACAAGCGATAAAGTAGGGATTGAAATATTCACAGAAAATTATAATAATTGTCTTTTTAAAAATTAGAGCTCTTAAAGCCGTGCCCAATCCCGTGATTTAGAGTAGGTACACCTAAGGAGGGTTTGATTGACTTGGGTTATATTTTTACATAATGCACGACTATAAATAGAAAATGAGAATAAAAATTAAAACAATTTTGATTTTTGCAAAACAGTCCAGTTAACTTGTTTATTATTTTCTGCGTATTCGAATTCGCACAATGTAAACCACATTCCACAAATAGTGGTGGTAGAACATTTTTTTCTTCTTGGAATAAATAAAATTGCTGATGCTTCAGCAATGTCGTCTCCCAGCTTTGTTTTGCAGATAGTTGCAAAAATTAATATTATGCATTGTATTCATTATTTGTTTATCTTGAAACATGTAATAAATTCAGTACAGCTGTTTGTGTCACGCACTGAGCACACATAACAGATTCTTGCATTTTTATCGATTGATATTATAAGGTATATAATATAAGGTGGTTGTTTTGTGGTGGTTCTACTAAACTTGATAATAATCGTTCAAATAATATACCAGATTTTGTCGGTAAGTTGTTGTCAAGCAATGTTGCCCTTTCTATATTAATTTGAATGCTATTTTATATCATTTAAAGGTTAGGTATACCTAAGTTTGAATGAGAGGATCATAATGGCGGGTGATTTGAATGGGTGGGTGGGAATTAGGCGTGACGGATTCGATTCAGCCCTAGGTAAGTTCGGGGACAAAAGAATGAATGACAATGGAAATAGAATTCTTGAAGTATGTTTAGAGTGGAACCTGTTTGTTTCGAATACTTTTTTCAATCATAAAGGTATCCACCAATATACGTGGGAAAGAGGAAATGAAAGGTCAATAATTGATTTTGTAGTAATTGACTCTAGGTTGAGAGCCGTTACCGAGGACACAAGAGTTTTCAGAGGGGCTGAGGTTGAAACCGATCACTTTCTGGTGGTGTCGAGGGTCAACCTCTTTCGTGGATGGCGCTCTAAAGTGAAAACGGTATCAACTCCAACAAGAGTCAAAGTAGAAAAACTGCAAAACGCTAATGTCAGAAGTGAGTATGAGAAGTGTGCAGAGATGAGATTGAATGAGAAGGAGATGGACGGTCTAAGCATTGATGAAACATGGAACCACATAAAGGTGAGTCTTTGTGAATCTGCCAGAGATGTGTGTGGAATAAGTACGCAAGGTAGGAAGAAAGGTGATGCATGGTGGGATGATGAGATCAAAGCGCTGGTCTCAGAGAAGAAGAAAGCATGGTTATGTCTGATTGCGTCTGGCACTGCTTCTAGTGAAAAGAGAGATAGAGCGAAAGAATTATATAAGGGATGCAAGAAAAGAGTAAGTGTCGGAGTGAAAGAACGAAAGAAACGCCTGGAAGAGGAAGAGGGAATAAAAATGACCAAACACTTCCAAGAAAACATTAAACTGTTTTGGAAGGAGGTCAAAAGGTCCCGGAGTAGTCCAGAAAATGGAAGCCTGAAAGTGATAAAATCGAAAGATGGAAGAATGTTGACGAATGAAGAAGAAATAAAAGAGAGATGGATGAAATACTTTGAGGAAGTTTTTGAAAGCAACCCGGATGATAGTGAGTCCAGCGTCGAATCGGGTATGAACGATGACGGAGCGAATGTTATCAAAATCAGCATGGATGAAATTAAAAAATCGATTAAATGCATGAAGAGTGGTAAGGCTGTTGGTTTCGACAATATTGCTGCCGAATACTTTAAAGGAGATAGCCATATTATTCTCACATGGTTGTGCAAACTTTTTAATCAGTGTTTAGAGGAGGGTTACACGCCATTAGATTGGAGAAGGGCTGTAATCATGCCGTTATACAAAGGTAAAGGGTCACGTATGGAATGTGGGAATCATAGGGCTATTAGCCTGCTAAGTTCTGTCGGCAAGCTGTACGGAAGAATATTGATTGAAAGGGTAAGAATGGGAACAAAGGATAAAATATGGGATGTGCAAGGTGCCTTTATGAGTGGAAGGGGATGCATGGACCAGATTTTCTCCTTGCGTATGCTCACTGAGAAGTTTCTGGCGAAAAACCAGAAACTCTTCTGCGCCTTTGTAGATCCACAAAAAGCATACGACCGAGTTGACAGGAAAAAGCTATGGAAGGTATTGTCCAAGTATGGAGTGAATACAAATCTCATACAGGCAATTGCGTCTCTGTACGAGGGAAGCGTTGCGTGTGTTAGGGTGAACGGTGGTTTTACGGGGTGGTTTGACATCACAAAAGGTGTTAAGCAAGGCTGCGTAATGTCACCATGGTTATTCAATCTATACATGGATAATTGTATGCAAGAATTGAAAGAGTTGGGATTGGGCGCGAAATTGAGTAATCTGAAAGTATGTTGTCTGTTGTACGCTGATGATGCGGTGCTGATTTCTAACACTATGGAAGATTTACAGTCTCTTGTGTCTAGGATGAACGAAGTATGTATGAAGAATGAGTTAATGATGAATGTAAGTAAGTCTAAAGTCATGGTGTTTGAAAGAGAAAGTACGAGAACAGTGTGTGATATAGTTGTGAACGATGAATACTTGGAGCAGGTGGATGAGTTTGTGTATCTGGGTAGTATGTTTACGAGAGATGGGAAGGCTGAAAGAGATATCGAAAGAAGGGTAAATGCCGGTAACTCCGTTAATGGAGGACTGAATGCCGTTGGCGCTAATAAAAAACTGTCAAAAGGAGCGAAACTAGCAGTCCACAATGGAGTCCTGGTACCTACCCTGATGTATGGCAGTGAGGCCTGGAACTGGCAGAGGAAGGATGAAAGTAAACTGAATGCTGTAGAAATGAGATCCCTGAGGCGTATGTGTGGTAAAACCATGTATGATCGTGTGAGAAATGTGGAGATCCGCAAAGAATGTAAGGCTGATGTAAGCATAATGAGTAAGATTAAGAAAGGGACCCTCAGATGGTTTGGGCATGTAGAGCGAATGAACGAAGAAAGTAGTGTAAGAAGAATATATGACGCAAATGTGAATGGTAGAAGAAGTCGGGGACGCCCGAGGAAGACATGGCACGATCAAGTGAATCAGATACTTGAGTCGGGCCATGTCAAAAGCCAGAATAATAGAAGAGTATGTATGAAACGATGTATGAATGTGAGTGAAGCAAAGAGTGTGTGCCAGGACCGAGTTGTTTGGCGGCCCGTCCTCTCTGCCTACCCCTGCGGGGAAACGGCGTGATGGTTAGTTAGTTAGTTAGTATACCTATCGTATCAGGTGGTAATACAGAATATTAGTAATTTATACCTTAGTTGTTTAGCGTACACCCATAATTACATAATCTTTTATTTCGATACTCATACATTTTATCCATTTACAATGTTTTATTTTCTTTTTTCTTTCCCGGGTGGACGTTAAATAGTGGTGAGAAAATCATAATCAAAACACTATAAAAGAAGTTTGGAAGACTTCAGGAAAATTCGGCATCATAGATTTCAATACTTTTAACCCCTCAGGCTTGTTCGCTTTTGGGAACAGCCCATACGAGTAGATGTCGTTTTGTCTCCCTGACTGCCATGGCGAGAAATGTGATCTAAACGGTGTTAGAAATGGAAAGCACCACGCTTTAAAATTAACCACAGAAAAATTAAATTGTGAAACCTCTACGAAACCAAAGTTTCCAACCTCAATTTGAAAGATAATTGTGAAATTTTGAGATTTTTTTTGAAATAATTTTTTCTTGAAGCAACATAAAAGTGAAGTAATTATAACACGTGACTGTGTGTATTGGTTTAATTTATTTTTCGTTATAGTAATTTTAGTTAAAAAAAAAGATGATCCATTTTTAAAACTTTTTTATATTTAAAAAATTATACGATTATTTCTAATAATTTTTAAATTTTTTTATTTTATATAAAAAATATGGGTTACATATATACATATATATTTTACAAAATATTATATTAAAGATAGTTTTTGGTCATGTATACCTTATCAGAAAAGAGGAGCTCTTGTGCCTGATAAGGGAGCCACGATTCTTACTGAGGTTGTAAGTTATATGTTTTTTTGTAAAATATTTACTTTTCACAGTACGTTTTTTCGAAAAATTGTTTAATTTTATTAATTTGTTCTGATTGGTTGATGATATAGAGCAATTCAGAAGGGAGGTTATTAAGGATGGGTTGTTTCAAAAAATTTGACGAATTTGTCAAATATTTGACGTTAATTTTCACGTCCTGTGTAAGTTCTATTCAAGTTCTGTGATGATTTCAGTTTTGTGAAGCAGCTGGCCTATGATGATAAAAAAAACAGAACTCGAAAAGAACTTACACAGAACCTGAAAATTAACTTCAAATATTTGATGAACTCATCAAATTTTTTGAAACAACCCGTCCTAAGTGTTTTATGGCTTGAAAAATTTAATGATTTTGCATTTGAGTTGTTTTAAAATAAGGTGTGATATATTGGTTTCCATTTCTCATTAGTGTGTAAAATTCTTGATATTTTTTGTTATTTTTTCTTTACACATTTTTATAATGGAAGCTTGCTTGAATACGCCATCGACATTTGCTACTGGAAACAATTTAAAAAGTGATTCTGTTGAGAAGGTAGATTTTTTTTAATATTACTTTAATGATGATTCTTTGCCAAACTTTTACTGAGTTTAGATTGTTTTTGTAAGATTCTCCCCAACTTTTAATTCCATAGATAAGTAAAGAGTGAACAAGGGCATAGTACGCATTTTTGATTATTTTTACATTTAAAATATTTCTTAATCTAACAAATAAATATACTAAACTTAATGATATAACTTTGTTTTATTCCACTTTATTATATTCTTCTCCAACCGGTTTCGGTTCGACCTGAACCTTCATCAGGGATGAATAAAAGTGTACTGGATGAATAAAAATATGAATAAAAATATATTTTTATTCATCCCTGATGAAGGTTCAGGTCGAACCGAAACCGGTTGGAGAAGAATATAATAAAGTGGAATAAAACAAAGTTACATCATTGTGGTTATTATAATTATGTATTCCCACAAAGTGATTGCTACATGTGAAAAATTAAATATATATACATTTCCTTTTTCTCTTCACTAGCTCTGAAATGTGACTATTCCATTTCCGGTTTTGATCAATCATCACACCGAGATATTTAATTTCGGAAGAAGAGTTAATTACAGTACAAATAGGATTATGTTGTTTACAGTGTACATGATCACATTTTTCGTCGTGGATTACGATATTAACTTTATGATCAGGTATTTTCTGTAAGGAAAATAAGACACATGTTGTTTTTTTGCATTAAGTGTGAGTAAGTTATTATCAAACCATGATTTTAAGATATTAATATCTTCATTTGCCAATTCGTTAACTAGTTCCCATGTTTGACTTTTTATTAATAATACAGTGTCATCAGCATAAGAGATTAATTCACCTTTAATTTCCTGTTTAAAAATGTCATTGACATTTATTATTTTTAATATTTATTTATAAAATACATTTTTATATTTAAAAAAATTATATGATTATTTCTATAATAAAATTTGAAATCGTATTTCATCACCTTTCAAAGATAGTTTTTAGTCTTCGGATGTATTCAGAAATATTCCATTTATTTGGATTTTATTTCAAAGTGGAAATAATCTGAACATTTAATACGCGGCCAAAGGTTTACTGGCAAAATGCGAGCCTCGTGGCTGAGGATTTTTGGCGAGTGATTGACTAAGGTTTAGAAGTCAATGAAATTATTCAAACTCCAGTAAATATGTTAAACCGTTGGACGATGTGTAAATGTGGATGGAACGAGGCGTTTTCATCTGAGTATAAATTTGTGACGACTGTGGCGATCATTAATATTTATCTAACAGTATTGTATTCATCATTTCTCCTTCCCTTTCCACATTTCCTTTCGCCAAACTTACTTCCTTTATCGCGGGCTCTATGGTTGTTTGGTTTGGTACAATAGGATTAGGTATGTTTATTGACTTCTGTTCACCTCTTCTTGTTCATAAATGTCACTACGGTAAAATTGTTCAAAAACATAAGTTTACAAATGCTTGAGTTAAGTTACGTGAAAAAATGGTTTCATGGTTTGCATTAAAAATCATTTATCATTTATTTAATTGTTGATAAGTATTTATCGAAATTATTAAAGCGAAAACAATTTATCATTTCCTTAACATCATTATTTGTTATCTTCAAATTATAATAACTCATAAAATCCTTAAAAGTAATCGGTAAAAGAGGTTTTAAAACTAAACTTTCAAATTGATAAATTATTTATTACATTGGTAATTAAAATCACTGGTTCGTCTATATTTTATCTGCGAGGGGCTGCTTTTTTAAAATTATCTCCACGCAGGAGGTCCTGAGGAAAAATAATTCCCGTCAAGGCCATGGTCATCTTTGCGGAGGCTGTGTAGAGGGCCTTTTTAGGGAAGGGAGGAGAGGAAGTTCTGGAAAGGAAAAAGGTATGAGGGGTGGAAAGGAATCTGGGGGTCAGTGTGTCCAGGGGTGACGGACGTATGAATTTATCCCTCCCACTGCGGTAAGGTAAGGTGATGTTTTGAGAGAGTCCGGCTGGAGAGGTTAAAAGGTCTCCCTCACCCAGTCTCTCCAGATCCGGCCTGCCACGCAGTTTTTGGGTAAACGCATCTTTTTTTTTTTACATACACTGGAGGCTCTCTGAGGAAAAAATATTCCCTCAAAGCCTATGTCATCTTTGGGGATGCTGTGTGGAGGGTTTTTTAAGGAAAGGGGGAGAGGAGAGTTCTGGGAAGGAAAAGGGTTTAAGGGATGGGTAGGAATTTGGGGTTCAGCGTGTCGTGGTCATCCGCCTCCAAAACCTCACCCCATGAACCAGGGCACCCCTGCTAAATCAACAAACGTAGCGGACCACTTGGGGTGACCTATGTCAGAGGTGATGGTTATCCAATAGAGGTTCCCGGGGTGGCGGTACCCATTCCCACCTCCCAAATTAAAATCTTTTTGGGAGGCGTGATCTACCGCCAAGATCCAGATAAACCTCACCGCATGAACCTGGTCCCCCCTGCTAAGTCACCAAACGTAGCGAACCACTAAGGTTAGGTATGACCTGTGGTTTGACCTGTGGCAAAATTTTCGGTTATGCAATAAATGACTCCCAGGGCGGCAGTACCCATACCTGCTTCCCGAATAGAGAAATTGGTTGTAGGATGTGAAACGAATGGCACGGGCGCGGGGCGGATGGAGAGGAGGTGGAGAGACTGAGACAGATATTCAGAGCCATCTCGCTCCAACGCCGAATATTGTAACTGTATTTTTTATTCTTTTTGTCTTTTGAGGTCAACGATCTCAGATTCTATAACGAGTACATCGTGAGGTTGTTCAGAACTAAAAATGAAAAAAAAACCGTTTTGAATAGTGATATTAATACGATTTATTTTGAATTAAATCATCAGCCAGGCAATATCTAGTAGCTGGATGAAGGCCTTCACCACTTCCACTCGTTGCTCGTCCTTTGCTTTACGCTGAAAACGGGACATAATAATAAAAATAAGCCTTTTTATCCTGGACTTCTGTTAGGTATGAAAACTAGACATGTTCTTGTTTGTTATAATATATCCCGGAGCTCAGTTTGCCTCTTGGCATGGACCTCCTCTAACATCTTCCCTTGGGACCTGTCACGCGCTACTCTTCTCCAGATGATGTCCAGCCACGAGTTATAGTTTTTCTTCCCATCTTGTTTGTTGACGTCCTGCATACGCAAACGCAACGGGACATACTTTTTCTTAATGATTTTCAGTTTGACATTACTTCATTAAAAACTTTATGGATAATTTTCGATAGCTCTTTAGGTATATTATGTTCTTTAAGGGAGGGGGGGGGGGGTAAGGTTTTAAAACTCATTTTTCAAATAATTTTTTTCTAAGTGTACAATATGTCGAGAGTGTTGTGCGAAAATATCAAGTAAATCGGAGCAAAACTAACGAAGTTTCAGCATTTACAGCATTTCAAGCGACCGGCCCTCTTGCTCTATTCAAGTATATTTCGAATATAACAAAACTTAAAATTGATTTTCTGGCAAACAATGTTTTTTAGTCCGTGATCATCATAACTCAAAATCTACTTGACTGATCTTTTTGAAATTTTGCACACTATTTTAATACATAAATCAAAAAAAAAAAAAACAGGTAGTGACGGAGTTTTTTTTTACCAATTTTTTCCACTTTATAATAACAAATTCACCGAAAATTTTAGCGAAAATCTTATTTTTGACTTCAACATGCTGCAAAAAAAAAAATAAAAAAAAACGCTTCGTCATTACCTGGAAAAAAATATCACCTTTTAAACCCATTTCATTTTTTATTTATTTCAAATGATTCGTTAATTCGTCACCGCGAAACACCTTTGTTTCGAAGCACATCCGGAGATTCGCTCTCACGGACTTATTTATTAATATTTTTAATTAAAAAAATTTTCAAAGATACTTCAGATGTCGTAAGGTGTATTTAAAAGAAATAAGCTAATGCACATAAGATCGCCTCATGCCAGATTTACAATAGCACGCTCAGTAGTATCCCATAACTTTGACTGCATACATAACAATTGTTTACAGCCCTGCGACTGTGGAAGAATTGAGCTTGTCAAAGAGTATGTCTACTTAGGGGTGACGGTGGATTGTAATATGAAATGGGATATCCATATTGCTAAGCTATGTAAGCGCCTTCGAGCGATTGTAGGCAAACTGTATAAACTTAAATATTATGTGCCTATCAAAACCATGAAATTAATCTATTTGTCCTTGGCTGAATCTAACGTTAGATATGGTATAACTTCCTGGGGGCACTCATGTAAGACAAACATCCAACATGTACAGTCAATTCAAAACGCCATGGTAAAATTACTCGTCAGCAAAGCAGTTTACGACCAGCGGCAAAATATCTCATTAATGTATAAATCCATAAATGTTTTACCTATAAGAGCTCTTTTTTGGCATAAAATCTGTATGCAACATATACTAGATAGCCCATACAAAACAAAGGTGTATCACATGTACAATACTAGGCTCACACAAAATGAAGGGATGATTGTACCTAGATTTTCTAATAAACATGGCCAGCGAACTCTTGAATACATTGTACCGCTTATATTTAATATGCTGCCATACGATTTGAAAAAATATTGCTCGACACCTAAATTTGCGCTATTGTTAAAAAAATGGCTATTGGAATCAGATTTTCTTTATTGACTGACTCCTAGTGCACTTTAAAATTTTTTTTTTTTTTTAGACATATTCTTATTATTATTATTATTTTTATACTTATTTTTGTTTTTATTGTGTATTTTATTAAATTGAAATATTTTTTTCCTGTATTGTATTATACTTAATTGTACTATGTTTCTGTCCACACTTTTCCTGCCGACAAGCTACTTGCAGTAGCTTTGCAGGTATAATGTAAACATGAAAAAAATCTATTTTCTGTAATAAAAAAATAAAAAAGCCAACATTTTTCATATCCCCAAAAAAAATCATGAAAATATGCCTTTTTTTCGCCTTTAAAACCTTACCCCCCCCCCTTCAAAAGATAGTTGAATGGGGACCCCGATAGTGGATACTACTGGCGAGACCAGGTTCGTTCAAACTCACTTAATTAACGTTTCCAAGGAAAATATGATTTTATATTATTTTATATTATCAATATATCTAATAATTTTATAATCGCTACGTTGGTTGATTTAACAGGGGTGCCTGGATTCATGGGGTGAGGTTGATCCAGGTCTCAGCGATGGCATGGCGGGTCGGATCGAGAGAGGCCGCTTAAGGGAGACCCTTCAACTGTTCAATTTGGATTTTAGTATTTTAGATAGAAAGTTAAATCATTTATTTTGTGTTTGTCTTCTGATGTATAATTTATATTAAATATACCTCATTTCTAATAAAATTAAGTAAATCTGTGTACAACATAATAAGAATATAATAATAAGCCTCTTTCGTAGGTTGGTACCGTTAATTGTCCAAATTTGTATGGATGAAAAGATATATTTTTTTAATTACTAAATAATACTTCAAGTTATGATGGTTTATAATATTTCAATAAATCATACATTTGGTTACTAAGACATATTAATAAGATATGAAGAGATATGTTTCGTAAATTTGTCATGTAGTTTAATAAATTTCAAAGAACTAAAAATCAAAGAATTTCCCTAGTGAGTGCTTGTATCATGGATAAATGATTACATTATTTCATGTTTATATTGTATCAGCGACATATTCCATACAAATATTCCATGCGCGAATACATACTGTCCAAGTTTTGAATTCTGTGTAGTGGTATATTGAATTGTGCCCTGGTCGTAGCATTACCACAGTCATTGACAGTTTTCATTTTTTTTTTTTTTTACATGAGCTCCACACAGGAGGCCCTGAGGAAAATAATCTCCCTCAGGGCCTATTTCATCTTTGGGGTTGCTGTGTGGAGGTTTTTTTTTAAGGAAATGAAGTGGAGGAGAATTCTGGGAAGGAAAAGGGTTTAAGGGGTGGGTAGGAATCTGGGGTTCAGTGTGTCCTGGTCATCCGCCTCCAAGACCTAGACAAACCTCACCCCATGAACCCGGGCACCCCTGCTAAATCACCAAACGTAGCGAACCACTTGGGGTGATCTATGGCAGAGGTGTTGGTTATCCAATAAAGGTTCCCGGGGCGGCAGTACCCATTCCCGCCTCCCAAATTGACCTCTTTCAGCCATATTTTTATTCTTGATTTATATTCATTAGAATTTTTTTTAGTTTTATGTCTTGGGAATGGATGTTATGAAGTTTTGTTGCAAATTATGTGTAGTTTCTTTGTCCGAAAGTGGTTTTGTAACTAGGAATGTTTTTTTATATCATTTTTATTCGATCTAGTGTTATGCATACACGGTCTAATAGAGGATTCAGTATTTTTGAAAAGTTTTGATAATATATTTTTGGCATATATTGGTTGCACATTTGGTACGTCAAAGCTATTGAAAATTTCAATTAAAGGCTTTTTAACGGGTACTTTCAATATGGTCTTCATGATTCCTTTTTGAATCGTGTTCAGGTTGTGTATGTACTTATGTGTAGCAGATCCCCATCCTATGATCTCATATTCAATTCGAGAATGACATAACGCGTAGTAGACCTTTTTCATGTCCTTTTTACTAACCACGTTTCTTAGATTTTTAAAGAAATATAAAAGGCTTCTGATGTTTTCGGTAATTCCTTTGATAGTCCCATCTAAGATTTTCATCAATTATAACTCCGAGATATTTTATATTTTGTGTTTTTTCGATGTCGGGGCAGTAACATTGTACATTATTTCCATGGCATTCGTGTAATTTTAGTTCTAGTGATTTTATTGGTTGGCTCCTTGAGTTCATTGAGAATGTTATATTTTTAGTTTTGCTTATATTAAGGATAAGCAAGATGATTTTAAGCCAATTTTGAAGTGCACTAAGCCCTTGTTCAGCCACATTAAATGTATCCGTCCAAGTTGTGCAGAAACGATGTACTGCCGAATGACAAAAGTATAAAACATATTTTCATTCAAAAATTGCTTCTCTATATACTGTGTATACCCGTGCATAAGTACAAAAACATCGACACTGTGTATAAATTCGTTTGATATTCATACCAACTTATTATTAGGGGTATTTTTGAAGTCGAATTTGAAATTGGTAAGTAATGCACAAAAAATTATAATTTTATAGTAAATATTATTTCGGAGGGCTAACTGTCATCGGGTCACCTTCCTAAATAAATATTTCGAGCATCTACTTACTGATGTATCATGAAAAGTTCTTCCATCAGTCTGTCTGTTCTGAATCAGTGTCTCAGTCACTGATGAAAATTAGCAAGCCACGATCGGTCTTCTCCGCAGACGCCTATTTTTTTTGACCATCTCCATTTTTTTACATTTTTAAACTACGTGCCCCAATTTTTTTTATCGTTTTAAACTTAATCGGTTGCATTCGCTATTCAAAGAAACGTCACAGCAATTAGATACTATCCTATCTCTACTATTCGGAACGTGAATCTCTACCTTTATGATGAAAGAACTGGAAAAGATATATCTCGTGAGTCATTGAAATGAATAGTTTTTTTTTTTATATTTATTTTCATCCAGTTTAGGTTGTGGAACTCCATGTATTTAATTTTTTTACTAGTTTATAATACTATTATTTATTAAAAAAAGGTTTATTTATAAACAAGTTCTGCTGGGTAATTATTATTAAGTTTGGTAGCTATTTTGCCTTCCGAAGGTATTTTCATTCAGGTTTAAAATTGTTTAATTTATTGTTCGATGTAGGTACGAACGGTTTCGTCAATTCGTAAAAAAATAATTGTGTGACAAAGAAAATGGGTACATTTAACCGATATCTGGAATATATATTTTTTTTTGTTTATTTTATTTTACTCAAAATAGTTTTTCTGCACGTGGTCTAAAAATAACTTAGAAATTTTAACATATTAATTTACATATTGCTAATATTTATTACAAACATATTTTTGACATCTTGAAATGGGCTTAATCTGGGCTAATTTTTTTATTTCACTGAAAACTAAGCCGTTCCTACCTTTAACAATACAGTAAACACTTTTGTGTTTTTTTATTTGTTCATTTGTTAGTCGATTGTTTAAAACTTTGTACATAAAAAATAATCAAAACGTGAAAGTTCGTTGGTTAACACCCATTTTATCTAAATCCTTAGGCACACAAGTAACTTTAGTTGCGGGAAATAGTTGCGTCGCTAGGTATGTTTTTAGTGGTGTTATGCCGTGTTTTTAAAAAAAAAAAGTTGCGTCGCTGCTTCGAAATTATTGAGACTTTGAATTGACTTTTAAATTTGTACGGATTTTGAAATAGTTATCAACTGTCGCCGCAACCAAAATCACTCGTATACTCCACGACTTCAACACTTCAACATCCCCTTCCGGTAAATAAATCTATATTTATATTTCTGGGGTTTAGTGCTAAAAGTACTTGAACTGCCAAGGAATGTAATTTTTTGATTTTAAGTGATTTTTGTGAATAAGTATATCAGGAGCTCTAGATCAATAAAATTGCTTATCTAATGTAGACGTCAATAACAATATCAGTGTTATATAAATTGAAAAACAATCTTCACCCCTGAGCGATTCACAAATTTGACATATACATTTCTGAAGTCAATTTCCAGGTTTATTTCGCTTCAAAATTACTTAATGACGTACGTCATACTTTGATCATGTCTTTATTTTAGAGATGTTGAGTTATACTCACACTTTTATATACGCGGTGACTCGTAAAACTGTTCCGATGGTTTTAGAAGCTGTGTGAAGCCGGCGTGTTTTCGCTTTACGTCTCAAAGCTGCTACGGGCTAAATAAAGTGTATGAAATCTAGAAATCTAGAAATCTGACTATAGTAATTTAGAAGTTTTCTTGAATGTGTAGGTAACCATTTCTTGACACGCCTCCTAGATATTTTCGCGCAACTACGTACTAAAACTGGATTGAGCCCTTTTTTGCATTTGTCGTAATTCATTCACCGAAGAATTTCGTGGGTGGGCATGCTGGCGTGGCTGTGCGACTGTGCGGCTGTGCGGCTGTGCGGCTGTGCAGCTGTGCGGCTGTGCGGCTGTGCAGCTGTGCGGCTGTGCGGCTGTGCGGCTGTGCAGCTATGCGGCTGTGCGGCGGTGAGGTTGTGCGGCTGTACGGCTGTGCGGATACATCCATCAGAACTCAGCTAACGATTTAACAAGGTTCTGACTTCGATCATAATTTCGTTATATTTGTTCTGTATATCTCGTACCTCATCTGCCACTAAGTTACGCACCATTGAACAGATGTGTGTAATCTTTAGAAATGTTGTCTGTATAGACCAAAAGGGAAACGAATATCGCTAATTTACACAAGCCCTTTCGATTCCTTTCGTCCTAGACATACCGATGTGATTGATCAAATGCTCAAGATAGAAATTCGATATTATTTGTAACATTTTCATGTTTAATCAATTTCACGAGAGTTAAGCATAAATTGAGCTTACTTCGGTCGTGTTATCGGTTACTGCTGTCGGTTTATTTATCACTTCTGTGTTGAACACAATACGAGGTGTTTTGGATACGGCAACAACTGGCGACCTGCTTCCGCATCCACCATATCGAGTGTTCAGAGTTCAGATGCATACAGCCTCCCACGTGAAGCCTTTACAGTTGGACTAAACTGGCTCACTGAAACTTTACAGATACTGCCCGAGCCTGATCTGAGGAGATTAAATTCAACTCAACGAAAGCAGCTCGATTGTAATATATTTTAAGACATCTGGTGTTTAAGCCGCGGCCGTGGGCGTGAGTACGGAAAACTTTTTTTTTAAAATAATTTCTGATGGTATGATAGAAAAAACATTTATAATGCTTCATGAGTGGAAACAGTTCTACTTAAATCTGCAATATGGTTTTCTTTTTATTTTTATTTTCTGGGAGTGTGGAAATGAACTTCATTCCATACAATTTGGTTTAATTTCATCAATTTCCTTACAATATTGCGACAAAGTAGATATAATCTTCTTCAGATTTCAGTTTTGTACAATACTGGAGTGATGCGGTTTTTTAATCAACCAGCGACAAAACGTGTGAGTTTAGAACCTGATTTCAAAGAACCAAACAATTTTACTTTAAATAATTTAGCTAATTATTAGCTTCACATTAGTCTTCTTATTTAGTTTTTTTTTTTACATTAGCTCCTTGTAAAAAATAATTTCCCTCAGGGCCTTTGTCATCTTAGGGGATGCTACGTAAAGGGTATTTTTAAGGAGAGGAAAGCGAGGAAGTTCTGGGAAGGAAAAAGGCATGACGGGTGGATAGGAATCTGGGGTTTAGTGTGTCAAGGAGTGACGGACGCATGAATCCATCTCTTCATTTGCGGTGCAAGGCGATGGGTCGAAAGATATCAAAAGTCGGCTGGTGATAAAAAGGCCTCCTTCAACCAGTCTCTCTCGAAGGCCCGCCCTACCTAGAAAGTGGGCAGAGACATCCGCCGCCAAGACCTAGACAAACCGAAGTCAGCAAATATAGCGAACCACTAGGGGTGACCTACGGCAGAGGTCTTGGTATTTTATTTATTTGTTTTATTTTAATATTACATTGGTTACATTGATGACATATTGCCTGATTTATCACTAGGTGTGAAACACCTGTGTTGAGATGGCAATTTACATAGTGGCTGTTATCCAGGTTTTTTGTTTACATGGTACAATAATTTAAAAATAATAGTTAATAATAACAGTAAAAATTATTATTTTTTTTTTTTTTACATTATACAATTCAAGCTTGAATTATTATCCAATAAATGATTCCCAGGACGGTGGTACTAATAAGCTCCTCCCAAATCGTAATAATTTTCTATTTATGTAGATAATATTATATTAGTTTTTTTTTCTACCACTTCACTATATATGTACAACTAATTAAAACTTTATTCAAATACGTATATTATGTATGTTAAATTATAATTTTTATTTCCCCTTTACGCATGAATAGTTATTAATTATTCTCTCGTAAAAGGTAAATAATTTTTATTTATAATCTAAATACCGCTTTATTACTCAATGTTATTGTATAAACCTCGTAAATATTGGTAAATAGTTAAGTTAGCCTCTCAGAAACTGGGCATACTGTAAAGGGATACTTTAATAGTACACAACTGCTAACCCTGTACAAATCGCAAGTGCGCCCCACGGTTGAATTTGGCAGCCACCTCTGGTCTGGAGCCCCAAAATACCTGAAAAAAAACCCTTGACTCTGTGCAGAAACGGGCGGTCCGTTTGATAGACTCTCCTAACCTAACAAACGGATTGCAATCTTTAGAGCACAGGCGCCAGGTATTATTTCTTTAATTAAATGAAGACATTATGAGCGAAACTCAATCGAAAATCTGGAAACAGAAAAATCAGAAAAAGATATTGGCACCTCTGGGACTCGGGGAATGCTGTCCTTGTTCTACCGGTATTACAATGGAAGATGCTCCGAGGAACTAGCGTCATTGATCCCCTCGGCACCGGTGCGTAGTCGGGAAACACGCCAAACGCGCGCTCAACATTTGTACACGGTTGACATTAGTCACATGAGAACGGGTCGTTTCTACGACTCGTTCTTGAGTTCAACAGCTCGGCTGTGGAACGATTTGCCGGCCTCTGTGTTTCCTCCCTCCTACAACATGGGTCTCTTCTAGACCCATGTTCACTCCTTCCTCTCCTCAAAAACACCCTCCACACAGCATCTTCAAAGATGACATAGGCCCTGAGGGAAATTATTTTCCTCAGAGCCCTGTATGGAGTTAATATTAAAAAAAGATAATAATAATAATTAATTAAAAATATTACAATTCAATATTATTTGTTAAATTAAAAGAAACCCACGCCATTAAACATCGCAGTAAATGGTTTTTAATAGTAAAAATCTTGATAATTTAAGCTGATTTCTGTTCTACGCTGTTCCGTTTTTAAGGATGTCACTAGGGGGAGACTTCAAACATTTCCGGATAAATGGATTATTTTTCTTTCTTATAAAGTTAATAAATTTTTTGAATTATTTTAGTATGACAAATTCGATTTTCTACTAAGCCTCATTTACAATAAGCAGCTCTACACCTCTACAGATTCCTTATAACTTATCATTCGGATGATGCAATAATAAAAAGGATTTCATTTGAAAGAAACCAATAATTAAACACATTTGCAAACAAATGAAACGGGGCCCGATTGGGAAAGATTTGTTGAAAAAATTGTGATGTTTTTGAATCAACAGTTTTCTTTTTAGCCATCGTGATTTTTTTAAACTGTTTGTGTATTTTTTTAAAGAAGTGGTTGAGGCGCAAGATGAAATACTATTTTTTGGTAATTTAGTAAACATCCACGGATGATTATACTATATTTATTTTTCCCAATTCCCTTCATAAATATACTTAAATTATTGTTTATGACATGATCCAGGACTTTGTAACCCCTCAAGATAATTTGTTCGGTTTTCGTAACAACTCATGTAATCATCATAGAAATCGTCGTGTTTCCTTTAATATTTATAGTTTAAAATATAATCTAAGCGGTGTCAGAAAGAGAAAACACAACGCTTTATATTCAAATCTAAAATTAATAACAAAATAGTCAAAATATACACTCTTATGAAACCAAAATTTCCGACCGCCCAATGAAAAGAAAAAAATGAGCTTTGGAAATTTTTTATGAATTATTTTTGAAAGAAACGACTAAAAACTGTGTTGTAAACGATATTGTTTACAATATATTTTCTTAAAAAAATACGTGTTTGTTTTTTTATCGGTAATTTTAGGTAGAAAAACGTTAGGTGAGCCATTTTAAATTTTAAATGGATTCAAAATTCTTATTTTTAAAAAATTCAAAGTTTATTTCGACTTATAAATTTTGAAAGCAATTTCATTTTTCATTTCAATTTCATAACCTTTCAATTTTTTCAAGTTTTCAGGTATCTCTAGTACAGATATGTGCCAAATTATTTATTTTTGTTTTAAATTATAAAATAAGTTAATTAAAAAAATAATTTTTTCATGATTGTAGAGGCAACATTGGCATGGCGTTATGGAGCATTGGATTTGATTTAATTAAAAAGTAATAGATAAATAAACACAAAAAAAAATTCTTTTGACAGAAATTTTAATTTACGTACGAAGTAATTGTGTTAAAACCGTAGATCAGTCCTTTGTAATTTGTACTTTTGCCCATGAAAATGCATTTTTCAACATTTTAATTTTTTTGTTATTTTATATATCGTCATGTTTTCATAGTAAAGAAAGCAAAATTTTGTTTTAATATAATTATAATTAACACACAAATAATTGCCAAAGTTGCTTCAAAAATCGTAAAAAATGCTTTTCTTTAATGTATTTCTTCTATGTTTTAATTTTAAACGAAAAACAAGTAAAATAGAATCTATCCGTACTAGAATTCAAAATTAAGTTTTGTATGAAAAAGTCCGCGCAGCTTTTCCCCTTGAATTAACTTCTCTCTCACAATAATTAATGCTTATTTTCTTCTGCTGCTTTGGATGAGATATTTAAATATTCACAATGGATGGCAATTTACCATTATGTAAACTTATTTTTAAAGCCTTTCATTTGAACTACCCAATTGGTTGTTTGTTACCAGTGGCGCCCGTGTAGAAAGTGCGAAGGGGCGGGTGCCTGGGGGGAGTGGGGGTCTTAACCTATATCCCTGCCGAATGTGGATCAGTGGGGCCCCCGTGCCCTCCCCACCCCCCGTATCGCCCCCGCGGCAATCTCCAAGACGCTGCTTTTTAACTCTTTGTCCAAGGTTCATTGACTGAACAGGGTGGCTAAAAATCATAATTTTGTTTTTATTCTATTATTTTTTCTGGCTTATACTTTATTTTCAATTTTGTTTTGTATGACTTTTACGACTGATGCAGATTCAATATTGATAGGATCAAATAAACTCCCATACGTACCCAACAAACATGATTTAATTACAAAACAAATGTATCATCGAATTAACCTATGAACCGTGTTCTTCACACCTATTATTATATTTGTTTAAAATCTAACACCGACATATTTTCGGATTCACTGCCCAAATGTAAATGGAGCATCATGTCAATGATATAAACTGCTACGCGTACATATACACAAACACTCACACTCACACATACACACAAACATTCACACGTACACAAAGACACACCTATACACCGCACACATCACCCGGTAATTACTAAATATACATATTACAAATAAGATATTTAAATAAAAATTGTTTGGATCCCGCACAAGAGTCCCAACTGCTCCCAACCATCTGTAGCCAGTGAGATTATGGCATCCCTAACTGGTGTACGCTGTGAGGCTGAATGGGAGGGGACGGAGATGGGGAAGGGCCATTCCAAGCAACGTTTGAATTCTGAATGGTAATCTTACACCAGGAAGAAAATCTTCCACGCTGGAACGTGCTGCAATGTACTACCTGTTTATTATTTTTGATAAAATAAATTGTGAAATAAAATTAAATAACAATGAAATATATCGTTGGTTCCCTCAAATATTTCATATGTTCTACTATTAATTTAATACCTGTAAATTGTTTTGATACCGTTATCATGTGCTATTTTGTTCGTATAATATTAAAAAAAAAATAATAATTCATATAATAAATGTTGCAATTCGTGCCTGCACCTATTACAATTTTAGTATTTATAGCCGTAAAGCATAACCATTGTGCTTGACTTCTGATCAAAAGCAGGAACGGGCCGAGAATAAACATAAGATAGTTCAGATATAAAAATAATTTTTGGTGCCAATCGCCGATAAAAATTTTTGTCAACTAGAATTTCATTTTACCTTTGTTTCGTCAAAAAATGATTATGTTCCGTCAGTATGTAGGGAGATATTTTTAAATACTTTAGTATTTACACAACGTAGCTTTTTTTAAACATCACCTACCTGAAACACAGTCCGATAGTCCTAAAACAAAAAGATTCACCGTTTCGCCTCCTTCACAATTTGTTTTAGTGGTAGCTTTCGAGTGTATATAAGATTTTTATTATTTATTATTATATTCTCACCCCTGCCAAGTCACCAAACGTAGCGAAACACTTGGGTTGATCTATGACAGAGGCGTTCGTAATCCAATAAATGTTTCCCGTATCCGCCCCCCAAATTGCTACAGGTATTGCTAATAAATATATTTTTCTTCTTCAGTAATCGCAAATTCACTTTGTGGTGTCATTTTAATATAATGAAAATAAATAATTTTGTGTACATCACTACTTAATCAAAATAATCAACAATATTTTTTCTTTTTATTATAATCTTTGCTTTGCATCTCATGTAACTTCTATAGCTAACAGGGCTATGAAAATGTTAGGTTTTATATTAAGGATTTCCAAGGATTTTAAAAATATTTACACATTAAAAATTCTGTTCACATCTCTTGTTAGAAGCATTCTTGAATATAATTCAACAATTTGGTCACCTGTCTTCAACAATCACATCAATACCATTGAAAGAGTCCAACACAAATTTTTGAGGTGTATTAATTTTAGACTTGGAATTCCCTTAGAATCAATAAATTATGATTTTTTGTTGCACTCATTAAAATTGTTGAAATTAATTGACAGAAGAAAAATTTTTGATCTGATATTTTTGTATAAAATCGTTAACTATCAGTTGGATAGCCCTGATATATTAAAGTTGATTCACTTTCATATACCTACAATAAGATCAAGGTTCCCTAGTTTGTTTTATTGTGACAACTATATGTCGGTATCAGGCTCCAATTCAGTTGTAAATAGATTACACACCATTGGAAATTTTTATGCCTATGTGGCTGATATTTTTAATATTTCCATACTGAAATATAAGGTTGTACTGATCGAACATTTCAGCCAATTATACGCTAACGAGGTCACTACATAATGATTTTTTGATATTATTGTTTATTTTTAATGCCTGTATAATATACTATGACTGTAATTAAATATACACAAGTTTGTAAATGGCACTTTGTGCCGTAAATTTTAAATAAATAAATAAATAATTTTTCCATTTTTAGCATTATTTATACTAAATCCATACGTTTACATTAGACTTCATTCAAAGTAACTATCCTCCATTGGTCACCATGAAATAGGCAGCCGCCGAGTATGGTGATTTAATATACCTACTTTATGTAAATATCACAATTATGTAACATGTATTGTAAAAATAAATAAATTAATATTTGATTATACCGACGAAGATACCATTCGTTTTGAAACAGATTAAATAGTTACTTATACAAAGTTATTTATTTTCGTTTAATTTAAACATATCTGTTTATACACCACCACCATATTTATATTTAATGAAAAAAAAAATAAAACGTTTGAATAATAAATGAAAAGAAAGTTCTACATAATATCGGAAAGCCCTGTAGATGCAAGTACTTTAGTAAATCGTGTGGATATGCGAGCGATGTCGTGTCCGATGAGAATTCTCAAATTTATTACGGCTCTTGTTTATTTTCTGCTTTTTGCGGCGAAAATAGACCATAATAATAATTATAATAGACCGAGCCGTGTCGCATAACGCGATGAGGTTTTTTTGGAGAAATTCCTCGCCCGTATTACTATTACGGTATCGGCAGATTCTTGCTTTATTTGGACTTTCTCTTGAACATTTTAATATTCTATGACTTACTCGTAGAATCTTCTAGTCGAACGGTTAAATAAAAACGACCATTTATTTACAGAAGATTTGACACCAGTCCATGTAATCAACGGAATTGTCTTAGAGCCTTTAAAAAAAATAATTTCGCCGTTCATTGAATACTCTATTAGTGAATTATAACAAAATATATATTTGTAAGAAATTGTTTATTTCGTGACGATTCAATTTAAATAAAAATACCTTAGTTTTATGTGAATAATTGTGTATCTATGAAAATACCATCTGGTTTCGACCCAGCCCCGCCTTTGTAGGCATAGAATAAAGAATATATCACTATAACGATATTCATTAAGGAATGTATTCATTTTTTAGCAGCTCCCATCTTTAACATATATTAATCTGTCACTCCAGAGTGGAATATTTCCCAGTCCATGGAAACTTAGTCTCTCGAGACCTGTACATAAATCGGGTGATAAAAATTGTATTTTAAATTGACCAATTTGCATACTGTCTACCATCCCAATTTTTTTTTTTAAGTATTGTCTAAGATAAGATTGCTGTTAGTTCAGGCTTATTATTACTCCAGAACAGCATGGTTTTGTAACCGGCCAGTTAACTACATCCAATCTTCTATTACGTGAACACTATATTTGTGAAGCTTTCGTGTCTCAACAAGTAGATTCGATATACGCTGATTTCTCAAAAGCCTTTGACAAAGTAAATATTAGTATCCTTCTCGCAAAATTAAAAGCCCTTAATATATATCATCTTCGGATCATTCCTAAACTGGATGAATAGTTACTCTGTAACCACGAATTCATGGTAAAATTGAATAATTTCATATAAATTAAAAGTAACATCAGGAGTTCCTCAAGGCTCTCATTTGGGCCCACCAGTTCTGTGTTCTGTTTATTTTGGAGTTATTTTTGACTGGGGAACTTACCTTTGATTATCATTGCAAAACAATTTCCAATACGGACACGCAAATTTTAGGTTTGATAATACGTAACGTAAGGAATTTTCATAACGTTGAGATAATACAACTTCTTTTGTGCTTCCTTGTGATATTGAAACTAGAATATGCGTGTGTGTAATCTCCTGTGTGGTCTCCTGTTTATACTTGTAACTTGTATCGTTTGTAGAAAGTACAAAGCAAGTTTCTTAGATATGCTCAAAACAAATTGAGACAATTTGAGGTAATTACTACAATACATTATTTTAAAACTACGGCTACTTTATGCTTTTCGAAAACTATTAATGATGGGGGTATTCTAGTCTAGAAGCATGAATTGTAGGTGTTTTTTCAGGTGCAACAAAAAAAAAACAATAATATTTTTACCAATCATTGTTTCATCAAATACTTATTAAACATTAAAGAATCCATTAAAAAAAGAGTCAAACGAAAAAATTCAAAATTCAAAAAGTTACAGGGTGTTAAAGTGGGGGGTCACAAAAAAATGGCGCGCCCTGGTTGACACGATTGCAACCCTCCCAGTAATCTAAAAAAAAAATAATTCTTTATCCGACTAATAAACAAATGCGGCTATGGCCCGAACTAAGGAAAAGTAAAATTTTTTTTTTTGCAAAATGGCGGCTGTCTGAAATAAAAGAGACATTTTTGTACCAGTTTTTGAAATTTTTTGTAAAAATTGAAATTTTGTTATAGTTCTAGTTCCCGCCATAGAGGAATGTTTAGAGAAGGCTCACACCAAATTTCAAGTAAATTGGTTTAGTAGAACTTGAGATATCGTGTCAACCGTCTCGAAAAAAGTAGTTTTGAGAAACAGAAGTTTTGCTCTATTTAGATTTTAGTTAGATTTTGTCTAAACCGATCGAACTAAAATGGCTAAAAAAAAAAAATTATTTTCTAGACTAGAATACTGCCTTAAATGACTGCATAACCTAATAGATGGCCCCCGAATGTTAAATGTTTCAAATATCCGTGCCCCTGTTAAACCTACTCGACTCCATCATCTAAAAAATAGGGGTCCACAAGTTGTAAGTGGGGGTCCACGAAGATTTATCTGCAGGCTTATTCTCTATCTTTTGTGGGATCGTTATCGAGGTAACGGACGTGATCTCCTGTCAGATTTGTGTGATTTTTTACATATTTATTGTGACATATTTTAGCTTAGATCGTTTTAAACATGAATTCCTGCAAGAATGCATGATTATTTATCAATTTATTGTACGTTGTACTCAGAAAAAGCAAATAAATCACACAAATCTGTCAGGAGATCACGTCCGTTATCTCGATAACGATCTCACAGAAGATAGAGAATAAGCCTGCTGGTTAGGATAGTAAAGAACAAACATCTCCAGCTATATTATATTAGTTATATTCAATATTCAGTAAAACGCATGTCGAGTTTTGGGAATATGGTAGAAATGTTGCAGCAGGGGATCCATCGAAACCAGTAAAATTTTAAAAGTGGTCCACGAGAAAAAAAGTTTGGGAACCTCTGTTCTAGACCATTTAGCAAACGGCCATCCCATTTGATTAGGCCTATATTTGGATCACGAAACACTCCCACAAGGCACTTCTTGCGTTATTATTTATTCTATATTCGTAGGTAAAATCGACACAATGAAAACTGATCATTTATGATGAGTCATGTTCATTTCTATAAAGTGACGGTATATTATTGTATAAATGAATTTATCATTACCCGTAAATTGTTGTTATCTGAGAATTTTTACAGGCTAGAAAAACACTATCTTATTTTATATTATAATAAAAACAAATATAAAACTTTTTTCCACTTTAAGTTTAATGACCGTAACCGGTTTCAGCTCGCTAGAGCCATCTTCAGACTGGTACAAAATATTCTTAATCTACGGTTTATATACATAACATTTGAGGGAGGGGAAGCGGGGTGGTTTTAAGGGTTTTAATCAATTATACTAATTACATTTGTTACTAAGTAGTTTTAGACTGTTGAATTTCTAAATATTTTGGTTAATCCAGTGGGCTAATTACCTTGGGTTTGTAGCTCACTTCAATATTGTTTAGGAAAAACCTTACAAGTGGTATGAATTATTAAAGACCTAATTTTATTGTCAAATCGTTATTACATTTATGATGCATGGGATTTTTTTAATAGCTTTTTGAAGGGATACATGTTTACATTGGAGTAGGAATGGTCATTTTATTAGCTAAATACATATTTGAAGATGGCTCTAGCGAGCTGAAACCGGTTACGGTCATTAAACTTAAAGTGGAAAAAAGTTTTATATTTGTTTTTATTATAATATATTATAATGGAATTCCACCATGAATTATCAGTTTCAAAAATAGAACTATCTTATTTGTTTTGTTCGGCAGCACTTTGGCTAATTTAACAGAAATCTACGAGTTTTTATTGTGAGTTCCTTAATTTGTTGAATCAAACCGTAATACTTAATAAATAATGTTTTTTGTATTTCTTGTTCTTTTAATTAAGGAATTTGCAAGAAAACTGTCACTTCAGTTTTACCTCGTTACATACAATACAAAAAATATCAGTTAATTCCCAAAAAATGACAATAAGACACTGACTTTTTGAACGCATTGCTTGCACATTCTAAAACCTCTATTTCTTTGGTAGAACGTTTTTACCAACACTTGTATTAGAATGAACACGAAAGTTCAATATACAACATTCAATTATTGCATAATTACTTGATTAAAACTAACGGAAAATAACACAAATAAGTTGTAAATGTATTGAATTATACGAATATATTAGTGAATTGATCAGTTCAAATTGTGATTGGGTTATAAGTAAGGCTCTAAAAAAATATTTAAAAACATTAAAATATTTCCCAGGGAACAACCAAAAAAATTTTTATGGATTCATCCTTTGCGCAATATAAAAGTTGATTTCTAGGATTTATATTTCCTACACATTGCATAAGACATTTATGTAAAAAAATTGTATGTCTTTCTTATTAAACTCACGCGGTAACGGTCAATTAAAAATTAAGATTTCTAAAAAAACCTCACCTTTTCAAGATGGGAATGTCATGTGTCAATTTGCTGAAATGCAACGTTGTCAGCTATTTTGGAGCATAGTTAAAGATATCTTTATTAGTATCGACTGGAATCTGAGCTTGTACAGTCTCCATTCAATGTGTAACTAAAACACTGTTTAATGGTTGGGAAGCGTTTTTTTTATTAGTAAGGCTGATGATAAATAATGTACGCAATATAATTTAGTTTTCTTACAAAACAAAATAAGGTTATTGTACGGTTTTGGACTGCCAGTACCTAGGTGCTTTCCTTTGTAAGAATCCTAATTCTAGTTTGAATTTGTTAATACCGCATTTACACATTTGCACTAAAGCCGAGTCGAATTGTGATTTGGGTGTCGAGGCGAATATGTAGTCAGTTCACTCGTCATTCACCTCGTTCCCCTCATCGCCAGATTTCGTTGTTTTTATTTTACCACTTTACACTTCCTGCTCTTATTAATGCGGTATATGATGTAATAGGAGATCTAAGTTAAGAATTGCAAGTATTATACGCCACCCTGAAAGAAATATTTGTTCAAACAAAAAGTAGTTCGGTATTTATTGATTTTAATTAATTTTTGTGCTTCTCTATTTCTTTTTTAAAATTAGCTTCACACAGGAGACTCCGAGGAAAACAATTTCCCTCGTGGTCTATGTCATCTTTGGGGATGCTGTGTGGTGGTCTTTTTAGTATGGAAAGGAAGTTTTGGGAAAAAGGTTTGAGGGGTGAGTAGGAATCTGGGGGGTTAATATGTCCAAGAATGACAAACGTATGAATCCATCCCTGCCACTGCGGTACAAGGCGATGGATCGAGAGAGTCCGACTGGAGAGGTAACAAGGTCTCCCTCAATCAGTCTCTCCTGATCCGGCCCGCCATGCAGTAGATGGGCAAATTAATGTCCCGCCAAGACGCAGACAAACCTCACCCCACGAACCCGGGCACCCTACGCTGGTTCACGTTTGGGGTGATCTACGGCAGGGGCTTATTCAATAAATGGTTGCTGGGATGGCGGTACCCATACCCGCCTTCCAAGTTGATAAATGCTTTTAATAAAATAATAAATGTGATGAAATGTATTTGAAAGCATTTTATGAAAGTAATCTGTCCCGTCCTATATATTTGGCAAGAAAAGTGCATATGATTCATACCGTTATCTCATAAAAATGTAAAAAATTCCTTAAAATTCTCAATCTGAAAAAAATTTAACCAAGCACCATACTGTTTCCGCAGGGGTAGGCAGAGATGATGACCGCCAGATAACTCTGTATTGACACGCATTCCTTGATTCTTTCACATTCATTTCACATATAAATAATTATAATTAAAACAATACTAATCGTGAATCAATTCACATAGTGCGTTTAAGCATTATATGCTTCGCTAAAAATTTGTTTAACTATTACCTTTCTAGCATCGTCAGGATATTTTATCTCAATATCCGCCGGGGTTGACGGCAATTAAATAATTTTTATTAATACCAGTCGATAATCCCATCAAAATGCACAAAGCGTTTCTCGTTACGTAAAATCTCTAACATTCTGTACATTATGGCCTTTTGCTTCAATTGCGTCCGACGATATTCGGACGCAATTTTGGTATATACGTTATGTTCTTAGTCTGAATTTACAATTGTTACATAAAATGGCGCCTACAAGCGTATGTGTAACATATTATGATAATATCATTGATTTTAATCTTGTGTTAAATACATTTTGTAAAAATTTGTTTCAAATAACAGTTTAAATACGAACTTCTTATAATTTTTGCTCAAACCCCTACATTTTCACAGCTGTCTAGCAACCCCCAAAACCCCAGTAAAAATCTTTAAAAAAAATGTCTAAATTTTTAGACATTTGGAAACCCCATTAGAAATCTTAAAAAAAATAATTTTAGACATTTGGAAACATATGAAAGGGTGCTCTGTAGCAAATTCGAAAAAAAAATATTTTTCGTATGATTTTGAAGCACCTAATAAATATTGCACATTCCTGAGAGCGAAAACAAGTGATGATTGATGAAACAAGTGGTCCCGTCGAAAAGAGACACCAGCGACATCTCGCGGAGATAGAGTGATCTAACTCATACGGTTTTCGTAGGGCATAGATAATCACAATCGCTTAACTCATTAGAGATGACACTTTTCTATGGGGTATGCGATATGTGATTATTTATAGTTTTTTCCTAATCCAGTCATTTCTTACTCGAGTCTTGTAAATTTAGTTGTGTGTTATCGACTGTTCATCGTATTTCCAATAATTTCGTGTATTCATTTTAATACTGATTGGATTTTTACAACTGAACTAGCCTTCTCAATTCAAGTCTTATACCCTAGGTGGTGTCAACATTTTGTTGACACCAGTCAACTCTTCGCGTGCCCCAAGGGTACGAGAGGAAATTTGGTACTTTAACACTATAATACGGTACTTGGTCGTGCGCCACTTCAATTAACTGCTCCCTAACCCCCTCCCAAATATCTTTGTTCTTCCTATTTCATGCCAGAATTGAGTGTGAAAATCAGAATACTAGAATTGTTTATCGAACCAAGGATCGCCAAAAAATCAAAGGAAACTTATCATCCTTTTGTTACTTCAGGTATCCACGAATATGAAATCTGCCCACATTTCAAAATAGGTTAAATTTATTCCGTCATTTTCGACGGTTATTTTACGCGGCGAGAAAAACTTGCTTCATGCAGGTATGTTAATGCATCCGGTGTTGTTGTTCTTTGCACTGTGTGTTTTAAATAATCGCATCGGCCGAGAAATGCAGTTGTTGCGAATTCCTCGTGGCTTATGACGCTTTCGCCAGTTTACTTTTTACGCGGGAAAAGATTGCGCGCGCGGATGCCAACGCGCGGGAAAGTATCGCGCCGCGCCTGTCACTCTGACAGTTGACGACTATAAACGGAGGCCTTTTGGATAATTCTCATTGTGACGCTGGCGCTGGAGCTGATGACCCACTTCAACCCTTTAAGCGCAAACAACTTTTATTCGGGCGACAAAAATAGCATCAGATTTCTTCATGCACGAGTAATATAATAGGAGTAGGTACTTTCCAAAGAACCGCAAGCTCAGCAAAACCACCAGCCTATGAACATATCAAACATTGTCATTACCAACTAATCAAAAATGTATAAATTACGATTAATCGAAAGAGAGGACCTTTGAAAATAAAGTATTATAGGAAAAAGTACTAACGCTGTTTCGCTGATGCCAGATAAAGGTCTCCCAAAGCATCCGTTCTTTGCACATTATGAGTGAAAAGGCTTTCGATGTCTTATTCTTGTTTTTCTAGTCTTAATTTTTAAGTTTAAGCCTTTTGCCAGTGGTTGCCATTGTCGCAATGGTATCGCCATGGTAATGTGGTGACCCTGTAAAAAATCAAATTTTAGGCTAAAATTCAGTTTTTTTTTTTTAAATATGATATATGAAAAACTCCTTTTAATACTCATTTGCTGTTACCATGCAGCAAGCATTTTTATTTTTTTACTTCTCATCTTTATCAATTCTATTACAATTGGTGATGTGCCGTGCTCACCAGGAACCCCTGTGTAGAGAGCAAGCGCAGTTTATAAAAAAATACAAATAACAACACAATGTTACGTTTAAAATAAAATACAATGTTGGAAAATTGGAAATTGGAAAAGCATACTTATAAATTAATTTTGATAAAATCTGGCTGATGATCCAAGACTTGGTCTGATTTATATTTAAAATAACTCGTGTTCCGTCCAATGGCCAGTGGAAGTGCATTGAATAGCTCTGTTGCAAAGTATCACATTAATGAATGTGCATTATTTGATAGCGAATAACAAAAACAAATTGGTGGCAATACCTTATTATCTTTTTAATAACAGAAAAATATTTACAAAAAATTGGTAATAGTAAAAAAATAAGGAAAAACCCTTCAAAATAAATATTTTTCCTTGTTTTTAGTTAACGATATTTGTGTTTACCTCTGATAGATGGATTATTATGAATATTATTGGTTTAGAAATGTACACGAATAACCTACTTTTGAAAGATGACGATATCTCAGTAATTCATAATTAATGGATTTTTTATTGTTGTCTTGGTTCACTGAATGAATCTCGTTAATGTTTTAACAAGTGCACTGTTTCTGGTGCATTGTTATTCTTATCTTTTCATTACTCTATTTAAGTTCTTATCTCGAATAAGACAGTTCGGTCCATCCAGAGATGAATAAATTCAATTAATTTTGTGCTGTACTATTGTTTTTTAATAAGTACGTATGGGTAGGTACATTAAAAACATAGTAACCCAAATTTGACAAAAATGAGGCATCCACTTAAAAATTGATAATGACAAAGTTAAAAGAAAATTGTTTCGGGTCAGAAAGTACATTTTTATGAATCAGCAAAAAATGCAGAGCGTGACGTGATCTTTTTCCAAATATCTAGATCTAGAACAATGACTTTATTTTAAGTATTTTGTTCGCGAATATTTTTTCATGTTTTTATTAAACTTGGTGTGGTTAAAATTATAGGCCATCTTCTGTACGCCAAAATAATAACGTGATATTAAAATGTATTCACCTAATGAACTTCCAAGAAACATGTTGGACTGGAATAGTGAAGTTTAAAAAATCCTCGCAAACCCGTGAAAAACAAGGAATATTGTAACTCCTATTTTAAAAACGGCAATTGACAATTTTCTGTTAGAGTATTGTATAAAAAGTACCCACTTTATCACTTGTCTTAATGATTATTCACACAAGCAGTTAAATTTTTAATTAAATGAAAACATATCATTTCATAAAACACCACTATTTAATCAATATTATCTATATGTTTCGAAACCAAAGGTTTCTTCATCGCGATAAGATTAATATTAATCAAAGTTAATTTATAAAACCGACATGTTTCGAGAGTGATGCTCCGTTACTCAGGTTAAAAAATAAAAACTACGTTTTTAATAAACCCTGAGGAAGGGAGCATCTCTCTCGAAACATGTCGGTTTTATAGACATTAAAAGCGCATAAAACAAGATTTTTTTAAAATTTTGATTAAAAATGGTGCCACAAAATAAATTTGCTGCATTTGAAGAAAATTTATTTGATTAATTTGGTTATTTCACAATTAATGAATTAAGAATAATATGTAGTGTATTAGCGGCACGTTCCAGAGCGGAAATACTCTAAGTATCGCCCTGGTGTAAGACCACCATTCAGAAATGAAACGTTGCTTGAAATGGCTTTGGCCTTGTTTGGTGACCAGATCTGAATAGCCAGATACGTCCCACCTTCCTCTTCCCCATCTCCTTCCCCTCCCCACTATCTTCAGCCTCACAACGTACCCCGGAATTTGAACCTTACACAATTAATATAATTTGTACCTTATAAAATTAATATAATTAATTATAATAATTGGCACGCCAAAAATTGATTCTCCCCGCCAGTGGCTTATAAGACCAATTTGGGAGGCGGGAATGGGTATCGCCGCCTCGGGAACCTTTATTGGATAACCAACACCTCTGCCATAGGTCACCCATACATGCCATAGGTGATTTAGCAGGGGTGCCTGGGTTCATGGGGTGAGGTTTGTCTGGGTCTTGGAGGCGGATGACCAGGACACACTGAACCCCAGATTCATATCCACCCCTTAAACCCTTTTCCTTCCCAGAACTTTTCTCTCCTCCTTTCCCTTAAAAAAACCCTCCACACAGCATTCCCAAGGATTACACAGACCCTGAGGGAAATTATTTTCCTCAAGGCCTCCGGTGTGGAGCTCATGTAAAAAAAAAGTAATTACAGTAGCCCTTATAATTCGTGTAAAAGGGAATTACGAATCAATGCGTGATCCTGAAGTTCTTGATTCGCTACGCAAATATTTCCTACCGATTAATAATGAAAATTCAAGGATTTACAAACCTTGATGTCTTCCCAGAGGCTAGTGTTATAATTTGAAATAAGTGTTAACAAATTTAAGAAAAATTGATGTCCCAGTATCTTCTTTCTCTAATCTTTCTTTAGCTTTTATATTTGTAAGTATATTTCCATTGTTTTTTTCTGTGTAAGTAATAAATAAATTTCTGTTTATTAAAATGCCAAAATGTATGAAGAGTACAATAATTTGGAATACAATAAACCTTATAACAAGATAGAAAGTTTTATTTGATTATCTCCAAACTAACTTTCACGGACATTGATCTTCCTTCTCCCTCACCCCTCAGTTGTACAACTTTTTTACCACGTGTAAGTAATTAGTAAGTCTGTTTATATTTATTTTTAGAACACCAAGGTTCCAATTGAAAATTTTATTGGCAACTTAGTTCTATTATGAACGTAAACAATTTGTTTTGGAGCAACGTGGTTCCATTTTTGTGTTCAGCTCATTCACTTGGGACAAAAAGCTCTATCTGCCAGTTTTCTTAGAAACTGATAAAATAAATGAAAAATAAATTTTATGAAAAAGTTAATATGCAGAAAATACCTCTTATTTGTTGTTAGCGTCGGCGGGCGTGCTGATGCTATCGGCAGGGTTGGAGAAAGCTCCCACATATTTAATACAAATTAGTTGCTGTATCTGCCCCAAATAAAAACTAGCTCAGGTTCGGTGCAAGCAGGGTTTCTTTTAACCTCAAGGCTAGTGCTTGTGGTTCGGAACTTCACGCTTCTCCATCCCCCCAGGGCCTCTCTCGACAAGCAAAACACGGTAGGTTATCACATAAATAGTTTATTCAATTCTAGGAGACACAATAATACATAAGAGGAACGATCCTAGCTGAAAGTTAGTTTGAACGTCAGTCTCTGCTCTCTACACGCGTGGTTAGGGCTTCAAAACATTTAATTGCACACAAAGGGTAACATGGTAATTGACTCACGTTTGGTTTATGGGCCAACAGCGGCTTTACGCGCTTGTTCTCCCGGTCTCAGCAGCGTCCATGCGGACACCGGAAGTGCACAACCGGCGAAACTGAACTTGTGTCGCACATGTTCGCGCGGGACGTGGGCCCGGGAAGCTCGCTTGCTGAAGACTGGTTTGAATGGCGGTGTGCGGCGCGTCTCCTGATCCGTGGGTCGCGGGAGGGGTGATGCGCCTGCGCATTACCGTCCCGCGGTGCAACAGTATTTTAGGGCTCGATTCGCTGACTGTCGAAACATGACGGTACTTAAGACTCGATTCCTTATTCTTGTAACGTAACACTTCCCCCCTCGCCGCAATAAAAGCGACGTGGCAATGGAGCTGTAGGGCTAATAAATCCTCTTACCCTTTCAGCACTTGTGCCAAAAACATTTAAGAGAAACGAGGAGAGAGAGAGAGAGAAATTCCTAGCTGGAGAATAGTTATGAACAGAACACAAAAGAGATGATACATGGTGTAACAAGGAATTGTCAATAAATGTATATAAAGGCAGTGGCATACATAAATACAGTTGCAAAGAACAAGGATCTGTTGAAGAAAGGTACAAGGGTTATGCAGTGATAGAAAAAAAAAACTCTAATTGTATCATTGGTCTGTGAGCTAATGTTTGCGAACGTGGTTTGCGTAGGATGTCTGGGGTGGTTGAACGTTTCACTGAAGTTACAAGGTTACTTTGTCACAGTAACCTGGCCCATTTGAGATTACACTCAAGGGACACTAGGGCCTTTAAGAAAATACGAGGAAGAGAACACATGATGAGGCTTCTAGGTGGTGTGGAGAGTTCTACCTGTCACAGAGGTCGAAAGGGTAACTGCTTCCGGATCCTGTGGGTGAGCCAGTACGAAACCATTGAAGTACTGGAGAGTGGAATCGTAATTGGTGGTTGGTACACTGGTTTTTGTATGTAGTGGGATTGTTTTGTGAACAATCGTTGGTATTGTTATTTGCGCAAGGGCACAGGAGCATCAGCACAATGGCAGTAGGGCATTTGCATTATGCAGCAGGAACATTTGCATAATGGCAGCAGAAACATTTGCACAAGGGCAACAGGAACATTTGTATTATGCAGCAGGAATATTTGCATAATGGCAGCAGAGCATTTGCATTATGCAGCAGGAACATTTGCATAATGGCAGCAGGAACATTTGCACAAGGGCAACAGGAACATTTGTATTATGCAGCAGGAATATTTGCATAATGGCAGCAGAGCATTTGCATTATGCAGCAGGAACATTTGCATAATGGCAGCAGAGCATTTGCACAAGGGCAACAGGAACATTTGTATTATGCAGCAGGAACATTTGCATAATGGCAGCAGGAACATTTGCACAAGGGCAACAGGAACAGGAACCAACCTAGAGCTGGCGTGCTCGGGTTTGTTTTGAGTGTCGGTTCTTTGTGGTGATACAATTCGCAACTACACGCACGACTCACACTAGGTTATGTTAGATGCGGTCGGGTGCTTTTGGTACGCAGGGATTGAAGGCAAGGGACCTCCGTGACGGTAGCGAGGGCAGCATGAAGAGGCGCAGATGTAGATAGGGTGCAGAGCTGCTGGTTTTTTTTTTTTTAATCCGGCAAAAATTATTATTAGAACAAAATTCTTGAAGTTTACCTGCCTAGTAGACCAATGATGAAAAAAGTTTGGAGAGAAACAAGTGTGCATGTTGAGAAAAAGTTGGATTTGTTTGGCGTGTAGAGAGAGAGACGGAGAGAGAGCTAACTAAATGTGGCTAATTCCTAATACATGTTACAAAGGTACGTATTCAAGGACAGGTTCTGTGTAACCCCTTTTGGTTTTTTTTCTTTACCAAATACATTTCCAAGAATACGTGGTTGAGGGATTGTACGTATAACAAAATTCCCCATTCGAAAGAAGTTGGTCTTCCATGACCTATGCTCACGTCTATACGGTAGCATTTTTTCTACTTTCGAAAAACAAAACATTGCGTACAAGATTAGTTATAACAAAGTGGGAAAGGAGTAGGAAGTTGAAAGGATCCGCGTATGAAGATTGTCCCATTTGACAAACGAAACGCCAAGTGCGTAACGCATATATCCCCATTCACGGATAATTTCGAGGAAGGGGGAGGGTGATAATTGGGAACATTTGAACGAAGAAAACTGCTGGGGACTCGGCTATTTCCGAAATTCGACCTCTGGGTGGAGGTGAAACAAGGTCTACAGCAGTCATCCTGGCACATTACAATAGTATTTGGTAGTGTTGGACAAAAGAATACACTGACATAAAAGTCTAATCCTCTACGTGTATTGGGCAGAAGATTAGGGGTCGTTTTATTCTCCTACTTGTTTGCGAGAAATGACAGACCCTTGCTCAAATCTCACAAACCTGGGGATTTTCTTTGTTCGTCTCCCAGACAACGAGTTAGGTATTTTTGTGTCCATCAACTTAACTCCCACGACACGATGCCCCATAATCATGAGTGAAGCGTATGATTAGTCCTTTTGAGATAGTAGATAGTTCCTGGGTTCTTGTGACAGGAAGTCCACGGGCATATTAATGATTACAAAAAAGGGGTGTGGACTACATTGAGTAGTTCACACATAAAGGTTTGATATTATTTCGTTCGCACGATTCATGGTGAGTATTATAACGTCTTCACGTATAGCGTACAAGATTGCAAAATCAAAAGATTTGCAAGTAAGTTTTATAACGTCTTCACGGATAACAATGAACGAATTACAACTGGGTTGCCCAGTATTGAAGGGAGGTGCAAAAGACTAGGTATTTATGACATTTCTGACAAAAACCCACAGAGTAATTATAACGGGCTCCCCGTATCGCATTTAGTAGATATTCTGAGATTCCCATCTATGACGGCAGATTTTATAAGGTTCCCACCTATGATGGCAACAAAGGTTAACGTTCATATAAAGGTACCTATTCAATACAGACGGCGAGACATACTGATGTACTTAGTACAACAATACCGTAGCATAATAAATCCATATTAGCGTACGTTAAAGACTTGCACAAAGGCAAAAACATATTTGAAGATCTGGCCAAGATTTTATACTTCAACAATTAAGGGACAAAAAAATTCTGGCGTGCTGATGGAATGTGAATTTCATCTAAGCTTACCGCAAAAGAGATCCTTTGTGGTACAACCCTTTTGGTTACGCACAGAGTATCGTATCGTGATGGTACAACTTTTGTTGTACTTACACGTACGATGGTAGCAACAATACAAGACATGCGCTTATCGTTGTTTGACAAGGAAAATTATTTACATTGGTCCGATTTGAGTGTTTAAGACCTTCTAGGTTTTACTTACTTAAACAGACTGCGATGAACACACTTTGGTGTTATGCACAGAGTATCGTATCGTGATGGTACAACTTTTAGTTGTACTTACACGTACGATGGTAGCAACAATACAAGACATGCGCTTATCGTTGTTTGACAAGGAAAATTATTTACATTGATCCGATTTGAGTGTTTAAGACCTTTTAGGTTTTACTTACTTAAACAGACTGCGATGGACACACCTTGGTGTTATGAAAATTATAATAATGGGATGGGTTGTTCACAGGGTGGTTCACTTGGAGACCTGGCTTCTTGTTGTGACCTCGTACTTTGCACGTGATAAGTCACAACAAGGCAACCCCAAAATTTCAGTTTGAGCAGTTGAGACCCAGGGTGACTCAATGTTGCTGAAATGTTGTAAAAAAATTTATCGTTAATGAAGAGGCACGTTGAAAGTTGTCCCTTTTATAACGATACTTTCCAGACTCCACATCCAGTTCTGGGGAGAGCTAGAGCAATTTGGGTTATTTATTGAGCGCCATTCTATTTTCTTAAAAAACAGAAAAAAACTTAGAACGGGTAGCAAACATCTGATACCGCCGTGGGTTTACACAGGTTTGCTTACCTAATTTAACTACATATGACATAAGGGTTAGATGCACTTTGGCGAGGACCCGATATTTAATGTACAAAAAAGATTTTTCTAACATTTAGAAAGGGGTGACGAGGTATGACATGATGATGTGAAAATATGATGCTGCGAGTTGTGACGATGCACAAAACCTTGGGCACGTAGTCTCTGACTACTTGCAGTAAGCCACAGGGAATTCCTTTCTCCGAAGTGATCAATTTCAGGTAGAGGTGTGCATGCTTAGAAAAAACGATGTTTCCAAGGTTTGACACCTGGGGCAGCAATTAGAGGCGAATGACTGATGATGACGAGATATTTATACAAACAAAAATAAAATAAAATAAAATGAAACGAAACCACAAGGGAGAATTATAATTTCTTCCATGACTTTGGCTACAGTTGACACCACTGTGCCAGAGCTAGAAAGGTTTCGTTTGAGTGTCCCAATGAGTGACAATCGTTTACGAGAGGCCGCTCATTAGTGACGAAACAAAAGGGTTGACTTCCATAGTGATCCATGTCACGGTGTAGACGAATGGTTGCTAGGAGTCACGGAATAACCGTTGGGGTTATACGGGCGTGGCAATGGAGTTTGTTTCCATGTTCCCACTTTTTACAATGTCCTTTATGTGGTAGTTACCTATGTGTTTACCAGAGATGTCGGACAATCGGTAAACCAGGTCTGAGATTTTCTTTAGGACTTTCGTCTTTACAAAACGGGGTGCCAATTTGGCAGAGAAGTACAGCGCACCTTGTGACAGAGTGTTGTTTCTCCTCCAGACGATGTCTTCTTCCTTGAATGTGACGTGCCTCCTGCGAAGGTTATACCTGTCGGCGCTCTTTTGGTGGGCCAATAGTAGAGCGTCTGTTACTTCACTATAGATAGCGGAGAGTTCCTCCAAGCGGTGGGCGTAATTTGCTGCGGGGTCTGCTGTGGAGGAAGGGACGGGTGGAAGGCAATTGTCAGGGTGTAGTGAACCGTGAACTACTTGTTCCATGCCGTGTTTGAGAAAAAATGGTGTATAGCCTGTAGCGAGGTTCACCGTGTTGTTCATGGCTGCTTGTATTCTGTCTAATTTTTTGCACCATGTGCGTTGGTCTTTGCCAACCAAAATTGCCAGGGCCGTGTTTATGGTTTGGTTGTATCGTTCAACGGTGTTGTTCTGTGGGGTGTAAAGGGTGTTGTAGAATACATCCTTTATACCATATTTAGACAAAAACTCTTTAAATTCCAGAGCTATAAATTGTTTACCATTGTCGCATATTATAGTACGAGGGGTACCGTAGGGTATGAAAATATGTTTTTCCAATAGATTGGTTATTGCTGCTGCAGTTGCCCTTTTCAGAGGAAACAACCAGCAGTATTTGGAAAAGATGTCCACTACGCTGAGTATATGCATGTAACCGGCGTAGCTTCTAGGGAAGGGTCCAATGAGGTCCATAGAAAAGGATTGAAGTGGTCTATCGGCACGCTTGGGGTTGCCCATTAGACCAGACGGTGGTGCCGTACTGTGCTTGTATGCCTTACAGATGTCGCACTTGGAGATGTATAAACGTACTTGTTTGAATAGACCCGGCCAATAATATCTTAAAGATATTTTTTTGAATGTTTTGAAAGTTCCAGGGTGTATGGAGTCTACGGCACTGTGGTTATCAATAATAACTTGTTCTCTATTTTCGAGAGGGACTACCTTTTTCCAGGCATAGTCCTCTAAGATTGACAGTGGAGGCTTGCAGTTGCGATATAGTTGTCCGTTCTTAATCATAAAATTCGGGAACTTTTGTGGGTTGTCACTGCATCCTCTAAAGATTTTTTGATACCATACGTCTTTTGTGGGGAGACTAGAATTGGGTAATTCGGCATTTAATGTTGCTATCTCGATCCTAGAAAGGGCATCCGGGACGATATTATCCGCGCCTTTACGGTGGATGACATCGAAAGTATATTGAGATAGGCGGGACGACCAGCGAGCCAATCTCCCGGAGGGGTTGTCTAGCGAGATCAGCCATTTTAGGCTGCTATGGTCTGTGACGACGGTAAACTTACTGCCCTCAATGTATCCGCGGAAATGTTGAATGGATTCCATGACTGCTAACAATTCTCTCTCGGTAATCCCGTAGTTTTTTTCGTGTTTATTTAGGGTACGAGAGAAGTATGCCACGGGGTGTTCGCCGTCCGTAAAATTTTGAGTGAGGACTCCTCCGATTCCGACGTTTGATGCGTCCGAATGGATCGTAAAGGGAAGATTGAAGTCGGGGCAATTCAGTACTGGGGCTGATTGAAGAGCCTCTTTCAGGGAGTTGAATGCTGACTCAGTCTCTGCAGACCAGGAAAAGTTACTGGTACCTTTACGGATTCCCGTGATTTTGTTGAGCGGCGCCGCGAGAGTTGAGAAGTTTTTTATGAATCTTCTGTAGTAACCGGTGAGTCCGAGGAAGGCTTTTACCTCTTTTGCATTTGTAGGTCGGGGAAAATTTGTCATAGCCGCTACTTTTGTGGGGTCTGTTCTTAGGCCTTCTTCGTCTACTATGAAACCCAAGTATCGTAGGCGGTGCCTGCAGAATTCCGATTTCTTCAGGTTGATAGTCAAACCGGCCTGTTTGAGTTGTTGAAAAACCTTTTCTAGAATAAGTATATGTTTTTCAAAGGTATCGCTAATGATGATCAGGTCATCCAGGTAGCAAAATAAATTGTTATCAAACTCTGGGCCAAACAATTTATCCATGAGTCTTTGTAGTTCTGCTGGGCTGTTTTTTAAACCGAAGGGTAGTCTTTTGAAATGGAACATACCCCTGCCAGGCACCACGAAGGCAGTCTTTTCGCAGGAGCTGGGATCCAAAGGTATCTGCCAGAATGCTTTGCTTAAGTCTATGGATGAGATGTATTTAGCGTTTCGAAGTCTGTCCAGGATGGAGTTGACCAAGGGGAGCGGGTAGGCGTCTGCTATTGTACATGCGTTGAGGCGTCTGCTGTCGAGGCAGAAACGGGCTGAGCCGTCTTTCTTTGAAACTAATAAGGTGGGGTTGGTCCATGCGCTGCGGCTGGGTACCACCACTCCCAGTCTTAACATATCGTCCAATTCTTTTTCCAGCGTTTTCAATTTTTGTGGAGCTAGGTTGTAATACCTTTGTTTGATTGGGGGGCCTGTTGTTTTTATATGGTGTTGTACTAGGTTGGTTAAGCCTAAACCGCACCTTTCGAAGGAGATGGATTCATACTTGTTGATCATTTGATTTAATTGTATTGTTTGTAAGGGGTTCAAGTTTTCGTAGGGTATTACCGTACGGATTTCGTTTACTTGGGGAGTGACGGAGGGGTTGTTAAACAGTTGCGGGGCAATTTTGAAAGCCATCCAAAAATCCACTCCCAAGATGAATTTCTGTGTGATTGTAGGTACAACTAGAAACTTGATCCAAACTGTTTTTTGGTCGCAATTGATCGGCAGGGTTAGAGAACCGATGACGAGTTGTGAAGTGTTGTCTGCCGTGGTAACATGTGAAGAATGTTTTCCCATTTTAAAACCACAGTTTGTGAATAAGGTGTGGGCGTTGTCGCCCAGGCAGCTGACAGAGGCGCCGCTGTCTAGGAGACCTGAAAAAACCACGTTGTTTATGGAAAAATGCGCGAAGGGTCTACCGTCTATTGCCTGTTTGCAGCAAACTGTAGAGAGGGGTAAGGCCTGTTTAAAAAATTTGACGTGTTCCAACCACTCCGACCATTCCTTTGGCCTATGGGAGGGATGGTCCGGGGGGTTGGGGTCTAGTTTTTTGTCTTCCTGGCTGTCCAATTGGGAGGGGGTCTGGAGAAATCCATAGGGGGTTTGATGAATCTGAGATCCGGGATGGACGTTTCGGTATTGTCTTGGCGTGGTCTTTTGCCAAACTTCCTCCCTTCATCTCTTCTTGGAGAACGATCGACGGATCGCCTTTTGTTAGAATGGGTGTCTTTGGAGGATAAAAGTTTTGCTTGTTTAAAGCAGGCGGCTTGGGAGTGACCAATCTTGTGGCAAAAGGAGCAGGATTTCTTCTCGTTGTGCTCCGGTTTTATGCCGGACGAAGTGCTTGGGCGAAAGTTTTCTTTGGGGAATCTTTCGTCTCTCTTCCGATCCTGGTATGCCTCTAGTAGCTGGCAGACATCTTTCAGTTGCTCCAGCGTGGCAATTTTCTGAGAAGTAATGATGTTTTCGTATCTGGGGAGAAGACCGTCGATTAAAACCGGGAGAAGTTCCGCTTCAGGGACAGGTTGGGTGAGCTTTATATTGATGGCCTCTGCCCTCTGTGTGAATCTAGCAACAGGCTCTCCGGAGTGCTGCTTGATAGCGAGTAGGGATAGCCTGACTCTGTGTTGGGCCTTTTTTTTCTCCGAAACTGGATAAAAGTGCCACCTTGAGTTCCCTCCATGAGTTTGTTTTTCTCTTATGTATCCTGTGCCAGGTAAGCATTTCAGGAGCGATGAGGTCTATGAAGTTCCTGTGTAGAATACTTTCGGGGATTCCTCTGACTTGGGCTGTTTCTTCTATTCTGTTGATGAAATCCTCCACATCCGTGAGTCCGTTGTATTTCGTCTTCCAGGTTGTCAAATCATATATTTTCGTCTGTTCCTGGGCTTGTACCACCAAGGGTTTTGCTTCGGAGACTGTGAGGGAGGTAGAGATGATTTCTGAGGTGTCTTCCTGTTGAAACTGCAACTTCCTGATGTACTTTTTGTTGTAGAAAGAAGCATATTGAATAAGGCATTTTTTGGATTTATTCCTGGGAGAAATCTTTCTACTTCTCAGGGCCTGTAGTAGTTCTTCCTTTTTTGACGTAGAAATGTAGGGGATTATACCCAGCGTGACTTGAGGGACTTCCATAGTGTATAGGGTCGTGTCAGGGTGACCTTACGTTGGGAGAAAAACGAGAACTCGACTCTTTATCCGTAATTGGAAAGAAATTTTTGCCAGGGATTGACCACTGGGGACGTATATATATTTTTTTTTTACAAAATGCTTCTGCGAAAAAACGCGTATTTGTAAGTGTTTGGGTTATTTGAAAATTTGGGCAGAGGTTTGCCTCTGGCCACGTGCTTTTTAGGAAAAATCCAAGCGTTTTGGAAAAAAAAATTCGAAAATTAAAAAATCGAAAAAAGGAAAAAATCGGAAAAATTTTCAGAGTCCGAAACTGGAGAAAATTTGAGCAGCGATTTTCCTCTGGCCATGCGTTTTTAAGAAAAACTCCAAGCGTTTTGGAAAAAAAAATTTCGAAAATTAAAAAATCGAAAAAAGGAAAAAATCGAAAAAATTTTCAGAGTCCGAAACTGGAGAAAATTTGAGCAGCGATTTTCCTCTGGCCATGCGTTTTTAAGAAAAACTCCAAGCGTTTTGGAAAAAAAATATTTCGAAAATTAAAAAAATCGAAAAAAGGAAAAATCGAAAAAATTTTCACAAGTTTTCGTGGAAGTAATTTGTTTGAGAATTCAACAATATCTTGGGGGCATGGTTTCATTACGCGGCTTCCTATAGCCTGATTTTATACAGCACCAATTTTTTGGTATTTACACGCGAATTCCCTTCGTCTTTTCGACAAGATATTACCTTCTTTGTCAATTGACAAGGTATTATAGTGTCAGATGTCAAGGAATCCACGTCAACGCGAATTTAGTATTTTTTGCATTATTCGAATGTGATTCGGCATGACCCGGTTTCAGCAGACGACAGAGTCAAAAATACTTAATTGTCAAATGACAGAAAGAATTTAAATCCACTTGTTCCCTAGGTGTCAGCAAGTGTCCGTTTAAGAGACGTACCAGCGTGCTGCAATATAGTATATTATTAAAAATATTTAGCACTTTCGAGACCAAGCGGATGATTTGTTTATCATGTACATGATTTTAATTGTTGAATAAATTCTTCTTTAATTTGTGTTTATTTCCACTATTCACTTGTATTGAAAATAGCAATTTTAATCGGCCGACACTTTGTAATCACTGTATTATTCGCAGCGACAACTTCCTAGGTTGGGCACCTTGCGTTGGAATACCGGTAATATTTTGTCGAGTGACGAGTCACAAATGATAAAATCGCGCCCGTAATAATTTAAATTGTGATTCGAAATTACGTTCGCGCCGAGATTCCTGTTGGAAGTGCTAGACAATTGGGAATAAACAATACATCATAATAACATTTCAGAGTTTACAATTGTTGCTTGGGAACGAGGCCGTGGTGGAACAGAAAAAAATTTAAATGGCCCCACGTTTAGCGCCAGTGTTAGCGTCGGCGGGCGTGCTGATGCTATCGGCAGGGTTGGAGAAAGCTCCCACATATTTAATACAAATTAGTTGCTGTATCTGCCCCAAATAAAAACTAGCTCAGGTTCGGTGCAAGCAGGGTTTCTTTTAACCTCAAGGCTAGTGCTTGTGGTTCGGAACTTCACGCTTCTCCATCCCCCCAGGGCCTCTCTCGACAAGCAAAACACGGTAGGTTATCACATAAATAGTTTATTCAATTCTAGGAGACACAATAATACATAAGAGGAACGATCCTAGCTGAAAGTTAGTTTGAACGTCAGTCTCTGCTCTCTACACGCGTGGTTAGGGCTTCAAAACATTTAATTGCACACAAAGGGTAACATGGTAATTGACTCACGTTTGGTTTATGGGCCAACAGCGGCTTTACGCGCTTGTTCTCCCGGTCTCAGCAGCGTCCATGCGGACACCGGAAGTGCACAACCGGCGAAACTGAACTTGTGTCGCACATGTTCGCGCGGGACGTGGGCCCGGGAAGCTCGCTTGCTGAAGACTGGTTTGAATGGCGGTGTGCGGCGCGTCTCCTGATCCGTGGGTCGCGGGAGGGGTGATGCGCCTGCGCATTACCGTCCCGCGGTGCAACAGTATTTTAGGGCTCGATTCGCTGACTGTCGAAACATGACGGTACTTAAGACTCGATTCCTTATTCTTGTAACGTAACATTGTTTACCAAACCGAACCATCTTTATATCTTTTTGTGATTAGGGCAACATGAACTTAATTTAACAATAGGCTACACACTTTTACTACTTTTGAATGCATTTCAATCTTCAGTCAAACCACGCGTTGACAGGAATTCCATAATATATGATGACGGAGAACTTCGTCATGGCGGGTATAAAAAACCTTCGGCATTTGAATGAAGACTTGATGAGCATTACTCACGGCACCAGGCACCAGGAACCAAGAACCTGTTAAGTCTTCGTGCAATTGAGGCTCCCGTGTTCGAGGCTCCTCGGGCCGTCGCTATCGCCATCGCCAAGAAAGTTAACCGACGAAATAGAAATGTAGGCAATAAAAAATATATGACGGCCACTTAATTTCTACACAGGTTTATAACTACTGGTGCCGGCTGTCAGTTCCGTGGCCATTTGGTTATATAACCCGCCCAAAATGGACACATTGACCCGGTAAACGATAATGGCCCCGGTGTATGACCGAGTTTCACCCGAACAGAATATTACCACCGAGAACTATGAATTTTGGTCTTACTTTATTAGCTTTTTTTTCACCAAGCCAAATAAATTCCTTTTAAATATTTATTTATTTTATTTTATTCGCAATTTAGTGATAATTATTTAACCCCCTGTATGGTTTACTCTGATTTAAAAACTTATCCATCCTCACAACACGTAGATCTGAAGAAGAGCAAATGTATTTTTTTTTAAAGTTTCTTTATTCTTTGAATTAAATAATAAGTTTAATGAAAACCAATAACTTTGTGTACACCACTATTTAATTAACAATATCAACATGTTTCGAAAACTATGTTTTCTTCGTCATGATTATTAATGATTAGTGATCTTATTATTCTGACGAAGAAAACATAGTTTTCGAAACATGTTGATATTGTTAATTAAATAGTGGTATACACAAAGTTATTTGTTTTCTTTAAATTAAATAATGATGCCACAAAGTGAATTTGCGAATTTTGAAGAAATAAATAATAAGTATTTAAAAACTTTCAGAGGGAAAAAATCTCTCCGGCGTTTGTCATCTTTGGGGATGCTGTGTGAAGGGTTTTATTGGGGAAAGGAAGGAGGGGAGGTTCTGGGAAGGAAAAGGGTGGGTAGGAGTCTAGGGGTCAATATGTCGAGATGTAACGGACATATGAATCGATTCTTCCCACTGCGGTGTAAGGTGATGGGTCGAGAGAGTCTGGCTGGAGAGGTTTAGGTTAGGTCTCCCTCAACTAGTCTCCCGATCCGGCCTGCCACGCAGTAGGTGGGCAAATGCATTCGCCGCAAAGACCTAGACAAACCTCACCCCTTGAACCCGGGCACTTCTGCTAAATCACCAAACGTAGTGAACGTGGTGATGGTTATCCAAAAAACAATAATTCCACGGTTTTACATACTGATTGCACAGATAACTTTCTCCACCCATTCCGTTTTGAAAAACCAAAACAAAACTTGATTTTGATTTTTAACATTTTCACCTGAACTCATTAAAATATAAAATAAAATTTTAGAAGTATGTTTAGGTTATCCCGAATTCGTTTCACTGGTGATATCAGGAAAATAAGTTTTGATGTTGCGACATTGAAAATTTCAAAAAAACCTATAAACCGAAGTTTTTTACAATGCATGTATTTTCAAATTAGAACAATTTGTTTGACTGAGGTTTGAACCTTCTGATGAGAATGGTAAAATTAGTTTATAGAATGCATTATCATCGACAACGAGTCTGTCTGCCGACTTTCAGCTCGTTCGGATGTCGGGAAGTGGGTTAAATTCCACTTCCAAGGTTCCGCTTCCTTCAAACAAACAAAAGTGAAATTCAAATTGAAGGGTTTAAAAAAAGCAACAGGACTTATTTCGTTTCGATCTTATGAACGAGTAAGAAAAGAGAGAAGAGAGAGAGAGAGAGAGAGAGAGAGAGAGAGAGAGAGAGAGAGAGAGAGAGAGAGAGAGAGAGAGAGAGAGAGAGAGAGAGAGAGAGAGAGAGAGAGAGAGAGAGAGAGAGAGAGAGAGAGAGAGAGAGAAAAGTTGAGATTTACAAATAAGAGCTTTCAGTAGCTGTAAACATAAATTATGGCTTTAACTACCCAACCGGGATTTACCAACCCGTTCCATGACAGATGAATACTCACACCTTAGTTAATTCCTTACTTCTGATTGTCACCCAGATCTCGTTTGGTTTTAACCTCCTCGAATGTCAAGCATGGAAAAGAGATCTTGCTTCGTATCCACGCACAATGCTAGGCTATTGACTATAGATGTTTTTTGGTATTGTACTCCAGATTTCTTATGTTTTGTTGCCGTTGTACCCAGATTGCTTATGTTTTGTTTTTTTTTGTACTCCAGATTGCTTTTGTGTTGTTTGCTCTTGTATTCCAAATTGTAAGTTTTGTTAGCTCCTGTAATTCAATACCTCGTCTTCAGTCTTAGTTTTTTTTTTAATTTACCCACAATCGAGTCCCATCTATGACAACCGGATTTTTTTATTTTTAAATTGTCGCAAATTATTTTTGTAATTACATGTAAAGGTTTAACTTAAATTTACTATGGATGTGGCAGGACGGAAAGGAATTGGTTGGCAGACGCCTTAAATAAATTACTATGAAAAATTTCATATGAAATATAGCTAGATATCAATAATTAATACATCTCTGTCCGCCGTAGAGTTTTTATTGTTTTACCCGTAATGTTTATGCCCGAATGGCAGTTTAACGACAATGTATTTTAAAGGTAAATTGTATCGAGAGCTCATTCGATTAGGTTAAAAAATGGGATAGAATGAAAATTTTCTGGATGGGAAAGAATGAGAATAAAGCGGTTCTGGTGAATTTCACGCTACATGTATCACTTTTTAAGTTCTTAGGTTTGTTTTTCTCACAACACAATTCATTTTTTATTTATTTATTTATATTTATACAACACATGTTACATATTTGTGACACTTACATAAAGAATATTAGATCACCATACTAGGCGGCTGCCTGTCTCATGGTGACCAATGGATAAAAGTTACGTTGTATGAAATATGGAGTCTAGTGTGAACATATGGATTTAGTATAAATGACGCTAAAAATTGGAAAAATTGTATTAAAAAGTAAAAATTATAATAAAAAGTAGAAATTATAATAAAAAGTAGAAATTATAATAAAAAGTAGAAATTAAAATTAAAAAGTAGAAATTATAATAAAAAGTAGAGATTATGTATATAAAAAAATAGAAAGTAGAAAGGAGAATAGAAGTAAATTAATATTAGATTATAAAAATGTACTTGTGATGTAATAATGTAATAACTTGTAATGTAATAACTTTTTTACCTTTTTTTTGTTCTTGGTGCATGCAAGCACACATGCATATATTGGTGCACACATCTATACATGTATATACACACATACGTACATACTCCCATATGACAACATCCTCACACATATAAACAAAATATACACTTTCATCTGAGTACGAGAAACAGGCTACTAACATTATCACAATCACTCATCAAAAAGTCCCCAAGCGCCTTCCTGAAACTGTCGTATTTGGCTATTGACTTTATTTCTATTGTTAAATTATTGAAGATTTTAGGAGCAAGAAAGTTAAATTGTGTCTGTGCCATTGAGGTTTTTGTTGGTGGAATAATATAATTGGATTTGTTGGAGTTTCTTTTATTGTAGGTTGATTCAAAAAGATTTTTTTCATATATTTGAATTTGTAATAGGTGGATATGTTTTTGACGTATAAGGATTTTATATTGAGTACTTTGAAGTCCTTAAATAAGTCCTTCGTGGGGTGAATATAGTGTACTTTGTAAATAGTCCGCATTATCAATTTTTGAGCTTTAATTAATGGGTCTAATATTGTTTTAGAGCATCCTCCCTAGACTATTATACCATAAGATATAATAGATTGACATAAGGAAAAGTATACCGTTTTTAGTGTATTTTTATTCAGAATATTTCGTTATGCCCTGAAGATGTAAGCCAGTTTCCGTATACGGTTTGTAACATTTATTACGTGATTTTCCCACCGTAGCTTATTGTCAATTATTACACCCAGATATTTAATGTAATCTACTCGTTCCAGTGGCTTGCATAGACAACAAGAGACATTTCTACAAGAATGTATTATTAGTGTATGATTGATTGAAGGCTGACTCGGAATATTAAGACTAAACGTTAGATATTTCGTTTTTGTTATGTTTAACGTAAGTAGATTATCATCTAACCACTGTTTAATAATCTTCAATATTAGATCCGCTCTATGGAATGTTTCTTCCCATGTCTTACTTTTAATTACAAGGGCAGTCAGTATCATCGGCGAATGTGATAATGTTCCCATCAATAGATAGTTTACATAAGTCATTGATATAGATGAGAAAAAGTGTGGGACCAAGTACACTGCCCTGTGGTACACCAAAATTAATGCTGGTTTGATGGGATGATTTATGTGATGGTAGCTTAACATATTGCTTTCTGTCTGTATTTAAATTCCACAACATGATTTCTTCATTCATTTGGGGATGGACAATTTACTCGATTCAAATGGATAATTTTTAAGATTACCTATCCGATGTTAGGTAACAAGATAATACAATCCACCGTTGACATCGACAATATATTTTGCCACCCCACTGACCGCGCAAGTAGTTTTTATTTTATTTTTAAGTATTCTTTCTTCCCTTTGAAGGAAAGAGAGGAATAAGGGAGATAAAAATATTCCAGACAGGACCTTGCGATATGGAATATTCCCAAAATAGTAACAAGTCATGAATCGGCGAGTGAAATTTCCGGCTTACAATATACCACAAATCCCACAAACATAAGAAAACGTGGAAAAGAAATTATGTAGGAAACCGCAGAGAGCCTGAGAAGATATTACCTCGAGTGAAACCGCCATATCGGGATTGGAGATGTTCCCCTCTTAATGAAGACATTATCACGTACACCACATAAGTAGCAGATCGCATGCGAGTAATAAATCTCAGCAAATCGCTTCACTTGAAATTGATTAAAAACTCTTTGAAAATGCATTCTTACGTTTTCATTTTATTCTAAAAATTCGAATTCAGGAATGTTTGTGACCCATTAGATGGTTCGTTATTTTTGTACTGTTCATTTGTGAATATACCCCGCATAAATGTAGGGGGTGTGTGTGATCGCACTGCCGTTTCCACATTCCAGGATTAATAAACAATTATCACATTTAATTTAAAATTTTTCGACTGCAAATGCGTCCTGCAGAACTCTAGTTCAATGAACTCAAATTTCCTTTGAATTTAAGTGTCGTTTTTAATTGGAACAGATTTTGTGAAGAATTCAAATAAGCGATGAAATACCTACCAAACATATCATTTCGGTTATCTGTGCTGTGAGTCAGTCATGCGTGAAACTGGCTCAATGAACTCAAAATTTTTGTGCCGTTTTCAAACTTGGAATTGGTTTTTCAAGATTTTAAAATATCCCGTGATTTTTCACGTTTTCATATTTTTTATCGTTTTCAAAATTAGAACTGATTTATCAAGAATTCAGACTCCCTTGATTTTTCACGGGTCTGCGCTAGTTATAAATAATCTTCAAGGAACCCGTGCCAAAATAATGCAAATTTTATTCGTCAATGCGATATAAACAATTAAATGTAAAACTTATAAAAAATATGCAACAAATTTTTAAAAAATTCTTCAAACTACGTGTGAGATTACAATTTTCACATAAAATTTCTGCCCTGGCCCTCTAAAAAATGTAATAAATTATTCACAACTTTACAATTAATAAATTATTTAATTTGCTATGATATTAACCAATTGAGAAGAAATGTGGAAAATTGACGTATGGAAATATATATGGGTATAACGTATGGAAATTCATCGCAACAATGATTTTTATGTGAAAACTTGTTTGATGCTGTCATATTTTCTTCTTCCTCATCAGAGTCGTGTTCAGCTTTGAGCATTTTCAGGTGTTCAGCCTTGAGCATTATTCAATCACAAATTTCTCCAGTTTCGTTTGATAGTGCCTTCAGCCCAACCTTATCTATTAGTTCAAGTTGTCAGCCGATCTAATTTGTGAGCAATCTCTATTCCCTTTCCCAACTAAGGACGCCATAAAGTGATGTTATTTCATGAACTTTAAGGCTCCGAAATCTACGTTACTGGTACAAATAATGCTTACTTGTTGTTTACTGAAGCCTGCAGGGTGAAAATTGCTCCGATGATAGGAGAGGACACCAAAAGAAGAAAAATTTGATGGTTACAATTAAAAAAAAAAACAACAATAATATTCTGAGAAAAGGAATCAAATTTCGCAAATGAAAATAAATTAAAACAAATTAAAGATAAAACAACCACGTTTTGGATGTATTAAAGAAAAGTCACATCTAGCAGAAAACGTTCTTGTCGGGCGAGCTTTCCAATTCGAAAAGTGTCCAATCAGTCGGCTATTACCATTGGCGGGAAATTGCCTCCAAGTTCTGCCTTGGCGCATGCGCAATGCTCGGTTCGCACGGACCTGCGCCTTAGATATGAAAGTGCGCCGTGAACAATGCGCCGGAGTAATTTGTGCAACAGAACTGGCCCGCAAGTAGGTCGCGCGGGTCGTTGTACCCGACCTAGACCCACTTGTGGAACTAATCGGGTCATAATCAGCGACAGTCGATCGTAGGGTACATCGACCGCTGCGCTCTGTCTCTTTCCCCTGTCGGCCTCTCCGTTCCCCCCCCCCCCCCCTCTGTAGCTCTCTCGGTCTCGGTCGCCCAACCTCTACACTTTCTTACTAAACGGCCATTTCGTGCGCTGTGATCTCGTATTTGATCTTGACGCGATGAGCTGACACGTAGTCTAATGAATCTATGTTCAAATTGTTAAAAAGTACATAGTACCTATATTTGTTATTTTCATTTTCAGGAAGTGTTTATCATCCTTCCTTTTGTACAGCGAGACCCTCTTCTAAAATTTTACATTGCTAACCTTGTCGTCTTAAAAGATACATATGGACACTCCTATGTTCTTATTTTGTTACAGGGTGAAGAAGAGACATTAATAATAATATTATTTGTTTATCGTATTGAAGCCATACTTTTTAGTTCTTGTACGCAATATACAGAATATAGTTTATATAATCTAGTTTCTGTCAAGTTCTATCTGTGATAGCTTTTCCTCTTTAACTTTGCACCTCTTCTTTCTTTCGACGCCACGTTTTTCGCATTCTATATTGCTCCTTTCCCTAAATATTCTTCCATCTTGAATCGAAGTCTACGCAGATTGGTGAAGGATAAATGCTTTGGCTTTGAAATAAAATAAACTTTTACTGGGAATTATAATAGGTACAAAAAGCAGGGGAAAGGCAAAGATTTATAAACGGTGAAATCTACCTTTTCTCTGAACGTAAAAATTGTTTCACCTCGCTCATTAGACTGTATTCAATGTTTCTTTCACTCTGAAATAAAAAAAGAGATGTTATATAACGAGTGTGACCTTAATTTCTCACGCTCTACATTTGCTTGCCTTTCTTCTCTCGCGTGTCTCACACTACCTAGTACTAACCTAATGAATACTACACACCACAAACCACACACCACACACCGCACACCAGCACAGCTAAGAGGAACCACTCAGCCGCTGCTGTGATTTCTATGACGGCACATTCTAACGAGTAAATGACCTCAGAGACGATGTACCGTAGAACGTGCCATGAAAGTGCTGCGCAGGAAAACAAAGCGACAAGAGATGGGGAAATTGCCTGGCATTTTCTAATGAAGAAACTCCATGGCGGAACCAGATGTCAGAAAGAAATCCAACTTTTCTTCTGTCGGAAGCAACATCGGACGGAGGAGAAGTGAAAATCAATGACACTATTTGATCCGGTTAATTAAAGTGCATCTACCTGTTTATACATTACATATCCTACCCAGTCACCTTCCTACCTGCCTGCTGATTCTTGAATAGGCATCTCTTCGGCGCCAGCGTGCTAAAGTTTCCTTTTAATTTTGATTTATTTTATTTATTTTTGAAAACATTATAAACTACGGATTCTACACAAAACCTCATTTGCATAAAATGGTATCTCCACGAAAAGGAAACTGAAGACATTTCAAAAAATTGTTTGCTCAGCTTAATTTTTTGATTATTTTTTTACGCTTTAGTAATCCCTTTCGATTGGGAAAAACCAATGTAATTTAAAACCTTAAACCCTGGATATTACATTCCGAAATTAATAATATTAATTTATATATTCCCGAATGTGGGAAGGATAGTGCGACCCCAGACATCCCGTAAAGTAAATATAAACGAGTATATAAATATATATTCGTACTCGAAGGAAAGAACAGGCAAAAAAATTGTTATATAATGTTATAATAAAATTTGTACCTTATACAATTGACCTTGTCTTAAAAAGTATTTATTTTGGATTTTAAAGCATTTTTGTGGACAATAAATCGTCATTTACGTGAACTGAATACCAAGAGTACATCCATTGTGAGAGCATCCATTTAACCTTTCTAAAATTGAAATGTTCAATACACAATGTAGGTACTGTACGCGCCATTCTCCACAGTAACAACATGAACATTTGAAAGCCAAGGCAGAGAGGCTTTCTTCACATAGGAAGTCGACTGAAATAATAACATTTGCCCTCGATTTGAATTTAACTTAAACCGTTCTGTATTTTCTCTTGATTCCATCTCGACCCACTTTCAAAAGCTTAATATTCAAGTTATCACAAAGCAAATGTTGGCGACATAGAACTTGAACAATAAACACTATTTAAATTGCGTGTAAGTCGAGTCTCGAGGCCGTATCACTAAATCAATTGCTCTCTAAAAGATCATGGACCACGAGTAGTCGCTAGTCACAGTTTACCGGTAAACGATATTAGGTCAATAATCGGTTCAACTTAATAACCGGCTTGGTCATGAGACCATTTGACTGATGACAAAGAAGCTGGAGAAGTATACCTACTCTATATTATATTACGCTAGTTATATTTTCTGAATCCATGGACTTGTAGTTCAATGTTGGCGTTTGTTCTATTTATTAACATCTACCAATAATTATCAATAAAATCTGCGAGTCAGGAACCTTGATAATAAAACAATGATTTTAAAACTCAATTGAAATTATTAGAGCTACCTGCTTAGAAATTCGTTTACTCAGAGGAACTGAAGGGTTTATCATTTAATAAATAATAGAGGTGGGTAGTGTGGGTGCCTAGTTAACGTAATGTGTGTATAAAAGGCAAAAGCAATATGTGTACGGTATCGGATGAACTTGGTCGCAGATTAAGAAAATAATACAACCATTTTTATGAAAAAAAATAGATAGGAAAGCATCAAAACGAATTCAATACTTAGTAAAACTTCAACGAAAGTAATTTGATTTAAATTATTCGAGTCTTTTTTTACATTATGAGGGAAAAATTCTCATCAGACCCTGCTGTTTGGAGAGTCTTTTTAAGAAAGGAAGGAGAGGAAATTCAGGGAAGGAAAAAGACATGAGGGATGGGTAGGAATCCGGAGGTCAGTGTGTCCAGGAGTGACGGACGTTTGAATCTCTCCAACTACGGTGCAAGGCGATGTTCCGAGAGAGCCCTGCTGGAGAGGTCAAAAAGTCTCTCTCAGCCAGTCTCTCCCGGACCGGCCTGCCACGCAGTTGGTGGGCAGACGCATCCGCCGCCAAGATCCGAACAAACCTCACCCCACGAAGCCGGGCACCCTCGTTAAGTCGCCAAATGTAGCAAACCACTTGGAGTGACCTAGATTTTTGTAATCCAAAAAAAGGTTCCCGGGGCGATTACCCGCCTCCCAAATTTGAGACCGAACCGTGGTATAATATATATTTTTTTAATTTTTCGTGCACTTTTTACATTTACACTGTACACTTCTAGCACCACGGCGTGAGGTTTCCACAAATTCTGTGCAAGATGAGACTTATTTTCACAAACACTACAGGATATAAAGTCAGATGGAGTGTCAATATTTTTTTCACATGCGATGCATAGTGTATTCATGGTAAATGTTTTTACCTGCGAGCTTTATATAAAAAAAGTGATTTCGAAATAGATAATTTGATGGTAATAAGGATAGTTTCACTTAAGTTTCTTAATAGGAGGTACCTTTTGTATTTTATAACGGCTGATTTGTTACAGAAGAGATTGACGATTTGTGACAGTTTTGTAATGCTTTCGAAGGGCAAATAACGGATCTCTGGCGAATTTGTAGTAAAATAAACAAAATGAATACGAGTATCTTATAAATTTAAAAAAACATATATTTAACTGAACGCTAAAATTGTTAATATGATACAAATACTTTTGTTTTAGTATGACGTTATCAACACCAGCAGCATTTCATACGTTTTGTTTTCCAGGAAAGGTTTTCAGTTTTATTAAATTAATCTTTTAATTCAGGAAGCTATGTTTGTTTACTACTAAACGTAGCTTCCTGAATTAAACACTATTTTCGTTTTGTTTGTTCTCTCTCAAAAAAAAAACATTATTTATGAAGTTGTTACTCTACTTTAAAGTACCTCTAATTATCTCTAGTTCTTTAATGCACGGATCATAGTTAAAGTTATGACGGCACCTCTATTTTGACGATTATTTGATGCGATTCCAACGTGTTTAAGTAACACTGACATTGGTCGTGAACATAGACATTGACAACTTAATGTTCCATCAAACCAACGAAGCTTGAAGGTAGCAACAAGTGATTATAATATTTTAGTCGCTTTTACCAAATGATTATAAAATCTACGATAAAAACACAAAAATTTGTTACAGACCACTTTTATTTTATTCATATTTTACCGGTTTTTCTCAGGGATTTTCCCTCCCTAAAATTGGAAGAATGGAAAATACCTAAATAATAATTCTAGTATTTTGAATAACCAAACTAAATTAATTTTTAGTCCTATTCTAGACATATTTCCAATAAACCGCTTTGTTCTCCGTGGAATTCCCCCCGGATTCCCCCAATCCCCCAATTACCCTTCCATTTTGCTTATCTCCCATTCAAACACCTAAAATTGTTGTATATGTCTGTCAATATTCTATATCGTAGGTATTAGTTTAAATATTCTCCTGACCAAGGAAGGGTTCTTCCGAAACCGGTAGAGAGGGAATAAAATAAAAGTGGTCTGTAACAAATGTATGTGTTTTTATTGTAAATTATGGCGAGCCACAAAGTTAATGCTTTTTACAAATATTATAAAATCTCCCGTGTGCTTTTAATTCACATTGATTGTGCACGGGCGTGTTGCATGAATAAATGGCATTTCTTCGTAAGTAATGTTGACGTCTCTTTGTAGAGGTTACTGTGGAGAGACTAAGATGAAAGCTGATGAAGAGGAGCATCTTGTTTAATTGCCTTTTAATGAGATCGCACGTGAAATGCAGTTGTAAACCGCTTGTAATTTCTAAGCACTCGCATCTTTTTACTTTCCTCTGCCCCAGTTACAAGTGATGCCATTTTTTGCGAAGGCACTTTTATATTGCCCTCGTTGCTGACGTCGCTCGGCAGAGGTTTTACATCAACACACAATTCTTAACAAATAATTCAAATTGAAATATAAAAAAGAGATAAAACATTCATAGTCACAATGCCAAGTTGACATATTTCGCATCAAGTGTGCTTCTGAAACCATTGAATCTTATTCCGGAGAATGGCACACAACACAGTGCAGGTGACTACCAAATATAATATACGAAAAAAGTTGGCCAATGATCGATTACCTTTTATATTTTCATGGTACCGAGATCGTTGAACTCCTCACGATGTTCTGTATTTGGCTGATCTCAAAAATCGGTGATAACTTTGAAAGTTTTGCTATGTGGGTACCTACGGGTGTTTAACATATTTATGAATGGCCTAGTTCAACATGTACAACAACGAAATGATTAGTATGGCCGCTACATTACAACTATATTTACGAAAAATCTAGTAAACATATTTTGGTTTGATTTGCTAATAAGAGCATTCTTTATCTCCTTTCTGCCTATTCCGGGCCCTAATATTGATAAGCACATATTTTAATGTTATAAACAAATCATTGTTTATGTTTCCATAACGTGACGTTAGATGCACACCACACGCGCACACACACGCACATAAAGTGTATGGTGGTTACAGTGCGCATCCCACCACTTTCAATTGGCAGCTCTCCGTTAGAATAGCATAGCTCGTATCTCGCTTGCATCTCGCATCTCGGATCCGATGACGCGCGATGCACTCGAATCGGGCACAAAAACTCCGCGGTCATGACGCGTGCCATTATGCAACCGTCTTCAACTTTCTACCAGATATCAAACACTCTGACGGGATGCTGTGGAAAGGAGATGGAACCGAGAGGAATTCCGGTGTTGGGAGTCGATGACCGCAAAAGTCGGACAACGACTGCTAGGAACTAAAATAATACCATCGGTAATGGTTTGTTTTGAACGGAGAAATAGAAATGCTCAATGGACTTGTGAGTGACGCCCGCGCCGGTGTACGGTGTGCTGCTTGATACCGTGATATCACCTTAGAGAGGATGGAAAGTGAAGAGATCGGACTTTTTTTTATCGTTGAAAATAAATAATTAGATTTGGTTTTGCCTTAGAAATTTTAACAGAAAGTTATTCTTTTGTAAATTACAGTTCGTGATAACATCTAGGTATTGCCTCAAGGAAGGGAAATCATGTGACCGTCACCAAAATTATTCAGTTTTCTTCTTTTTCCATTTTAGAACGTAGTCGAAGGACGTAATCGTGATTTTGGAATGATTGATTATTTTGAGAATCCTAAACCTTGCGAGAAGATAATTATTACATTGTTTTTATATCAGATAAATTTCAGGAATGAAAACAGTTTTTCGGGGCTAAATAATGTCGAAAATTTTGTGGAACCCATAAAAAATTATAATTCAATATTATGTATTGGTCTTATCTAAAAAAATAATTCTAAGCATCATTCGATCATTGGGATTATTATTTTTACTTTTACATTAGTTCTACCTAGGAGGCCCTGACGAAAATGCTTTTCCTGTCGTACCTTTACCAATCATAAGAAGCTTCTGGATATTTGTGAAATTCAATTTCACATTGTTGGCCATTTCATGTTTAAAAAATTTCGATTTCTAATGTATATTACTGATGTCCGTTTTTCCTGCTTGAAAGTACGTACAATAGATACTGGGTTAACATCAATGCGAATTTTGTTGGATTATATGACTCACTAAATGATTATTTTTCTCTTTGCCAAACTATATATTTCTAAATGTTTGCGATGGGTTATTTAATGTGCGTGAAATCATTTTTCGAAACGGCTCTACAAATGTTAAATACGCTATAAATAAGGTAATGTTTTGCCATAAATTATCATCCACCAACTTCTATAATATTTATAACTATCTATAATATTTGCATTTTTAGTTCTCTGAAATCAAATATCTTTTAAAATAATTATTCATGGGTTATCGAAATTTTTACGGTGTATTGAGAAGATAAGGGGACTGTGGTTATTTTTTGTGCCGATTGGTTTGACTGTCTTTTAATGATCAGCAATGCCTACCCTTTTATCTCTATGCCGACGTTTCAGGAAAGATTTTTTCTCTACATTTTCATTTTCAGGAAGCCCAGAGGAAACAAAACCCTCAGGGTCTACGTAATGCTTGGGGATGACAACTTCCTACTGTAAAGCTTTTTTGAAGTGTTTCATGGTTTGTAATACATAATCAAATGCAAACTAATAAGGTCACTATGCAAATTTGTATGAGTGTATCTATTCCAACTGTCCTGAGCACTCCTCAGCGGAGTATCGAAGTACTGGCATGTTCTATCACCGTGGTCCTATTAGAAACTGCATGAGATATGGCAGACTAATGGACGCCGTTTGAAAGCGTGCGACACTTCCATTTCCCCCTTCCTTACATCCTTCCACCTCCTTACATCAGGGGATCCCCCCTAACTCCCCCTGCCCCTCACCACCCCGCCACTCTCGGCACACTTGGGGGTCGCTGATCCGTTTGTTTGTAAACACGCTTGTAGCTGAGCTGGCTGGCTGTATTAGATTGTATTGTGGCGAACCTATTACCAGTATGGTTCTACTCGCGTAGCAAATGCTGTCAGCCATCTTGTTTGGCTTACGTTTGTTAAAAAAAATTAACTAATATTCGCATTCTGTAAAATGTTACGTGGTACCGAGTAAAAAGCAAAAAACCATTAGAAACTTTATTCTTATAAAATTGTTGTTTGTGGAACACTATTTAAAAAGTTTATTTGTGCACATCACTGTGTTTGCGCTTAAAGTCATCTAATTTAAGATACATCTTTTTCGAGATTAATTGTTAAAGACATTTTAAAACGCGTTTGAAAATTGACCATGAAAGTTAACATCGAAACGAAACCAATTCTAATTTTTGGCTATTTTTGGCAAAGTATTCTTTTGTATAAATTTATATCAACTTTTCAATTTATATCAACTTATATTAATTTATATCAACTTCACCTACACATATTAAAAGCAGCCTGATTACAGATATGCATATAATATGCAGGTATAGGAACCTAATTCAGTTTTAAGTTATCTGGATTTAAGATATTGTTCAAGTTTAATCAATTCGGAAGGCGGGAATGGGTACCGCTATTCCGGAAACCATTTATTGGATACTCAACACCTCTGCCTTAGGTCACCCAAACTGGTTCACTGCGTTCGGTGATTAGCAGGGGGGTGCCCGGGTTCATGGGGTGGGGTTTGTCCGGTTCTCGACGGCAAATGCGTCTGCCCACCAACTGCGTGTGAGGCTGGATCTCCAGCAGGACTCTATCGGAACATCCCCTTACCGCAGTTGGAGAGATGCATTCATATGTTCGTCACTCCTGGACATGCTACCCATCCCTCATACATTTTTTCTTCCCAGAACTTCCTTTCCTTCGTTTCCTAAAAATACTCCCCTCCACACAGCATCCCCAAAGACGACATAGGTCCTGAAGCGAATTATTTTCGACAAGGCCTCTCGTGGGGAGTTAAGGTAAAAAAATAAATAAATGATTAATTATCAATCGTTTATTGAAAAAAAAATAGTAGCACTTTGTTTTCTGCCGTTGCAAATTTAAAATTATTAAAAGTTTAATATTTTATTGCACAATAAATTATTTAAAGTGTTAAAGAATGGGTTTTTTTGACGCAAATTGCTCCGTGATGAATATTAAATAGATTTTTGAAAATGAGGTTCTCATAATAGGCTTAGTATGGTTCTATATTTATTTTCTAACAAATAATAAATGGAGGTTTGTGGAAATAGGTCAAGCAATAATTTATTAAATTTTATTGAAATTCTTTTTTTAATAACTTTAGTAGGTTATGCCAGCCAATGTAATAATAAAAATTTATTATTTAATAACAAAGATAAAAATCCGATGGTGTCCGTAAATGGGTGTAAATTAGAATGAAAATCGATCACATTGATGGTAGGTGGTAGGTGATGGAATTACAAACAGCTTTCCAAAGCAACTCAATCGCTCATCATCACAAACGAGAAGAAAGTCCAGGGCTAGTCCGGATACTAAAGTAGGTGGAACAGGCTGGAATCAGGAACTGAATTTCTCCAAAATAATAGCTCAATTTCTGGTACTGGACTATCCCTACCACTTTGATACTATCCTAATCAGAAAAGTGCTATGTTTTATTACAAGAATTCTATTGAAAAAATCATGGTATCTACTAATAATATGATTCTTTTGTAATAATTATTCATAATATGATACAGAATATCATAATATTATTGGTGATGCTTTTAAATACTTACATTAACTATCTTGCGCGTCTTTTGTTTTTGTTTAATCCTCGTTTGTTTTTTTTTTGACAATTCTAGACACGTCTATTTACTCAATATTTGATTTCAACTATGAACGAACAGTTCATTCAAAAATAGGAGGAACCTATTAATTTGTATGTTGTCTCAAAAATAGAATGGAGGGGTAAAACGTGTCATTTTGAATATTATACCCAAGCATTTCGATATTGCAATGATATTGTTGTGACTTTAATATCATCGGTAATTTTAAAATTGCACACATACATTTCATTTAGGAATATGCGGGGTCATCTCAGAGTTATCGAAACTGAAGTTGAAAGACATTAACGAACGCAATTAGGCAGGTTTTTTTTAATTAAATTCAACCTTGCATCATTGATCATTTTTACCGTAGACTTTAATACATGATCAAATGTATCATTTGTAATTAAAATATAATAAAATTTATAAGTTTGTTTCAAAAATGTTAATGATGTTTTCACTCTATATGTAAAATAAACAATTATTATAAGCTTATCTTTTTTTATGTACTTGCTGGCTTCGAACAAGACAGTAGGCGCCAGTTAATATCATTTTTTTTATCTCGGCTGCTTGTGAATGGATCGTTTATTTTATATAGTACATGTTTTATTATGCGAGGGTTTATTACATTTTAAGACAACCTTTAAGTTGAAGCCATGTGAAATAATGCAAAATCATACAAATGTATTTTTGTTTTAAAAATTTGATCAACTTAGAAGTATTATAGATGCTTCAATTAAATACTGCGTGTAGAACATATCTTGGCCTTGGAAAATATCGGTCATTTTTTTATAAGTCTTTTAATAAGCATAGGAAAAAATAAACTATTAGGTCTATAAAAAAAACTTTCAATTGCAAACTCTTCTACTTATAAACCACCTTTCGGATACGGTTTTATTGTATAATGTGGCAAATTTAGTTTTTTTTATAATAATCGCAAAAAAAATTATATTTATGCCTGAACTTCATAAAATAAAATAAAATATGTATTTTCGCGTTGTTATTTTTGTCACGTTGTTTTGTACCGACGAATTTGGTTTTCTAAAGTGAACCTTATGCCATCGACGTAAGAAGTATCATTTGTCACATCCATTTTGTTTCAGTTCCGCCCCGCCTGTGAAGGGGAATAGACGTCCCTATACTCCGCGTCACTTGGTTCCGTGAAATCAATTTTAAATTTCCTTGTTATTACAATAAACAATGCGTAAGAAAGGAATTAATGTTTTTTTACGGGCCTTTACGAAATCAACCTGTAAAAAACAACTCTCAAATACCTTTTCCAACCGTTCCAAAAGATTTTTCTCAAGTCTATACAAGTATCGTGATGGTTAGTTGGTTAGTTAGTTAGACAAGTATTTTTAAATCCCGCTCAGAAATAGGCGTGGATTCCGATTTAGATTTTTTCCTGAGCAATTGGATCATCTTAAGTTGAAAATACAAGTAATACTCGTTAGTTATTGGTGTGAAAAATGAAGACAAAAGAAAATAAAAACGATATTAAATGATAATTAGATACGTAAGTTTAGATTGCCCGGCGAATCTATTTTCCGAAATTCGTAGTTTTGCACATTTTGCACATCCATACCTACATAGTAAAATTATATATGTATATTCATCGTACATACCACTAACTTAAAAGGTCTACTTAAAAAAATATATATTTGTTTATACTTTCAGTATAACATTTTTTGTGTACCTATTGATTGTGCATTTAAAGATTACCATAAAATATTAACCCCGAGTAATCAACCTGACTCACGAAAAAAAAATTAGAGTACAGTTTACATTTAGTTTACAGTTTAGTTCACACTAAACGGCGGTAAAAACATATTACCATGAATTTATTACTTTCTTCTACGAAGATAATCTATTAACCGGTGGATACTTCAATCGGCGCCTATTCTACAACGATCTACGATACTTTCTAGTAATAGAATTTGCTTACTGGCCCTAGGGTCAGAGGTTCAAACCACGCCCCAGAACTAGACTACATATTGGTTACAATTTTCTAGGTTATTATGTCACGTTATATTTTGTAGTTTAAGACCGATAATATTAACATTAAAACCTATTTTTGTTAATGTTCATGAATAATTGCAATTCAACTGTCGGGGTATCTTGTTCGATAAAATTTATTACGAAAAATAGTATTTTTGTAGAGAGTGAAGTGAGTTTTGAAGTTGCGTGGTTTTTGTATCTCGAATCCGGTTGCAAAGAACAAATATTGCAAATAAGTTCTCAGTGGCTTACGTACCACCACTATTTGTGATGGGTAAGGAAAAATGAATGTTTTTTTTTATAATTATTTGTATGGCCTTGTTTTATAACATTTAAAATATAAAATATCAATGGTATGCAGTGACTTCTCAAATTCTGTAAAAATACGAAAATTAGATATGGGTTACACGCATTGTAGAAATTTTTTCTTCATTTTATAGTTACCCAAAAAAAATACCCGTTTATTGGCGTCTTTACTCTGGATCCAATCAATTTGTTGTTATTACTTTTATATCCCACAAAAACTTTTAAATTTAATACTTTCTCTGCAAGTTCTAATTTTTTAAATTTTTTCTTTATGGAAAATATATTATAAACAGTATTTACTTAATTTACCTTATATGTATAATAAAAACAGAAAAACAGTTTATTGGGCACTTTTCGTTCCTTAGACTGCCTATGCGCCCATGCATGGGTGCGTAATACAGGTTGTCATTAATTTATCATAACCCCCACCAAATGACAGTTTTTAAAAACCATGAACATTTTATTCGGAAATACCTGAACAGCAAGGAACAATAATTATCCATGGATTGGGTTTTAAAGTCAGAAATTATATTATACTATGACAATATGACAATCCTGATTTAAATTCAGATTTGTGATATTTTTTCAATAGGATTTTTCAAATTCCTTTCATCGAAAACCTTAAGAGATACACAGGATGTTACGGAACGTACTTGGCTTACTTTATTTAATCAGTGATTCTTAAAATTATTTGGAGATAATAAAATTTTGGTCTCCGGTTCCATTTTCAGCTGAGTAACGGCCCGACCCCTTCTTCACGGCCACAAGTTTTCGATACCTGCTAATTTTTATGTTTTAATTTTTTTTTAAATGTCACCGGACACTAAAATTTAATTTACATTTTTTACTCCAAATAATATCAGGAATTACCGGTTAAAGTAATCCAAGTTCGTCCCTTGACACGTATATTCATTAAACTAGACGGTCGCGTGGATACAAAATTTGAGTGTTTTTTTTTCTCTCGAGTATTGCTCAAATTTTTTGTCTTTTTACTTCTGTGTAGTTAGTATAGGTACACCCTAAACTGACGAAAAGAGAAATGATTTAAACTTCTTTGTAATGACGAGTATTTAAATGTATGTATATACTAGCTTCTAACATTACTTCTAAATAATCGTAATTTTTTTTAATTTAAAAAAATATAAATATGCATACAGCACAGCACTGTGCAATGTGCAATCTCCCTTTATTTGCTTTCCACCCTCTCTATACTCCGTACACTTGACACTTCACACTCTTGACTCCTGATTACCGACAGCGAACCGTGGTCAGCGGTAACCTTAGCCGAACCGTACGCTAGATTAGCCAAGGTAAAAGATAAAAGTACAATATTGATTTGTTATTTTGTGTAAAAATAAACCACACTTTATAATAACCAGTAATAATAGTTTTAATTATACAAGTGACATTTCCACACTCCTTTGAAAAGTCAATAAAAATTATGAAAAAAATAGCCCATGACCGTAACCTAACGCAACCCTTTTTTTCATCATTTTGAATGAATTTTCAAGAGTGATGAAGTTGTAAATGGTTGAGTTGTCCGGTCATCATATTATTATATATATAGAAATTCCATTAAAACTTTGCACCCGAATCGCTCGAGAGTTTTCTTCTTTAAGTGGAATGTTTGCGCAGCCCTTTTCGGCCCGTTTTATACGAATCTTAAATTTCGATTTGAGATCAAAATACCCAACCAAACTGAAAAATTATTTTTGTAATCAAAAGGTATATCAAATATCTAGTACGGATGTGAGCTACTTTATTTATTTTTGCTTTAAATTATAAGATAAAGGCGATTAAAAATTTTAGTGTTTCATGATTTTAGAGTCCACTTGGGCAATTATTTGTGAGTAAATGAAAAACAATAAAACAATTATTTTATTGTATTTATCATAGAATTTTAATGAAATATATTAAAAAAAAAATAAAATAAAGAAAAAAAAATTTAATAAATGTAAATTTAAAATACAAATTACCTATTTACGGCGTTACAAAAATTTGTCCTTTATACATTAAAATTACTACCCAAAAAATGCATTTTTAACGATTTTTTAATTTTATTTTTCATTCTGTTTGTAAAATTTTTAATTGTTCTTTAGACTTTATGTCCGGGTTAAATCTTCCCCACAGGAAAAACTTAATCCTTCCACACTTTTCCACAAATGATCATCTAATCAATCCACGTTATGCAATTGCACTATATAAGTATAATAAATACAAAACAATACAAGAACAACACGTCAACGTACCAGAGACCAAAGGGAAAATAATTCACCGACTCCAGATATTTTCATATCAGAGGGTCCGGCTCGATAGAACTCCTAACTGGACCGATAAATCCTACTGATCCCTCAATATAAATATTCAATAAATCTTTCGTAATCCTGCATGTATTTAATACGACTGATTTTTGCATTTTTATATATATAGATTCTTTGACAAATCTAATAAGCCTAAATTTTGAATGAGAGAGCTAGGTATAATGCCAGTAGCCGAAATAACAAATGGTAATATTTTTATAGTCTGAGAATGCCAAATTCTTTTAATCTCATTTCCCAAATCTGTATATTTTCTAATTTTTTCAGAAACAGATTTTTACATAGTAAAATTTTTTTTTATTGTTTTTCATTTACTCACAAATAATTGCCCAAGTTGCCTCTAAAATCATGAAACACTAAAATTTTAATGGCCCATGTCTTATAATTTAAAGCAAAATTAAATAAAGTAGCTCACATCAGTACTAGATATTTAAAATATCTTTTGATTACAAAAATAATTTTTCAGTTTGCTTGGGTATTTTGATCTCAAATCCAAATTTAAGATTTGTATGAAACTGACCGAAATGGGCCGCGCATACGTTCCTCTTAAGGCCCGGCTTCCCGCATTGCTACCGATTTATTACATATTTTGTTTAAATACTCTGTTTTTTTTTAAATACTTTGTTTGTTTTGTTTAAATACTAAGTTTTAAATCAAATGTTATTTATTCTTGGAGATAATATCTGCACATTCCCCATGCAGAAAAGGCTATTATATTAAATTCCCTGATAGAAAAAAAATGCAAAGTATGCTCCGAAAATTATTTTAAACACGTTTTTTTTCAGTTATTTTACAAGTTATGAAAAAATTCACAGTGTTTCTTTAAATGCTATTTTAGAAAATCCCCATGAGATTGTTCCTCTATTTTAAACGAGTCGTGTTTTATTAAACATTTTCACAATTTTCGCTTAAATATTATCGTTTTTAATATTAGAGCGGTCTCTCTAACATTCGTATTTACATATCTCTCCATATTCTTCTTTTTGAGCGGGTACACACACTATTTGAGTATGTAAGATATACACTCCAAATGGGCATTTTTAAATGTTGTATTCAATTTATTCATGCACCTTAAGAAAATACCAAAAAACTGTCCATAAAAATGAATTCCTTTTACAGATGCAGTACACATGATCCCATTGTACATATTTTAAAATCAGTCGACCTCTCAGGGTTCATTACCTACGAGACTTAAAAGGACAGGTAGACATAACGACACTATCTTTTAGCGAGAACGTCTGGCGGTCTGTAATAATACTAATAATTATAGGCAGCTACTGCCTTTACCTGTGCCTACGAGAAATGCAGTTGACTCCTTGCCCTGTAGTTGCTATGCAGTCGGATGCTAGTGGTCAGTGGTCAGCGGTCAGTGTTCAAGTGCGGTGGATGTCCTTAGGCCCAGTAAAAATGAAGTCACTGACCACCTCCACCGGAGCCCTCGGACCAGTCCGGCGTCTGGCGGTCGCTAAACCCTCGCGGCTCATTGTTGTTAATCTGGAGTCTGGACTCTCGCCTGACGACAGCCGATGAAACTTCCACAGGAGGCAACTACAGATAAACGCACATTTTTCAAACCCTCGCACCTCGGAGGGATCGTGTTAAAGAGATAATGAACCCTATCCGCGCTCCTCTTGTCCTATCCGAATAACATTGGTATAAAGTTCGATACACCTACATGAATCGATTTTAAAGGGATTCGTTCACCATGAATAGTTGCATTTCTATTTTTAACCAGTACGAATCGTAGTATATTTGCGCTAATTGGGGGAACATATATTCTCTGTTCTCTCCTCTTCGTGAAGTTCAGGGCATTGTCAAAAAACACAGGTTTATAATATAACGATGTTAATAATATGATTGTAAAAGCATTTTTTCTCACTGAGATAATAATTATTTATTTCTAGAATTGTAATATTGGTAACATGACAAATCAAAAAAACTTTTAAAAAGTTATAAAAAGTGATAAAAAAAACTTAAGTTGGTTTTTTTTCTAGTTTTTTAAATTACTTTACTTTCAACGACTTTACATCACTTTACGAAAGTGTTCTGTTTAGTAATGGCACCGTAATAGTGAAACGATTGTCATTTACAGAATGGTGAATGTTTTCTTGAATGAATGAATATAGAAGGGAAAAATCAAATTTCTCGCATTTTTATACAAATCTTTCGCGCGCAATGAGATAAATTACAAGATTACCCTTTATACAATTAATGTTTGAGTCTCGTTAAATTTCTAATAATTCTCGTTAAATAAAAAATTTGTTAAACTAACAGCCTTACGAATATACTAACGAATTACGAATATATTACCCGTGTTGAAAATTTTATACAATTGATAAACAACCTTATAATATGTGATAAACTCACTAAGGGAAACGTAAAATATAAACTGAAATAAAATAGTTCATGGAAAGATATATACATTGTTTATACAGCCAAAAAGGGTTGATTATCCACTGTACAAACTCTTAAGGCTTTTTAAATGCCACAAAAATTAACTAGATAAAATAAACTTTCAGATTTTTGTATTTAATATTAATAAATTGCAATATTTTAATTTGAAACATGAAAATATTTTTTATAAAAAGCTTACCACAAACATTTTAAATCAAAACATCGAAAAAATTAAATTTTCAAAATACGCAGTCCTTTTATTTACGGATTTTGCAATAATACTGTCATTTCACTTTTATCTCGTTCATACAAAATTATTCATAAAAAAACTGTTCGTACAAAATTGTTCAGACTAAACGTTAAAAAATTGCTTTTAATTCCCAGAAAAACAACAACTGAAAACTGATTTCTTAAACTACCCCTTTATTTACGGATTTTGCAATAAAACTGTCACTTAACTTTTTATCTCGTTCTTACAAAATTCTTCATAACAAAACGTCGAAAAAAAGTTGCTTTTAATCCCCAGAAGAACAACAACCGAAAAACTAAAAATTTTTAACGCATTGCCTGTACACCTAAAAAAGTTTATTTAATGAATACATGATTTCCAACATAGACATTTATGTTACAAAAAATCATAAAATTGATATAAAATTTAAACCGTAAAATTCAATTTGAATATAGAACACCGCATTTTGACATAAAATGAATGTACGGAATACAAAATGCAATAATAATCTAGAAGCTTTTGAAATAAAATAAAAAAATGAAATATAACCAATTTATTAAATGACAAATTAGATTTTTCATATAGCCACATTTTAAACATATTCCCCTTCCCTACACCTACTTTTATCCCTCTTCTCTTACGTACCCCCGAAGGTGATGTTCTCTCTCCTTCTTCTATGTTACCTGTAAATACAATGTATTTAATTTAATATATTTTTATATAATCCCAATGAAGGTTCAGATTGAACCGAAACCGGTTGGTTTTATATATTAAAGAATAATACAATAAAGTGGTATTCAAACTAAGTTATTTTATTCTAATTAATATAATTATGTATACCCACAAAGTATTTGCTACAAGTGAAAATTTGATTTTTTATTAGTAAAGCCGTTATTGAGTTGCCTATTCAGAAGAGCAAAATAAAAAAAATTATAGGTGGTACAAGTGGGATTGCTAATTACAGTGATGAAGAGTGGTAGAATGTCTAGGTTCGGCATTGAGCTCTGCACTCTAGATGAGGCATTTCCGTTTCAGATGAAGGGTGCATTAAACAATCACGTTTTGGAAGCGAAGGCTATTAATAATTTCATATTAATACCATAAGAAAAAATGCCGCGGCTTTGACAGGCAATTTCCTAGAATGTTTCCAATTATTTAAATCATTATCATAGCGTGTATCGATGCGTATTACAACTTAGCTGGATTGAGTTAAAATGCATTACATTTACATTTCAAGGACCTCTCGTGAAGGTTGATTGTGATTGGCTCGGTATTACATCGATGACTTGGCAGGAATTTCTCCCAGACAAAAATAAACGGAAACAGAGCTATACAGCGTGATGGACGTGTCATTGAAGTATGACGAATGCATTTCACCATCGAAGAATTAAAATTACCTGCATTGCTGGGTTCAATGTAGGAGTGCAACTTGTGTACATATTGATCTTGCCAATGTGAAAGATTTGTATAGATTTATTTATTTTATTGATCAGGGTTCGAAGGTTATGCATGGCGCTTAATAAGTATGAACAAGAACTGAAGAAAGAGGTAATTACTTTTAAAATAATTTTATTTACGGATTTGCAAAGCTTTCTAGACTGTAGGCAAGGCAGTGATTTAGAAAGTTCATTACTAATCATGAACTCTTATTAAATCATGGCATATTGTTTTTGTATTGTATTTATTTATTTTTACTTGGAAAGTATAGGATACCATGTCCACTTTTTGGCGATATAGACCTTTACAGTGAAGAAATATAAGGGTAGACCAAACAAATTCCAATTTCACGTAATAAGTAAAATAGCAATAATTGTATTGTGGCCCAGCGGCCAGGTACATTTATCTTGCAAATGTAGCTCTGGTTTTTTGATATGTTGTGTAGTTTTCTGACAAATCGCGCATATGACATCGCTGGAAAAAACAAGTTTAAAAGACATTTGAAAATATAGTTGGTAGCGCGGTTGATTCCGATCACTGGGTAGGAAGGTTCAAACCTCAGTCAAATATTTTTATGTTTAAAAAGTCATTTGAAAATAGAGGCATTATCGTTTAAAAAAACATTGTTCTTTACGGGTCAAGTTAAAGGATTATTAAATCTGGTGACCGGACAATTCAAAATCATGCAAATTCAACACCTCCTTTGAAAATTCATTCAAAGTTATGAAAAAAATGTATAAAAAATGGTTATATTAGGTTATGTTAAGTTAGATTATGGTGAATTTCGCTTTTTTTTTCATAACTCTTAATGACTTTTCAAAGGGTTGTTGAAATTGCATGATTCTTAGTTGTCATGGAACCATTAAATCTACATTACTGCAATTTAAGACAAAATATGAAATACTTTTTATCTGATCAATTACGGAAACCGCTTCCTCACTACCATCGTCGTGTTTGATAGTCCCAGGAACATATTAGCAAGATTGTTCAGAGCAACTCTTACAAACGATAGAGCAGTGCAAGGTGCAGGCCTTCGTACCTGCACCCTTTTTTGCATTGGCAACAAACGGTTAGCAACTACGAATCAGGTGAAGAGTTTTTTGAAGAGGTTTAGGATTATAGGAGTCAGTCCTCGCGTGCTTTTTGCTCAGCTCCAATCCAACGGATTCTTTCTCCCCCAATCCACATTTGGACTTGATTGTTTCGGAATGCATGATACTGGGATGCATCTTGTGTTGTTGGCAAGGTTAAACCTACTGAAAGTGTAGATCAGAGGTTCCCAATCCTTTTTTTTCTCGTGGACCACTTTCAAAATTTTACTGGTTTCGGTAAATCGTACCATATTCCCTAAACTCGACACGCTTTGTACTGAATATTGAATATAACACTGGAGTTGTGATCTGTCACAATGGGGGGGGGGGGGTGTAATATGATATTAGACGGGGGGCGAGATGGGATATGGGCACGTGATGGGTCTCAATATGACCATTTTTCACCGAAATACTAGTGTACTATCTGCCTACATTGAGAGGTAAAGCCAAGCCACCATTTTTGTTTTTTACTATCGAAACCAATGAGCTATATGCTCTGTTTAAGGAGCTAAACATGACAAAATTCATAAAATTGGGAAGACTTCGGTGGCCGGGTCACGTGGAAAAAATGACCGAGCATCAATCACCAAAGTCCCTGCTGAACTCGAGACCGAAAGGGCGAAGGAGCCTGGGAAGGCCAAGATTAAGGGGCGACAACGTCCTCATTGATATATCTACCTTGGAGCTTCTAAACTGGATAAAACTGGCCCAAAACCGAGATGGAGGAAGACTCTCGAGGAGGCCAAGACCCTTCAGAGGTTGTAGAGCCAAGAGTGTTGATGATGACCAACGAAACCAGATAAATTTTCGTGGACCCCCACTTACGACTTGTGGACCCCCATTTTTTATCACGACTACGTGGACCCCCGTCGAGTCTCCCGTGGACCCCTGGGGGTCCACCTGGACCACTTTGGGAATCACTGGGTAGATCATCAAGAGTTTGAAGATACATGTCCCTACTGAAGATAAATGTAAAAGCTACAAAATATATCACTTGCATCCCCAATTTTGTCAGAAGTAGTTTCTGGCTCTTTGAATTCACTTACTATTTCAAGTTAATTAGATTGCTTCTGAAGATCACTGCAGAGAAATTTGTTTTTCCTTGTTCAAATGTCGATGTTGTCAGACCCACTATACGCACGGAGAAGTAGAATCTATTGTGGATCGTGTTTGAATGATTTTGGCGGATACGAAACACAAGAAGCATTGCCTCTTCCACTTATTTGGAAATATGTTACGACGAGAAGCTAAAACTGTCAGCAACGCTAACAGATTGACTATCAAATTCAGATGTCTTAGAAATAGGACTCTTTATAATCAATACAGCAGCATCCTCTAATGCCCGTAATACACATATTCCCACTTCTCCCATTTCGTTCTTTAAGAAAGCAATTAAATTACTTTTATTGGTGTCCTGGGATGTAGTAGGACAATCAATTATAATTATATCCTCTACATACTATAACTGCAGACGACTTTACTGAAATTTCTTCCGGCCAATACTCTCCCTCCATTCCGTCATCTACATTTGTTGCTGGACGATATTCCCTTTTTCTCCAGCAGTTTTCACGGTTTAAAATTTTGCTCACCGATAAAGCAGTACCATATATCCAATCAACTAGATCTGTGTCATGGTGTTTCACTTATTAAACACGATCATCCAATTTCTCCCCCATTTATCACCAAGTTTCTGAGCTGCTGCTAATTAGCCTTCATCCATATGCTGCTTATTTTTCTTATCAGCTTGGAAAGGCTGGTTTACATTTCTCTGTCGTTTGTAAGAATTGCTCTGGACAATCATACAAAAATATTTCTTAGATTGCTACCCACAGATGATGATATTGAAGAAGCGGTTTCTATAAAACATCAGATGATTACCCAAGATTAATTATCTCTTCATAAGACATTGAACATTTATTTGTTATGGATGCTGCTGGAACTGACAGTAACCTAAAACCAAAATATTAAAGGTCTAACTTTTCAGTACTGAAACGTTGACCCCATTCAGATTTGAAACGTTGGCGTTGCTGGAAATGGCTTTAATCGTATTTGGTGACCAGATCTAATCGCCGGGTACTTCCCCACCTTCTCCACCCTTCCCCTCCCCAACTACCTTCAGCCTCACAACGTACCCCAACTGGGATACGGTAGTCTCATTGGCTTCAGATGATTGGGAGCAGTTGGGACTCTTTAGCGGTATTCATATTTAAAAAAAATCAAGAATGCGCAACTCACACGCGAAATATTGGGGTAGTTGAAATTGTTGAAAAATATGTTTTTTTCTGCCGTTATGTGTGTACTCTTTAAAGTAAAAATAAATAATAAAAACGTTTTTGGCTGTAGAAATAATCCAAAAATTCCATTAAAAATTATTATTTCTGTCAAAATGCCTCCTAGGTCCATTACATTAAATGTAAAAAAATTGGTTGTCTGTAAAGTCGGTTTACGGACGATAATTTTACGTGAAAACGTCAGATAATAACGATGGAGTGGAAGATAGATAGATGCGTCACAAGCCGAAGCTTGTTTCGCGCTCTCGCTTGCACGCTCGGCTCAGACGGAACGTGACAACGTGACAATGAGTCATGCTTTTTCGTGAGTGCAGCCGGCGTTCATCGATTTATAAGACGTTTTCACGTCAAAAGTTTTACCTCATATTTGCTTATACTGCAAAAAATCGCCTGAAAAAAATAATAATATTTAGCCATCATAATTTTCAGTAGAGATTTTTTCCAATATTTATTTTAAGATTTTGTTAAAATGCAAAAACAGCACGGTTAATGAAGTACTGAAGGCATAGGTACACTTTATACCGATTGATCCAACAGATAATTTATTAGCTATCGAGCCGCAACTCGCAACCCCTTTCAGTTGTCAGTTAAATTCCATTGACCCGGCACTTGTCTGCAGATTATCCTTCAAGTCAGCGTCTCGTGACATGTTTAGCACCTCCCCATCCTGGCAGGCTGTGCTCACTGCTCGGTGCCGCTACTAGCGCTAGTACCTGCTGAGTGGGCAGTGTTCACTAACAACACAACATACGAGCAACGCCCGACCTTCGATGCGTCATCGTCATGAATGGACATTCCCCTGGATGCCCTGCAGATTAATTGTTGGTGTCTTCGAATTTTCAGCCTTTTTTAGAGTCTGACCAAAGATCAAAATAATAGCCAATAGATCAAAAGACAAACTTTTTAGGTTTTAATACTTAGGTTAACCTTTTAGAGAAAATCTTTAAAAATGCTTCAGGCGCTAAAAATGAAGGAGGCATTCTTTTGACGCCATTTTATATTTGAACAGTTCTAAACTGTATTATTTTTCATAAAAAGGTCCTCACTGCTTTCACCCAAACGTACTGCTTCACTAATTTTACGTCATTGAATGAAGACAATATAAGCGAAACTCAATCGAAAATCGACACCGTGGCGCAGTGGCTAGCGCGTTCGCCCGGAAAGCGAGAGGTCTTGGGTTCGAGTCCCAGAGGTGTCAATATCTTTTTTTGATTTTTCTGTTTTCAGATTTTCGATTGAGTTTCGCTTATATTGTCTCCATTCAATTAAACTTTACAATTTGAGGTTTTACTCATAAAGTTAAAATAAAAATTAAATTTTACTTCAGTTGGGCAAGAATCAGTTCGTTTATTTACTTTCGTTCAACACGAATGTGGTCGTCGATAAATGGCAAGAATATGTCGAGTGTGTAGCTGTATCCAAAAGTAACTGTATCTTTCGAAAAGTATATCATAAAATCCATTGCACTTATTAGCTTAATTATTCGATCAATAAGTGTGATCTGTGTCGAAATAACCTTGCAAATTCCAGGTCCCAAAAAGGCCAAATAAATCTGTCTAAGAAAGACGTTCGAAATCTTAAAATCTTTCATCAGTTTCACCTGAAATTCTCGAAGTAACCACTTGCGCACGCGTCATTTTCACAAAACACGTCCTATCTATTCAGTGATTGTAACAATCTCCAAACTTAATAAAGATATTTGAAGAAATATCAGAGTCAAGAGCATCATACGTCATACATCAAGATATTTGAAACATCATAAAACAAATAAATTGTCAATGTAGACAATTAACAATCTGAACATATTTACTAGTTTAGGCAATCATTTTTTACATCTGAAATATTGTATTTTTATACGTATTTGGTATATTCAATTTATTTATTTTATTTTATTAAGTTCATAATTTTTTTAACCTTTTTGATTTATTCAATAATATTATTATACAATATGTAAAAAGATTTTATTTTTAAGTAAATTCTGCTGCGTAAATTAAAAAAATATTAATTTTGTAATAAACTTCTTTTAATAAATTGAAAAACAATGATATTGAATATATAAAAGAAAAAAAAAGAAAACAGAGATCTTTACATTAAACTTGATAACAATTAATTCATCTGAAATATGTGTAGTAATCGTGTTAATGAGTTCAGAGCCTTTCTACATTAGATCTGGATGGAGTGGAGAGTGCCTGTAAAAATAGGTAGTGGAAATAGTAAGTAGTGAGTAGTGAGTCAGGCCCGCTGGCCAGGAGTTGCAGCCACTGCGCTCTGCGGGGCTCCCTCAGCTCTCAGCTCACAGCACTCAAGGCCGTCTCTCTCGGTGAACTCGCCTACCCCCGGATTCGAGCGCACTTTTACTAGGGAAATACCGGTAATCAGGTGACGCGACGCGTCGTGCGGATGCGGACGTGGTAGCCGCAAACACCACTTTCTGGAATTAGATCTCCTCGTCTTAGACATTTCGTTACCTAGAAATTACTCAGAACTATTACAACAATATTAACGTCTCAAGCATAGTTCAACGCACCGCTTCCTCTCGTTATTGAGTCAAACAGAACAGTCAAACAAAAATAGTATGCCTACTTTCAAGTGATTGCTTAAATTTGCAGTCTGGTAACAGCGTGGCTTATTTGCTGATAATGTATAAATAATATGCCTTGTTATCCATAGCGGACTCTTGACATTTAAAAAATATTTAACATGAATAATTGAGAGATACCTACTCGTCCAAACGCTCGCGAGGTCCAACGACCAACACGTCATTGGCATTATGCACTATGTTTTCTTCTACGGAATCCTTTTTAGCATTGATTACACAACTATTTTTATGTTACCAGCCTTTACACGTGATAAACTACGAGATAAGTTTCATTTCGAGGAAAAAATGCTTATTAAAATCTGGTACCAAATTCTAAATAGCCTACATTCTATTTCAATTATTACGTACGTATATGTTTTTAGATTTTTTTAAGTAAAATTTCTTTACTCACGCTTGACTTGGTGAGTAAGCTGGCGAATGCGTGACGAGAGCGTTACGAAAAGTGTTATCGGGCGAGGTGAATGATGACGCTTGACTTGGGGAGTAAGCTGGTGAATGCGTGACGAGAGCGTTACGAAAAGTGTTATCGGGCGAGGCGAACGAAGCATAAAGAAGTTTTACTTCAGTCGTGTGGTCTAAAGCACACTCGTTTTTTTTTTACATAAACTCCACGCAGGAAGCCCTGGGGAAAATAATTGTGGATGCTGTGTGGAGAGTTTTTTTGAGGAAAGGAAGGAGAGGAAGCTCTGGGAAGGAAATAGGGTGGGTAGGGATCTGGGGGTCAGTGTGTTCAAGAGTGAATCCATCCCTCCAACTACATAAGGCGATGGGTTGAGGAAAGCTGGCTGGAGAAGTCAAAAGACCTTCCTTAACCAGTCTCTCTCAATTCGGCCCACCACGCGGCAGCTGTACAGACGCATCGGCCGCCAAGATCTGGAAAAACTAAGCCACCAAACTTAGCGAACTACTCGGGGTGACCTATGGCAGAGGTTTTGGTTATACCCGCCTCCCGAAATAATAAAAAAAAAAATCATTCCACAGCCGAGCTGTTGAACTCAAGAACAAGTTGTAGAAGCGATCTGTTCTCATGTGACAAATGTCAACCGTGTACAACGTATGTATATAAGTTGGGCGCGCGTTTTGCGTGTTTCCCGACTATGCACCGGTGCAGAAGGGATCAATGTTGCTCGGAGCAATTGCCGTTGTAATACCGGTAGAACAAGAGCAGCACACCTGCCAGACGCCTGTGCTCTGAATATTGCAATACAATAGGGAAATCTATCAAACGGTCCGCCCATTTCTGAATGGAGTCTAGGATTTTTTCAGGAATTTTGGGGCTCCAGACCGGAGGTGGCTGCCAATTTTGCCATTTGTACAGGGTCAGCAGTTGTGTACTATTAAAGTATCTGCGGGCCATATACAGTACGCCAGTTTCTGAGAGGCTACCTTTACTGTGGCCTCGAGCATGTATATTTCAAATACAAAAATCTGAAAGGTAATTTCGTCTTGTTTTTACGACATCCTCAAAACGAAAAAATATGTACATTTAATAAATATTAAGAAATTAAATTAAGAAAGAAAAAGAAATAAAAAATTAAGAAAGAAATTAAGAAATATCTATTCCGAAATTTGATAAGAAATTTCAAGTTTTCACAACAACCCTTTTGGCTTTGTAAACAATTAATATTACTTATATATGTATATCTTCCATAAAAATATTTTATATGAGTTTCTATTAGTAAAATTTTTATATACTCGGTTGTTTATCAATTGTATAAACATTCACCACGTTTATTAGTAAGGCTGTTATTGTCTAGAATTTAGATCAACGTTATTGAATAACAGTGCAATAACAGATCTTTGAATGCAATCCTTATAATTTCATTTTCGCAAAAAGTTGACCTATCTTTTTGTTTTCAGAACAACCGATGGCGTCGTAAAAGAATTGACATTGGACATAATGAAATTGAATTCCTCTCGCTGTGAGTGGATGCTGTGGCAATGCACCAGTTCGCTTTAATAGTTAAGTGTCGATAAGCCTCACGTTGTGTAAGGTTAGTTTCTGCATTCACAGTGACTCACAGTGCACTCTGGGTGCACTAGTACTCGGGATGACAAAAATGCTCATTGAAATTTCCTTGTTAAATTGCCACTTTGAAGAGAGTTCATGGGATTATTATAATCAAATTATAGTTCTGTGAATAGATAAGTAGTCGTCGCGTAATTTTGATTATTCGATTCGACAGATCGTAACGCTCATGCGAACTCTAGCGGAGTAAAAAGGTACTATCCAACACGGCTACCATCGTGACAAAATTGACGGACACGGAATACACAAAAAATACAGAAAGACGAAATGCAAAGCACTCCAGTAAATAGGACTGCGCTCACTTAATTATTGTATATTTCTTCTTTTTCCCCTTGTCCTATTCGAGTCGGAGACCCATTGCATCGACAAGGCTCCTTCATACGTCCCTGTCTTGTACTAATTGTTTGGCCTCCGTCCATGGCAATCCCATCCTCTCCTCACACAGTTTCTGGAGATGCCTCACACAACTTTGTCTGGGGCGGCCTCTGGATGTCTACCCTCTAGAATCGCACTCAGTATTTTCCTCGGAATTCGGTCATCAGACATTCTTAGTACGTGTCCAAGCCACCTCAGTTGCGATTTTTCTATGAAGAAGAGCAGTGGTTCAGATTGTCTCGTATATTTCTATCTACAATTTTTAAATATTGACCCGGGAACAGGGGATGCACTATGAATCATTCGCCGGCGGGGTTGAAACGGCAAAATTTCGTAGATGTTTTCTCCGAGGTGGGGAAAACCAGTAAACCCCTATCCCTTTCAATGCCAACAGCCTCTTCCTGGCTACTCTGGCTCAACCCCCTACCCTTTGCCCATCAGCTTTCCTATTTCGTTTCATTCACAGTTTTCTATCATTCCTCCTTAGTCACAGCACCGGTCGTAAATCAAAATGAATCGATTAATTGACGAGGAATTTCGCGAAGTAGTTCATAATATGATTGAGTCGAACTTCATACCCCTTTCCAAATGATGGAATTTTTAGCACACGACTAAGCTACTTACCATATTGGACACTAAAATAATGCACCTACTATTCTTAAGTATTTAAATGTGTGTAATATAATATTGTACGGAGTGAAAGACCCAATCGACTAGTCGTTGTTATTGACGTTGTTGTCCGTGTAGGGCTCCGAGAGCGTCCGCCCCTGTGGCCGGTGTCCGGCGCCCAGTCAGTGCCCCCTTCGCACCCCGGTCAGCGGCCGGCAGGGCGGCGACCCCGGCCGGTGCAATACACACCATACTTTGTGGACGGGGGCGCCGGCGCGCGTCGCCGGGGCCCGTAAATCCGCCCGTAAAGTACGCCAAGTAGATTACCAACTATTCGCCAGTCGCTATTCGTTACAAGACACGACTCCGTTGTGCTGTTGGACAACGTGGGCGGAAAAGGGCCCTTATCTGCGGATTCCTGAGAAACCTTTTTGATTAACTGTATGTTGGTGACAATTAATTAACTGATAAGTAGGTATTTTATTAATTTACACACACAATCCTGCAAAATTATTGATTTACATAAAGTGGTTTTCATCACCAATGCGAAAATTCTTCAATAAAAGTTGGATCTAGTTTATACGTCGTTGAGAATTTAGGAAAAATGTACTAAACATCCAAAGTACCTAAATCATTTTACCGAAAAAACTACAATCCAGCTTTATTTGTACGCTAATCTTCTATACAGGGATTAAGATACGCACTTGACTTACTTTAACTAGTGATTCCTGACATTATTCGGAGTAAAAAATGTAAAAGAAATTTTGGTCTCCAGTGACTTTTTTGATGTTTTCTTTTCAACTAATTTCTTAATACATAAGTATGTTTTGTACAGATAGGGGAAGAGTGAAGGATGAGGGTGAGGAGCTGGTTGGTTATTCGGCTAAGTGATCAGTGAAGACATCGAAAATCACTGGAGATCAAAATTTCATTTACATTTTTTACTCGAAATAAATTCAGGAATAACTGGTTAAAGTAAGTCAAGTACCTTAATACCTACGACCCTTATTACCTTGTATATGTGAAGAAGAATGTCTGTGACGTGCGGAAATTTTATTTTTTACACAAATCTTCAGTTTTATTCCGAGTTTGATGAAATTTTGCATACTTAACCTTCAAAACAAGAGGAAGTTTACTATCTACACGATGTTTAAAAAAACCATCCTCTTTTCCCACCCCTTACGGCAAAATTTTGTGTATTTTATGATGAAATTTTGCACACTTGATGTTCATAAAAGGAAAATACTGTCTTTATAAATTACTGTCTTTATCCGATTTCTAAAAAGCTGCATAAAGTTCAGCAATGTCGAGAAACTCAGCTAGTTAAAAAAAAGAAGCTTAATTTTATTTTAGTGTGGTATTTTACGAATTAACTTAATTGATTTGTAACATTATGGGTATAATCTTAACGCTTCATTTCACTGGTTCGATTCCCACGCAGGGTAACAACAGCTTTCAAATAAATAAAATAAACTAATTATTTTACAGAAAAACTTTTGGTACATTTGAGCAAAGTGTCAATAGTACCCTTTACACACAGAGTTCGGAGCGGGACTTGCCCCGCGCCGCTTCAGGCCGCCGCGCAAAAAAGTGTCACAGTGAACTGCGCTGTAAACCGTTATCTTACTTTCGGGCTTTACTTTTTTGCGCGGCGGCTTGAAGTGGCGCGGGGCACGTCCCGCTCCGAACTCTGTTGTAAAGGGTACTAATATCTCTAGACGTAAGGACAAATTTAATGTGTAATGTTTTGGCTCTGACAATTTCTTAACCAATAATGCTAATAATACCGGTGAATAAAAGTAGGTAACAGTTTGTTAAGAAAATTTAAATCCTACAGCAATCGTATTTCGAGCAGAAAATACTGAAATACAACACCTTCGTGAATACAGGTAGAATGTCAGGTACCTACTTTGCCAAATAATCCGAAAGATATAATATAAATGCAAGTCGAGGTCTGGCCGAGTGAGCCCTGTTTAATGGGGACGATTTTAACTTTTTCTTTTTATTCAGCGGCAAATTGTCATCTGACCGCATTCTTGGGCGCATTGTTTTGACCCTCGAGAGATTTTATCGGAGAATGTTTATAAATAATGCAAATATTCGAGTATATTTCAGGGAATTGTTTGTACAGATAGTTCAGTTTTAAAAATATCCATGAACGCACAGGTCAATAGCTAGCTCATGGGTGAACAGTGTGCGTTCACCTCTGAACAATGGAATTTTTAGTCTAGGCGCGTTATCGTAACATTAACTATTGATATATGGTGGAAATTTTCGGAAATTAAGTTCTTAGAAATATTAATAGGGATGGAATAATTTTAGTTACTAAATTAATTTCAAAGATTACATTTTAATTGGAAGTCAAAAAATTATGAAAAGAAATAGATGGCTGAAAGCTTCAACCAAATAAGTGTGATAAGTTTTAGATTTTCTTTATTTGTTTTTGGGGTGTTATGCCGTGTTGCGCTGCGCCAACGTTGATGATGGACACTGTAACGCTGTCCGAAACATTGGCTAAAGAAGGAGGTAGCGCAACACGGCATAACACCCCAAAAACAAATAAGTGTGGTTTACTTACACAAGGTTGGTAGCAATTAATTTTATTTTCTGTTCGAATATTTTACATATTTTGAAAAGTCACAGTTTTCCGCCATTTTACCTAATATAATTTTAATGTCATACTAGCGGAGACCCGTGAAAAAAAACCCACGGGTTAGTCTGAAATCATGACAAACCAGTTCAAATTTTGAAAATATGTTTAAAATTTTATATTCTAGGTAGGTACCTACTTTATCGCTTGCCTGAATTCTTCCCACAATCATTTCCAATTTTGAAAATAAATGCTTAAATTCAAAGCTAATTCTAGTTTATCAAATAAAATTTCACGCCGGACAAACGCACAGCACATATAACCGCAGTTGGTTTGATAATACAACATTATTGTTTTGTTGTACACAATCTATAATCAATAAATATTATCTCTAGCGAACTTAATGTAAGAATAAATAAGTCGGGTGTGCTGGGGTTTTGTTCGAAACTAACTTTTGTAAATGTATTCAAGATTGCCCAGAATTTCAAATTCGTTTTTTTCTCTCCACTACATGGGCAGCCTGCTGAATTATTTTAAATAATAACCTAACCAAGGGTCGGACTTATTAGATTCACGGGGCCTTAACATTATTTGAATAGTAAAAAAATATAATTTGTGCTTCGCAGACGACATGAAATTCAACAACATTGTTTGTAATCGGTCTTTGGTATAAGTAAACATAAAACACTCGCCAAAGTGAATTAGAATTTTATCATTGAAGAAGAAGAAAACAATAATAATCTAAACAAAAATATGAAAAAGAACAAGACACAGAAAAACAAAAAAGATAATAGTCGCAACTGGGACTCGAACCCAGAACCTCTCGTCTAACCGGTCGTGCGCGTTCGGGGTCATCCATTAATTACGTGAGCTCAAAATGGGGGGGGGAAGGATCTAGTAAAATCTCACCAATCAAAAATTAAATTGTTTCACTTCTTTTGACGTGTCCTATTTTGCCGGCTAAAAAAAATCTAATGGCTATTATCTTTGTGAAAATAAATATAGTCATTTAATAAGTGTAGTGTAAGTCTCACGTGAGGCGTAGGGGAGTCTATATTGAAAAAAAAACAGCTCACGTAATTAATGGATGCCCCTTTACAGATTTGGCCATTGCCACCTCCTGTCAAACCGTCATATTAGTAAATCTCATATTTCAAATTTAGGCATTAATAGGCAACTACTATTTTTATAGGAAACAATCATTCTAAGAATTGGTTTGTAACCTGGATGGCGTCTCGAATAAATATATCCGATTTTATTCATACGAAACTATTGACTTTTAATAAAATTCTAAATGAATAAAAAAAAAAATTATAAGAAAATTTCTCTTTTTATAACTTTTGAAGGTCCACCATTACCATCAATGTAATATATTCCCAGTTACGACCATTATCTTTTTCTGTTTTTCTGTGTCTTATTCTCTTTCATATTTTCGTTTAGATTGTTATTGTTATTTTCTTCTTCAATTGATGGGAATTACATTGATGGGAATAATCTTCAAAAGTACTAAAAAGAGAGTTTTTCTTATAAAAAATAGAATTGTATCGCTTGTCACCTTAACTTGCTAGCTTTATGTAAATAACTATGCCACAAGGAACACAGAAATTTTCATCACCTTGTAAATCTTTTAATTTTTTTTTTTTTTTTTAATTAGTTGACTAACCAAAGATACAAGGTCCTTCAATTGGAAGCGTATTTTAATTATTAATCCTCTCTATGGCTGATTTTTAATAAATAGAATTACGTCTCTAATTTTATCGGTGGATGGTGCAACAGGTGTCTATAAAAAATCGAATCGGTACGTTTGACACTAGGTGTGTGTAGCATTTCAGTTTTAAAATATTTCTGCGTGCCGTGGATAAATTATTAAAGATCTGATAGAGTTTTGTCACCTTAAAATCATAAACGAACACTGGAATGATATTATATTAACAAAGAAAAACAATTTTTTAAGAATGGTAAATTTCATCCCAAATTTTGTGCTTTTTTGTCAAAAATATTGTCAATTATAACAAGAAATTCAATGTTAAAATGAATGGTGACTATTTGAATTGCAGCCAAGTTTTTCATGTTATGATGAATAAAGCTTTGTATTGCTCGTGTAGCAGTGTCGCCGTCCTATACTAACATTAGCCACAATCTTCTTTTTGAAAACCAATTTTAGTTTGTTTGTTTGTTCGTATGTTATGCGCTGCCATACCGTTCATCCGAGTGCGATGAAACTTTGTGCGCATGCCCGCGAAGGTTATAGGCTATATATAATGGTAAGCTCTGGCGTTTTGAAATTTGTATTGATGAAAATGATTGTGTTTTATATATTTAAGCAGCAGGGAGGGAAGGCTTGAGGGTAAGGGTAATGAAGAAGATGTGGTTAGAGGGAGGGATGACGAGGGAGGGGAAGGCGTGGAAGGTGGAAAGGGAACGCGGAAGGAAGGGATTGCGGGAGGGGAACAGTACGCATAGGAAAGGAAAAAAAACTTTGTTTTCTAAAAGTCAGGAATCCACGGCATGATCAAGTGGATGGATTTCTTACGTCGGGTCATTTCAAGACTCAGAATAAGAGAAAAGTTTGTATTAGGCCAAGCATGAACGAGAATGAAGCATGGAGCGTGTGCCATGATGAAGCAATGTCGCGGTCTGCCACTACCGGGGAAACTCTGGGGAAATGGTGTAATGTTTAGTTGGTTAATTAATCATCTCGCAGGTATTTGCCACAAGAGGTTAAAAGTAAAACATTTTAAGTAGTAAAAACTGTTATTTTTATGATGAATTCTAATAAAGAACATTCATCCGATTATTAACACTGATAAAACAACTAGTAAGTCCATAATCATAATTTGATTTTAGACGACGCGCGACGTACCAACAAATTTTGAAACATTTTTATTTAATTTATGCAGGTTTTTTAAAGTATCCTATTATTATATTACTCTGTGAGCACGAGTGTTTTGAATATGGGAGGACTTAGTCCACTTTTAAAAAGTTACTTAAACAGCTTTAGGTTCAACGGGTTCTTTCTCCACCCAATTCGTTCGTATAAATAATTCGCGGGACAGTCGAAGCGACAGAATGAGTTTTACAATTTAAACATCGGAATAATCACAATATATTATCCAAATTTACGTTAACTCGGGGCAGAAAACAGAATCCATAACCGAGCATCACCGTTCCAGTCCAGACAGTCCCGTCCTCGTCGGCGTACCGCAGACTTACATCGACCGGGACCGCTAAATCCACCGAAATATTAAAAATAGATGTATATCTATTTTCGCCGTCTTGCACCAAACACTAGATAGTATAACTTATCGACCGCGATATGCAAACAATTCACAATTGTTGAGTCGCATTTTAAAGTCTGATTTCGTGCATTTAGACGATTAATTGTGGAAAACAATAGATCATTCCGTTCAGACATTTGAGGTTATAGCGGAGCTGTGAGAAGTTGGCGCGGGACTTGATTAGGTGAGTACATACTGCTTTATCTCGCTTACTATTTTATAACATAACAGTGCCAAGGTCATTTTTGTTAGTTTAACAACTATTTCATAATCGCCAATCTTGTTTTTTTTTATTTTCAATTAATGCCATTAGATTATAATTCTGATATGCACAACGATAAATAATGAATATAGGTCGCCTCAAAGAGTGAGATGATGATATGTCAGTGTACATTATATGTATATTATTATACATACCTACCGTGATACGAGATAATAAAACGACAATGTCTTCAGGTCTAAGAATATTTATTTTGGTAAATACACGCATATTTTATTTATAAAAAAGTATCATTTAGATAACGATGAGAAACAACTATTTCCGTGATCGGAAATGGAAAATAATGCATTTTAATAGCTAAAGTACAAAATACCGATAATTTGACATCTTTCTTCACGCCATGTTTTAAATAGAAATCGGGTGGAATTTTGTCCATAAAAACCTAATACTCTTTTTTCTCTCTGGATTTTGACACGACTGTAAATATTTTTTCAATGTAAAATAGATACTGACCACTAGCGATTCGGTACGTTGTGCTTTTTTGATAAATTACTTCTTATATGAGTTGGGACCCTCCGAAAATCTTTAAAATTGTCCTGTTTGAACGCCATCAACAGACGTTCAGGATACAAAAAAGACAATGTTTTTTTTTTCAAAAAGCGAACGTCTAGGGATGTCGAGGGATGTATGAATTTTGTTTAGGGCCGGACCTCAGCGCAGGTAGAGGCGCAGGTATCTATGTTACAAAAGTACACTATATAGTAGCTATCGCACCATGTTGTCCTCAACATCTTATCCCCAACTGTGCATTATCGTGTTTGTTTTCGTGCAGACTCGTCGAACGGATTATTTGTGATTTATATTTTCTATAGTTTGATTGCGTATTAGTGAAATAATCCTCGATCCCGTCAAGTCTAAAAAATAAAGCTAAATATGTCGAAAAGGCCATTTTGCACTACGCCTATTCAATTTTTTTCAAATATGTTTTAACTGATATCAATATTATTTACAACAACAAAAAAAACTAAAATGCAATTTATTTATTTATAAACGTCCTTTTTCGGGGCATTTACTTTTGTACATGCATTTATTTTTGTACAAAACTGAACTGTCTCAATAACAATATTTTGTATTTGTTTAAAGATAAATTGAAGATGTCCACTGACTTGGTATAATTGTTTCCCTCCATTAGTATTCTGGGCAAAGAGGAATACTTATGGTAGTTAGTCCCAAAATTTCTACACTGAGATAAATCATGACTTCTAGTATTACGAAGTGGAATTCGGAAGCTTATCAATTCATGTAATACCGAACTATCAACTAAATCATTTAGATTTTTATATATAAATACCAAGTCAGTGAAAATTCTTCTGTCTGACATTTTGAGTATATTCATATCGTTTAAAAAAGTTTCGTAGTTCAACATAATTGCTGGAATACCCATTTTAAAATTTAGAAAACGTAAGAATTTGTTTTGTATTCTTTCAACAGCTTGTACATGCATATTATAATGTGGATTCCAGACGGGAGAATGGTACTCAAGTTGACTTCTAACATACGCAAAATATAACAGTTTAATACACTTTATATTGTTAAATTTCTAGTTAGCCTGGTTATAAATCCCCATTTTAAAATTTAGAAAACGTAAGAATTTGTTTTGTATTCTTTCAACAGCTTGTACATGTATATTATAATGTGGATTCCAGACGGGAGAATGGTACTCAAGTTGACTTCTAACATACGCAAAATATAACAGTTTAATACACTTTATATTGTTAAATTTCTTGTTAGCCTGGTTATAAATCCCAACATCTTTAAGCCCTTATTACAGATTTCTGTTATGTGGTTAACACATGAAAGATTTGATTGAGAAGTGATGCCTAAGTCTTAATTTGCGTTTTTTTTTTTTTTTTTTTTTTATTTATTTATTTATTTTATAAATCAACAATCCAGTCCCGCTAAGCCAATTGCAATTGGCTTGACAGCAGGTGCTTATAATTACTTACAAATATATTTAAAGTTATAATTTACATCTTTTATCTACAGTTTAAACATTTTTTCATAAATTTTATCATAAGTATCAAAATAAATATTATTTTTCCAATAACCAATTTTTCACCATATATTTAACCTCATTCATAGAATTATGTTGCTTTATATTGTCAGGTAATAAATTAAATATCTTCGGTATGTTGTATTCAAACGTTCTCTGTCCGTACTTATTATTAAATTTCGGAACTATTAACCCGTCGTTACGCGTGAATCTAGTGCTATATTTATGATCTAGTTTCTCTTTATGCTGCGGGGTAAATATATGCTGAATTATAATTTTATACCATAGTATTGCCTTCACAGGTAAAATTTTTGCACTCTGAAACAGCAACGGAGTATTGTGTCTTTGTCTTTTAATGTCTTAAGAGCATTGTTATCAATGTTGTAATTAAAGATCACTGGATTTTTTATTCGAGAAAATCTTACTATTTTACACTTTGAGATATTTAAGTAAAGTCTATTTTCATTACACCAAATTAAAAATTTATTGATATTATCTTGAAGAATGTTGTAATGGTAAATATTTTTAATATTTCTAAAAATTTTTAGGTCATCAGCAAAACGTAAGATAGATACATCATGAAATATTTTTGTAAGATCATTTATAAACAAGATAAATAAGATCGGGCCAAGGTGTGAACCCTGTGGAACTCCACTTGTTGCATTAATTTTTTCCGACAGGGAGGATTTTATTGTAACAATTTGTTGTCTTCCATTAAGATGTTAATGGAAGATAACAAATGGTTTGAAGCTTTCAAACCAGGCTAATATATTGCCGCATACAAGTATAATGCCGAAATTGAAAGGGTTAACCCACGTGTCTGTATATTTACCTTTGTTGGTTTTAAGGCTAAATAAAAAATAAAATATACTTTGTTATTGCTGTTTTCACAAAAATATATGTTTTACGTTATTATTTACCGTAAATAACTGAAAATGCATCGTAAAACACAACGTCCGATGAAAATGAATATTACACAAGTAGCTGAAAGAAGAAGTTAGGTACTTTCAGTAAGAAGTGGTACATTCAATCAAGTCTTCGGCGATTTTTTGATTTTCACTCCTTTATTTTTTGTGTGCTGACTTTTGTACTGATTTTTTGGCATTTAATTTTATTTATTTATTTTCCCCTTACTCTTATTGGTAAACTTGTGAGTCAGAAGCCTCGTTAATATAAATGACTAAAAAAACTTATTGTATACTTCAATAAAGCCTTTATTTTAACGACTACGATTATTATCACTTTTTGAACATGCAAATTTAATTGTCCTTAAACGGGAAAATCTACCTAATGGAATATTAAAAAAAACTTTCACAATATATTTATACTAAATAAAATGTATGAAATTTTGAAATTGGTTATGCACAGTCGAAATTATTCAAGTCATTAGAAAATATTGCAAAACTGTCAACGAAGGTCGTCCAAAGGTTTTCGGCGGTCCATTCAATCATTGCGAGAGAAAAGCGTGATGGTGACATCACGCTTTTCCCTCACCGCTAAGCCTTATTAGCAGTCAATAAAATATGCTTTAAGAAAATGAAGTGGGTGGTTCTTAGTCGAAGTATGATGCAGTTAAAAGTGACAGAATTTGGTATCGACACCTTGGCGCAGTGGACAGCGCTTTCGCCCAGAAAGCGAGAGGTCCTGGGTTCGAGTCCCAGAGGTGCCAATATCTTTTTCTGATTTTTCTGTTTCCAGATTTTCGATTGTGTTTCGCTCATAATGTCTTCATTTAATTAAATATTACAATTTGAGGTTTTACTCATAAAGGTTAAAATAAAATATAAAAATATTGTTTTGTAATAAATAATTATAAATTTTTGGTAAATAATTTTTTAATATTATTTAATAGATGTGCACAATTGTATAATAATAATTTTGAAAAATATGAAAATAAACTATAATATTTATTGCAAAATAATGTTTTTTTTGCAAGGATGCAAATTTAACCGCGAAATCCGAATATTTTATTATTAAAAAATCTTTAAAAAAATCACCAAATTAGTACCTACTTAGAATTTGGAAGACGGGTGTGGGTACCGCCACCCCGGGAACCATTTTGTATATAATCAACACCCCTCCCATCCCCAAGTGGTTCGTTATGTTTGGCGACTTAGCAGAGGAACCCGGGTTCATGGGTCGAGGTTGTGGCGATGGATGCGTTTGCCCACCTACATCGTGGCGGGCTGGATCGTGAGAGACTGGTTGACGGAAACTTTTTGACTTCTCCAGCCGGACTCTCTCGACCAATCGCCTTGAGATGAGAGAAATGAACTCAAACGTCCGTCACTCCTGGAGACAAACCCAGATTTCTACCCACCTCTCATACCTTTTTCCTTTCCAGAACTTCCTCTCCTTCTTTTCCCTAAAAAGACTCTCCACATTGTTTTCTTAAATGCCACCTTTTTTGTTTTTACATTAGCCCCACACAGGTGATAATGTGTGGAGTTCTGTGGAGATTATGTAAAAGAAAATTCTCTAAATTAAAGTTTTGTTCGTAATGTAAAAGTTGTTTTCTTTAATTTTATTATTTTTACATCGCTAACCATCGGAAAGAAATCTATTGTTTATAGAGGATCGATATTGTTTTATGAAAAAACTTTTTTTATTTTCAGATCTGGTTGAAATTGATCCGCCATCATGATTGGAATAGTCCTCTTAATTACGGCGCTCACCATCGCAGCAGCATTCTGGCTGTGGTCTCGTCGCGACCCCCTATCACCCCCCGGCCCCCTCGGCCTCCCGCTGCTGGGGTCCCTCCTGTCCCTTAACCCCACCTCGCCCCACGTGAGCCTGACCGACATAGCCAGGAAATACGGCACCCAGGGGGTGTGTGAACTCTTCCTGGGCTCTGTAAGGACCGTCCTGCTGACGGACCCTAAGCTGATCAGAGAGGCCTTTGCCAAGGATGTGTTCTCCGGAAGGGCACCTCTGTATTTGACGCACGGGATCATGCAAGGAAATGGTAAGCTTAGGTTTTATTAACTTTATATGGAAAAATGAATGTTTCTTTGTTATGCGTACCATTCGTCCGATTTAAAAAAAAAAAATATTCATTGTTTGTCTGGTTACATAATTTGGGGATTTTTCGACCACCATGGCACATGGTGGTCGAAAAATCGTTGGTGATTTGTTATTTATTTTATTTTTATTCAAGGTTTTATTCCAGCAGGACTGGGAGAGTTGCGCAATCCCAGTCTGCCATATTTCATAAACAATTATAATACATATAACAATATAAGAGAGTAAATTAAAAGTTCTAAAAGAAGAAGAAATAAATAAAATGTGATAACATATTAGGTACCTACCTAATTTAAACATGAAATTAAGGCAAAATTCATCATATAAATAACAACAACAAAAAAATATATTATAATTAAAGCAATAAAAAGTAAGCATAAAATTAAAATTAAATTAAACAGATTAAAAAAAAAACAAATAAATAAATATTTTGGTATCGTACATCAGAGAGGTCGCCTCATCGTCTGTATCTGTTGTACGCGTTCCCGCGAAGGTTTCTATTTATAAAATGGTGAGCTCTGGCGTTATGAAATTTGTATAAAAATTACAATAGGTGGCGCACGAGTTGTTTGAAAAATGTGTATTTCATATAGTTTTGTAGGCAGGGAAGGAAGGGAGGCAAGGCGGAGGGGAAGGGAATCTGGGGGGATCGGGAACGAAAAAGAGGAGAAACAGAGGGAGGATTGTAAAGGAGACATAGTAGTGGTAGTATCCCCCGGGACGCACGAGAAAGGTCACGCAGGGAAGAAGGGATTGGTGGGGGGTGGGGGATGAGGAAGGAGGGATTACAGAGAAGACAAAGTTGCGGTAGGGGATAGCAGGGGATACATTTCCAAATCACATACAGGGGATAACATTTGGAAAATCCACGGATAGCTGTATGTGGCCTGCTCAAGCGTTGGAAATTCTTCCGATTTATTCGCGTACACTAGACGGGAAAACAAAAAAAAATATGCGTATCAAAAAGCACTTCAATAAATAGAATTAAAACACAAACGCCTTATTTCTTTGAGTGGCATTGCAACGCACGCCGGGTACTCTCTACTTCAATATAAATATTTAATCATGACATTTTGGAGCATTCGAATGGACACATAATTAATTTATACAAACCCCTACAAGCTGGGCGGGCAGGACGAAATCCCCAAACCCTCGCTACAACATTACGGTAGTACACGTGGCGTGGCAGCAATATTTTGTCTGCAGCTCCCACGATCCTGGAAAATCTTTGACTCTTCATAAACCAGACTCTCATTCGATAGATTCTTGAAAATAAGGACTGGTTGTTCCACACGATTTGAACAATTCATCAAATTTCAAGTTCTGTTAATATTTTTTTCAAGTTCTGTGTGGCTGTTTCACAGTTCTTGGATATTAAAAGAACTTGAATAGGACTTTCTCGGAACTTGATTATCAATCTTGAAATGTGATATATTGTTCAAATCCGTCCTAAGACTTATTTCAAAGACAAGTACCTACCCTTGCCGATGATTAGAAGTGCCAGAGAAAAGGCGTAGCTCGTGCCTTTATATAAAAAAAGTTGCCCGCAATATAATGATCATACTAATAATTATTTTTTTTCAAATAACCCTTGCCCAGATAAATTATGGCAGATTATTGCACAAAACACAAATTGATACTTGATTGCACTAAAGTGAAAACTGCATATTACTGTGTTCGTTCATCAAAACAGGTAAGAAGCGAGTAACGAAGCTACCCATATCAAAATAACAAAAAATATAACAAGTCCACTCAAATTTATTAAAAAAGGCTTTAGCATGTCATTAAAATGTCTAGACTTCTTAATCAAACCTCAGCAACTGACGTTTACTGGAAGGTTCTACGAGTGTTCTTTATCCTAATTTAATAGCAAATCTTTTGTCTCTAATTAAATATTTTTTAATCTCATATAAAGATCTGGGGAGTGCGCGATATTAATGGGGGATATTAATATCTGTCATATCTTTTCTTCAAATTGTTACCTTAATTCAATGGACCTAATTTTGGAGGTTCTGCCCTCCGCTTATTTTTAAACAACTTGCAATTTTTTGTCTGGTTTTTAATGTTTTGCTGTATAATATTTTTATGTAAATGAAACAAAGTGTTATTTTTTTAAGATCATTTCTGATAATATCGATGACTAACTTCAGATGATCTCCGCTGGGAAGTGGTGTGATCTTTGGCTCTGGTCTCAGAGGTTGTGGGTCTTATGCACAAAATAAATAATTTTGAGGAAAAACATTGGAAGATGCTATCTTTATCTCATGTGTAAGAGACCACCGAAAGACAGACTTTACATTACAACAAATGACGAAGCGGTGTACCCGCTCAAAAAGAAGAAGATGGAGAGATATGTCAAAACAAATGTTAGAGAGATAATATTTAAGCGAAAAATGTGAAAATGTTTAATAAAACACGACTCGTTTAAAACGGAGCAAAAATCCAAAATATCTAAAATAGCATTTAAAGAAACACTGTGAATTTTTACATACATACAATTTGTAAAATAACTGAAAAAAGTCTTTATAATAATTTTCGGAGCATACTTAGCAATTTTTTTCTATCGAGGGAATTTCATATAATTGCCGTTTTGCGTGGGGAATGTATAGATGTTATCTTAAAGAATAACATAATATATTTTTTTAAGAGCTTTAAAGTATCTAAGGAAAATATGTAATAAATCGGTAGAAATGCGGGAAGCCGGGCCTTAAAGGGGGAGGCTGGTCCGTCCGATCCAAAAAATCGTCTGTTGTCTAATAATGTAGAGAATTCATTCCCAAAGTTATAGCATCAAAAATTCGACAATTAAACATAATTAAGAGCGGTGCGCGCCAAGCAGTTAGAATGGAAAACGGTGCGGCCCGGTTACAAGCCAAAAGGTTAAACGCGTTTTTCCCAAAATAAGGTTTTTTTAAATTGGCTGGAATCGTAGCGCATCGAATTTTCCCCCGTTTCACTTCTTTCCAAGTTTAAATTAAATTGATACGCAGATGTGCCTCGACTTTTGAAGAAATATTTTTATAGGACAAGGTTATTGCAAAATGAAGACTGTTTTTTTTATCGTCAATTTTCATGTTATGTCTGCCATTTTTGCAATCAACAACTTTTTTTAAAACTGTGGTTTTAGCGAATTCTGCCAATATTTATTTATTTATTTATTTATTTATAAATAAACGCCCTTTTTCGGGGCTTTTACATATATAGCATAGAAAAAACATTTTATTGTACATAACTGAACTGCCTCAATAACAATATTTTTAATTTATTCAAAGATAAATTGAAGATGTCCACTGACTTGGTATAATTGTTTCCCTCCATTAGTATTCTGGGCAAAGAGGAATACATATGATAGTTAGTCCCAGAATTTCTGCACTGAAATAAATCCTGACTTCTAGTATTACGAAGTGGAATTCGGAAGCTTATCAATTCAAGTAATACCGGACTATCAACTAAATCATTTAGAATTTTATATAAAAATACCAAGTCAGTGAAAATTCTTCTGTCTGACAATTTAAGCATATTCATATCGTTTAAAAGTGTGTTGTAGTTTAACATATTTGCTGAAATACTCATTTTAAAATTTAGAAAACGTAAGAATTTGTTTTGTATTCTTTCAACAGCTTGTACGTGCATATTATAATGAGGATTCCAGACAGGAGAATTGTACTCAAGTTGGCTTCTAACATAAGCAAAATATAACATTTTAATACACTTTATATTGTTAAAGTTTCTAGTTAGCCTAGTTATAAACCCCAACATTTTTAAGCCCTTATTACAGATTTCTGTTATGTGGTTAACAAATGAAAGATTTGATTGAAAAGTGATGCACAAGTCTTTAATTTGCATTAATGTCTGAAGAGCATTGTTATCAATGTTGTAATTAAATATCACTGGATTTTTTATTCTAGAAAATCTAACAATTTGACATTTTGAGATATTTAAATAAAGTCTATTTTCCATACACCAAATTAACAATTTGTTGATATTATCTTGAAGAATGTTGCAATGATAAATATTTTCAATAATTTTAAAAATTTTGAGGTCATCAGCAAAAAGTAAGATAGATACATCATGAAATATTTTTGTAAGATCATTTATAAACAAGATAAATAAGATTGGGCCAAGGTGTGAACCCTGTGGAACTCCACTTGTTGCATTAATTTTTTCTGACAGGGAGGATTTAATTCTAACTATTTGTTGTCTTCCAGTTAGATAGCTTTTAAACCAGGCTAATATATTGCCGCGTATACCAAGCTTTCCTAATTTCCAAATTAAGATTTCATGGGAAACTGTATCAAATGCTTTACTGAAATCAGTATAAACAGTGTCCACTTGTTTTTTTTCTTTAAAAGCATTGCTTATAAAATTTTCATAAATAATTAAGTTGGAAAGAGTACTTCTACCTGGCATAAATCCAAACTGGTGAGGTGATATAACAGGTTTTATTTGTGTAAAAAGTTTGTCAAGTATTAGGCTTTCAAAGAGTTTCGGTATGGTGGATTGAATACATATAGGTCTGTAATTACAAACATCACTTTTATCACCCTTTTTGAAAATTGGAGACAAATAACTAATTTTCCACTTATCAGGAAAAATTCCATTAGATAAAGATAGATTAAAAAGTTTGGATAATGGAAGAGCAATTACTTTGATACATTCTTTGATAAATATTGTAGGGATGTTATCCGGTCCAGCAGATTTGTGGATATCTAAGGATTTAACTTTAGTAATTACATCAGATATACTTATGGTACACTGTGAAATATCAAGAGTTTCATCTAGAGTAGTTGTTGGAATAGGAGAATTATTTGAGTCTGTTGAATAAACACTTTTAAAAAATTTTGCAAACAAGTTAACAATACCATCAGTATTATTGCTATGGCTGCCATTTAGGTGCATAATGCTCGGAAAATCAGAATCATCTTCTTTAAGAGATTTCGAGTATTTCCAAAAATAACTAACATTATTTAGTATGGAGTTTTGAATATTATTTAAATAGTTACGGTAGCAGGTCATAGACATTTTTTTACACGAAGTTCTTAAATCTTTAAATTCAATATAATCAGAATTTTTTCGATATAATTTATATTCCTTATGTTTCAGTTTTTTGGTAATAAGAAGATTAATAAGTTCATTGGAATACCATTTTGGATAGGTGCTTGGCTTATATTTCATGGTTGGAATATACATGCAAATAGCCTTTCCCAAAACAGAATAAAAATTATTGGTAGCTGTGTTGATGTCATCATATTGCATAGATGACCAATCAAAAGAGAGAAGATAATTACAAATTTCCTCGTAATCAGTTTTGAAAAAATTTTGGTAACTGTAAGACAGCTTACAAGTATTAACATGCACATGAGGAATAATAACTTCCAGTGGAGGATGATAAGCATCTATGGGCACCAATATTCATACTATAACGATATTTTTTAAATTTTATGTTTCAAATGCTTTCCATGGACTCCAGGATTCGATTTGATCGAACCCTCTTCTTGCGGCCGCTATGTATGCAGATATTCAAATCAAACTTTCAGTAGTGTTTTTTTTTGTTCAAATGTACCTTTATAAGAAACAAAAGTTTCGTAAACGAAAATAAATTTTATCTTTGGAAAAACTCATTAATTCAAAAACTCCTCTGGACCAGACTTGAGATAAGTACGGTTATTTCCATATTATTTTTATTATTATTATTTCCAATTTGGAAGGCGTGAATGGGTACCGCCGCCCCGGGAACCTTTATTGGATAACCAACACCTCTGCCATAGGTCACCCCAAGTGGTTCGCTACGTTTGGTGATTTAGCAGGGGTGCCCGGGTTCATGGGTGAGGTTTGTCTAGGTCTTGGAGGCGGATGACCAGGACCCACTGAACCCCATAATCCTACCCCTACCCTTTAAACCCCTTTCCTTCCCAGAACTCTCCTCTCCTCCTTTTCCTAAAAAAAACCCTCCACACAGCATCCCCAAAGATGACATAGGCCCTGAGGGAAATTATTTTCCTCGTGGCCTCCTGTGTGGAGATCTTGTAAAAAAAAAAGTTAGTTTCAAGTTAACAGATTTTCGTCTTCATCTTTTTGTGAACCGCTACAAAGGTGATGTTAACAAAAACAGATAAGCCGCAAAAAAATTGAAGATCTATTCTCGTACGTTTTGTATAATGCATTTTATTCTCAGAAATATATTCGTGTCAGATTTGGTCACGACCATTAGCCGTTAAAAATCCGATCTAACGGCTCGTGCAGGCTGCACCGCTCGTTTGAAAACTTTTCTGCATTTCCGGCGCGAGCTGCGACAGGCCTCCCTCGGTTTTCTCCCTCTCTTCCGTGAAGGAAACGGTGCACGTACGTCTGGTGCGTAGGAATAGCACGTCTAAAACCAGCATCAATGACCTACGACAAGGCTAGAACCAAATGCATGATGGCGGTTGGGTTTGGCGGGTTTTTGAGCGCAGCGGAGTCGATGACCGAGCTCTGCTGCATGCACTTTTTTTGTTGCCTTGTTTTATAAGATACATATTGTTGGAATCGGCAGCTGGCAGGGACAGGGACACCATGCAGTATACAGGAGTGTTTTTATTAAAATTTTCTACATTTTTCCGGAGGGTGAAAGTTATGGATTGTTTTTCTTGATAAAAGTTGAGATGATTTACCGCACGGTAGGTAACATAATTGTATAATCCCTTAATTCAATATTGTTTACATATTGTTAGCTTGCTAGATATTTTATTTGAATACTTTTTAGGCATTTCAATTGCTAGTTCCTTCGTATACATTTTAATCAAGCATTAAATTTAAGGGGAGAGTTTGGTCCAGCCAAGTTTTTTCCAATACGTCTTTTTTTTCAAAGTTATATTTTATTTTCTTCATGAAACTTTTGTTAAATATAAAGGTACATTTGAATAAGAAAAAGTACTATTGAAAATTTGACTTGAATATCTTTAATTCTCTTCTTCCATCCACAAGCAAATGCTTTTAATGGAAGACCAGTACTACTTTAATATGTACCATTTTTAAGATAAACAAATAAAAAATAAATAATATATAGATATAGCGGCAACAAGCGAAGGGTCTGACCAAATTGGCTGGAATGCTGGAGTCCTTGGAAATTATCCGAAACATGAAATTTAAAAAAAAACGTTATTGTATGAATGTCGCATGCGCATTGCGCATCAACCTCAGTTTGCCAAAAAATATTGATTGCTGAAATAGCTGACATAAAATGAAAATATTTCCAATAACTTCTTCTTAAAATAATAATTTTTTGTAATTTGTGGTTCATTCGCATAAAAATAAAATTTTCTTCAATTTGAACTTTGAATGAAGTGAATCGGATGAAAATTCGATCAGCCACGATTCCCGCCAAATTGAAAAACTTTTTGAGATAAACGTGTTTAAAGTTTTCGCTTGTAACTGGGCCGCTCCGTTTTCCGGTCTACCGCTCCTAACTTTATTTATAGGTCGAATTTGATGTTATAACTTTGGGAATATCTTCTCCACATGTACAGAAAGATTTTTGAACAATGAAAAAGTCAACATTTTGTATCGGCTGGACCCAGATAATAACCCGTACATAATGAATATGTGAGATTCTTGAAATATTCCTTTAAAAAAGTGTAACTCTGTTATTTTCTCATTTATTGGTGAGGCCGACGTGAATTTCAATATAAACAGTGATCTCATGAGTAAGCTACATAAAGTAGTGCGTTTAAAGTAGGTGTAATCGATATAGGTATTTATAATATTCATGAATCGATCACACTTGATTGCGCTGACCTCAAAATTTCTCAAAATACGTGCTCTTTCCCTCGTAATTCGATATCTTATTAAACTATGAAATCACTCGCTTTTTTTGTGAAAAATCCCATTAAATCTCTTGTCGCTTAAATAACGAGGAAATCTTGAAATTCCCATCTTCATTCTTCATCATTATCACTTTCTGTACTAGCAACTAGCAACTAGAAACACGCCTCTGAACGGGCTGGCTTTTGATGATTTGGCATTGCATACTTACGCCAAACTTAAGACGAAATTAATGAAACCTAATACAAGTATGCAATACGTAGTATAATGATACATTATCTATCTGTAATATTATTCTATCTGTAATAGCTTAGTTCTCCGTTTCCACCACACTCAATAACCTTTCCACTGTTCAAGAACAATCGCTACACAGATAAAAACACGTCGTAAATATTTTATAGACACTATAAGTAAAATGTGTCCACCGAAAAAAATTTCCATCAGAGTAAAAAACAAACTTTAAAAGCATATTTTTTTGTTCCGGAAAGTGGAGAAGTAGTTAATTACCACACATCCCTTATACTTACTTTTACATTAGCTCCACACAGGAGGCCTAGAGAAAAAAAATCCCTCAGAGCATATGTCATCTTTGGGGATGCTGTGTGGGGGGTATTTTTATGGAAAGAAGGATAGGAAGTTTTTTGGAAGTAAAAAGGTATGAGGAGTGGTTAGGAATCTGGGGATCAACGTGTCCAGGTGTGACGGACGTATAAATCCATCTCTGCCAGTGCGGTGCAAGGCGTCACGCAGTAGGTGGGCAAACGCATTCGCCGCCAAGACCTAGATAAACCCCACCCCATGAACCCGGGCACCCCTGCTAAATAATAATAATAGTTAAGAATGTATGCAGGGTAGTGCAATGAAATACATTCCATATTTTTAAATAACAAAATAAATTAGACAAACAGTAGGTTAAGGTTAAAAGTAAATAACAACACAGATAAAATTTAAGAAAAAAACGAATAAGCATGAAAAACACGAGAAATGAAACTGAAAAAATAATAAACATTAAAAGCTAGTCACCAAACCACTTGGGGTGACCAATGGCGGGGGTGTTGGTTATCCAATAAATGGTTCCCGGGGCGGCGGTACCCATACCCGCCTCTCATATTGAGAGAACTACAAATAAGAACAAAAGTTACAAAATGAACTATGCAGAAATAAACATACTAAAAGATAAAGGTGTGTAAAAGCAAAGGCAGCAATCTCCAAAATATCGGAAAAAAGTTGTAAACGCAGTTTCGAAGTGATTCGAATTGAGAACCTAAATTCATTTTGCAAATCTGGTTAGTTACAAACTCAGCTTTTTCCCATCAAAATCAGAGTTTGAAAATACATATCCAAAGCAGAGACATCAATGTGTTTGTTGCCTTTTTTTCAAAAAAACATAAGTGGAGATTGCTGCCTTTGCTTCTACACACCTCTTTTTATATTACATTTTAATATATAAAACGAAACATCTTAAATTATAACGGAGATATCTACGCATGTAGCAATGTTGTTCTTTCAACAACTATAAATGAAGACAATATTAGAGACACTCAAACGAAAATCTAAAACAGAAAAATCAGAAAAAGATACGATCACATTTAGGAAGATTCCTAATACATTCCTATACGGTATCTTTTTCTAATTTTATTGTTACACATTTTCGATTCAGTGTCGCTAATATGGTTTTCATTAATTAAAAATCAAAATTTAAGGTTTTACTCATTAAGTTAAAAACTAAAACAAATATATTATTTTGTGTTATTTTTATTGATTTTTTTAATTATTTACCTCAACACGGGCTTTTACCAGCGAGGTTACAAATTGAATTGTAAACAATAACAATACCTACCATGTAAAGAAACAATAAATAAATATAATTTTTTTAATTTTTCCTGACCACTGCATGTTCCCCATCATGGGGGTGGATAGACCCGGTCCCTGCATCCAGTCAGGTGGCAGAATTCCTTCCATCCTGCCTCCGATGATCCGAGGCTCACTTCATTCCCCAGGGTCTTTGGGAGTATCTCCTCCCTTTCCACAAACACTTCTTCAAGGGTATTCTAGGGAAACCGGCTAAGGGACGCGGGTGTTTGGGCACGTTGTGGCCAGGCCACTTGCCCGCTCATTCTTGCCGGGACTGCCCCGCGATAGTGGGACAAACTGCCCCCGATATCTTTCTTTTTATATATTTTCTTTGGTTTTAATCATACTTACACATGTAAATATTTTGTTTTTATTTCACTGTAACTAGATGCTGAACTAACAGGCGAACACATTTATGATGTGTCTTTATCTTGTAAATTACTGCAAATGTAAGTATGCATACATTTTTCCTTTTACCAACAATCATGCATGCAGGGACATTGAAGGGTCTAGATTCGTTTGAAAATAAATGTAGCTTCCTTTTTACAAAAAAAATTAAAGTCCTGACGTGTGCGGCTAAGGAGGTTAAACAATCAGTTTCCTCACACAGCCGTTGGGAAAGTGGTGGGGTCCCCTCCAATGACCACTGCATGTATAAATTACAATGTTTAATAATGATAAAAATCGTGTAAAATGGTTTTGTGAGTTTACATGTCGGAATACATTTAATATTAATTTTTTATTCCGCCCCTGATTCTACAATCTACACGATTTAGGCAACATTATAAATTATTTGTAGAATTGCATTTGTGTCAATTCCTTTGTAAAGTTTTTGCACGCGAATTCGCCCACCGCCATTAAATGGTTGATTTACTGATATGCAAGTTAGCATCTAGCCACAAACTTACATAAAAAACAAATATGCAGGTGTTGGAATCCGATGCTTTTGTGCAAATACCCAGCAGCATCTGGTTTCGCCATGAACTCTGACTTTTTGAATCGATGAGTTAATAACCCCAAAAGTTTCGGAATATTCAAGATAATTAAATTATCTTTTAAATTTTGCTTTCGTATTTTGATGGCGCTGCGCCGCTTGGCCGAATTCAGTATGATAACTTTAGTGATAATACTGATAAAGATGCATAATATTTTATTTAAATTGCATTTGACCCATTCAAAACCGCCTTCAAGTATCTCAGCATCGCCCTGGTGAGAGACTTTTGTTAAATAAAAAATATATAAAAATGCGTGAACTGTTATTAGCAGCAAATCTTTTGATTCGTATAAAATAGTAAATTTTGCCAATTATGATACATTTTCCACTGCTGATAGAAAATTAAATTAGCGAAGTGTGACAATATAAGTGATTCAATTATAAATCATGTTGAGGGAGGTAGGGGGATATATTTATTTTTTATTAAATAAACAAGGAAATTACACGTAAAATAGGATTAATTTTAGTTTTTTTTTTTACATATTATGGGATTTTAATGGTTATCACCCTTTAATTTTTTTTATATTTCCTTAATATTTCTTTATTAAGATTTCTGTCATTTTATTCGGAAATCAATAAGGGCATAGGTAATAAAAATAAAAGCAGTACGTTTTTTATCCTTTCAATACCCACCTATCCAGAAATAGTATAAATTTATCGTCTGGGTCCTGACCGCAGTTTGATAATGTCTTCAGAAGGGGAAACAGATGTTACGCGTAATTATTGGTACATAACAAACTTGTTTATAAATATTTTTATAAGACTTTTCTGTTTTATAAATATATTTAAATATTCATCCTGGACGTGCAGAAAATTTAAAATAAAAATGGATAGAATTTATCAAAGACACTATCTACATAGAATATACTTTTAAAACCTTGAATCTTGCAATCATACATAAAGACAGCAGCCAATAAAAAGAAGCGTTAAGAAAATTAAGATAATGTTGGAAGTTCTTAGTCGAAGTATGATACAGTCAAATATGACGGAATCGGATAAGGATACATTAGCTCAGTTGGTGCTCCGTCCCGGCAAGTCGTAGGTCCTGGTTTCTAGTCCTAGATGTGACCGTATCTTTTTCTGATTTTTCTGTTTTCAGATTTTCGATTGAGTTTCGCTAATATTGTTTTCATTTGATTAAAATATTAAATTTGAGGGTTTACCCATTAAATGAAAAATAAGTATATATTTATGTCGATGAATCTATTCGGCGAGGGGGTTAAATTATTCTTAAAAATAAAAGTAAAATGGAAACCATTAATAATAATATCGTCTTATCTACCTCTATCTCTTAGCAAGCAGTTTAAGTTACAAGGCTGTCACCTCTCTTGTCTGGATGATAATGCATTATTGCAATGGTGAACGCATTGCCTTGTTGAACATTCTTTTTGCTTCTCAATAAACGAGTATTTTAAAAAATGGTTTTTTTATGAGACGGTTTTACCTAATTACATAATTTTTTTTCATGAAAACTAGTTATGATTATGTTATTTAATGAAACTATTACTAGTTATGTAATGAAAACAAACTCTCAGATGTTTTCCAGTATTTTTTCGCAGATTTTCTCAGACAATTTAACCATTAGAATAAAACTTTTTCAAATATCATTGTAGTACCTAAGTACTTGTGTAAAATTTGAATTCGGAACTGTGTCCGAAGACTTTAGATATTATGATCGTGGAGAAAGCTGTGGTTGAAAAAGTCTCTCGTGTGCGTGTACCTCCATATAATCTAATTGATTTTTATTCCCGCAACTGTTGCAATGCATTTTGGCAGCCACCTCTGGTCTGGAGCCCCAAAATACCTAAAAAAAACCTCAACTCTGTGCAGAAACGGGCGGTCCGTTTGATAGTTTCTTCTAACTTCTCCCAACAAACGGATTGCAATCTTTAGAGCACAGGCGTCAGGTGGGAATGCTGTCCTTGTTCTACCGGTATTACAATGGAAGATGCTCCGAGGAACTAGCGTCATTGATCCGCTCGGCACCGGTGCATAGTCGGGAAATACGCCAAACACAACCAACATTTGTACACGGTTGACATTAGTCAGTTTCTACGATTCGTTCTTTAGTTCAACAGCTCGGCTGTGGAACGATTTGCTGGCCTCTGTGTTTTCTCCCTTCTAGACCTTCAAGACCCATGTTCACTCCTTCCTTTCCTTAAAAATAACCTTCACACAGCATCTTCAAAGATGAAATAGGCCATGAGGGACCAACTGTCTTCACAACTAAAGTGTCTAGTCTGCGGACGACCTTATTGGTTTCCAATATCGCCTTACGACAATATATTATACGGTTCCATGCTAACTGAGAATAAAGTTAACTCAACACCTCCTTGAAAGTCATTAAAAGCTATGGAAAAAATAATTTTAAATTAGCCGATAACCCCAACCTAACGTAACCTATTTAACCAATTTTTTATTTATATTTTTTTATCACTCTAAATGACTTATCTGAGATGGTTCTTAGATGGTTTCATTCCGAGTTGTCCGGTCACCATATTATACGTACGTGTGTTCTTATTGTGCAATAAAACTAATATATTTCCAATTTAATTTCTTCATCCCGAAACGCGTTTACTGTGAAATTAAACTAAGTAAACATAACCGTTGTTCCCTGCTGTTATACAATATTATAGTTACTAACAATTTATTTGAGGTCTTATCGGATCGCGATACGCATGACGTGTGACATTTGAAAGCGTCGAGATTTCATATCAATATTAATTTATATTATTTTTGTGTTAAAAAAAAACAAATACGTCGTCATAATATGTTACAGAGACACAAAATTGATATAGTTTCGATTAAAACTTCAATAAATGCGTCAATGATTTGCCATTGCACAACAATAATATTCATTGACACAAAGGTTTATTTATTAAACTGAACCATAAAATTTAACCTACGTAATAAATTGAATCTACAGTTGATTAACGTTCTTTGACTTTTCTTGACGTCCCGATTGCTGCTGAAGTACGAATACTCGTACTTCGGTTCCCGGGACTTTCGTACCTAAGTTTCAAACCTTTCTCTCGTACCTAAGTTGGGGAATAAAAACTGAAAATTAAAAAAGAAAACAAGGGACTAGAGCCGATGGAAACCGCTTGTGGAAGAAGCTGAAACCCGCTCTGGGATGTAATGGCGAAAGCCATGAAGAAAATTATTTATATTAATTATGGAAATAATATGAATAATATTCATCAACACTCATCTCGGTTTTGTGCCAGCTCTCTCCAGTTTAGAAGTTCCAGGGTAGATAGGTCTTTGAGGACATTGTCGCTCCATCTTAATCTTGGCCTTCCCAGGCTCCTTCGCTCTATCGGCCTTGAGTACAGCAGGGACTTTGATTCTTGATGCTCGGTCATTCTCTCCACGTGACCCAGCCACCGAAGTCTTCACAGTTTTATAATTGTTATAGCGTTTAGCTCCTTAATCAGAGTATATAGCTCATTGTTGTATCGTCCGCGCCAAAATCCATTTTCCATATCCAAATCCATCCATCGCCAAATCCATCAAAAACGTCCAGTGCTCGCTCATTCCTCTTAGTTAGTACCCACCTCTCAGCTGCCTACGTGAGTACTGGCCCAATAAGTATTTTGTACACTAATATCTTCGTGTTTCTGGACGGCAGTCTGGATTTTATTTGGTTTTGCAGGTGGAAATAATAGCGATTTGCGTTCACTATGTGCTTCTGGATCTCCTCTAGTATTATTGTCGTTTGTTATCAGGGAGCCTAGGTACGTGAATCTTGGTACCCTTTCAAAATTTTGGCTTCCGCGTGAGAGAGTTGAGGTTTGTTGGGTGCATCCTACAGCCACGTATTTGGTCTTCTGCCGGTTTACTACGAGACCCATGTTTTTGGCAGAACTTTCAAGATTTATGAAGGCGTCGCGCAAAGCATCGGGAGTTTTCGCGATTATGTCGAAATCGTCAGCGTAAGCGCGGAAATGTCAAATATCGTTACTCTAATCTCAATGCTTGAGTCACGAATAACTTTTTCCTTGTCTCAATCCGTGGAGCGCTTCAAAAGGCTCCGACAGATCACTGCTAACCCTGACTGTACACGTTACTGGGGACATTGCTAATTTAACTAGATTGATCAGCTTACGCGGTATTCCGAACTCACTCATTGCATTGTGCAGTGCGTTCCTATTTCTGCTCTCATACGCGGCCTTGAAGTCTACAAAGAGATGAGAATAATATACATATTATTCATGATGGGCGCGAGCGAGAAAGTAAACTCAGAATCCCCGTCGGTTGAGTACACAACATATTTTGCCACCAAACCCCAATCCCATATTTTATCAGCCACGTATTTCTTCAATTCGTCTTATGGACAGTTTTCATGGTGGATTTAATATTTTAATTTAATACTTTTTTTCACATTTATTTGAATTTTTTTAAAGTTATTTAAATTTAAAATGGTATAATTGATTTTTTTTATTATATCGGTTTCTTTGTTTTAATTTTTTCGCAGGAATAATTTGCGCTGAGGGGGAGTTGTGGAAGGACCAGCGGCGCCTGCTGTCCGCGTGGCTCAAGGCCCTAGGGGCGGCCAAGGTGGGCCCCAGGAGGCACAACCTGGAGATGCGGCTAGCTAAATCTGTGGACAACTTGGAAGAGGTAGGTAGCAAGAAGAAACACTGTTTTATATCGTTGTGGTTCTCTTTTTATATGGTTCACATTTATAGAATCACATTTGAAATATTCAGATTCAATAGTAGGTAAGGTACTTATTGTCGGTGATCGGACAACTCAAAAAAAGTATAAAATCGATTGTACGGAATTAATCATTGAAGCTCATACATTTTTTAAATTATTTATTTCTTAACATTCAGCAAATGTTTTTCAGTTTTTTTCACAGATTTTCTTAGATAATTTAACCATTAAAACAAGAATGAACTCAACTCAATACGTCTTTTGAAAAGTCATTAAAAATTATGAAAAAAAGCAAGCAAACTGATGACGCCAATATCATATTTCACTATACACTGGGTGATTAGCTCGCACAGTCGCTTTTTCATTAGCATTTCTCATTCGCCGATCTAATATCGTGGGTTCGCCCGTCCCGATTTCAGACTTAGGGCCGATTTGTCTACACAAGTGGTGATTTAGGTGGCAGTCTAAGTTGCTTCCCTGATATTGTGTAAGGCCTTTTAGGCTTACATACCCTCTTGCTTAATTTGCTTAAGCCACCGCTACCCGAATTTCTACCGATTTATTACATATCTCCCTTAAACATTTGAAGTTTTTAAGCTCTTATAAAAATGTATGTTATTTTTTAAGATAATACCTAAATGCGTTCCACGCCAAAACGCAAATTATATGAAATTCTCTCGATAGAAAAAATCGCCAAGTATGCTCCGAAAATTATTAAAAACACGTCTGCTTCTATTATTTTACAAATTATAGTTGTGAAAAAATTCACAATGTTTCTTTAAATGATACTTAAGAGGCCTTCCACGAGAGTTTTGCTCTATTTTAAATGAATCATGTTTTATTAAATATTTTCACGATTTTCGCTTCAATTTTGTCATTTAAAATATTAGCGCACTCTGTTCAACATTCGTAATTACATATCTCTCCATCTTCTTCTTTTTGATCGGGGTAGCGCCGCCGATATGGTCTCACCCTGGTGCAATAGTTCTAATATTAAATTACTCAATCTGTTATACAATATCTGATTAACATTTATTCTTTTAACCTTTCGCGTTCATCGACTTCAGCGCATTGTGCTTATGTTTTTTTTTTGTTGTTTTATCAATCAAAACGCAATACTATTAACCTTCATAAAGTTCGTATTTCACGAGAATTACGCCTGAAATTGATAACCTTTGAATAAAGTTATTCAAAGATTTTGGAATCTGAATGCAATAACTGACATTGATGGACAGCGAATGAATGGTTGATGTTTTTTTCATATATCTTATTGACTTATATAGTGTGACGTTTTATTATCGATTTCTTGTATCATGTATCGCAAAACATATGCGCTGTATTGTACTTGATACTTGCACTGCTTCTAATCAAGTTTTTCAAAAGGAAATGTATTATTACTAACATGAATGGCACTGAATAGATAATATGTGAATTTGTACTGAAGAATGGTCAGAATTTGGGTCCTCGACAGTAAAGAAGCCAGTGTTCTTACTATGGCCATCGTCCTTGCGATCCAACTTGCCCTTCTTGGCCTCCATCGGTAGGTGGATCTTGTCCATTCGGACGATGTTCTTCTTTTCCCTGGTATTCGCGGAAGACAGCACCAGCCTTTTGAAGAAGGCACCCACACTCTTGGGGAGTACGAAAATCGTCTTCAACTGCGTTTAATAAATTATTATTTGTAACACAAAGTGGCCTAATAACTTGCATTTTAGTCTCAAACAAATTTCGATTGTAGATGCTAGAACGATCATAAACTCATTAAAGATCTCGCCTTCAACTGGCTTGGACGATTCACAGCTGAATACGATGAAAAAATAATATACCATCACACGCCCACATCGAATTTCTTATGTCCTTTATTATTTGACAAATGAATAGTGGGTGTCGGAAAATGAAATTATTTCAGAAAATAGCATCTCGTTTTGACCCCGCTGCACCGCTGGATCTGCAGCCCATGCTGGCGGACTTCATTGGCAACTTGATCAACGAGCTGGTATATGGAGTGACCTTCCACGAGGACGATGAGACCTGGAAATGGCTCATGCACATACAGGAGGAGGGCGTCCGGGCCATGGGGGTGGCCGCTATCGTCAACTTCATGCCCTATCTCAGGTAGGCGTAGGGTGCTAACTGATTACTACTTACTGCATCACATGTTATTACACATCGTCATTATTACACAGATACCAAAAAATGTACTCGTTCATTGATTTCCAACTGATATGTTGTGGTCTAAATTATTCAACCAGAGTGTTATACTATCAATTTTTACCGTTCCTCCTCGTGAAAAACTTAAAAATGGTGCCTTTACAATTTTCATCTAAGCATTATAACCTGAGCGGAGGATTAACATGGGTTGCGGGTTCTATTTCCATGCAGCATATTTTTCGTTTGTTTTAATTTAGTTTTAAGTGCTGCCAGTCTGGAGGTGTTGGGAAGACCGTTGGTGGTTAAATTTTATGGAAAAAAAAGCACTGAACGCTTTCTCGGAATTAACCAACTACCCCGTGGAAAGCTTAGATGGCGGGTCAAAGGTGCTAGAGATGTTCTTAGACCTAGCAAAACATTCGACACCATTGTGCATAACTGACTACACCAAAAACTTAAAATATCGGTGTAACCGACCCACCGCTATATTTGTGTGTCAATTGAAAATAGGAAACACTTGGTAAGAATAAAAAATTACATCAGTGACAAAGTGGATATCAGATATAGAGTACCGCAAGGAAGCGTCTTGGGTCTCATTCTATTCCTCACCTACATAAATAATCTAGCTGAGATAAACAATAGAGTACAAAGTAATCAGTTATGCAAACGACACAGTAATTTTGTTCAAGGCACCGTCATGGGAAAAGGTCTTCAAAATATGGATGAGTGAAGTAAATAAATGGCTAGAAAATAATCTACTAACACTCAACATTTCTAAAATAAAATACCCAACTTTCTCAAAACAAAGGCTGGTCAACCATACAGCCATCCACTAATACACATTCACCCCTGCACCAATACTTTCTCAAATAACACGTGCTGTGCTTGTAACGAAATTGATTATGAGGATAATATTAAATATCTCGACTTAAGCCGCCGCTACCCGAATTTCTAACGATTTCTTACATATCTCACTTAAACATTTTACGTTTTTTCGCTCTTTACGTTTTTTAAGCTCTTACGCACTTCACACGATTTCTAACGATATTATTTTTTTTTGTAACATTTAACGCCTTTCGGTTTTTACATAATATAACATAGTGTAAGGCATGAACTATTACATGAGAAATATGTAAGTGTAAGGATTATAGAGCCCATCAGCGTGTAAAATTGAAAGGATAGTAAATAGATGTTAAAAACACGTGTAAATAAAAAACAAAGCAAAATCAGATCCACTTGTTGTAAAACAATAGTGGAATGCCTAAAAAATTTATATAGTTAATACTTATTTAATTAAAAATATATATCTAAGTAACTTTAAATGAAGATGAGGTACAGAGCAAATGCATGATGGGCATAAAATAATTCAAGTAATAAGTCAAAGGCGTAATGTCCGGTACTTTTACCAGAATCTTAAAATTCTTTCAGTAAGAGCAATTCTGGGGTATAAAATTATATTTCAGCATATGAATCGCCCTATATACATAAATAGACTGGACCACACTTACAATATTCGTTTTACGTTAAATAAAGGACTAATCGAACCTAAGCATTTAAACAAATATGGACAAATAACGCTGGACCGCATGATACCTAATTGCTTAAATATGTTACCTGCCGAAATTTAAAAAAAATAAATGTGAAAACAAATATTATGTTGAAAAATTGACTAGCTGAAAGAAATAGTTTGTATTAGACTCGATACAAAAAAAAAATCTAACTGTATAGTTAAGTAAAATTAGTTTTATTTTTATCTTCAAAGTAAAAGCACCCATTGAAAAACTATTTAAAATTAGTTTACGGGGACTTCTTTTTTTCCGTAATATTTTTTTCCTGTAAGAATGTATTACTTTCTCCTTATAAAAAATATTAAAAATAAATTATGTTTTAAAAAAAAAAATTTTTTCAAGTTGAAAAGGTACCTAAATGACAATTGTGTACCTAATAAGAACACAACCTGGATTTTTTGTAATAAGTTTTTATTATTTTCAAGTTTTACCAAAGTTTTTGTTCCATCTTAGGTTCTTCATGAAGTCGATTCGGAAAACGATTCATTGCCTTGTTTCTGGACAGATGCAATCCCACACTATCCTGAGAAGTGTAATCGAAGCTCGTCGCAGATTCAAAAGAGTGAATTCGTCTAGCGAATATTCGCTAGAAAAAAATATGGAATTTTTAGGCGAGAAAATCAAATGTGTTCACTATGGAATAATCAACGACAATTCAACAAAATCCCACTTCTTCAGCCCCTCCAATCTCATAATGTCAGAAGGGGAGTGTGTTCTGGATTACTATTTGGAAGAGCAGGAAAGAAGACGAGCAACCAGCCCTGGAGAAGAGGCCACGGAGAGGTTGTCTGACAAACAGTTGCTCTTCCTGCTGTGTGACCTGTTTGGAGCCGGTCTGGACACATCACTGGTGTCTCTTCTATGGTTCCTCCTTTTCATCGCAATCAATAAGAAAGATCAGGTCAGTGTCAGTTACTGCGAAATTAGACTTGCAACATTTTTCGCCTAATGTGGCACATTTTAATGTCATTTATAGGTTCAAATAGATAACGTTTCATACATTTCCACATTTTCATCCGCTAAGCAGATGGCTTATTATGACTATAATATTGCTTTTGGTTTCCAGAGGACTATGAGGAATGAACTGATCTCAGTTTGTGGAGACCGTAATCCTTCTATAGAGGACCTACCTCACCTGCCCTTCACCAGAGCTGCAATGTGCGAATCGCAGAGAATGAGGTCGGTAGTTCCCGTAGGAATACCACACGGTTGCCTGCAGGTACGAGTACTTAAATAACTAAGTTTAGGTGCTTTAGTCCGAACGTATTTTTTAATTTTCTTTAGTTGATATCTATAATTCTATATTTTTAGGATACGATGTTAGGAGGCTATTTGATCAAGAAAGGTACGATGGTGATGCCTCTACAGTGGGCCATCCACACGGACTCAGAGGCATGGAAGGACCCGACTACTTTCAACCCTTCCAGATTCCTCGGTGAAGAGAGTGAGGTTCTCACTCCTCGGCACTTCATACCATTTCAAACAGGTTAGAACAAAAATTTATTCTACAAAAATAACCGCTTTCATCAAGTCTAAAATTAAAACTAAAATTGACAAAAAGCACCAACGTAAATTCACCGTTTCACCAAGCTACGAGCTGCCAGTGAACGCTTAGTCAAAAATATTGATAAAAAAGGATTGTGCAATGTGCAAGGACTTTTGTGAGAAGTAAATTTTAAATTATCTTAATTTTGCGATCTGCTGCTTTGTTTGTGGAAAGCTGTCAATATAGCGGCAGTATAACTTCACTTTTTAAATGCGCGGCATTCAGTCGGTTGATGTCGGTTGCGATCACAGAACACCCGTTCGAAAAGTAGGCCTCAACGGCAAACGCACGCTTCTCACTGTTTCAACGCATGATGGAGACTAAATAATTTCGGGACAAAACTTTATAGTTCCGCCTCTCGATCGAGATCACTAGCGCTCCGCTACGACATCAACCAAGGAAGTTATGCTGCCGCACCCTGTACTTATTTTTAATAACCATTTCGACTTCTGTATCGTTATTACTTTTTGTTGTGCAGGAAAGCGCATGTGTCCCGGAGACGAGCTAGGCCGCAACATCTTGTTTATGTTCGGGGCGCGCCTGGTAGCCAAGTACAGCCTCGAGGTGGAGGGACCTCTGCCAGACTTGGCCGGGGTCATGGGGCTCACCCTGGCGCCTCCGCCCTACCAAATTAAATTGATTCCTATCAAAAATATTATTTGAAAATTTCTAACTTGATGGTGCTGACATTTGAAGGTATATTGGCAGCTAGATCAAGCATTCTCCATCTTACCGATCGGAGTCCGAAATAACTTATAATAACAACATTATACTGTCATAAATTACGTAGCTTTCAAAGCTACGAGGTGTGACGTCTTCCTGTACCTCTTCTCATACTAATCTTCCCTTGAAAAATCAATTGATTCACATGGTATTTGATACTCCTCGCGATTTGGTCGACATTTTGCACAGAATTTGATGAAGAACGTCTACATTGATCGATCTATCTGTTCAAGGTAATTTGAGGATGTGCACATACGTTCTCATTTACCCCTCAGGTTGGAAGGTCAAAATATTTCTGTTTTGCAATAAAATCCTAATAATAAATGGAATATTTCTGAACGCATCCGAAAACAAAAAACTGTTTTTGAAAGGTGATGAAATACGGTTGCACATTTTGTAATTCGAAATAAACATATAGAATTTGAAATGTAAAAATTTTGAATGCAAACATAAAAGGAGTTTTACAAATGGCCCCCTACGTTTTTTCTAACTAAAATTACTGATAACAAAAAAAAACACAGACACGTACATATTTTATTAGGCGAATGTATTATTAACGTTATCGTCAACTCACTTTTTTTTCATTTCCCAAATAAAATCCCAAAGATTCTTAATTTTTTTTTCAAATTGTCGGAAACTTTGGTTTCTATAACTTAACTATATTTGAATATAAAGCGCGGAGTCTTCTCCTTCTAACAACGTTTAAATCATTTTTATGATAGTAAGGCAGCAACTACTAAGTATATATACTTAGTCCAAACAAGGGAGGGATGAAGATAGCATGTAATTCGGTGTAAAAGCTTCTCAAGTTTCTATATTATATACATACTAGCTGGGTTATCCGGCTTCGCTCAGGACAACGTTCGAGAGTGTTCTGGAATGATCCACAATGATGTTTCCGATTCCCTATTCCCGAACATTCCACGACATACTCCGCCACTCCTTTCAGAACTTTCTAGAGTTCTTATCGAACCTTCCAGAATTTTCCGGAAGACTGTTCTAGAAATTTTAAGAAGGCGAAACTTCCAGCCTTTATATCTTCAAAAGCACGCGCTTTAGGGTAAAAACGTGAACCGTCATCCTGGAGGGGGGGATAGAGATCTACCACACCATATAACTCCCTTGATCGTATCGGCCCGCTTTTCTGAGTTTTTGCGAGCCGCACGGTTTTTTGGATTTTGTTTTATAATACATGTGTAAAACATAACCAACGACACCATTTACACCGTTAAAATCGAATCGTTGAAAAAAAAATCTGTGTGAAAGCGCAACTGACATTTACCAGAGTGACGATCCGAAACGTTGGAGGGTAAATTATTTAATTTAAAATAAAATAATTATTTGTTTTATTTATATTCTTAGGCATCAACTAAAGTAAGTTAAGATTTAAGGCATTTAAAATATGCCGTCTAATAAACTTAAATTGTGCAAATTGAATTGAAATTAAAAATCTAGCTTAAATTTCAAAAACTTACTACAAATTGAATTGAACAACACTTACCATAAATTGAATTGAACAAAACCTACTACAAATTGAATTGAACAACACTTACCATAAATTGAATTGAACAACACCTACTACAAATTGAATTGAACAACACTTAGTATAAATTGAATTGAACAACACTTACTATAAATTGAATTGAAGAACATATTGAATTGAACAACACCTACTACAAATTCAATTGAACAACACTTACTATAAATTGAATTAAACAACACCTACTACAAAATGGAATTGAACAACACTTACTATAAATTGAATTGAACAACACTTACTATAAATTGAATTGAACAACACTTACTATAAATTGAATTGAAGAACACTTACTATAAATTGAACTATCTTTATTTATTCTGTTTAAAAATTGAGTTGTTTTAGTATAATGTGCATATTTAATTTCTGTAAAAGTTTTTTTTTAATTTTTTAATTATATAATTGATGTTTTATTTTTATCTGTGGCTGCTCTTAGAACGCGAGATTTTTGTCCATTATGGAAACGAAGTCGGCTTTTGTATTTGTTGCTTATATCGAAGTTATTTGTCGTTGAACAAAATAATGATATTTAACCATAGTTAGATTTTAATATTTATACTGTAATAAAATTATTAGTTCCTATTGTGAAACAAATGACTATTTCTTGTTCTGCATTTTTCGTGTGAATTAATGTTGCTTTTTTAATTGTCAAGTAAGCAAGAAGTATTGTTTGTTTTAGCTGTTATTTATAATTAACAAGTAATATTGCTTGTTTTAGCTGTCAACTAACCAGTCTTAGCCGTCAATAAATCAAAAAGCACAGGGAAACAGGTAGGTGGATAAATAAAAATATTTTCAGTTTACGTCATATTTGTTTTATTAAAAAATACTTATCATTTCTTATAAAATTAGGTTTTTTGTAAAAAATAGTCCAAAACTAATCCGTGAATTCGTAGAACGAAGTTTAATTACTGTCCGTATATATGTTGTGTTTATTGAGACTTTTTCTTTGCCTGCTTTGTATAAAGATTAAAAAAAGTGCATTATTTTAGGATTATACTTTTTTGATGTCTCATTTAATATTGAACAAGGAAAAGTTATGTTCATTACTGATTTGGATTAGTTTAGTTCAATTTCACCCAGAAATAATAATTGTAAAATTCATTAAAACGTATTTAAGTACTTTAGTTAGAAACAATGTTTATTTGAGTGAGATGAGTGTTATTGTTTGTTGACGGGCAGAAGGAAGGTACGGAGCGGGTCGCCTGACTAAGGTGGCTTCCGCGCCTCTGCTTATTCTATAGTCCTTAAAGTAATTAATTCTCCTAATATTAATGAACACTTGTTTGCACAGCCGCAAGATACAAAGAACTCTACGTGACACGTCTTCAGTTTACTTCACAAGTCCTTCTGATCGGGAACGCAATAAGATGCACAGACCTGCCATTTGTACAAAGGTACGTATATTACAAACTGACCACATAATATGTGCTTATTTATTTTGAAATTTGTCGAGACCTTTTTTATCATCGTGAAGTTAACTCTAATCAGTCATCTTGTATCAATGAATTTAATCCAAATTTTGTAATTTGCAAAATTTGATGACACGATCGGGAAAAAATATTGTACGCCAATGTTTAGACAAAATCCATAAATAAAGACCGAGCATATCAGAAAGTAAACATGTTACACCTTATATTATCTTATAAAAAATTGTACGTCGTCTTTCTTAAATCTAGTAAAAATAAATAAAGAAAATCAAAATTCGTGTCTCTCTGTGTCACGCCTTTACTGATTTGATTCATATGGCAATTTGTCTGTAATTGGTGCGTTTAATCCGTTTTGCATAATTATACAACAGTCAATAGTCTCCGACGGAACGCACCGCAAACAGCTAAACTTTCTCGAAGATTTGAACAATAAATAGTCCTTAAATATACCTAAGACATAATAGGAACGGTATTAGTGGTATACCGTGCTCTTGGGGGCTCTGATCCACACCAACATCTAAATACGAATCCCACAAAGTCGCCTAATAGATTCTTCTAACGTTGCTCGACTATTGCATGATGAATGAATAGCTGCAGCTTCTTCTAGTCTAGTGGAGCCGCCTAGACCCCTGGACTGGGCACTGGGCATGGCGGGGCGGGCTCTGTCTCCGCAGTACCGACTCTCGTTTCCCTCGGAGCGAGGTGAGCTAGGGCGGCTCAATGGGCTCCCACGTTCCTCAGGAGGGCGCAGAAGGGAGGCGGCAGTACATAGTCCATCGGCCTCGGCGTCAGCTGGATCTTGAACGAGTCGGGGATGAGGGCCGCGCCCGGGTGTCCGTTCAGCGTCGGGGGAGCCACGCCGTCCGGCAAAGTAACGTTGAAGGAATGGAGGATTGAAGAGAAGAATAGGAACAGTTCCATGCGAGCCATCACCTCCCCGAGGCACATGCGACGTCCGACTCCGAAGGGCATGAAGTAATCCGGTTTGTGGACCTTGCCGCTGGCGTCGATGAATCTTTTGGGCTCGAACTGCTCGGGCTTGTCCCAGAGGGTGGGGTCCATGTGGACGCTGTTAATCAGAGGGATTACTTGACATCCGGCAGGGATGCGGTATCCGCCAAGAGTTACATCTCTGTGAACAAAAAAAATAAATTAGTATTATGTAATAAATACTAACTACAATATTACGGTCGGGTTTTGTTTTTAACATATATGTTTTAAAATGTACCTACGGAAACTCAAGCAATACGTTATTTGATATAAAAGAAGACTGACAAGCCCACCATTCAACCCAATTAACTACTAAGCTAAAACCACTTTCTGCTAGTTGCCACTCTTAGCAATTGCTGCTGCCAGTACTGAGTAGTGAGTACGTGACGTGAAGTAGATTGACGTTTACGCTCGGGAGGCAATGACCCGTTGACACTTGCGGCCGGCGTGACGTCACGGAGGCAGGCCTCACAATGGCCGTTAGGCGCGCCCACACTACTCTCACTTTCGTCAACGGGTTCTAAGCTCCCGGAACGCTGCCGGCGCGCCGCGGTCCGGCGTGCGGCGTGCGGCGTGCGGCGTGCGGCGTGCGGCAACCTGGAGTGCTCGTACCTTCGCATCGCTCACTCCGTGCCGGTGAATGTGTGAGCGGCGCACTGCGTAGTCTGACCTCGCCGCTTACACCAATCATGTTTCCTAGTTTGACAAACTTAATATCAATCCCATTCATTGATAGGTATCAGTTGAAATTGAAACTTACTTTGTGGGAGTGTGTGTTGTAGCCAGGGGAACAATGCTGGACCTCCTGAGAGACTCGAGAATGGTGGTCTCGGTGATAGGAAGGTACTGGAGATCTTCGATAGACGGAAGTCTGCCCCTGCCGATGACATTATCCAATTCCTCTTGCACGTTCTTCATGGCTTCGGGATTTCTTAGCATGAACACGAAAATCCACAACAACATGTTGCGAACAGTATCCATAGCGGCAGAGAAGAGATCTCCGATGATTTGTTTGATTTGTTGATCTGAAAAAAAAATAATTATTAGATATTTGTAGTAGGTACCAAAAATTATAATACATATTTGAGTCTCGTTTAAAATATTTGATTTTGAACGTAAGTAAGTTTAAAAACCATATTTACCATGATCTTTGCCGTCGAACAGTTGTGCGTCTCTTCCTTCCTCTTTGGCCTTCTGAATTTCAAACAGATAGGAGTCGATGAGATCACGGATATTGTTGGGGTCAAACGTGCTCCTATGTTCATCAATAATTTCCTGATAGAACTGGAACATATCATCGCGGTTCTTCATCATCTTATTCTTGGCCTCAGATTTACCAGGCAAGTACTGCGGAGGAATAATAACAATAATTAATATTACGTAGATAATATGAATCAAGGAAATGATCATTCAATTTACAAAATTCATATAATGATGTAAATTAGGAAGAATTTATTAATTACCTGGAAAGTAGGAATGTATTCAGCTGTTATCAATTCCCCAAAGAGTTTCATCCCCTCGGCGATGAGGTCAGTAAACCTCTTGAAGCGAACATCGTCATTTGAGAAGCGGACGGACATCATCAGGTTGCAGATAACATTGCTTATGGACACACTGAGTAAGGAGCTGATGTCGGTGGCTGCTCCCTTGGTGGCGTGTAAATTGGTCAGCAGATCGTTTACCTCCAGCTAAAACAAACATAATAAACAAATTAGTTTCCCGATTTAAATTTCTGTTTTCCTGGAACTTTTTCCTAGTCAAATGTTAAATACTTTAATAGAAAAGATAGCGAACGAATTTGAACTCACCATTATTCTACTCTCCATCTTCTGCCTTCCGCTTCCCATCAAAGTCATGCCGAAATGACGAAGTTTCTCATGAAGGAATTTGCGCTGTTCCTTCCACAAGACTCCTTTGCTATTCACGATACCTGTAATAAAACAAATCCATTGAAATCGAACGTCCTTTCAAGCAAATTTCATAACATCGACAGGGCCGGGGCCGGTGTGAATCGTGAAACGACTGAAACGCGCCGCGACGCCCGAAGCTTTCGTCGCGCGTCCGTCTCGCTACTCGCTAGGAGAAGCACTCGCCAGTGGGGCTGTGGGGCGGTGGGGTAGTGGGGTCGGGTAGTACAGTGGGGAGTGGGACGGGTCTTCGCAGTCCCGCCCCGCGCACATGACACTGCGTTTTGACAGGTGTCACAATAAGCGGTATGATCTCAAAACGTGATGTACCGGCGAAGGCTGAATATATTAATGTTTGCGTTCAGCATTGTATTGGCCAATTAAAAGAACTGATTGTACATGACGATGTTTAAACAAACAATGCGAATGTCATTGATGCAAGAAATTGCTCACGCTGATTTTATGCGATAATTCACGGTTGATTAATTCATATATTTATTTAGCTGTAGTTAAATTTTACTCTCCGCGAACAATTTTAACTATTTAAGGTGCTTTAAACAATTTCTATAACACTATTATTTTTTAGCATATTTTTTGACATTTTTTCTGAAGCGCTGGGGATTAATTAAAGTTTAAAATTCAAGTCAGGTGTTATTTACTTTTATTGCAAGCAAACAATCGGAATAATATTTTTTTTTTACTTTTTCTGCACTGAAAAATTCCCTTTCTTCTGCTCTACAGATTGAATGCCTTTTTTGCGTGGGAACTAAATTTTGTAAAAATGAGCATAAACAGAAAAAAAGTACTCACCGAAACCATCGAGAGCTTGCATGAGCGGCGTGTCAGGTCTGCTGGTGAACTCCTCGCGGCGAAAGGCATCACGGATGAGGCGGTAGTCGCTGAGCACCACCATGAGCTGGTTGCCCAGGCGCGCGGAGAACACGGGTCCGTACTTGGCGGCCATGGACAGGAACTGGCTGTGCTTGGGCCCCAGCCCCATGAAGTAGAGGTAACCCGCCACGGGCAGCCCCCACGGCCCTGGCGGCAGGGAGCGCATGTCCCTCCAGCAGCTCCAGGCCCAGCGGCCCGCCAGCAGGGCCACCACGAACACCAGCCACGTGCTCCACCCCAACCGGCAGGCCCACGTCAGGAGTGCCCACAGGAGCATCGTCACTTATCAAATCCGACAAAACTCCAAATTCGAAAAAAATGTCACAATTTTACAAAATGGTTCGTACAAAGTTTTCAAAAAATTATTAAAATAGTTATGTAACGTTTTTCTTTAAATTAAAAATAGAAGAAAAAAAACGGTTATCTCGTCGACGATAATTAAAAAATTGTCTGTTTTCAAAACATTTAATTTGCGCAATTGGAGTCAGCGCGTTCACACAGTTAAACAACCTCGGTAACGTTCGCTCAGGTTGAGATCGTCAACTAAGACTGTGCCGGTGGACATGGCCTTGCGCGTTATATAGCCGGCGCGCTGGCGGGGTGGGGAGGGGGGCGTGTCCCCTCGGCAGTCCGCCCACCCCCTCTGCACTCTCAGCTCGAGCTTTCACGGTCAACCCCCCCCCCCCCCTCCCCCTCCCCACTTCCCTTCCGATCCCGCTACACCACACAGAAGCTTTTCATTTCAGGAAAACTTACTTCCATTTTCTGTACTTTCAACTTTTTATTATCATCAATTCATTTAGCGAAATTAAAATAAATATTTGCAATCGATGAGACTCGGTCATTGGAAAGGTTAACGCTTACATTAAATGATATAAATAACTACATGTGCATTTATTGATTCGTTGTCCAGAGTGAAAGCTCGTTGATAATAAACCATTTACAATTTTTTATTTGAAATTAGTTCAGCTTATTTTGTGACCAGGTCATAATAATATTCTTACTACTTCCTTCCCCCCATTTGTTTGATCTCACAAGTCCATAGCATAGTCCCAACACGTTTCTGAACATCGGAGCTGTCGTGTGAAATCGTAACTTAAAAAAACGATTGAAATTTTTTATTTAAATATCATCACTATAACTACTCATTATGTTACGATCTTGATTTTGCGAGAAACATTCTAGAAAATATCGTAGGTATTTGGATATATTATTCAAAATAAAATATATAAATATTTTGCTTTTACAGGTGACATTTTATAATCTAAAAAATACACGTTTAAAGTATGGGTAGTAAGTACACGCTAAGGTAGGAAGTAATATGAAAAAAAAAAATTGTTTTGTAATTTTTTCATAAATTATAATTTTCGGTGAAAGTTGCCAAGTTCATTTTTGACCTCTAGTTTTATCCACATTCATTAAATGTAAAGGTGTGCACCAAAGATATTGAAATACAAAACAGATATGTTATGATGTCCGCCCGACTATCGGCGGACTACTAACTAATGAGAGTACTTTGCATGCCGAAATAATTCGTTCATTTAATTGATTTTTTGAAGGTGTGCAATAGTATTGGTTAACAATATAGTTTGAATACGGAATAAATTCGATTATTTAGTTTAACGTTCGTTTAGTTTATACGTTAATTATTCGTTAATTGATTAACAATTTCGGCGACACCAGGAAGCACAGTTCCACCCAGTAAAAACTGCGGATAGCTCATCTCTTATATTTCAATGTCTTTGGGGTGCACGCATTATGTTTTTCTAAACTTGCTTATTTAAATATTTTAATAAGGGCTGTAATATGACGGCCAATTCTATTTTAGTTTTCAAAATTTAGTAACATTCCCTGAAACCATTTTTTTCATTCACACTCTTTTGGGTTTTTGCATAATAATTCCTACTAACATTTTAATATAAAAGTTTAAGTTGTGCCTCCAAGTATTACAAATAGAAAATGTATTTTGTTTTGAAATTCCTAGAATTTAAAATACTTTTTTATCTTTTCAGCACATCAAATACATAACTCTTTCGATTTATTTTATTTTTGGGTACTTGTAGATTGACATATTAAACCAATTGTCTACGAGCGCCATACATCAAACTTTATAATGAACACCGCAAAAGCTGGACGCGGGAGGTGGCTGAAATCGAACCCACAGCTTCTCGACTAAGAATCGAATTTTATAGATGACTTAACTTAATTAGTGAACGCATTTTGGAGTCGCAAACAGTTGGAGAAAAATTAGAATGTTTAAAGTTTTTCACTTGAAATAAGAGTTCAACGACACCGTCATTTAAATCATTTCATTCAAGCTTTTCTCCATCCAGCCAAGAAAGGCGAGTACGCCGCACCTCGCCAATAGGTCCGGAAGCAGTGCGGTGAGGGCGGTACGAATAGTGTATCTTTCTACCCGGCGGCCTCGAATGCCCGGCTACTTTCTATTTGTCCCGATGTCGCCAGGAAGGAGCACGTATTTAACAGTGAAATAAAAACAAACCAGTATAGATGTCATTCGGTCATTGAACCAGCTTTTCTTTTTACCTTGAATTTAAAATCTGAATACATTGGCCCAATTATGAAGATGCCGGTTAGCTTTTATTTAAACCCTTTCAGTCCGAGGAGTATTTACTTCAAACATATTTTTATTCGATTGATACAGTAGGAACAATCTGTGGACGCTTTTATACATTTTTTTTGCAATAATTATCTTTTAATTTTATTTCCAAAATGTTATATTATCAGTAGGAACAATCTGTGGACGCTTTTATATATTTTTTTGCAATAATTAACTTTTAATTATTTCCAAAATGTTATATTATTTTGAAATGTTATATTATTTTGGAAATGTTATATTATTTTAAAATGTTATATTATTTTGGAAATAAAATTAAAAGTTAATTATTGCAAAAAAAATATGTAAAAGCGTCCACAGTTTTTTTCCTAAATGTTATATTATCAGTAGGAACAATCTGAGTACGTTTATATATATATTTTTTTGCAATAATTAACTTTTAATTTTATTTCCAATTTAATTTTTTTTAATTAATTTTAATTTAATTTAATTTTTTTTTTAATTAATTAACTTTTAATTTTATTTGGAAATAAAATAATATATCATTTTGGAAATAAAATTAAAAGTTAATTATTGCAAAAAATTTATTTTATTTTTATTTTTATATTTATTTTAAAATTTATTTTTTTGCAATAATTAACTTTTAATTTTATTTCCAAAATGTTATATTATTTTAAGCTTTTGCTTTATTGCATATGTTATTATTATTTTCTATTTACCAGTCTGTTGAATATTATTTAGCGAGAAGTCATACGTGACGTCGTCATTCTAGTCTTCTATATTTTTCATTTATGATCATTAGCAATACATGGGAGAAGGAAGACGACAAACGAATTCTCGCTGGGACTAATTTAGTTTTGCCGAGTGATGATAATTCAGAGGATTTTAGGTTTTATTAAGAACCTATATTATTAAAAATAGGTTTTATTAAAAACCTATTTTTAGTCCAAAACATGTGGATGATTTGATACTATGGTTGAAGATGCAGGTATTTTTGGTCCAAAACACGTGAATGATTTGGTTGGTGCCTTATTAGTAGACGCAGGTATTTTTGGTCCAAAACACGTGAATGATTTGGTACCTTATGGGAGTAGATGCAGGTGTTTTGGGTTCGAGACGTGTGAATGATTTGGTAGTAGATGCAGGTATTTTTGGTCCAAGACATTTTTTTTATATCAGCTATATACTGGGAAATTGTTTTCCTTAAGGCCTATGTCATCTTTGGGGATGTTATGTGGAGGGTCTTTTTAGGAAAGGAAGGAGAGGAAGTTCTGGGAAGGTAAAGGGCATTGGGGGTGGTTAGGAATTTGGAGGTCAGTTTGTCCAAGAGTGACGGACGTATCCATCCCCACCACTGAGGTGCGAGGCGATGTTCCACCACTGAGTACGGCTGGAGAAGTCAAAGGGACTCCCTCAACCATTATCTCCCGATCCGGCTTGCCATGCAGCTGGTGGGCAGACGCACCCGCCGCTAAGACCCGGACAAACCTCACCCCATGAACCCGGACACCCCTCCTAAGTCACCAAACGTAACGAACCACTTGGGGTAACCTATGGCAGAGGTGTTGGTTATCCAATAAATGGTTCCCGGGGTGGCGGTACCCACGCAATCGGTACCCATGCAGGCGGTACCCATGTCTCCCAAATCGCCGTGTGAATGATGTGGTACCTTATGGTGGTAGATACAGGTATTTTGGTTCAAAGCAAGTGAATGATTTAGTACTTTACGGTTGTAGATAACGATATTTTTGTTTGTTAAACTATCGTACGCTTTATTATGTTGCATCAATTTTGTTTTTAAAATGAACCAGCTTATGACTGGTTAACTTCCTACTGCCAAGAGTTGGAGTGAATGAGTAAACACATCCCCGACGAGGGAAAGTTATATAAAGCGGGTAGGAGAGAAAGAGATGCAGAAGAGGAAAGTTGAAAGTACCTGATTAAGATTTGTTCACTTATTGACCTAGCTTGGTCCATTACAATCAACTTTTAGATTATGACTGCTGTTTTCTCACGAGGGCCAAACTGAAGTATCATTCATTCCGGAACGAGGTACAATTATAATTTTATTTCACTAGCTAACTAACTAACCATCACGCAGCGGTACAACACGGTCTTGGCACATACTCTTTGTCTCATTCACATTTACATTCATACATCTTCTCATCGTACTCTTCTATTATTCTGACTCTCGACATTGCCCGTCTTAAGTATCTGATTCACTTGATCGTGCCATGTCTTCCTCGGGCGTCCCCGATTTCTTCTACCATTCACATTTGCGTCATGTATTTTTCTTACACTACTTTCTTCGTTCATTCGCTCTACACGCCCAAACCATCTTAGGGTCCCTTTCTCAAACTTACTCATTACGCTTACAACAGCCTTGCATTGTTTGCGGATCTTCAGATTTCTCACACGATCATACATGGTTTTACCCCACATACGCCTCAGGGATCTCGTTTCAGCAGCATTCAGTCTGCTTTTATGCTTCCTCTGCCAGTTCCATGCCTCATTGCCATACATCGAGGTAGATACCAGCACTACATTGTGGGCTGCTAGCTTCTTTTCTTTTGACACTTTTTTTATTAGCGCCAATGGTGTTCAGTCCTCCATTAATGGAATTACCTGCATTTATCCTTCTATCAATATCTCTATCAGCCTTCCCATCTCTCGTAAACATATTACCCAGATACACGAACTCATCCACCTGCTCCAAGTTTTCTTCATTCACAACTATATTGCACACTGTTTTCGTACTCTCTCTTTCAAACACCATGACTTTAGACTTACTTACATTCTCCATTAACTCATTCTTCATACATACTTCGTTCATCCTAGATAGGAGAGACTGAAGATCTTCCATACTGTTAAGATATCAGCACCACATCATCAGCATACAATAGGCAACATACTTCCAGATCTCAATTTCGTGCCCAATCTCACCTCTCTCAATTCTTGCATACAGTTATACATGTATAGATTGAATAACCACGGTGACACTACACAGCCTTGCTAAACACCTTTTGTGATGTCGAACCACCCCGTGAAACCACCGTTCACCCCAACACATGTAACCTCCAAAATTGTTCTTTTGTATGAGGGAACACTTCCTTCATACAAAAGAACAATTTGGGAGGCGGGAATGGGTACCGCCACCCGGGAACCTTTATTGGATAACCAACATCTCTGCCATAGGTCACCGCAAGTGGTTCGCTCTACAGGGATGCCCGGTTTCATGGGGGTGAGGTTTGTCTAGGTCTAGGAGGCGGACGACCAGGACACACTGAACCCCAGATTCCTACCCACCCTTTTAACCCTTTTCCTTCTCAGAACTCTCCCCTCCTTCCTTTCCTTAAAAATAAACCCTCCACACAGCATCCCCAAAGATGACATAGGCCCTGGGGGAAATTATTTTCCCCAGGGGCCTCCTGTGTGGAGCTCTTGTAAAAAAAAAAATATACAGAAAGGCAATTGCCTGTATGAGATTTGTATTCACTCCATACTTGGACAACACCTTCCATAGCTTTTATGTGACTCGGTCGTTGCTTTTTGTAGATCTACAAAGGCGCAGAAAAGTTTCTGTTTTTTTGCCAGATACTTCTCAGTGAGCATACGCAAAGATGCATGCCGTGCAGATCCATACACCCCCTTCCACTCAGCACATCCCATATTTTATCATTTTATTTTATTTCACTTAAATTCTATTTTATGTTAAAAAAAACTATGTCGGTGAAATTGACTCAACATTAATTTGACGAGCTTTTATTTGTCCAAGTCGGACCTTGAAATCTCATCCATCACCATCCATCGTTCCCTGATGACTATATGTACGAATTATGTACCAGAGTGGTATAATATAATACATTTTCCCAGAATCGCTGTGACACGACAATTCAAAGTTTAAACCTTGCTTGCAATGGTAATTGCCATGTTTAACTTTAGCTGATGCTATATATAGTACCTATTGATGTTTCTAATATATTTATGACGTATTTCATAACTTTCCAAATTAAAAATAAATAAAAATAAAATCCAATATTTCGGTATCGCATCTTGTGATTAGAAGGAACTTTTCGAATTTCGTAACGGAAAGTTAAGAATATATAGGTAATTATTATCGTTTTCTTAACAACCAGTATCCCCTTTAAGATATTAACAATCGAGAAGTATTCTCTATTTTATTCGTCATATTGAAAGTGTTGAGAGAACAGTTTAGTTAAAAATTGAATAAACCAATCCTTGACTAATGCCCGTCACACTTTACTTTGGCGCGAGACGCTATGGCCCGCGCGGCCCGAGCAACCAGTGATCGGTACCTTTCCGACACCCGCTACCCGGCACTCGGTACCCGAGTCCGAGGTTCATAACGGACTGTCGCTCGTCGCCTCGTCTTTGGAGATTTTCCAAAAATAATAGGAACAATAGGCTCCACGAGAATAATCCGTCTGCCACTCCTTTAATTTAACGCATTTTCGAGGTTTAGTGGTTTATTGTGTTTTCTTATTACCTAGATTTTTTTTATTTATTTACTAGACAACAAGTAGGCATTCTAATCAGACCAAAACCTAACAACTACAAAAAACATCTTCAAAATGTCAATGGAAGGTTTTGTAAAATTGATCTTCCGACATTTTTACCGTAACTTTCGATATTTTCTAATTAGAAAATTCACCGTCTAACTCAAATATCAGTATATTGCTTTTAAGCAAGCTTTCACAGTAAAATAACAAAATACCTAATTATAAGAAAATGGTGTTTACGCACGAAATTGCCTCAGATTTGCGTCACCGTTCAATAATTTTTTTAAATTCAATATACTAAATTGAACGAACATCATAATGTAATAAAACTTATTTATTTTTATTTGACGCAACAACAAATAGAATCTCTGTTGCATCCGAAGCTGCTTACGAATCACTTCTTAAGATGCACTTGGAAATGGACCGTAAATACTGAAGTGAAATGAGACATAATGGTGTTTTATGAATTGGGTGATAACGCATGTATGAAAAAATAGGCATGCAAGGAAAAAAGATAACTAATCGCTTACCACTGTACCTCTACGAAGGAGCAAACAACACAATCACAATATAGTTATATAGTTCTACCTCGAGGTTATTATGGACACAACAAAACGAATAAGTACAAACGGTCTTGTTCACTTTCGAGATGGTCACTTATTTTTATTTAATTAATCAACGCAATATTAGCGAAACTCAACCGAAAATCTGAAACAGAAAAATTATAATAAAGATGATGTTAAAAATGACTGAATCGGATAGTACGCATTAGCTCAATTGGTAGAGTTGCGGCCCGGAAAGCCTCAGTTCGAGTCCCAGATGTGACCGTATCTTTTTCTGTTTCATTGAGTTTCGCTAATATTGTCTTAGTTAATTAAATACATATTACAGTTTGAGGTTTTACTCAGTTAAAAATAAAATAAAATAAAACTATTTTTAGTTGAAAAACGAGATTGTGTACATGAAAAATCATCAACAACTTGCTTGCAAGATAGTCCCAAATCTTCTACGCTTTATTAAAAACACTTGAGTTTGCTATTTTTCTTGCCATTGTTCCAAATTTCACATATTTTCCAGCAAGATGATGGTGAGGGAGAGGTAAGTAGTGGATAAACACATCCCGGTAGGAACTGCGCATATTCCCATTTCTATGCATATTCAATTTCTCTAGATTTATTAAAATACTATGGCTCTAAAGAGTCATAATATTTTTTACGGAAAAGCCTTATTTCCATCAACTTTCAACCATATAAATTCATTTCGTTTACCCGCCTTTTAAATACGATCACCCGTATGAATTTTTTTTTCTATTTTAACTTTTTTGCACCTAACACAATTCATTAAAAATAATTATTTGCTATTGTTAGTTAAAAATATTTAATTTCTTAAAAAGTATCTATGTCTCGAGTCGAAAATAGATAATTCTTTTTTATATCCGATCACGGGACAGAGTAAATTCATTGAATAGGCAATTATTTTTACTGAATACTATTGAGTTCCCGGCATGCGTTGCAATGCCATTTAAATAAAGAAATTGTTCCTTTGACTCTTCCCCTCCCCCTACCCCGGAGGGGGACCTCCACCTTCCCCGGCTTCCCCTTCCACTCTTCCGCATACATTCGTCCAGCGAACCCCTCCCCCCTCCGGCGTTCCTCTTCCCACCTCACGCGATCGCTTTACACGTTCCCCGACTTCCCCTCCCGTGAATCCCCCCCCCCTCTTTCATCCCCCTCAGCCCCTTCCGGATTCCCTTCCCCTCCCATTCCTTCCCTGCCGCTAAACTACGCCAAATTCACTCATTTTTCAAACAAATTGGCGTCACCTATTGCAAATTTTTATACAAATTTCATAATGCCAGAGAGAAAGAGAGAGAGAATATATATAGAAATCTTCAATGCACCCAACAACTCACCAAAGTTTCACCACAATCGTATGGATAGCAAAGGAAGTAATTTTATAACGCTAGAGCTCACTATTAGATATATACTGGAACCATCGTGGACTTGCTATTTGGAAGGCGGGAATACCGCCGCTCCGGGAACCTTTATTGGATAACCAACACCTCTGCCGTAGGTCACCCCAAGTGGTTCGCTATGTTTGGTGATTTAGCAGGGGTGCCCGGGTTCATGGGGTGAGGTTTGTCTAGTACTTGGAGGCGGATGACCAGGACACACTGAACCCCAGATTCCTACCCACCCCTTAAACCCTTTTCCTTCCCAGAACTCTCCTTCCCTTCCTTTCCTTAAAAAACCCTCCACACAGCATCCCCAAAGATGACATAGGCCCTGAGGGAAATTATTTTCCTCAGGGCCTCCTGTGTGGAGCTCATAAAAAAAACTTGTGCACATCAAATCCCCAAACTTTCATCGCAATCGGATGAATGGTTTAGGAGCGCATAGGGGACGAACAAAGAAACATTCATTTTTGTATATTGGGATTGAATTAATAAGACCTCATGCAAATATTAACATCTTTGAGGCTAAGAAATCTGACATTCGGAATTCGGACAAAGAAAACCATTATTATTATTATATTCCGGGGGACGTTATCAAAAACAGAAAAATTATTATTATGTCAATAGACGCTAAACTTTGTTCGCCATTTACAAATTGACAAAATCACAACAATCAATAATGGGAGATACTAGAAGTTATTAATTAATATGACTCTAGTTAGATGTAAGTGACCTCACGGGGTCACCAAACCGCTCCAATCAATCTATAAATATTTATTAGCTACGAATCTTATGTTGATAGACATAGATACTGCCAGAAATATAAACCAATACACAAGTAGTTAGATTGGTTATCTAGCAGCTACCAGAATTATCTTAAAACAAAGATGGAAAATTCGATGATATATCTTTGAGTTAAGATATACCGTCAATAAAACAATATTTTTTATGAAATTATATTAAGCTGTCAAAAAGCCATTAAAAATAAATTCATCCAAGGAGTGATTGAGTGAATGATTTTGTAACATAGTTCAGTATTATAATTAACAGCCAAAGCTGTTTTTGATGACTTTTCATACAATTTATTAGAATTATTTTTCTTATAAATAGAACTGCAAACCGGGAACAAAATTTTTCTTTTAAATTTCCAGAAAATATAAGATAAATATAAAATAAATATAGAATTATATTTAAAGAATTGGAAAAATAACTAAAAAATGTACGTGCCATTTGCCTTTATGCGGGTAAAAACCGTTTTTTTTTTTTGTTAAATTTTATTTCCCCTATACCTAACTTTTTTCTGAAAATTAAATTCGAGAATCAGAGAGAATGGGGGCTCGACTTGTAGGGAATGATATTTATGTTTTATGACTTCATTGACCTCAGATAAAACAGCTTACGTGCGTACGGAAATTTCCTAGGTTTAAATACTATTGCATTACCATTTAATTAGAAGAAGAAGAAGAGACCTACATTAACGCATTTGATAAGTAAAATGCCGTTGTTAAAGATTACACTCCGCTCAGGTTCAATCGAAGCGGATCGGAACGCTTTTTTGGTTTGTAAAATCCGTCAGTCTTGGTACCGTTCGTGGGTTCTCTTTAGCACAAGAGGCATTCAAAAACCCTGCCATGTTGTTTGAAAGAACATTTTTTAGAAAAGATATATTTTGTACCAACTCGTTCCCGGCATGCGTTGCATTGCATGAAATAAATAAATTGTTTCTCCCTGCATGTCTTTTCCCGTGCATCTCCTCGTTGCCCCGTTCCCCTCCCGCATCCTCTTCCCCTCCCGCGTTTCCCTTTCACTTTCCCCGCCTTCCCTTTCCCCTCTCCCGCTCCACGGTCCCGCCAACTCCCCTCCCGCGTTCCATATATTCAGTCCTAGTACAATCAGTTTTTAAACAGCTCGCGTGTCACCTATTACAATTTTTTTAATTCAAATTTTCATTTTTCATATATTACAAATATTCATTTTTGTATTTTATAAGAACAATCAAATATTTTAAGAACAATCAATCGAATTTGGTACCTAACATAGGTACCTATTTAAAATATCTGTAATTCTTGATTCGATTCAAGTTATTATGTAAGTATTTAAAATTAATTAATTCATTTAAAGAGTTTTGACAATTGAATTTTGACTTGTTTATTGTTTTGCAAAATGTCATGCTCAATTTTTTTTACAGTTTCGCGTGAATTTTCAGAATGATTGAAAAACTTTTCAGAAGGGGTTTAAAGAAAGTATTTTGAAAGATTCAAACATTTCCTATGCTTAAATATTGTACTACACCCCAAACATATTTTGATTTATATATATATATAATAACATAATAATAAGTTTTATTCCAGGATGTGATGATTATATATATTTATATAGATTTATTTTCATTCTCATTCAAATTTGAAGCTTTAGTTATGGAGAAAGCACGGTTATAAATAATCATTTAATACATCATTATTATGTTGTATAATTCGTATCTAGCATCTTAATACATTCAAACAAATCAACATGTTACCGAGTTATGTTCAGTTAAATGACCACTCGAAATTAACGTTTTTTCAATTAGATTCTTTCTACAGGAGTTCATTAAAAATCCAAAAGCCACAAAGTAAATACATAGTCACCGTTTTCCCCAGTTTTCCTATTTCCCGTGTCCTTCCCCTCCTCACTCCCTTCAGCCTTGCAACGTTCTTCAAAATTATTAGTTTTACCATAGTCCCACTCATTTGGGATCTAAAAAAAACTAGTTCTTAAACATAGGGCTGTTTTGTAAGTAACTTGTTGATTCTTGTGATAATTTACAGTTCTTGAAAGAATGCCCAATTAACAATTATTTCTGGAAATCCGATTATTTTTTTTCGGTATTATAATTTTTTTTACGCCGGGATTCGAAACTGCGACTTCATTACCTAAAGCAAAATTTGCTATGAAAGTCATCGGTGGAGACAATGTTGGAATGTGAAAATAAATATAGTTCCCTCTATGAGTTCCGAGGCTTTAATAGATGGCAGTGATCAGAATCTTAATAATATCCGTGAAGTAAGTGTTATGTTAGAACAATTTTTATAATAAATACTCTGTTGATAAAGCGATTTCATCACGATATTCATTATTATAATTATCTATTGCGCATTGGTCAATAGCCAGAGATTGCATATTTGCCCTGGGTTATCAATAATTTATTACTAAATAAAATAGACAAGTACTTAGTACCTTATCAAACCTACCAAAATGTAGATTATTCCCATTAACAAGGAAGCTATAGTATTCGTAGTAAAAGTTCAACGTACCGCAGAGTGATTGCTGGGACTTGATGACATTATCTACTAGCGATGTGACGTTCACGTATGAAGCGCTTTGACAGATCATTCCTCAACTTACGCGGCACAAATCATTCGGATATCAAATCGTATATCAAAATCGCGTGATAATTTTCCCTTTTTTCTAAATAGAGCAATTAATTTTCTATTCAAATCAGATTGGTTTTCTTTCCAAGAACTTGGATCAAGCTTATTTTGTCATTTTACAGGTATACATACCACATTTTTTACCACAGAGGATTCCCGTGCAGGTTTCAGGTTATTTATTGAGTTTAAGATGTTATATATCAGTTTTAAAAAACTGGAGCTTACTTTGGAAGGTATGTAGTACGTAGTACATTTTTTGTAGTATTGTATTTTATGTTATATCAATATATTATTTTGTTTGGTTTTAAAACCGTGGTAGATTTTTTTAATAATATAAAATTGATAATAATTTTCAGTAAAACAAAATTGCATAATAATTTTCATTTTGTTAAATAGAGCAACATTTTTTTGTTCTAATCAGTTTCGAAATTTTCCCACTCAAATATAAAATTCAAAATAAATAACCCGTATACGTTATTTTTTTCACAAAGAACATCTAAATAAGCATAACAAAATCAAAAACTACTTTTATTTAAGTAACAGGCAATTGGCCGTTAAAATTTATGGATTTACTTCATATAAATTTATCGCTACCAGCGGTGTTTCTCAAGAGTCACATTTGAGACCAATTTTTTTTTTTGTATTTATGAATGATGTTCTTACTATTTTCAAAGATGTCCAAGTTTGGTCTTTCATTCAAGAACTATGTATATTTAGAATCAAAAATTTACTTATAACAATACAGCCCTTTGTTTAGGAACTAGATTGTTTTTAAACCAAATGAGTGGTTTTGTGGTAGCCCTAATATTAAAGAACGTTGCAAGGCTGAAGGGAGTGAGAAGGGGAATGAGATGGGAAAGAGAAAGGTTGGGGAAAATGGTCACTTATGTACATACATAGATGCTTTTGGAATTTAATGAACTCCTCCAAGTTAGAAACAATCTATTTCATAAAACGTTAATTTTAGGTGGTCGTTCATCGAAAAAAAAAACTCGGTAACAATCCAATCGGAACGTTTGTATGCTGGATTTTTTAAATTTTTTTTATTTTTTATTTAATATAGATATATAAGTTTACAGTGGTGTTAATATAAATTACATATTGGTTCAGAAATTCTTTAAAATTGCAATCTCAACAAAGAAGAAGCTAGTTCTTGTGCTTGATGAGCGAGTTACACTAATTATGACAGAAATAGAATAACATTATGCAATAGGTAAGTATATAATGGGAACAATTGAAACTTCTGGATCATCTATATGTGAAGATGTACATACAATGGGATATGGTTACATACTAAAATATTGTGCACTTTAGAGAAATTCGAAAAATCTAAATTAAATAGAAATGAATATAGATTGACAATAAATAGAAAGAAAGAGAAAAACAGGTAATTATTTAATTAATTATTCCTGATGAAGTGTTGGTTCAGTTTGAGTTTCAGTCTATTGATGTCTTTGATTTTTTTTATTTCAATCGGAAGATTGTTGAAATATTTTATTCCTAAATAGATGTAATTGTTTTGCATTAGTTTGGTATTAAATGTTGGTATTTTGATGTTGTCTTGATATCTTTTTGATTGGTGGATTTCAAATTTTTTGATTTGTTTGAATGTATTGATGTACTAGATAAAAACATCATTATACAACATAATAATATATTAAATGCCTATTTTTAACCATGCTTTCTCCATATAGCCCATTTATTTTACACCACTCTTTGTGTTTATATACAAGTCCAACATGCAACTTATGATTTAAATATGCTTTAAATGACCGGTCAGTGGTTGAGTGAGCATCGCGTTTGGGTCCCACCGGGCGTCCCGTGTTCGATTCCTCGACTGGCTAAGTCCTCCATCACAACACAAGCAACATTTTCGGCTTTCTGCGGTGGCAGTAGGAGATTTTCAAACATGGTTGAGTTATTTGTAAACCGGGAATGTTTGTCTTTCTTTTTAAAAAAAAAATATGTCTTATTAACAGCAAAAATGTGCGCGTTCGTTCTTCGATAATTTGCTAGATAGTTGTACCGGGCGACTGAAATCGAATATGCATTTGAACTTAGACCCAAGCCCTTATATACTGCTTCCTGTAATCTTTTACTAACTACATTTATTTGTAATATGATGATGAATTACACAATGTGTAAAGTATATATGTGTTTTTATAAACTATTGATACGATCGATGCCTAAAAAAGTTTTGAACTCTCAGTGGCGGCGTAGAATTATTTTATTAAAAATAAATCATTTAACATCTTTTAATGGCCCCTTTTCTGCCCCTGAGAAATTTGTATTTATTTATTTCGTTGCACTCCATGGTTACGTCATATAGTTCGGTGTTTTGCAACCGCTAGGTATGCGTGCGCAAGTGCTGTCTCGGGTCACCGAAATTGTCACATAATATCTGTCCTACGTCAAATTCATCAGTCTTGTCCATGTATCCAAATCAATGGGATTATGCAAATACTATTAATGAAAAGTTGTTTATTTGTATCTAAATTACTAAATTGAAATAGTTTTTAAATTTTCGAAAATATTGCTCAAAATAATTTGGAATTAGTTACAATTTGATCAACAATAATTGTTGAATTAATTATATTATATACCACGTCTTTCTTTGTTTTATTGCCCTTTTGCCCCTTTTGTAGGTATTATTTGTCTTTAGAGTGAGTTTTTAGATAATTTTGTATTTTTATGTAAATTTTATCCTTTTGTCTGAGATTTTTGTAAATTTATGTTCCTATTTATATAATTATTGAGTTTTTATAACTGGATTATTCTGATTTCATCTGTAAGAACCCAGAATAAACAAATTATTTCAACGAAAACAAATAACGTAATACACCAATATAATTTATTTGTTTTCACTGAATCAATAATGATGCCACAAAGTGGATTCGCGAAGTTTGAAGACATAAATTAATTAATATCTTTAGTTACGAGATCTTCTTTGGCAAAGAAATTCTGTTAAATCTATGCCTTGCTATGGTATTACCAATTATTAATGTTGTTAGTAGTTATTCATGGGAATAGAAAACCAATATATTCCAGGATTCATGAATCATTTTTTAGCAGGATTTTTCGAATTTCCCGACCACAAATATGACAATTTTTGACAAGATTTCAAAACTGTTTAGTCACAATCTTGAATAAATTATCCACAAATTAATTATAAATACTTTAAATCTAAATTATGTCCTCCCACAGCCATTTTAACGTGAATACACTTGAATCTCAAGTACCCAGATAATTGTTAGAATGTATTTAATGACATCGTTTTTCGATTTCTGTAATAATATTTGGCGATGGATCCCAGCATCCAGAGAGGCAAGTGTATTCCACGCAACACTATATATATATTTTTTTATGTAACCTTTTTGGTGTGTCCTCTATTATTGCAAGAGCAACAGTTTTCCACATTTAATAACGTAAGTAGTTGAAAAAAAAACTTTGAAAATTTAATTTAGGAATGTTTAGAAAGGGTAGCAGTTTTTCGTGAAAGATTGTGTTCGGGTATTTGCAGTATATTTTTCATAAAAAAGCTAGTAAATATAATTTTTGAATTATAAAACTGCTTTGCACCGTCAAATGTGTAAATTTTTTTGATTCCGTGTTGAAATCAAATGTAAGCAAATATTTTTTTTTTATCCATTAATTATTTTTCGATGTTCCCACTTTCATCTTCTTCGGTCGTCATATTACTAATATTTTAACCATAGAATAATGTGTATTTACTTTACAAAAAAAACACATTAAAAATAATATTACAAAAATAATTATATTTGTTCTAGCTCTTACATGACGGGGCGATATTATACGAAGTTGTGCGATTGTTTATGAAATATTACTATATTTACTTCATTCATACCAAGTGAATGACCGATAAAGCAAATGCCTTGAGTATGACCAATCATGATACTATTAACGAAAATATTATTACAACTAATCTGACGAATAGACGAGAAAACACGAGATGTTTTCTCAATTAGAGAGGTATTAATTAATATCAAGAAACAAATATTATATTATTTTTACCCTCTTATACAAAATTATTATTACGCCAACAGGGCGTTAGTAAAATTATTAAAAAAAAAATTATAGCCTTCACGGGACGCCTGGCAGATATGAAACATAGAAATTGATTTTTATTGAAGGAAGTGAAAATGGAAGTAAACAAGTCTTTATATTTAATAAAACATAAATTTATTGTAGACCACTTTTATTTTATTACACTTGACCGGTTTTGGAACCGCCCTTCCTTCGTCAGGAGAGTTTTGTAACTAATCTACGTCATAGAATATTGTCAGACATACAAATTTTAGGTGTGTGATTGGGTGGTAAGCAAGGGGGTAGGGGTAATTGCGGGATTTTCGGGATTTCTGGGAAGAACAGAGAAAGAACATCCCAAAATAATAATTCTAGTATTTTGAATAATCAAATTAATTTCTCTTTTAGTTCCATTTTAAATATATTTGAACCGCCCTGCTCTTCCCGGAAATCCCGCAATTATCACAACCCCCTTGCTTACCTCCCACTCACACACCTAAAATTTGTATTTCTGACAATATTCTATGTCGTAGATTAGCTGCAATATTCTCCTGATGTAGGAAGGGCGCTTCCGAAACCAGTAGAGTGTAATAAAATAAAAGTGGTCTACAACAAATTTATCTGTTTTTGTTGTAACTTATGGCGAGCCACAAAGATAATGCTTTTTACAAGTATGTAAGTCTTTATATTGTTGAAAAAAAATTATTTTATTATTATACACAAAGTTATGTTACAATTTAAAAAATATATATAATATAATATTTAGAATAGATTCATTGTCTGTTTTAGTGAGAATAAAAGCAAATATATCGCACCGGGTGGAAAAAGCCGACGAGCCACGAGACTGGCCGATTGAAACGTTGTTCCGTACGTCAGTCAGTTTTACCCCTCTATACGCGTCAAAAGATGTTGCACATAAAAGTAAAGAATACACAAAAAATAAAATAGTTGAGGTTCTGTTTAAGATTTCTATCTTCCTGATAGTTGACTGTCAACTGTCATTCGTTTCTGGTTACGTCATCTAATCAGCAACCAGCAGACATGGACAGATCACGGCATTATCTCGACTGCATTGCGTTTGCATTTGACCTGCGGAGTCATGTCTTACCATAGAAGCACTTATCGTTTGACCTACATATTGTTTACGACGGATTTATGAAGGTGAAACTAGGAAAACATGCGCAACCAAAGAATGCCTAATCATCTAATTTATCCATATAAAATTCACGACTAGAGGGCTTAATAGGAAAATATTAGAATTATTATATACGGCACACTTATATGAAGCGATAATAACTTGTAATGCGTACATGAAAACATCGAAACATACATGAAAACTACAGGCTTCAAAGCGTTGTTTTTTATTTACACCCATTTTTTATCATTTTTGTTTATACTCAACAGGGTGATCTGTTTTTGGCAAAAGTTTCTACTTAGTAATTTGATCACATACCATTAGTAAAAATCAGTTTTGTTTTATTAAAAAGTAGATACTACTAGATAAATTATTAATATTGCGTGACGTTCGTTTCGCGTTCCGATGGCATTATTAAACTGTCGCATATAAAAGCGAATTTATTAAAAGTTTTTAAAAGTAATACGCCCAATAATATTTATTATTAAAAATTGTTTGTTATTAAACATTGAAATTAATTAACCCATGGCCTCAAGCAATTCCTATAGCCTGGTAAACATTGATCACAGTCCATAGACCTCTCTCACGAGCCCAGCTGGAGTCAGTTGTGACGTAGAAAGAGATTCGGTGACCAAAACATCCGCCGCCCGTCAGATAATTGGGAAACTGCTGGGAGCAAAACAAATTCATTTATGACGCGATAAGAGGGCGATACACCTATGGAAGTTAATATTAGAAATATATTTGTTTACACTACAATACAATTATTTGGCGAGAACTAATACTTCAGGGGTAAACAATTACAGAAATAGACGCTATTTCCGAAACAAGTGCGCCATTGTAATCATAAAACAATATTTGACTCTTTATTTTGTTCAGACGTACGTCTGAACTAAACAAAGCTAAAAAGTTAAACAAATTATTTACTTCAATACGATATTTTTAATCTTCAAAATAATTAATGGTCGTACATCACTTGAATTTCTAATGCCGAGTTCCCACGAGGACAATACAGGAGACAGGACAGTATTGTCCTGTCCCAGCTTCGTGAACAGCTTCGACCGCGCAGGACAGGACGGTGGAACAATACAACAATTCGACCGTAGTTAAAACGCGGAACGTTGCGAAAATGGAATCCAGAAGAAACAATATACTAGGTAATAAACAGACATAAATGCAAAATATATTATTATAAACAATTTTAAAATATTTGCCTCTCGAGGTATATGTTTATATTTTGGTAAATGAAGTTTAAGTTTTAAAAAAATAATTGCCATGTGGATACCAACGCCAAAAAAATATATGACAACAAAATTTTCTAATTTAATTGACTCATGCATGAAAAGCGATTCGCACAGATCATACCTTATCCACGCGTCACAGTTCATTGCGATTTTCATGAACAAATCATATGATCTGTGAACAATATGAATCAGAAACTTCGTGATGATCTACGAAGCGTAGGCGCTCGCGACGTTCCAATCGCGATTTCCGCCATTTCCGCGGCGCGAATAAGTATTACATACACCGCATCGACGAAATAACACACAGTAGGTAATAATAACATTTACCTTGAGGTGATTTTTCACAAAAATGGCGCTCTACAAATTATCCAATTTTTATTATTATTTTTATTACCTGTACAAGTACCTAATAATAACATTAAACGGGTTAACTAATAATAACGGGAGCTCGGGATTCGTTTGTCATTCGCGCGTCAAAAGTGTCGCAAAACTCATCGTTGTCGTCGCGACTCGTGATATCATCTTGATGTGACTCGCGTCGTCATCGCAACTCGCGAAAACATCGCGACTCGTGAAAGCGTCGCGACTCGTGAACTTCACGAATCGCGAATCGCGACGCGCAATACGTCATGAGACGCAAGTCGCGAAACGAAGTAAATACTACGCACTGCGCAGTAATAATATGTACCAAATTATCATTACCTAAAAAATCTTACATTTCAAAATTTTCAATTAAAAAAAAAAATTTTAAAACTTTCTAATTTCTCATTTAAATTAATTTTTCAAAAAAATAAGTATTAAAATTTTTTGAGGAAATTTAAAATTTTCAAAAAAACATAAATTTTTCAAATTTAAAAAAAAAAATTTTGAGGAATTTTTTAAATTTTCAAAAAAACATCAATTTTTTAAATGTTTAAAATTTTCGGGGAATTAAAAATTTTCAAAATTTAATTTTTTATAACATTTTTCATTTAAAAATATTTCGAAAAATTTCAAATATCTAAAAAATTTTAAATTTTCAAAAAGTTCGAATTTTCTAGCGAAGAATAGGCTTCGAACGAGCGAGTCTGTGTGAACGAGTCCGAGAACCTCGTGTGTGAAAAGATGAACGATTTACCTTCGCTGCTATCCAAAATGAATTATTCGGGCAAATCGCTTCACAGAATGAATAAGTAACTACAAGAATTATTACTATGAGAGAAAAATTGGAAAATAAAAATAAAATTAATCACAACTTGGTTGGGTGTTATTTACAGTCAAATATTCAAGTATGGACTCACCGTCTATAATAGCTGTAGACAAAATCATCAAAACAAGAGTGCGTTGACACCAAATAACACTGCTTCGCTTATCTTTTCTTCCGTACAAGGTGCACTTTTACAGCGGGGCCAAGGTCATGTATATATGTAACATTTATTTTTTAAGTCGGAAATATTTTTTGCAATAGCTTTTCGTTTTAAAAAAATGTTTGTATTATATACGTAAATAATTCATTATATTGAAGTATAATATAAGATATACTTAGCCGCTGGAGCGACCAAGGTCAAAATATGGACCGCTTTTATTTTTCTGCGATTGACAGCAGTCCAAGATTGGACCACATTTTTTTACCAAAGTTTTTGGACCAACTAAGAATATAAGAGAAGAATAAGATATACCTATAGAAATAAATATATAAGATACACCTGTTGAAAGAGGTGACCGGACAACTCAGAATGAAACCAACTCAGAACCACCTCAGAAAAGTCATTAAAAATCATGAAAAAAAAAATATATAAAAACTGGTTAAATAGGTTACGTTGGGCTAGGGTTATGGGCTATTTTAAAATTATTATTTTCATAGCTCTTAATGACTTTTGAAAGAGATGTTGAGTTGACTTTATTCGCAGTTGGCATGGAACCGTTGAAAAAAGGGTAAATGCAGTAACTTTAAAAACTATCCAAAGAAGCGAAGCTAACTGCCCACAATGGAGTGCTGGTACCTGCCCTGATGTAAGGCAGTGAGGCATAGAACTAGCAAAGGAAGGATGAAAGTAGAAAATGCTGTAGAAATGAGATTCCTGAGGCGTATGTGTGGTAAAACTATGTATGACCGTGTGATAAATGTGGAGATCGGCAAAAAATGCAAGGTAAGCGTAAGTAATATTAAGAAAGGAACGCTCAGATGGTTTGGGCATGAATAAGTAACTACAAGAATTATTACTATGAGAAAAAGTAGAGCGAATGAACGAGGAAAGGAGTGTAAGGAGAATGTATGACGCAAAATTTGAATGGCAGAAGAAGTCGGGGACGCCCGAGGAAGACATGGTACGACCAAGTGAATCAGATACTTGAGTCGGGCCATGTCAAGAACCAAAATAATAGAAGAGCGTGTATGAGACTATGTATGGATGTAAACGAGGCAAGGAGTGTGTGCCAAGACCAAGTTGTTTGGCGGTCCGTCTTCTCTGCCTACGTCTGCGGGAAATGGCGTGATGGTTAGTTAGTTAGAAATATTATACATGTTAATTTCACACAATAAATCAACAATACATATTATCATATGGTAGGGAAACCCAATGCTACAATTTTGTCTAATAAAATTGACAAAATTTCTATACATACAGTGTTTTTTGATAATATAAAATGGAAGCTGATACACGAGGCGATGAATTCATCTATAATATTTAAATACTAATTAAGTTGACAAGCAATACGCATTCACAGGAATGGTAAACCCACTGTAAAACAATGTTTGTGAAATAATGATATTGTACTTTTGGTGAGCTAACAACTCAAAACTCAACTCAACACCTCCTTTGAAAAGACATTAAAGGTGATGAAAAAAATATATAAAAAATCGGTTGAGTAGTTACACTAGGTTAGGTTATGGGATATTTTTCATTTTTTTGGTTTCCATAGCTTTTAATGACTTTTCAAAGAGGTGTTAGGTTGAGTTGATTCTGTGTTGGCATGAAACCGTAATTTTTTGTCAAAAAACATTTTGTTAATCTGAGATTTTCCACAATTTAAAAAATCAGTCTAAATCTCTGTTTCAAATAATTATCATTCTATAATGTAAGATTTATTTTTAATTTCATGGAGTACATCCCGTAGAAAAGTGTCGTAGGTCAAAATTTTCTATTTTACGTTTCATCCTTGAAAAGTAAAGTGATTGTGATTTTCTATGGCCCACGAAAGCCGTATTTAAGAAAGATCGCTCCATCTCCGTAAGATGTTAGTATTTCTTTTCGACGGGACCGCTTGTTCATCATTCATTAAAATGTTTTTTTTTTTATTTTTCACTTTTCTACGGGATGTGCGATATTTGTTGTTTATTTAGTTTCAATCTTATTTTAATGCTGACTATTTCTAGAATTTTTCTATGTCTCATTGTGGCGGAGGAAAATAATTATATACAACATAATTCCCAAAATTTTCTGGAAAATAAAAATTTATCATATTTCACCACTTATAATTTTCCAATGTGTTCTAGTCGTACTAGTACAAATAAATCTCAAACAACGTTGAGTCTTTAATTATCGCTTCTACAAAAATAACTCGTGTCCTTTTTGCGTTAGAGCATTGCGTGCTATTTTTTTTCGTAATATTTTTCACGTTCTCATGTCTTCACGTCTCAACTTAATACATGTTACTGACTTAACGATCGTAAGTTAATTTCCTTTTTTTTCAATTAATTTCTTTTACCAAATTATAACACTTGAAAGAGCTTTCGATTCTGAAAACAAATATGCAGATATTATTGTTTAAATTTCACAAATTCATAAGTATTCGTCGTACCTACACCAAAACTTACAAATTTCGTGTTTGTTATTTTTAATTTTTCGTTTATTTAGCCTCTATAATTTTAAATAGGCCTACATGATCAAAGCAATGAAATATCGTTTACCTTAAATGATATTTAAAATCGTCGACTTAATTTATTTGAAAATATTACCACATTTTTTTCACTTTTAACTTGCAGGTTATGGTTGCCCGCTTTTATTCTTGAACCAATTTTTTTTAAAGCTTTGCGTCTCTTTGTCTTTAATGAAGATTCGTTACAAAATATTGAATAGTTGTAAATCGAATATCACTACCTACCAGAATGCCTAATCCTTTTTCATTCACTGTTCCGCGCTTCCAGTTGAAAATATTTTTTTGGTGCGAAACAAACAATCCAAGTCTGCCATTTGAAAGTGATTACGCCGAATATGACTCTACAAAACTGAAAAATAAAATGAAAACCATGTGCTGATCACTCCTTCATATTTTTTGTTAACTGTCTGCGAAGGAGTTAAAAACCAGCCCGGCGCCGAGTACGCGATGTAAAAAACACTATGGCGCTCGTTTAGCTGAATGGAAACTAGGGTCAATGCATAGCTCGGAATTTAGCGGCCGCAAAAAATTGTTTTGATACATTCATTAACCACCATGGACCAGGCAACTACCACCCGATACCCGGCACCCATCACTAGAGTACTTGTAATTACTATTCTATTTCTAGGCGAACACTATACGGGTTTTGGTGCAACCTCCTCACTTCTGGCTCAGGTGTATCTTAAAATAGCCAACCATCGATTTTGGTGAGTGCAACCTCCTCACTCCTGGCTCAGGTGTGTCTTAAAATAGCCAACCACCGATTTTCGTGAGTTTTGGTGCAACCTCCTCACTCCTGGCTCAGGTGTGTCTTAAAATAGCCAACCATCGATTTTGGTGAGTTTTGGTGCAACCTCCTCACTCCTGGCTAAGGTGTGTCTTAAAATAGCCAACCATCGATTTTGGTGAGTTTTGGTGCAACCTCCTCACTCCTGGCTCAGGTGTGTCTTAAAATAGCCAACCACCGATTTTGGTGAGTTTTGGTGCAACCTCCTCACTCCTGGCTAAGGTGTGTCTTAAAATAGCCAACCATCGATTTTGGTGAGTTTTGGTGCAACCTCCTCACTCCTGGCTAAGGTGTGTCTTAAAATAGCCAACCATCGATTTTGGTGAGTTTTGGTGCAACCTCCTCACTCCTGGCTCAGGTGTGTCTTAAAATAGCCAACCACCGATTTTGGTGAGTGCAACCTCCTCACTCCTGGCTCAGGTGTGTCTTAAAATAGCCAACCACCGATTTTCGTGAGTTTTGGTGCAACCTCCTCACTCCTGGCTCAGGTGTGTCTTAAAATAGCCAACCATCGATTTTGGTGAGTTTTGGTGCAACCTCCTCACTCCTGGCTAAGGTGTGTCTTAAAATAGCCAAACATCGATTTTGGTGAGTTTTGGTGCAACCTCCTCACTCCTGGCTCAGGTGTATCTTAAAATAGCCAACCATCGATTTTGGTGAGTTTTGGTGCAACCTCCTCACTCCTGGCTCAGGTGTCTTAAAATAGCCAACCATCGATTTTGGTGAGTTTTGGTGCAACCTCCTCACTCCTGGCTCAGGTGTGTCCTAAAATAGCCAACCATCGATTTTGGTGAGTTTTGGTGCAACCTCCTCACTCTTGGCTCAGGTGTGTCCTAAAATAGCCAACCATCGATTACAAATTTCCGAGGACGTTTCCAATTATAGGTTTTTGATCATCGGTCCTTCACACTAGTAACCGAATTCTTGTAAAATTAGATAACAGGTGAGATTTCTAAGATATAATCGAAAATCTAGAAGCTACAAATGGCAAGAAAATTGGAAATGCAGCTCGTCTACCCCGAAATATTTCCATCTTCCTCTTTTTAATACTCTACTACTTTTGTAGTTTGTTACCAGGTGGGTGCATATTGATAGCACGGTGCATTTTGAAATATATTCAAACAGAACATAGGTACTGATGATAATGGCAAATCAACAAGATTACAAAATTAACCGGTACAGATTTACACTAATGATACTAGAACACAGCGCTATTATGAGGAAACAATAAGTACCTACATTTAAGGTTCCATGCCAACTCAGAATCAAGTTAACTCAATACCTCTTTGAAATTTAAAAAAAAAATATTTTAATATAGCCCTTAACCATAACCCAACTTAACCTATTTATTCAAATTTTTTATCATCACTTTTAATGACTTTTCTGATGAGGTTCTGAAATGATTTCATTCTGAGTTGTCCGGTCGCCACATTTAAGTAGGTTTAGAAGTACCTACAGTATAGCGAAATTATACAAAGTTTTACTATTCATACCCATGGATTATTGAAATAACACTTCATTTCAAAGGACACTTTTATGGATAAGTCATATAAAGTCGTATTGACATGGAATTCCACCACAAATTAAAGTTTTTAAACTTACAAATAACTTAGATATTACAAAAAATAACGTCGACGGAGACGCAAAATAATGTTTTTTTTTTACATCAGCTCCACACAGGATGCCCTGAAGAAAGTAACTACCCTCAGGTATATATATATATCCTAGGTCATCTTTGGGGATACTGTGTGGAGAGTTAGTTTAGGGAAAGGAAGTAAAGGAAGTTCTGGGAAAGAAAAAGGTATGAGGGGTGGGATGGAATCTTGGGATCCGTAGGTCCAGGAATTCATTCCTCCTACTGCACAGCGAGGAGATTGGTTGAGAGAGTCCTGTTGAAGGAGTAAAATGGTCTCCCTCAACCAGTCTTCATGCGGAAGTGGACGGACGCATCCGCCGCTAAGACCTAGACAAATTTCACGTCATAAACCCGGACACTCCTACCAAATTTAGCGAATCACTTGGTGTGACCTATGGCTGAGGTGTGGGTTAACCAGGAAATGGTTCCCGGGGCGGCGGTACCCACACCCGCCTCCCAAATTAAAATTAATATTTTGTTAAAATTAGTACCGATGCACACGCGAAATAGTATAAAACAATTATTGTTGTTGTTATTTTTAAAAAGGAAGAGATAAAACAAAACGACCATTTTTAGATACTTATTACTATTACAATAGATTCATTAGACAGGCAGGAGGTAGAATTCAATTATAAATCAGAATCGTATCGATTTTCATGTCTTCATTTTAACTAATCAACATATTCTCCCAATTTGTTCAAAAAAGCTTGTTATGTATTCATATTAAAAGCTTGTTATGTATTCACATTTAAAAGGTGTACAATAGGCATTGACCTACGAAGACAATAGGATACAATAGGTACCATTAATTGGCATCACAATTAATACGTGGAAAAGAAAACGCAAGTAAATAAATTCCTTATAAGTTAGAAGCATTATTTTTCTTTCGTCTTAGTTGGATTTTCGACGTGCCATATCTTACGTATAATGTTTCTGAGGTGTCCTTTGGCTGTCCTTTGTTTGGATGATACCAGAGACGCAAATAAAAGCCAGCGTCCGAGAATTAGCAACGCGTCAATATTGTTGTTGTGATAGTCGGGACTTCAACCCGCGGCCGCGTCCACTCTCCAGTCTCCAGTCAGCGTCAACAGTGACCCACCCTTGATCCACTCGCAGTCTATCCGACCATTGCCCCCTGGCCCCTCTTTGAATAAAACTAAAACACTCTTTGACGACTTTAATATATTAATTGGTATTAATTTTGTATTTTTCTACGCTCGTTGGTCATTGGCTAGATCTAGTAAAAACTACAATCCAAAATTTTAATTTAATTTCATTGCCGGCAACGCGAGGGTTTATTGATATTGAAAACTAGCGCAGACGGCAAATTAAAATTATAGGATTTGTGAAGCTGAAAGTATTTATAAAAAAATATTTGCTTAAAAATCATTGCCTTTTAAAAGAAACTTGAAAAATTACGACAACTGTCTAACATTTTAATAAACGAAACACATAGTCAACTTGTCCCGACAACCGAATTATTGAGTTCTATAATAATATATTATGAGTTTATCGGCTGTTTTTCTACCATCCTTATGACTATGGTATTCATGCTCGGTTAACTTGTTTATGAATCACTAGCGAATAACAGACATGTGTTGCAATGCCACTCAAAGAAAAAAAATCTCACTGCGTATGCGTCCCTAATCCAGCCCCCTCACCCACCGGAATTACCCCCCCCCCCCCCCTCCCGCTTTCCCCTTTACCTTCGTCACCTTCCCCTCGACCCCTTCCCGCGAACCCCTCTCCTTATTCCCCTTCCCCTCCCGCCTTCCCTCCCTTCTGCTAAACTATATGAAATACACACGTTTTTAAAACATACCGTACCCCTCGTATTATAATTTTTTTTGTTAAAAAATCATAACGCTAGGACTCACCATTATATATAGAAACCTTCTCGGGCGTGTGCACAATAAATCGCCCAAGTTCATTTCAAGATCACAAAAATCCCAATCGGATAAATGGTATAAGAACGCATGTGAGACAAACAAAGAAACATTCATTTGTATCCATGAAGATTAACAAACAAAAGTATTTACAGTTTTTGACAGTACCTGATGCGTTCTTTAAGTGAACTCGTCTAAAGTTCTAATCTGTGGCGAAAGGTAAAGGAAAAATGTTTTGAAGTAAAAAAATTAACAATTTATTATTGTATTCTGTCTGTTACAGTGTTTCTATCTGCTAGTCTTATTACACCCTATATAATTCAATCATCTCCGAGGCATTTGGGAAATGATAACATCTCTTATAGTGGTTTTCTCAACTGATATAAATTCGACTTTTAATAAGGGAAATCTACAGAAAACTGCATTTATGTTTATCGTTTAGTAATGAAATACAAAACAAATAATTGATTAACACATAATAGACAAAATAGTAAATATGCTGAATCAGAGATCATTTTAAGGAAGAGCGTGCATTTAATGATGAAATTCTAAACATAATTTAATAATAATAATGTCAATTACGCTAAATCAAAGATCATCTAAAGGAGTAGCATTTATTTCATAACGATATAATACATTCTGTTATGTAATATTTACTTAGAAAGGCAAACTTTCGCAAATTTAATGAATGACATTCCTCCTACTACCGTCATTATAAGTGGAAAATGTTTCTGGTGCAATTACGGAGGACCTAGTAGAGGAGCGAACCCGCTACCCCTGGCTGAGAGCCTGGAGCAACGCTTTGGTGCAATTATGGAGGAACCATAAGGGGATCGAACCCGCGATCTCTGGCTGAGAGCCTGGCTCAACGCTTTGGTGCAATTATGGAGGAATCATAGGGGGGTCGAATCCGCGACCCCTGGCTGAGAACCTGGCGCAACGCTTTGGAGCAATTATGGAAGAACCGTAAGGGGATCGAACCCGCAACCCTTGGCTGAGAACCTGGCCCAACGCTTTGGACTTACTTTTCAAAATATCAGGCATGTTTGCGCCGATTGTAAGTGACAACCCGGTGAATTGTTTTTGTTGTGATTTTGTGTCTCCCCGCTCTTTACCTCCTTCCCGGACGGATGTTCGCAATTCAAAGGAGTAAAGTATGGTCGCGCGCGGAACGCATAAATTGGATATAAAAACGCAGTTGAATTCTCATCGCAAAGTTATTATTCTTAGTAAAATAAATTTAACAACAAAGTGAACTACATTTCCATCTCACCACTTCCTACTGTAAGTACATCTTTCCCAATACAATTTGTTGCCAAGTATTGACCTGGAGGAACACAGAAAAAATTGCCGTAAAAACTCTTACGCCCAAACTAGGCAGATTTCGTGCATATGAAAATATCATTAGATCAGTAAGACAATGAAAGCTGAACAAAGAAATGATTTCCAATTCTCTTGAAATCATACAATTTTTGAAAAGTCCATGCGATATTTTCTCTCTACGAATGAAAGAAACACCCTAGCGATATCATTTTAAGTTCTAATGTGATTTTTTTTAAATTATTAATTTTCATTACAACATTTTTTTTGATTTTTAATTTTTATTATGTTGTCATTGGGTTTTTCGATGCCTGTCTCACTGGGAAATACACGAGTATATCTGTGTTGAGACAGACATTAGGTTGGGGATAAATTTTTAAATTACGATTTACTAAAAGTTATTCTTACGGTAACCCGATGATAGTCAACTTTTTAGTAGGTACCTACTTCATTCATATTTTTCCTATTTTTTCTTCAAAGATTTTTAAATATCTTCGTAAGGTAGTTAATCCTCAAAGCTCTTAATTCGTTGAGAATATAAATTATTCATTACAATTAGAATTTTAGTATTTATTAATTATTCATTACATCATTACGAAATTTTAAATATGTTGTGAACTTAGGGCTCAATTTTTATCTGTCAATTAGGAAAACATTGTTAATTTTCTATAATCGGCTATTATTTTTAGTGTAGTTTTATTGCGTTTATAAATGAGTTATGTTTTTTATTATCATTATAAATGAGTTATTTTTTAGAAGTGCTTAATTGTGGTATTAACCGGTTTTCTACCCATTCCATTTCAGCCTCTAATTTCAAAATTCTGTTTTAAGTACAAAGGAATCGAAAAAAAACAGATTTTTTTAAAGGTTAATAATTAATGGCTGAACAGATATTTCGAGTGGGAAATTCCAATCTGCCATGATCACAATAATATTTCATCAATACATTAAAATAGGTTTCTAGATTTTTTTCAGTTTATAAGGCATTTTAGTTAGAAATTATTAAGCTCTAATTATACACAGTAAATTGTCTGGGCCCCTAGGGTGATGCTACGCGAAGACTGCCCGACTTTGACTAGCTACCATGTACCAGCTGGCCTGTTATTGTAATGAGTATAATTTGTTATGTAACCGTCATATACGAAGATGAATGTCAATGTCACTGCCACTGTAACTGTCATTGTCAACTGTCACCGCACCACGTGAGCGGAGCGTGCGCGTCGTCGACCACAATATCAAACTCTCAATTAATATTAATTCATTTGTACCAATCTGTTTTGTATTATTGTTTTTTCTGTGTCAGCAAAAACAACAATAGTAGCTCGTCCAATCATCAATTCATTAGAATGTTGTAATTTGGAATTACCTTCCAAACTTTCACAAAAACAACAAACTTTTATCTAAGCTTGTGTTTTCCTCAAACAGCTTAATTGTACCTAGAGGATTTCTTAAAAATGATATCCACCAATCGCCACAGTAACTAGGAATACTCCTGAAAAAAGTATTACGAGGAAAAAATTCATAATCCATGTCCAAAGTTTTCAATGAAAAATGTACTTTTATCAAATTATTTTTATAGCACCGTTTTTATGAAAAAAAACTCGATGTTCGCCAGGTTAGGTTTTACCCAAACGATTACCGGTGTGCATATTCCATAATATTAAGTTTCGGTTTATGATACCATCGAGGGTAGTTAGGTTAGGATAGGCAAGATAAACTCATAATATTCAATAACGACAATTGTAATAATTCAATTTTTAAAAAATAATAATTTGTTGTAAGCGAGTTGTAGCAGCGGTGGAGGAGAGAGAAAAAAATGTGGATTCTCGAATTAATTTTTTGATATTATTATATTACCTCGATGTAGATGTTTAGATTTATTATAAATATTTGAATGTATGATGAAAAAATTGAAAATAATGCGTACACGTTATGACATGAAATATGAAATTTAAAGTTAAAATATCAAATCAAATGTATCAAATTGTGATTAAATAAAGAGAAAAAATTTTGTAAATTTTAAGAAGGTGCAGCTTGGAATAATATTCTTGAAATTTATTCAATTGGTACTTACTAAAATTTTTCGTTACTGTGGAAGCAATAGTAAGTAGCCTTAGCTTTAGTTATACTTTGTCTTTGAAATTTGTTCTTCACATTCGAGATTGACACTTGACGGATCGTTTTAGACAAACCAGAGAAAACTTTATGCTTTGTTTATAAAATTAATCTAATTTTAATTTGATTTAAAATCTGATAACTGAAAATTGTGATCAATACATTTCAGAAATACAAAAAAATTGCCCGTATAATAATAATAAAATTTAATCACCTACGGTTGAGTGCTGCGAGCAAAACGCTAGTCATATGTCATATGGTTTTAAAAAAATATCTTATTGCTACTTTCAACAGAAACTTCAAATGATCTTAGCACGGGATGTAAACTACATAATATTATGTCGTGTTAAAGGTTGGACCTACCTGAGAAGATCTGCGTAGCGTATTGGAAAATAATAATTTTACGATGCCCTGTAGGAAGCATTAGGGAAGGAAAAATTCAATCTAAAAATCTACACCTAATTGCATATTTATATTATTATCCTGTTTATTATAATTATGGCGTGAACTTGTTGCACTTAAATATTCTTAAAATGGTTAAACATTTTGTAAACTAATTTTTACATCAAAATAAGCACATCTTCAAAATACTGTGATTTCTTTCAATTCCATGAGTATGTAGAAAATGTTTTAAAATTTACATAATAATTATTTCTAATATTAGGTTAATACCACATGCGAGCGGTAAGTGTTGATAAGTTATTTATTATTTATTTGTTTATAAATAGAAATGTTTTAATGACCGTGTTACGGTAGGTCATGAAACGTGCTCGGACGTTAGTTGAACTCGGATGAGTTCATAGGAAACAAAGAATAATAATTCATTTCATTTTTCCTGAACAGAAATTAATAATAATGAGACACTATATTCACTGCTCGTTGCTCGTACCCATGCATTTCTATAAAATGGTGAATTCATCTACATTGTTTGTCGCCTTGTTCAGAATTTCAGCAATGTTGTTTAGTACGTACCCACATTTTGTTTCCCAATTTCATTGACCTTAGCGTTCATCTTTTGTAGGATTTAGCAATTAAATGACAGTATAATATTGATTTACCGTGCAATTTGACGTAGCAGCAAAAGTTTTTTGTGTAAAAAGTCGAACCCCTTCTTCGCAGACGTCTTTGCAGATGCTTGCAATTAAAAGAAGAAATAAAATAGGATATATTTATCCGAGACGCTATCTAGGTTACAAACCAATTCTTAGAATAATTGTTTCTAATAAAAAGGCTAGTTGCCTATGATATGGAAATAAATAGTTGAAGATAATATTGTTAATTCTAAAATTTGAAATATGACGGTCGGTAAACGCGCACGCAGAGGTTCTGGGTTCGAGTCCCAGTTGCGACACCTTTTTCTATTTTTCTGTGTCTTGTTCTCTTTCATTATTTGTTTAGATTATCATTGTTATCTTCTTCTTCAATGATATATTATATTGACTCCCTGTTTATAATCTTCAAAAGTTGTAAAAAGAGAGTTTTTCTGATAAAAATTGAACCAAATAATTCGTTGATTTTCTTGCAATATATTTCAAACATACATGCTTAACGAATCTTGGGTTGTTTATGTGGTACCTAGTCTCATAAGAACCATTTCCATTCATGCCCTAAATCAAGATTTTATCAGTTCTTACTTACTTCTTAACTACTTTTAAAGAAATACAAACATTCCCAAGTTACGAATTTATATTCCTCCAACCAACCAACCTTATCAACTAGGCAAATTATTGAACCCCCGACGTCTGGGCGAACGAACACGTCGGCGTCGCTTTAGACCGCTCGGTTAGATAACTCGGTCTTTTAACCGATTTCAGGTTTATTATTTTGCGAGATTGGTATACTCGTACAATGCTGTAAAATCCTGACAGCTCCCAAAACTTATAGCAAGGCAATATAAACAGGCATAAATTATATATTATTTGGATCATTTTGTTACGCATTAAGCCCCCAAGCCTCGGGCCTGAAAAAAATGATTTGTCTAACTAAAATTACTGATAACAATAAAAATATATAAACCTACTTTATTAGGCAATTGTACTATAAACATTATCGTCAACTCACTTTTTTGTCGTATTATGTAAAAATAATTAATATAAAATTCCCAAAGTTTCAAAATTGATTTATAAATTTCGGTCGGAAACTTTGGATTTGTAAAGGTGTACGTTTTAAGTAGTATGCGGTCATCTTTTAGATTTAAATATAAAGAGTGGTGTTTTCTTTTTCTAGCACAGTTTACAACATATTTCTAACTATAGTAGTAAGAGAGACAACGATTTCCATGAGACATATAGGAGTTGTTGCGAAAACCGAACGTATTAACCTGGGGGGTTAAACATAATAATTATATACGCGAAAACCATAACATTCATAGTATTATGTAGGTGTGATAGCGCCATCAGAATTTATATCAGTCTCGAGTGCTCCTGACTCGGAGTGAGCAGATTGTAAAATTAAAAGGTCAAATTAATTTGAGGGCGTCGACTCCTACACGCGATATTTGCAATGATTGAACAACAAGTCCACTATCGTAGCGCAATGCTATTTCATTTGACGGACAACAGAACTCCGGCTGATGGAGTTATTGCGTCTTTGACCTCTTCAACTCCCAATTCCAAAGGTTGCGCCAGCGTCGATATTTCGATTTTCAATGACCTTAACTTACCAATAATTATTATATTGTCACACACTGAACAGAATATAGGTAAAATCATATTTATACTATTTTTTAGAGAATTTTAGCGTTTTTTTTTTATAAATAATTGCTAAAATTACGGTCGCTTAGACAGCAGGTTTTATTTCCCAACGAGGTACGAAATGGGAGTAACACCGGTATTGGGCAGACGTCTTCATAAAATACATATTTTTTCTGTGCTTTTGTTAATTTGTTTTCTTCTTATTGTTTTGTAAATATAACAATTTTTTTCTCGTTTGATTGCTTTTTATATTAAACTGTATATTTAGTCATTTTATTTTATCAACATGTAAGCAGCATTGTAGGACTTATTCTAAGAGGAACGGATGTACTGTCTTTTTCATACAAAAATCAGTTTTAAATTTGAGACCACATTACCCAACCAAACAGAATGATTTTTTTTAAATCAAATGCTGTCGATTATGAGCTAGTTTAATTTATTTTTGTTTTAAATTATAAAATATAGGACACTAGCAAGTTCCCGGCATGCGTTGCAACGCCACAATAAATAAATTGTTTCATTTCCCATTCGTCCCGTTCCCCTTCCCCTCCCATGTTCCCTTCCCCTCACGCCCCTTCCCCTCTCCACCTTCCCCGCATTCCCCCTCCCCTCTCCAGCCAACCCCACTCCCGCAATCCCCTCCCCTCTCCCGCGTTCAATATGTTCAGTCCCGGCACATTCAGATTTTCAAACAGCTCGCGTCCCACCTATTACAATTTTTTTTACAAATTTTCTGTTACAAACATTCATTTTTGTATGTTATAAAAACAATCAATCAAATTTGGTATCTTTTTAAAATGTATGTATATATTTGTTTTTAATTCAAAGTATTCGATTTTAGTTAGTTGGTGAGTACTTAAGAAAAATCAATAATTTAAAGAGTTCCAAAAATTAAATTTTGATTTAACAATCGATGGTTCGCAAAATGTCATTCTTAAATTGTGACATTTTTGACAGTTTTGTAAGAGTTTTTGTAATGATAAAAACTTTTCAGATATATTGTCATGTGGTTGTAATAATCCTGAAACCTTCGCAAGGAGGGAAAGAAGGTATTTTGAAAGTTTCAAACATTTCCATTGCTTAAGAGGAAAATAAATGCTAGAAATATTTCGATTCTCATGCCTACAAAATTTAAAATTGCGCGTCGTGTTTGCTTGAGGCAAGCAAGCGAAAAAGGGGTTTTTATTTATTTTATGCGAAATTTTATAAGAATGAAAAAAAGTTGGAACATACAAAACCTCAAAAATAGTCTTAAAGGGGTATTTTTAAAAAATTGTTTGTTAATAAGTCATGAAAAAACATTTTTTTAGTGCTTCACGCTTAAGTTTTTGTTATGTAAATTATAATTTTATTGTAATTCCAATATATAGAAAAGCTAGTAAAAGCTTTTTATGTCCTTACTGTAAACCGATTCGTCGTAAAGATGAATCTAAATAGTATTTAAATAAGATTTCACGTATAACTTCATCTTAGTATACAATACATCGACAATTCTTAACTCATATACCCCAAGCAAGCGTATTTTGATTTTCGATTGAAGGATTCTATTTTTCATAACTTTAGAGCTAACTTTTGCAATTATTTATGAATAGGTTTGAATCTTTCAATCATACATAAAGATTGCAGCCAAAGATATATGCGTTAAGAAAATGAAGATAATATGGGTGGTTCTAAGTCGAAGTATGGTACAGTTAAAAATGACCGAATTGGATGTCGACACCTTAGCTCAGTGGACAGAGCACTCGCCCGGAAAGTAGAGAGGTCGTGGGTTCGAGTCCCAGAGGTGTCAATATCTTTTTCTGATTTTTCTGTTTCCAGATTTTCGATTGAGTTTCGTTCATAGTGTCTTCATTTAATTAATTATTTATGAGTTAATGATAGTTATTTAATAAAATAATTTCGCTCTGCCTACTTATGAAATATAATAAAAAACAAGCATAAGGCAATTTGATGGGGGTAAACTTAAATGACAAACGACAGATTTACGCTGGGACCCAAATGTAAATTGTAATTAAAATTTGTGTAAATCATAATTTCAAACTAAAACCTTATTAAAACGTTGATTTTGGTATTATTTTATATATCATTATATCTAACATCATGAGAATTCGAATTCTTTAATGGACTACATTTTAAAATTTTAAACAAAAATAAATAAAAATAGCTCGTCTCTGTACCTACTAGATATTTGTTGTGGGTACTATTTGATTAAAAAATATTATTCAGTTTGGTTGGGTATTTTGGCCACAAATCCAAAATTAAGTCTTATACGAAAAGAAATGTTGTTTTTTATTTTAATTTTTTTTTATAATAAAGCGCACTTATAGTGAAATAACCGAAATCTGTGCTATACGAATGTTAAGTTATTTTTATTATTCACCCATTTTGGCGAAATAAATAAAAATTATTGTTTTATTAAAAAAGTTCTTGTCTTTCTAAATTTAAGAAATCATTATTATTTATAATATCGCTTTTCCGGGAAAAAACGAAAAATAATTTATTTGCTAATAATCAAAACTTGTATTCATGATAACGTAACCTTTTAAAACTCGCATTATGTTTGCAAAAAAATCGGCTTAATTTGAACGTTTAAAAAACATATTTAACTCACATGAATTATTATTTACATGATATTCTAATGAAACACATAAATGCATTTTTCTCCTTTTTCAACGTATTTCTGTTGAGGCGAGTCATTACTACTTTTTTATTTGATACAATAACTTGTTTTTATTTCACATTTGTATTTGATCGTGTGGGCCTCACTTGGGAGCTTTACCCGTGCTGAGGCTCCCACCAATGGAAACAACTACATCTATGGATTTGATTTTAGATTTTCGCGGCCAAAAGTATTTTATTGATTTATTTTTGAGATATTCCTCCGTGTTGCGCTGTCTCCTTCTTTAGCCAACGTTTTGGACAGTGTCTACACCTATATCTGCCCTGATGATGGACACTGTCTACATCTTGTTTTTTTTTTATTTAATGTAACCCAAATGGCAAAGTTTTAGTGCAATTATCAATCGACATCATCTTCTTCCTCTTGTCATATTCGGGTCGTGGACTCATCGCTTGTCAATGCGCCTCCAAGCGTAGTGTATGTAATAAAAAAATAAAATAAGTAACATGCCATTCTTATGAGTCATTACATATATTACCGTAATCAGACTTGCCACGATTTTTACAATTTCTGAATAATTATTTGTGTTATGAGTAGTCAGTTTTTAAACAAATGCAGACTTTATTCCGGTGGTACTCGAGAGACAAACAAAATAATATATTGTGTGAGAGATCCCCGTGCGTGTTTGAAGCTGAGTTGTTTTTATGATTCACTTTGACCTCCGCTAGAACAGACGCGGTCCAGACTCTCGCCTGTGCTATCTTCGTTGATAGTTACGACGTTGCTATTCGTATAGTTGCCATGTACCCAGCTCCGCCTGTAAGTGTACTCGGCTCATCAACCCTGATACTTCCAACAGATCATTATATCAGCGATTCCTGGAAACGTCATGAATGTTGGTTTATACTGAACATCAGCCAATGCATTTGAATTATATTTTAAAGATAAAACAACCCTCTTTAAACATTCGAGCATCGAACTCTTGAACTCATCTGAACGCTAGAGAGTAAAGTATTGAATCACACGCGATTTAACGGAGAGAAGAAAAATAGAATGCAAAAAAAACAATTAGTTGATATCTTGTGATAAGTTTTACTTATGCATATTTGTTTTAATCCACTGAAATCTAATCTGTTTTTTTTTTGTACATAAGCTCCACACAGAAGGCCCTGAGGAAAATAATTTCCTTCAGGCCCCTATGTCATCTTTGGGGATGCTGTGTGGGGAGTTTTTTAAGGAGAGGAAGGAAAGCAGAGTTCTGGGAAGGAAATGGGTTTAAGGGGTGGGTAGGAAACTGGGGTTCAGTGTGTCCTGGCCATCCACCTCCAAGACCTAGACAAACCTCACCCCATGAACCCAGCTACCCCTGCTTAATCACCAAACCCTTCAAACCACTTGGGGTGACCTATGGCAGAGGTGTTGGTTATCCGATAAAGGTTCCCGGGGCGGCGGCGCCTCCCAAATTGAAAGAAGGAACGGTTAAGACAATACAATACTCGATTTATTCAATTCCAGTAACTGCTGGGAGCCAGGGAAACTATGACATCCCCAAATTCGGGAAATGTTGTGTACTTTAAACCAGTTGTGCACTGGATAGAGAAAGGAATCAGAGAGTATCTGGCTAATCAGAACTATTCACTAAACTGGGGGTAAAGCCATTTAAAGCTACATTTCATTTCAGATGAGTGGTTTCTCGCCTCTGATTTTAAATACAATAATAATCATGTGCCTTTCATTCCGGCGTCTTTCTAATAAATAAAACAATGTAAATGTATACATACGTACATCATACTATGAAGACATTTTAGATGCATCAGTTTTTATATCGGTTCATTGTACGAACTGAGGTCGACGACATTTCATTTAAATCATTCAGCAAGACATGATGATAATTATTGCTGATATTGCATTTAGATGTGACAGATAACTTTAACTTTTTTAAATTTTATAAAAACAAGTTCAACCAGCCGCATGCCTGAACTCTGTCCTTTATCGTGGAAATATTCGAAAATATTATTAAAATGTCACACGTTATATAAATTAGGGACCCTGGCCTCAAATGTCAAGGTCTTCTCGACTCTTGATACGTGAATGTTAAATATTGAAGCTTCAAAATTAATCTTATTACAACTTTGCAAAATATACACGACATTTTTCACATAAGTTGACATTCAGAATGAAACGAATATGTTCAGTAAACAAATAACGAACGAATATAAATCAATAACGAACGTGTTCTTTATTATAAATTAGTTACCGATAATAATTAGAAAATAGGCACTTGATTTTCTGATTTTTCTGAAAAATAATTGTTGATTTTTCCAACCACCTCGTAAAGCAATTTGACAATGACTTTGAGAAACAGCATTCTAATGTTTAAGATATACCGCGGGTGCTAATAAGTAGGAATATGGATTAGCAAAATATATTATAGCTATGTATTATCAAGTAATTATGTGAACAGTATCGCGTCTAAAAAAGGACATTTTTAATTTTCTCTTAAAATTAACGAAAACCAAATTTTCATCCGAATTTATAATATTTGTAAGTAGACACCTAATTAAACAAATACATAATTATTTTTTAAAAAAGCACATAAGTAATTACACAATTTGTCCAAAAAAACGTCACTGTTTCAATGATAATTATTTTTTCAAACTTTCTTCAGGCAAATAGGTATCATAATAACAAAATCCAAAATAAGCACGACGAAAAAATAATCTTTACTGAACCATAGTCAAAGTTAGTCACCTAGTTAAAGTTAGCCATATAGTCGAAGGAAGGCTGGCTTGAATAATAAAGTGAACACAGCAGATTTTCGAAAATGGAACTCTAAATAAACAAACCAATTTATATTCAGATGAAATGCCAAACGGTCGAGTTAAAACAGAAAAACGCTCAGCTCAGGACAAGATGATCACACAAGTGAATTTAGATTATTTTTTACTAGTTTGTCGGAAAATGAGCCCCCAGCTAGAAGAAGAATAAATACATGTACATAGAGTTGTACTTGCAGTATTAACTTGTTATTTATGAGACTTCCAAGAAGTGTAGGTAGTAAGAATTGTGGTGTAGTAAAATATGAACTTGTATTAAAGTGACTAGTTTTGGAGATAAATAAGACCGCAAAAAAGAAGAACATGTCTATGTTTAAATAGCTTTAGAGAGTATTGGAACGGCCAAGACGATAGTAAAGCAGATATGAATAAATTGACTTCAAGGGAGCATTGCACTCGGCTGATAAGCAAGGACGTTCACAGTACGAGACTACTACGAGTTGTGTGGTGACCGTTATTTGGCAAATATATTTAATTAGGTGTACCTACGTAATTTTAGGCGATTTTTCACAATAACGGCGCTCCACAAACCAGTCAAATTATTGTTTATGCACAAACATACGTAATCAACAATACAATTTTTTAAATGTTGAACAGCCTGCCGACGAGAAATAAAAAAGTAATAATGTTGTTATTTTTACAATATTTTGGGTGATTAGTAATTACACCAAAAATTATATTTATATATTGACAATTACTTTTTTTTTACTTTCTTTCATAAACCAATTTTTTAATGTTATTCAATTTTGGAAAGAGGCCTTGACTTTTGTTTATCTAATTTGGGATTTGCAGTTAAATTTTTAACGCAGCCACCAACTTCGCAACCCAACCGCAACTTCGTCTGTTACCCTTTCCCTGATTGGCTGATCTATCAAATTGTATGACTGTGGTTGGATATGACTTTTCAAAATCAATTTTTAATTTCAATTTTTAACTTTTCAAAAATAATTGTACTATAATCGATCGTCCAGTTGTTATTGTTAAACATCTCCAAATACTAAGTTTTGAGATAATGAGGAAAGCAATATTCGAATGCTAACCATAAATCAAATATTATTTACAAGTGTCTGCGTTTTACATTTTAAATGTGCTATGACATTTTGAAATATCTTACCCGGCGTACTTCATAATTTTGTTGAATTCGCTACAAGTTTTTGTGTATTATAATTAATTTGATGGTGTTTATGAGTAATCTTAAATAATAATACACAACTGCTAACCCTGTACAAATTGCAAGTGCGCCCCACGGTTGAATTTGGCAGCCACCTCTGGTCTGGAGCCCCAAAATACCTGAAAAAAACCCTCGACTCTGTGCAGAAACGGGCGGTCCGATTGATTCTCCTAACTTAACATATGGACTGCAATCTTTAGAGCACAGGCGTCAGGTGGGAATGCTGTCCTTGTTCTACCGGTATTACAATGGAAGATGCTCCGAGGAACTAGCGTCACTGATCCCCTCGGCACCGGTGCATGGTCGGGAAACACGCCAAACACGCGCTCAACATTTGTACACGGTTGACATTAGTCACATGAGACCGGGTCGTTTCTACGACTCGTTCTTGAGTTCAACAGCCCGGCTGTGGAACGATTTGCCGGTTTCTGTGTTTCCTCCCTGAGTGAACATGGGTCTCTTCAAGACCCATGTTCACTCCTTCCTCTCCTCAACAGCACCCTCCACACAGCATCTTCAAAGATGACATAGGCCCTGAGGGAAATTATTTCCCTCAGGGCCTCCTGTGTGGAGTTAATATATAAAAAAAAAATCTTATTATTGTACCAGATATAGGGAACAATTTTACATATAACTGCAAACTCATCTCAAATTTCGATTTTTCGGAAATGTCCGATTAATCAACCGGACGATCGATATTCACAATGAATAGATTCGATAGACATAATTCTAAAATCTATGGAATTTGGAATCGACGTTTGTTGGGTTTATGAATATATTAATTTATTGATATGATATTTTTCAGAGAAATTTCTCGTGGTTTGAATCTTGACATAATGGTCACCCTACATTCGCTTTGCACTGATTGAGTATTGCACATATCGGCATCATTAATCAATTGTTAGGTTTAGCGAAGGCAAACCCAAACTAATTATTACAATAGTGTTAAAGTTAAAATTACAGAACACAATGTAGATTCAACTAACTGCGTGGAAATCCATACCAAATACAATAAATTCTATTTTTACTTATTATTACTAGTAATCGTTAGAATTTATCGTAAATTCAAAGCGAATTTATTTAACGAATTGTGTACGACACAATATCAAAATTCTAAAAAAACTTATATGATCACTGGTTCAACACGAATAGAAACAAATATATGGATTTTTTATGCAACTCCGCACAGGGCTCTAAGGAAGATAATTTCTCTCAGGGCCTGTGTCATCTTTTGGGAGGCTGTGTGGAGGGCTTTTTTAAGGAAAGGAAGGAGAGGAAGATTTGGAAAGGAAAAGGGTATGAGAGATAGGTAGGAATCAGGTGCGTCCAGGACATTTAAATGCATCTCTCCCACTGCGGTGTGAGGCGCTAGGTCAAGAGGTAAAAAAGCCTTTTTTTAAGTTTCTTTATTCTTTGAATTGTTTGTTACATGAATTAGGGATTTTTCGACCACCATACTAGGCACATGCCCGTGTTGTGGTAGTCGATTAAGCCTTCCTCAATCAGTCTCTCCAAAGCCACGCAGTAGCCTAGACAAACCTCACCCCATGAATCCGGGCACGCCTGCTAAGTCACCAAATGTAGCGAACACTTGGTCTGACCAATGGCAGTGGTGTTGGTTTTCCAATCGGGGATAATCAACATCTCTTTCTCGGGGCGACGGTACCCATACCCGCGTCCCGAATTGAAAATAATAGCCTTTAATTCGAATATTTCAACTACACTACCTAAAACAATAATTTTATATATGTTAATGAAAACATTTCACAAATTTAAGGTCAAAACCATCGTATTTCTTAAAATATATCTGTACATATATTTTTGCATTAACTTCACACAGAAAATAATTTTCCTCAAAGCCTATGAGGGGTGGCTTGTCGTAAAAACGACCCGTTCTCGGGCGTTAATGTGTGTGTATATGTGTACGTGTACATGTACAAATGTTGGTCGCTCATTTGGCGTATTTCTCGAATATTGCTACTTATTGGCGATATCAGTTCATCGCGCGCTGGTCATCGACTTTACCCAGCACCCCGGGCCCGGGCGTATCGGCACACCAACAAACCTACGTTGCTTCGTTAACTGCTAATGCACCAATTATCAAATTATTGATTAGACCACCAATAATTATAACTCTGGATAAAGCATGCACTATTTGCAATCAATTATTGTATCCACGGAGCAAGGTCACTCGGCCTGTATTGGTACCTATTAGCTAATCATCATATTAGGTAGGTATTTATTATGATTTCTAGAGGGTGTTTATGATTTAATTAAATGTCCAGTTTAGCTTATTTCAAGACTCGTAACATTTCAATTTTTTGTCATGGTGTTATCAATATAGTGTGTGTTTCCAATTTACAACAAAATCATTTTCTTATTACTGAAGATTGTCGTCGTTCGGAAAAGTTAATTATTCTCTTTGGCTAGCTTTACACTCGTAATTAAAAATTACGGATTACGTACGATTTTGACAGGTTACTCCCAGGAGCGTTTACATATGCATCTGACTTGTGGTAATTAATGATCACGGAAGTGTTTCGGAAGTTCGACCTGTGTAACTGCTCATGCGACCGTTTACATCTGTAAATTTATTTGCGGTAAGATGGCTTCCTTTCAACAACGACCTGCTACTGTCAAATTTACGCGATTTTGTCAATAAAGTCGGAAAGGACCAAATAAAGTGCTGAAATAGAATTTGGCTTTAATTAAACAATTCTCCACGCACTTTTTTGCCGTCAAAGGCGAAAATCAATGGATTTCTTTCATTTTATTCGAATGACAGCTACCTGACAGCTGCCGACAGCAACCGACTTCGTATTCAAATACGTAATTTTAAAAACAGAAATATTGAGATTATAAAGGTTTGGACCGATAATTGAATAGAAAGATGCTCATTTTCAGAAAACTCAAATAAGTGGAAATAAATACTAGTTTTATAGGACAAAAATCCAATAAAAACAAATGTCTTTTGATTTTTGACATTTCGCAACGGCGCATTTTGGTACTATTTCTTACAAAAAGTCCCTCAGCTTATCAAACTGATTTTATAAGCTGTGAGAAGGCTGTAATTTCGCGCGGACGCGATTAGACCTGTCAAAAAACTTCCGAAAGAAGAAGTTCTGTAACATGCTTTAAATTACGTTAAGTGACTTTTTGTGTCGTTTACATAGGTAATTTGGCCATAATTCGCTTACACGAGCGAATTACGGGAAAAAAATTACGAATGTAAAGCCAGCCTTTCAAATGGAAGAATGAATTCTAAAATCTACAACTCTAGCGACCTTATGACCTTCTCTTTTACGACTTAATAATATTTTGATTTTGATATTTGAACAAAGTGGAAAGTAGGAAAAGTATCATAACCAAGGAAGAACATTATTTTGTATTCAACATAAAAGGGAAACCTTTTTCATAAGATGAGATAAGAGAAAACAATTATACTCGACAACTTATCAGATTTCTTTTTCCAGGTTGAAGAAACGTAAATTCGGAAGTTGTTTGTCAATAAACCTTCATTGTTATGCATAAGATCGCGCTTCTTTCAAAATTAATTTCATATTAAGTTTAAAAAAAAATGCAAGTGTGCAACGCAAACGCGGTGGAAGTGAAACTTGAGAAAACCAAGGTAGACAAGAGTGGGGAGACCGCACAAAGAGGAGACCGATTATTCTATCTCATTCTCTAGCAGTCTAAGTCCTATAGATGTATGTGTTTGTCTCTTTTTTTTAAATACATTACATATTATACATAATTACAAAATGATGTGTCCAGCTTTGTTTGTCCAACTGGGAAGGTTTCCCGTTTCAGGACAGCCAAATTGCACATTTAGTTCATAATAAATATTCTTCAAATAAATGGTTTCATTCAAGATATCACAAGAATGAGATTCCATCGAGACAACTTTGAGAACATTAATAATTGCATTCGGAACGAAGGAATGGTTTCTTCAATGGTCATTTTGGAGAACATACATTATTTTTAGTGTCGCTTTTTCGTTTCAATGAGTTTCAAATCACAACGGTGCTAAAGAAGTTTTCAAAAGTAAAATCTGCCAATCGCATTCGAAGAGGATTATTTCAGTGCCTAAACGTTAATAGGAAAAATGCCTAAAGGATGTATTTCCAAAATAGAAAAAACACTAACAATAACAAAATATTCTCACAGGTAAAGCGGATTTGGTGTTATCTATCATTTTTTTATTGATATCTTTTACGCTTTGCATTACATGCACAATGATAATATACTTTTAGGTATAGATATCCCTAATGTTGGTGGCTAATGTGGCGTCGCACGTCGATGACCTGCGGCACTGGGAACTAAAACAGCGAGAACCAAGTTACTTCAACAGGCGTATTGCATCTGCGAGACGCTTAATGATTTACCGAAAACGAATCGTTACGTTATAAAAAAGCTTACTACATAAACACAGCTAGTAATAGTGCGGAGATCGACGACCCCCGAGAATCAGATAAATCAAGCTAAATTATTATGCAGTTTCAAGGACGCCCATAAATGATTACGGGCAGACTGGTAGAATTTATCTACGTTCTTCGGCGCTAAATAAATTTATATCACGTTAAATATTCACAAGGTGAACTACCAAAACGATAGCAGAGCGTTGAACCCTTGTTGATCTTGATTCTTCTATTCGTGGCTCATGACTAATATTGACTTAAAGATGTATAATATTGACTTAAAGATGTAATTGATTTTAATTTGTTTTGAAGATACCGTTCCGTTTTGTATCAACAAATCAATCAAAATAAAGGCTCATCCACGTTCTTTTTTTGTAAGCAGAATAATAAATTTAAAAATATATAAATGTCATTTACCTACAACTATACATTTTATGCTATATTCTTACCAACTTGAACCGAAACGCCAAATCGAAACGTTGAAATGTCTGTAGCTGTGTATGGTAAAGAGATCTGAATAGTCAGATCTGGTCACTAAACTTTGACTGGTCGCCCGACCTTCCTCTCTGGAAATAATAACAAAATCAAACTGGAGATGCCATAGTACCACATGGTCTGGGCAGTTGGGGTTCGCACGGTATTTACAACAACAAGGTGGTTCGTTTAACGTGTTTTGCCAGGGCGACGATATATCGTACATTGGACTCGCAGGTCAAGTCGAAACGTTGTTTTAAATGTTATTATTGAACGACCAATTAATTTATGCGGACAAATAAAAAATAATTCGGTTATTGCTCTCCACAAATTAATATTACCAACATGACATGTAATAATGGTTCTGTGTATTATTAAAATCGCCGAGGATGTGACAATAGAAGTTCATTGGCATTCAATTCCTGGTGCCTGGTGCCTGGTGTCTGGTGCCTGGTGCCTGGTGCCTGGTGCATGGTGCCTGGTGCCTGGTGCCTGGGGCATGATTCCTGGTGCATGGTACCTGGTGCCTGGTGCCTGGTGCCTGGTGCCTGGTGCCTGGTGCCTGGTGCCTGGTGCCTGGTGCCTAGTGCCTGGTGCCTGGTGGCTGGTGCCTGGGGCATGGTGCCTGTCAGAACTTCAAAAGTGTAAATTATATGTATGTTAAATTGTTTATTTTTTACAAAATTGTATTTTACGTGTCAGTTTCATTGTAATGTAAGCATGCTAATGAGCTTCTTTGCGAACACTTTCAATTAGCTTCGAAAAAAATATAAGATTTGATGGTTAATACGTATTGAGAACACGGATTTGCTACCAAAAGGTCGTAAACCTATTTTTTTTTTTAAAACTTATGTTTTTTATAAATATTTGTATTTAATTCTTGGCCTGTATGTTTGCGATTTTAAAACTAACAAATTACAATTTTAGCCAGCTCACGTTATTTTTGTTGAAATTGTACACGGATCTGTAAATGATTAGATGTATTTCTGCGATCATTAAACCCTACGCTAATTGATAAAATCCATGTTTAAAAAAAACATACCTCCATTTCAGTCGTGTTAAATTTAAAATACATTTATTAGTAAGTAAAATTTTCAAAATAAAAAATTTATATCGAATGCGTAAGAGATTCTAAATGAACCAATTTTTTTTAAATCATGCGATAAGCTCGTTGATTTTCCTTGGAGGAAATCAATACTATTGAGTGTCGAGTTGGGCATGTTGATTTAGCAGATGCATAGAGTTACAAGACAGAAAAGTACATGCCGACTGTATACAAAAGAATTAATTAATAGCTAAATCGTATTTCCGTGAGTATTAATCATTTGTTAGAAAACGTTTTGCTTGTCAAATCAATGTGGCTTAAATTTTATAATGTTCAGTATTTTATAATATTTTATGAAATAATAACTTTCCTACGTAATATTTCTAAATACCTAGAATGTTGAAAATCTTTACCTTAAAGCTAACCTGGTTACTAATCATAGATATACCCAGTGAAAGCAACGTGGTATTCTCTCCCTTTGACGATAAAGTAAATACACAAAATTTTATTTTATTCCTCTCAACACATGAAAAGAAAGAGTGGACTATTTGATATGGTGACAAAACTTAAGCGATAGACAGCTTACTCTAACATCAGCAGATCTAGATGTTACTTATCGTTTAATCGAACTTTCTAGGTCAAATCGAGCCGTTTACTATGATCTATCTTTTCGTGTACTGGCCCGCTCATTTGGAATAAACTTCCCTCAGCTCTTACTAATATCCAGAACTTGGGCTTTAACAAACTTATTTAAAAAATCATTCCTTTCATGAATCTTAACTCCTTTTTAATATACTCTAATAAGCTATGTTCCTCAATTTTCCGGTAATTGTTTGGTTTCGGTTATCTCCTTACTGTACTTTTATGTTTAATGTGCACTCCGAATTTTTCTTATTTCTGAACGTAAACTGCCTCCTGTTCTATGTTGTATTTTATTTGTAATGATTCTTGTTTAAGGGCACCGTTATTGTTTATCATTATCTGTTATCCTGTGCCAAAACAACACCGTTGTTAATTTTGTTCTCTTAGCATTGCTTTGTATATACTGTATATTCTTTATTTCATATTTTTTGATCAATTTTTGTAAGTCCCAGTCGAGTCCCAGAGGTGCCAATATCTTTTTCTGATTTTTCTGTTTCCAGATTTTCGATTGAGTTTCGCTCATGTCTTCATTTAATTAAATATTACAGTTTGAGGTTTTACTCATAAAGTTAAAATAATAAATAATAATATTCATCCCAGACTTGCAGAAGAGTCAATAGATGTCGCACATTAAATAAAATGGATAATAATTTATCCAGACACCATCTAGATTGCATTTAGTTCGAGTTGAATCTTGCAATCATTCATAAAGATGGCAGCCAATAAAAATATGCGTTAAGAAAAATGAAGATAATATGGGTGGTTCTTAGTCGAAGTATGGTACAGTTAAAAGTGACCGAATTGGATATCGACACCTTAGCTCAGTGGATAAGAGCGCCCAACCCGGAAAGTAGGGAGGTCCTGGGTTCGAGTCCCAGAGGTGCCAATATCTTTTTCTGATTTTTCTGTTTCCAGATTTTCGATTGAGTTTCACTCATAATGTCTTCATTTAATTAAATTTTTGTAAGGACTCGTAAGGAACACCATAGGATTACTATAGGAAAATTAGAATACTTTTTTTTCCTCCACGCAGGAGGTCCTGAGGAAAATGATTTCCCTCAGGGCCTATGTTATCTTTGTGAATGCTGTGTGGAGAGTCTTCTAAAGGAGAGGAAGGAGGTAGGAAGGGAAGAAAACACAGAAGCCGGCAAATTGTTCCACGAGCTGTTGATATCAAGAAAACAAAAGTTTTATTGCATTAAAATGACTACCCCAAAAAATGTATTTTTAACAATGTTTAATTTTTTATTTTATTTTTCATTATATTTGTAAAATAAACAGAGTAAAATTGTTTTTTTAATGTTTTTCATTCACTCACAAATAATTGCCCAAGTTGCCTCTGAAATCACGAAACAGTAAAATCTTTAATGGCCTATATTTTAAAATTTAAATCAAAAATAAATAAATTAGCTCACATACCTACTAGATATTTAATACACCTTTTGATTACGAAAATAATTTTTTCAGTTTGGTTGGATAATTTGATCTCAAATCCAAATTTAAGGTTTGTGTGAAACTGGCCGAAACGGGCCGCGCATACGTTCCTCTTAATTGGCATTCGTACATCGTCTTACATTCACTCTTCTATTTTTTAATTTAGTCTCTTGAACGATGCCCGAATCAAGTAATTCATTCACAATGTCTTCTTCGAGCGTCCCGCGTTACATATGTGGATAATGATAAAACTTCCCGTTCTTCTCTTTCAATATTATACATTTTACACAAAAAATATTGTGTTAGGTATGTTGTTTGTGTAAATAGATAAAGTGTATTTTTAATATTTTTTTAGTGTCATGGACTACAATACTGATTCTAAATTTATTTGGATCATCTGTAAAGTGCCACTTTTGTCACAAGCGAAAAATCACTTTAAGGGCGGCGCCATGCCATACATTTTTTTTTTATCAAGGCTCAATCCTACTATTAACTACAGAAAATCTATTTTATCAACCAATAACTTAAAGCAGCTCATCGGTCAATAAGACATATTTAAAATTTTAACTAAGCCACCTAACGAAGCATCATTATTTAAGAAACTTACTTTTTATACGTTGTTGTCGTAACAACAAATTAAAGGGGTGCTTCGATCTGCGATGTATGGATTGAGGAGTGTGTTGACGCCAGTTGACGCACAGTAATTCTGTATAAGGTAAGGGATTTATTTATATCTTTTGAATGCGTCTGCATCTCGGACGCTGTACGGGAAAGGGTGGGGGGGTAGAAAGGTGGGGGGGTAAAGGGGGGGGGCACAAGAGGGCAGGTGTACCAAGGATCGTCTGACGCATCCCGTCCAGTCCAGATCGGCCATGACGTCAGCTTCCATGACGTCACCAGACGTTGTTATTACAAATTCCTCGTTCTCGGAATGGACTGTTTACAAGTTCAAGACCGCCATTAGTTAACGTATGTGCGTTTGCTTGTCATTCCCTGGCCGCTGTTTGGCCGGTTCTCGGAACCGATTCGATGGAAAACATGTTGTTTGTTCTGGACTGGAGCGACCCAAACTAGACACAGATAGGGGCAATATCCTATTCAGGTCAGGACTTCACCGTCGCATTTCTTAGTAAGCTTGGATCATTTTATCCCTGGACTCGAGTATAATGCTGTCAGTGATTAATGGAACTCGATTAATAAATTTACAAAGAAATAAGTCTACTTTTTATTGTTGGGTTTTTCTGGATGAAGGGGAGCGATGTTTTTAAATTACGCGTTCAATTTTCTTAGAATGTTATCTTCTCACTATTTCCGCGAAAATGAATGTAAAGTGAACAGAATTTCCACCATTTCGTTGCTAAGTAATATTGTATAAAAATATATGGTGACCGGAAAATTTAAAAACTTACAACTTCAACCTCCTCTTTGAAAAGTCATTAAAAGTGATGAAAAAAATGCTTAAATAGGTTACGTCAGGTTAGGTTATAAGCTATTTAAAAAAAACTTTTATTTTAATGAATTTTCAAAGGGATGTTGAAATGCCACTTTAGAATCGAAATAATACATATATATTCTTACATACATACCTGTTCCTTCAAAAATATCTTCGTATGATGGAATATAAAAATAATGAAAACCTCTTAGATTTTATGCAACCTCAAAACCTCAATACTATTTTTGTTAAGCCCACTAGTGTATTAATATTGTAAAGGTATTTTATTACGAGTTCAGATTGCAGACTTTTATCAGGTCACTTCTTAAGTTGACATGTCATCTTCATCAACCAAGACAGTTTATTGTGTATTGTAAACTGAAGCTATTGCAGAAGAAAATGCAATAACAATGCGATTATTTGTGCGAGCATAGTGTTTGAGCGAACTAGGCATTTAACTTTGAGCAAATATATGGACGCAGCTAGTATAAGCGTTGTGATGTCGATTAACTTTGATTGAATGTCCATAGACTCCGCAAGCTGTTAAACTCTTTACTGTATATTTACAACACCCCTATTCCTCACAGCTCTTGTATTTGTAGTGACAAATCTAATTATTAATATAATTTTGAGCTGCACTGAATTGAACCCGCAACTTCTGATAAAGACAAATTCGTCAACGTACGTTACGTAGTCATCAAAGCAGAAGTGTGTGTATTGATACTTCCCCGCCTTCATCATCCCCATCACCTTCCCCTCCGCATTACCTTCAGCCTCACAACGTACTACAATTGGGAGGTATTGATTTAAAAATAAGAAGTTATATATAAATGTAAATGAAGCAAGGAAGGTATACGGTTTTGACAGAGAGAAGTGTGACGTTCTATCTTCACTGCCGACCCCTGCATGCAATGAGGTCATGGTCAGTCTCTAAGTTTATTAACACAAGGCAGTGGGTGTGATGCAACAAAACCTTAAAGATAATAAATGTTACACGAGTACAAAATCCAGTAATAGACGTGAAACGTACACAGAAAGAACGAAAGTGAATTCAACAAACTGTAGAAATTGTTTCACGTTTGGCCTTCATTATAAATTCCACAAGTTTCCTGGAACCGATCGTAACACCTGAAGCCTCCGAAAAAATGTTAATGAGTTCCTAGTATTTCGAGTTCTTGCCTGCTGCATTAACTTCTGCCAAAAATAACATTTAAAACGATTTTTACATAACATTATCTAACTCAAGGCCATCCTTATATTATGTACAGCTTTAAAATGAACAGAACTTAATTTGTAATCAAAATACGTCGAATAAAGCACGTGGGGTATTTTACTACGAATTTTTATGACACCACAATTTAATAGAATTAGAGGCATTAAACTTCTATGGCCAATACAAGGTTGCGTTGTATAATTATTGTAATACTGTGATCGTTTAATAACACCATTTTCACACTGGTAATTTTGCTGAAGAGAAAATATTGGCTAATAAAAGCGTGTTAAAACGTACTTATGTTTGTAATGTACCTAATTTCTTACTTTTTATATTTCCTCTTGAAACACAAGTCTGTTTTGTACTTTCTCTTAAAACACAGAAATTTTATAATATTGCTTCTAAATATAATAATACCCACAACCAAATTAATTTTTTCTCCCCTTTGAAATATAAAAAACCTATTCCCTCTTGAAAGACCTAATTCTTTTTACACTTTTATTTGAAGGGTATTAAATATTACGTGTTACCAATAAATCTCGATAAGCGACCACAACCGCAAAGTATGTAACAGCTGTGGGCGTACAGCGTGCACATTATGAGGCGAGGAACCTAATCGACTATACATCTCTCTGCCAAAGGGAAATCAGTACGCATTCTTGAACGCTGATATAATATCACGTCTCAGTATACATATATAACACGAGAAGGATTTCTGGTACAACATTCCGGACATTGCTGATTAAAATGAGTCAACAATATTCGTTAGTAAATAGATGAAAAAAAGGTCTTTGTCACCCCCTTAGATTCTGAATCAAAATAATGAACCATGACTTCAGCTGTGATTCTTTCAAGATATATTTTAATATCCTGTAGTTTAAATATTAGTTTTCTCTTTTGTAGTAATTAAAAAATTAAATAAATGGAATCCTCTCGGTACAGTCTTACTTCTAACAATTCATTAGAGGTGCATTTCGCTAAACGTCATCTTTTGAAGTAGCACAATACTAGATGAATGTATTGGTATGCGATTATAAATATTTTAAAAATGCATTTAAAAGATAGGACGCATATAAGTGCGTACGTGATCACAAGCAGGAACTGAGGGCAGGTGCAGCTTCTCTGGAGATAGTAAGTATTTAAAACCAATCCATAAGTGCCTGTACAGGGTGTTAAGAGACGTAACTGGCTTAACCTTAGGAATCACTAACCAATGATTCCTGAGTTTATTTGAAGTAAAAATGTATATGATAGTTTGGTCCCCGTTCCTTTTTTTTCAATTAAATTTACAATTACAATTTTTTTTTCAGTAAAATTTTTTTTTTTAATAAATATTTTTTTTTTCTAATCCATAAGGTATTGGATAACTAGGGTCGGGTATGGGTTAGGCGGATAATCGAGTCAGTGGTAACATGTAAGAGAAATTTTCAAAATTAATAGATTACTTAGTAGTATTAAATTATTATTTTAATACTTATTAATTTTAAACTGAAATGGTGCCACAAAATAAGTTTGCTGTGTTTGAATTTTTGTTTTGTTTGTCTTTGAAAGTTTTTTTTATTACTTTTTAATAAAACAGAAAATTTCGCCGGAGTCAAAAATTTCATTTACATTTTTTAATTCAATAATATCAGGAATCACTCGTTAAAGTAAGTCAGGTACCCTACTACATACGTCTTTTAACATGCTGTATATGAACGTTACCCATATCGTGGTTTCTCTTCAAGGGTCGAACGAGTGTTCATGGAGTGCGATATCACCTACGCATTGAGCCATTGACGTCAACAAGTATGTATCTACATAAATAGTTGATCTACATACTTTAGATTATTCCAGATATTAGTAAAATCTCTTAGGAGAGAGCTGCTTGAGGGATTAAGATAATTCCGGAACAGACACATTTCCCAAAACCTCGGTACTTAATCTGTACTGTTTCAAATTTTTATTGAAGTTGTGTTATTTTAATGTAATAATTACATTGGATGGATCGAGATAATGATCGAAATATGTTGTGATGTAATTTATTTATATAGAAATATTGGCACAAGTGCCATTTACATACGTTTTTATTTGTTTATTTATATATTTACTGACAAATAGACCATTAACAGTTTTTTAAACAGTCAAAGTACATTATAGAAAGAAGAAAGAAAAGAAAAATTATACGTTTACAACAAAAATAAAAGAAAATAGTATACATGAAGTGATTTTTCACGAAAACGGCGCTCTACAAATTGTTCAATTTTTATTATTATTAAGTACAAATTTAATGAATAGTGAAGAAGAAACAAAAACGACTTCCTGATGTGCAGTGACCTCGTTAAAATGTGTACTGCTGAAGATTTGAACTAGTACTTCAGTAGACGCATTTTACAAATATCAGCAACTCTAGCATAAAAGTTACCAATGTTACGTAATCTATTTATGACAGAATTGTAGCCTGAGTTAGTAGTATAATTGTCACAATAATACATACGGAACCTTGATCTAATGGTAGGTACATGAAAGTGAATTAACATTAACGTAACAGGGCTATCCAACTAATAATTACAATTTTATACAAAAATATAATTTGAAATTTGCTTTTAAATCCCAAAAATTAACAATAAAAAAAACTGACATTTTAATACATTCCTTACACATCTTAAAACGCTAATTTCTTTGATACGCTTACCAACACATGTATTATAAATTTGTCATAAAAAACATCACTTTCAAGAAATTTGTTGGAGAAAAACAGAGTCGGAATTTTATTTTTATTTGGAACAAATCTAATTTAAAATTGTGCGGTCTTTCTATATGTCTTACTAAATGACCTTTGGGAAGTGATTTTTTTAGTAAATCTGTAAGAAATTTATTATCGAATTGACTAAAAATTATCGTTTTGAGTTGCATCCTGTACCTATTCTTTGCTTTGCTCAGCTGTCGTAAGCTCCCTTGAAGTGATACTATTTGGCTCCATAAAAGATATCAAAGTATTTTTTACGTGTTAATTAACGCAAAAAAACCTCATTATTATTTCGTGGCAAAAGATTGTCATTTTCTGATCCGAATGACGAAATATTCCTTTGAATGGGGGGAACGGGGTGGAATGGGGGGAACGGGGGATGCTAGGTGCATTGACGTCATAATTCCAAGAAAAAACCTCGGCTAGGAATGTAAAGATCTTTGCATTCCGGGCAATACACGTGGGACCCGTCCAGGAAACCACGTGTTCGAGTACAAGTATGAAGACGCCGCATACTCTAAATCAGGGGGTTCCCAATTGTTTGATCGCGATTGATCAGTTTATCACGAGAGATTTCGGAGGCGGTTGTTATTTCGTATCTATCAACATACATTAAAAAAAGTTAATTGTATTTTTTAAATAAATTGTGTCATCTGTGAAGAAGGATTGAAGTGGCAATGTTATATAATATAATTTGTCACTTTCGAACAAAACGCACAGATTTTGACATAAGGCCATCCGCTCATGGATAAACTGAAAAAAACAGTTTTCGACGCAATCGCAATCAACCTCCTTAACAAAATCGATATTTTTCTGATCTGACTTATCAAAACTTGACAGTTCGTGAGTCGCTACCGTGGCAACCTATCAACAATACAATATAACAAAAGTCGTTTCAGCAATTTTGGATATTAAAGTCCATCTACCAAATAAATCCGTACAATTTCTTATTTACTTAGTTACTTACCAGTTCATTTACCGGGTATTTTTTTATATATAAATAAGTTTGTTTATTTTATTTTTAATAGTTTAATAGTTTTACTTTTCCAATAGTTGTAATAATATATAAGTTGTCCTCTCCTAAGCACAAGCATCAAGATTTTGATCTCCTTATCATCCTCCTCTCATCAACTTTATTAGGAAAATGCATGAAATATAATGTAAAAAAGTATTATTGTTTAAAAAATGTATGGAACAATAAAAATATTTAAAAAGGACGTGTTTTGTTATTCGGCGGTATATTCTCACTACATACTCCTTCATTTAAAATATTTTTTCATCGGATTTTCACTCAACATGCACGCGTATATAAGTATGTTATACGGTCTCCACATAACTTTACCAATTAGAACGTACATCAAAAGTAATCCTTTAGGGGATTAACTGTCCGAGGGATCAACAGTCCAGGGATCAACCGTCAGGTGGTCTTCTGTCGGAGGATCAACCTTCGGCGGATCAATCATCGGGGAGCCAACTATCGGGGGACCAACTGTCGGGGGATAAACTGTCACGGAATAACCCCTCACGTAGACTCACGAGATCTGTTATGTCCGAATCAGCAGCTTCAGTAGTATCAACGAAATAGTGTTATTTAATGTGATCTCGTTTTATTCGTTTTTAAAAGACGATTTATAAATTTTACAATAATAATATATAATAACACTTATATATACAGAATCAGCGATTGTTGATCTATATTTTTTAAGCCATAATATTTTTCACGGTGTCAGTAATATGTAAACTTAAATGTACCTCCAAAACTAAAATAAAATTAGCAAATAGTGTTTAATTCCTTTTCTTGAACAATATTAACCCCATCACACGTGAATTTCTAATTTGAAATGCAACATGTGTTGTATGAAGGAACCGACGTTATCAAAAACTATGTTGTACATAGTTACACAAACACACAAACAAAACACCAGATCGAACAACTTATTTAGAATACCACACAGTAAATCTAAATATGCGCAAAACTCTGTAATAGTACGTATCGGTGAAACTTACAATGCCTTACGAAATGTAGACATTTTCAACCATGACTTGAAATCATATAAAATGCAGCTTAATAAATTAATAACTTAAAATACTTTATTTTCTGTTTTTTGTGAAAATTATATTATTATCAACCATAGTAAATAGTATAACCATGTTTGTTAATAATTTAACGTTTTTCTTTATTATGTTTTATGTTCTTCTTTTTTTATGTTTTTCTTTATTACGTTTATATATTTTTTTCTTTGTCATTTAATAAGTTGAGTAGGTAAAAATACTAAACCAATATTTTTTTAACATAATGGAACTTAATTGGTCTACAACATATGAATTTTTTGTTATAATCATTTTTCTGTATGACTGTTTGTTTCCTCAATAAAAAGAAATAAAAAAAAAATAGTTATAACAAGAAAATACCAAGTACTGTAACCATTGCAACTATTCAAATACGCATATTTATTTTACCCTACCTTAATAAGCAGTGTAGAACGATTCGAGAAAGCCGATTATTTCTTCAGAATTTACTGGAAATCCAACAGATTTGAAATACATATAAACGTTTACGTAATATTACATTCCACATGTCTACATAATGTAATCGTAGACTGATTAATCTCGCTCAAACTCTCATCCGGGGCGGTTGCACTAGCGGAGGTCAGCCAGTGCGCGCGCACCGCAGGCGCAGGCTGGGTGGGGCAACGCGCGACGCCTGTGACGTCACGCGCCACAAGGACGTCGCGTCGCGGTCGGCTCCGGAGATAGCCGCGGCAGGACAGGCGATAAACCCGAATTTATTTCACTTTCAGTTCAAGACACTCAAATAATGCACAATAAAAATAATTAACATTAATTTATAATTTATTTCCTCTATAAAAAATATGATTCTAAGATACACTGAACGTGCCTTTTCACCACGCATAACTTGTGATGAAAAGTGTGTATTTTGAGTAAGTACCTCTTATCTAATCCTACCTGCTTTGAATATCCAAATAATATTAATAAATTACTATTTTATGCATGTTTGTAGCATCATATAACAGAAGAGCATGTATGAGATGATGTATGAATGTGAACGAAGCAAGGAGTGTGTGCCAAGATCGAGTTGTTTGGCGGTCTGTCCTCTCTGCCTACCCCTGCGGGGAAACGGCGTGATGATTAGTTAGTTAGTTGTAGCATCATTTTTAAAACTATACACCCAGAACCTAGCTAAAAATGCATTGAAATTTTTTAAGGGGTCCACGTGAATTTTTTTTATTTCATGCGAAATTACTGAAAAACCATTTTTGCACGATTGTAAAATATTATACTATATTAGGTACCTGTGAATAAATCAATTTAGGTGCCAACGAGCTGGCTATGAAATGATGGCTTGCAATTCTATAATCTCGCTAATGCAGGTGTCTGCAGGTGTCTCCAAATATCCAGGGGTAAATCTATTGCGTCGTGCAAGAAAATGGGTGAGCGAGGCCTCTTTATAAATACTCTACAAAATGTCATAAGCGTGTTTAAATCCTTCCATTATGAGAGCTTTGAACCACAGATATTTGGCTCGCTTAGCGCTAGAGTGGCTGGTCGCTAGAATCGTCCGTGAGTATTTGTGGCGTCGAATTCCTAGAGTACCGGGCTGGGTTCACGGTCGGTTACTCGATGTGTTTTTCAAAATGAACGTAATAATTAATACGTGCCACATACCTTAAGCCCAAATGAATCTATTAATATCAATGCGTATCGTGTATTATTTGGAATTTATCGACCCCGTAGAAAATTTTAGAATCCTTGTTGATTTGCGAGATGTTTTGACACGCCATGCGCCAGTGCTAAGTAATGCGAAAGTTAAAAAGTGGACAAAATTACGTAACTTACATAATGATAACAAAATTACGTAACTGACATAATGATATTCGGCCGAACTACATATTTGGACAGATGTTTACTTCTATAAATAGTGACAAATATCAAAATCGTGCATATTTTATAAAAACGCTTCCTGGTTTTATTAAATGGCGTACCTTACTGAAGCTTTTCCTTGCGTCAACGTAAAAAACCAGTATATTACAATATTTATTTTATTAAAAGTGTCTTAGTAATGATACGATGATCTCTGTGCATGGCAGAGTGAAAATATTATTGTCTTTAGGTCACAGGCTGCGGGTTCAAAGTCCGCAAAATATAGAAAAAAAAGGATTGAAATATAGCTTTAGCTGTAACTTTTGTAGTAACCATAAAATTGTGAAAAGAAATTTTACGGCTCGTTCTCCTTCATCTCTATTCACCGCCTCCCTTTCTCTCACCCAAAATTTCACAAGGGATCGCTAGTACCCAGATGTACTGTGTAAAAACCGTGTTTTGTCGCTGTTGCGCAAAACATCCGCAAACTTTTTTTGATGAGCACATTAAAAAAATGTTTTTATTATAAAATGGTGTTTTAAAATCCACAGGGGCAAACCCGGTGACTAGTTGAAAGTTTACTTGAACTTTGTCAAAATCTGGTTTAGGTATCATTTGTTTAAAGGGAACTTAGAAATCACTATTGTATAAAACTAAAATATTAAAAATACATATTGAAGATTAAAAAACAACCTTTGCGATAATATATAATAAGCTGTATATAAAATAGCTCAAATTCTTTAAATTAAATTTCATCTCAGCCTGAACCCGTACTTTGACATTATTTTAAACATAAAAAAGAACAACAAAAAAAAATTCCAATCATTTATTTATCTTTTAGTTGCTGTAGGTATATCTGAAAAAAAAGTACAGTTTTTCGATTTATGAGACGGTCTTGTTCCGGGCCATTCCATAGTGCGTTGTCTCGAACAAAATCCAACTATTTAAAGTTATTTCCAACTTGTCACATCCCCAACTGAAATATGATTCACTTGATTATGTCTTACATTACACCCACCTACGTCACACCTAATCACATTTTTACCCGACAGTGCTTAAGTGAGTTCCCATTAATTACCCTATTTTTATATTTTATACTCGTGTAAGATTTCGTACAAAAGGCAATGTGCAAAATATTATGTTGTAAAAATATTAGAAAAAAATAAAGAGAAAAAATCCTTTCTTCGACCATCTACAAATGCATAACCAAACCATCTTAGTAATTACATACGCCTTTATTGACCGGGGCCATTATTTGCTGTAGTCGTAAAGCGGTCATAGAAGGATTTATCTGCCAAATATACGCCTAACGTGTATGAATTATTAAAAGCACGCAAACACGTTATTACGCTATTATGCGGTGAGAAGTTCTTCCGCCACGTGGATTTAATGGACACGGGTAATGCAGACAGACGTAAACACGTAAAAAACAGAGCAATCAAAGGTTCAAGCATCTCGTAGAGGTTGACCATAGACTAGGCGCTCGGTGAAGAGGAACAGTAGGCACGTCCACTAGAGTGTGGGCCGTAAAAATTCGCGTTGTAGATTATTGTCCGTCATGAGTCTCGAAAGTTGCGTGTTCTAATACTGCTAATTATAAAACAAAAAATATTCCACAGTACATGGGAAACGGCGTGGTGGTTAGTTAGTTATAAAATGTGGTTAAAAGACTTAGTCATTCGTAACTTTTGAGAATCCTAAGAAAACAATATCCGATTTATCGTGTTTCATTTTTGGGTTACCATGCCGTAGCGTATAGTGCCGCGGTATCCATTATCAGGGCACATGCACAGATTGTGGTGAGATATGAGTTTATGCATGTAAAATTGATATCCTGTTACAAGCGTTAATCCTCTTAGGATTGGTACTCATGGTTTCACCATGATTAAACGCCGAAAACCATGAATAAAGGCGCTAATAATTATATAAGATACTGAAATATCGATCCTCAGACGAATAGATCTAACTTGTAATACGGTATCACTTCTACATACATAAACACACACTTCACAATAATCTACACATCTGCCCTGATGCTGGATACTGTAATGGGTCCGAAATATGAGCTAAAGAAGGAAAAAAACGCAACATGGTTTTTACCTAAAAACTGACATATGGGTGAATTTAAACTGATTTGTTAGAATCCTTATATTGGACGTCCCACCCCAGTATTCGTCCAGTGTCCAATGGCGGACTGACATAAGAGTGATAAGAGTGACCGTATTACAGCACTTATTAGCATATTATAGAAGTGAGCACGAGCACGAGTAATAACATGACCAAGACCAGAGCTCGTGTCCGCAGTTCACAGCTCAGCCAGGCTCCATTGCCCTGGTGTTTGTTCGGCAAGCGGAAGCGACAAGATGTCGAGGTTATTTCTACTACATAAATTATGTGACAAGGCCATTTTTTACTATTGTAACTAATACCCTCGAGGCATATAAATCATTCCATTTTATCTGGAGATTTTAAATGGGTACTTATTAATGGTATGTAAAGAGTTGTTGTTTACAATTGCGTTTTAATTCCATTCCAAAAATGTCTTTTTAGAAATATTACATAAGAGACTTAGATGCTCTCCAGTTTAGTTAATAGATTATAACTAATAGATTTGATTTCAACTCCATTGTTGGAGAACTGAATGCCGTTGGCGCTATCAAAAAACTGTCCAAAGAAGCGAGGCCAGTAGTCAACAATAGAAAGCTGGTACTTATGCTGATGTATGGCAGTGAAGCATAGAACTGGCAGACGAAGGATGAAAGTAAGTATAATGCTGTAGAAATGAGATCCCTGCGCGTGTGTGTGGCAAAACTATGTATGATCGTGGGAGAAATGTGGAGAATTTTAAAGAATGGCTGATGTAAATGTAATAAGTAAGATTAAGAAAGGGACCCTCATATGGTCTGAGCATGTAGAGCGAGTGAGAAATGTGGAGATCTTCAAAGCAAGGCTGTAAACGTAACAAGTAAGATTAAAAAAGGAACCCTCATATGGTTTGGGCATGCAGAGCGATTGAACGAAGAAAGGAGTGTTAAGGAGAATATTTGACGCAAATGAGAATGATAGAAAAGTCGGAGTCGCCCGAGGAACACATGGCACGATCAAGTGAATCAGATCGCAATCCGAAGGTCACGAGATCGAATCCCGGCGTGGCAAATAAATTTTATTTGATTAATTTGTGTTATTTCACCTTCAGCCTCACAAAACAACCCCATTCGGGGATGCCGTAGTCTTACTGGCTCCAGACGGGAGCATTTGGGACTCTTGTGTGGTGTTCATATAATTTTAAAAAAAGATATTTGAGTCGGGCCATGTCAAAAATCAGAATAATAGGAGTATGTATGAGATGATGTATGAATGTGAATGAGGCAAAGAATGTGTTGGCGGTCCTCCTCTCTGCCTAACATTGTGTGGAAACGGCGTGATGGTTAGTCAATTATTTGATTTCAGATTCAGATAAACAAAAATTCTTTTACAATTACAATTATTCACAAGTATGTTTTAAAATGTACTCCGTCGTTAAATGGTAATTTTATCAACAGTTGTTATTAAAATCCAAACTGCATTAAATATAGAATTAAAATGTTTACAACCTGAGAATTCAATTTAATACTACGAATTCTACTACATGCTACTATTAGGAAACATGCAAGGTCGTATGTAAAGGCGGGATTTATACATCGAATGGAATTCCCTGTTGAACATCGAACGTTCTAGATACCTACCCACCTTTAAAGGAGTTGTTATGGGGCATTGACTGGTAAACTTGGTAAATTCTATGGGCTCCATTGACGGCGCGAATTAATCTTTTTACACACCAACCTTTTGTGTGTGTACTATAATGTAGTGTGTATAATAAAAATAATTGCTTCTTTTGTGTAACTCCATTTATGTAAAAAATTACATTCAATAGGAAGAATAATCTATGAAAGTACAGGGTGCGACAGCATAACTTCCTTTTTTAAAATTCGCACCATTCAGTCGGTTGATGTCGTAGCGGATCGCTAGTGATCTCGTTCGAGAGGCGGAATTATAAATTTTTTCCCGACACAGTTTAGTCGCCATCATGCGTTGGAACAGTGAGGTGCGTGCGTTTTCCGTTGAGGCCTACTTTTCGAACGGATGTTTGGTGATCATGTTTTGATCCCAGAGCGCCTCAACTCAATTAGGGGCGATTTGGAGTGGCCGGCCCGCTTTCCCGATTTGTCCCCTTGTGTTTTTTTTCTATAGGGTTTTTTGAAATCCTTGTTTATGTCAACCGTCCAAGGATCTTACAACATCCAGGAAGAAATTGCCAGGATAACGCCTGATTTGCTGGCAAGTCATGACAATCGCCAGAAATCGGTTTACTCAGTGTGTGGAGAATGGGGGACGTCACCTACTTGATTTGATCGTCAAAAACTAAGTAAAACAAAACTTCAGGTCCGTGCCTACGTTGCAAAAAACAAATAAAAAAAATCTGATTCATACAATGGTTTTATTAAGTTTTGAAAAAAGGAAGTTATGCAACGAAATAATAAATATATATAAAAGAAATAACCAATGCATGGATAATATTTATTTTTATTTCAATTAAATATTTGCATTGTACGAGAGAATTTTTTTAATTTTTTTTTTTTAATTTTTTTTTTTTTTTAATTTTTTTTTTTTTTAATATATTTTTTTTAATTGTACAACGAAGTTTTCAGGAACGTATAAACCGTAGCATTCCAAGAGGAATGGGCTGTCAATATAGTTATGAATTATGTTTATAATGTCCTGCGCGATAGGAGTTCACCTGTTTTGTGGAGGCCAATTAAGATGGGTTAGTTGATGTACTTTATAAGAAGACTTTACATTAATAATATTAAAGGATAGGTATTGGGTATAATAATAATCTTTGGATGATTTGTATAGCGCCGTCTGTTAGAGAAATTTAGATACAATTCGCGTGCAGAGGATATGATTCAAAACACATATTAGTGGATATGCTATTATTTGTCCTGGTATTTATTTTAATAATATACATATTATATATTATTTAGTGATTGTATACGTGTTTAGGAAATGAAAAGTACATTTATAATTGGCGGTACAATAGTACAGGGATTTGATTAGAATTTATCTTCCTAAATGTGATTCATCCCTGGATAAGAGATAGCCTGGCATGAGGTGTGTGATTAAAATATGTACAAGTATATTACAGACAATACACCGATAGTTCTCTCGGGTAGGTAAATTTTATTTGGGTGTGGAAGAGAGATACGTTTTTGGTTTGGACCTAAATTCTGTTGGGCTTATTATGTATCTCAGTTCCGGGGGAGTTTATGCCAAGTCTTAGGCCCAGGATACTCCGAAAGCGCGATCTCCAAACTTAGTATTTAGCTTGTGTTTAGGTTCCATTAATCTCCCTATAGCTGATGATGTTACTGATCTAAGAATTGATTGCCTCATACTCGTGTTTTCCGGGACGCATTGTTCAGAGACGTAAGGTGGGGCCATTTAATTGATGAATTTATACATTCGGCACAATTTATATTGGATTCCTTCAGGGCACTTCCAGTAAACAGTACAGCGATCAATGTTATAAAATAATAGAGGGAAAAAATAATTAGAAGCCTTGCAACCAGTTCAATTTGGGAGGCGGGAATGGGTACCGCCGCCCCGAGAACTTTTATAGGATAACCAACACCTCTGCCATAGGTCACCTCAAATGGTTCGCTACGTTTTGTGATTTAGCAGGGGTGCACGGGTTCACGGGGTAAGGTTTGTCTAGGTCTTGGAGGCGGATGACCAGGACACACCGAACCCCAGATTCCTACCCACCCCTTAAACCCTTTTCCTTCCCAGAACTCTCCTCTCCTTCCTTTCCTTAAAAAAACTTCCACCCAAAGGTAAATTATTTTCCTCAGGGCCTCCTGTGTAGAACTCGTGTAAAAAAAAGTTCCATAAGTTCCGTAATATCTGTGTTAGTGAAAAAATAAAATACAGGCATAAAACAAAACTGTTTGAAAGCTTTCAGGTATATAAAATTAATAACAAAGAATACTTCGCTTACTCGTATGGCAGACACTGTTTTGGCGAAGAATCATCAAGGACGCGTTATAAAAATAATGACACATTTTTAATACACCGCAGACAAATCTATTCACATGAATTTTTGTAAGCAATGCAAGGGGCTCATTCGGGTGTGTTTTCGACCCAGGTAAACTCCCCTCCTAAAATCCCACCGCTCAGCTATATCAAAGCTTCCCGTGTAAAGTTATCAGAAAAAATATTCTGAAACGTATTGTTCGTGCAATCAATACGTTGTCTGTCATAAGAGGAGCGATACTAATGTAAGATCCCCTTCCTCCATGCAAACGCGATTTCTGCCTGTACCGACTAGTAATAAAACAATATATATATGCATCGCGTTCATTGGTCAAATCATTGTATACATAGTTTCGTATTCAGAGACCGATGAACCGGTGGATGCAATCTTTAGCCATAATTTGTTTGTCTAGTTAGAAGATTGTCGAAATATATTAGAGTGCCCTTCACTGGCTTGACGTGATTTTTCACAAAAATGGCGCTATACAAATAATCCAAATATGAATTGTTCTCTAGATTTTATGTCCGGGTTAAATCTTCCTCAAAGGAAAAACTTAATCCTTCCGCACACTTTTCCACAAATGCTAATCTAGTCAATTCACGCGATGTAATTGCATTGTATGTATACTAAATACAAAACTATACAAGAACAACACGTCAACCTACCAGAGACCATATGGGAAAATACTTCACCGACTCCAGATATTTTCATATCAGAGGGTTCGGCTCGATAGAACTCCTAACTGAACCGATAAATCCTACCGATCCCTCAATATAAATATTTAAAAAATCTTTCGTAATCCTACATGTATTTAATATGACTGATTTTTGCATTTTTATATAAAGATTCTTTGACAAATCTAATAAGCCTAAATTTTTAATTAGAGAGCTAGGTATAATGCCAGTAGCCGAAATAACAAATGGTAATATTTTTATAGTCCGAGAATGCCAAATTCTTTTAATCTCATTTCCTAAATCTGTATATTTTCTAATTTTTTCAGAAACAGATTTTTGAATATTATTATTATTATTATTAAGGAACCCTTAACCCTTTAGATTTAGATCCAATATTTTTTATCACCGAAGATTTTTAATTTTTTTGTTCTAATATCTAAAAAAATGTGGCTTACATTTATATTTTACAACATATTATATTTAAGGTCATATTAGTTATTTTATCAGAAAAGAGGAGCTCTTATGCCAGATAAGGGAGCTTCGGTTCTTACTTTGGTTGTATATCATAATTCTTTTAAGGTGTAATTCGGTGTCAGTATTTCGTTTTAAGGTGGTTGAAAGTGGAAAAAATACTTCATTGTTGGACATTAGCCGTCTTCATAATGGTACAAATTATTTTAGAGAAATAACACTATTAAAACAGATAGTTTGAAAATGGCCTTGGACTCTAAACTAACTGTCACAAAAATAAAAACTTAAATGCTAATAACATTATTATATTTGATTTACTTTAAATGTAAACAAAATTAAAAAATACTGAATAATTTTCCTAATATACGCTCATTTTCACATTGTTTTTTAAACCGTTACCTACCTGCACTACCTACCTTTTGCAGGTTTGTACAAGATTGCAGATAGCATCAAAAAAAGATTAACTTAATTGAATTTCAAATCATAAACGCTTTAAGGTCATTGCTATCGTTTTAACAAAAAAATATGTAAATTCGTGAAGGGTTCCTGAACGATAAATACCGTCTCGGGATCAACAATCGTTTGATGTCATCTATCTGTGGCAATTCACCCTCCATTCTGCCTTATTCACCTTTATTTTGGCATTTTACAATCAAATTTATGTGCTAATGTATACATATCTTCCTCTGAGGGGTGACACAAAACGTGAAATATTGTCTATTTAAAATAAAATCATTTAAAAAGGGTCACCTTCGAAAATGTGTATTTATAAAATCAATTTTTTCTATAAGAATACGAGAGGAGTTCAAATAATTCGTAGAACTAGTTATAAAGCGCTCAAAATATAATAGCCAGAATTAGATATTTTCCATTTGTCCTCAGGTCAATGGACTAAATGTATATTAAATAAAAATGTTAATTACGAACTAACTCTCTACAAACATTCTGTACATAAAATCTCATTTTCAAAATGTTATTTTTCTTTATTTATTCTGTCTGTGTTTGATCATTTTATTAACATTATTAATTTTATATTATCTGTCTGCATAATTTTAATCTTTGTGTTTTAAATTTCTCTTTCTCTATCAATTGCTCTTTATATTTTACTAATCATATATGTTTTTGTATGAAATATGTATCTAATGCGGAAACTTCACTGACTCATGCACCTAGTAAACGTGTATTTTTTTTCTAAAAGAAAAAACACGCTTTGTGATGCACCACTTTTATTGAATTAATAAATAACACCCAACCGGGTATCGCTTATCTCAAGGGAATCTTCATCATGGCTTATTATATTCACTAATCGAAATTACATGGAGACTTATATTTATGCACACTATTAAAATAATACATATATTGAGAGAAAGAGATACAAATAGAAAAGAAGACATCTTATTGGAGACAGAAAGAAATAAAAATAGAAATGCGGGAGATAAATGATTATAGGATGAGTAGGTAAGGGGAGGAGGAAACAGTGTCAGCAAAGGTTAACGGAACAAATTAAATTTGTATATTCTTAATTATTTAACCTAATTCCAATCCCATTTTTACGTGGTATTTCAGTTCCAGAGGTTTTATCGAGAGTTAGAGCGTAGTTTTTATTAAATGATTCGCGAATTCTGAAAATGCATTATTCTTTAAACACTAGCTGGTTCCCGACATGCGTTCCAATGCCATACTCAAAAAAATAATTTGTTTCTCCCTGCATGTCCTTTCCCGTGCGTCCCCGTTCCCTTCCGCATCCCCCTTACCTCCCGCGTACCTCGTCCACCTTCCCCGTCTTCCCCCTCCTCTTTACCGCTCCCCCGTCCCGCCAACCCCCCTCCCACGTTCCATTAAATTTTCATTTTTCATATATTACAAATATTCATTTTTGTATATTATAAAAACAATCAAATATTATAAGAACAATCAATCAAATTTGGTACCTAACCTATTTAAAATATCTATAATTCTTGATTCAAATTATTAATTAAGTACTTCCAATTAGTTCATTAATTTAAAGAGTTTTGAAAATAGAATTTTGATTTAACGATCTTTGTTTTGAAAATGTCATTCTCAAATTTTTGACAGTTTATTTTAGAAGAATTTTGGTGACGATTAAAATTTTTTTCAGATGTATTGTCAAATGGTTGTAATCCAGAAACCTTCGCGGGGTTTAAATAAGGTATTATTAAGTTTAAAACATTTCCTTTTAATATAGCGTACGTCCGTCATTCCTGAACATACTGTCCCCCAGATTCCTCCTCACCTTTGTACTCTTTTCCTTCCCAGAACTTCCTCTGCTTCTTTTACAAAAAAGACCATCCACACAGCATCCCCAAATATGACACAGGCCCTGGGGGGAATTATTTTCCTCGAGGCCTCCTGTATGGAGCTAATGTAAAAAAAAACATAAACATCTCACTAATCCCCAAACACATTTTGATTTATACATATATATAGATTGTAAATATTCTTTATATTGACGTTCTGAACCGTTTTTTTTTCAATTAAAAAAGCGGGAAAATGAAAGCAATTAGGTTTATATATGCCCGGGAGGCTCAGGTTGTCGTCACTATATTTATTACTAATCAAGTATTCACCTACATTAATTCATTATTATTTGGGTTAAGGGGGGTTTTAGTTCATTTGGGAATTTTTTAAAGCTTTAAGAAGAAAGTTATTTGTTAACAGGACCCGACGCTATTGGAATTTTTGATTAATGTTTATATTTGAGTTGAAAGACTGTTAAATTGGAATTTATTTGATGTTATTTGTTTCAATTTTTTATTGAGTACATACATCAAGTAAGTCGAGTAAATCACTTAACACCCCGTACAGTTTGTCAAATAAGATTAGAAAACATAGGAGGGCGCCACTGTTGTTTGTTCAAATGGCAATACTTAAAATATAACTCATGGTGGTAATGTAAAGCTGTGTAACTTACATTTTTGTAAAACATTAAAAAGGAATAAAAGTGAAAAAAAATATTTTTTCATTGGTTGAAGAATAACGATATTGTTATAAACATACAGCACAGTTTAGAAATTGCTCTTATTTAAAACTAGCTTAAGTACCTAGCGTCGCCCGGGCTTTAGATCATGTCTTTAAATTTAGATCTGAATATATTTAACTCATTCCGATCTAAAGTAGTGTAACTCACCATTAGTGATTTTTTCTTTCTTCCTACAGTTAAATTCAAATTGATGTTAAATTAAATTAAAGAAAATCACTTTGTAAAACACCATTTAATCAAATTTATGTCATTAAGTAGGTACCTTAACAACAGTGCTTCTTCGATTTTAATTTTTTTTCTTTAAGAACAAATATGTGATTTACAGCGTTCTTTATATTCAGTGTTATTACGCTTTAAAAGAATATTTTACAGATAAACTGGTATTGCCAGCCTACAAATTTTGTAGTTCCATTTTTTATATTTTCTACTCTTAATTGATGGAATATACAATGTCACCCCCTAAAGTATTTGCTTCTTTCAAAAAATATATATCACAACTGTTTGTTTCTCCAATAAACTAAGTTAAAAATAAAATAAAGGCAATGGTTAAGATAATTTTTTAAAAATTTTATTATTTCTTAAAATAATAATTTTCAAGATCAAATCCCAATGATGTTCGAGTGTTATGATATTGGTTTCAAATACGATTTCCCAAACTCTCGAAAATCAATGTGTGTTTTTAGGCCTACACATTTTCAATTTGTCTTGTTGTTCCCAGTAAGGGATATTTTCAAACACGGGTGCAGGTAAAAATCCGAAAGAGTCTGGTCTGGTCAATTTTTGACATGGAAAATCAATTGGAAGTTAATTAAATACACTTTGTTAATCTGTTGGTTTATAATAAAACGTTCGCTTATCTTGCTTACGTGCCTTCAGAGGCGGCTCCTGCCTTAGTGCATTTGTGCAATGCACTGCCAAATATCGACAAACATCAGAAATGTAAATTCGTACATCCACTCACAAAGAATTCCCGCCAATATTCTTACCAATTAACACTTTCATACTACCTAGACTCCCGTGCGTACGAAAAAGCAATGCGTGCACCGTGCATCTTTCGTTATGCCGAGACGTGACGTCACATGAAGTGATATTTCTACTGGGCCTGTCTTCAGAGGCTGAGCCCGTGAAATGACAGGTAGAGACCCATATCGGAAATGATGTGTTGGAGTAGTGAAGATATATGACACGCGTGCACTAGCGGAGAGGCATTCTGATTTATGAAAAAACCTTAAACATGCGTGACATGGTACCGAACGTTTGGAATGAATTAGTTAGGACTAACGAATTTACAACTAATTAACAATGTTATGTATTAGCGCTACCAGCGCACCGGGGCGGTGAAATCAAGCTTTTGGCAGATCACTCATACTGATAGTGATCAGTATTGACATCATTTTAATGGTTTTTCGTTAGTTTTGCTCTGTAAAAAACTTATTTAAAAATGAGTGAATAAATATATTGTTTTTGAAAAATAATGATCCTCCAAAACCATTGCTGAATATGATACAAGTTTGTAAAGTTAAGTAAAAAAAACTGGGAATAGAGTTTTTAAAACAAAGTATTAAATATTCGAAAGCATCTTAGCTTTGTGAATGTGATCGTTTGAACACATTTTTTTTGTTTTCTAGTTTTTGCATAGTCCGAATCACATTTATAAATAACGTAGATATTGCAATTCAGTTGGTTGTCAAGTTGATATACGATTACAACTTGATGTTGGTTTTCGCGAATCTGTAAATCAATCAATTATATTTTCCCGTATTAATGCTACTATTTTTTCAACCAACATCGTAAGTGTTGTTCTTTGACTATTTTACCAGCATCGGTAGCTGATGAATGGCTGGTTTAAAAAAAATATATTTGAAATATTTGGTTGGTATTTCTATAAATTGCCATTTCGAGGGTCTCAATTATCTATGTTCGTGTTGGTACGGATGTTTTAGGAGCATTTAAAATAAGGGCATAATTTAAAATATGAACATAATAGCATTTTTTAATAAATCTTCCTTCAATGTCAGTGCAGTGAACCCACGAACCCGAGTAAAACGTACTGTAAAAACCTTATTACAACCCATGAATAAAGTTCCCCCATATTTGAGTTCAGTGAACTTTAAGAGATAACAAACTACCCCCATAATATAAAAGTATGTCACGTGAATTAAAGATAAATAAAATTAAAAGCAGGTATACAAAATACATGCCTAACATGTAGGAAGCATCTTTTCTCGTGGAAGGTTCTGGAGAAGCGCAAAAAGCGATAAAATAAAATATCGGAAACCGTTTTCAATTCACATGGGCCTTGGGGTCCTTGTCCTTACTCCCATTTGGGGTCGTTTATTTCTGACTATATATTTATTTAAACGTGTATCATGTGGCAGGATTTTTTACTCGATTTCTCGAGAAGGAGTCAATGCCTTTTGGAGCAGATATTTAAGCCCAAAAAGAGACCCAACATATCTATTTTTAGAGAGCCGACAATTCCATTATTAGGAGAAGTACCCTCAGTCAAATTGGTTTAATTTGATCCAACAGAATTTACACCACTTCACGTTATTATTTTAAAATAATAAGCTTTTTAAAGAAATTTCTTTTCTGTCTTAAGGGGTTTCAACACTCCTATTATATTTTCTATTGTAGGTACGAGTAAGATTTGTCTTTTAAAAGCGTCATGAATCATTAAAGCTTAAAAAAATATTTCAGAGTTTGATACAAATAACCAAATTAGTATAAGAAATGTGTTTCATAAGTTTAGTATTTAAGCCAACCATTCGGGCACTTGTCAAAGAAATGTGTTTCATAAGTTTAGTATTTAAGCCAACCATTCGGGCACTTGTCAAAGAAATGTGTTTCATAAGTTTAGTATTTAAGCCAACCATTCGGGCACTTGTCAAAAGGGGAGGAAGGGAGGGTGTAATATCCTTACTCTTAGGTGGATTGATTTGGCATCATTTGCATTTCAAACTCTCTTGATAATTAAATACTCTTCTCTGTGAAGGCAGCAGGTACTTCTTCAATAATAATTGGATAGTTTTTTGGTTTCAGGATTTATTTTAATACGTTCAAACAGATACAGAAACATATTTACAGAACGTTTTTAGTTAATTAAAATGTTCCGGACTGTAAAAAGTTTCATGCTTTTGTACATGTACCTAAATAGCAGCAGATCAAAGCATTTGCGCACTTGTGCCTGCATAACCTATTCTGTGAATGTGAATCCAATAAAAGTGAATTATTCGTTTGTTCGCTTTTTTATACAAATGTTTATTTTTTCATTTTGTTTAATAAAATATTTTACAAATTGATTATTTATTTGATAATTTATTGACCTTCATGTTCGACTAGTGTGCTGTCAGTGCAATGTCCAGGAATCATAATATATTATACCTAATTCTCCCCTACCTGCTCTCATCTTCCCGCCCTTCCCCACCACATCTACCCCTGGCGCCGCATCTTACAACCACCCCTCCAAAATATTTGAGTATTTGAATTTTTTTTTAAGTCTTCGGGTACGTCCCGACCCTTTTTTCCATGATTAACGAAAGCCATTTTGGATCCTTTCCCACATATTGACATTATCTTCAAGAGAAACCAATATTAATCACAGACAAAAGATTCCAAACTAGGTACTTACTATGTTTCTACTCTTGTCTTCCAAACTACAATATTCATAATCTTATGTTGAAAAAAAAAGCTTTTATTGTGTGTTTTTAGTTTTATTACAAGCGTTTTAATAAAATATGAAAAACTTTGAAATTATGGGTGATATTATTTTAAAAATTTACGATATAAGTAACTGTTCTGTACTTTTATTGAATAATTAGCTTTACGCCCCTCTTTTCTCCCATCGGTTTGGTAATTATGTAAAATGTGGGGAGACTTGGTTCTAGACACTGTTTTGTAAGGTGACCGGACAACTCGGAATGAAACCAACTCAGAACCATCTAAGATAAGTCATTTAGAGTGATTAAAAATATATATAAAAAAATTGATTAAATAGGTTACGCTAGGTTAGGGTTATCGGCTATTTTAAGATTATTTTTTTCATAGCATTTATTAACTTTTTAATGAGGTGTTCAATTCAAAAATTTGAAAAAGAAAATCAGAAAAAGAAAGTCACACATAGGAATTGGACCAAGGACTTAAAGGATCTCCTTCGCTCATGTTTAACAGAATCAGACTTCGAATAAGAAATACCTACATTGTCTTCATTTGCTATCTTAATGTATGATTGCAAGATTCATCTGAAAATTTGAAACAGAAAGATATACGGTCACAAAATAATTGAAGCCAGGATTGTATTCCGTTTTATGAAGAACTATTTCTTAAACTCGTCCATATCGAGATTTCTTAAAAAATGTAAGGGGTTATACAGTTAGGGGGCCCAAAAAAAGCGATTTTTCAAGTTTTTTTTCTGAGAATACCTTTATATTTATTAATATAAAAATATGTACACATATTATGGTAACTTTTAACCTTATTTTAACCTTTTTGTATTTGTAAAAATAATTATTTTGAAAGCTACTACTGCTGATCTCCAGAAGCTCCTCTCAAAAAAGGCATCTTGCGGTGACCACCATATTTCTAGACTGGATCATTTAAAAATATAAAAACCAAACGGATTTCGTTAAAATAATGTATAATCTTCTAATTAATCGAAGGACAAAACTAAACAAATTTTTTTGACAAAATGGCGGGTTCTCAAAAATCGATTTTTGACCAAAATTTTGGCCTTAAACTGTTAATAAAAAAAAAAAGATATTTGTCGGTGAGAACTGACCTTCGATTAATAACTAAAAATATACTTAAGAAGCTTGTGTTAAAATTTAAGACTGATCGGTTCAGCCGTTTCCGAGATATCTTGGTCACCGACATTAAAAAAAACACAGTTTTGAGAAAAACGCATTTAAAGTTTGCCTGCTACTTTCAAATGCTCTGACACGTCTTTACAAATATGCGTGTAACTTCGAAAATAATCGCCGCATTGAATTTTCTGTGTGTATACAAATATATGTACATTACGAAAATGAAATAAAAAAAATTCGATTTCTAACGCCGTATTGGACTTTGACATGACGATTATAAATTAAATTAAAACAACAGTCACAAACAAAAAGATTAAATCAAATAAAGCAAGAAATGCAATATAATTGTTAAGTTATTATCACACTTACTTTAAAGAAACCATAAAATTTATACTCTAGTATAAAAAAATCTAATTGACATTGTGAATACTTGAGCATAACTTATATGTATAAATAATTATTATTCCTTATTTACAAATCAAAAATATATCCTGAATACTTAAGCATATGTATAAATAATGATTACTCGTTATTTACAAATCAAAAAGATATCGTGAATGCATAATGCAATATAAATAATGATTACTCGTTATTTACAAATCAAAAAGATATCGTGAATACTTAAGCATGTCGCATACTTGACTGTTCTAAAACGGGAATCATCCTAGTTGGACAGTCAAAACATATCATAAATAATGTTTATAAATGTATTATACTATACTAAATAAATACTAAATAAATACTAAATAAATAAATAAAAATAAAATGTGTATAAATGATTACTCGTTATTTACAAATCAAAAAGATATCGTGAATACTTAAGCATGTGTATAAATAATGATTACTCGTTATTTACAAATCAAAAAGATATCGTGAATACTTAAGCATGTGTATAAATAATGATTACTCGTTATTTACAAATCAAAAAGATATCGTGAATACTTAAGCATGTGTATAAATAATGATTACTCGTTATTCACAAATCAAAAATAAATCGTGAATACTTTAGCATATTTATAAGTTCTGATTTTTTTGTTTACATGAACTCCACACAGGAGGCCCGGAGGAAAATAATTTCCCTCAGGGCCTATGTCATCTTTGGAGATGCTAAGTGGAGGGTTTTTTTAAAGGAAAGGTAGGAGAGGAGAGTTCTGGGAAGGAAAGGGTTTAAGGGGTGGGTAGGAATCTGGAGTTCAGTCTGTCCTGGTCATCCGCCTCCAAGACCTAGACAAACCTCACCCCAATAACCCGGGCACCCCTGCTAAATCACCAAACGTAGCGAACCACTTGGGGTGATCTATGGCAGAGGTGTTGTTTATCCAATAAAGGTTCCCGGGATTAAATGATTACTCGTTATTTAAATTAAAAAGTGCTAAACTAAGTATTTCCTTTACTATTTGTATATTGTTCTTATAATCTCAGTTGTATCACTTCAGCTTTTATACTATTTTGTTGCTACTTTATAATTACATTATTATATTGCCTACATAGTGCAGATACTCTCATATGAACACATTGGAGGACCCATGACTTACCCGCCCCGGTATAGGCAACAGATGGTTACCCCTGCAAGGCTCTCATATGAACAATTAGTTATGATTTCAAGTACTTATAACTTTGGTGTAAAAGGCTTTTTAGGCTTATAAATAAATAATGGAATAAAAAATCACTAGCTAGATAACTTAAGCGACAGTTGGGATGGAGCACCACATAACTCTGTCCGGACGTACTTGCTTCATTTAGATTCATATATTTAATTCACCAAGAATTGTGATACGCGTATTCAATGCGCTCTAATAAATGATCACGATGGGTTTCACTGACACTTAGTATGGTAGTGTAGGAGATTCATATATTATATTTTTTCGAAGTCGCATGCCAGTTTTGAAGTTCTGATGAGCTCCAGAAGACCTATCAGACCCCAAAACGAACAGTATGGGCTCCCCACTGTATGACTTAAAATTGAATTTAAAGCCAATTTTGAAACTCATCAAACTCCCTTTTCTCAAAACCCGTCAACCAATCAATTATGCCCCCATTTAATAATAATAAGATTTTGTTTTACTCGTGAGCAACAACACGTTATTTGAAAGATAATAGACTATGAAAACTCAGTGCGGTGCATACTTATTCGTGAATTACAATAGTAAATGTATGTTTGTAGAGCATAAAAAATGTTTTAGAAAAATTCTTCTCAAGGACGCCTTTTACTTAGATCAAATGGATGATTTTGTGTATTTAGTTAGTATGTCCACGAGAGATGGAAGGGCTGATAAGAAGATAAGATAACACAGACTAAAAGTGGATAATAATAATAATAATAATAATAATAATTGGACAATTTGTAGAGCGCCGTTTTTGTGAAAAATCACCTCAAGGGCGCTTTACAGTTTTTTTTTTATTTATTTTTTTTTTTTTTATATTCTTAGAATCTATCTAATTTTATTATTTACAAAAAGATACAGAGCCATACTTACCTGGCAGGTCACTTCCGATAAACACACTTTTTTAGAAAGTTTATGCTTGGGGATGATACGACTTTGCACGTGGAGGACATTATATTGAAAACACTGGACATTGCATGAATTTACCTTTGCTACCCCCATCGCTGTTGCTTTCACATTTATAAGAAGATTAATGCCAAAATTGAATTAGTATTTATTTTGAAAGACTAGTGAATTTAAAGCTCTCTGGGACTGGAAATTTTCATAAAATGACCTTTACAAAAGATTAAAATAAGAATTTGGTTATATTTTACACAATTAGTTATTTACAACGTCGTGGGCCGTAAAGGCGAAGGTGAAAGGTTTTTTAACTTATGGATACGACTGTCTGAAAAGATGAGTTTTGAGTTTAGCTCTAAATTCCGCTGAATCCGTGATCATTCTTAACTCGTGTGGCAGTCCATTCCAGGCTTTAGGTCCTGACACTCCGAAAGCACGCTCACCGAATTTAGTATCTGGTGTGCGTTTTGGTTCCTTCAACCTTCCGATAGCTGATGTTGCTGCTGACCTGAAGGTTAATTGTCGAGGATTGGAATTTTCTGGAATACACATTTCCGATAAGTAAGCCGGAGCCATTCCGTTAAGGGACTTAAATATCATCCAGCAGAGCTTGAACTGGATTCTTTCGGGACACTTGAGCCAGTGAAGGTTTTTGAGATGCTCAGAAATATGGGAGTATTTAGATACGCCGGTGATAAGTCTTGCCGCAGCGTTGAACACGGATTGTAATTTGTTAATATGATATTTTGGGAGACTAGCATATATTCCGTTGCAATAATCCAGACGTGAAACAACGTACGAATTGACAAGTAATTTAGTCGCTTCTGTTGTCAAGTTTCTCCGTACTGCTTTAATTTGCCTTAATTGAAAGAACCCCGTACTTACGGTTCTGTTCACTTGAGTTTTAAGGGAAAAATCAGCGTCCAGATTGACACCCAGTAGTTTTATGCATGCCTTTGGAGTGATATCACTTCCTGAAATAGTTATTGGGGAATTATCAATGTTACGCTGACGTCTGCTTGTGGCGGTCCAGAGAAACTCAGTCTTTGCAGGATTTAATTTCAATCTATTTGAGGTCATCCAGCGAGTGATTGCTTGATTGCTAGACACTCAGTTATGCGATTTTTAAGACTGTCTATTTCATCTGGTAAGCAGTAAAAGTAAACTTGCTGGTCATCAGCGTAGCAGTGGGATAGAAGACCAAATGATTCGATAATTTTAGCGACATCATTTGTGAAGAGGATGAAGAGAAGTGGGCCCTGAACAGACCCCTGGGGAACTCCAGATGAAAGGGTTGCATATTTAGATTGGTTTTTCCCCACTTTTACGGTTTGTAAGCGGTTGTCCAGGTACGACTTCAGCCAGTTCTTAACACCGCAGTTTAAACCAAAGGATTCTTCTAATCGTTTAATAAGGAAATCATGGTCAATTGTGTCAAAAGCGGCACTCATGTCCAAGACTGAAAGAAGTGCCAGTTTACCCGACTCGATAGCAAGAGTTATGTCTGACAAAACACGTAGTAATCCAGTTTCCGTTGAATGAAACCTTCTATATGCGGATTGGTATTTAGTCAGCAATTCATTTGAATTTAAATGACATATTATCTGTGAAGCAGTGATTTTTTCTAAGATTTTAGATATTAATGGAAGATTTGAAACGGGTCGGTAGTTTGAAAGATCTTCAGCGTCCAATTGCGGTTTTTTTATTAATGGAGTTACGACAGCTGATTTAAGGGGTTTTGGGAAATCACCCATGCTAAGTGACTTGTTGAAAAGATGAACTAGAAACTAGAAATAATATATGCAGATTTAACGCAGCATCTCACCATTGGCCAAATGCATCTATTTATTTATTTCTATATATTACAGTATTTACCTATAGATCAATTTCGAATGAATTCGCATTGTACATATTGTTTTGTATTAGTGATCTTCGAGCCGGTGGAACCAATCTGTTAGCGATAATACCTGGTACGTCTAGTCTCTAGTTAGATGTAAGATAGGTAGAACATCATAGAAATATATTAGAAAATTGTACAGCGCCTTGAGGTGATTTTTCACAAAAACGGCGCTGTCTAAATCATCAAAATTGTATTATTATTATTATTATTATTGACGGTTAACGCATGAAACTTCTGAATAAATTAACCCGGTTGTCACTAATAACGCGTTGAGTCATCAATTATAAATAGGTCAGATATTTTTCACAAAAACTATAATTTATCAACAGAGTAATCGTTCTAAACGAATATCGCACAATTACAACACAATGGAACTCAATAGAAGTGGGTCGTCTTTCTAGAAATTACGATAGATTATTCAACCGAGGGCGAGAGCGAGGCAAGGCCAAGAACCTTTAACGGCTGGCTTAAAGTTCGTTAAATCCATCTTCTAGTTCAAACATGCAACTTAGTCTAAAACTTTCCACTAACCGTCTCGTCGGTCGTTGACTTCGGGAAAAAAGGGATGAAATAAATAATAATTTATGACTACCTGAAACATGCCGCCAACAGTCAACGGCGAACACATTCCTAGGTTAGAGAAGCTTTTTTCTAACTTTTTTTGTCTCGATCCCAATTTTGAAAGCTTCGGCGTTAGGGGCAACAACACTTCACAAGATTCAATGACCTATTTCTGGGAATTCCTCCCCTAGTCTGCTTATTTGTTGCTTGACGCTGATGTAACCGACGCGCGACGACTTCTGGCTCCTTCGATCTTTATCAGACCCTCCTACCGTGTTGGATAATAATAATTGTATGATTTTTATAGCGCCGTTTTCGTGAAAAATTACCTCAAGGGCGCTGTACGATTTATTACGAATTCTTAGGCTTTAATTTTATTTTTTACAAATAGATAGAGAAAACATACCTACTTACCTGGCAGGTCACTTTCGATCAACACACTTTAATTAGAAAGTTTCTGCTTGTAGATGATACGGCTTTGCACGCGGAGGACATTATATTTAAAACACTGGACGTTGCATGATTTTACGTTTGCTACCCCTATCTGTTAGTATTATGTTAATGCACTTTTAGTATTACGTTTAGGAGAAGATTTATGGAAAAATTATAGTTAATATTTATCTTTAAAGACTAAGTAGGGCTAATTTAATACTCTTGGGGCTGGAGAATGACTGAACTATGAAATGACCTTCACAAAAGCTTACAAATAAGAATGTTACATTTTTACATAATTGGTTATTTACAATGTCGTGGGCAGTGGAGGTGGAGGTGGAGGTGGAGGCGGAGGTGAAAGGTTTGATATTATATTATAATGTTTCACAGATCTTTAAATAAAAAATAATTAAATAATTATTATTTCAACGGTAACATAATATAATTAGAGCATATAAGATTATTCTACTCTTTCTCAATTATAGATACCTAACGTAACGAAATTATATCATAAAAACTTTCTGAAAAATCTTTGCTTTACACCAGTCATTCGCAAAGTGATCTATATCGACCCCCAGGGATCGACTTTGACATGCAGGTAGGTGGTCCACGTCAATGGTGCATGAGATGTAAATGGGGATCCAAGAGTGGGTTCATATTATATCTATGGAATTATCAATCCATACGGTGCCGTGGAAGAAATGGACGTCGTGTTACAATAAGAGCTGATTGGATTAAGAATGAAAGAAGAATTTAAGGTTCAGTTTAGAAAGGGATACCAGCAATTCTGGCTTCAGAGAGTTACATATCCTGCAGTATGGACCCATCGCGAGAAATTTTCTGATAGCTTTTTCATCTTCACACCTCATAGAAAGAGATTTCATCTCAGTTGCCAATCTCCTTATGAAAAAAATAGAGTGTGCAATTCACACGCGGTAGAAGTGAAACTTTTAGAAAACTAAAGTAGAAAAGAGTGGGGAGGCTACAATGCACCGCACAAAGAGGAAACCAGTAAGCACCACACAAAGAGGAGACCGATTAAACAATCTCGTTCTCCTGCAGGCTAAATCCAACAGATAGATGTATGTGTTTGTCTCTTTTTAGTGTCGCTATTTTTAGTTTTATCGAGTTTCAAGTCACAACGGCACTAAAGAAGTTTTCACTTCACAAAAGCAACGGATTGGAAATCACTCGCCGAGGATATTTGGGGTTAAACCTAGTGAAATCGAAATTTTTATATCAAATAAATATTTAACTATAAAACTATATATATATTTTTTTAAATTTTCCACTCTAAAGTTAACCCTATCAAAGTGTCCGCTTCAAAAACACATTGAAGTTAGTGAATTTGTAAAAAATCAATATAAGGAATGCGAGGGGTCCACCCAAACAGAAAACATTGAAATGTGGACAAAAAAGTTCCTGCTCTATACGATCATGATTCATACTTATTCATACCGAAAGTAGCCATAGAAAAGAAATAGTAATTTGGGACGGTACTAAATTGTCAAAAATAGCAACACCTTGAACTTTGAACTTAACAAAATAGATCACTTGGAAGCATGTCATTTGCTTTGGCCGTTACCGTCAACAAATCATCAAAAATACAATTTAATTCAATAATAAATGTAATTCAATAATAAATAAATGTAATTCACAATACAGTAATTCTTTGTTAAAATATTTGTTACTCTACAGTACCTCAGGGTTTTGGTAACTTAGTTACTAGTAATGGCTGCCAACGACATCATCAAATGTTACGTTTATTCTCATAGAGATATACTTCAATGTTTATTCTAAGCTCAAGTTACGGCGGAACTCCTGCGCCAGAATACACATGAAAACTAGCTTGAACCCCACTATAAACGTTCCATGTTTTCCGTCTCCTGCGTTTTTTTAAACATGGTTTGAAAGATTGGTGTGAACAGGTGTGAAGTTCGCGCGGTCACACACTTTGCTAGTGGCCTGTCCACGAGTCCACGCGTACGCAACTGACTTGACGTTTGACGTTTAGCGTTTAAATAAATGTTAAAATGTTCCGATGAAGAAGAGATGCTACATCAGGGAGAAAACAGAGATATTTTAATAGATGTTTATTTACCAGGAAAGATTTCCGACTAATATCAATTATTATGACCTAAAGTTAGTATCAATTATTATGACCAAACGTCAAAAGTCGAGTTCTGTTAAGAAATTTAGCGATGATATTGTAAACGAAATATTAAGGAGAACACGCAGATTTCAACTTAGACCTAACCTACCTAACTAGATTTTTATTAGGTATTTATTTATCAGGGAAAGAATAGAATACCTATTTTAATTGGTCATTTCTTCCGTGTCTCTGAAACCGATTTATAAATTAATAGACTTTATTTACAAGTGAGTTCACTAAAGATATAATCATCTATTACGACAGTATTTATTTGCAATTTAAAGTCATAATTAGGTATTAGGCTCGCGCGGTTGACATAACCCCAAACGTCATTCGATTTATCTCCGGTACCAACCGCTCCGTACGGCTCCTGTAAAAATATGAACTTATTTCCCCCCCCGCCGGCCCCGCCTGCCTTCCCGCTTCCCGCTTCACCCACTTCAAAAATAATATTAATATTAATATTGTTTATATTCGTTATTATGTTATAATTTTATTATCAAATATATTTATTATATTGTATTTAGGTATCATAATATTTTAAACTAGTGATTATTAAGCTTGCTCATTGCGCATAACCTCAAAAACTTCTTCGGTTTGATTCTCCATACATGACCGCATCGCGCGGCTCTTGTAAAAATATGAACACATTTCCCCCCGCCAGCCTTCCCCCTTCGCCCGGGAGATGAATGTTTTCCGTCGCCTGTGGTAAAGCTTGAACACAGGGTTTTTGAACACGAAGTGTTCAAATTTTCAATGTTTTGGGTGCTGTTCAAGCTAGTGTTCATGTGTATTGTGGCGCAGGATACGCCGCTTTAGACGCTGACCTCTCATCAGTTCAAATGAGCGTCTAAGTACCGATTTCAATATTTCGAATAAATAGATAATTTGAGTAAAAAAGAAAATGTGTATTGTGTAAGATCATATATACACTTGTCGTGTGCTAAAAATTAATTAAATCAGCATTTGAAGTTCGTTAAACAGCGTACTTTCTCCTCTTCTAGTGTTGTATGTCCATTAAGTCTTATTACTGAGTCAAATCAAGCAATAAATTAGCATTTTACGTGACATGTGGCATGACATCAATATTGCCTTATCAAATCATGCAAATCTCAGGAGCCTTGGAAACTTTCAGCAAGTTGGTTCTGTATAATGTTTGAAAAATTTCTAAAAATAATTTTCAGATTAAACTAAGTCTTAATTTGGGAGACGAGTACGAGTACCGCTGCCTCGGGAACCATTTATTGAATAACCAACACTTCTGCGTGACGTTTAGTGACTAAGCAGGGATGTCCGGATCATGGGTTGAGATTTGTCCGTGTCTTGGCGGCGGATGCATCTACACACCAACTGCATGGCAGGCCAGATCGGGAGAGAATGGTTGGGGGAACCTTTTGACCACTCTCTCGGAACATCGCCTTGAACCGCAGTGGAAGGGATGGATTCGTACGTCCGCCATTCCTGGTCACACTGCCCCCAGATTTCTACCCATCCTAATACCTTTTTCCTTCCAAGAACTTCCTCTCCTTCCCTTCCTAAAAAGACCCTCCACACAGCATCCCCAAAGATGACATAGAAAAAGGCCCTAAGGGGAATTATTTTCCTCAGGGCCTCCTGAATGGAGCTAATGTTAAAAAAATCTCCTAAACAATATGGTTTTACTTGCAGGAAAATTTACTCTTTCTGACATGATAATAAATCAAAATTATTTATCTCAGTCAATGTCTAGGAAACGTCAAGTTGATTCTATCAAAAAAAAACTACTGGAATATTTGAAAAAAAAACTATTTTTGTGGAAAATCCCCAAATGTGTGTTGTAAACAGAATTTTTGCAAAATGCAAATATTTTTAATGTATTAAAATAATGTATTGTCCATAAGAAAATACGAAGGTTGTATTGTAGCTTTTTACTGTGAAAAATGCACTAAAATAGCCACGGCCCAATTTCGAGTCAATGTCGCGCTCCACAGCGACCCAAATAAGGTTGTGGTCTTTCTGACGCAATATTCATAACATTATCTTGCGGAGCGCCAAAATGTTCATAATGAAATTAACCGGCGCGCGGCGGTAGCAATATTACCAGTTTGTATATCGCCAGTGATTCGAGTACCTTTGTATCATTTCGACATTTTTCATAATGAATAATTCGTAATTTCATGCAGTAACTAACGAGTTCCCGGCGTGCGTTGTAATCCCACTTAAATAAACAAATTGTTTCTCCCTGAGTATTCTCCCGCGTTCTCCTTCCGCCTTCCCCGCCCTCCTCCTCCTTCGTTCCCCTACCCTCTCCCGTATACGTCTTCCACCTTCCCTACCTTCCCCCTCACTAATCCACCATCTTGCGAACCCCCTCCTCCTTTCCCTTTCCCCCATTCCAGATACCCCTCCCTCCTTTCCTCCCTGCCGCTAAACTATATGAAATACACCCATTTTTCAAACAACTTGCTCGCCATCTATTGCAATTTGTTTATATAAACTTCATGGCGCCAGAGCTTACAGCACATATAGAAACCTTCGCGGACGTGCGCACAACAACTCACAAAAGTTTCATCGCAATCGGATGAATAGTATAGTATAGCATTTACCCTCCACACAGCATCTTCAAAGATGACATAGGCCCTGAGAGAAATTACTTTCCTCAGGGCCTCCTGTGTGGAGTTAATGTAAAAAAATGGAATTTTATAATGCCAGAGCTCATTATTGTGTATAGAAACCATCGCGGGCGTGAGCACATCAAATCCTCAAAGTTTCATCACATTCAGATGAACGGCTCAGGAAAGCACTAGGGACAAACAAGCAAACGTTAATTTTTATATATTAAGATTAAATGCCTATTATTTATTATGTAAAGGCGTTAATTTTTTGTGTATTCCTTGAATTCTTGTGATTCAGAAAGCTTTGCTTATCGAAACAATTCTATTTAAGGAGAATAATAATAATAATAATAATTGGATAATTTGTAGAGCGCCGTTTTTGTGAAAAATCACCTCAAGGGCGCTGTGAGAACGACTGTGCGACAGTTTTCGTACAAAATTTAATTTTGGATTTAAATTTAAGCATTTTTTTTTAAATCAAAGGGATCTCTAGTACGGATATAAGTTACTTTATTTATTTATATTTTAATTTATAAAATATAGAACATTAGAAAATTCAACTTTTCAGGCAACTTTGGCAGTTAATTTGTGAGTTAACGATAATTATTTTAAAAATTATTTTGACCTACCGATGTAAGTATAATGCCCGGCGAATAGGAGTGATTTTTTTAAATGTGATCTAAAAATTCTATATTCGGACTCGATTTAAAAATTGATTTATGTACTAGAAAACGAAAGCCAGCATCAAAAAAGTTATACCCCACAATTAACTCCAAATACGATGGAAATTCACCAGCTTCCCGCTTGCACTACTAATTTCCGTACACCGTGTATAAACTATAAATTTGGAAGTATCATTATGTTATGTCGCTATATCCTCCTTGTTTATACCCTGAGAGACTCGGCGCTTGCTATTGTGAGATGTATTTGTGTATTCTATATTTTAACCTTTACACTCTTATGATGGTGTAACAAAACCTTCGCATAGTGTTATTGCTGTTGGAAGAAGGAGCCTTCGGGTTTATGGTAAATGTGTCGGGGGCTAAGGTTTGATTCTAGGAGTTTCATTCGTATTGTTATTGTAAACAATTCTTGAATCTTAGACCATGACATAATTATTAAAAAATGTGTTATGTACATAGAATAAAGTCTTACTTATTATATTTTTAAGTACTTACTTACTATGAATATGTGTACTTACTTACTATGTACCTATTTACTATGAATATGTGTTCTGTAAGATAACGGTGACATTACTTCATCAAAATTATAACGCTCTTCAACATATTTTTAATAAAATAATAAAATCGGACATGCCATCGTCCCACTAGCTTAGGATTGTTGTTCACTTTGTGGTGTAGACTTTCTTTATACTGTAAAATAATGCGATATAATTTGAGGACTTAATGTCAAACAATATTTATTATCTATAAAAAAACACACAAATAATAATTGTAGGCCTTAAAGTCAGACAACGAAATCTAAAAAAAACATAACCTATGATTCGGAGGCTCATAGGTTAGGTGACGGTTTCGTTATTTACAAAAATAACTAACTAATAGCGTAATGACGCCGTTTCCCCGCGGGGTTAGCCAAACAACCGCCAAACAACTCGGTCTTGGCACACACTCTTTCCTCACTCACATTAATACATCGTCTCACACATTCACACATACTCTTCTATAATTCTGACTTTTGACATGGCCCGACTCAAGTATCTGATTCACTTGATCGTGCCTTTTCTTCCTCGGGCGTCCCCGATTTCTTCTACCATTCACATTTGCATACAAAAATACATAGGTACTAATTATTATCTTTATTGGTATGTTTGTTGAAGACAGGAGACAATTTTTTTATAGATAACAAGAATAGAAAAAGACATACCAATTATTATTTGAATAGTTATAACCTTAGATTTTTTTGACATTATTATTGATATGTTTTTTTAAAGATAACGTTGTTTGGCTTACAACTCTTGAATTATTGTTATGATTTAGTTTTTCGACATTTTAATAATAATAATAATAATAATATTTAAGGAAATTTGCAAGATTATAATTAAAAAAGTACATATTCAGTGTTAATGTTTACAATGGTTTATAAGTTAGATAAGTACAAAAGGTTAACCACGGAAAATAATATAAATATGAACAGTAGGTACTTGAAGAATAGAAAATAGTTATAAATTTAGGTTTCTCATAATCCGCCTCACTAGGTTAGCCTGTGTTGAGGCAGTTATTTTTAAGTCAATTTATAATACTTATAAATACACCTATAATTATATTAAATCATTATCACACAATAGATTGGCTGCATTAATAATAACTTTAAATAATGAAGTCGTGGCTTGACAATTGACATTGAAACATTGTTTGCTTAATTTGTATCACTTTATTGTTTTTTCACAAACAGTACACTTATTATTACAATATGCACTTATTGTTACACTATACCATTATTGTTACACTACTTCACTTAATATACAATTACTATTACACTTAATATTACACTATGCACTTACTGTTGCACCGATGTATGCTCATTTTGTGCAAAGCTGTTTAGACAAATTTTAATCACGTTTTTGCTTTATATGCCCATTGTTTGTTCTTTCTAGGTACAATAATAAAATATATTCAACTATATTACCCACGCACAGGCTGCGCCTTGGTGGGTTCCCATTATTCTTTTTATTTTATAATATTGTATGCATCAAATGTAAATTTTGGGAAAAATAAAGGAAAAAAAAAATACATTGGATTCAAAAATAATTTGGAATTTGGGTGAGTGCACACCGGTAAACATTATTTTTGATCAAAATTTTTATGTTTTGAAATATTTTTGTGAATCAAATTTTTTTTTCTAACTGGAAGAATGTTGTAAAGCCTTGTTGCGAGGTATCTGAAGTTTCGTTGACAAAAAGTAGTATGCGTTATGGGAATTTGTAGTAAGTCTTTGTTATTGTTTCGAGTACAGCGAGTATTTAATCTTTTTTCGTAGTATTTGTGTATAGATGATTGAGGATTGTTTGGCGTATATCTGCCGAACGTCAAATACATTCATAATATTAAATATTAAGTTCGAGTCTGTAATTAGAGGTAGTCTAAGGATTATTTTTATAATAGTTTTCTGTGCCTTTATGATTGGGTCTAGTGCAGATGCAGTGCCACCTCCCCATGCTATGATACCATTCTCAATAATAGATTGACAGACTGCAAAATAAATCATTTTCAAGTGTTGTAAGTCGAGAAAGTTGCATATCGTTCTGAAAAAAGTGCATGGTTTTTCTTATTTTGTTTGCAATTATTTGAGTGTGAACATTCCATTTGAGCCCCCGAATTGAGCTTATAGGTACCTAATATCTTTCTTCTACCCTGGTATTACGTAGTGAAACGAAAAGGTATTTAGGGATGACATAGTCCCACTGGTTCCGGGTTATATTTTAAACTCAATTAATTACCTCCCGTAGCCCAAAAAGTCAAGAGCCGCTTCATTGTTCTCAGTTGACATTTAAGTGAAGCCGCCGTTAATAATAACTTGATAGGTGTATTACTTCATTTTATTGCGAATTGAAATAGTAGAGTCGGCCGGTTAGCGGTTAGCGGCTAGCAGCTAGCGGCTCTGACGTAATGGCCGATTAAAATTACCGCAGCGGCACAAGGAAGGACAATGTCGCGTAACATCCATCCACAATCCACATTCATATGCACACACACTCGCGCGCCGCGACAAGATGGCCGAGAACTTTACGACGTGTTGCATCATAACGCTCGCGTATTATGCATTTAAGGTCTACCAACTATTTACATATTATTTTTTAAAACTCATTTTCCTCAAGTTACAACTTGAGGAAAATGGTTTTTGGAAAAAAAAATTAAGGCTTATATTAAAACTAATAGGTGGTCAAACCTGCAGGTTAGATAACATAAAAATTGATCTAAAAATATGTTTCAAAATAAATTAACGCTAAACTGTAATGCATCCATCCAACTGATCGATGAAGCGCCCCGTGGAGCTATAAGGAACAGTTAATTTTTTATTTATTTTATTTATTTATTTATTTATCAAAAGTATACAATACAGAATATAGTAAATTATATAAAGCATTGTACTCCCAGGAGTTAATAAACTCATTGCGGGAATGATACGCATTACATGAAACATATAGCTGTATGTATTAAATGGACAAATGATGGGGACATACACAACATTATTATTTCAGATAGTCATTAATAAGATGAAGTTTGAGCATGTTAGTTTGGGTCTTTTTACATTGACTTGCACGTTTGATCTCGTTGGGTAGTTGATTATATTTTGTGTGAGCTATGTATTCTAGGGATCTTAGTCCATATTTTGTTGATTTGATTTTTGATATAAGAAGTTTGTTGTGATTTCTTGTGTTGTGTTGGTGTACGTCGCAATTGTAATAGAGTGTAGTGTTGGAATGTGCCGAGTGTTGAATTACTTGTAATATAGTTTTAGTTATTTCAAAAGTGGTAATGGTATTAAAAGGAAGTATTTGGGTGTTTCTGTAGATATCTTTGACATGTGTGTCCCAAGGTAGACTGAAAATATTTCGCAGGGCTCTATTTTGAACGACTTGGACTTCTGAAATCATTTTTTTTTGTAGCAAATCCCCAAATTCCGGCGAGATATATTAGATGTGAGTGAATCATAGCATGGTAAATCGATTTTAATAGAGAGGGAGGAAGTAACCCGCGAAGTCTATATAAAACACCAGTTATAGGAGTAATTTTGGATAGAACATGTTTAAATTGGTGATTCCATCTGAGTTGTGAATCAATGAAAAGGCCAAGATATTTTGTAACATCAGCCCTTTCAAGGCGGTTATTATCAAGACTTATATTAAGACTTACATTTTTTTATTTGCAAACAGTATGTAATGTGTTTTTTTTATGTTTAGGCTAAGTTTGTTTAGTCGCAGCCAGTTTGCCAGGCAAGCTATATCCCTTTCCATTTCCTTTTCAAGTTCGTTTAAATCATTATTGTGATAAAGAATCACTGTATCATCTGCATAGAGTTGTATTGTACCCTTAAGTCCCCATTTAGCAATATCATTTATATATATTAAAAATAGTAATGGTCCAAGTACGGAGCCCTGAGGCACGCCACATTTTATCGTTCCCATGCTGCTTGTCCCTTTTCCAACAAAGGTCTGACAGTGTCGGTTAGAGAGGTAGCTACACAGTAACTTCAGGGGAGTGCCTACTATGCCTAGGTGTTCTAGCTTCTTTAGTAGTATCCCATGGTCAACCGTATCGAAAGCCTTTTTTAAATCTATAAATAAGCCTGCAGTGTGCTTACCCTGGTCTATATGCTTTTGGAGGGCGTATACAAAATCGTATTTTAATAAATAATTTAATCTCCATCTAAAATAGCAGATTTTTTTTTAATGTTTTAAGTTTGAATATCTTTATAATAATAATAAATATTTATTCCGGTATGTAGAGAGGTTTGTGCGGTCCCACACATTCCATTAAGATCCTAGAATATTTTAAAAAAATAGGTGAAAATAATTGTAAATGAAAAAAATAAAATAATAATAAGCCTTTAGGGTACTGTGATAACATTAGGAGCTAGTATTTTTCTCCAGTGTGCGTCAATGCCGGAGGATGGTGATCCTTCCATGGTGAGGATATTTCCAGGGTTGCTTATCCTTTCCCTCATTCCTACCACCCTGGATTTAATAAGGGCTGCATAACTGGGAACTCGCCCCTCCGTGAATGTCCGGGAAGCGCTGCAATATCTGGGGAGACCAAACATTATGCAGAAGGCGTTATTGTACTGGACCCGAAGTCTTTATATACTTCTCTTTTTGTAGTTTGTCCAAAGTTCTAAAGTATACGCACGTATGCGCAGAAAGAAAGGAAGGGTGTCTTTTATAGCGGAACTGCAAAGGGGAAATCTTCTACTGAGCATGTTAGTTCTTTCGCAGTCATATTCAGGTTCACACCGTTCAGAGTAGCTGCATGAATATTTTCCGGCCCTTGCCTATGTCTTATGACCAGTAGAGTCGTTTTAGTGGTGTTATAACGCATGTTTGTTTCTTCGGCAAACTCTTCACAGATCTTCAAAAGAATGTGTGGTCCCCTTATAGATGGTTCCATCAGGACCATGTCGTCCCCATAACTGATGTTGTTCAGACACTGTCCTCCGATGTGGCAGCCTACCTCTGCATTGAGCCTTTTGGTGAGTTCGTACGTTCCATGTACATGTTAAACAATATCGGAAACATACATCCTCCTCTGCCTGACGCCACTCTTTAGAAAAGGTTCGGAAAATCCATCTTACCACCTAACCATCTTTATCTTACTCACTACTAACCATGCCCAATTTGTAATTTTGCATCTGATGACGACACAAAAGTCGTCAATCTCTCCGCTAAAGTCTCTATCGGATTCAGATGACGTAAACCGTGTTAATTTGTTTAACATTTTTCATGCATACATACATACACAAGAACATATTATTTACTCATAATTTCCGTTTATTGTTCTAAATAAAAAATATTTTTGTGATAATGTAATTACAGCTTTTCAAAGCGTAATTTTAAGACTAAATAATAGCAAAACATTTTTTGGCAGCCCTGACAGTGCTCCACGCTAGAGTCAGAGTAAATACTTAACGCTCGATGATCCGATTGACATTGCGCCAGTTACGTTACTCTGACAGATATGAGGAAAATACGTAATACTTCATTAAGTATTACGGTATCGGCTTATGTATATACGAGAGTATTATTATTATTATACTACATTCGTAATCTAACTAATAAGGATTAAGCAAATTCAGAAGTCTTCACAATCAAATCCTTTTTTTAAAGCCTCTTTCACTTTAACTAATAAATAAATTAATTAGAATATTTGGCTTATTTCAAAATTGCATTTTTTGTGAAATATCTTGAAGGACGTTTTACAAAGCTGAGAAATATATATTTTTCTATTGTGAAATCGACAAAAATGAACAAATCTTCTCACTTGTGTATATGTACTTTAAAATATGGCTTTATGCAAGGTTCTCAATCGAAAAGATTTGACAATGGTCAAGTTCCAGAAAGGAATAATCATTAGAATTAAGATCATCCCCTTCTGCACAAAAGAAAATAAAATTCTTGCCTTAAGTAACTACTTGAAAGTCAAAATCATTGAAGATTTAAAATATATTTATATAAATCTCGCTTCACAATGTTTTTTCGAGATAAACTCCGAAACTACTTAACTGGTTTTGACGAAATTGGGCTTACTGTGTATAATTTGGTCCTACTTAAAAGATATAATAGTTTTTATCTCGATTTTTGACCTCAATATTTTATTATTGCGAATTAAATGTTTGTTATGGGGCAAAGTTCCATAAGTTTCTAACAGATGGCGATGTGAGTTAATTTATCGACACAACACTTGGTTATCTAGGTTGGGTAACCATCCAGTAGATGGCGTTGTGTTTCGTTAGCCACAGCAATGCATGGCCGGGTCAGCTAGTAAGTTTATAAATAAATCAAACGGTCCACTACTGTAGCGTAATGGTTAAGCATTAAACTCTGATTTGGATAGTTGCAGGTTCGATTCTGGTTAAAACGCATTATTCTTTTGATTTGCTACTGGTCTGGGAGTTGTGAAGTTAATTGTTGAATTGATAAACCGTTCAAGAATGACATGATTTGAGATTTTCACTGCCAAAATATGAATGTGATTATATAGCTATCGAAAAAGCATTGAAAATTTGCTGATTTATGAAGAAAAAAATAATTCTACAAAAGGTTCAGCGACACCATTTGAAAGTTGTTTCACAGAATTTTAATATCTTCATCTAATTTCAAAATTAATTTTCAAGTTCTGTGAAAGATCTATTTAAGTTCTGTTATTATTTTACTTAATTACTTAATGTGAAACAACTGGTTAGTAACGATGTAATAAGAGAACTTGAATTGAACCTTTTATGGATTTGAAAATTAATTATAAAATTTGATGAATTGTTCAAATTTCAAAGTTAATATTCAAGTTCTGTTATTATCCAAATACTGTGTAATATCCGGCACATTATGAAATAATAACAGAACCTTAACATTACTTGAATTTTAACTTTTAAATTTGACAATTTGTTCAAATTCTTTGAAACAACCCACCGTCCTTAAAAAGCGTTATTCGCATAATGCGGTTTTCATGAAGGAACATTTATCGTCATCCTCATTATTTGCCGTATAATTTTCTCGTAGTATTCGTAATTTTTAAATAAGTAATATTTTTCAAACGGGATGCTAAAGACGGGTTGTTTTCTGAATGTCCTAATCAAATTCTGTTATAATATCATCATGGGCAAATTGCTTCACAGTACCTACTTGGATAATAATAGAACTTAAATTCGATGAATTGTTTAAAGAGTGTATAGAATTTGTTTCATACACTACATTGCATAATGTATTAAGCACTCTTTAATGTGCTGAATTAGTGTTTAATAATAAAACTGTTGAAATTGGTTAGATTATAGGTTCGAAGTCTCTGGTCAGCCCTGCCTGTGAATATATATGTATAAAATCGTAAAAGAAAGCTTATCGATTAATTAACATAATAATTCAAATCGATCTTATTGACATTGCGTTTTTAGGCCAAGTTGAATCGCTTTACTGTTTTTGTGTCAAGTCCACATGGGTGGAAAATATTGTTGACATTATGAAAGGTCTGCACATATAATACGTTCAATATTATACAATATATACATACAATAAAATGTACCTCCACAATATTAATAATGTAGCATTACGTCGGTACCTAGCACCAACTAGATATGTTGCATGTGTATTTATTTTTGTACGTGCATATTTGTAGGTAAAAAAGAAATGATATTGCCAAAATAAATGTCAATAATTTGTTACTGAATTGAACTGAGTAGAAGGATGGTTCCTTGGAGAAAAGTTTCAAATGATATCTCATGCCGTGTTTAAATATTTCATAATGTGAGCTCGTATAATAATGTATTTAGTTTGCTGAGGTAAGTGCAGATTTAGAGGAGGATTTGTGTTAAGACGATCATCAATTTCATCGAAAATTAAGGAGGGCGGGGAAGTTTCATGTTTGAATTTTTATTTTTATAAAATTTTTCGCACTAATAAAATTGCTATTTTTCCGTCACTGCTGATGACATGACTTTTTTTCTCTGCGTTTGTAGCGACAGCTTACCTACTTCTTTTATCGATAAACTACTGTGCCGTTTTGTAAACAAATCTAGTATCATCGTCAAAAATACCAGTTTCGGTTCTATGTGCGTCTTGCGTAAATCTGGTTCAATGAACTCAAATTTGCTTTGAATTTGAGAATCATTTTCAAAATTGGAATTGAAGAAACTTGAAGAATTCAGAGAATAGATCAAGTACCTAGCTATAATATACTTAATATTTTTAGAGAAAATTATTTTAATCGTCATTTTCAAAATTGGAACTGATTTGTCAAGAATTCAAACTATAAAATGATTTTTCACGGACTGCTCTAGTATTATAATAAATGTGAACATATTTTAAAATTTTATTACAAATCATCATCGGCTTCCGCACATAATGAATGTATTATTTGAAATCAAATATTATACATTAATCATGGTTGCCAAATTGATACGCGATAAACGAGAGGCGTACGCACGTTTGTCCGGCGCGTGTAAACCCCCTCTCCTGCCCCCAGTCTTATAATAATTGCCGGTATGAATGGAGATGGAGTGAAGTCTTGGGCAAGAAGGCGTCCAGTCATAAATAGCCGCCTATCCTAAATTTAGTCGTTTCGGCCTTCAGAGGTGGCCATCTGCAAATAATAATAATAAAGTTTCCCAACGCCGAATTAATGATTTCTCAACACCTGGGCGGTGGGCGGCGGGCGCCCCTTGCCACGCTGTACGAACCGACCGACGGCGAATACCAATCATCACTTCGCCTCTTCACCCGAGTCTCTGCCAACCGAGCCTGATGATATCTTCCTACTTCCAACTACCTCCCAGGTGAGATCTTAGATCAACAATCAACGCAACAATCGCTAAATCTATTTGTAACTGAGTGGTTTGCACCCTGGCGACGGTTCGCACAGCGTACATCTCCTCAAGCTAAGTTCACCAATTTTAACTACGTATTTTGTGATGGGAGTAGGGAATAATCTAAATTGTGTTTTAGTCTTTCTTTTTTTTTAACTAAGCAGGGCATAATAAAATATTAATATAAACTTATTTTAATAATATACACTTCCCTCAGCAATATCCAGAATTCCCTTATTAATATCCAGAATTTACTGATATTTGTTTGGTTTCTGTTTCTTCCTTATAGCACTTTTAATTTTAAGGGTAAACTTAAAATAATTCGTAATCTGCTGGTTCATGGATGGCCAAAATTTAATTAATTTAGGAAAAACCTTTCTTGCAAGCTATGCTGTAAAATATTAAGATGAATTGTTTGTTTGCGCCCGCAAATTACGCAATATAAATTTTAATAAATAGTTTTGTCCGTATAAAAGCTCAATTCTTCCAAGAAAGGCATTCAAATACAACGGTGGATTTAATAACAGTTACAATATTGTATTTGAACCTATGCCTTTCTTGAAAGAATTGGCTTTTTGTACGAACAAAACTATTTATTCGTATCCACATTGCGTATTTACAGGCGTAAACAATTCATCATAAAGCATAACTTGCAAAAGGATTTTTTTCATAAAACAATTAAATTAGTGCCATCTATGAACAAGCAGATCATGAATTCTTTTCTCAGAATGCTCTTATTTCTGAACACATATTTTAATTTTCTTATTTTGTCGTGTGCTATTATAATAGCAACGTTATTGTTAATTATTTATTCTCTTATCATCGCTCTGTATGTGGGGCGATTTTTTTAAATTCATATAACTTGTGACTTTTACAATGTTTTTGTTTTACCTTGATACATTTAAAAAAATATATTTTAATATCTTTTATTAAAGCATTGCTAGGTTCCTACTCACTTTCATTTTTTTCTAATTTACGCGATTTAACGAAACTAATGTTTCGACGGTTCTATAGTTGGAAATTATCATAAATCAGATGATCTGAGTCGGGGCTTTAAAACTATGAAATTCGGTAGATACAATGCTCCTCCGTAATATTAATCAAGTATTCATTTTAACAGGGTGCAAATCTAGATACATAATCCAGATAATATTAAATCAGCAATCGCCACACGAAGCAAATGGAGTGTATCAGATTGCAAGGACTCCTTTTTAGTTCACGATCAAAGATGCCTCCCCAACATGCACTAGGATTAAGTAATACGCAGAAGAAAAAACGCATAGATTTATGTACGTATACATATTAAATAAAATCATGTCCAACGAAATGGAAAGACCGATAACCGCCAAAAAACTGGTTCCAAAAACATATCGTTAATTATTTGCGATCACAAATCCAACAGTGTTAGGGTAACCGTGTTTTGATTTGATTTTTCAACTTCAAGGCCTTAAAATTTTTATAAGTTAAAATTATAATGGATTCCAGCCAATTTGTTTGTACATCTTCTAACTAATAGCAGTAAACATTTCGTTTTTTAATTATAAATATGGTTTCATAATTTTAGTTATAAAATTGTCAAAGTTTGAATTTTGAAGACCCGCCAAAATGATCGGAATCTGGCTGAGTACGCACCTCGGTTTTGTCTGTTATGCTTAAGAGGAATATAAACGTTAGAAATATTTCGATTCTCATGCCTTCAAAATTTGAAATCGAGCGTCTTATTTGCACCAGGCAAATAAGTGGTTTTTATTTATTTTTTTAATAATTTTATAAGAATGAAAAAAGTTAGAACATACCAACCTCAAAAATATAGCCATAAAGGGATATTTTTTAAAAATTGTTTCTAATATTACTTCATATTTAAGTCATGCAAAAACACTTTTTTTAGTGGTTTAAGCTTATATTTTTTGTTACGTAAATAATAATTTTATTGTAATTCCAATACATAGAAAAGCTAGTAAAGCTTCAATTTATCCGTAGCATATTTTTTCATATCCATACTGTAAACGGATTCGTCGTAAAGATTAATCTAAATAGTATCTAATTTGGATTTCACGTATAGCTTCATCTTCCTTTCCCTTGCCACGGAGCAAACGGGTAAATTTCGCAATGTTTTGACTTTTACGTAATATTTTGTGGGTTTATTTTATGCTATCTTATGTAATATTTACCGAAACACATTCCTTGAACAATAAACTATGCCTAAAAACAACATTACTTGCGTTTATTCGATGAATTTATACGTTTTACGATCTTTTTCACGATAACGGCGCGAGAGTGACGCAAGCCAATCCTTACAGTTCAAAGACGGGAAAAAATCTTGGCCGGAGATCATAAAAAATTCCACACAAATTATTCCTGTGCTAGAGATACGGCATCTTATACCTTATGAACAAGAATGCCCCAAGTGATTCTGACCTTATCCTTCGTACGTTTTCTTTATAATTAAGGTTTAAAATCGCATTTCAAAAAATATTTTTTTGAGTTTAATTTGGCCCGCATTTGGCGCACGCCGGCGCGTAATCGGCAAGCAACCGGTTTTAAGGCATTCCCGGAGGGGTACGTAGGTACCAAATCGACAAAACCCAAAATAAATAATTTTCAATTAAAAAAAAACTTTAAACGTGAAAAGATTTCTAGATAAGCGAGAATTGAAATTAAATATAGGTACAACGAATCAAAGTTTCACAAAAGGCACAGCCTGAAATTTTCTCCAACGTAACAAATTAGGATTTTTTTCATATTATTCGTTTTTATTCGACGAGTGGATGCCCTGTGAATTGAATAAAATGTATTTATTTAAATACGAAAGTTTCCCAAGCAGTCAAAGTTACGTAACCACTGCGACCTTGGCCCAATACAAGACTGCGCGAGACAAAAACTTGATACAGAACCGATTCTGTACCTACTGAAGAAGATATAGGGTAGCTGATAAGGCTGCAACCAATAAAATTATTAATGATTAAATCTAATTTCTCATGAAAAATAAGAGTGTCCAGTTCTTGTTTTAGTATATCAAATTGAATTATTAGGTATCCTACTATATTTTCAACCAAATATTGTTTGTTAATCAACCACTATTTCAGTGAACACACAAAATATGAAATTAATTAATATTTCGTATTCCCAACAACGATCAACAATCTACTTACGATGAAACACATTCAAAGGGACTCGATAACTTTAATCAACATAAAAATCTTATTAAACAAATCTTACTATACTTTATACAAATATCTACACATCGCAAACACTAACATATTTTAGTATATTTTAATTTATAAAAATGTGTAAATTTAATTTTTTTTCTTTTTACAACGCTGTCTATTTCTCTACGCGTTGATTTAACAGATCTTTATTTACAAGTATTAATTTAATATGCCCTAATAACTTTTTTCTATATGTGGGGTATTAGGTACTTAATACAGGTGCAATATTTTTTTATATTTTATTGGGTTATCTATAAGAATTTTTTTAAAGGAGAAAATGTTCAAAATAGAATTATTGCAGGACTTAATCCATTATTATTGTAAATGTAAGAGAAAGAAAAGTTGTTGAAGTTTCCAATCAATAACCTTTGCTTATTTATGCAAAATATTCAGTGATCCGTTTGGCCTTATTTGATCCGCTCGAATAAGTGTTCCCCAATATTCTGTGATCCGTTTGGCCTATATTTGATCCGCTCGAATAAGTGTTCAGCAATATTCTGTGATCCGTTTGGCCTATATTTGATCCGCTCGAATAAGTGTTCAGCAATATTCTGTGATCCGTTTGGCCTATATTTGATCCGCTTGGAGAAGTGTTCAGCAATATTTACGTAATGAAACTAAAAGTTAAAAATATATGCAAATTTATAAATCGGACAGTTACATGCGACAAATAAAAGTATGCCACAAGCACCCACCCACCTTTAAAAAAAAGAAGTGGATAGTCGATACAGTCAGGGTCAGTTGCACAATCCGCATTAACTGCTCTAGTGGTATTATACTGAAACGACGATTCCATCTCACAATAATTCACTACAAACCAATATAATGTGCAAAAATAAAATGAACATCTCTTCCAAGGAAGGCAATTAAAAAATATATTTACTGCAATACATCATCATAACAATATGAATTCCACCCAGTCGAGAAAATATTCGAACTCAGTTAAGTAAATAGTAGATAGGTAGGTACTAATAGTTAAATATAAAATAAATTAGAATTTTACGTTACGTATCGAATCCATTAATGTTGCCCAGTGATCTTCTAAAACTAAAACTGGCAAAATATCCCCAGATTCTGGCGGTAGGAATGAGGAATGATATTAAAAATGATGACCTACCTTGACTATAATAAATCGTCTTTTCATTGTTTACTAAGCACAATGCTTTCCCCTTGATGTTCAATGAACACAATTGATAAGGATAATTTATATTATGTTTGTGTTTGTAAAAAGAAAAATATTAGGCAAATAAATATATGATATACTTATTCGAAGATTTAGGCTATAAATCGTAAAACTATCTTTTATAATTTTGTATGTGTTCTAATTTAAATTCTCTAAATAAAATAACCTAATTTAGTCGGATGCAGAATATTTCGCCGCTACAACCATCACGTAAAGACAGTGGTGATGCTTTGCATTTTGTATTTACATATTTTTTTTACGGAAAGTTCGATAATAAATTATAACATAATACGCGAAATGCAAAAAAAAATAAAGGTAGTGCATACATGTGAATAAAGCAATGAAAAAAGTTTAGGCTAGTTTATTAGGAAGAAAAATATGTATTAGGAAGATAATCTCAACTCAAAGCCTGAACACGATTTGATGGAATCCATAATAAATTAGAAAATATAAATAAAAGACTCAGACTCAAACATATTCAGTCTTTCACCAAAAACCTTAACCTCAGTTGACAAGTCTCGATATTTTATACAATGGAGAGTGGTAGGTATCATTAATTAATGGAGTGTTGATTTAGAAAAGCAAGGGACGCTAAATATAATCATAGGACTAAAGTAGATACATACTGCAAGAGTCAGATATCCTGTTTTGGTATTCAACGTGAGGTTTCCTCTCGAGGATGTAGGTAGGTTTAATGAACAAAGCGCTGAGTTTATTTTCTATTCGCAAGCGGCAATATAATGTCCCCACAGCCCGCATTGTCCTGAATCTAGGAGGAAGAGAGTTTTTATGTATGTGGTTACATCTAGATATATGGTCGCTTGTCCCAGAGCGCCAAAGGTCAGAGGTTAGTGGGTCGGCTGCTCTTGATCCGCTAGTATTTAATGTGGGGTCAAGTTTGACAATTCTCTATCAAAGACTAAAGTGCCATAGTAAACTGTGAACCACGAGTGAGTTTGTGTGTTATTTCACATATTATTATAATTAATGGGTAAATATCAAATAATATACGACATATTTTCATCACGTTTCGGACCGATAGATAATCTCAGTATCGCCCCGGTGAAAGACCACCATCCAGAATCAAAAAGTTGGCTTTGGTCGTGTTAAGTGATTAGATCTAAACAGCCAGGCTCTTTCCAACCTCCCCTTTCCCCGTCTTCTTTTCCTATACTCCCTTAAGGTGATACTTAAAAGAATTCATAATCTGCTCTTTCATAGAAAACGCGATTTTAATTATTATAGGAAAAAACAATGTTTGCAAGATATGCGGTGAATTAATTGTTTGCGCCCACACAAACCCAATATACAAACAGTTTTATCCATAAACAAACTGAAATCTTCCAAGAAAGATTACAAATACAATATTGGATTGGATTGATACCCCAAGTGGTTCGCTACGTTTGGTGATTTAGCAGGGGTGCCCGGGTTCATGGGGTGAGGTTTGTCTAGGTCTTGGAGGCGGATGACCAGGACACACTGAACCCCAGATTCCTACCCACCCCTTAAACCCTTTTCCTTCCCAGAACACTCCTTCCCTTCTTTTCCTAAAAAAACCCTCCACACAGCATCCTCAAAGATGACATAGGCCTTGAGGAAAATTATTTTCCTCGGGGCCTCCTGTGTGGAGCTCATGTAAAAAAAAAAAAAATCATCGAAAGATTAAATTAATTCATCTGAATAGTTTAAAGCATAACTTGCAAAAAGTTTTTTCCTAAAATAATTAAACTTGCGCCATCTATGAAAGAGCAAATTATGAATTCTTTCAAGTCTCACAACATTAGGTATGTCATAGAGAGAGCCATAAATCCACTGGCTCAGGGCACTTGGAACTCTTGTGTACAGTCAACTTTATTGATAGACGAACTGCAGAAAATCTACTCCGGAAGGCGATTAATATTTTGGTGACCGGACAACTTAACATAGTAACACTTCAGCACACCTTTGAAAAGTGATATAAAATCACGAAAAGTGATGAAAAAATAAAGTTACGTTAGATTAAGTTATTGGTTATTTTTTCATCACTTTTAATGACTTTATATCACTTTTTAAATGTGTGTTGAAGTGCCACTGTGTTGAGTTGTCATGGAACCAATGTCAGTTATTCGAATGATTGACCAATCATTATTGAATAGCCGGTTATAAAACCTAATTTCAGCAGTTGTTGGTGCATGGGTAACGCCCGTTCCTGCGTAATGCGAAATATTTTTCAAGGTCAATTCAAACTTTTCATTTTCAAAATTGGAACTGACAATAAGTATACAAATCATACATACCAGGCAAGCGATAAAGTGGGTTTCAAAATACTAATTAATAATTATTTATCGAAATGCCTATTGATGATACTTACATGAATTAATAGTGAAGATACAATGCGACAACGCGCGTGGTCTCACTGAACGAGATCCGAGAGAGCAATGGTGATAATTTAGCGGGCCTTTCACATAGCTATTTCATTCGTACACACATATTATTTGAATGGCTGCCCTTTTTGTAATCGATGCTACATTTTGGTTCGATTAGTATGAATTCAACGTGTCATGTATTTTTATGTCATTGGGTAGATGTATTAATTTTTCAAGTTTGCTAACATTCGATAGGTAAATTTATCCCGTCTGCGCTAATTTTTAATGTAATTAGCGTAAAAAATAAATAATCCACCATATAAACGGGAATAATAAATAATCGGCTCTCAACCATCGGTGTTTACAGCTCCTTACATTCCATCAATTGATTATATATATCAAGAGAAACCTTTCTGCGTGATTTTGGGGTCATAAATAAGCCAGCGAGCTCGGTTCTCCATAATAACAGTGTTTCAGCAAATTAGAGGCGGAATAATAATACTAAGTACCTAGTTGTTGCTTTATTAGGCGAATAAAACGCCCTCAATGATAATAAAATATATAACTAGGTACTCTAATCAAATTGTTTCCAGCAGTTGAGTGGAAGATATAATGCCATAATGTGCTAAGTTTGATTGGTGGAATGAAGCTTTTAAAGTTAATGATTAATTAATTAATTAATTTCAAAAAACGTTGAAAATTGAAAAAATGATTAATTAATTTCAAAAAACGTTTTTTTTATAATTGTTCACATTCTTACTATGCGAGTTTTTTCAATACGTTTTCATAGTACCTAATCTATAAAAGGCCCGATTTATTGGTTTTTGAATGAGAACGTTTTTGAATGTGATGATGTTACTTACTAAGAATGGGTTATTTAAAAAAATACTACATTCATACCAAGGATGGGTTATTTCAAAAAAATAATTTAAGAATTCGTCAAATATTTTAAGCTAATTTTCACGTTCTGTATAAGTTCCATTTAAGTTCTGTTATCGTAGGTATCATTATAGGCCAGTGCTTCATCAAACTGAAATAATCACAGAACTTGAATAGAACTTTCTCAAGGAAGTGAAAATTAACTTAACATTTTATTAACAATTGATGAAATGTTCAAATTTTTTTGAACATTTATGAACAACCCATCCTTACGCTCGTTTAACACGATCTCTTTTTTCAGCCCGATTTCTGTATAGAGACCAAAGACATTTTTTTCGCTTTACGCGATCGCTATTTTCATCTCTATTTTCATATCTACAATTCAGTTGGCGTCGCACCAAATAACATGGTTCATGTGTTGTTTGAAGTGATGTCAATTGAAATCGTAGATATGAAAAAAGAGATGAAAAAGCGATCGCGTAAAGTGAAAAACTTTGTCTATGGTCTCTATACGGGAATCGGGCTGAAAAAAGAGATCGTGTAATGTTACGTTTAGTTAGCTTTCAACAAATTCAGTCAACAAGTTGGAGCCAAGTCGAACCATTCAGGATGTAACAATGCGTATCCGAAGGATTCTAACCAGCGATTTCTGAGCACATTCGGAGTACAAAATGTAGATGTCATGTTGATGCCCTATGATTTTTTTTTCAATTAAAAACAATGAAAATATTTTCCATCACCCGGCGCAACTGAGTGAGCGGGTTACGTGATAAGCACTCCGTCTTGTTCCAGCAGCACGGTAATATACAAAACAGCGCGTAGCACGTCGATCATGGAAATTTGAATTGCTGTAAAGGACAATATCCAAAGCGAGTTGTACATGTCATTTTTACCGTATTTTTTTCACTATCGGTCTGTCATCGAAGTATTTCTAGAAAAATAAGTGCAATTTTTACGACGTGCATTTTAAGAGGATTTTTTTCTGAAAAATTAAAATAAATTAAATACTGTTATTAACATAGAGATATAATATATCAATGGTTATTAAATAAATTTCCAAAAAAATATTCAGAAAAATCTTTTCTATGTTTACATACGATTTTTTTTCAAGAAAAAAACTTTCTTTTCTCTGTCCTGAACAATTAACATGTTGTCCTTTACAGCATCTCAGATTTCCATGTGATCAGTGGCGACGTGCGATAGATTTTTTTTTGTTTTTAATAGAATATCAGATAGCCAAATGACATCAACTTTTTGTATTCCAAATATGCTCAGGAATCGCTGGTAAAAATCCTTCGGGTACAGGCTTTTACTCTCTGTATATCTGTGCTTTTTTAACAGTTTTCGGAGAAGTTCAGATGTTATTAATTACCGTAATAATAATATTCTTTTACAATAAACTTACTTATTTTCCGTAATTGATGCTTATTGTTCTATCTCGGTAGGCATGTGGTGTAAAGTGTAGAGTACTGGTGATACTTTCAGTATCGTCCTGACTTCCTCGGCTAGCTAAGTCGTGCATCGCGACGCCTTAGTCTTGGTACATAGAATAAAAGTAATTAATTAATTCATAAAAAACCACCGTTTATTCACTCATAGAATTTTAGAACTTTTTAAAAAGTGAGAAAAAATGGGTTTAAGCATAATTTAAGCAAATAATTTGAAGCATTGTCGCCTTGTTTGGGCTGCTATTTTTTTGCTTGCGTTATTAGTTTGCATTACCTGTAAGCTGTAAGATGCCAGAAATTGACAGAAATTATACCCACATTTTTAATAAAAAAGCAGAACCACATTTTTATTAAAATTTACTATATTAATTAATTAATTGTATTTGTGTTTAATTCGTAGAACTCCATTTTTTTTTTTTAATTAAAATTAAATTTGATAGTTTTATTATCAAGTTCTGCAAGTATTTTAGTTACAGCTGTTTCGGTTTTCAATACCATTTTCAAACTGAAAACTGGTCTTGAAAACCGAAACAGCTGTAACTAAAATACATAATAAAATACTTGCAGAACTTGATAATAAAACTATCAAATTTATTTTAATTAAATAAAAAAAATAAAAAATTTACTATGCCTTCAAAGTAATATTTATTGAGTTTCATAATTGAAATGTATAGTGTTTCGGTTTTTAATTGTCATTGTGTTTCTTTTTTAATATTTATTTGTTCATTGTAACTGAGCCAATATGAGTATTTTATTTTAATTTTTATCACTGGTTTTTTTCTATTTTTTGTTAATGTTTATTTACTGTTGTCGAAAATAAAAATACATAATAAAATTATAATTTTCAAAAGGCGCTATGACTAGATCCTGCATCCAAATTGCTTTGGTCCGATCATAATTACAATTCGGGAGGCTTGAATGGGTAGGTACTGCCGTTCCGGGAAATTTTTTTTTGGATAACTAACACTCTGCCATAGGTCACCCCAAGTGATTCGCTACGTTTGTTGACTTAGCAGGGGTGCCCTGATTCATAGGGTGAGGTTTGCATAAGTCTTGGCAGCGGATTGGTCTGCCCACATACCGCATGGCGGGCCGGATCGGGAGATACTGGATGAGAGAGTCCCTTTGAACTCTCCAGCCGGACTCTCTCGACCCACCGCCTTGCAGGGATTGTATGCCCAAAAAAATATTTCCCTAGATTTCGAGGGGGGTAACACCTTTTCAAATCAAACCCGCATCTGGGGGGGGGGGGCTTTAAGATAGAGGACTTTAAAATAAAGGACTTTTGTATAACACTAATCCTGTTGTATGTTTATTGGAAAGATCGAAACTTAGTAGATATACTTATGATACTGTGCTTTTCCAAATAAAACACTTTTTGCAAGTGAAATAATAATTTCAAAGTATATACACACTTCACTGAATTAGAAACGAAATTCCTAATAAAAATCACTTTGCAAAATAAAAAACAACCGCAATCACCGAAACTAAAGAAAATTTCTTATTGAAATAACACGATAACTTTGTTGTAACCACGATTTTTTTTTGTTATTTTTTTTAATATCGACCGGTTTCGCTTGACTTGTCAGTGTTAAAAAAAGCAACATTGCTTTTGATGTAAGTACATCAAAAACATTAAAGATTCATAGGAATTCCAAAAAAAAATTGCCACCAGCAATCCCAGTAATATTGTCATACGTAAAAAAAAAAATGCCCGAGTTCAAAATTTCTCTACATTTTGTGCTGATTTCCCTTTTCCCTAAAAAATATTTTTCTCCCCTAGATCTAGGGAAATTTCCCTAGACTTTCACTGCTCCAATTGCCACTGCATAGGGCCACCCTTGCAGAGTTCATCAGTAGTAGGTACCTACAAGGTAGAGTAGATACGCACCATATTCAGTAGGTTTCACATTTATTGCGCATGACGTCATGAAGACAATGATTTCCATATCTACTATTTATCTTCTACATTGATCACTATCATATTATTAATTATTTATTGCCTACCGCTTTCAAAATATGCCAGCGTGACTTCGATCAATTGAAAATCCGCAGCCGCCGTAAGTAGTTTTGGGTTACAAGTTTAATGTATGCGAGTATTATTTAACGAAGTTGGCAAATGTCTTTTATTTGTGTCAATGTCTTTAAAATCCGTGTCAATATCCGCGGCCAGGATCGCCCGTCCAATTTGTCAAACAGTTCGGCAGTCGGGTTCTTGCGCAATACGCGACAGACGGACTATACCCAAACCTGCATTACCGCCAATAAATACATACAATAGTTGTGTAGGCACGATTCTTATCATTACCTCCATATTTTAGCTGCCCTGACTTTGAACATTTCTCAGAAAGAACTAGAAGTCGAAAACAAAACGATGTTCAAAAAAACGTTTTCTGATAATCGTAATGAAGCGGGCGTACTATCAAAATAAGGCGCTCCAATATTGGCCTTCTAACTACCACAGAATCCGTGAAATAGATCAGCGAAAAATAAAAATCATAAAGAGAACAGACTTTCAGGTTAGAACCCTAAATTTGAATCGACTTCAGCCTTTCTTTCGTTCTATGAAATAGTCAATAGAATACACAAGGCGTGAAACCAGCATTGATTACAGCATTAGGAAATAATTCGATAGATTTAAACTTTGCAGATAATGCCCACGTATTATGTGGAGGTACAAGCTCAAAACTAAATGTCCATAAATTTCTCGAAAAACAGGTACACGGCAGGGCCGGATTTATACTTTTCATAAGTATAGGCCACTTCGTTTGCGCCGCCCCTTTCGGCTTCTTAGAATTTGCAACCTATCATAATCACTCACTTGTAGGCTTTTATTAGGCGACACACAATTGCAAAATAAATCTTCGAATATAGGTCGAGTAGGAATTCAAAAATGAAATAAACGAATGAATTAGTCATAAGTAAAAGTGTAACATGAAACAAGAATTACAATTTTTTACGGAATTTTTTATCGACAAAATCATCTAGAATGTCTTCATATTTTATAGTTTTCATTAAGTCTGCTTCTACGCATAGAAAGGCCAAAAAGTTAAGTTTTTCCTGGGACGAAGAAGACCTTTGGTAATTCTTCACTCGCTTTAAAAATTTCTTTCTCCAGAACAACTTGTATATGTATTATATCGTTTGACGGCCTCCGTGGTCCCGAGGCAAGACTCTCGACTCACAATCCGAAGGTCGCGGGTTCGAACCCGGCGTGCGCAAATAAATTTTATTTGATTAATTTGTGTTATTTCACAATTTATTCATTTAAAATAATATATAGTATATTTGCGGCACGTTCCAGAGTGGAAGATACTATCAGTATCGCCCTGGTGTAAGACCACCATTCAGAATTGAAACGTTGCTTAAAATGGCTTTAGCCGTGTTTAGTGACCAGATCTGAATAGCCAGGTACTTCCCAACCTTCCTCTTCCCTATCTCCTTCCCCTCCCCACTACCTTCAGCCTCACAACATACCCCGATTGGGGATGCCATAGTCTCACTGGCTCCAGACGGGAGCAGTTGGAACTCTTGTGCGGTTTTAACTGTAAAAAAAAAAATATATCCAAGTTCGGGTAAACTTTGCACAGAGATTGTTTCCTCAAAAACTTAAAAATATTCAGTAATGATGTAGATTCAGGTTTCTGCCGTTTTGTAACATAAACATAAGTACCTAACTATCTAGCACAGCATCGTAATGAGTACTGGAAATTAGCGACTGTAAAAGTCAAGTTAAATGTAATTTAAAATGGAAAACTCAAAAAATATAAAAATAGAAAACTCTATGTATACACAGTGATTTGTTTTTTTTATTATTTATAATCGCACACAAACTTAACGGCTTACTAAATAAAGCGAGCGAGCGCCGCCCCCTGAACACTGCCGCCCCTAGGCCGCGGCCTATAAGGCCTATTGACAAATCCAGGACTGGTACACGGTAAGTATCATTTTATATCAATGTGATTTGTGGTGAAATGGTAGTTAATTAACTAAATGATATTTATTTTTTAAATTTATAAGTTTTTTGGAGGCATTTCCTAGATAAGTATCGGAAAAAATTCATCGTTTGGCACTAAGCATATAAATACAGGCATTGAATACAAATATGTACCAGAAAAACTTACTTTTTTTAAGTACAGCAACGCTCTTAATATTATATTTTCCAATACCAATTATTTAACTTGTAGTTTGTAACTTTTTGGGAACTTGAGTTGCAGAAAATTAATAAGTTTTTATCGAACACAGTTTTTAACAGACTGAAAAGCGTGAACACGTGTGTTTTCATCGCATTCATTTGTTTCGCGCGCATTTTGTTTCAAATATTTTTAGAGTGTTTCCTAGCAAAAAAAATCAAACCTACCCAGGGGTACTTACGTAGTAGGCGTGTGGAATTGAAAATAGGAATACAAGTCAGAACTAAACAATTTTAAAATGCGAAACTACGTAGGTACCTACCACACACATATTTATTGAGTTGTTGAAATTTATAAAGGCGATAAATTAAAGACTGGGCACTTTTATATATTCTGTATATTCAGACAACAAAGCTATCGATAGTTGATGGTTTTTAACAGTGATCCGTCCGGCTTGATGGTGCGTGTAGAAGAGAGGGAGGAAGTAACAGGTAGGCGGCCAGCTACCCTTCCGGGCCGGTCCAGTGCTGCCACCCGCAGGAATATTCTCATCCCTCCATTGCTGCCAACCGATGCGCGTCTCCGGGGTTGATTGTTAAGTTGACATTCGACCATCCTGACTCTCCATTGTGACCTCACAAAAGAAAAAGAAAAACATATTAGTTATAAGCATTACAATCACACACGAATGGTTTCTACTGAACCATCCCGGATAGCTTCTACTGAGCGTACCCAATTATTTGGATTGTTTCTACTGAACGAATCCCGGATAGCTTCTACTGAGCGTACCCAATTATTTGGATCGTTTCTGCTGAACGAATCCCGGATAGCTTCTACTGAGCGTACCCAATTACTTGGATCGTTTCTGCTGAACAAATCCCGGATAGCTTCTACTGAGCGTACCCAATTATTTGGATGGTTTCTACTGAACAACTCCCGGATAGCTTCTACTGAGCATACCCAATTATTTGGATTGTTTCTACTGAACAACTCCCGGATAGCTTCTACTGAGCATACCCAATTATTTGGATTGTTCCTACTGCACAAATCCAACACACCACTAGGATGCACAATACAGGCTGAAACCAGTATGTAATCCGCCAAACTGCAATACTTCCAGCAGTCAAATGACTACCCTAGTGACCCGCAGTCACTTATGCACAGTCATCAAGATTAATCAACAATTAACCATGAAAGTGCCGACCTGGTGAGACTCAACTCTCCAGCAAATCCAATAGATCGTCTCGACCTACCTCACTATCCTGGCTGTCAGACTCGTCAGAGTCTCCAGGTGCTCCCTTGTAGGGCCTCAACGCATCAGCGGCAACCATGGCGGTGAACTTCTTATAGCCACGCATACCCTTGACACTGCTAATCTCGTAGCGGTCAATATCTGGAAATACTTTAGTTACCTTGTATGGTCCGCTATAGAGGGGGTCAGTTTTGTGATTGATCCCAGCTCCTCCTCGAACCACACCTTCTTTCCACAAGACAAGGTCACCTTTTCCATACTTGCGTGCTACCTTTCGCCTTTTGTCGTACTGCGCCTTCATTCTTTCAGCAGCTACTGCCATATTACGCTGAGCCGCCTCACGACACTCAGCTACCTGCGCCTCCGTGGAGAGATGCTCTACACTGGCATCCTCTCGCGTTTCAGCAAGAACACTGTTCTTGTGACCAAACATCAGCTGAAATGGGGTAAACCTAGTACTGGCATTGATGGTATTATTAATACCCCAGATAATCTCAGGTAATCCTACATCCCATAAATTAGGATCTGCATCCATAGCACGCATCGCCTCCAGCAACGTCCTGTTGGTCCTCTCAACCTGCCCGTTTGCTCGTGGAGTAGCAACGGCAGTCAAGATGTGTTTGAACTGCTTTTCTACAGAAAATTGCTTAAACCTCCTGCTATTAAAAGCCAAACCTCTATCGGAGATAACTCTAGTAGGTACGCCAAATGTACTGAACATTTCATTTAACTTTCTAATCGTCTCCACCGAATTTAGTGTTCTCGACGGGAAAGCAAACACAAACTTGGAGAAAGCATCTGTAGCTACAAGTAAATAGCTATTACCTGATTTGCTCTTAGAAAACGGTCCAAGGTGATCTACATGCAGAGTGTGCATTGATCTGTCGGGCTTCGGTATAGCGTTAAGCTTACCTTCCCTTTTCCCGTACTGGCCCTTAGCAAATGCACAATTTATGCATGCAGCAACGTACTTCCTGATGAACCGGGTCATCTTAGGGAACCAAACTTCGCTCTTGATCAGTTTCTCACACCGTTCGAAACCTGGGTGACCAATGTCATCATGATATTTCCTTACTAACATCCATTTAGCATTATTTGGAACCATCACTCGTTCACCCGCCAACGTTTTGCGGTACAATCTATCATTTCTAATGCAGAAATCGTTTGTCAAGTCTTTATTAGCCTTGCCACTCTTAAGCTGCTCTACAATAGACATAATCTTTTGGTCCTGAAGCTGCAAGGAAAGTAACCAATCATCCGTTTCTATCATAGAAACATTCACCTCAAGGGGTGATGGGTTGCGACTCAGAGCATCTACATGCTTCATACGGTCTCCGGGACGATATACAACATTCATATCGTACTCCTGTATGGTGAGCCACCATCTAGCTATCCTAGGAATCATATCCTTTTTGACCAGCGTTGCCCTTACAGCAGTGCAATCTGTCACAACAGTGAAGTGTATGCCAAACAGATAGATGCGGAACCTTTTTACAGATTCAACTACCGCTAAGGTCTCTAACTCGTAGCTGTGGTAGAATTCTTCCTCCTTCGAAGTCACACGACTGAAATAAGCTACTGGTTTTATTTCACCGTCGCTCTGCTTCTGCATCAGAATTCCACCTAACCCTAGTTTACTGGCATCTGTGTGCAATTCTGTCTCCAATTCTCTATCATATATGGCTAGAACAGGGCGACTAACTAACTTCTCCTTGAGGGTTTCAAATGCATGTATCTGGGAATCTTCCCATTTCCACTCGACACCCTTCTTTGTCAACTCAGTTAACGGGCGACCTATGGTAGCAAAACCTTTAATGAATTTTCTGAAATAACTGGCCAATCCCATAAATTGCCTAATTTCATGAATATTACTAGGTTGCCTAAAGTTCTGAACTGCATCGATTTTGATATTGCCTGGTGCGATGCCTTTGTCGGACACCTCATGTCCCAAATAAGAAATTTTAGTTTGCAGGAAAGAACATTTACTCAGGTTGACTCGAAGATCAGCTTTCGCTAATAAATTCAAAACCGTTTTAAGTCTGGCTATGCCTTCGGGAATTGATTTAGATGGTATCAGTATGTCATCCATGAATACTAGAATATCATCACCCGGTATTCTTGCTAAAGCCTTCTTAATAATTCGCATAAATGCAGAGGGTGCATTAGCTAATCCGTAACTCATACGCAAATACTCAAACTGTCCATCTGGTGTCACAAATGCAGTTTTCCTGATTGAATCCTCAGCCATCGGTACCTGATGATAACCTTGAGCTAAATCTAAGCTGGTAAAATAGATTTTCCCTGCCAACTTGCATACTTGGTCCTCAATATGCGGCAATGGAAATCTATCCTTGATAGTAATTGCATTAAGTGCTCTATAATCAACGCACATTCTAAAGTCTCCGTCCTTTTTCCTAACGAGAATCACAGGGCTAGCATAGTCTGAATCTGACTCTCGGATTATACCACTAGCTAAAAGATCATCAATCTTTTCTTGTACTACCTTACGTTCTGCAAAGGCCAGCCTATATGGCTTGTAGTGAATCGGTTGTTCCGTAGTAGTTTTAATAGACATCTCTCCCAGAGTGGTACACCCTAAATCGTTGGTGGAATTAGCAAAACAGAATTCATACTCATGAAGCACCCGCAGCAGGTCCCGCTTCTCCGCTTCGCTTATGTCTCCCACCTGCAGATCCGATGTCTCCATTAAACAAACAAAGTTGTCACTTACTTCTCCTCGGCTGTGAGCCTGACCTGCTGGAGCTTCAGTGCTCCGTACAGCCCGAGTAACAAGCTCGTCCTTCTTCCACCTCAAGGCTTCCCGCCCAAGGTTGTGTACTTTCATCCCTCCTTCAGCGCCCAAAAAAGTAGCTGGCAGCATAAAGGTGGTGGCCCCCAGTTCAAAACAGCGTGGGGCCGTGGAGTAGCTCTCCCCATTCGCAGCTCCTGGAATTCTCACCTTAACCACCTCCGTGGTTGATGGCGGAATAATAACGTCTCCGGCACATAAAACCTGGAATGACTTGTCTTCAATTATTGCAAGATCAATAGTTTGTACAGGGTTATTTTCTACATCCTTTCTAAAAACAGCCTGTCCGTCATTTATAATCAGGGTAATTCCAATCTGTGAAATAAAGGGTTGTCCCATTAAAATGTCAATGCCGCCCATAATACAGTCGGTCACAAGTGCTGAGGTGACCAGACTCAAACCGTCCACCTCGAGAATAAATGCTACCACCCCTTGTGCTATTACCGATCCACCGGTAAATCCTTTCAAAATGGTTCCAGAGTGTTCCATCGTCAAGTTTAACTGTCTGGTGGCTTTTCCCGATATAATGTTGGATTGGCTTCCCGTGTCTATATAGGCACGGAAAGTCAACCCGTTTACCTTTACCTCCTTGTTGAATATGTCCGTCCTGCCTGCCAGCTTAAGGATGCTAACTGCCTTCTCCTGAGGTTTGGGCCTCTTGTAGCATCTGGCAGGTAGATGGCCACTCTTGCCACAATGCGAGCAATCCTCCGCCTTTTTTGTGCAGTTGGCCGCATAGTGGCCCAGTTTTCCGCACCGAAAACAGGCCTTGTCGGCTTTGGCGCCGTCCCGCTGGTCACGCCTACGCCCCTGCTTTCCCCAGCGATGGGAAGATCCGGACTGCGATGCTGGTGGTACACGCACAGTTGCCTTGTCCGCCTTCGATGCCACGCTTTCGGGACACTGGTAATTCTCCTGGGACGCCAAGAATCCCACATACAGCTCCTCGGGGGTAGAGCACCGGAAGCTCCTAGCGTGCGCCTGAAGCTCCACGGGTAGGCCCCGTATGATGAGGGAGATGGCAGCCTCATCGTCCAGCCGGCACCTCTTCACCATCATCCGCTTGTCATGGTAATAGTGGGTCATCGTCTCGTTCGGTCGCTTCTTCCGCTGCATCAATTCTTCCATCATGTCTGCGTACTCGGTGTGCCGCGGGAAGGCTCGCTCCAGCGACAACTTCCACTCAGGCCACGACATTTCGTAATTATCAAGATGATCGTACCATTTCCGGGCCGATCCACGTAGCCGCGTCTGCATGTAGCACGCCTTTGCGTACTCGTCCCATCCATGTACTCTCCCCAGGACCTCGATCTTCTGAAGCCACGAAACTGCCGTGACGGTCTTGTCCTCCGGGTCAAAGAACGGGATTATTTCGGCTTTTACGGTTGGGCCGCTGCTCCGCGCCGACGAAGTACTCGGTCCATCACGGCTGGAGCCGGAACTCCCACCCCTAGCCCTGAAATATCTGGCTAACATGCCCTCGAGTTTGGTTTCCAGCAATCTTTCAAATACCACGCGGGAAGGCTCCATGGAATCTTCCGAATTGCTCGGGCTTCGGCTACGGCGACTACGGCTCGGGCTTCGAGACATTACTTTTAAACTTCGCGCCAACGCAAACAAAAACAAAGATGGCGTCGGTAGCGTCCCTTCACTGTCCCGCACACGTAAATATTTTTACAAACAAATTTAAACGTCTCTCTCGTATATACTATGACACTAAACAATAAAGCGTCAATTTCGCACGTGAATGTTAACAATGAATAAAACGTCTCTATCGTAATTTATATCAAAGTAACACAAACACAAACAACAACAAAGCGTCAATTTCGCGCGTAAATCTTACACCAAAATAAACAAACGTCACTGTCGTAATCACTTTGGATTTATCCCACTTCTGAATTTATAAAGGCGATAAATTAAAGACTGGGCACTTTTATATATTCTGTATATTCAGACAACAAAGCTATCGATAGTTGATGGTTTTTAACAGTGATCCGTCCGGCTTGATGGTGCGTGTAGAAGAGAGGGAGGAAGTAACAGGTAGGCGGCCAGCTACCCTTCCGGGCCGGTCCAGTGCTGCCACCCGCAGGAATATTCTCATCCCTCCATTGCTGCCAACCGATGCGCGTCTCCGGGGTTGATTGTTAAGTTGACAAATTAATTTATTACAGCTGCAATAATGTCGTTATAATATAATATTAAATCGGGAATTGAAAATTCGTAAAATACGAATTATACTCGAATACGAATATTATTAAACTTATTTACGAAACTATTACCTATATATTATAGATCATGATTTTTATAAGAAATTGAAAAATCAATCAATTGATAAAATAACGTTTAAAACCCTGTCCATCAATATTATTTTTGCGTTTTCAAGGAAGCGATGCGTGCAAATTAGATTTCGTAATTAAGATTTAGTGCCGTCAGTGCCGAAATTATATGTCGCATGTATCGATTGTGATGTTGACGTTGACATCACTAATGAGCTTTTGCTTTTCGAAATAAGAATGAACAGGGCCGCTGTTTCGAATAATTTCGGTGCTTGCTTACTTTACTGCCAATTTAAGCTGCAAAATTTCAGAGGGGAAAACATGAAGATTTTTTATTGTATGAACATATTTTTGAAATACCTACTCTACATAAAATGGTACAATATTGGATTTAAAAAATTGTCTTGTTCGTTAGTTTCTCTTTTGCCAAGTTATAAGAAGCTACTCCAGCAGGACAATATTGTAAACTTATTCATCACAAAAAAATGATCGATCAATAAATAAGGTAAAACTTTATTCACAATTACCACATTACGTATTGTTAGGTAACGTTTGAATAAAGGCGATAAACAAGGTTGTTCCACGCAGCAAGCTATGCGCAGGGCTCCGTTTCGAGCCACCTAAATGCGCGATGGACGAACGGCGACCGCCGGGCTCGCCGCTCAGTCTCCCCCCGCCCTCCGGACCAGTAACCCGCGCGACCGAGAACGTTCTGTCCTTCCACACGGCGACTCCGGCCATTATTGGATTGGCGATGTGTCGTAACCGCGGGCGTCGTTGCCCGCCTCGCGCCGAGTTCTGGCTGGACTGATTCTCGCCACTTCCACAGTAAGCCTGACTAATTACAACTCCCCTTTACTGTGCTGTATAAATGCATTTCGCGTCCGTGAGGCTGAGGCCATTTTTTTGAGAGAGAATTACTTTATTTTAGGGCCTATGTTGCTAACTGTACCCATCATGTGTGTGTCCCTATTATGTTTGCCTTTGGCCCAATAAACCCTGTATTTCGAACTCTATTGTCTTTTCAATGCTCGAAAGGGTTCCTCGAAATAACCTGTTGGTGTCCTACGGGACCCTCATAAACACAGCTGCGGCCGGATCTCACCGCCAGAGAGGAGTTTCGGTTCATACCGAGGGAGCTAGTCGCTATTGGACTCTCCGAACCCACGTCCTGAACTTCGGCCCCGAGCCGGACGTTCAGCGTGAGTCATTTCTGTGTATAACATTGGCGTACGTCGTGGTAATCTCCACACATAACACTGACGCCAGCGTACCTTATTATCAGCACATAACAGTATTTACATATATTTTTTTAATTATCACTTTGATTCAACTAAAGTATAATAAAAAAAAGTTAAGAGGCTATTTCATTCAAACAAAATTAATATTTTATGTCCTTAGTTTGACAAATAATTTATATGTATATAAACTATAATAATAAAAGAGATATCTAGGATATTTCTTCTAATCACACCAAAACTAAGAACCTGTTACGTAAAATTGTTTTTAGGTTCTTACTTTGGGTTTCTTAAAAAGCAACATTGTTTTTAGTAATTATGCGTAAAAAGTGTGGTAGTCATAAGTAAAATTTTACCCATAATACATTAAGGTGATCCAATAGTCCAGTGAAAAATCGAAATCGGAATTCTCGCCCCTTTGTGGGAGGAGTTTAAAAATACTTAAGAAAAAGCTTTTGGAAAGGTTGGAAAAGATATTTGAGATTTTTTTTACATGTTGATTTCGTAAAGGCCTGTAAAAAACATTAACTCCTTTTTTACGCATTGTTTATTGTAATAACAAGGAAATTTAAAATTGATTTCACGGAACCAAGCGACGCGGAGCCATGCGTCTATTCCCCGATCCGGCCGGGGCCGAACTAATACAAAATGGTGTGGCAAATCAGTAGTCCTTGGGTGGACCGCATAAGCTTCACTTTGAAAATCCAAATTCGTCGACTGCCGGCCGTATTCGGAAATAACAACGCGAAAGTGCATATTTTATTTTATTTTGTGAAGTTCTGACGTAAATATCATTTTTTGCGATTATTATAAAAGAAACTGAATTTGCTACATTAAACAATAAAACCATATCTGAAAAGGGGTTTATAAGTAGGAGAGTTTGTACTTGAAAGTGTTTTTTATAGACCTAATACTTTATTATTTTCTAGGCTTATGAAAAGACTTATAAAAAAAATGACCAATATTTTTAAGGGCCAAGGTTCTACACGCAGTATTTAATTGAACCATCTATAATACTTCTAAGCGATCAAATTTTCAAAACAAAAATACATGATTTTGAATGATTTAGCATTATTTCGCATGGCTTCATCTTAATGTAATCAGATTTATCTTTAACTGTTAATCCTTTAGCCGCGGGAAGCGCACTCCCTTAAATAAACCAAACCACACCGCACTCCTGCACTTGCTATATGGGAAGCACTATACATGCCCTATAAGCTGGCGATGCACCAGTGAGCCACTAAGTTTCTCCAGCGATTTTTATATGAAATTTACTTGAGGACGGTAAAACTTATACATACTTCTAAAAAATCTCAAATCTTCACACTACTGACATCTTGCGGAATTTATCCTTAATAGGTTAAAGCTTTGAAGAGAACTCCTAATTTGAAGCATAAATTGAATGAGCTGGAACTCTTCCCAAGTCTTTTGTGTGTGACTGCGCAGGCGCGTTTCATAGATTCTCAAGCGAAGATACTTTCGGAGTAATACATGTTACTATATATATATATTAATATAGTATTGCACAGTTTTTGAAAAACTCACTTTTTCATAATTTAGGCAAAAGACGACCTTGCCGCCCCTCAAGTTTTACCCGTTTCGAGGTTCAGTTTCGCTCGAAAAAGAGGGCTTTTTTTTTCAGTCAGGGCCTCCCACGCCAAAATGACCTCTCCGCTCTTCGAGTCTGACCGACCTCAGAGACCACTATCGCAAGACAGGAAACTCACACGAAATTCTTATTTTAGAAACGCCAAAAGTCAACGGAAAAAACTGATACAAAATCAGCGGCGATAACTGGAACCTCCGGCTGAATCTCTCATCGACGAAGAAATCGGCCCGGTTATATTTCCCGCCGACAGGTTCGCATTTGCAAAAAAGATAAGAAATCTTAATCACTATTTCCTTTACGCGAAACGAATTTGCTAGAAATTTATTCTTTTATTTTAATGGCGATGCTGCTAAAAAATGACATTTTATAGGTACGACACGCGGTACGAGATATCGTCGAAAAAGCGCATTGTGGTCGAGATGTTTTTCAATAAATAGGAGGAATAGAAATTAAGGAAGCTTTTAAAATCGACAAATATGTCGGTCACCATTCAAAATGCTACACAATATCGCGCGGAAAAATGATATTTTCTGACGTTTCGCAAAACTCGCATTTTTCTCGAGGGTGCATAATATAACTGGCCAGTAGAAGACCTAATTTTCTTACAAATAAATTCAGGTTGGGTAAATTTTCTCACACCTTGGAACACTCGATTCTGAAATTTTACAAATGGCGGAAGGCCGCTCTCTCCGCCAACTAAAGATTTCAATCCAGAGACATCTAGCGGTGTGGAATATAAGTACGGATCGTTCACACAAAACAAAATCAAATGTCTGTCGAACACGCCTGTAGTTCTATTTCAATCCGTTCAAATCGGCAGGTTCGTCTGTATCGAAAGAAATTTGCTCAATTCACGAAAAAAGATCTCGGTATCGAGTGTTGCTAGACGCTCGGTTTTGAAATGCCTATTTTAGGAAAGTAGTACCTACACTAGCTAGAAAAAATATTATTAAAATTGTGAGAGGACTAAGTATAAATACTTTGCGAACTCTTTTTCATTGAAATGATTATTTGATAAAAAATTCTGAATATACATTTTAATGGCGTGTTTTTTTTACGTATGTGCAGGTGTACCAACTGAGAATCTGAGTAGGTAGGTACCTGCACATAACAAATCGGAATCATCTGTTTTTTTTTTTTGGAAATTTGTAATAAAATTATTTGAAGTTGAAAGGATAATTTCTTTTGTAATTATTTTTTGAGCTGTTATGCCGTGTTGCGCTACCTTCGTCTTTAGCCTAGATATTTAAGGGATTTATTTTTTTTAATATTAAAGTTACATAACGCTTTTTTTTGTATTTTGCTTCTTTACGATAATTATTCAACGTTAGAGGCGGGCATTGGTACTGCCGCCCCGGGAACCATTCGTTGGATGAGCATTCTGAACATTTCTAATAAAATGAGTAAATTTAAATGAAGATGGTCGAATTTTTTTCTTGCGAAATGGTGTAGGTACCTTTTGAACACTGAACGGGAACTAATCGTTCGTACATTTTACATTAAATTTCAATGTGAAAACCGCACAAGAGTCCCAATTACTGCCGTCCGGAGTCAGTGCGACTACGGCGTCCCCAGTTGGGTTTGATTTTAGTTTCTGAAAAATTCTGAATAATACATTTTTATAGCGCCGATTTTTGAAAAACTACAGTAAGCTGCACTCGAATTTTTTTTTGACAACGTCCTACTCGGATACTATTTATTCTGAACATTTCTAATAAAATGAGTAAATTTAAATAAAGATGGTTCAATTTTTTTTGCCAAATGGTGTAGGTACCTTTTGAATACTGTACGGGTTCATACATTTTACATTAAATTTCAATGTGAAAACCGCACAAGAGTCCCAATTACTGCCGTCCGGAGTCAGTGCGACTACGGCGTCCCCAGTTGGGTTTAGTTTTAGTTTCTGAAAAATTCTGAGTAATACATTTTTATAGCGCCGTTTTTTGAAAAACTACAGTAAGCTGCACTCGAATTTTTTTTTGACAACGTCCTTCTCGGATACTATTTATTCTGAACATTTCTAATAAAATGAGTAAATTTAAATAAAGATGGTCCAATTTTTTTTTGCCAAATGGTGTGGGTACCTTTTGAATACTGTACGGGTTCATACATTTTAAATAAAATTTCAATGTGAATACCGCACAAGAGTCCCAACTACTGCCGTCTGGAGTCAGTGAGACTACGGCATCCCCAGTTGGGTTTAGTTTAAGTCTCTAAAATTTCTGAATAATACATTTTTATAGCGCCGTTTTTTGAAAAATTACTTTCAGTTATAAGTTCAAAAATTTCCGAGATCCAACAATTTTTTTTTTCCAAAATTAAAAAATTTCCAGAATCCAATAATTTTTTTTCCAAAATTAAAAAATTTCCAGAAACCAAAAAATTTTTTTTTCACAGTTAAAAAATTTCAAGAAACCGAAATTTTTTTTTTTCAAAATTCAAAAATTTCCGGAAACCAAAAAATTTTTTTTTCAAAATTAAAAAATTTCCAGAATCCGAAATTTTTTTTTTCCAAATTTAAAAAATTTCCAGAAACCAAAAATTTTTTTTTTCAAAATTCAAAAATTTCCAGAAACCAAAAAAGTTTTTTTCCAAAATTAAAAAATTTTCAGAATCCAAAAAATTTTTTTTTCAAAAACAAAAAATTTCCAGAAAACAAAATTTTTTTTTCCAAAATTAAAAAATTTCCAAAATCCAAAATTTTTTTTTTTTTAATTACACCCTACAGTACCCGAGATGGATATCAAATTACGCGTCTCGACCTACACAAACCGAAGGGTTGACTGAAAAAATTGAACGATAAACTCCGAAGACCCTTTTAGGCTCTATTGGTTTTTCTAATTTAAATTAAATGAAATACTGAACGCCCTGAGTCGGGCGGCTGGATTGGTTCAGTACTGAATTGAGCGGTAAGCTCCTGGGACGTTTTAAAAGTGTCGGCGACCAAAGTGGCACAATGGTAAGAGTCTTTGCAACAGTAAATTATACGTTACGGGTGCAACAGGCAAAGCTAGTTAGTATAGTATTGCACAGTTTTTGAAAAACTCACTTTTTTTTCGTCATTTAGGCAAAAGACGACCTTGCCGCCCCTCAAGTTTTACCCGTTTCGAGGTTCAGTTTCGCTCGAAACACAGGGCTTTTTTTTTCAGTGCAGGGCCTCCCACGCCAAAATGACCTCACCGCTCTTCGAGTTTGACCGACCGCAGAGACCACAATCGCTAGACAGGAAGCTAAAAAAACCCACGAAACCGAAACGCGAAAAATTAACGGAAAAAACTGATGCAAAATCAGCGGCGATAACTGGAACCTCCGACTGAATCTCTCATCGACGAAGAAATCGGCCCGGTTATATTTCCCGCCGACAGGTTCGCATTTCGAAAAAGTCGGAGAAAAATTAAGCACTATTTTCATACAAAACGAATTTGCTAGAAATTTATTCTTTTATTTTAATGGCGATGCTGCTAAAAAATGACATTTTATAGGTACGACACGCGGTACGAGATATCGTCGAAAAAGCGCATTGTGGTCGAGATGTTTTTCAATAAATAGGAGGAATAGAAATTAAGGAAGCTTTTAAAATCGACAAATATGTCGGTCACCATTCAAAATGCTACACAATATCGCGCGGAAAAATGATATTTTCTGACGTTTCGCAAAACTCGCATTTTTCTCGAGGGTGCATAATATAACTGGCCAGTAGAAGACCTAATTTTCTTACAAATAAATTCAGGTTGGGTAAATTTTCTCACACCTTGGAACACTCGATTCTGAAATTTTACAAATGGCGGAAGGCCGCTCTCTCCGCCAACTAAAGATTTCAATCCAGAGACATCTAGCGGTGTGGAATATAAGTACGGATCGTTCACACAAAACAAAATCAAATGTCTGTCGAACACGCCTGTAGTTCTATTTCAATCCGTTCAAATCGGCAGGTTCGTCTGTATCGAAAGAAATTTGCTCAATTCACGAAAAAAGATCTCGGTATCGAGTGTTGCTAGACGCTCGGTTTTGAAATGCCTATTTTAGGAAAGTAGTACCTACACTAGCTAGAAAAAATATTATTAAAATTGTGAGAGGACTAAGTATAAATACTTTGCGAACTCTTTTTCATTGAAATGATTATTTGATAAAAAATTCTGAATATACATTTTAATGGCGTGTTTTTTTTACGTATGTGCAGGTGTACCAACTGAGAATCTGAGTAGGTAGGTACCTGCACATAACAAATCGGAATCATCTGTTTTTTTTTTTTGGAAATTTGTAATAAAATTATTTGAAGTTGAAAGGATAATTTCTTTTGTAATAATTTTTTGGGCTGTTATGCCGTGTTGCGCTACCTTCGTCTTTAGCCTAGATATTTAAGGGATTTATTTTTTTTAAATATTAAAGTTACATAACGCTTTTTTTGTATTTTGCTTCTTTATGATAATTATTCAACGTTAGAGGCGGGCATTGGCACTGCCGCTCAGGAAACCATTCGTTGGATGAGCAACACCTCATAAAAATAGGTACACAATAATTTTGATAATTATATTTTTATAGGACCGTTTTTGTAAAAAATGACAAAAAGGGTGACGTACAATATTGAAAATCTACCAGGAGCTCATAATACGCAGAAGTAAAATATTACAGAGGGGTACATTTATTTACTGGGCTACTCAGACCTCACTTTTCAAGTATTAGTTGAGATTGTTTTGGAAAAGTTTCACTTCTACCGCGTGTAAACTGCACTCGAATTTTTTTTGACAACGTACTCGGACACTATATATTCTGAACATTTCTAATAAAATGAGTAAATTTAAATAAAGATGGTCCATTTTTTTTTGCGAAATGGTGTAGGTACCTTTTGAATACTGTACGGGAACTAATCGTTGGTACATTTTACATTAAATTTCAATGTGAAAACCGCACAAGAGTCCCAATTACTGCCGTCCGGAGTCAGTGCGACTACGGCGTCCCCAGTTGGGTTTAGTTTTAGTTTCTGAAAAATTCTGAATAATACATTTTTATAGCGCCGTTTTTTGAAAAACTACAGTAAGCTGCACTCGAATTTTTTTTTGACAACGTCCTACTCGGATACTATTTATTCTGAACATTTCTAATAAAATGAGTAAATTTAAATAAATATGGTCCAATTTTTTTTTTGCGAAATGGTGTAGTTACCTTTTGAACACTGTACGGGGACTAATCGTTCGTACATTTTACATTAAAATTCAATGTGAAAACCGCACAAGAGTCCCAATTACTGCCGTCCGGAGTCAGTGCGACTACGGCGTCCCCAGTTGGGTTTGGTTTTAGTTTCTGAAAAATTCTGAATAATACATTTTTATAGCGCCGTTTTTTGAAAAACTACAGTAAGCTGCACTCGAATTTTTTTTTGACAACGTCCTACTCGGATACTATTTATTCTGAACATTTCTAATAAAATGAGTAAATTTAAATAAAGATGGTCCAATTTTTTTTTTGCGAAATGGTGTAGGTACCTTTTGAACACTGTACGGGGACTAATCGTTGGTACATTTTACATTAAATTTCAATGTGAAAACCGCACAAGAGTCCCAATTACTGCCATCCGGAGTCAGTGCGACTACGGCGTCCCCGGTTGGGTTTGGTTTTAGTTTCTGAAAAATTCTGAATAATACATTTTTATAGCGCCGTTTTTTGAAAAACTACAGTAAGCTGCACTCGAATTTTTTTTTGACAACGTCCTTCTCGGATACTATTTATTCTGAACATTTCTAATAAAATGAGTAAATTTAAATAAAGATGGTCCAATTTTTTTTTTGCAAAATGGTGTAGGTACCTTTTGAACACTGTACGGGAACTAATCGTTCGTACATTTTACATTAAATTTCAATGTGAATACCGCACAAGAGTCCCAACTACTGCCGTCTGGAGTCAGTGAGACTACGGCATCCCCAGTTGGGTTTAGTTTAAGTCTCTAAAATTTCTGAATAATACATTTTTATAGCGCCGTTTTTTGAAAAATTACTTTCAGTTATAAGTTCAAAAATTTCCGAGATCCGACAATTTTTTTTTCCAAAATTAAAAAATTTCCAGAATCCAATAATTTTTTTTTCAAAATTAAAAAATTTCCAGAAACCAAAAAATTTTTTTTTCAAAATTAAAAAATTTCCAGAAACCGAAAATTTTTTTTTCAAAATTCAAAAATTTCCGGAAAAAAAAAATTTTTTTTTTTAAATAAAAAAATTTCCAGAATCCGAATTTTTTTTTTTCCAAATTAAAAAATTTCCAGAAAACAAAAATTTTTTTTTTCGAAATTCAAAAATTCCCAGAAACCAAAAAAGTTTTTTTTTCAAAATTAAAAAATTTCCAAAGTCTAAAAAATTTTTTTTCAAAATCCAAAATTTTTTATTTTTTAAATTACACCCTACAGTACCCGAGATGGATATCAAATTACGCGTCTCGACCTACACAATCCGAAGGGCTGACTGAAAAAATTGAACGATAAACTCCGAAGACCCTTTTAGGCTCTATTGGTTTTTCTAATTTAAATTAAATGAAATACTGAACGCCCTGAGTCGGGCGGCTGGATTGGTTCAGTACTGAATTGAGCGGTAAGCTCCTGGGACGTTTTAAAAGTGTCGGCGACCAAAGTGGCACAATGGTAGGAGTCTTTGCAACAGTAAATTATACGTTACGGGTAACAAATTACAAACATCGTTTTTTTCTTTACCTATTTTATTTAACACACACTCTTCGCTTCATCCGCGTTCACACGTCATATCGTGTAGTGTTTAACCCCTTGGTTGCCTCTGCAACAGGCAAAGCTAGTATATATATTAATGCACAGTTTTCGAAAACTCACTTTTTTTTCATCATTTAGGCAAAAGACGACCTTGCCGCCCCTTAAGTTTTACCCGTTTCGAGGTTCAGTTTCGCTCGAAACACAGGGCTTTTTTTTTCAGTGCAGGCCTCCCACGCCAAAATGACCTCTCCGCTCTTCGAGTTTGACCGACCTCAGAGACCACTATCGCAAGACAGGAAACTCACACGAAATTCTTATTTTAGAAACGCCAAAAGTCAACGGAAAAAACTGATACAAAATCAGCGGCGATAACTGGAACCTCCGGCTGAATCTCTCATCGACGAAGAAATCGGCCTGGTTATATTTCCCGCCGACAGGTTCGCATTTGCAAAAAAGATAAGAAATCTTAATCACTATTTCCTTTACGCGAAACGAATTTGCTAGAAATTTATTCTTTTATTTTAATGGCGATGCTGCTAAAAAATGACATTTTATAGGTACGACACGCGGTACGAGATATCGTCGAAAAAGCGCGTTCTGGTGGAGATGTTTTTTTAATAAATAGGAGGAATAGAAATTAAGGAAGCTTTTAAAATCGACAAATATGTCGGTCACCATTCAAAATGTTACACGATAGCGCGCGGAAAAATGATATTTTCTGACGTTTCGCAAAACTCGCATTTTTCTCGAGGGTGCATAATTTGTCTGGCCAGTAGAACACCTAATTTTCTTACAAATAAATTCAGGTTGGGTAAATTTTCTCACACCTGAGAACACTGGATTCTGAAATTTTACAAATGGCGGAAGGCAACACTCTCCGCCAACTAAAGATTTCAATCCAGAGACATCTAGCGGTGCGGAATATAAGTACGGATCGTTCACACAAAACAAAATCAAATGTCTGTCGAACACGCCTGTAGTTCTATTTCAATCCGTTCAAATCGGCAGGTTCGTCTGTATCGAAAGAAATTTGCTCAATTCACGAAAAAAGATCTCCGTATCGAGTGTTGCTAGACGCTCGGTTTTGGAATGCCCATTTTAGGAAAGTAGTTTTTTAATTTATGTACGGGTTCACAATGTCAGAATATTGTACGTCTGCGAATGACGAACTAAGTAGGTACCTGATAGATGGGCTCCGATGCATTAGGATTCGTATTATTTATAAATATAAATACTTTGCGAACTCTTTTTCATTGAAATGATTATTTGATAAAAAATTCTGAATATACATTTTAATGGCGTGTTTTTTTTTACGTATGTGCAGGTGTACCAACTGAGAATCTGAGTAGGTAGGTACCTGCACATAACAACTCGGAATCATCAAATGGGTATTGCATATGTTTTTTCTTTTGGAAATTTGTAATGAAATTATTTGAAGTTGAAAGGATAATTTCTTTTGTAATTATTTTTTGGGCTGTTATGCCGTGTTGCGCTACCTTCGTCTTTAGCCTAGATATTTAAGGGATTTATTTTTTTTAAATATTATAGTAACATAACGCTTTTTTTGTATTTAGCTTATTTATGATAATTATTCAACGTTAGAGGCGGGCATTGGCACTGCCGCCCCGGGAACCATTCGTTGGATGAGCAACACCTCATAAAAATGGGTATACAATAATTTTGAAAATTATATTTTTAAAGGGCCGTTTTTGTGAAAAATGACAAAAAGGTGAGGTACAATATTGAAAATCTACCAGGAGCACATAACACGCAAGAGTAAAATTTAACAGAGAATACATTTATTTACTGGACAACTTAGACCTCACTTTTCAAGTATTAGTTGAGATTGTTTTGGAAAAGTTTCACTTCTACCGCGTGTAAACTGCACTCGAATTTTTTTTGACAACGTACGTAGGTACCTACTCGGATAGTATATATTCTGAACATTTCTAAAAAAATGAGTAAATTTAAATAAAGATGGTCCAATTTTTTTTTGCGAAATGGTGTAGGTACCTTTTGAATACTGTACGGGAACTAATCGTTCGTACATTTTACATTAAATTTCAATGTGAAAACCGCACAAGAGTCCCAATTACTGCCGTCCGGAGTCAGTGCGACTACGGCGTCCCCAGTTGGGTTTAGTTTTAGTTTCTGAAAAATTCTGAATAATACATTTTTATAGCGCCGTTTTTTGAAAAACTACAGTAAGCTGCACTCGAATTTTTATTTGACAACGTCCTACTCGGATACTATTTATTCTGAACATTTCTAATAAAATGAGTAAATTTAAATAAAGATGGTCCAATTTTTTTTTGCCAAATGGTGTGGGTACCTTTTGAATACTGTACGGGTTCATACATTTCAAATTAAATTTCAATGTGAATACCGCACAAGAGTCTCAACTACTGCCGTCTGGAGTCAGTGAAACTACGGTATCCCCAGTTGGGTTTAGTTTGTCTCTAAAATTTCTGATTAATACATTTTTATAGCGCCGTTTTTTGAAAAATTACTTTCAGTTCAAAAATTTCCAAGACAAAAAATTTTTTATTTCCAAAATTAAAAAAATATCCAAAACTTAAAAATTTTTTTTTTCAAAATTCAATAATTTCCAAAATCCAAATTTTTTTTTCCAAAATTAAAAAATTTCCAAAACTCAAAAAATTTTTTTTTGAAAATTCAAAAATTTACAAAATCCAAAAATTTTTTTTTTGAAAATTAAAAAATTTCCAAAGTCCAAAATTTTTTTTTCAAAATCCAAATTTTTTTTTTTTAAATTACACCCTACAGTACCCGAGATGGATATCAAATTACGCGTCTCGACCTACACAAACCGAAGGGCTGACGGAAAAAATTGAACGATAAACTCCGAAGACCCTTTTAGGCTCTATTGGTTTTTCTAATTTAAATTAAATGAAATACTGAACGCCCTGAGTCGGGCGGCTGGATTGGTTCAGTACTGAATTGAGCGGTAAGCTCCTGGGACGTTTTAAAAGTGTCGGCGACCAAAGTGGCACAATGGTAGGAGTCTTTGCAACAGTAAATTATACGTTACGGGTAACAAATTACAAACATCGTTTTTTTCTTTACCTATTTTATTTAACACACACTCTTCGCTTCATCCGCGTTCACACGTCAAAACGCGTAGTGTTTAACCCCTTGGTTGCCTCTGCAACAGGCAAAGCTAGTTTATATATTAATGCACAGTTTTCGAAAACTCACTTTTTTTTCGTCATTTAGGCAAAAGACGACCTTGCCGCCCCTTAAGTTTTACCCGTTTCGAGGTTCAGTTTCGCTCGAAACACAGGGCTTTTTTTTTCAGTGCAGGCCTCCCACGCCAAAATGACCTCTCCGCTCTTCGAGTTTGACCGACCTCAGAGACCACTATCGCAAGACAGGAAACTCACACGAAATTCTTATTTTAGAAACGCCAAAAGTCAACGGAAAAAACTGATACAAAATCAGCGGCGATAACTGGAACCTTCGGCTGAATCTCTCATCGACGAAGAAATCGGCCTGGTTATATTTCCCGCCGACAGGTTCGCATTTGCAAAAAAGATAAGAAATCTTAATCACTATTTCCTTTACGCGAAACGAATTTGCTAGAAATTTATTCTTTTATTTTAATGGCGATGCTGCTAAAAAATGACATTTTATAGGTACGACACGCGGTACGAGATATCGTCGAAAAAACGCGTTCTGGTGGAGATGTTTTTTAATAAATAGGAGGAATAGAAATTAAGGAAGCTTTTAAAATCGACAAATATGTCGGTCACCATTCAAAATGTTACACAATAGCGCGCGGAAAAATGATATTTTCTGACGTTTCGCAAAACTCGCATTTTTCTCGAGGGTGCATAATTTATCTGGCCAGTAGAACACCTAATTTTCTTACAAATAAATTCAGGTTGGGTAAATTTTCTCACACCTGGTAACACTGGATTCTGAAATTTTACAAATGGCGGAAGGCAACACTCTCCGCCAACTAAAGATTTCAATCCAGAGACATCTAGCGGTGCGGAATACAAGTACGGATCGTTCACACAAAACAAAATCAAATGTCTGTCGAACACGCCTGTAGTTCTATTTCAATCCGTTCAAATCGGCAGGTTTGTCTGTATCGAAAGAAATTTGCTCAATTCACGAAAAAAGATCTCCGTATCGAGTGTTGCTAGACGCTCGGTTTTGGAATGCCCATTTTAGGAAAGTAGTTTTTTAATTTATGTACGGGTTCACAATGTCAGAATATTGTACGTCTGCGAATGACGAACTAAGTAGGTACCTGATAGATGGGCTCCGATGCATTAGGATTCGTATTATTTATAAATATAAATACTTTGCGAACTCTTTTTCATTGAAATGATTATTTGATAAAAAATTCTGAATATACATTTTAATGGCGTGTTTTTTTTTACGTATGTGCAGGTGTACCAACTGAGAATCTGAGTAGGTAGGTACCTGCACATAACAACTCGGAATCATCAAATGGGTATTGCATATGTTTTTTCTTTTGGAAATTTGTAATGAAATTATTTGAAGTTGAAAGGATAATTTCTTTTGTAATTATTTTTTGGGCTGTTATGCCGTGTTGCGCTACCTTCGTCTTTAGCCTAGATATTTAAGGGATTTATTTTTTTTAAATATTATAGTAACATAACGCTTTTTTTGTATTTAGCTTATTTATGATAATTATTCAACGTTAGAGGCGGGCATTGGCACTGCCGCCCCGGGAACCATTCGTTGGATGAGCAACACCTCATAAAAATGGGTATACAATAATTTTGAAAATTATATTTTTAAAGGGCCGTTTTTGTGAAAAATGACAAAAAGGTGAGGTACAATATTGAAAATCTACCAGGAGCACATAACACGCAAGAGTAAAATTTAACAGAGAATACATTTATTTACTGGACAACTTAGACCTCACTTTTCAAGTATTAGTTGAGATTGTTTTGGAAAAGTTTCACTTCTACCGCGTGTAAACTGCACTCGAATTTTTTTTGACAACGTACGTAGGTACCTACTCGGATAGTATATATTCTGAACATTTCTAAAAAAATGAGTAAATTTAAATAAAGATGGTCCAATTTTTTTTTGCGAAATGGTGTAGGTACCTTTTGAATACTGTACGGGAACTAATCGTTCGTACATTTTACATTAAATTTCAATGTGAAAACCGCACAAGAGTCCCAATTACTGCCGTCCGGAGTCAGTGCGACTACGGCGTCCCCAGTTGGGTTTAGTTTTAGTTTCTGAAAAATTCTGAATAATACATTTTTATAGCGCCGTTTTTTGAAAAACTACAGTAAGCTGCACTCGAATTTTTTTTTGACAACGTCCTACTCGGATACTATTTATTCTGAACATTTCTAATAAAATGAGTAAATTTAAATAAAGATGGTCCAATTTTTTTTTGCCAAATGGTGTGGGTACCTTTTGAATACTGTACGGGTTCATACATTTTAAATTAAATTTCAATGTGAATACCGCACAAGAGTCTCAACTACTGCCGTCTGGAGTCAGTGAGACTACGGCATCCCCAGTTGGGTTTAGTTTAAGTCTCTAAAATTTCTGAATAATACATTTTTATAGCGCCGTTTTTTGAAAAATTACTTTCAGTTATAAGTTCAAAAATTTCCGAGATCCAACAATTTTTTTTTTCCAAAATTAAAAAATTTCCAGAATCCAATAATTTTTTTTTCCAAAATGGAAAAGTTTCACTTCTACCGCATGTAAACTGCACTCGAATTTTTTTTGACAACGTACTCGGACACTATATATTCTGAACATTTCTAATAAAATGATTAAATTTAAATAAAGATGGTCCAATTTTTTTTGCCAAATGGTGTAGGTACCTTTTGAATACTGTACGGGTTCATACATTTTAAATTAAATTTCAATGTGAATACCGCACAAGAGTCCCAACTACTGCCGTCTGGAGTCAGTGAGACTACGGCATCCCCAGTTGGGTTTGGTTTAAGTCTCTAAAATTTCTGAATAATACATTTTTATAGCGCCGTTTTTTGAAAAATTACTTTCAGTTATAAGTTCAAAAATTTCCGAGATCCAACAATTTTTTTTTTCCAAAATTAAAAAATTTCCAGAATCCAATAATTTTTTTTTCCAAAATGGAAAAGTTTCACTTCTACCGCGTGTAAACTGCACTCGAATTTTTTTTGACAACGTACTCGGACAGTATATATTCTGAACATTTCTAATAAAATGAGTAAATTTAAATAAAGATGGTCCAATTTTTTTTTGCCAAATGGTGTGGGTACCTTTTGAATACTGTACGGGTTCATACATTTTAAATTAAATTTCAATGTGAATACCGCACAAGAGTCTCAACTACTGCCGTCTGGAGTCAGTGAAACTACGGTATCCCCAGTTGGGTTTAGTTTGTCTCTAAAATTTCTGATTTATACATTTTTATAGCGCCGTTTTTTTGAAAAATTACTTTCAGTTCAAAAATTTCCAAGACAAAAAATTTTTTATTTCCAAAATTAAAAAAATATCCAAAACTTAAAAATTTTTTTTTTCAAAATTCAAAAATTTACAAAATCCAAAATTTTTTTTTTTGAAAATTAAAAAATTTCCAAAGTCCAAAATTTTTTTTTCAAAATCCAAAATTTTTTTTTTTTTAATTACACCGTACAGTACCCGAGATGGATATCAAATTACACGTCTCGACCTACACAAACCGAAGGGCTGACGGAAAAAATTGAACGATAAACTCCGAAGACCCTTTTAGGCTCTATTGGTTTTTCTAATTTAAATTAAATGAAATACTGAACGCCCTGAGTCGGGCGGCTGGATTGGTTCAGTACTGAATTGAGCGGTAAGCTCCTGGGATGATTTTAAAGTGTCGGCGACCAAAGTGGCACAGTGGTAGGAGTCTTTGCAACAGTAAATTATACGTTACGGGTAACAAATTACAAACATCGTTTTTTTCTCTACCTATTTTATTTAACACACACTCTTCGCTTCATCCGCGTTCACACGTCAAATCGCGTAGTGTTTAACCCCTTGGTTGCCTCTGCAACAGGCAAAGCTAGTATGGAATTATTGTTGGTTTTTTTCGAGGATGCAAACTATTATGAATAGTATATCATAATTTTTTCTTAAATATACCGAACTTATACATTAGGATCTTGTAAAAAAATGTAATTTCATCAATATGTTAGATTACTTCAGTGGCGGACTACAGTAATATAAAACGCATTCAAAGTTTTACTGAACAATAATTCAAAATACAAATTGTTTCAAGCCGTTTCACATAAAATGATGTATCTCCGTCAATTTTTCGAATTTTTTTTAATACATTTGGTGAGAGCATTCTTAACATTTTCGAATTTTTTTTAATACATTTGGTGAGAGCATTCTTAACAAAAACATCTTTCAGAAAATGAAATAAAAATTTACTGTGTCCTGTTGCCTTAAAGCCTTGTTTAGGATTTGATCAAGGGAACATGGAGGCGTTTGGAGGTCCCCAGGACCAGAGGCCTGGGGCGGGCCGCCCCTTCCGCCTCCCCCTCATGTTAGTCCGCCACTGGATTACTTACAAATAAAAATACATGTAACTATTTTTAGCAAACAATCAAGTGTACCTGATGATGTTATAACCATAACGCTGCGTATACACTTGCGAGCTGAAGTGCGAGCAAAACCCTGATTATTTGTGATTCGGCTCGCTCCAACTCACCTCCAACAACTAGCAAGCGGCGGTTCCCGCCATGTATGCAAAGTTGCATACTCTTGACTTTTATCAATTATTGAAATGTGTATTTATTGAGATACATATATTAATAATATATTAAATGGTGATACACATCGTAAGAGTAAATTCCTTTCATTATTTGCGAATAGTTTTTTTTTTTTTAAAAGACCCGTTTCAAGTGTCAATATTAAATTTCAAGTCCAACGCCACTGCATCCGCACCACAGTTAGAGAGCTGTACTCCGGAATGTGCTGATGCACATTAAGTGTTGAAATATTAAAACGTCCATTGGGCCGCCCAAATCTTACACTATGAAGATAAGTGATTATTGTTTGAAGTCATAAATTAGATAGAAGATAAAGAGCCCCATATGTGACAGAAGTGACACATATTTTTGCTGAAAATGTTAAGAGCATAATTTATGAGACGATATTATACTATTACATGAATGTGAATGAAGCAAGGAGTATGCCAAGACAGAGTTGTGTGGCGATCTATCCTCTCTGCTTGCTCCTGTGGGTGAAATAGGGTGATGGTTGGTTAGTTAGTTAGTTTCCACTATCATAATACATATTAATATATATTTGTAAATTTTAACTTTTGTATTTTATTTATGTCCTTTTATTTTGGTACATAAAACAGGCATGATGCCCAAAACATACATTCAAGGATGTTTAAAGAGTAACAATAATAAGTACCTATATTAAACACTACATTTACATTATCAGATTTATAAAAAACACAAATGAAATTTATAATAATAATTTTATATAAATATATAAAAGTCTACCACTAACAAGCAATTTCGGGATACCTCAAGGCACTGTGCTAGGTCCCCTACTATTTATAATTTATGTCAATGATATTTTCAAACTACCACTTAACGCAGATATAATATCATATGCCGACGACACAGCTATCATAGTGAATGGGATCGACTGGAATATAGTAAACGAACAAGCAAATAATAGCATGAACACCTTAAAACAATGGTTTGATACAAATCTCCTTTCATTGAACACTAACAAAACATACTACATACACTTCTCAATTAACAAAATAAAAACACTCCCCAACACTAAAATAATTATCCACAATAACAAATGCAACAAAATCACATGTATCCAAGGCTGTTCAACGTTGAAATCAGTATCAGAAATTAACACATTGTAATCTGATCACGTATTAATACGTGTTTAGCAAATTAATGCTAGAGAGTGGAACACGTATTTATACGTTTTTGATAGATTGTTAGTGGAGCGCGGGTCACGTTAAAATGCGGGTTCCAATATACTTGAGTTTTCGCTATATAGCTTCTGTAGGGTTGTAGCCATGCAGGTAAAAACCTTTTGAGAACAATAGATGGGGTGTACAGTAGGTACCGAGGTAGTGTAAATATTAATTTTTTCATAACTTTCCTGCTTTATGTGAAATTCTGCACTAGTTTAACGATAAAGAATACATTTCTAAATATAATAAAATAAAATGAAATAAAATAAATAATTTGCAAAAAGAATTATTGAAATCAAACAAATATTTTTGAAGTTATCGCAATTTTTCTAGAGGTCTACGTTAGCGCGAAATTACGCGAAAAATCACCCGTTACCAGCACGATACGCGGCCGAAAACTGCCCGATCACAATGTGTTAAATATCTCGGAGTGATAATAGAACAACATATGAAGTGGAAGAGCCATATCTGTGAATTGGTTAAGCGTATCAGAAAGTATATATATATATTCATAAGATTAAGAAATATTTTAAAACCCAACAATCTAAAAAGAGTATACTATGCACTAATCCAGTCATTAATTCAATATGGAATTATTGGATGGGGGGGTTCATACAACAATATTCTTACCCCGATCAAAGTGATCCAGAAGCTAATCATTAAAGTAATCTTAAAGAAACCCTCCACATATCCAACAGAAACACTTTTCGCAGATTTCACGGTGCCTCGAGTAGAGAATATCTTCAAGAAAAATGCAATTATCCAAATTTACAAAGATAATATCGTCAAAAAATTTTAAACCCACCAATCAAAAAGATATCAAGACAACATCAAAATACCAAAATTTAATACCAAACTAATGCAAAACAATTACATCTATTTAGGAATAAAGTATTTCAACAATCTTCCGATTGAAATAAAAAAATCAAAGACATCAATAAACTGAAACTCAAACTGAAGCAACATTTCATCACGAATAATTAATTAAATAATTACCTGTTTTTCTCTTTCTTTCTATTTATTGTCAATCTATATTTATTTCTATATAATTTAGATTTTTCGAATTTCTCTAAAGTGCACAATATTTTAGTATGTAACCATATCCCATTGTATGTACATCTTCACATATAGATGATCCAGAAGTTTCAATTGTTCCCATTATATAATGTTATATAACCTATTGCATAATGTTATTCTATTTCTGTCATAATTAGTGTAACTCGCTCATCAAGCACAAGAACTAGCTTCTTCTTTGGTGAGACTGCAATTTTAAAGAATTTCTGAACCAATATGTAATTTATATTAACCCACTGTTAACTTATATATCTATATTAAATAAAATAAAAATATATATATATATAAACCCCTCAGGCTAATTTGTTCGCTTTTCCGAACAACTTAGCTCGTATAGGTCTCATAGAAATCGTTGTCTCCCTTACTATCGTTGTGAGAAATATGATATAAAAGTTGTTAGAAAGAATTCAAATCTAAAAGTTAAACATAAAATGCATACCTTTATGAAACCAAAGTTTCAGGTCGCAATTTGAAAAAAAAGTTATGAAACTTTGGGAATTTTTAATGTATTATTTTTACATGGAAAGGCAGAAAAAGTGAGGTGACAATAATTTTTATGATAATTTCTAATAAAATATTTATGTGATTTTAGTTAGAAAAAACGTAAGGTGAGCCGTTTTTAAAACTGTTTAATGTTTGCATGCAAAATTTGTATAAGAACTTCTAGAATTATATGTTTATTTTGAATTATAAAATTTGAGAGCATACTTTATCACCTTCCAAAAACAGTTTTTAGTTTTCGGATATGTTCAGAAATTTTCCGTTTATTTGGATTTTATTACAATGGGAAAATATTTTGATCCTCTGACAAAATGTGGTCGAGGCCAGAGGGATTAATGAAGCACCTAAAATGTCTATTTATTGTTATCATGTTCAATTTGTAGGACTCCCCATTAATAATAATAAAAAATAAAGTACCTTAATCAAATTTAATAATGTGTTATTACATTATAAAATCTGCAAGTATTTTAGTTTTTTTTATTATTGTAACAGTATTTCGGCGTTCAGAGCCACACAGCAGAACTTTTTGATAACATTATAAAAAAAAAATTTAAATCTTAAATGTCTATTATTTTCGACAGAATTTCCAAACAGAAAAAGTAGGGCAAAAGTACACATGTCAATTTGAACATAATAATGAGATATTATAAATAATATTAAAAATTCTTTAGATTCACAGCCTCCTCAAAAATGTTTAGATCTTAGTCAATAAATGTATTTAAAATATGAAATTTGTTTTTCTTACAAAATTTTGTGTAAATATTTGTACCCAAGAAGAATAAGTTTTGAGTCCAAAACAACAAATATTGTTCAGGGGAGCTGAAAAATTTCAGTTTTTTTAGCAAATCTATTGCAATTTCTAAAAATATTTTGATACATAAAATTGAAGGAATTGATGTTTTTTCAATACATATTCAAATAATTCATATTTGTGGGAGTTACGAGAGACTTGATAAAAAAAACTTAATTTTTTGGCTCTCCTGAACATTTTTTGTTTTGGACTTTCGCATCCTTATGTTTCTTGGGTTTCATTACGAGGGTGGGGTGAGAAGTTTCCCGCTTGACACATAGATGGCGCTAACAGGTCTAATTTTGTACAGATATTCTATAACACTATCTTCACTAGCTTATACCAAAATTTCAGGTCAGTAGCTTAAATAGTTAGTATACATTTGACTCCCTTTTGAAGAAGCCTTTGTTATTTTCGTGAAATGTAAAAATTGGAAAAGCATTAAATGAAGTACTTCTATTTGAAAGGTTCAATCGTTCAACTCCATTTCAAATCAAGCAAGAAACGGATTTAACGATCCAACGATAAAACAGTGGGTTTCTGAATTTAAAAGGTCGCAGGAATACTGATGACGAACTATGCTCCGGACGCCCTGTTGAGGTCATAGCATCCGAAATGATCGATAAAATCCGCGTTCGCTAACAATTGATCAAAAGGCGCACTACAAGAATGTTTCAACCGAGAATTTGACGCTGTATAAGCAGAATCCAGGTGAATTGCATCGATTCATAACTATTTATGAGACTTGGATCCATCGTTACATTGAAAGTAAATAACAATTTAAACAATGGACAGGACCAGGTGAAACAACCCCAAAGAAGACAAAAACGTTTTGTAAGCGAATAAGAATGGATTCAGAACACAGTTCTTTAGAATGTAATATTAAATTCATATACATATGTATTTTCTTTTCCTGTTAACCTAACCTCAAAATAAATCTTTTCGAAATTACATTACCGTAACTTCCAACAAATCTCAACCCACTGTTTTTTCTTCCAATACGTAATCCAATCCTCGAAACTAGCTCTTTTGCTTAGTAACACAATATATTTTTTAAATAGTTATTTTTATATGAACTCTGCACAGTAGGCCTGAGGAAAATAATTTCCCTCAGGGCCTGTCACATTTAAGGATGTTGTGTGGGAATCTTTAAGGAAAGGAAGGAGAGGAAATTCTGGGAAGGAAAAGAAAAATTAAGGGAGTAAAAATTTGGGGGTCTGAAGTTACAGACGCATGAATCCATCCCTCCCGGTGCATGGCGAAGGTTCGAGAGAGTCATAGGAAATGGAGAGGTCAAAAGGTCTCATCATACAGATGCATCCGTCGCCAAGATCTGGACAAACCTCATCCCATGATCGTGGGCACCCCTTCTAAGCCAAACGTAGCGAACCTCTTGGGGCGACATGCGGCCGAAGTGTTGGTTATCCAATAAATATTTCCCGGAAGAGCGGTACCCACATTGACAAATTGATTAAAATTTGCTTGCTTTTAATTTTCGTTTCTTATTTTGATGAATTTTATATTTTCGTCATCGCTGCGCCGCAGTCTGCTTGTAAAACGGCAACTTGGACAGGTCTCTTATAGCGCATTTGGCTGACCGAGACAGAGTGTCATTGGGGTGCGATTGCAGCTTCTCCAGAATATCCCTCTGCTTGCCGCCCCATACCCTTCCAAGGTGCCTGCAGAGAGCTCTGCAGCAGTATCGTGCTAGTAAGCCGATTAAAACACAGACTCTTGTCTTAAGAGTGTCGCTGGGATGGGCCAGGAGATCGCAGATTTCGACACATTCTCCCTCAAATAAGACGGATTCCACGAGCTCAGCATTCTCCGGTAGGTCTTGCAAGATAACTATCAGCATGGTGACAGTGTTGAGAACCATCCGTAGGCGCTTCTCATCTGGAAGAGTAAGAGAATTCAATCAAATACAAGTATTTTGTTAAAGTTTGACTTATTAATAAATTAAAATTTTTAGTCATTTTTTGATTTATGACTGTTACTGGTTTTAGCTTATTGCAGTCATCTTCAAACTGTTTTCAAAAGCTTTTGATACACGTTTACTACCCCTGATACCCCAAAAATTGTTTAATATACTCATAGTGAAAAAAAATTGTTGATTATGGCCGTGATAAGCTGAAACCGATATAGGTCATAAATAAAAAAGTCGTAAGAAGTTTTAAATGGTCAATAAATCGTTACAGTAACAGAATTTCACCACAAAGTAATTGTCAGTATTAAAAATATAAATTTTGAGGGTTGATTATTTTATTGAACTTTCGTTTTGCAAAAAGAAACTTACCAACAAATTAAAATAAATTTAAAAATCTGTTACCACTCGGGATATTTATCCTGTCTGCCCAGAGTTTCCAAACTACACCAGCGAAGAATTAATTTAGGTATAACTCACTCAAAGAGAGGTACTGCGCGAGGATGGGCGCCATGTTGAGTACGGCCACAGCGTCACACAGCTGCTGAACAAAGGGGGCCCCCCGCAGACACAGCTGGGTGGTCAGCTCCGTTAGTCTGCAAAGCGCCAGCATCTCCTCACTCGTCAAGCTCCTCACGGGACTTCATCATATGAAACAAAGCACACTTTGACATACTATCGTCGAAAATTGTACAATATTATAACAATACAAGGCCATTTTTAGAAACTAGCAGTTAAACACCCACTCTTCAGGTTTTTGCTGCTAGACCCTGCGGGCGGCTTTTGGTTCGGCTTCTCCCAGTTTGAGTGTTGGTGACCATTTTATAAATCCGATAGGAACTGGTTCCAAAAATAGGCAGTTGGAATTGGCGCCATTTTTTGGCATTGTTGGCTACAATTCTTCAATTCAGTTCTATTACAAAAGTAGCTTTTTGACAAACTTCAAGCACGAAGGTGGTTTTGCGTAAAGCGCCGCATCAGAGATGTATTCAAAGTTGGGTTCTTAAATTTCAACCGTACAGTCGCTAGGCTATTAATAACGTCTGATGTGCCAAAGAGTACGTATCGACAGTCTCCAATAAGCAATTGATAATGAATAAAGAAAGGGTTTTAGCATATCTGATGGTATAAAAAGTAATAATGCATAAATAGTAGCCAAGCTATTGTAAGTGTTGTAATAAAAATCCTTCACAACAAACACAGTTTCTTTTTATTACACTGAAATACTCCTTATTGTACAACGAGTGTATTGGACAGAGGAGGCTGATGTCCATTCTCTAGTAACGTTTCTCTGATCTTAAGATAGCCTCGAATACCTATTTCAGACTGAAGAACTAACAATCTGCTTTATCGACTAGTTACTCACTATCACCAGAGCCATCTATGCACAGTGATGGAAACTAAGATCTTAATAATCAGCACTTGGATAGGCGTATGTGAGTTTATAATGTTTTGTTTACATTTAAAATTGCAATTGAGTGAAAAAAATATGTACAAATTATAAATTTGTGAGAATATTTACCTTTCGGTGGAATTATGTTCTACGGCACTCTGGCGTACCAATAGTCTGGCAGCGTATACCAGATTGGGTACCAGCTTTACTTCCAGATAAACCTGAAGTATTGAAGAACACACAAATAAAAATTGTTACATAATACGTATTTATTTCCAGCAATCTTTCCCTTCACGGCACAAACATCATGTCAATGATTATAAAGTTTATAGAAAACATTAGAAACACCTAGAAATGGCAGAGATATCAGAATATTGAGATGTATTCCTGGAAAATTCCACAACCCAGAAAAATAACGTAGATGTATACAGATAAATCATTTTATAGAGAACCTTGGTTGTGTAGTGGTACACTCGGTGGATAAAAAAATTATTTAGTAATAATATTGTTTTTGTTAAGTGGGTGATAGACAAAAGAACTATAAAATCACGGTTATAAAATCGGTGACACAAACCAACAAGCTCATGTCACGTGACTTCGTTGACAGAAGAAGCTTTGTTTCATTTAGGAATTGATCATATATTAAATTTTAATAACCAATAAAAGAACACGAAATTGGCAAGTGCGGGTGAATTACTGGCTTACGAAAAGAGAGCGCTTATCATAATGTGAATTTAGTAAGAGAATTATGTAAAGAGAAGGAAGATTTTCGTAACTATTTGAGTATGCCTGAGCCACTGTAAGAAGGACTGTTGCACTTGAGTTACTCCCATGTTTTCTTACGCCTTAATTTTTACATGATAAAATATTACTTACATGTACATATTTTATTTTATTTTTTAGTTAAGTCTTGCACTTGCACTTGCTAAACAGGATACTATACAAACTTTTGATAATATTTTTGTACAAATCCATTCAAATCTGACCTGTTTAAAATGATTTTCCTGTACTATTTATTGGCAGGGGCAGATCTAACAGCAATTTCAGCAAATGCTGACTGGGCCTCTCTGGGGCCCCCCTGCAGCTCCATCTTTACTCTACGAGCACGCGGGGTATGAGCCCAGGACCCCCAGCCAGAGGGTGCCGGAACTCAGGCCCGTAAACAGGAACGCCAAGAGAGGGTTTCAGGGAAGTAAAAATCATCGGATCCGGGGCACGAGCGATCGCATTACTTACTTAATATTTAAAGCGCCCTTGAGGCGATTTTGTCAAAAAAACAGTGCTATACAAATAATTTAATTATTATTGAGTTACATAAAATTTTTTCATAGGGCCCCAAACTCAGAGGAGGTAATAATATGTCAGAAAACGAATTGCTCTTCGCATCAGATTCGCATCATCATTTTTTACATTAAATCTCTATAAATTAAGATAAATTGCTTCACGAGGCTTGTATTTTTTACACATCACATCAGTATGATATGATAATAATTCGTATTTGACATTTGAGATTTTAAAAGGTTTCGTTAAATTCAAAGCAGTAAAATTGAAGCTATTACAGCACATAATGCAACTCAAATACAGCATGCCAAGCGGATCCGCAACCAAAATCATGTTTAACCCAAAATTAACATTTTTGTAAAAATGTGTAAGTGGGAACTCATTTCAAATTTTGTAAATGCAATGGTTTAACAGCTGGCAACTACACGTCATATTGCGATGTGTCAGGTTGTTGGCTAGGTAGATATATAGATATGTAATACTGTGTGGGGCTCTATTTTTGCGGGATAAACCAAAATTTTAACCTTAAAAATTAATTTTAGCATGAAATCTTCAAATTAAAAAAAGGATATCTTTAATTTATTTAGGCGGTTAACAATGATAAAAAAATATACTGGGATTCCTTATTGAAGAATAAAAAAATCTCCATACAAAATGCACTACCGACAAGTATCGTTCAGAGCATGAATGAGGTCATGCACCCCCCCACCTCTTAACATTCGGATTGCGGTAAATAATTTAACTATGAAAATGAACTTAAAAAAAAAAAAGCGGTATTAAGTTTGAACGTGGATAATGATAAAAAAAATTAACTCAAATTTCTTAATTAATGGCGATATTTTGAATTTTAAAACTTATTTTTAACTTTTAAAGGCCCCCCCCTCCGCCCTAAATATCTGCCCATGGACTATTGGTACGTAATTATTTTGTTAGCATTTTAAAGTGAATATCTAAATAATATTATTCTGATACATATGTAATTCCAAATTTAGTACAAGAGAAACCTTTTATTGGTATGTCCATAATAAAAACAATAATTAATGTTTACACTTTACACTGACCTTGAGTATGGTGCTGACGGTCTGCCGGGGGACATGGGGGGCCACGAGCGGCAGGGACAGCAGGGCGGCCAGGGAGCCCCGCACCTCCGAGCCTGCTCCCGAGTGACGTGCTACTCCAACTACCATGCTGACCTACAAACAGAGCAAAGCGTTCAGCAATAATGTAGTGAGGATGTTAGCAAGACAAAAATAATATATAAAAGAATACAAGGGGAACAGAAGCAATGTTTTTGGTTATGGTGCATACCAACATTTTTGCGTTCAAAGAAATGTATGTTTGAAATTACAGTGATACCCCTATCTATCATTTTTGAAGGGTCCTAATGAAATAAAATATGAATGAGAGAAAACAATTGACGTGGAAATGCAGAAAAAAGCTTAAATACTTGAATCTTTAAAATGTATTCTAAAAACAGATCCATATTTCACATAAATATGAATTGTTTAAATAAAAATGCCGTAATTCCGAAATGCTTAGCTTCACAATGCGTTTTTATGTAGCAGGATTTTTTTTTAGTTCCTTGACCAATTTTAATGTTTCTTTAAGAGTAAGCACCTTTTTTTACCAGACAGATCATTTAAAAGGTTGAAATGCTAAAAAACTAGAAAATAAAAAGATAACTGCATGTGCGCACCGCTTTATTTGAATTCTAACAACTAACGTCAGAAGTGGCCGCCGGCAGCGATCGATCAAGTAAAATACATAGTACAAAAACGGGAAGCTTTAAATGATTAATGCGGTTAATTAACAGAGGAATAATCAATGCGATCTATTTTTGTGAGTTTTGTATGAAATTAATTTGGGATTGGAAGAAATAAACGACACACATGGAAAAACGATTATTCGAGGAATGAGATTTTACTATAAATGGAGATTCTGAACAAATAGTTTGACATTACTATATTCTGTTGCGTGAGGGATTCCACATCTCCTTCCAATACTTCCTTCATGTTAGAACGCATAAATGCCAACCACTCGTCTTTCTCTATCGGTGTACTGTCGTCATCTGGAATTATTAAAAAACAAACAGTATGATTTATAATGTTGATCAATTAAAATTGAATCGTTAACATTTTCGAAGCTTTAAATTTACCAATTAAATTTTGTCCTTCATTGCTATTAATGTCACACAACTTGAGATTCTCTGATATCTTCATTACTCCATCTTCTTCAACTTTCTCATCTTCATCAGCCTTCTCCATGTCTTCTTCTTTATACTGATCAATGTCTCTGATCTCCGCTGCAGTCAAGTGTGTTGGTTCACTCATTCTCCTGCCCTTATCTGACTTTTCTACATTCTTGAAATTAAATGACTTCTTTAAGCTTCTGGTTAATTTATTTCCACTGCCGAAGCCGAGTTTGTCTCTGGAGAATTGAAGAAGTTTCTGTTTGTAAGATGGAGGCACACTTCTACTCAAAACGGTTTCTTGTTCAACAGAGGTAACTGGCTTTCCGGAATAGGTATTGCTGGCAGGTTGGGCTATTGCCCCATTTTGAGAATCATTTACATTCTTCGTGATAGTCTTCAATCTAATAGAAAAATTATCCAGGTTCTGACTTAATTTCCTTTTACTGACATCATGTTCGTCCGTAACTTTATTGTCAACAGTAATCATGTCAAGTTTGTCTTTTGCACTTTCTTTAGCCTTTTCGGTCACGGTTTCTTTATCTTTCTCTGTTTCTGTTTCCTTGGTTTCACCTACAGTCGCGAGGGGAACCCTGGGCTGCAAAGCCAGTTGTGCAATGTTCGAATTTAAATTACTTATAATCAAATTATCTTGATTGAGGACTTTGAATTCATGTTTGAGTAGGTCGGCATGTGCTCCAGTTATAAGCTGAAGGTCTTCGTCATCTGTACGGAAGCTGTCTCTCATGCTGACGGCACTAACTACCCTGATACTATCATCGTCAGATACACCTTCACCTCCAAATCCGATAGGTTTAACAGGAGGAGCTACCTTCATCTGTTCTCTTCTCCCCAAAAGTTGTGTAGTTTGCGGCATTAAGCTGAAAATTGAAAAAGATAACATATTGATTGTGATAGACAGTGATATAATTGTGCCATTTAGTTCAATAAAATAATTTAGTGTGTTTACCTTTGAACTGTGTTAAGTCTATCTTTCTGCAGTTGCTTGGCAGCCGTCTGACTCTGTGACAGAGGCTGAGTGAACGGTGACTCAGTGGGAGTTTGATCAGGAACTATGAAGATGTGTCCTGCCACAAACGGATGGATCAAAATTTCTTGCCAGCTGAACCGAAGGGCTGGATCTTTATGGAGTAATCCCTGTAATTAACATAAATGTAATTAACAAACTATATTACACACAATTACACTGGTACATTATGAATAATGTTCACATTTCATAAACAGAAATTTTGAAAATAGGGAACAGTTTTTAGCATTAAAAAAATACTGTAGAAAGGCCAACTTTAGAATGACAACACACTATTGCGATTTTTCTGCAGTATTCACATAAAAAAATTAAACTAAAAGTGTTAAAAATAGCAATGTGAGACAATCTCTAATGTAAAGAAGCATTTTAATAATCTTACCTGTAGGAAAGACACAACTTGAGGAGAAACAAAGCTGGGCCACTGAACAGGCCGGTGTCGGATGAGGTGGACCAACTGCACAAAGGAGGAGGTGGAGAAGGGAGGTTGCCCCGCTATCATCTCATACACAATGCAGCCCAGGGACCACAAATCTGCCTAAAATATAACACACTAAATTGGTTACACATATTGACATTAATATGTATTAGAATCGTATTAAAGTGGGGATTTATTTCTTGTAGAGGGGTTGCATGACAATTAATTTATAAGTACAGGATATAGGTATATTTGCCTACTATCAAATATACATATCTATAGATTAGCGCCACAAATAAGGTGCAACTCTCTAAAACATCAATTATTACAGACCATTTTTACAGTTTCTTAAAATTGTCATTGAAAAAATTTTAAAAAAATTCATGAGGTGCTTGGGCTTTCATTTACTTAATTTGAGCTCGGTTCGAAGCTCCATTATAATGTCGTCAATTACATGGTAGTGAAATGTTGTCTTCTCCTGCCAGGTTAGTATTTAATTCGTTACAGTTATTCAAACAAAACTGTCAAAAATGCATCAAGCAAACACATATATACTAAAAATGATCCACCCGATTCGTGATGATAAGGTGTGCTATTCTGTGCCTTATTCTCATAGGACATTAAAGTCATTTTTGTATGCTGAATGCTCTTGCCAGATACGTATTTATCTTTCAAAGACCTAGGAAGGCGGGAGTGAATACGCATGTACGAAATTCAATAACTTCCCAGTTTTTGGATACTGAATACAATAAAGCATCCAATACGGCTGGGTCGTGTGTCTCTGTGGGTGATCTTGCTGGCATGTGTGTTTATACGTTGTGTGTTTTACTAGCATTGAGAATGTATTTCAACTAGCTTCGTGCGTCACTTGTTTTGTTATGTTCATTCTCTGTTAGTAAATGAATGGCAATATTGCTGTTTGCCATCTGTTTGTTCATTTGTAATATTCATTATTTTAGTCATTTAAGTTACGCGTAGTTTCTCCTTTTAAAATATGCAAAATGTGCAAACAAAATATTATCTCATGGTTTCATGAATAAGGTCCAAACCTTGAATAATATGGCTGGTATCATATAAATGCATTCCCTTGCAAATTTGGGACAAATTCCTTTTTTATTTGTAAAGTCGGTACTTTGAATAAGTACCCTCAAATAACACCTACTTATGTTTACGACACTCCCTAGGAGAAGTGTCTGCTGGCGGCATTTTATAACACCCTCAAGGATAAATGCACCGTCGGCTTTAGCCCTAAGTGAAAAAAGTAATAAAATTTTGCAATATTTGTTAATCCCTGTAATATTAAGATGTATTTTTATTGGTAGGCCTCTAGGGCTGACTTTTAGGTAATTGTTTTATTATTGTCTGTAAGTTAGATTTTAAAATTAGTGTGGGAACTGCTAAAATTTATTTTCTCACCATTTTTTTATGTACCATGTTTACTTTAAATAATAGCGATGTTGATATGGAGAGTTAGTATTGTTTTTGACGGCGAAACGGGAAGGTACATGTTGTAGCTTCGGAGTTATTTAATCAAACTCGAGCATGGGGGGTACATATAGGTGCCTATCTCCAGTAGAGTGTTGTAATCAATCTTGATCTGAGGGGTACATGGGTGCCTGTCTTCAGTAGAGTGTTGAGAGTATTGGTTGTGACGGGAAACCGAGAAGGTACATGTTGTACCTTCGGAGTTATTTAATCAAACTCGAGCGTGGGGGGTACATATAGGTGCCTATCTCCAGTAGAGTGTTGAGATATCGAGGTAAATAAAGCCTTCGGTATTTGTCGGTGTGGTGGGGTCTTGGAGATCACTATTGTCACCAGTATTGTATTTTTATTTAATAAATTGTGTTAAAGAATAACAAGAAGTGTTTTCCTGCTAATTCCATCGAGTTGTGCTTTCGTACCACGATAGTAAGAAACACCATCTATGACACAAATTAATTAGCTCAATTAAAAAACATTCCTAATTGGTTTGGGATTAAGCTATCAGAAACCAAACAGATGGCAAACCATTGGTTTGCGCTCAGCATGAATTCGAGTTCCAATAAATGTTGCCGTAGTTATTTAGTGATTCAAATTCAAATCCTACAATGTAAAAGCAAGAATTTCACTGATTTGATTAAATTAGGAACTTCTTTCATAGTTACGATTGGCTCCAAGATTTGGCCCATGAAATGGAGCATCCTTATTGACTAATTTGAATGAAATTCATATTACTTGGGTTTTAGAAAAAAGTTCTGAATTTCTAAGGTTAAATAAGAACTTTTTTTTTTGCTTTTTCTGGATTTCTTAGACAGAAACCACTGCTGCTACTACATTGTTATGTTATGTATGTATGTAGTACTGACCTGATGATCATAAGGTTTCTCGTCTATAAGTTCAGGAGCCATATACAACGGTGTCCCCTTTATAGAAGTGAGAACATGGGTCCCCGTTGTCATGTTACGGGCCAAGCCAAAGTCGCATAGTTTTGCTGTACCATTTGCATCAATCAGAACGTTCTGCGGTTTCAAATCCCTGTAAAATAAAAGGATCGAAATATAATTCGACCATTCGAATAGTTCCATGCGACTCGCTATATCCTTTAGACTCGCAATACCTACAAAAAATGTGGCATTTGGGCAGTTTAGTGAGCGATGCCTTGCTTCTGAAGTAAGTATATAATGTCATAAAAAGTACCTGTGCAGAACTCGATGTGAATGTAAGTAGTACATTGCCGATATCAAATCCCAAGTGAGGACTTGTGCTTTAGATTCTTGAAGGCATCCTTCCTTCCCCAACACTCCATGGAGGTCTTTTTCTGCAAACTCTGTCACTACAACTAATTCTGAATCGGTGTCGAAACTTTCAATCATACGTATGATGTTCGGATGCCTTAAATGCTGCTGAATGTCACATTCTTGTCTCAGATTCTTCAAGTCCTTTGTTGACCGCCCTTTCTGTAAGAATTGATGCGTAATGTTAAATGCACTTTGCAAGATTCAGCTTTACATTGCTACTAATAAATAAATAATGCAGTTTAAATTACCTTTCTTATCACTTTGAGCGCAAATATTCCATCAGTTTCTTTATTTCTTACTTTAAATACTCTTCCAAATGATCCTTCTCCGATGAATGAAAGGACATTGTATTTGTCCATTTTTAGGTTATATGGAACCTACGAAATCTGTTCGATGAATATCAGATGTATAATTATATTTGCAATACATGGAAATATAACTAAAGCGACTAACGACAGGTGGATTATTTGAAAGCAGGGTGGAACTTTGTTTATTTGTTTACTATTTTTGACACATTCAAGCCCAAACGCAATTTTTCTATGGAATATTTTGTATACGTATAGTTTGGTCTTTGGTATCGAGTAGAGATGGGTAAGTTCTGAATTTTGCCGGAAGACTCCGAGACGTGCTTCCTTTTAAAAGTACTTAAGTTCTTGGAGCAGGTCCCGGGAGCCAATCCCGACTCGCGAATGGCTCGGAACGAGATTCGATCGGAGCCGGACCTCGTAGCCGGAGCCCGCAAAAGAACTCGAAAGCGCGACCTGCCCCGATTCGCGAGTAGCTCAGATCGATACGCGCGGGTTCCACCGGAGCCGGAGCTCGGAGCCGGAACCCGCAAAAGAACTCGAACGCGCGACCTGCTCCCGAATCACGAGTAGTTCGGACCGAGATGCACGGGTTTGAGCTGAGCCGGCTAACCTGCGACTCGAATGCGAGTGGCCCGGACCGCAGCGGCTGCCGCGCCGCCGCACCCAACTCGCGAGTGGCTAGGGCAGCCAAATTCCGGGTTTGGGTGCGAGTACAGGACTGGGTTCTTTGGGAGTAGTTGAAAAAGGAGTAGTAGGATCCGCTTCCCGCAAAGAACCCGAGTTCAAGAGCCCACTCCAGCTGAACCTACACATCGCTAGTATCGAGTGGTATCGAGTTTTTTTTTTTTTTTTTTCATGGCTTTTCACCCCAATGGAGTGTTCTGGCCAGTGTCAAGTGAATGATTTTATGAGTGTAATTTTGTGAGTGTAATTTTGGGTTAATATTTACAAATTTAGTTTCAATAACAAGAACCTATCTACATTATATAATAATACTATACAAATAATAATAATACGCTAAATTCTTACAATACGAGATGATTATAATTACATTTAACAAGTGGAAGCAACAGGAAATTGATAAGTATGTTGATATAATTTATTATGGATAAAAAATTAAATAAATAAATACATGGAACTAAACTTACAGTTACAAATTGATGCTGTTAATATTCAGGAAATTAGCCAAGACTTTATAAATGCGTTTATTTACAGAAGATAACAGACATGCAATGTTATAGGGGGGCAATATGCCTGAACTGATTAGGTGAGGGATGAAATTTTTGTATGAATTATTTAAAGGGCAACTGAAAAAAATATGATTGAGGTCCTCTTCACCAAGACGACATTCACACATCGCAGAATTCTTAACATGAATTTTTGTCAGGTGAACATTGTGGCAGCAATGCCCTATCCGCATGCGGCAAATGGAGGATGTAGAGAATTTGTTTAAAGAGAGTTTAGAAAACCACGGTTTTGAAGGAATCGTTGGCTGTATTGTGAAAAAGTTGTACCCTTTTGTTTTACTAGATTCAACCCAATGATTCTGCCATGTGGAAATCATGTTTTCTTTTAATTTTATGAGAACGTCATCGGGGTTTAAAAATGTATATAAAATATCCCCGGAAATAATAGCATCTTTCGCCAATGAATCGGCCTTTTCATTTCCAGATATGTGGTATATGTGGTATCGAGTTTAGAGAATTGAGACTTTTGAAATAGGGATGCGTGCCGAAAGTCGTTTCCAACATAATTATCGATATTATTTTTGCAAGAAGTCTTAGTAGGTATTTATCTTTCATGTATCTTTCCGCCTTTGTCAGAAGATTTCAGAATAATCAGTTGTCGTATTTATTTTATCACTTTTCATGAAAAATAGGCTGTCATTTTGAATCTTAATCTGACATTTAAACAAAAACATGCGAAAAAAAGTGTTCAGAGGCTCCTTTTTTTACATGAGATCCACACAGGAGGCCCTGAGGAAAATAATTTCCCTCAGGGCCTATGTCATCTTTAGGGGTGCTGTGTGGAGGGTTTTTTAAGGAAAGGGAGGAGAGGAGAGTTCTGTGAAGGAAAAGGGTATTAGGGGTGGGTAGGAATCTGGGGTTCAGTGTGTCCTGGTCATCCACCTTCAAGACCTAGACACACCTCACCCCATGAACCCGGGCACCCCAGCTAAATCACCAAACGTAGCGAACCACTCCAGCTCCTTGAAAATTTAAAATATCTGTAGATATGTATCTTTATTATAAATTCAAATTACAGGTTACAGGATTCCAAGTGGTAGGTGGTGCTGGCGTAGGAACTTTTTCCATAATAAATAATAAATTCTTTGAATTTTTTCCAACGCATTTCTTATAATATTTATTACTTTGGATCACGGTATGATAAAATTATTGGTGTATAACTGCATTATCGTACCTATAAAGAATGTTACATGGACATATTAAGGCTTAGGAAAAAATTTAAGCCACGGGGAGAAGGAGAAGATGTATGAAAAATATCAAAACCTGCTAAAATATTTATTGACGTATCCCATTCCCTGTCATTCCCTGTATTCTCATCAACTCACCATAAGAAATCATTATGTTTAGTAAGCCGTTAACTATACAAAAAATAAATAAAAATAGTACATTATACATTTATACCACTTTTCATTGAAAAAATTTCAAAAATTTGTCATACAGAAGGTTCCACTCAGCGGAAACTGGATTACTACGTGTTTTGTCGGTTATAAGACTTCGCACTTCGTATAAATAATAATGTTTAGATAGAGCCTAAGAACTCAATAAATTGTACCGCGCCTTTGATTTTTTACAAAAACGGCGCTCTACGAATTATTCAATTATTTTTACAAGTGGCCGCCCAATGGTCGAAATTCGACCATAATTGTAATGTTTTTTTTTTTATTGATTTAATGTATTTTTTATGCGTAATTTAAAAAAATTATTATCATTCTGCACTCCTTCTCTATATAAACAATAAGTGTGCGAAATTTCGTATTCCTCCGTCCGCGCGTAAAAAGGGGTAAAAAGTTTTTGCTTCACGTATTAATATACTGATTATTTAAGTTGGCCGCCAGGCAATTTTTTCTCACCCTAGATTTGGCTTCATTGCCATTCATACAATTTCGTAATGCGCTGTCTTTTAGGTTCACGAAAAGCTACAATGTCTAAAGCAGGTAGTTACATAATATTAATGTAATGTAAAAAATAATATTAATGTAAAACATTGAGAAACGCAACGTTATAGATGATAAATACGGACCAAGCCCAATAAACAAAAAAGAAAAGTAGTTGAGAAGTCGATAGTATCTACGAAATGAGTTAAAAAGAGTAGGTAATATGGATTTGATTTTTTTATATTTGGTGAATTTCATTTACTCAACGGACGTTTATTTTTAAAAAATCGTATGCAATCACTATTTATTCTACAGCGTAAACTTTACACCAACGCAACCTCCCGACTTACTGCAAGTTTATTAAGTACCTAATACTCTGCAATCTACATAGCGTCAAAGTAATGTGGATTGCAAAAAATAGTGAAGTTCTCCATACACTAATAATTTATTTCATTATTTATAATTACTAGTATGTACTACCTTTAATACAAATAACAAATCACGTTTATAATAATGGTATGATTTTAGGTTTTCACGGCCAAAAGTATTTTCGATACTTATTTTTGGGGTGTTATGCCGTGTTGCGCTACCTCCTTCTTTAGCCAATGTTCCAAAAACAAATAACGAAAATGGTGGCCGTGGAAATTTAAAAACGTATCTCACGTTTATAATATTAAAAAACATATTGTACATTACAAAATATTTAGTATAAACATACTAATATGAATCAAATAAACTAAAATTTACAATGAGGCCATAGAAAAAAAAATGTAAATTAATACCTGTTTTTTTAAAATACCTACGTGAAATGCTTGTGATACTCTACCTCACTATGTAGGTAACGCAGCGAGAGTTGGAAGTAATTAAAAAGCTTAGCATTGAATGTATTAGTGCATCGGTATAGGCTTCCACCGGCAATTAACAGCCCCTTGTCTTGTTTACGCCTACTTATTGTCGCCAGCGGAAGAGGGACAACAAGCGTATACGATGCTCGTAAAATAATATTGCTAAGAAGCTTGCCGCGGGCCCTATTCGCATCGGTCCCAGTTCGATCGGTGCACAAATTTATTACAATGTTACTGGGGGAGTGACGGGGTAATGCCATCATACCATCTCCATCATGCCTTCCCTTCCTTACCATTATTTTATTTATTTATTAATTATTTAAAATACGAAACGTAAAGCTGCAAACAGCAAAAAAAAACTGAGAGAAGCCAAGCGGTCGCAAAAAAAGTTCTGCTTTCTGAAGCGAAAAAAAAGCGTTCTGTTTTCTGAAGACACAAAAAATAAATTTTCCCTTTATTGTAAGGGGAGGTATTTGGAGTCAGTAGGAGGATGGATTGTCTGCCAAATGTGTCAAGTGTGGGCTCACTGTTCCTGTGCAGGCGTCTAAGACGAAGACTAGGAGTCAATACTTGTTTGTCCCAAGTGTGAACCTTAACCCCATCTTGCCCGGTGGTCTACCCCGTCTTATCCTTCTGTTGGGGTAAGATGGGGCAAATTATAGTTTTATTTAAGTACACTTTTTATAACTTTTTAAAATATCTTTTAGCATTTTATTCTATGGAATGTTACAGCTACATGACCAAAGTTTATTTGTATAAAATTAATGTAGATTTTGTAATATTTGAAGAACAATGTTTAATTTATCATTAAACGTTAACTACCCCGTCTTGCCCCGCCCTCTCCTATACGGAACCCTTCCTACTAAAGTCATGCTATTTCCGTTGAAAGAATCGGACATAAATTTCTCAGAACATTTAATTTCAAGTTAGTAATTCCTGCGGACGACATTAATTATGATTCTCTATTACAACCAATGCGACTCATATCATTGAAAGATATAAGAATACCTAATGACCTATTTTTTTTATTTAAAATAACTTGTTTGAATGTTATGTAGGTACCTAGTAGACCAACTAGTCTTAAATCACCTTATTATTGCAACAATACTGGCACTAACGCAGTACAAAATTCAATAATACGTCGCTTGCACAGATTAGGTAACGATTATTCTAACATCGATAATGCCGGTAGCCTGTTCTCATATAAAATATGTATTTTGAATTACTTACAATTTTTTTTATTAATATTAAGATCTCGTTGTCATGTTGTCTGTTGTCATGTTGACTCGTTGTCATAACGACATAGCAAACACTATTACGAATATTGTCTAGTCACATAATTAAACATACTAATTTCATTTCTCGGTGCATGGGTGCAAGAGTGCATGCGTGAAGTAATGCGGATTCCTGCGTAATTCCTAAAATTATTCAAGGACAAGAAACTCTAATTTTAAAAATTGGAATTGATAAGTTTAAATTATATCAGCTAGGCGTTAAAGTAGGTAGGTACCAAAACATTCGAAAGGTAATTTTTTTAAAAATGTAATTAATGAAGTGAAATGTAATGTATTGAAGGCAAATATTTATTTTATTAACACTTTCAGCTTAACAAATCTAATAGGCAACTTGCATCACATTTTTGAAAAAAAATCCGGTTTAGGCAAATATTTTAAGACATTCCGTATTTTTTTTAATTGTATTTTTGAAACCCTGGCGGCTTTTTGAAAATTCGGAAAAATCGGACCATTTTTTATAAACCGGAAAGACGGGACATAATTTTACGAAAGTACCTGTAAAGTACTATTAGTGTCAAATTAAAAAAATTCCCCGGAAATCAAAGTGTTGCAATATATAAAAAAAAATCATTTTAGAATTTTCAAAATTAATTGAATATTATCGGAGACGGAACATGTTCATGTAGTGACGTCCGAACCCGAAAAACGGATTTATTTAACAAAAAAAAAATTAATAAAAAAAACTATAAATTTTTAGTAATATTTAGGTAATCTTAGTAGAAAAATCTATCCACATTATTTTTTTCAAGTCATTATGAAATCCATGCAAGTGGCCTATTAAATATCCATTGTTTTCCCCGGGTCTGCGCTAGAATATTATAATTTTAGGATGTTGTATATTTTTACAGCAGATAGTTAAAATATTATTCCTATTATTTAGCGTCAGAAAAAAATCATAGAATTATTATACATGTTTCCGTATAATGGTTAGAGTACCCACAGATTGAATTAAAAAGGTGTATAAAAAAATCTATGGTCCTACCACTACGTGCTTCGTTTTCGTTCTTCATTTGTACGAATGGCCTCTTCAAGACCTGCATTAATAAATCCCTTCCTACATCCCGAAATTTAACCCTCCTCACAACCGGGTGGTGACATATAGTTCCCCTGTCTTTACACTGTACATCAGACAGGGACTCTCATGTGAGGTTAAAAAACCCCTACCCGCAGTGTAATGCAGTTCTAACAACCAACCACTAACCAAGATTAATGGCGTTCATAATAATGATACCGGAATAATTTTCCTGCTTCGATTTCTCAGTATCCATTTGAAAATGTTTCACGTCTCGTATTAGCGTCATTAGCGTCTCGTATCCACCTCTTATGATTATTTTATTCCAAGAACCAACCGAAAACGTAAATTGCGCCTACTGCTGTGGGTAGGGCTTCCATAATCATAATGGTACCGAAATGAATAAAATATAATTATCTTAATTCTATTTTATATTTTGCGTCATTAATATATGTTGTAACAGCACGTAGACGAGCATTTATGTGGTAAAAAACTTCTATAGCATGGCTATGATTTGGATTTCGGATGAAACGGAAACGACAATTAGAGCACCTGCGACGCATCAACTGCGCTCATCGGCCGCTTTGATAATGATGTCACATTTAAAGGCTCCTATTGGTTCAGATATGAAACGGAAATTACGCGAGATCTGCGCTCATTGGTCGCTTTGATTATGACCTCACTTTTCAAGTATTGGTTGAGATTGTTTTGGTAAAGTTTCGCTTCTAGCGTGTGTAAACTGGACTCGTTTTTTTTAAGTGCAACTTCTTTAGCCCCGTTGTGATTTGAAACTCTGATGAAACGGAAATGACGCATTACAGTACCTACGAAGCGTCAAACTGCGCTCATTGGTCGCTTTAATTATGATCTCATTTTTTCAATCTCCTTGATTATGATCTCTTGTTGGTTGAGATATGAAATGGAAATGATGCATTACAGTACCTACGAAGCGTCAAACTGCGTTCATTGGCCGCTTTGATTATGAGCTCACTTTTCAAGGCTCCTGTTGGTTGAGATTGTTTTGGTGAAGTTTCGCTTCTACCGCGTGTGAACTGCATTCGATTTTTTTAATAACACTACGCTACTGATTCCACTCCTATACGTCGCGACGGGATCATGCGATACGCGCGCCACGCTGTTTCATATGTTACCGTCCTGTTGGAACGAGACGCAATGCTTATCAATATTTTGACCGTGAAAATCTAAAATAATACCCTCTATATTTTTGTCTGTACGTCAACCTGCGGCCCGCGGGCCAAGTGAGGCGATCGAGCCCACATTTAGTTTGGATTACATTTTATTTAGCCCGCGAGCTTTTTCTTACTTACCGCCCACTTAACTAAATAAAATATTAAAAAATTGCGATAAATTAATAATATCCAAAGGTTTAAGTTCTGTTTTGCAAAATGCTTTAGGGGAAAACTTCAGCCTTTCTTCGTTTTGAATCGGTTGCTTAAAATAATAAGATTTTTCTTAAATATTACAAAATTTCGTCAAGAAAAAAAATAACCTTCGCAGCGCAGCGCTTTTTTGTTGCCATCTATGTCTGATGCATTTCAAAAGTTTTCGGTTTATAAAATATCAGTAGTTTTCTTGACTACATTTTGCTTAACTTTCCGAAAGACAAAAATCAAAGGTTACCCAAAACTGCTGTTTTGTTTTGGAGGAAGGAACTTCGTAAATAATAAGGCATCTTCAGGAAACTTTTAAAGGACTCGTGACATTTATTTTGCTCTATTCCCATATACATTGTGAATATTTCAGGAGACCCAAACTACCCAAGACAGACCAAGGATTTTACTTTTACTTATTAAGAAGGTAGGATGGTGAGACGAGAAGAGAAAGAAAAAAACCTAAACATAGGCTTTTTATACTGCCTCTAAGTCGAAGGGAGTTTGCATCTCCTGACATCTATGGATAATTTCTTCTATTAATTAATCAACTTTACATAAACCAAAAAATCTAAATATCTGGAGAGGTGTGAGTCCTAGCTAATTAGGCTAAATTTTATACAACTGCAATTAGGTATTTTTAATAAGACATTTAACATTTCAAAATGATAAGAATCGACAGCGTTTATTGGTTTAGTTTTACATAAAATTTTCACGTGCGGCGGTTTGTTTTTTGCGTCCATAATTGTTAACGAATTTTTATCCCTAGCTGTTTGAATTCGCCACCAAATCGACAACGTTTCGAATCCACAGCGTTTATTGGTTTAGTTTTACATATAATTTTCACTTGCGGCGGTTTGTTTTTTTGCGGTCCATAAGGATGGGCGTACGCTGAGACATCGGTCGCGCAGCATGTTCAGCGCAATTGTGGAATATATGAGAAACATGCACGTCTCAGCGTATGTCGCTCCATACACTTCCATACAACACAAAAACCAAAACTATCTTGGGCTGAACATGCTGCGCGACCGATGTCTCAGCGTACGCCCATCCTTATTGTTAACGAACATTTAGCCCTAGTTGTTTGAATTCGCCACCAAATCGGCATATAGCACCGAGGGTTCCATGCCAACTGAGAATAAAGTCAACTCAACACCTCCTCGAAATGTTAATAAAAGCTATGAAAAAATAATTTTAAATTAGCCGATAATCCTAACTTAACGTAACCAATTATTTATATACATATAAATTTTTATCACTCTAAATAACTTATCTGAGATGGTTCTGAGTTGGTTTCATTCCGAGTAGTCCGGTCACCAGCACAAGGGCCCTTTTGAATATTCGACATTTAAACGGTAGACGTTAAAATGTCGAATATTCAAAGTCATCATTGTTATAGTACCCTGTACACACAGAGTTCGGAGCGCGACGTGCCCCGCGCCACTTCAGGCCGCCGCGCAGAAAAGTAAAGACCGAAAAAAAGATAACTGTTTACAGCGCAGTTCAGTGTGAGACTTTTCTGCGCGGCGGCTTGAAGTGGCGTGAGGCACGTCCCGCTCCGAACTCTGTGTGTAAAGGGTACTTATGTCTTAAGCTTTATGGATGGCTAAGCAATCATCTTGACTGTGAAGAACGGCTTATAAAAATTAAACAATTATTGAACTACTTTTACCATTATTTTATTTGCTAAGTTATATACCTACTAGCTTTTCCCCGCGGCTTCGCTCGTATGGTATTACGGGAAATTACTGTAGCGGTTGAACTTATCAATTATACCCCCTCCTCCCCACCCCCACCCCCTCCCGAATTCCATACATTCATTCCCTTACATTCAGTTTTCAAACATCTCGCCTGCCACCTAAATTTCATAAAGCTATAGCTCAAAGAAAAAAAGAATTATCCAATTTTGTTCATTCGTTCGGAATTTATGCGCTTACAAACATTTCGGATGTTTATTTTTAATTAAATATTTGAAAGTTTGTGAATATAATAAAAAAATACACTATTTATTCAGTTCATTTATTTAGTGTATATATAATCGTTACGAATTATATTTTGAATGTAGGAACTGACATTTATTCCAAAACAGAAGCTTGTCCAAAAAAATAAAACATATTCTAATATTTGAATTTTCTGAAGCAGTAGCAATCGTTTCCATGGAAACGATTTTTTTCTGACGTTAGCAAAAATTTGCTTTAGTTAGCGACAGAAAACGTATAACAAATATAATATATTAATATTTATAATTTCATTACGCCAGAGCTTACCATCATATACAAAATATAGTCTGCGCATATAATTTAGCTTTCTATTGGTGAATGAATTTTTAAAGTCTTTATATTGTGTTATGCGTGAAAAGGTCATAAACAAACTCGAGCAGTTTCGCATTTATAATATTAGTATGGATTTTCTGTTCCAGTATTCAGAAAATAGTTAATCCTTTAGTATGTTGAATGTTTGCATCTGGCAACCCTTTCTGTGGGAAACAAGCAACAACGTGTTGTGTTTAGACAGAAGAGGCACCCAGTTACGACATTGCACAGTTCCAGAATAATTTATAATGGACTATAATGTGTAATCTGAACGGAATCTCGACAAATCTTCCGACTTTCTCAAGAAATTATTTATGGAAGGCATGCCCATCAAATACTCACAAAAATAAACCTAAAAGATCTAAAAATAATAATTTCTTACATTAAAATATGGGATCATAAACAAAATACACATTTTAATACATTCTTTCAACTTTCTGGCCAAGCTGACCCCGATACCAAACCGTAAATTTCTCGTAAAATGTTTACATTTTTTTAATTACTAAAATGAACTTTTTTTTTAATCAAAATGAAGTCAAAATCTTCTATCTATGTACAGGTACAGGTGTCCCAAAAGTAAACGTCATTTAGAGGGCTGATAGGCCAATTCATTACGGACCAGAATATAATAATATGACCCATAAGCAGGATGTTAAGGGACGTACTTGATTCACTTTGATCAGTGATTCTTTACATTTTTGGAGTAAAAAATGTAATATTTTTTTCTACAAAAACATTAAAATAATAAGTGTTGGATAAATGGGGGCGGGGTGAGGGTTGCTCGGTCACTCATCTGAGTGACCAATGATGACATGCGGAAGAATTTTTTTTGGTTTGATTTTCAAGAAGAAAATTTCGAAAAAAAACGTCAAAACAGGAATCGTTGGTTAAAGTAAGTCAAGTACGTCCCTTAACACAACATCATATAATCATAGTAGGTACAAATAATCGAAGTTAATTAATTCTAAAAAATCAACTCTTGAATCAGGTAAAAATATATTTTTTCCAAAGGTAGGTAGGTTAAGGTTAGTTTTATTTTGGACTGTGATCAATATCAGTGATATTTAGGGTTGCGTAATAAAATTATAATTTAAAATGTGGAATTTTGTAACTGTGGCATTCGAAAAATCGACCCAAAGTGTCGACTTTTACTAAATCCATAAAAATGCCACTATCCCGAAAACTGAGGACATTTTACCAAAGTCATGTTATTTTTTTTTGTCCCTCACGTGTCGGCCTATCAGACCTCCAAGGGATAACGTTGACTTTTAGCCCCCCTGTGTATTTATAATATTAATGTATAAAAGAGGTTCCTAGTGTGTTTTTTTTTTATGAAAATCTACAGTTTTATTTTGAGATTAATAGAATTTTACACTTAACTTGACCTTCAAAGTAAGAGGAGGGTCACTGTTTACATGAGATTTCGAAAATTCACCCACCCCTTTTCACACCCCTTAAAGCAGAATTCGGATACGTCTTGATGAAATTTTGCCCACTTGACATTCAAAATAAGAGGCAAATTACAATCTACATCTGATTTAAAAAAAAAAACAGAGTATGCAATCAAACGCGGTAGAAGTGAAACATTCAGAAAACTAAAGTAGACAAGAGTGGGGAGGCTACGGAGCACCTCAAAAATAAAAATTAAAAAATGGAGTGCAGTTCACACGCGGTAGAAGCCCACACAATCTGAACCAATAAGAGCCTTGAAAAGTGACCTCATAATTAAAGCGGCCAAAGCTGTAAGGTTTCATTCCATATCATTCTCTCGCAGGCTAAATCCTATATCGTTTCAAATCACAACAGTGCTAAAGAAGTTTTACTTCAAAAACTCTCTGTAAAGCCCGGGCATCGCCGGGAAATTCAGCTAGACTACCTAATATATTTTATATTAATATTTCTATCTGAGAGGAAAATTATATATCTATTATTAATTTAATTTATTCAAAAATATTAATATCATTAAATGAAAAACTTGTGTTTATTTCATCGAAATCCACATATTTTATGCGTTTTAGAAATTAATGCAATGTTCATTGACCGTGTCAATTTTTCCATGAGATGGGACAGTATATACTGTAGAGCAAGCCAATAAAACCGTAGGTCTGTTCAAGAAAGAATTTATGTAATTTTCATATATAGGATTTGAAAATGTTTTCAACGTCATCCGGAGTGAGCAAAAACTGAGTATACTTCGGGCACACGGAAACTCCCACAACCCACTTTCATCCGTGTATCTCTTCGGTGTTTTCAAAGTGGCACACTGGGCAGAACGTGCGCTATATTATTATAAGCATAGTATTTAATAACTACGGCACTAATAACTCGCAGCCCGCTAGATTTATGGATCCTTGTTTTGTTTTCCTCCGATTCCAAGAAAGCTTTGTGGCAATTGGCTCATTGTACAAGATTGCTCGGTGCATTGTAGGTAGGTACATTGTGCAATGCACATTTCCGTATCGGAAAAGCTTTATCACTAATACATACAATTATAATTAAACAAAGATCTTAAAAGTTATTCAATTAAATATTCGAGGATGTCTTAGATTTAAGAAAAATAGATTTATTGAATAATTAATATTGATGTACATAACTCTTGTTCTGAAATTAAATATTTCGTTGTGATCATTGATCAAAACCTGAAGTGGAATAGTCACTTTACATAATAGTATAGCTTTATATATATTTTTAGGTTAAGAAATATTTTAAATGTGAAAATAATCAAAAATGTATACTATGCCCTCGTTCACTCTTTCTTTATCTACGGAATTATAGGTTGGGAAGGATCTAACAAAAACAATCTAAACTTAATAAACGTTTCGTAAAGAATCGTCGTCAAAGTAATACATAAAAAAATTGTTCTTTCTCAACAAGATCACTTTTTAAATTGTTTCCAGTACCAAATGTTGACGACATATTTAAACAAGCTTCAATTTAAAAATGTGTAAAGAAAAAAAGAGAATATCAAGATTTGTACAAACTACGAGTAATGAGAGATGGAATTGAATTTATAACACCTAACTTTAAAATCATTATAATGACCAAGTCATATAAAACCATAATAACTTCCCTTCTGAATTGCACTGTATACTATCAACCAATTAGAACAAATAAATCAAATTAAACAAATATTTTATACAAAACATATTATAACACACAATGTGGCTCCCTTATCAGGCACAAGAGCTTCTCTTTTCTGATAAGGTATACATGACCAATCTTAAATATAATATTTTGTAATATATATAATGCATAAATATAACCCATGTTCTTTTTATTACAATAAAAAAATTAATAATTGAATGCCAAGTACGAAAGGAAAAAATACGACACCAACCTGTGTTTCTGATAACAATATCCAATAATATATGAAGTTGTAAGATTTATTTATTTTATTTATTTATTTCATTTTTATTTAGTAAAATATTTACACATTTATGTACATTATTTATAAAATGTTTTGACTGTCCAACTAGGATGATTCCCGTTTTAAGAACATAGGGCAGGAAAAGGGGGAACTACAGGGGAAGCTAAAGAAAAACTGACCGTACTAAAATATGTAAATTAATAATTAAAGTTATTATGTAGGTAATTGTAATTGCATTGTATAGTTGCCTACATTATTATTTTTATTTCTTTATTTATTATTACAATACTACGCCTCTCTTTTAAACAAATGCTTGTTTACGAGTATGTAGAGAAGAGGAGCATGCATAAATTGGTTTATCACAATGCGAACAATGTAAACACAATATGGTGGCACGTCACTTGGCGTTGCGTATTTATGATTGGGTGTTGGTTTTATTTGGCAATAGTTGACGTTAATACAAACATGCAAATAAAGGCAAATACTACCGTCCACACAAATGGAGCCAAATAGTAAAACTCAGATATATTTGCTGTTCAGAAAGCTATTTGATCGCAACAGAATGATATTAATATAATTTAAGTTTTGAATCAGCCGCTCAAATTATTATTATTTTACATTTTATTATTTTTGACATAATTTCGTGGAAATTTTGTCAAAAATTTTGGACCTTGTAGAAATTTTTTCACTTTCAATCGACTATTTTACGCTTTCAAAATCTGTTTTACAAAATACTAAAGGTTTTTTTTTATATCAGAAAACCCTACGGTCACATCTTTTCGGGGCAATGCTCAGCAACTGAGCTAATGAGACCATATCCCTTTCGGTTGTATTGAACAGTATCATACATGAACGAATAACTATCAACATTATCTTCATTTTCTGCGAATTTTTTTGATTGAGAGCCGCTTATATTTTCTTCAGAGATTACATATTACAATTTGAGGTTCTACTCACTTAGTTGAAATAAAAATTAATATTCATTATAGACTTGCACAAAAGTCAAAAGATGTCGCATATTAAATAAAAATTGATAAATTTATCCAAGAAACTATCTGGGTAGCATTTAGTCCGAAATGAATCTTGCATAATCATAATCATACGTAAAGATATCAGCCAATAGAAATATGCATTAAGAAAATGAAGATAATGTTCGTATTTCTTAGTCAAAGGAAGATTCAGTCAAATATGACCGAAGGGGATAGGGTCTCATTAGCTCAGTGGTAGAGGACTGCACCGCAAAGAATCGGCCCTTCTTAGCCTTGCCTTAATCGATAGTCCTGGTCTTCTTCAACGCCTATCATTCCATGTCCCAAATCGCAACAGCAGACAGTCGCTTACTTTTAATCTCCCTCTTTGCAAGACCAACTCCAAACAGAACTCATTTATCTACAGGTTCATTTAACTTAAATTATTACCAGGTTCAATTCCTAGATGATCGTATCTCTTTCTTATTTTATAAGTAAATTTTCAATTGAGAGTCGCTAAGGTTGTCTTCAGTGATTAATGTATTTTTAATTAGTTAGTTTTTATCATGTTGGTTGGAATAAAAAGATGCAAGAGGAAACGCAATTATTAGGGATTTCACGAATGGTTTCACTGTTGCTGCATCATTGCGAATTACTAGTGTTCAATAGATGATGTTGTCGCCTTCGTGTATTTACGTCCAATCTCTGGACGGTCTGGGGCCTGGTGCTCTCGCTTTCCCCATTCCTTGAAGCATTTCAGATCTCGGCCGATAATCTATGCAGGCCACCATTACTGCTGCTTTCACAATCTTTTTATATCACTGTTGATGTTCGTCTGCTTTTATTGTTGTGTTATTGTTAATCCGCTATGGGCCAGGGCTGCCAGCTACCAGCAGTGAACAGCGCCCGCTGACAGTTGGGCAGGACACCGGCTGCGGGCTGCGGACTGCGGGCTGCGGGCTGCGGGCTGCGGGCTGCGGGCTGCGGCAGCGGTCGGTGGAGATCTTCTAATTGCTAATCCGGGACTATTAATACGATGCTCTGCATAATTTGGGAGAAAGATATTAAACTGTTTACACCGTTTAAATTAGCGATTCTCAAACAGCCCTTTTGATGCCACAAACACTTCTCCAACGCCCACGATTCAACGAGCGCGACTATATAATGTTAATTACTGTGTATTCAGATTTCTTACCTAGCTCACAAAGCCCAATTTTAGGTAGGTTATGTTAGGTTAGAAATAAATGTTGACTTTATGAGATGATATCATAAAAAGTAATGTATAAATGTTGCTTACATATTGATTTAAAAAATAAGTGTTGGTTTTAAGACATACTCGTAAAATAAGGATATAGGGGAGCATTGAAAGGAATGTGCTCTAGATAGCAAATTATTTTCTAGAGAGCTTCTTACAGCTTGCACCGCTTCTACTAAAAACCCATTCTCGGGCTTATATCGTGGTGAACAGAAAATGTTTTTACTGTGGTTTTGCGGTGGACAGAAAGAAAGGTTTTGTTTACTTCAATGAAAAAATCATACAGAAGGCGAATTTGACAAATGACAATTTCGTGAACAGAATGCGTGCCTTGGGATCGGATTTTGTCTCGTTTTCTGAGGCCTTAAGGAACCAAAATAACTGAAATTTCGGATTTGTGCTAAGAATTAAGAATGATGATCTGAAGACGATTCCATAATAAAAACCTTTGTTTTAAAAAAAATCGTCATATCTATTGACGCGTGTCTTGGGTTCGGTAAAACAAACGACAATGATCAAGGTTCTAATCCGCCAAATGGACTAATTAATAGATTAATTTTGTTGTTTTTACTTCTTCTGATGCACTTAAGTGCAACAAGATTAACAACGTGTTTAATAAGCTTTAATGAAAAAATCACACAAAAGTCGAATTTGCCGAAAAACGTCATTTTGTGTATCAAATGCGTCGGGGATGCGCCTAAACTCTTAAAAATGCATCTTGTTGTAAACTGCAACAATCAATCAATAATTATCTATTAATTTTTTTTTATTTTATTTATTTCTATATATTACAGTATTTACCTATAGATCAATTTCGAAAACATTTTTACATAATATATTTTGTAATTTTATTGTTGGGTGTAAGGTAGGTTTGTGAAGGTGAAACTGTGGATAGGTATTGTTGTATGTTTCGTGAACACCTCACTAGGAAAACCTGTGCTGAGGTGTTTACGTGTTTATTTATGTTTATGTATGACAAGTATTTATGTGTTGTAATAGAATTATATTGTCTGAATTAATATTATTACCAAACAGTATACTGTCGCAGAAAAAACTATCATTTTGAACATATATTTTTAATGTTTTTTTAAATATATATTCTTAATTATTTTTTCCTTGCCTAATGTCACACATAACATAGTTTTCGAAACCTTTTGAAATTGTTATTTTGTTCAATAAACAAACTTCTTCGATCTTCTTGAAAAAAATTTTTTTTGCTACCGTTTATTATTGATTTCATTACCTTATATATTTTTTTCTGAAAAATAGAAGTGAAAGTGCACACCACATAAATAATAAAATAAAAATTAAATGTAAATTGTCACTCACTTAAGTCCTCAGCGACCATTATTCGAACCCGCCATCTTCGGACGAAGTAAACAACTTAAACTTTACAGAGCCGTATTGCCTCATTCCGGCTCTGACCGACGCATTCCATTGACTTTATTTGCATAATGTGTCTGTCTCCGACTTCAACTGTCACTCTCAGTAGCACTGCAGCCATCAATCTGTCAGGGTTCAACCCTAGCAGCGACCCCAGCTCGGCTCGGAGTACCGCCACCACCGCCACGTCTCGCTCTGCACATTGTACTGTACGATGCTATTTTTATCTCTCCGCTCGAATTAATGTCCTAACATAAATCATTATCCGCTTACCAGTAACAAAGGGGATCTGTTGTAGCCGGGATGCTGCGTGAATCATCTGGAACTAGGGACGCAATCAAGCCACCAAGTTGATGTATTATGAATTATTGGTGACCGGCCAACTCGGAATAAAACCAACTCAGAACCATCTCAGATAAGTCATTTAGAGTGATAAAAAAAAATATATAAAAAATTGGTTATGTTAGGTTAGGGTTATCGGCTAATTTAAAATTATTTTTTTCAAAATTATTTTTGGAGGTGTTGAGTTGACATAATTCCCAGTTGGCATAGAACCGAATTATTATAAGAACGGTGTTTCAGTCGAAGTCCGGGTTTCTACCTCAAGACCTTGAGAATTACAAGAGTTTAGTGGTGGACGATCACTTTAAAGTAAAAACGTTCTTTTTAAAGTAAAAACTTCTTTAGCACCGTTGTGATTTGAAACTCGATGAAACGAAAAAGCGACACTAAAAAACACATACATCTGTAGGATTTAGCCTGCGCGAGAATGAGATAGAATAATCGGTCTCCTCCTTGTGCGGTGCTTCGTAGCCTCCCTACTTTTATCTAATTTAGTTTTCTGAAGGTTTCTCTTCTACCACGAACTGCACACAATTTTTATTTACATTAGCTCCACACAGGAGCCCGTAAGGAAAGCAATTTCCCTCGGGGCCTTTGCCATCTTTGGGGATGCTGCGCGAAGGGTATTTTTAGGAAAAGAAAGGAGATGAAGTTCCGGGATGGAAAAAGATATGAGGCATGGGTCAGTGTGTCCAGAAGTGACGGACATATGAATCCATTCCTCCCACTGGAAACTTCGGCTGGAGAGGCCAAAAGAACTCCCTCAACCAGTCTCTCCCGATCCGACCCGCCATGCTGTAAGAGAGCAAACGCATCCGCCGCCAAGACCTAGAAGGTGCAAACCTAGAAAAACGTTTGGTGATATAGCACCTCTGCTTTATCACCAAACGTAGCGAACCTATGGCAGGGTGCTATCCAGGGTTATCCAATAAATGGTTCCCGGGGCGGCGATACCCACACACGCCTCCCAAATTGTAATTCTAGATTATCCAATTCTAGAACCAAATAAAGATTAAACTTAAAATAAGGTGTGTTCCTACAACCTACCTGCGAACATTATTGGTAAACTCTAATCGGATCCTAATGGAAGGAAACTTCAAAATAAATAGGGAAAATATGCAACCACCCTGGCAAGAAATGAAATAAGTTAATAAGTAGCCCAGTGGTCCAAAGCGTCGGGACGCATTGTCGGTTTAATTCACCGCTCGCCAAATCCTCCGTAATTGCACAGGAACATTTTCGTGTATAATGTTGGAAGAATGTATCCAAATATGTATTGTGTTATTTATGTACAACGAATGGAATGTCTCTGTTTTTTGATGTGATAACGTCTTTTAAATCGATGAACGCCGGCTTCACTCATGAAAAAGCATGACTCATTGTCACGTTACGCCTGAGCCAAGCGTGAGCGCGGAACAAACGTTCGGCCTAAGCGTTCGGCTTGTGACGCATCCATCTCTCTTCCACTCCATCGTTATTATATGACGTTATCACGTAAAATTATCGTCCGTAAACCGACTTTACAGACAACCATTTTTTTTCATAGAATGAAGAGATATCAAAGTACCTTGTACATACGAGTAGTGTGTGGTACAAATATTTCTGCAAACTTAAAAATGCATTTGAATATCTACAATGGACTTATGTTACGGAGTTCGTTGCACAGTCAATAATTTTTAGTCCTTCAAGCGACATTTTGAAACCCCTGAAAAACTAGGAAAAAATAAACTTTAATCTGCTAAAACTTTTACTAGGTGTCTAGAGCATGGGTCGGCAACCTTGTGTTATAAAAGGGCCAAATATTTTACATTGAGATTAGTGCGGGCCGCACTTGGGTCACATGTCATTACAATATACCTATTCCAATTTGGCAGGCGAGTATGGGTACCGCCGCCCCGGGAACCATTTATTGGAAAACCAACACCTCTGTCATAGGGGTGAGGTTTCGGCAGAGAATGGTTGAGTGACTTCTCCAACCGTACTCTCTCGGAACATCGCTTTACACCGCAGTAGGAGGGATGGATTCATACGGACATTCATACTCCTGAACACACCGACTCCCAGAATCCTACCCACCCCTAATACCCTTTTCCTTCCCAGAACTTCCTCTCCTTCTTTTCCTGAAGAGACCCTCCGCATCCAATCCCCAAAGATGACATAGGCCTTGAGGGGAATTATTTTCCTCAGGGCCTCCTGTGTGGAAATAATGTAAAAAAAAATACCTACAATATTTTTGTACAAATATTTTAGTTTTTAACATAAAACGCTTTTTGTATATTTTTACTACATTTATTGTATTTAATAAAATCAATGAGATTTTTGTGGTTGCGAGTTGTTTTTCAATATTAGCTTGCATTTTTGAAATAGAGCCGCGTAATATTGCGTCTAAATGTGAACCCGATAACCGAGAACAGTGTTTGTTTTTTCGATAATTCGGAATTGAAAAAGTTTGCTAACGGATATTTGGTAGTAAGTACTACCAAACATAGTAATTATTTGCTGAGCAAACCTTTTTAACTCCTTCTAGTTTTCAGAAGGCAAATCTATCACGTTGATTTGCAAATTGCTTGGTACATTATCGACATCCACTGCGAAGGTGTTTTCGAAAATCTCCATCGAGCGTGAGATCTTTTTGAAATCAGCAAACCGGTTTTCAAATGCAGTTTGAAGTTGTAACGCTATCCCTTCGCTCCTTTTCTCGCTCCCTTTCACTCTGTTTTGTATGATATCGTCTGTCACCTGTGTTGTGGCGAGAATCTTGCGGGCCGCAGGTTGCCGACCCATGGTCTAGAGTAATACTTACCTACGCCTAGAAAAAAATACAAATACTATAAATACCTACTTGTCGATTGATAGTTCTGAGAATTATCTGAGTCAGAAGCCGTAAAGCTGTCGGACTTAGTAAACAAACAAGTTCCTTATAAACTACATCATGTTCACACCACTAGTTTTTATGTTTCCTTAATTCTCTATTTCCGCACAGGTAACATTTACTTTGCGTTATTATTTTAAGTTTTCGTGAATCCCTGATAGTGGGAAAATAGATACATTTCACATATTTCTTGAAAAAAAAATTGTTGCTAATTCTTTTCAATATGGTTAAAAACAAATCAAGTTTTTTTTTGACGTGATAACGTCTTATAAATCGATAAACGCCGACTGCACTCACAAAAAGCATGACTCATTGTCACGTTCCGCCTGAGCCGAGCGTGCAAGCGAGAGTGCGGAACAAGCGTTCGGCCTAAGCGTTCGGCTTGTGACGCATCTATCTCTCTTCCACTCCATCGTCATTATATGACGTTATCATGTAAAATTATCGTCCGTAAACCGACTTTACAGACAACCAATTTTTTTAAAATTCTTTCTAATCAAATATTTATTTTATTTTATTCAGAAGCCCAAAAACCTTTTCTATACCTACAATACAGTACATTTTTTTTTTAAATTACGTTGAAAAATAAAGATAATACAGCATAAGAGTGATCAAAATAAAGGTAATATGAAATATTGATAAGTGACGTAAAAATAGATAATCTGTTAATATCCTCCAAAACAACGAAAATACAAGTATTAACAAAAACCTATGAAAAGTTAAAAATAGTCCGCACACACGGCGCGGGCGTTTGAAGCTTGCCAAGTTGAAATTATTGTTTATACCTTTAATTATATTTAAAACATACTTAAAGGTTTCACAATAGCGATAAATTCCTAGAATGTTCTTGCCTTGAAATAGCAGTTATTCTTTGCGAAGTGCATTTTCAACATCCGATCGCAGTTTGCTCCCAACTCCCAACCTTTAACACCGTGATTTATGGCACAAAAGTCGTAAACCTCCTCATTGTGGAATTCCTGGAAACTCCTGGAAATCGATGAATTTTCTGTTGTGCGCTTGCTTTGTCGTTAAGTTTCAAATGATTTATTTAGAATTTGCAGCTAATAAAATTACTCACAACATCGCGGAAAAAATGTGACAATCTTCAATCTGGGAGGTGGGCACGGGCATTCATGACTATTTATTGGATAATCGACACCTCAGCCACAGGTACCCCAAGTTATTCGCTATAGAATGGCTGTAATCAAAAACAGATCATAATACAGTACCTACCTAATACGGTTATCTGTATCAATGGAAAATACTATCAGCATTGTCCAATGCTTTAACTTTTACAATGAATACTTATATTATATTATATTATAAAATTATTATATCTCTACACCTAATACCCCACAGGCTTTGAGGTTGTTGCTCAGACATTCAAATTGATAGACGCGCTGATCAGAAAAAAGGGAAGAAACCAAGTAAGGCGGGGCCCGGGAGGCAGCGTGACCATCTCCCTTTTTGTGATTCATCAATAAATGAAACTGATAGTATAAAGGCAACTCTCATTGTAATATCGCCATTTAGTTTATGAATATAAAATCTGCTTACGGATTACCTAATAGTCTTTTTTATGGCACGTGAATTGCTCGCTACATTACGAACAAATTTGCATATTTCAAATAGTAAGTTCGGCCTGTTTCCAAAAACGTATATTTTGTTACTATATTGTGTTATTTTAGTGACCGACCGAAGGTTCGGTTTTGGTTCGGGTTTCGGCAAGTTTCGACAAAATGTCTAGTTTCGGCATCAGTTTTGGTTTAGGCAGAAAATCTGCGGAATTATTGGCCACACCGAAACTCTACATTCGTCAATTATCGCGCGTCGTTCGGCTGACTTCGGGTGAGTTCGTAGCTCGTGTATCACCCGCCATCATCAGCTGAGTTCGCCGGCCGGTCCGGCGTGATTGTGTTCTGAGTTTATGTGTTATTTATCGCGCATAGCGATTAGGTTAGTGTTATTACTTCTGTCTCACATATTTTATTATTATAAACAATTATTTTTTCACATACTTCAATTTGCTATTTGAAGAAAATTAAAATAAAGTAAAATAATGCTTATCTACCGAATGAAATTCGACAAATGTATTTATTCTCATTGCCACTTCTGTTTTTATACCTTTTCACAAGAAACCAAATTTGCTGTGTTGTTTCGTAAAATGTACCGATGAGACTACTACCGCACTCGACAGTAGTTCGCACAACAATGATGTCGAAATGTTTTCTAGATTTACACGAACCCAGCTGATGCCAAATAGATTGTAAATTGGTTGTCTCCAGGCCGGCGAAATGATAGCTGTTTGCACTTTAGGGTAGGTCTACTAAATTGGATGTCTACGCGTTATTGTTATTTTTTGTTTTGTCTTGAGGGTTGCACAATGAAATTACACGGTTGTGAATAATTACGAATGTCAGAATGCGGACGGATTGCACGTAGACAAATTAAAATTCTTTAATGTTTGATGTTTTTATCTAAGTTCCGAACCTCTTGGTAACATATAAATCAACAACAACAGGTAGTGTTTCGGTCCGAAATTCAGAACGTCGCCATTTGGTCTCCAATCAACTGTAACATTTTCCAGCCAAGGAGTCTCCATCGCGATTTAATTACAGAATGTTGTATACTACATCTATAGCTACTCGGTCACAAGTCGGGATAATATAATTATAGCCGGTCCTGTGACGCGCTTCTCCAGCCGAGATAGACTACTTGGAAAATCGATACCGTCAATCGACGCAGATGAAAAGAGTATATTTCAGACGTGTCTAGTCATCGACTTTTCTCATAAACAGGGATTTAGATTTAGGACAACATTCTTTTTGTAGGTCGCAGGGCGGTGGCGTCTCTAGGGAAGAGTAGACAGAATGTGTATATCTTTCAGGAACTGATCAGCTCTATTAGCTATTTTCATTTCAAAGGTTCCCGTTATCCATCGGTTTTTGGTCTGTCAGCGTTTGCCTAATTTATATAATCGTTTTAATCAAAGACTGACCAAGAAATCCAACATAAAATTTGACAAAATGCTGTAAGGCCGAGAATCAACAGTTAACGGGAACTGTTCAAATGTCAAAAAAAAAAAACAAAATGACGCTGATCGTCGAATTGTAATGATTTATTTATTGATCAGCGCCCTTTTTCAGGGCTTTTACATATGAATGTTAATAAATATAATATTTATTGTACGTAACTGAACTGCCTCAGTAACAATATTTTATATTTGTTTAATGATAAACTGAAGATGTCCACGGACTTGGTGTAATTGTTTCCTTCCATTAGTATTCTGGGTAAAGAGGAATACATATGGTAGTTAGTCCCAGAATTTCTGCACTGAAATAAATCCTGACTTCTTGTATTACGTTGTGGAATCCGGAAGCTTATCAATTCAAGCAATACCGGACTATCGACTAAATCATGTAGAATTTTATATAGAAATACCAAGTCAGTGAAAATTCTTCTGTCTGACAATTTGAGCATATTCATATTATTTAACAGAGTGTTGTAGTTCAACATAATTGTTGGAATCCCCATTTTGAGATTTAGAAAACGTAAGAATTTGTTTTGTATTCTTTCAGCAGCTTGTACATGTATATTATAATGCGGATTCCAGACGGGAGAATTGTACTCAAGTTGACTTCTAACAAACGCAAAATATAACAGTTTAATACACTTTATATTGTTAAAATTACTAGTTAGCCTAGTTATAAATCCCAACATTTTTAAGCCCTTATTACAGATTTCTGTTATGTGGTTAACAAATGAAAGATTTGATTGGAAAGTGATGCCTAAGTCTTTAATTTGTGTTAGTGTCTCAAGAGCATTGTCATCAATGTAGTAATTAAAGATCACTGGATTTTTTATTCGAGAAAATCTAACTATTTGACATTTTGAGAAATTTAAATAAAGTCTATTTCCCTTACACCAAATTAACAATTTGTTGATATTATTTTGAAGAATGTTGCAATGATAAATATTTTGAATAATTTAAAAAAATTTTAGGTCATCAGCAAAAAGTTAGATAGATACATTATGTAATATATTTGTAAGATCATTTATAAATAAGATAAATAAGATTGGGCCAAGGTGTGAACCCTGTGGAACTCCACTTGTTGGATGAATTTTTTCTGACAGGGAGGATTTTATTCTAACAATTTGCTGTCTTCCAGTAAGATAACTTTCAAACCAGGCTAATATATTGCCACGTATACCAAGCTTTCCTAATTTCCAAATGAGAATTTTATGGGAAACTGTATCAAAGGCCTTACTAAAGTCAGTATAAACAGAGTCAAACAGTTTTTCTTTTTCTTTAAAAGCATTGGTTATAAAATTCTCATAAATAATTAAGTTGGAAAGAGTACTTCTCCCTGGCATGAATTTAAACTGGTAAGGTGATATTGCATGTTTTATCTGAATAAAAAGTTTGTCAAGTATTAGGCTTTCAAAGAGTTTCGGTATGGTGGATTGAATGCATATTGGTGTATAATTACAAACATCACTTTTATCAACCTTTTTAAAAATTGGAGTCAAATAACTCATTTTCCACTTATCGGGAAAAATTCCGCTGGATAAAGATAGATTAAAAAGTTTGGTTAATGAAGAGCAATTACTTTGATACATTCTTTGATAAATATTGTAGGAATATTATCCGGTCCCGCAGATTTGTGGATATCTAATGATTTAACTTTAGTAATTACATCAGAGAGTCTTATAGTACACTGTGAAATATCAAGAGTTTCATCTAGAGTTGTTGTTGGAACAGGAGCATTTTTTGAGTCTGTTGAATAAACACTTTTAAAAATTTTTGCAAACAAGTATCATTATTATTAAACATCAAAAACATCAGTATTATTACTATGGTTGCCATTTAGGTGCATAATGCTTGGGAAATCAGAATCATCTTCTTTAAGAGATTTCGAGTATTTCCAAAAATAATTAACATTATTTATTATGGAGTTTTGAATTTCATTTATATTGTTACGATAGCAGGCCATAGGCATATTATGATGTCAAATATGATGGTTGACGGAAGGACTAGCCCCTTTGAAACATTGTTTTTGTTGTGAAATATTTAAAACAGCAGTAATTTGTGAAGAAGGTAAAACTGTATCTGTAAAAACCTTCCCGTGTTAAGCGTGGGTACTAATTTCGACTAACTGATGTTTTGTGTGATGTGAAATATTCCTGAATCTCAAATTAGCTTTGAAATTTTCAAAATTGGAAGTGATTTTTGTCTGAATGATCAAATTTATTGATAAAGTATGTTTATAAGGGTGATCGAACAACTCAACAAAGTACATCTTCATCACTCCAATTTAGTAACTCAAGATTTTTTAAATAAATAAATCATTCTTTATTATTCTAAAATGTTCCTTAGTGTATGGATAATCTACGAGGTGGACGGTGAAATACTCCCATAATGTATTAGCAATATTTTGTGCAATGTGCATACGCCGTACAAACATATTCAAAACACGAAATAAACGATGAATTATTGCTGGAACCTACCTATGAATCGTTAAATCTAATATTAGATTTCTGAAAAATATTTTGAGTAATTTATGGAATGGCTCCTTTGCTTGAGGTCATTTGGTATTTTCTCAAATATCGTGAACGAATAAATAATACTTACCGCCTGATTGCCAAAAGCCAAATTGTTTATGGGCTATATAAAACTAATTTGAGATTTTACGTGTTAAATTCCTTGCATTTACGCCGCATTGATTTTTTGCCTTGGCTCGTGTGCATTAAATTACATGTACAAAAATATAGCGTTAATTGGGTTGAATCAGTTACCTACAATTTGTTTTATGTAAATACTGCACTAGAGTCCCAACTGCTATTAACCATTTGGAGCCAGTTAAACTATGGCATGCCCTATGTTTGGGGCACGTTGTGAGGCCGAAAGTAGTGTTGATGGGAAGGACATGGGTGAAAGGAAGGTGGGAAAGTCCCTAGATATTCAAATCGGGTCACTTAACACGGCTAAAGCCATTTCAAGCAACGTTTCAATACGAGAATATTTTAAATGTAAGATGATGTTATTTTAAGAAAGCTTTTTTTTACATTAGACGTTACACAGGGTGTCTCGAGAAAAATAATTTCCCTCAAGGCCTATGTCATTGAGGATGTTGAGTGGAGGAGATTTTTGGGAAAGTAAAGTGAAAATGGGTGTTGAAGATGATTCAATGCCAACTCAGAATCAACATCAATCTCTTTGAAAGGTCATGATTTTTTTTAAATAGCCCGTAACCTAATTTATTAAACCATTTTTGTATATTTTTCAACATTTTAATGACTTTTTAAAAAGGGTGTTGAGTTGATTTCATTACGACTTGTCCGATCACCATGCTTTGCTGTAGAAGAGAGGAAACCCAGAGGCCATACCGGTAAATCGTTCCATAGATAGGCTGTTGATCTTGAACGATTCGTTGAAATGACCCGTTCACATGCGACAATTGTCAAATGTCAATGTCAATAAAACCTATTTTTCTAAAGTATACTTTCGAAAAATAAAACATTTTGTTAAAAAAATTCATCATCACACGAAGAACCGTATAAAATATTTTTCGAATTGACCATTTCCATTTTTTTTTCACTTTACGAGCACGTACGTCATTACGAAAATATCATCGAATTTGAAAATAATCCTAGCCCTGTTGCACTCTCGTCGTTGTTTATTTGTTGACGACATGTTTTTGTTATTCACCATGCTCCGACGGTCAGTCTAAAGTCACTTAATAATAATAGAAACAATTATTCATGTTGTTTTGGCCAATTGTTTACTTTAAAATTTTCACAACAACTAAGTACATGTACGCAACCGTGTTATTGTACATTCCATTTTAATGATTAGTAATATGTTTTTACTAAATTCAGTTACTAATGTTTCGGGACGTTTTTCAAAACAAATACTTCCAAAATATAATCAAGAAGTTTTTTGAAGAATAATTTTGGATGCAACGCGTAGAATGTGGAAGGTTAATCAACCACTAAGCAACCAATCCTCTTCGTTCCTCGATTCACTTCAGTTGTCAAGCAGTAAACACGATAATTCCTGCAACCCTGATCCGTACAATATTTAGATATGCACTATCTATTTACCGCATGACTGCGCTTTGTGTAGCTGAAACTAATATATTCTGAATGTCTGAAATAAATACAAAACTCGACTATAACGTAAACATATTGATGCATTTACGGAGGTAGCTAATAAATATTAGCTAAACACATATTCATACATAAATAAATAAACTCGCAATAAATAATGAGGTAATGTAATGATTTAAGTTTATAAATACATCGATCGTCCAATTGATTAGGCAGACATCTACGAAAAATTGAAATTTGAGTCTAGGCCGTTGTATGTAAAAGTGTACCCAATATCTGGCACTGGTAGGTCACCCGAAGTTTGGTGATTTAGCAGGGGTGCCCGGGTTCATGGGGTGAGATTTGTCTAGGTCTTGGAGGCGGATGACCAGGACACACGGAACCCCAGATTCCTACCCACCCCTAAACCCTTTTCCTTCCCAGAACTCTCCCCTCCTTCCTTACCTTGAAAAAACCCTCCACACAGCATGCCCAAAGATGACATAGGCCCTGAGGGAAATTATTTTCCTCAAAGATTCCTGTGTGGAGCTCATGTAAAAAAAAAACACCAATTTAATTATAATGCAGAAAAACTTGCAGTTTTGATGTTTTCTGGGTTTTTATTGGGATTTTATTTCAAAATGTCATACTAATGCACCGAATCGTTATGCCTCCTGGTGATATTTTATAGAATATTTAATACGTAAAACACAGACACGTGTAAATAATATTTGCTTTGTTGTAAGCATTCGAATATTGCTTTCTTAATTATCTCAAAACATAGATTTGGAGATGTCTGACTAATCAACTGGACGATCGATATATTGCGATGAAAAATCAGATTTTTTATTGTTGTTGTTCCAAACGGAAATAATAATATAATTTCACAAAGATGTATAAACAAATAGAGACTCTAAATTTGAACGGGACGTATGTAAGAATATAATATATGTTTATGTTTCAGTATTTTCCCACCGATAAACTAATGTGTTTTGTCGTCTCCATTTTCAATTATTACTAACGTTCTCAAGGAGCGCGTGCCAAGACCGAGCTGTTTGGCTGCACGTCTTCTCTGCTTATTCCTGCGGGAAACGGCATGATTGTTTGTTATTTATTAATCTTCTGAACTCTCGAACACTCCGATTTACTTTGGATAATTTGTACAGCGCCATTTTACTGAAAAATCACCTAAAGCTATGCGAATATGATGTTCTATATCGATGGCCCAGTTTTAAACTGCAACAATTCCCAATCTGTTGTTTTGAGATAACCTTTTTTTTGCGCATATCTAAATGCTTATGCAATTTTTTTTGGGCATGCTGTGTGGAGGGTGTTTTTAGGAAAGGAAGGAGAGGAAGTTCTGGGAAGGAAAAGGGTATTAGGAGTGGGTAGGAATCTGGGGGAGAGTGTGTCGGACGGGGAAGGAAAGGAAAATGGTATTAGGGGTGTGTAGGAATCTAGGGGACAGTGTATGAATCCATCCCTCCCACTGCGATGCAAGGCGATGTTCGGAGAGAGTACGGCTGGAGAAGTCAAAGGGACTCCCTCAACCATTCTCTCTTGAAATTTGACATTTGACAAAAATGTCAAATTTCATTAGTTTTCACAGAAGTTTCTACATCATCTCAATGCAAACTCTTCTTTTTAAAATAATTTCGTCGTTTTTAAACGGAAACAATTCGAGATAGTTTATTGAAACAGTAACGTTTGCATATTTTCAAATCGGGATTTTCACTCTAAGGAAAGGGTTGTTTTTAAAAATTTGAACAATTCATCAAATATTTGAAGTCATTTTTCACGTTCCATGTAAATTCTATTCAAGTTCTGTGATTATTTCAATTTTATGAAGCACTGGCTTATAATGATATAATAACAAAACTTAAATAGAACTTGCAGACGCAGAAAGCGAAAATTAACTTTTTCATAACAGTTAATGTCTAAAGAGTCTAACATTTTTATTAATTTATTTTTTATTTTTAGTTTTTCGGACTTCTTTCCTTTTAATAAGGGGCCATCATATGCTCTATCGAATTTATTATTAACAAAAATGACTTTAATATATTTTTTACACATTTAGTTATTTACTGTGTCGTGGAGCGGACTGTGGAAAGTTCTAACTTTTTTTATGGCACAAAGCGTGAAATAATTTACATTTTGTATAAGTGACTTTAGGTAAGTATACTAACTGGCTAACCTAGCTATGCAAGTTTGGGTGTGTATTTCTACAATATATGGATATGATTTTCTGAAAATATGGGTTAGCTCTGAAAATTATTTTAACTCCTCAGGGTAATTTGTTCGCTTTTCGGGACAACTGATATACCTAGGTCTCCTAAAAATCGTTGTGTCTTCCTTCTTCCTTACTATCATGGTTAGATATATGATCTAAGCGGTGTTAGAAAGAAAAATACAATGCTTTATATTCAAATCTAAAAGTTAACCACAATTTTATTATTTTCCCATAAAATAAAATGTAGATTCACCTTTTTAAAACCAAAGTTTCCGACCGCAATTTGAAAAAATTATGAAATTTTGAGAATTTTTTTTACATAAACCGACAAAAAAGTGAGTTGACGAACATTTATAATACATTCGCCTAACAAAATATGTATGTGTTTTTAATTTTTTTGTTATCAGTAATTTTAGTTAGAGAAAGGGTGAGAGGGTAGGTGAGCTATTTTAAAGTTTTTATGTTTGACCTTCCGACAATAATAGGCACGGCCGGCGTAGTCCAGCGGTAAGGCGCTTGACTAGCATTCCGAAGGTCGCGGGATCGAATCCCGGCGTGGCAAATAAATTTTATTTGATTAATTTGTGTTATTTCATAATTTATTCATTTAAAATAATACATAGTATATTTGCGGCACGTTCCAGAGTGGAAGATACTCTCAGTATCGCCCTGGTGTAAGACCACCGTTCAGAATTGAAACGTTGCTTGAAATGGCTTTAGCCGTGTTTGGTGACCAGATCTGAATAGCCAGGTACTTCCCACCTTCCTCTTCCTCATCTCCTTCCCCTCCTCTCTACCTTCAGCCTCACAACATACTCCAATTGGGGATGCCATAGTCTCACTGGCTCCAGAAGGGAGCAGTTGGGACTCTTGTGCGGTATTCATGTAAAAAAAAAGGCACGAGGCCTGAAGGCTTTATTCCAGGCTTTATTTCCTGACGCTCCGACAACATGCTCACTAAACTTAGTATCTGATATTAAGATGAAGCCATAGTAAATAACGCAAAATCACACAAAATCATGTGTTTTTGTTTTGAAAATTTGATCGCTTAGAAATATTATAGATGCTTCAATTAAATACTGCGTGTAGAACATATCTTGGCCCTTAAAAATATCGGTAATTTTTTTATAAGTCCTTTAATAAGCCTAGAAAAAAATAAAGTAACAGGTCTATAAAAAAACAGTTTCAAGTGCAAACTCTCCTACTTATGAATATCTTTTCGGATATGGTTTTATTGTTTATTGTAGCAAATTTAGTTTCTTTTATGATAATCGCAAAAAAAAAATGATATTTACGCCTGATATTCACAAAATAAAATAAAATATGCATTTTTGCGTTGTTATTTCACAATGCGGCTGGCAGCCGACGAATGTGGATTTTCAAAGTGACCCTTATGTCGTTCTCCGAAGGACTACTGGCTTGCCACACCCCACTTCCTTTCAGAACCGCCCTGGCCGGAGCAGGGAACATACGTGTAGGCTCCACGTCGCTCGGTTCCGTGAAATCAATTTTAAATTTCCTTATTATTACAATGAACAATGTGTAAAAAAGGAGTTAATGTTTTTTTTAGGCCTTTACGAAATCAACATGTAAAAAAAATCTCAAATACCTTTTTCAACCGTTCCAAGCTTTTTCTCAAATATTTTTAAACTCCTCCCACAAAGGGCGTGAATTCCGATTTCGATTTTTCCCTGGACAAGCATTAAAGAAAATCTCCATAAAAAATAGGTTAATAAATAATAAGATTAGCCACAGATATACGAGTTTGATGTCCGAGAGCCGCCAAGAATCGGCAAAAATTAAGAACTTTTAGAAAGGACAAGTTAATGTTTATTTATAAGTCCATTTTAAGACGAGTCTCCAGCGAGCGAAACCATGCACATGAACGTGAAAGTTCGCTTGAACATCACTATAAACATTTTTTGCTTTCCGTCTCCTTTGTTTTCCTCTCCGTTTGTTGAAACGTGGTTTGAAAGATTGGTGCAAAGTTTGCGCGGTCACACACAATTTGGCTTGCGGTCTGTGGTAAGTTTGATTAATTGGTCAATTTCTTCCTTGTCTCTGAAACCGATTTATAAATTAAAAGACTTTATTTATAAGTGAGTTCCCGAAAGAAATAATCATCCATTACGATAGAATTAATTTACAATTTAAAGTCATAATTATTATTCATGTCCAAAGCTGGAAGGTTCAAGAATAAGAAGAATCTACAATTCAATATTTTACAAATACAACAAAAAAATAACTCTTACAACACAATCCCATCACCAGAACTAAAACCAACCGACATTACAGCGTACTTTTTTTAATATCAACTCCACATAGTTTTTTACGTTCCACGTTTTTTACATTCCCCCCAGAGGAAAATAATTTCTTTCAGAGCCTATGTTAGCAGGAGTTGCTTGTGTGGAGGGTTTTTTAAGGAATGGAAGGATAGAAAGTTCTGGGAAGAAAAATAAGTATGAGGGGTGGGTAGGAATCTGGGGGTCAGTGTGTCCAGGAGCGACGGACGTATGAATCCATCTCTTCAAATGCGGTGCAAGGCGATTGGTCGAGGGATTCTGGCTGGAGAGGTCAAAGGACCTCCTCAACCAGTCTCTTTCGATCCGGCCCGCTACGTAGCAGGTGAACAAATACATCGGTCGCCAAGACCTTGACAAACCTCACCCCATGAACCTGGGCACCCGTGCTAAGTCACCAAACGAAGCGAACCACTATAGGTGACCTACGGCATACCTGCCTCCTAAAACGCATGCAGGAATGTACATAAGCTACATACTACGTCAGTGCAAATACAATTGATCTACTTAGCTCCAAAAATCTTCAACCTTCTCCCAGATTACTTAAACACCGAAACCCAGCTCAAAACTGTCAAAATACAAATAACGCTATGGAGCTTTACATCTGCAAGATATTTCAATCACAATGCCATTACATTTTACACTTTAACCGCTTAATCTCCTTTCATGCATTTCACATATTCTCTATCAAATTTATCTAATTTAATTACCGTATAAAATATTTATAATAACATAATAAAACAAATTTTTTTTTTCTCTTAATTAATTGGAAATAAGTTTCACATTTTTTTATTATATTAATATAATCTGAATTATATAATTTTATAATTATTATTTTCAATAATATATTAACAGTTTGGAATTTTTTTGCCTTGGTGAGTTTGTGTGATGTCATTCCATTGACTGCCTCTTTGATTCAGGTTACAAAAAATGTGCTCAAATTTCGTCTCCGGTCACATTTTTTTCCAGAAATCAAGTGTTGTGAAGCTATTGTTTTTCTTGTTTCTTTATTCTGGCCGGTTAACTTTCTTGGTACCCATCTTGCACAAACTTTGACTCAATCAGTTGTCGAATAATCCTCATTACACTGACTTTACTGAGGGAGAAAATGTGACATCTGTAGTTATCTGGGATCACCACGAATGATGTCATCAACTCGCGTGCAGTCACTGCAATCAACGGCCTGCGCCGTTCCGCTTTTTGTGAGCTAGCTGTGTTTGCCTTTCAGCTTCTTTACAGCGATGAATCAATCATCTAGCAGTGCTGACATCCACTGTTGCATCATGGTACACATTTTTCAGTCTTTAATGAATGCGAATGGGCGTTTCACCTTCTGCAGTCAAGAATTAATCACAGAACGCTGTCCATTACGAACATCGATGTCGTCCAATTTGCAAGCGATTGCAGTGCTGCCGTTGCAGTGCGCCGTGTTGCCGCAAAAAGCTACTATTGCAGTTGGTAGATTGTAGAAGAAGGTTTGAGGAATAGAACCAAATTCAAAATTTTTGACTTAACTAACTTTATTTGGGTAGAAAAAATAGGAGGCATTACTTTTTGACTGACACGCATACGGGGACATCCATAGCGTAGCGGGTGAAATTATACTAAAAAATGAAAGAAATATACAATTTATTTTGCACGCAAAAAATCTAATCTCAAAAGATACTCGGTATGATTTAGAAAACTTATGTAAATCCTCAATGTTTTACAATCGCATTGGTACCAGGTTCTTACGCTTAATAGGTACGGTTAGTATGATGGCAGGTCCTACCTACAATAATATATGTATTTTTTTAAATCACGAACAAAAAAGGTCTAAGTTCACTTCTCATTGAAGAATAAACATTGATGGGTGAAACCGTCAAACAGCTATTACAATAAAATTAATTAACATATTTTTAAAAGATAGATTATGTTTACGGATCTGTAATAGTATTTTAAACTGTTGACATTCCGAATACAGTGCATCGTTGTCCGAGTGCATTTCTCTGCAGTCAGTTTAGTCAAGTTGTTGTGATCCGCTATACAGATCGAGCCCAGTTTACAGTCACGTACAGAATACAGTATAGAGTATACATCACACAGTCATGCACAGTTTGCTACTCCTTACTATACGGTCCTACCAAAATACCCGCCTTTCCTGCTGGTTCCGCCGCGACGCCCTATAAAAGCGGCGCCGCTCTGGGAGGCATCGCAAACTATCAGCCGTCGCGTTCCGTGCTACCCATTTCCTGTTGTGATCCTTACTGCCCAAACTTACCCTCAAAATGGTGCGTGAAATGTGTTATTTTTTGTTTTCGTCCTGTTGTTGTTGTGATATCTATTGATTTATTATTTGTGTGTGACCTTTCTACTCGTATATCTTCATAATTAATCACCATGTTCATTTCGCACCAAGTTGGATAAAATAATTGTTTTTAACATGTTGGGATTTATATGTGTCTGAATTTATTTAACTTTTTTGCATAATATTTAAGATTAATTTGATTTTTCATATAAATTTTTTTTTTAAATAAATTCTTCACATTTTAACCCGAACGTTAAGGTTCTCGTATAGTTAAATACTTCCTACATTTTATTTTATTTGAATATATAGTACAAATTTGTTTCTGTGAGATTACTCTACGGATTTATAAAAAATGGTTTTCTGCCAATTTGTTAATTTTTTCACTACAATTTTCATTGGTAAAACTAACTCCAGCCGTTCTCTTGATATTAATTTGTATTCAGAAATAAATGCATTTAAAGAAGTTGAAACGTGCATGCGAATTGCAATAAAAATACTCTTTTACCTTTATTAAATTGAACCTGTTTTAAAGTGAACTATTTTTCAGAACAAAGTGTCATTTGAGACCACCTTTTTTTTTCGAAGCATGTAGGTAATAATTATCTAAAATATATCTGCAATATTAATAGAGTACATGTCAAAAAAACTTAATTTAAAAAGGTTTTATGACGACCTGCTAAGATCTACGTCAAATAAATCAAGGAAATAATAATTTACATTTGGTCTTACTCTAATTGAAATAGATATGAATAGGCTCGAGTCTGGTACAGAAACCTCTCAAAGTCCATTGAGATTCATCTTAATAGTGAATTACGATCGTGATAAACTGAATGTATGCTCAAAAGAAATCATTAGGAGCTATAACTGCTGCCTTCAATAAACTTTAATAGTTAGCGAACACTAAATAAATTACCGCAGTAGACTTTTTGAAGTGATTGCAGAATGTGTTTAATTTTTTTCATTGGCATTAATTTATCCACGAATTAACAACACTTGAAGTGAAGCTGGTACTTCAATAGCAAAACGAATTTCACTCAAATTTATTTTCTTTGTGCGTATTTTTGAAATCTGACATCATTAATGGCTTCAAATTATATGTTATTAAATTGCGTTAAAAAAGTTAGCCAAGGTTTGCGCACGTCGACCGTCCAATTGATCAGTCAGACATATCCGAAAAATTAAAATTTGAGTTGAGTAAGCAGTTATATGCAAAAGTGTACCCACTATCTGGTGCAATACTCAGATTACTCACAAAAGCAATGAATTAAACAAAAATTTGATTTTATCTGGGTCATAGGATATTTCAAAATATAATTCTGATGTACCGGACCGTTGTGCTTCCCGGTGTTATTTTGAAGCTTTTAATATGTAAAACACAAACAAGTGTAAATAATTTTTGATTTATGGCGAGCATTCGAGTATCGCTTTCGTCGTTATTTCAAAACTTAGTATTCGGAGATTTTTGACTAATCAACGGGACCATGGATGTACGAACGTTTACCCACCTTCATAACATGCCTGTGTTTCGTTTTATGCTTAGAAATTCTTTATAATTTTATCCAAATTATTACAATTTGGTACGAGTTAAGTTACCACAAGTTTTCAAATTTTTAAACTTAATTTGGTTCAAGCCTCTCTAGATTTACTGCTCGTGGCGTTTTGATTAATTTAACGATTGTTAATTTGCAAAAAAGCAGAGAAAGCTAGCATAAAATAGGAGAATTAACTTAAGTATAATAATTAAAATAAAACTACCATCAGTATGTAAATATATATTTTTTGTAGAAAGCAGTCGGTTTCATCAGATTAATTTATCAATAATCAATTTAATTTATCACTCGCCGATATATCAGTTTGTATAACCTGATGATGCTCGTGTTAAGCCAAACCGGTTAGTATTAATAAAATTAAATAAATAGATCGTGGTTATAAACAAAGTAATTGTCTTATTTTATTAAATAATGAATTATTGTCGTTTCCATAATGTTTACGTTAACGTGTAATTAAATTAGTTAAACCTAACTGATATTTAACATTTTTAGCTTCATCTGTTTATGTATCGGGTCATTCTAATCAATAATGACGTGCCAAAAAAATTTGTAATATAATTTCAAGTTATTGATGTAAAATAAATAAATGATACGTCTTTTATGAGCAACATACTTCAAAGGATGAAACACTGCAATGCAAAATAACGCTTTTTTAAACGCTTTCACGATAAGCTATTTTTTATCCATAATTTAACAAGTATTTCTACTAATTTTATGCTATGTACATATTTTGTAAAATAACCGTGAAGTTTCAATTGAATCAACACATTAATAAATAAATAAGATCTCAGCATAAAAGCAAGTTAACATATTTTTTATAAATTACAAAACAAGTCGTTTCTTTCATTTAAAATAAAATCTTTTCTAATATCCAGCGAATCAACAACCCTAAAAGCATTCTAAAAATATCACCCTAAAACCTACCTAAAATCCCTACAAAACTGTGTTTTCCCGTTATTATATATTTCTGTCAAAAACAATATCATTACACCTCTAAGTTAGTACTTGTAATGTAAGGCTAAGTATTTTGAATCCATAATAACATAACTTTCTACACTAATATCACTGGATCGTAATAATATACATTATATTATAAGTTTGTTTATTTTTCGTGTTACAGGAAGATCTTCCCCCAGAACAGATTGCCGGTGAGTAAATTTTGTAGCTTTTATTAAAATGACATTTAACGAACATAGAAACGCCATAAGAAAATGTTCTCATTGCCTTGAAAACAGACACCTGTATCTAGCTTTCCTTTCGAAAATCAGATGTTTCCCTTTTTTAATGGAGTATAAAAGCTTTCCAGCTTTTATTTATAAAATACTCCAAATCTCCCCGAGGAATCAATCCAATCTAAACTTGTTGACACGATGCCAAAATGAGAAATGATAATACTCGTATTAATTCTTTTCACAAACTCCTGAAACTTTGTTATTGTTTACAAACGAGCTTCGAGAAAGTATACTGAACTGGCATTGTTTACACATTTGTAAACAACGTATGATTTTCCGGAGATTTTTTTTATCATTTTAATCGTGCTTACAACAGTGTTTAAAATTTCCTGGATTTAACAAACGCATCCTAATTTGGACAGAATTTTTAAATGTAATCATCGCACAAGCGCCCTACTTACTGCCAGAAGAAGCCGGAAGCAAATAGGGTTATGCGGGGGCAGGAATGAGGAAGTTAAAGTTCTTTATTTATTAAAACTAATGAATACATCTTGTCACCCAACTTAACCAAAAGCTTTTTCTACATCAACGTGCAATGTCTCAATTCTGGATTGCTGGTTTTTATAAGGACCACAGTGAAAGTTTTTTCCTCTTAGTACTATAATTAGGTAGATACTACTTCATATAAAGTGCTAATATTTGCAAGAACTTTAGAATTAAGTTAAGTTGGTAGTATATTTTATTGGGTAGATTTTTGTTCAATAAATAGTATATCTTATTACATAAATAGATGTTGAAGACAAATAAGCGAGCTTCTATTATTAAAATGTTTAAAAAAATATCAAAGAAAACTGGAACACCACAAACTTGAGAGATATTGAAATCAATTTATAATACCTAATTTTAAAACAACCCAAATGCAAACCCATTTTGTTTACCAAGCCATCAAAAATTAGAACAATCTCCTTCTGAATTATCAACCAATCACAACAAATAAATAATTTTTCAAGAAAAACTTACGTTAAAAAAAAACTTTATTTAAAAATATATTACAATATACACTAAGGGGGGAAATAGGTGTACGAGGGCGTATTATTAATGATTTTCATGATTTTTTTAACACATAAGGAATATATTTATTTTATTTATAGTTTGGGGTCATTTTAAACAAATATTCAAGAGTATATTCTAAAATTTTCAAGTATTTTCCTCAAAAAATAACGGAGATATGAGCTGCCGCGCATTGTAGGTCGCCATCCTGGTGTGTTTTGGAGGTCACAATTTATTTCTTCTATTTGAACCCCACTCCTTATAACAAAACGAAAATAAACGTTTTTTTGAGGAATGTGAAAATTTTGTACGATTTTTACCTTTATTTTGTACGTTTTTTTGCAATAAAAAATAATTAAAATGAAGATACCGTTTAGAATTGAGATTCAAATAGAGCGCATTTATATAAAGAAACTAAGTGCTGAGTTTGATAACGATTGATCAAAAACTGTAGGAGCTAGAGGTTACACAAATTCGAAAAAAGTAGTTTTGAGAAAAACGCGTTTGAAAATAAGAGTGGCAGTAAAATAGTAATAGTTCGACCGAGGGACAACTCACTCAAACGTTTATAACTTTTAAACGGCGTGGTATTTTGGTTTGAAATTTTCAGAATATGTTTTTGAATAGTATTACTATAGATTTATGAAAGAAAAAAAAAGATTTTTTTAAAAACTCTACACCTATTTCCCCTCAAAGTAAGAACCGTGGCCTTTTCATCAGACATAGCAGCTCCACCTTTCTGATAACGTATTCACGAACAATTATGACCTTAAATATAATATTTTGTAAAATATACATGTATTAATTTAACACATATTCTTTTACACTAAAAATAAAAATAAAATTTAATCAAAAATAAAATATATTATGTTTTATATCGCTCTAGAACTGCGGTGTTGGCTTTCCATAACATTTCGATCAAACCACTCACTCTTGGAATACATGAAAATAGAAAATTGGCCCGATTAAAATCTTGTTAAATTGGCACGTTAATTCATGTGGTTTTCCTAAACGGTCGTTGACTCGAGTGCCTATTTGAAATATTCCCGCAAATAGCGTTCGAGAACGAAAAGCTTACAGTGTTTGTAGGGTAAAACATTAAAGCCAAGTTAAAAGCTTTCGCAGAACTGCCATAAAAAAGCTCGCTTTGGTAAAACGGAAAAAAACTTCACGTCTATTTCGGGACCAGTAAAGCAAATCAATTTCCAAATTAGTTTATCGGAACGTGGCCAGGCCGCTGCTTGTGAAAACATATTTACAAATATGTAGTCAATCAATCATAAAATGATCATAATAAATGCTGGGAAAATTAATTTAGCAGGAGATTATTTTATACGCCTCAAACCTTTAAACACCCCTAATGTGTGAAAATTTAAATAATCAAAAACTTTATTTATTCTATCTTCATCAAAATATTAACTCAAAACTAAAAAATATATTGTGAGCTAAAACAACGAAGCAAATTGACGTAGCAAATTTCATGTTGCAAATTTGATTATGACACAGTAATTTTTTTACCATAAATTTAGATTACCTGCTGCATAATTGATGCACACCAAGTTTTCATCCTTTGTTTTTGAAGTTGCGACTTATTTTGCACCGCTGTGATTTTAAACTCAATGAAACGAAAAATAGCGACACTTAAGAGAGACAAACACATAAAGCTGTAGGATTTAGCCTACGATAGAAAGAGATAGTATAATCGGTCTCCTCTTTGTGCGGTGCTTCGTAGCCTATCGGTCTCTTATTTGTGCGATGCTTCGCATCCTCCCCCCTCTTGTCTACTTTAATTTTCTGAATGTTTCACTTATAGCGCGTGTGAATTGCACATTCTGATGTTTTTTATTCTTTCAGCACACATATTATCTGTGTACAGTGTATATGTAAATAATATATTAAAAACAGCCATTTCTCTTAGAAAAACAATGGATTTCTAGCATTTTCCACAGACGAGTAGATTTCGTCAATTCGCAAGCAGTTGGCGCGATAAATTCAAATTAGAACGGAAATAGGCGTGAAACGAGCTGTAGGATAATGAAAACAGACAGTAATGCGATCTTGATTTTTACTGAATATTGAATGCCTGAACGAATGCAGTAAACAATCAATAAAAATACCGCAGCATCCATTGTGTTTACCCGAGTCTCCTCGTCTCCCTGCTCTGCGTTGTCAGAATAATAAAAACCCGGGGATTTGTTGTGATTGTTTCCCCACAATTCGAAAAAATAAAAAAGACGCTCTACGGATTAATACCGTCGTCCCACCGCACACGGCACCGGGGCGGTATCGGTACCGAATCGACAAAAAACAAGAAGACAAGACAAGAAAAGTTCCCCAATGGCTATGCTGCAAACCGAAGTGAACTTTACTTTTCTACGCAGTCTCCGGATTTGTCGATCTTGTACAAATACTATCCCAGGGTACCTTGCTTGGTCGATCGATATTTACCCTTTATCATATAATATTGACCAAATCCGTCATCTATGGTTATTAGTAGAAGGCGGAATGTGGAGGCAAAACGAAACTTCCAGAGCCAATAATTATTAAAGGCAAAACAATTAAACTATCGTTATTTGACTGGTATAATTTGTTTTATGGGCCAACAGACTTAGCTATAAAAGAAAAAAGATCATTTGGTTTTGGCCTATTTCAGCATATCGCTCGCCATACCTTCCCAACGTTTTTGCCTCCGCATTCCGCTTCTTAGTAGTTATTAGTTATCAATATTTGTGATCACTGTCAACAATTGGTAAGAGATATTCCGACCGACCATTGACAAATTTTAGCCTTAGTATCAGATAAGTTTTGGTTAACTGTCAATATTATTTGAATTATGTCGTTATGAAAATTACTGGCTTATTTAATAATGAACGCATTAAGCTAAATAAGCTTTTAGAAACAAAAGGTGTCTTGTACGCCATCCATAGACATAAATAATGCATCTAAGACCGCTAAGACGCAATCGATTTATTACGTTCGATTTTTGAGAAACGAAAATGGTTGAAATGTGAATAAAAATATCTCATTAACTAATTAACTCCCGTTTAGAGTCAAAAAGTAAATGCGGACTGCCAATGCTTATTTAAGTTAGTAAATCAATTCAACATTGCCAAATAATTCATATTTTTGAGTAATTGATAGGCGTTTTACGGTTTGGAATGTGAATTCGTGGACAGATCCGCCAGTGTTGCCAACGTATATCGATTTCTTATTTATTCCCTGTCAATATCGATTCGGCTATCAACAGTGAAACTGTGTTAGGGATATAATCATCGAAATTTACGCCTATCGAACCTATATCGTAAAGTTATCGTTTCACCATGCTCACTAAACGATAATAGGCGTGTTAGAATTATAATAATTGTTGGTGGGTGTACGTGCCTGACCTGGCATAATATATAATTTTCTAGAATGAAGAAGTATTTTTCAAGGTGTTATTTAATTACTTAAATAAGATTAAAAGTAACAGTGGCACAAAAACGGATATCAGCAGTATTACAGTAGTGGACAAATATAAGACTAAATGAGACAAAAATAATAATACATAAGAGAAACAGACGTTTTTTTTAAACTCAACAGGTGGTTTTTTACAAAAAATAGAATTGAGAAGAAATGTAAAAATAAATGTGTACTCGTGTAATAGTTATAATAACAGAGAACATTTTATAGTAACAGAATGAAAATGTGTATAGAAAGGTAACTTGATAGTAAGTATAATCGTGCAAAATAGTCAACATCAAAATCTATTCATAAATTAGCATTGTTATTTCCAAATCTTTGAGTTCTAGGTATTGGCTTGTAAATAAAGTAATTTAGGATTGAAATTATTGTTAGATTCAAAATTATATTTGCTTGAAATGGTTCTGAAAGTTAGCTCTCTCAATTCAGGGCTGTCAGTTAGACTTTACACTAGATAACTAACGACAAATTGACAAGAATATTAATTCATCTACATATTTCAATAACTCCTTAGCACACCGGTTATAACTTACGGCGTTGATCTTTTAGGTTTAGTGACTAGTTATTGCTAGCAAAGTTCCGATTACCATTTTTTCCCTCCTCTCTCCAATTAAATTCATGCACAATATTCCCTAATATAGTGCCATTCATTTTTTAGTTGAATAACTCTCTTTTAATTAATTACTTTTGAAGGTAATACTAACAAATCTAAACGAAATATGAAAAAAGACCAAGAAACAGAAAAATAAAAAGCTAACGGTCGCAACTGGGACTTGGACCCAGGATCTCTCGTCTCACCTTACTTACTTCGAAGATAATGTTGTTAATTCCGAATTTTAAATATAAGATTGACAAAAATTACTTAAAAATAAGAGGTCTCCGTGGCCAAATTGGTTAGGGCATCCGTCCCGGTAAGACGAGAGATCCCGGGTTCAAGTCCCAGTTGCGACCGTTAGCTTTTTATTTTTCTGTGTCTTGTTCTATTCCATGTTTCGTTTAGATTTATTAGTATTATCTTCTTCTTCAATGAATAAATTCAGACTGGAAATATTTGAGATTTTTTCGGTATTTATTTCAAAATTATTACGTCTAAGACCTAGAGTATTGCATTTATCAACGATCGAAATCTTTGTTACAAAACCATTAATTAATAAGATCGATGAGATTCTCCAGGTCTGGTCCGAAGCCTGGCCTCGACCACCACTCAGAATAAAATGTCTTTAGCTATGGTTAATAACCAGAACAGAATTTTTAGGTTCCCGCACTCTTCCCATTCTCATTTATAAATATATATTTTTATGTGAAGAGGTACCTCACGAGAGTCCCATCTTCTCGTGTCCGGAGCCAGTGAAACTATGGCATCCCCTATTGAGGTATGTTGTGAGGCTGAAGGTAGTGGGGAGGGGAAGGAGATTGGGAAGAGTAAGATGGAGAAGTAGATATAGGCTATTCAGATCTAGATACCAAACAAGCCATTTCAAGTAACGTTTCAATTCTGAATGGTGGTCTATAATGGTGATGAAACTGAGAGTAGCTTCCACTCTGCAACGTGCCGAAAATTTACTAGATAGATATTATTTTTTATGATTTAATTGTGAATTAATACAAAATAATCAAATAAAAATTATTTGCCTCGGGATTCGATACCGCGACCTTCGGATTGCGAGTCAAGAGTCTTACCCTCGATCGCGGAAGTCTATCTCCCGCACTTGCTCCAATCTCAAAACATTGACTCGTCCACTGGCTGCGGGCAGTAATCCAGGAAAGACCATCTTGTGTGATCTGATTATAAAAACTGCCTTAGTGTATGTATTCAGAAAACTTTAAGAATTAAAATAATTAAAGAGCGCTTTATAGTGCTGACTCCCAAACAGAGATGAAGCCCAATTTAGAAATAATAAACCACCGCAGCCTCATCGCAGATCATCGCTTCGGTAGCGGAGCATCTTGCGTCACTCGCGGATCCGATCGGTCAATGATTTATTCCGATCGCTCCATTTTTATATCGAACTTTTTCTTCCGCCTTGGTTATTTACGTTGTCCATAGAGAAATAAATAAATGGGTTGTGCGCCATAATGTGGAATTAATAAGCCATGCTCGAGTCCAGAAATACCCCGGCGTAAACAAAGAAAACGAGCGCAGATTAAGTAATCAGAGGCGAATTTAAAAAGTGTACCACGAGTAAACCTTTACCAATAAAGTCGTAATGGATAATGTGAAATGTTTCAAAAGAGGGCGGTTAAAACAAATTTACGTAATCGACGCATGTTGAAAAACTCTCTAGCCACTTCTTGGCCTCCTTCAAGAAAAACCTCCACCATCCCCTGCCCTCGGCCGTCGAATTCCAAATGAGCATCATGGAGTAGTTTTCTTGCATCCTTCCTGACATCATCCTCAGCCTCAGAAGGAAGCGGGCTTTTCCTGTTAGAATCTTCTTCGGTACTCGTGTGCTTGGCATTCGGTGCACATGTCTGGCCCATCTTAGTCTTTGGAGCCTTAAATGGGCAGAGAGTCTGGGAGCTTGGTAGATATCATAGAGCTCATTATTGTGGCGAATTCTCCATGCCTCTCCCTCTCGCACCGCTCCTAAGATTCTTACTCTCTAGATACACGTTATTATCAATGAATAATTCTGGTGAAGACGAAGCACTGCCTACAATACCTTAAAATTCAAATGAAATGTAATTTGGGAGGCGGGTATGTGTACCACCGCCCTAGGAGCTATATTTTGGATAACCAACACCTCCGCCATGGGTCACCCAAAGTGGTTCACTACGTTTGGTCATTTAGCAAGGATGCCTTGTTTCATGGGGTGAGGTTTGTCTGGGTCTTACTCACCAATGGCACGCCACATCGAGAGACTGGTTGAGGGAGACATTTTGGCCTCCCTCGGAACATGGTCTTGTACCGCAGTGGAAAGGATGAAAGCATACATCCGTCACTCCTGGACATACTAATCCCCAGATTCCTGCCCATCCTTCATATTTTTTTCCTTCCCAGAACTTCCTGTCCCTCCTTTTCTAAAAAGGTCCTCTGTAAAGGTCCTCTGCTGTGTACAGCATCCCCAACGACGACATAATCCATGAAGGGAATTGTTTTCCTCGGGGCCTCCTGTGTAGAGCAAATGTGGAAAAAAATCACACACCACTAAAGTTGCGGTGTCACCATAAATTTGAAATTACCACTTACCTATCTGGAAAAGAAATCGTCAAAAAGCAAGCTTTATTTTATTTAGTTAGACATGAAAAGTGAAATGTTTTCCGATCATTTTCCAAAGAAGCAATAAAACTATGTTCAGGAAAAGGTTCACATAGGTAATGCAACATTTACAAGCATTTTCACAGCCATACCCACCTAATTTTTTTTAGAATAATTGTTAAAAACTGGGTTAACCTCGACCAAGGTGTGTTCTATACGCTGTGTTTATCTGACATAATCTAAAATAATAAAGCACCCCTCTAGCTTTTGCAAAGAAAATCTGTGATACTATATTCACTATTGTTTGAAAAATGTAGTTAAGACAAAAGATTGTGTACAAAATAACGGTACTCTTGTCGTAAGATCTTACATGACTCGTCCCTTTTTACTTTCACGGGTGAAGTTAAAGTAACTTTAACGTATGTATATTTCTTTTATTTAAAACAGAATCAGGTAAAAAAAAAGCGACGATTAGTAAAATGTTCATATGTAAAGCACAAGAATTGCTCCAACTCTGTAGTAAAAATCAAATTATTATTGCAAGCATTTAAAAAATAAATATTTTTCATACGTATTTTACGTACAAAATTAATAAAATATTATAACTGACGGCCTCCTGTTAAATCAGGGTCGCTGCCCAAGTAGGTACTACTCCCCTGATTATATTTAATAAAAATTTTACTTTTTGGCTGTATAGTAATTGCGATAGAATACGCGACCTTTCATCAAAACAGTGTATACAGAAACTTGCATATGTTCACAGCTAGTTAATAACTGTACACACCTGCTGTACGAAATGTTAAAATAGATACCTACTTCTACTTACACCCATCGCACACTTCATTTCCCAAGCGAAAATAATATGAAAATAGTCGTTAGAAATAACAAAGCAGTTTTTGCAACAATGTTCAAACAACTGGACTTATTATTGCAAGCTTTAAAAACAATCGTAATTCCTCGAAAAGGATTCTCAAGATTTCTCGGTATTTGATGCCTAAACACTATAAAACATTCGTAAATAACGCAGTGATCGAATGCTCGTACAAAAAACATTGTTTATTTTATTATGGTTTGGAATGCTGGCCCGGAACATGTACACAGAAAATACAAATTCGTATTAATTTACCGATCGGAAAAACCGCATTAATAAACCAGAAGATATTATTCCTCGTGTTAAATAATGTTACAGGTTTGTGGGTAGAGCGAGTACCTTTACGTTTGTAAATAATATATGCTTGTACATTGTTAGGCTGGACCCACAACGAGTAGATAATTTTCTCGCAGGGGTCTCAAAAAGTGCATATCATTTTCGAATGTATTAGCTCCGTATCGCGACATCAACGTGGGAATTGTGATTTACAAAAAACTTTTGAAATAACTTCAATTTTTAATTAAATTAAGACAATATAAGCGAAACTCAATCAAAAATCTGGAAACAAAAAAAAAACAGAAAAAGATATTGGCACCTCTGGGACTCGAACCCAGGACCTTTCGCTTTCTGGGCAATGGCGCTAACCACTGCGTTCAAATTTTTACTGGTCCTTCGAATGTGCAGAATTTCATAAATATTTTCATAATTATTTTTCTACGTCTTTGCTCACGGTGTGGTGTAAAAATCTTCGGCGATCGCTGGCTACCTACTTTACGATTAAAAATCGCACAAATACGTTCGTTCTAATGTACCTGAAAAGATATATAAAACTGGTAGTTCTCTGAACAGAAAACCTCGCACCCAAAGAGCATGCTCCTAATTTTCTCTCATTTAATAAACCAAAAATTTCCTCAGAACATAAGATTTATAAGTAGGATCTTAAATACCTACCTGCATACTTAATTATAATCCATATATATTTTACGTAACACTTTTTTTTAATTCAAATAAAGAATTACACATTTTTTTTCAAAGAAATATCAATGACAATCAAGTTTTCATACGTTTTTTAAGGCAAGTAGGTACCACAATATTGAACATTCCGATTTGACAATAGTAGTATGAATAGTAAACAATCTCGTAGCATGAACCACGATCTTGCAAACTCTAGCGAGATAAAAAAGTATTATCCAATAGCGTCCCACATCTTGAACCGAAACGTAACAAACAAATTTACAGACATATGAGATGCAAAAATGACCTCCGACGCACCCGAATTTTTTATAATACTTTGACGGTCCTCCCTAGGACATGTGATTATACATCTCAATTTATGTTTTAATCAAGCCACAGGTTTAGTTGTCTAATAAAATACGCTTTCTCCACAAAAAAACGTTTGTCGGTAATTAAGTACGTAGACGACAGGAGAGATGAAAACAATATAGCTCCGCCTGCCAAACTCTGAGATATTTATAGACTAACGAGTGGCTAGAGTCAACACTTCAATGCAAATCCACAAGAGCATCGAGATTTAAAAAAATAATATTGACTGCAATATCGATTACTTCTCAATTCATTGTGATTCAGTTGGAATCAACGACATTCAGAAGGCATTTTAAATTTATTTTTTTACGTTAACCATACACAGGAGGCTTATGAGGAAAATAATTTCCCTCAGAACCTAGCGTCATATTTGGGGATGCTGTGTAAAGGGTTTATTTAAGGAAAGGGAAGAGAAGAAGATCTGGGAAGGAAAAGGGTATGAGGGGTGGTTAGGAATCTAGGGGTCAGCGTATCCAGGAGTGACGGACGTATGAATCCATCCCTCCCGCTGCGGTGCAAGACGATGGGTCAAGAGAGACCAGCTGGAGAGATCTAGTGGTCTCCCCAAACCGGCCTATCCCAGTCTGGCCTGCGAATTAGATGGTGGGCAGGCTCATCCACCGCCAAGAGCTGAACACACCTCATCCGACAAACCCGGGCGCACGCGAAGTCATCAAACGTAGCGAACCACTTGAAGTGACCTACGGCAGAGAGGTTGGTTATCCAATAAATGGTTCATGGGACGGCGGTATCCATATCCGCCTTCCAAATTCATAGTGTATCAATTCTGGTGACCGGACAACTCAGAACCTCCTTTGAAAAGTCATTAAAAGTGATGTAAAAAATATATTTAAAAAAATTGGTTAAATAGGTTACGCTAGATTAGGTTATGAGCTATTTTTAATTTTTTTTTTCATAGCTTTTAATGACTTTCAAAGAGATGTTGAGTTGACTCCATTCTGAGTTGGCATGGAACCATCAATTTTATTATGAAAATACTTGTTTTGAAGCTCGGGTACCCATGTGCATACACAGCCCTACACATGCATCGATATTGTACCTAAATAATAGAATGTCTACAAACTGAGATTATTGGCAATAATTGAACGCCTTGACTCTACATTCAGATTTCGCGGGCTCGAATCGAACCTAGGCAAAAGAAATTTATCTAATTAAGACGATGCAACGCGTAGTAATGCGCGTAGTTAACGCGTAGTAATGTTCTATTGATCGGCCAGAATTATTACAGAAGCTAATAAATTCTGCGAGTGGAACTCGGCCTTTGCCTTACAACCGGCCATTTTTTTTTTTGATAAGTAAAGAAAATATTAAAAAAAAATAAGCTTATGTTCAATACAAATTCAGTTATTGTATGACCGGAAAATGTTATAACATTGAACTTGTATTCTATTAACTTTTGCCTGAACTTAACAAACAAAAAAATAAAACATGCATTTTGGCATTATTTTTTTGCAAAAACAAAACAGCCAGCTCAACAGCTTGGCTGTCGAACGATTTGACGGCCTCTGTGTTTCCTCCCTCCTTCAACACGGGTCTCTTCAAGGCTCCACATTTCCACAAAAAGCCCCTCACACAGCATCCACAAAGATGACATAAGCCCCCAGTGAAAAATTAAAATACTAAAAGGCTGCCGGTGATCTGGTCAAGCGTAATGAGTTAGTGATTCCGTTCTAATTTTACGAATTGGATACCCTTAATTTGGGTTTATTCACATCATTTTTACCTCCAGAGACCACTGACTTAGGTCTAAAAAAGCAATCGTTTAGTTTACTGCAACAGTTAGTTCAAATTGAACAAATTATTTCGCAGTGAAGTTAGTATTACAAATCCCAACTGCTGCAGTTTAGCCGCAGTACTGAATCAATTGCACCTTTACAGCAGACTAAAATAGAGGGCTGATGACCTCCTCCCCCCTCTCCCCCTCTCCCTGCACTGGGCCATCTCTCCCACTCCAACTTATCCTCTACACATGTGTGCTCCATCTGAATCTGACCTGTCTACACGGTGAAACACACGGAAACACTACAATTTAGCTAAATTAATACAACAACGCGAATCCATTTTTTACCGCTATTCATAATTCAGCGATATGCTTGGTAAACTAGTCCCAGCGAGAGATCGCACATGACGTCGTTCTAGTATCTTCTGTCTTTTTCGTTTTTAAACGAGACGCGTGAGAAAGAAGAGAACGAACGTCGATGACGTCCGTACAAGCTCTGGCTGGGACTAGTTTACCAATCACCGTTTTGAGATTACAGCAACTAAAGAAATTTCAAGACTGCATTCATCAATCAAAACTGAGTAATAGCTAACTAATTAAAAAAAACTGTGTGCTGTTCACTCGCGGTAAAAACTAAAGGAGACAAGAGTGGGGAGGCTACGAAGCACCGCACAAAGAGGAGACCGATTTTTCTATCTTATTCTCTCGCAGGCTAAATTCTATAGATGTATGTATGTGTCTCTTTTCGTTTCATCGAGTTTCAAATCACAACTGTACTAAAGAAGTTTTCACTTCGAAGAATTACCGTTAGCGGAGAGCGTTTCACAAGATATTTTTTTATTGAGCGTTAGTTGGTTAGGGTAGCTACATTCTTTGCAAAAGTTAAAATTTAACTTTTGAAGTGAAAATTTCTTTAGCGTTGTGATTTGAGACTAGATGAAACGAAAAATAGCGACACTAAAAAAAGTGAGCGTGTGAATTGCACACTGATTTTTTATAAGAAAGCTCATTAGGTAAGTTTTTTTAATCTATGTTAATAAATTTTGTATGAAGCCCAGATGAGCGTAAAAATCAAATTAAGCTGTACTCTTTCAAAGTATAGGTAAACCTTTATTTATTTATTTTTTTATTTTTATTATTTATTAAAATTACAGAGAACATTTTGTACAATAGATAGAGTAGACCCACAAAGCTGTCATATGGCAGCTTGTCTGCAGGTTCTAACAATTTAAACATTCGTAATATAATATCTAAGAAAATATTTGTAAATACATTTATAGTTTTAAGGAAACATTAGAATTGATCACATAGTAGTATTAGATAATTTAACTTGCCTTCATAATACATTTAAAAAAATTGATTGTCATGGAACCTAGAAAAAAAAAACATTTAAACATGTCTACCTACATTGTTCTTATCATGCCATATTATAATATTAATTACACTCCTCTTGTTTGGTTTTGAAATAAGAATATGCATAGTTCCTACCGGAGTGTCGTTTATCCAGTACCTACCTCTACCTAATCATTACCTTGCTAGAAAAATATTTGAAATTTGGAACAATGGCAAGAAAAATAGCAAATTCGAGTGCATTTGTTTTTGAAAAACAGAAGAAGAATTTATTGTGAATACCTTGGGAGCAAGATGTTGGTTTTTGGTCTACATAATCTAGTTGTTTTTTAAACTAAAAAGAAGATATTTGAGCATTTCGAAAGTAAACAATATCATTTTGTACTTATTCGTTTTGTTGTGGCGATAATTACCTCAAGGTAATGCGGTGGAACTATATAACTATATTGTGATTGAGTTGTGTGCTTATGTGAAGGTACGGTGGTGAGTGATTGGTTATCCTTTCTCCTATGTCTTTCCTAATATGTGTACGGAAAACTAGGGTTTGTCTTACGCGTATTGTCGCTCAATTCTATCAAACGTCTCGTTTCATTTTTTGTATTTATAGTCTATTTCCAAGTGCATTTGAAGCTGTAATTCATAAGCAGATTTAGATGCAACACCTCTTTTTTCGATGTGTTTACCGCACAAGTCGGTCTGAAGAATGTTGTGGGGCTGAAGGTAGTGGGGAGGGTGGGTAGTTGGGGAAGAAGGTGGGGAAGTACCTGACTATTCAGATCTGGTCACCAAAAACGCATTTTATTTTTTTACATTAACTCCACACAGGAGGCCCTGAGGAAAATAATTTCCCTCAGGGCCTATGTCATCTGGGATGCTGTGTGGAGGGTCTTTTTGAGGAGAGGAAGGAATGAACATTGGTCTTGAAGAGACCCATGTTGTAGGAGGGAGGAAACACAGATGCCGGCAAATCGTTCCATAGCCGAGCTGTTGAACTCAAGAACGAGTCGAAAAAACGACCCGTTCTCATGTGACAAATGTCAACCGTGTACATATGTTGAGCGCGCGTTTGTCGTGTCTCCCGACTATGCACCGGTGCCGAAGGGATCAATGACGCTAGTTCCTCAGAGCATCTTCCATCGAAATACCGGTAGAACATGGATAGCATTTCCACCCGACGCCTGTGCTCTAAAGATTGCAATCCGTTCGTTAAGATGGGAGAATCTATCAAATGGACGCCTAAACCATTTCAAATAATCTTTCAATTCTGAATATTGGACTTTCACCAGAGCGATACTGAGAGTATCTACGACTCCTCTTATTATAAACTGGCAGCTAACAATGGGAGAATAGTTTTTTTTTTTTGTAAAAATACGATTTGTAAATATTAGTTATCTTTTTAATCAAATAAAATAAATTGCTAGAGTTGTCAAGCATTCTGGGATGCAACATTTGTACAATATTGACATTTTTTAATGGAAACGGTTCGTTACTACGACTATTTCTTGAGTTCGATTGGCTGTGGAACGATTTGCTGGACTCTGTGTTTCTCCCCTCCTACATCCTGAAACATGGGTCTTGTGTCTTGTCACTCCTCCCTCTCCTCAAATAGACGCTCCATACGCCACCCCCACAGATGATATAGGCCCTGAAGGAAATTATTTTCTCGTGTGAAGTTTAGATTTGAAGTAAGATTGATTGGAGAGTAATAGAGCATTTTCACACAACACTTCGATATCCAATTCAATTATAATATCGCGTGTGGTTGGTCTTTAATGCTGTTGATAGTTTAGAATCACGATTGCTTGCCAACACCCGAAAGTGTAAACGGCTAGGGCTAGGTATAGTTTCCGCAATCGATCGTACTCACACGTAAACAATAATAAACCGAAGTAAATCACCTGCAATACGATGTGGCTAACAAACAAACATTTCCTGATTTAGCGTGTTGCTACTTACTACTGTACCTACTGCTGATACCAGTATATTTGTATACCAGTAATGTTGTACACCGAATACCTAACTATTTATATGCGTCTATCCGGGAAACTTACATGATTAAATAGATTTGTATATGTATTGAATATTTTACAATATTATAATCTGTCAAATATTTATACATAAACGGTGATCGGATAACTCAACAAAGTGCAACTGCATCACACCTTTGAAAAGCCATTAAAAGTGATGAAAAAAAAACGAGTGTGCTTTAGACTACACGACTGAAGTAAAACTTCTTTATGCTTTGTTCGCCTCGCCCGATCACACTTTTCGTAACGCTCTCGTCACGCATTCACCAGCTTACTCCCCAAGTCAAGCGTGCGTAAAAAAGTTTTACACTTGACTGAAGTAAAACTTCTATGAGAGGAAGAGAGAAAGAAAATGTGCGCGCGCACTGCTCTCTCTTGCTCCTACAGTGTGATACAGACAATAGGCCTGCACTGTGTCTTAGATATTACGAAACGTAACTGGCTACGAGAGAAAGAGAGAAAGAAAATGTGTGCTCGCACCTCTTTCTCTTGCCTCTACAGTAATATACGAAACGTAACACTCTCTCTCTTTCTATCTTCACTAATTTATATCTCCCTCTCAACTTCCGTTCGCTTCGCTCGAAACTTTTCGTAACGCTCTCGTCACACATTCACCAGCTTACTCCCCAAGTCAAGCGTGCGTAAAGAAGTTTTATTTCTAAACTAGGTTAAATAAGTAGGTAAGGTGAGCTTCTGGCCTATTTAAAAAATTATCACTTTTGTGGGTGTTGAGTTGTCGTAGAAACACATAAATATGTGTAATATTCGAGCGCTTTATTGAAATATTTAATGATTATGTTTTAATTTTTTAATTATTAATATTTAATGATGTTTTCATTTTTTAATTATGTTGTAATTTTTACATAAAATCCGCAATCTCTCGACTCTGGTCAAAATGCGTAGTCGACTTGGGCCGGTATTTCAGTTGCTTTATAAACTCGCTTTGAGAGATGATATTTACGTTTGTTAGGTTGCTAGTTAGGAGCAGGAAGTAGGCCCTGACAATATAAGCAGACTGATAACACTGAGTATACTGAAATACCGGCCTTAAGAGCTTTCGATGTAAAAAAACGGGTGTTAGGCTAGGCTACCAACTTCAAACTGTGAAAATCGGGCAAATAGTAGGTATTAAAAAAGTTTTTTGATTTTGAAGAGTTTTATTTAACATGTACCTACATTTGTGACTTCATTTTTATTTAACTTCTACCGGTTTCGACATTCACAAGTAGACTTTCTGTTTCATCCACTAGCAATCTTAAAACATCAAATTTATAAAAGTACAGAAATGATGGATTTTATTAGGTGAGGGTAGCGGGAGGGGAATTTTGGGGACAGGGGAGAACAAAGGTGGAAGGAGTCAACAAAACGGGGGAACAGTGTCAATAATGGTGATTTACAGGATGCTATTATTTTTCAACTAAAATAATTTTTGATTTAATTTTTTTGTTTACTTCTAAAGTTTCTAAAGAGCACAAATTAAAGTATGTACAAACATTATTATTACACGGATGTGTCGAAACCGGTAGCAGATAAATAAAAAATTAAGAGACAAATGACACATCATTTGATATACCCAAAAAATACCCAATATACCCAACAAAAATATAACTCAAATGTCAGATGGTTTATTCAGTTCAAAGATCGCCAGGCATTTCAATAATTACCAGAAAAGCTGTTTTACAATCTGAAGGTCTGTCTGTGATCTAGATACACCTACAAATTATATTGCGTTAAAATATGGCTGTATAAATCAGCGTGGACCACACGAAGTAAATTTTTCCAAAAGGAAGTGATTTATTTGACGCAAAAATGATATTAAAATTAAACTACATCATGTTTTCGGTGACATAATTTTATTTATAGGTTATACTTATGCTTATAAGCTACCGCCCAACGGAATATGTGATACACATCTGACTGAAAACTTCCTCTACGACATCAGGCGTTACCATTAGGCATTATTAATAGGTACACATAAATGTGGTTTAAATTTCGTGGTTGAAACCCTGCTAACATGTTTACCTAGACACAATTAGTTAGACATTATTTAAATAGTTAATGGTATCGTTAAGAAAAGAACGATAATAAAAATAAAGTTTTGGCAAGCTTTCCGTGTTTTCTTTTTCTGAATATTTAATCTTCACGTATTGAACAAATAGCCTCATTGATGTGAATGTGGAAAGATCGTTAACAGGTAATTATTGGAAAGTTTCCAAATTACCTGATTCCGCTTTAAGTGTTCATAAAAATGGCGACTAACTTTGGGGCGTTCCAATTAACAAGCAATTTGCGAACTTTATAACTTCATATATTTCAAATTTTCACTGATGTTTATTTTTATGACTTATTTAGTTGAGACCATGACTAAAATGATTTTATTAACAGGCGAATAGTCTATTTTTTATTTGTGAATATACGAGATATTAATGAATCATTGACAATCTTTCCATACAAATCTTTTGTAAAAAAAATTGGCAATCTTTTTATCATTTTTTTCAATCATAATATGCCATAACAAAACATGAAGCAGAGTTGCAGCCTTTGATGTCAAGTCAATAAAAACTGCGCTATAAAATATCCATAAATAATATCTCTTTGATGAATAGACAGTTGTTGTAAACTACTAAAAGAACTCCGCTGTGTTTTATGTGGTAGACTTTTTTCTGGCGCACTCAGCTCGAAATATTAATTTTATTTTTATATTCATTTTTTGGCAATCAAATTAAGTTAAAATTTACCTCTATTTTAACAGAAACACGTTGGTTTAGGAACATATTTTTTTTCTTCAGAAAGTTTCCATCATGTCTAGTGAGTTTAGAAGTCTGGCTGTAGAAGTAACTAGCTGTAGCGGATTAACGTCTCCACATTACAGCATCTATTTTGGCGGACACGTCATCCAATTTCGATGCAATACTCTCCCAACAGAATTTTATCCTGTAGCACAATTAATTATTATTGCAGTTATTATTACTATGCCGTGCGGGCGGCGGGTGACACGGCAGTAGCCTATTTTTTACTTCACGTACGAAAACAGTTTTGCGTAAGGCGGTGCATCAGAGATTTATTCAAAGTCAGGTTCTTAAATTTCAACCGTACAGACGCTAGGGTATTAATACTATCAAAATTACTTCTTTATATTATACCTACATAACTTTATTTGATTGATAAAATGTTTTTTGTATTAGGTATTTATTATATAATACTACAATAATTTTATTTTTGTGCGGTTGTTGTCGACTTATTGTGTTATAAATTAGCTTGGAGAAGGGCGACAACTTTGGTTTGTTTTTATAAAAAAAGATTCAATATTTTCTCTAAAATAATCGACTATTCCTTTGTTCCAGAATCTTGACGAATCACACATTTTCCATAAAATCTATGTACATAAAAATCAAAATGAGTTTGTGGGGATTAGTGTAGGTATTGCTATAATAAGTTTAGGAAATGTTTGAAACTTTCAAAATACCTTCTTTTTGGATTATTTCAACCACATGACAATAAATTTGAAAAGTTTTTCAATCATCACAAAAATTTTCGCGAAATTGGCAAAAATTTTAGAATGATATTTTGCAAAACAATGATTGTCAAATCAGAATTCAATTTTTAAAACTCTTTAAATTAATGAATTAAATTGAAGTGCTTACATAATAATTTGAATCCAATCAAGAATTATAGATATTTTAAATAGGTGTCTACCGTTATCAATTATCATTATAATAATAATAACGTAGTACTTATATAGCGCAGTTTTGTGTAATTTCATTTCATTATTATCATTTTTTAATTTATATAATTAACAGTTGTGTAAAAATTAAAATACGTTGTTAGTAAGGCCCAGGAAATAATCGTTTTTTTTTTAGAAACGAAATATTATTAAAAACCAGAAATATTTCGCAGCTCATTGAAAGGGCTTTCGAGATGGGTAAAAAATGACTGCATATTCCTATTCTATTTGCCTACTTTAGCCTAGGTTACAAAACAAAATTCGTGTTTTTTTCTTATTTTTGTTGAAATGTGTAGGTAAAAAATCGATGAAAATATTACTATTTGTCAAGGCCTTTCTGCACAACAAAGTCGGCCATGTAAAGAAGGCTCTAAATAAATATATTTAAACGAAATTATCCACGTAAAAAGTACTCAGTTCTGCTACAGGTGGGTGGCGTGTTGTATATAGCGTAGGTTAGCGGATAATGAATCAATGCACCAAAAGTATTAGAATTTTTTTCTTCTTTTTTATGTGACTACCGCACAAGAGTTCCAAATGCTCCCAACTGACTGGAACCAGTGATACTATGGCATCCCCAATTGGGGTATGTCGTGAGGCTGAAGTAATGGGGAGGGGAAGGAGATGGGGAATAGGAAGGTGGGGAAAACCTGGCTATTCAGACCTGAAAACCAAACACGGCTGAAGCCATTTCAAGCATTTTTTTAATTTAAAATGGCTGCCTGCCACACTGGCACTTGCTGATGGACGAAATAATGCAAATTCATCAAAGAATTTATTTTTAATTTTTTGCGCAATGTGCATGCCGAGTCTTGAACCCGTGACCTCCGGATTCGTAGCCTTGTTCAATGAGTAACCCTATTCTATTTCTTTTATATTTTTTTCTTCTTTTATATTCGTTTATATTATTTTGTACTCTTTTACATTTCATACTTGATATATTCTGTTGAATTAATTTAATGCACTGTATATAAAATTGACCACCACAACACGGGCATGTGCTTTGCATGGTGTTGAAAAATTCCCAAATAGTGTAATCAATAAAGCAATGATCAAAAAAATAATAAAAAAATACTGATAAATAATAACGAATTCGATGTTACCAGTTCTCCAGAAGGCGTTCAGCGGCTTCGACCGTGAGCGCTCGGGCAGTATCCCGTGCGACATGGTGGGAGATATCCTGCGCATGATGGGACAGCCCTTCAACAAGAAGATCCTAGAGGAGCTCATCGATGAGGTGGACGCAGACAGTGAGTTATAAACACTATCTACTTGAATTCACCCTCGTTCAAAGATTCACCAGAAAAGTTTGGGTTCTTACGAACTTAGATCTTCTTACACTTCATCATGAAAATAACTTTAATGAGAAAAACTTTCTTCTACATTAGAGAAACTTTCATCATTAGAGTAAGTTTCATCATGAGAAAAGTTTTCATGATTAGAGTAACTTTATCGTGAGAGTAACTTTCAATTTGAGAAAAATTTCCATCATTAGAATAACTTTCATCATGAGAAGAACTTTTGTCGTTAGAATAACATCACGAGAGTAACTTTCAATATGAGAGAAACTTCAATCATTAGAATAACTTTCCTCGAGATGATAACGACGGAGTAAAGTTACGGATAAAGTTATCATGAGAATAACTTTCATGCGAGTGACTTTCTACATGAGAGAAACTTTCATCACGAGAATAGCTTTCATCAATAAAGTTACTTTATTGCGAGAGTAACTTAATCATGAATAAAGAAAATGTATAATTTTCAATATTTCAATATGAGAGAAATTTCCGTCATTAGAGTAACTTTCATAACTCTTGATAAGCCTTGGCGTGGTCATGTCGCAGGTCGATTCATTGACCCTAAATTAGCCAATTTTGACAAGAACCAAACCAGCCCATATAAATTATAATTTGAGTGAAATAATGAGATAATTTTCGACAGAGTCTGGTCGCCTGGAGTTCGATGAGTTTGTGCAGCTGGCTGCAAAGTTCATCGTAGAGGAGGACGCCGAGGCCATGCAGAAGGAGCTGAGGGAGGCCTTCAGGCTCTATGACAAGGACGGTCAGTACCCAACCTAACCAATGCATACATTCATTCATAGCTCTTTCATACAAACTAATTATTCGCTTCTATTAGAAGAAAGAAATTCATAGACGTGAGTGGTGCTTGAAACATGGAAGAATTTATTCCAATGTTTATTAAATGTCTAATTAGAATCTTGTTAGTTCTGGGAACAGTAGACTCGAGTCCAAAAAAGTGTGTTTCTAATTTTCTCTTATTTAATAAATCATAAGATTTGTAAGTAGGTACTTAAATATCCGCCTTCATTGTAAACCATATATTTTATGTAAAAAAAATTATTTCAAAAAAAGAATTATATAAATTGTCCAAAGAAAGGTCACTATCTCAAAGATAATTCTTTTTTCAAAATTTCTTCAGACAAGTAGGTACCATAATATTGAAAAATGCAAATTAAGACAGACCAAATAAACACAATGATGTCACATTTGAAAAAAGAATCTTTACTGAACCTTTAAGATGGCCACCATCTAAAGGAAATAAAATATTCGAGTTAAGTTAAAACGTTTGAGTTAAAAGAGGATTTTGCTACGCTCAGTCAATAAAGTAAGCAAAAGGGAAAGATAATCTTGCAGGGAAAGAAGCTTGTGTTGGTCTCATCTAAAGCTTGGTCTGTAATATGGGATTCATCGCATTTATGTGACAATTAGTTATCACATAAACATCATTGGTGTATGAATTCATATTATGTTTATATTTTCAGGCAATGGCTACATCCCCACATCATGCCTGAAGGAAATCCTCAGAGAGTTGGATGACCAGCTCACCGAGCACGAGCTGGACATGATGATTGAGGAGATTGACTCGGATGGTTCAGGCACAGTGGACTTTGATGGTAAATAACGTTATACTTGACTTACAAATTTATGAAAGAGATGGGATTGGGCGCGAAATTGAGTGATCTAGAAGTATGTTGCCTGATGTATGCTGATGATGCGGTGCTGATTTCTAACGGTATGGAAGATCTCGTTTCTCGTGTCTAGGATGAACGAAGTATGTACGAAGAATGAGTTAATGATGAATGTAAGTAAGTCTAAAGTAATGGTATTTGAAAGAGAGAGTACGAAAACAATGTGCAACATAGTTGTGAATGACGAATACTTGGAGCAGTTGGATGAGATTGTGTATTTGGGAAGTATGTTTACGAGAGATGGGAAGACTGATAGAGATATCGAAAGAAGGGTAAATGCCGGTAACTCCATTAACGGAGGACTGAACGCCGTTGGCGCCAACAAAAAACTGTCAAAAGAAGCGAAGCTAGCCGTCCATAATGGAGTGCTGGTACCCTGATGTATGGCAGTGAGGCATGGAACTGGCAGAGAAAGGATGAAAGTAGACTGAATGCTGTAGAAATGAGATCCCTGAGACGTATGTGTGGTAAAACCATGTATGATCGTTGATCGTGTGAGAAATGTGGAGATCCGCATAGAATGCAAGGCTGATGTAAGCGTAATGAATAAGATTAAGAAAGGGACGCTCAGATGTTTTGGGCATGTAGAGCGAATGAATGAGGAAAGGAGTGTAAGGAGAATATATGACGCAAATGTGAATTGCAGACGAAGTCGAGGACGCCCGAGGAAGACATGGCACGACCAAGTGAATCAGATACTTGAGACGGGTGATGTCAAGAGTCAGAATAATAAAAGAGCATGTATGAGACGATGTATGAATGTGAACGAAGCATGGAGTGTGTGCCAAGATCGAGTTGTTTGGCGGTCCGTCCTCTCTGCCTACCCCTGCGGCCACTGCGGGGAAACGGCGTGATGGTTAATTAGATAGTTAGTTAGTTACAAACTTATTATGTAATATAAGTCTATGACTGATGATGTAACTGGAAACAGCGGTACAAATCCATTCAAATTATGTTCCATACATCCAACTACATTCACAGCAAAAATCATTTTAAAATCTCTACCACAGATGACATACAAGGCCTATAGTGACGGCCGTTGGTGCCTCCCAATACACGTCGGCCATTAATTAATTGCGAAATAGCTTTTTACAGATAACGGCTCAAAAGGGCTCAATTAGATTGTCTTCTAAGCTCGTTCACACACAGCTATAAAATATAAAAGATCATCGCACGCCAAATAACGCTCTCCATACAATCCCTTCAGACCGTTCACACCTAAGCGGTTTAAGCGCAGATCAACCATAGACCATACACATCTTATGACGGAACCGCTTCAGAGGCGATATGCCAAAAGTTAAGCGCCCCCCTCTCCGACGAAAACAGGAGAGGGGATCATTGTAATTACGGAGCTGCCTAGACCGGTGTACAAAAAATGTGCATTTCGTTGCCGCTCCCTAATTCATTTGACCCCCTCTCCTATCACAGGAAGAAATATTTTATAGCATTGTGTGAAAGTACAAAAGATAAGCGCTCGCGGTTCAACAGATATTTGCTTGCAGTTTTATAGCTGTGTGTGAACGAGTTTTAAACCTTATAGAACTAAGTAAAAAATCTTAATTATTTATTATTTTAACTTTATGAGTAAAACCTCAAACTGTAATATTTAATTAAATGAAGACATTATGAGCGAAACTCAATCGAAAATCTGGAAACAGAAAAATCAGAAAAAGATATTGGCACCTCTGGGACTCGAACCCAGGACCTCCCTACTTTCCGGGTTGGGGCTCTTGTCCACTGAGCTAAGGTGTCGATATCCAATTCGGTCACTTTTAACTGTACCATACTTCGACTAAGAACCACCCATATTATCTTCATTTTTCTTACCGCATATTTTTATTGGCTGCCATCTTTATGAATGATTGCAACCCGGAAAGTAGGGAGGTCCTGGGTTCGAGTCCCAGAGGTGCCAATATCTTTTTCTGATTTTTCTGTTTCCAGATTTTCGATTGAGTTTCGCTCATAATGTCTTCGTTTAATTAAATATTACAGTTTGAGGTTTTACTCATAAAGTTAAAATAATAAATAATAATATTCATCCCAGACTTGGAGAAGAGTCAATAGATGTCGCACATTAAATAAAATGGATAATAATTTATCCAGACACCATCTAGATTGCATTTAGTTCGAGTTGAATCTTGCAATCATTCATAAAGATGGCAGCCAATAAAAATATGCGGTAAGAAAAATGAAGATAATATGGGTGGTTCTTAGTCGAAGTATGGTACAGTTAAAAGTGACCGAATTGGATATCGACACCTTAGCTCAGTGGACAAGAGCCCCAACCCGGAAAGTAGGGAGGTCCTGGGTTCGAGTCCCAGAGGTGCCAATATCTTTTTCTGATTTTTCTGTTTCCAGATTTTCGATTGAGTTTCGCTCATAATGTCTTCATTTAATTAAAAAATCTTACATTTGAGAATTCAGTGGCTTTGCGTATGGTTTAATTGTGTAAATACCACCATTACAGGTTTAGATTGAGCTTTGAACATATATATTTATTACTCCAGCACTTTTCCCGAACCAATTAAAAAGTTTGAAACTGATGTTGGATACTGGATAAATTTAGTGTGGCTGGAGAACTAATGTAAGAAAGTTTGTCTCTGATTAGTTCATGGTGCTGAAAACTTCTGATTGGTCAAGCAATGTGATTGTCTCCGACAGAGATATATTATGATTTGGAGTCCTCATTTCAAGCTCTTATGGTACTGACAGACATGCTCATTAGCTGATGCTCTCTTGCTACTAATGAGCAAACGCTATCTAGTAGCAAGTGTGTCACGCCCAAATGAGCATGCTCACAAATCAATCGGCTGTTAATTTGTGAGCATGCTACTGGATTCGCAGGTGGAAGGGAAAATGAGCATGCTCATTTATGAGCCGTAAGTTAGTGTTAGTACCATAACTCAAAAACTGCAAAAAGTGAGTTGGTGCATTGTAGTACGATGATCCAATTGTAAATTGACTTCATATTTTTCTCTGATGATTTAGCTCTAATGGAAATTTATTTTTGTTTCAGAATTCATGGAGATGATGACCGGAGAATAAACACTATCACCATTGAAAAATATAATTAACTTAGGCTAAGAATATTCTTAAGGTCTTTTTTGTATTTTCCACTTGATTTTGATACAAAATATTTATAACTAATGTAAAACTCATTTTCCTAACGTTTGGTTTATAATAATTCATTTTTCAAATATTTCATCCATATGAAATCATATTTATTTCTAAGCCTCGTTTATAATGAACCTACATTTAAAAGATTTTTCCATTTTGTTGACTAAAATATTGAACCTTTGGTTGAACTCCAATAAATCATATCTTCAAATTCGTATTCTCTTTTATTATTACATTTGTTTACAGTTTGTTTGCGGCTTTATTTCATGTATTATTTTTTACTTCAATCCATTAACCTCAAATAATATATCACTATTTAACACCTAACTGACTCAATTCTCCGATTCTCAACTCCAGTCAATTTCTAACCAACTTTAAACCAATTATTTTCTTGTTAATTTTCAACCTCAAATGGGTTTTCTGCAAAATAACCCATCTACGAAAAAGAACTCCTTTGCTTTGTTCAATTTAAAAATGCAATAAATTCAATTACGAAGGAAAACATGCGCAGCAATAACCACCTTCCCGAAATTTTAAGAAAAAAAAACTTTTTTTTTACATTAGCTCCACACGGGAGGCCCCGAGGAAAATAATTCCCATCATGGCCTATGTCATCGTAGGGTATGCTGTGTGGAGGGTCTTTTTAAGGAAAGAAAGAGGGAGTTCTGGGAAGAAAAAAAAAATGAGGGATGGGTAGGATTCTGGGGGTCCAGGAGTGATGGGCGAATGAATCCAACCTGCGGTGCGAGGTGATGGCTCGAGGCAGTCCGGCTGGAGAGGTTAAAAGACCTCCCTCAACCAGTCTCTCTCGATCCGGCCCACCACGCAGCTAGCGGGCAGAAGCATCCGCCCCCAAGTACCGGACTAACCTCACCCCATGAACTCACGCTCACCTGCTAAGTCACCAAACGGAGCGAACCACTTGGGTGCAGAGCTAGTAGACCAAGCCACACCTGCAGTAATGCAGGAAGAACGAGAACTCTTCAGATAATCGGATTAGCATTCCTATTCCCTTGACATTTCTTACATTGAGAGTTATTTGATATTATGTCTGTAGATATTGTGGCACATGAAACATGAACGAAGGTAATTTTGTATGGGGTGACCTTTGGCAGAAGTGTTGGTTATCCGATAATTGATTTCCGGGGCGGCGGTACCCATACTCGCCTCTCAAATTGCAAACAGCTTGTCCAAAAAGAACTGAAAGATACCAAAAAATATTGACAAATAAAAGCTTTATGGTTTGAAACAAATAAAAATCAGATTACATATTTTAAAATATATTCTTTATATTTCATGGAGGTACATACAAGTAGTGTGTGGTGAAATTAGTTGGTGAGTGATGCTTTCAAATCGAAAATGCTAAAAATGCAAAATACTTTCAGCTAGTGTTATCCTAAAAAATAATCATGCAAAGCAGCAGAAAAAAGGTTTGTATCGTAATATTTAGTATATCATCAGATATATATATACCCAAAGATTTATATTGCAGACCTTTCACTAAGCACAACTTATAAGTCGGTACCCGTTGTGGGTTTCAAACTCAACCTGTTCAACTGCTAGCCAGGCATCCTACCCATCGGGCTTCTCCATGCAACATCTAATACAAAATAATGCTAATATTAGGCTATTTATTGACTGGATTCATGGCATCGAATTGACTTAATTTCTATTGTGAATGTCACCCAAATTTCACCACAAAAAATTTTTTAGCACTAGGTATTTATTACAAATAATCTGTGCGATAAACATAACATAATACAAATATGTATTTATTATAAATAAAGTGATTTTATAAAGCTGTGCATTGTAAATAAAATATATTTATAAAACTAGAGACTCTGTTGAATTGACAGATTAAAGACTATTATTTAGGCTAAGGACACATAATATTTACGTCAATAATTAAGCGGTCTAATCACAAAACTTTGGTAGCAATCACAAATGTTTAAATACGAGACTTCTTGCAGCTACAATCAACCCACCATTTTAGATGGACTGAAATTGATGTAAGTAACATTTTAGGTACCTTGAAACACTAATATTACAATAATAATATAATTTTTAATATCAATTATTTTGTCCTAAAGAATTTTGAAAAGGTTAAATCTTTTTAAGTTAAGTTTTCCGACCAAGCACGTAACATGATAGACTGTAAATTGTAAATATATATTTCAACAAATGTATAAAATACAATGTATCCACGGTAAACATTTAGCTAATACAAATAATGTTTAATAGAATTAATCTGAAGATAATACAAATATTTTTTTTGATAAAATTTGTTGATTGCTAAATACATTATTACGTCCGAACATTCAGAATAAATTTCTTTCAAATACATTTAGATCCATAATATTATTAATAATTTAGAAACACTTTACATCTTTATTGCGTCGGTTTATTATCCCGCTCAAATATAATATATTCCATTCATAATTAAATTTTTGAAGGGAATGTACATGATTATTTTTTGCTTTTATACTGGTTGCCCCAAAATACTCCGTTTAAATACTATTATGAAAGAGCATAGAGGTATTCTTTAATTTTACCAACAGAGATTAAAAATAAATGCATTCAGAAATACTGTTGTGCAATAAATTTCCGCTGAGCTGCTTTTCATAAATTTCAAAGTTTGTCAAACATCAAAAAACATTCCAGCAAGGAATACAACCATTTCAACATAACAATTTATTAATATCACTATCCACTGAACCATGAATGAGGAAATTATTTAAATTACTTAATTCCGTCTTAAATGGTATACCTATGTTGTATACAAGTATGTAAAAATGTTTATAACCATTTTTTTCCTTTGGAAAAAAAACAATTTGCAATTGGCTGAAATATCTAATATGACGAAACAAAGCACTATAAAAAATAGTTGCAAATTTTAATGTACGCTTTATAAGATTTTTTTAAGTAACATTGTAATTAACCAAAAAAATTGATTAGCTGTTAAAAAAATTGTTTTGCTAAAAAAAATGATAAAAATTAAATAAGCCACCACAATTTATACCGTTAAAAACAGCATGTTATTTTTACATAAATAATAAATTGCCATCTTGCGGGTTTTTGAAAATTTTAGATTAAATGAAGACGACAACAAATAATTATGGCATTTTTACTATGTCAATAAATTCGATTGGCACAATAATTTATTCAGTTGCTGTGGTCAGTTTCAGCCAAAATGGTTTAGGATGGGATGGGTTGATCCTTAGCGGAATTGTGGCTTTTTAGTGAGCACACAAACAAAATATTCACTTCCTAGAGTAGCAGTGAGATTTTGAAAATAACGCATATATATTAAAGTAACTAATACTGCCATATACCAGCCGCTACCAATAACTTCATTAAAAATTTTAATAACATCTATTTACCGACATTTTTGTCATTCAGATCAAAATTTTGGATTAAAAAAAAAAACCAAAAGTTCCGGAAAGGGTTAATAGGCTATTTACACTATGTAATAAACTACCCATTTATTGAAGCCTTTCCATATCACCATAAAAGGGCAACCCTTGTCCATCGGGTTCAATGAAGAAATTGGTCAACAGTATAATAAACCAAATTCAACAGTTAATAAAATATTTTCTAAAAAGGAAACAAACATGTGTATAGTACACGCCAAAATTCAGTAACGACTTGACGTTGATACAGAAATCATCACAATAGGCGAGTTTAAGGTTCGAAAAGCGGCATGCCTTCCCGCCCACGCCTTTCTCTGTCGCACACATATTTTACCATCTTTCTCTTTCATTTATGGTCATTGTAAAGTCAGTAAAGTAACTGTACCTGTGCGAGAATGGATCGTATCAAGTTCAGGTCGGCATTTAAGTTTGGCGCATACTTTTACCTATGTAAATATTTGTACAAGGATAGTCACAAATAGCTCAAATTATTTCACAGATAATATTATGTAAATTTCAACTTACTAAGTAAATAATCACAATATAAAAGCAAGTGTACAAGAATGTTTAATCAAAGAAGGCTCACATAATAATGTGTTATGTGATGGTATTTTTTTGATTAACAAAATTATTTATCAACAAAATTGATAAGCAACTAAAAAATAGTCATGCTAAAAAATGGCAAATGCGCAGCAAACCTAAACGCCTAGAAACTCTGTGCGACTATAAATTAAGTTTTAATAAAAATATCTCTCTTAATATGCTAAAATAAAATACGCTAAAGGGGTTATATAAACCCAAAAGCTTACCATATTGTTAAAAAGTAAGTTCCAAAGATGTAGTTTCACAGAATCATAATGTAATATCAAATAAATAATGGCACATTGATTGGTCAATATCAAAACTTTGGCAACGGTTGTGAGCAAAATTATTCATTATTACATCAGTGCCTAGTGAATTATTTAATTAACTTCTTTTTTTTGATAATAAATGATTTTCAAAAATACTTGGCAAGAATAATTTTATGTAAAATTTTTAATACATACATTAAGTTAATTACAAAATAAGATAAACTTGTCAAAGTCTGCCTCACAGGTAATATGGAATATTTCCTATTTAAATACAGTGAAATCCTCCATCATGAAAAAGTTCCATCTTAAGAAATTAAGAAGTTTGGTTTCTTCAGTCCCTCAGGCCAAAATTGACCCAATTTTTCCCACATATAAGTTTTTCCTGCAAGAAGTTTATTTTTTTCCTGTCCCTTGGAAAACTTCTTAAGAGGGTTTTACTGTATGCAGTTAGATTTAACTATTATTATGAAAAGTAAGTGTTTATGTCAGGGGAGATGAAAAAATATGCATTTTATATTTTTACTTTGTTAAATTAATTCAGATAGGTAATATATGAAGTGTTTGATGCCATGATTCATATTTATACTACTTGGCCAAATGTTACATATTTTGTATTATTGACATTTTGGGTATTGGGCCGTATTTTGCTTTCTCCATCGCTGATATACAAATAAATAAAACATTCTACTCTCTACACATCAGCTATCATGACAGGCTTTATTGCATCACTGTCTGAAATGTTTGTTCAAGTAGGAATAACCCAACCCGGTTCAAGCCTCAAAGATAGTCCTTCCTAATACATTAGTGGTAAAAACCATAAATCATTCTTTAGATATTATACTGTGATGAATAACAGGGCGTATAATTTCCTAAAAAGGCAAATATTGCATTCATAGTAATTCTTTTGATTCTATAGACAATAATAATTATACAAGGTCAATAAAAATAATGTATGTTAGATACTAAAGGATTATTATTGTTGTTATGGATTTAGCTCTATTATTTGTTGACTAGGGATTTGGATTATCATAGCATATTTTTGTACGTAGATATATGTATTTAAGAAAAACCTATTGATTCTGTATTAATATAGGAACATATTGAGAAATATGTTTATTGTATACTGGTTTCACGAAATATGAATGTTAGCATATTCTATTAAAAAAAAAAACACACTTTGTTTGAATCAATACCTAATAAAATTAACACAATTACAAATAAAACTGATGTTGTTTTTGAAGAGATGTGATATGACACTCCGTATATATACGCCTTTTGGTCAGGGACATGATATGACTCAGCAGACAGGGAAGTCAAGCTTTCTTCTGTAGTAGAAGGTCTGTGTGTTGCAATGCGAACATTTCTATACTTGATAGTGTCACACCCAAAGACAACAGATGGTTAAAAAAATTTATTACTGATTATCGATGATTTTGTTGGAAAAATTTCACAAAACACAAAATTTTGTTTCTCTTATACAAAATACAACATTTTTTATCTTATAACTTTAGCAATCAACCTTCGCTACGCTGTGGATTGCACCAGAAGTGTGTCGATGTATCCAGACGCAGCGCCCGTGTTGAAGTTTATGCAATCGAACCTGCTGGAGCCGCCATCGGCCTTCTAGCGCGGTCGGCGAGTAACTGAGCGGTAGTACCTAGCCCAGCGGAACAGAACCGCGAAGCTACCCACTGTCAAGTAATATCACCTGCCACCTCCGCGAAAGTTCCTGCATTACTCGCGCACTTTGGAACATGGCGACGAGAACGTTCGGGAGTCTTCCCGTTTGGAGCCGGGCCCCGATTTCACGGTATTCCAGAAACATTGCTGATTTCGTCGCCCATGCTATAAAAGCGGACGCATCTCGACAGAGCACAGTGTCCTTACAACTCACCGAAGCATTCGCCTTGCCTATCTGCAATTCACCTTGACCCAGTGTTTACAACAAAGTATTTATTTTATTCGTAGACCGTGTTCGCATGTTTTTAACTGTTTGGTACTCATTAAAGATTTTTTTATCACGCAACCTTGGGTTCTTACTTAAACCAGCCTACCACGAGTACCTACAAAGTGTCCATCAATGTGTTAAGCTTAGGTATAAGCGAAAAGGGTACGTAATGTGTTGCCCGGGGTTTGTTGAAGATTTTGGAATGCTTAAGCATATTCCCTTTATAAAAAAGGGAATATTGTTACATGGTCTTTAAGTATTCTATCAACCGATTCCATGACAGTTGATACCCCGAAAGATGACCCCCCGGCATACTTATATACAATATGCAGCCGGTTTAGGGAAAATACGGTATGCCTACTTGTACAAAACACAATTAAGTGTCCCGAAGGGGAGTTCTGAGGGGATGTTCTGTCGAATAACTAAAGTATAAAACATATTTTCATTGATAAAACATCAACGATAAAACATGTATATATACTGTACACACTAGCGTAATAACTGAATAAAAATCAACATTGTAAATACATTGTTTGATATCCATACCAACTAATTATTAAAGGTATTTTTGAAATTGATTTTAGGTTTGAAATATAAATACATACATGATGCACAAAATTAAAATTTTATAATAATTATAATTTTGGAGGTCCAACATAGGGGGATCAACTGTCGGGTTAGCCTATCAACCATACATAATATAAAATTCATTTTGTGTGATCTGATAAAGGTATCACAAAGTATCACAAATTTTCTTCACAAAACATATTTAAGATAAAAACTAAATGCATCAGTAATAATATACCATGTGCCTATGATAAAATAATGAAATTATAAAAAATTGTCAAATCGGCCAGGAGTTATTCTGTGTATGGTATCAAAGGGAAAAAATTACATTATAATTGTGCCAGACAAATATTTTTACACATACATATTTCATACACTCTTTTTAACATTTTGCAGGAAGTTGTAACATGCCAACTCTCATAAACAGCGACTAATTCCTTGCAATGTGTCGGGAATCAGAACACACTGCAGAAACTCGCAGGAAGTTGGAAATTGCGTAGGAATTAACACGAAGAATGTCTAAATCCGTACAGTACTTGGCAAACTAACTGTAAGTTGTCTTACAGTACTGAAGAAACTTTCACAAAGCTGTATTAAAACTTAAAAAGCGAGGTAATTCACCTGGGAACTCTTGTCTTACAGCATTGCGGAAACTTATGAGAAACTCTCTCACGCCTTCAAGCACTGTTGTTGGTCACACGGAAAGTTGTAATACATCTGGGAACTTGAGGGAAGTTGTCAAGCGTCTTACAGCACTGCGAAAACTTGAGTAAAACTGTCTTACGCCTTCAAGTACATACATACTGCTGTTGGTCACACGGAAAGTTATAATACACCTTGGAACTCAAGGAAAGGTGTCAAGCATCTTACAGCATTGCAGACACTGTCTTACGCCTTCGAGTACATCTGTTGGTCACACGGAAAGTTGTAATACATCTGGGAACTCGTGTCTTACAGCACTGTGAAAACTCTTGCAATGCGGTTTTACGCCTTGAAGTACTGGGGGAACTCGTTGGAGATGGTCCTCACGAGGTTCTGATCAGCCTTGCTGGATTCGCCCTCCTCGCAGAAGATGCGCGTAAAGCAGCGCAGCAGGTCGGCTTGGCGATGGCCGTGGCTGTAATCCGTGTGACGCAGAACTCCAAGGCATAGTTGCAGGTAGAGGGCACGCCGCTAATCAATACCAAATATAAGCTTTCATTCATTCAAACATGTTTTTTTTTTCATAATAATACGGACAAAAATTAACCGATAAAACAGAAACATCAAAATGTGAAAATTTTTTAAATTAAAATAAAAAATGTTAAAATTTTTATCAGATCTAATAATTTCATACTGTTTTTCATCCTCACACATAATATTTGTTGAATAATTTCCACCACAATAACACACTGTTACAAAACTTTTACCTACAAAATTATTTTTCAAAGTGACTTCTTTACATTTCGACCCTTTGGAATAACAAGGTTCCATCTGTAGCGGTAACGTCATGAGATAATGGGATCTACTAAGCTACTTTAGAGTTCATTATCGTATGACGTTACTGCGACAGATGGAACCTTGTTATTCCAAAGGGTCGATATGTTCAGTACCTACAGTAATTTGATTACAATAAAATCTAGGCGCACATAAGCAACTTTATTGCGGTATTTCACTGTTTTTTTTTAATCTCGAAAAAAATTATGATAATGAAGGCACATAAATTTTTTTTTTTTGTTAATGAATAAATTTTCTTTATTGTTTTAAAATGTGGCATTTTTGATTTGCTGCCAAAACGACATTCGTTTTTGTTTTGATTTGCGTCAGCATCGGATTCGTACCAGACAATGGCGTTTTGTATGTCGTAATGACAATATAGCCAGTTGGAATCGTTTCGAAATGTGCGGTTTTAGAATGTTTTTCAAATCAATAATCATGAATGATAATTAGACATTTTTAGTACGACGATCAGAATTTAAAAAATTAATTTTATATCTTCTGAACGTTTTCAACATTATTCATAGTTTGTGAAAATATCCCATTGCGGCGACAGATGACGAACTATTTCAAAATGCATACAATTTTTTTTCAAAAGTCAACCGCAACGCCTCATGGACGCACCTCATTTTTTAAGTATGCAACTGTTGCAATGCGACTGCTGCCTGCAACTAAAGTTGTTTGTGTGCACCTGGACAAGTATTTGCCTGAAAAATGTATTTTCAATCCTTTCAAACTTTAAAAACATAAATCCATCCATCCGAGATCAGGAAAAAGGATATCAATCAAATTATTTTCATAGAGGATAGGGGGCATATTTCAAGGTACTACTGACCGGGTCTCCGGCCGACAAGTCCGCCAGCTGCCTCACAGTGATGTCCAGCAACACCTTGGTATCGTTGGTGTAGAACAAAGAGGCTGTGGTGCGCCGGCTGAAGGTGTCCAGGGAGAGCTTCAGCACCGAATGAGGAGCTGCCGGAATGAATTCCAGCACCCTAACTGGATCGTCTGGAAAAAATGATTTCATGTGTGAATATCCCATCCCATTCTAAAATTAGAAAAATTGACAAATTTCAGGTGTGATTTTGGAAGGGGATGATTTTTAACCTTTCATCGGAGTAGGAAAATCCTCGTAATATCTCTGACCGTCAGCCGAGAAATTTTCGGAAATGCATGAAAATTACCTTGATGAGTTTTGTTCAAATATCGGAATAAAAACTACGACCTATTATTTTGCTTTTGTTTTATGTTTACCAGATAATATTTCTTATTACACGTTTATGTATATCGTAAGATATTATGTCAGAACTCCTATTCAGGAGACTGCTTTACTGTAAAAAAAATGTACTACTTCCGTTAATAATATTTAATCACTAATTGAATTTTCATTTTGTCCTCCATACAGTTTTCAAAACATTAAGGTTAAAATCGGATCGCAAAAAATTCCAGCAAGGATAAGGATATTAGAGCGCTTCCCGGTGAGCGAGCGCCGAGCACAGTCGCAAAAATTTTACTGGCTGGTGAGTGAATACATGCAAGTGATTCAGAGCTATTTTGTTAGGTATGTAATGTGAGCAAAAGAAGAAGAGGCCAAATGTAGCAAACCCAGACATAACCTCAAAAAGAAGAAGATACCTCAGAACACGAATATATTCGATAAAGGTATACTACCAAAATTGACTCTTACAGAGAATGTTGTAACTAAATAATTATTATTACCTTCTCTATTGAGCAGAAGCAGCAGTTTCTCGGTGAAGACCTTGGAGTGGGAGCGTGTCTGAAGGCCATCGAGGATCAGGTTGTTGTCCTGGTCCGTGAACTGCAGGTTGAGGGCAAGCACCGTGGCCAGGAAGTCATCTGGGATGTGGTCCTCCACGTCTGACTCCGGAGGAGACTCAATCCACTCCAGCAGGAAACTGACAAACTCCATGTCCAATTGTTCTGGAAGTGCGTACAAACTTATATTACGAAAAAGTATGTGTTCTGCCTTACGGCTCTACTTAGATAGGTTAATAATTACATTTGATATAGCTAGACAGCAAGCAAAACAAGGCAAGTATGTGGAAAAGGGCTAAATTACCGATTAGAGCTGTTTTGCCTTCCGAAGGCTTTAAATGTGATTTTAACCCTTATGGATAAAGAAAACGTAAGAAGGACAAGGTCAGAATCGCTTGCGCCAATATCAATCTAGGATCTAGGTACTATTTGATTATTGTAGCTACTCTGCCATGCGATTTTATATATTTTTGTGGATACGGAATCGATTCCATACGTCGTAATAGTAATCGCCTGTCAAATTTGTGTGATTGTCTATGGCTTGCAATTGCAACTAGTTTAAAACACGAAATGCTATAATGCTGTGTGCTCATGATTATTTATCCATTTAATGTAAGTTTTAAGTTGTATAGCATGGATTTGACATTTGCGAAGTCTCGTTTCAATCTAAATACGCATGAATTACTTAAATTGTAATTGAACATTAATGGGAATGTCCAAATACTCCATTATAATCACAATTGATTTCACACACTTTATTTTGCCCTTTTGACTGCTAAATTATTTTGTTAGTTGGGAGTGGCTAACGTGCGGCCAGTATCGATAATTTCTGTAAGTTACCAAAGTGGCTGAGCGGAAGCGGGTCGGCCATGGAGAGCATGGTGGTGAGCAGGTTGGCAGAGGCGGAGAGGCGCTCGGCGTGGGACTGGTTGGCAAGCATGTCCCGCGCCAGCTCTCGGGCCAGCACGGAGCTGCAGAGCACCTTCACTATCTCACGGTCCAGGGAGCACATCACACCAAAAGCCTACAAAATTATTACACATACAATACATGTTCATTGACTGAGCATAGACTTCACTATGTTTTTTTAAATTTTTTTATTTATTTTTTTATTTATTTTATTTTAACTTGACCATTGGCATTTCACGTGTCCGTAAATTTGTTTATATGTTCAGTTTCCAGTTTCGAAAATCTGATGCATTCACTTTATTACTCAAGCAAACCTTACTTCGACTATATGCTAACTTTGACTAGGTGGCTAACTTTGACTAAGCTATTGAAAGTTTGGAAAAATAATTGTCATTGAGATAAAGGCGTTTCTTCCAACAAGCTACAGAAAATGAGAAGATAACGGAGTAAAATAATGTACAAATTTTAACACCTCAATGGCTTTACAAAATTGCTAAATACAATTTTTTAAATAGTAACTCCACACAGAATGCACCAAGGAAAACAACTTCCCTTGGGGCTTATGTCATCTTTGGGGATGCTGGGTTAAAGGTCTCTTTGGGGAAAGGAAGGAGCAAACCTGGGCCTTGAAGAAACTCATGTAATAGACGGGAGGTATTAAGCATTTTGTTTTAAAAAAATTACCCGAATCAAGAGCTGCCGGATGTGCCACCTGGTCTCCATTTGATAGAACAGCACTAGCGCACTTACATACTCGTAATTTTCAGTGCTCAACACATCACACGATACTCGGACATCTGCATTAGTCTGGAAACAAAACCCATCATTATTTATATACATTTTTTTTTTTTTAAGAATACTGCACAAGAGTCCCAACTGCTCCCGTCTGGAGCCAGTGAGACTATGGCATCTCCAATTGGGGTATGAAGTGAGGCTGAAGGTAGTGGGGAGGTGAAGGAGATGGGAAAGAGGAAGATGGGAAGTACCTGGCTATTCAGATCTGGTCACCAAACACAGCTAAAGCCATTTCAAGCAACGTTTCAATTCTGAATGGTGGTCTTACACCAGGGCGATACTGAGAGTATCTTCCACTCTGGAGCATTTTAAATGAATGAATAGTGAAATAACACAAATTAATCACATAAAATCTATTTGCCACGCCAGGATTCGATCCCGCGACCTTCGGAATGCGAGTCAAGAGCCTTACCGCTGGACTACGCCGGTCGTCAACATTTCATTTAATCTAATGCATAGTTGAATGTTTTCAAATAGACTAAAAGGAGAGAAAAAACTCAAATTTTAATGTGATAAGAATAGTAATTCACAAGACAAACTATATCTACAGATTGGTGAATTTGTAAAAACGGGGTGAGATGAAGAATTGAAAATGACAAATGTTAGCAACTCCACACACAAAACGCAGATATAAAAGATCTAGACAGAAAAATGATTCAAATTCATCTTGACAAATCAAGTATGAAACAAAATTTGCAATATTTACCTCATTTAGTCAGTCAAGATGTTCATTACAAGATATTAAGCTAATATAAAAAGGAAATTAGAACACAGAAATTTTTAATTTTTCGGTGATTTACAGCTTCTTTCTTCAATCGTATCAATCGTCTAAAGTCAGACATCTCCAAATATCGAAATTTGAATTGGGTATTAGTTATGGGTAAAAGTGTACCCTATATCTGGTACAATACTCAGATTACTCACAAACACCATCAAACCAATTATAATGCAGAAAAACTTGAAGTGAAATAAACAAAAAAATTGATGTTTTCTGGTTACTATAGGAAATGTCCATACTAATGTACAGGACCGTTATCTTTCCTGGTGTTATTTTACAGGATTTTTAATTTGTAAAACACAGACACATGTAAATAATACTTGATTTATGGAGAGCTATTCCAAGCATGCTTTCCTCATTATCTCAGAACTTATTATTTGGAGATGTCTGACTAATCAACTGGACAATCGATATTGCCCCGCTGAACGTTATGTTAATATGACTCACCAAGACGCTGACAACCTCCGTCAGATGATTGGCGATGGTGTGCTCATCATCGTGTAGCGCCCAGGCGCGCTGCTGTGCGTCCTGTGCGCAGGCGGCCAGCGCCGACAGGTCGCTGCGCAGGCGGCGCGCGTCGCTGGTGCTGCGCAGCGTGGCGCGCTCCGCCGCCAGCGGGCCCGCACTGCTTGCCAGCGAGGACAGCGTCCACACGGGAGTGCAGCGCCCGCGCTCAAGCACTTCCTAAATACGCATTGTTCTCTCATTTAATGAAATCCGATCCTTTCCTACATATTTTTTTTATGCGTGAATCCGCACAAGAGTCCCAACTGCTTCAAACAGTCCAGATACTATGGCATCCCCAATCGGGGTACATTGTGTATTTTTTTCAACAATAAAAAAACCCTAAAAATTTAAGCCGGAGGTTGTGGGCCTAAATCCCAATGTGCGTATATAAATTGTATTTGTTATTTCACAACTCACTAATTTAAAATAACGGTCAGTGGCTGAGTTGGCATCAAGTTTGGGACACACCAAGGCGCCTCGTGTTCGATTCCTCGGCTGGCCAAGTCCTCCATCACAACTCAAGCAACATTTTTAGCGTACTGTGGTGAAAGTAGGAAATTTTCAAATATTGTCTATTGGGAATATTTCTTGTATATTGTCTATTGGGAATGTTTCTTTCTATTGAAAAAAAATATATATATATTTGCGGGAGAGGAAGGAAATGGGGAAGAGGAAGGTGGGGAACGAGTCGGGGAAAAAGAATATGGAGAAGAATCTGGCTATCGAGATCTGGCCACCAAACACTGCCAAAGCTATTTCAAGCAATGTTTCAATTCTGAATGGTGATATTACACCAGAGCAATACTAAGGATATCTTCCACTCTGGAATGGGGCACAAACATACTTATACATTATTTTAAAGAGTAAATTGTGAAATAACACAAATTAATCAAAATACAATTTATATACGCACACCGGGATTTGAACCCACAACCTCCGGCTGAAATTTTCAATGTTTTTTTTTAGTGTTGAAAAAATCACAATAAAAATGGTGTTTATGTTTTTTTTATGAATGAATAAATTTTCGATAACGATTTAAAATATTTTTGATTTGCCGCCAAAGCGATACGGTTTCGCGAAGGGCGTTATTGGCACACCAGATATTGGTAGGGTCCCGCTGCAATCTGTCTTAGCAGCCATTAGCGTTGCCTACATCATAATGACGTCTTAGCCAATTCGAACCGTTAAGGTATTTATGCTTTTATATTAATTTTAAATCAATAATGATAATTATTATCAAACATATTAATTTCGGTTGTCTGTGATGTGTGTTATTCTTGTGTGAAATTATTCAAGTTCAATGAACTGAAACTTTTCTTTGAATTTAAGTGTCATTTTCAGAATTGGAACTACTGGTGTGAAGAATAATTCAAACAAGCGATAAAGTAGATAATTATCCATAATATTTTATCAGGAGAAAATTATTTTAATTTTCTTTTTCAAAGTTAGAATTATAATATCCTGCTATTTTTCATGAGTACATCTTTTTTAACTGTATTCCCAATAAAAAAAAAACACATTCAACATCTACACAGTATTTTGTCCAAGGGTTGGATTTGGTCTCTACAAATGCTCTTAAAGACTTTTAGGACGTGTTGTTTCACAGAAATTCAAAAGTAACATTGTCATCAAATGGCCATTCAGCGCCAGTTTGTTTTTTTTGACGGTTGAAAGGTCCTCTTTAAATGTCGATCCAGCTTTTTGAACAAACTGTGATCAGCAGAAGAGGACCACTATCGTTAGCTTATTGAAATTTGATAGAAAGCTGAAACACACAATGGGGACCTTTCAAATGTCTAAAAAACAAAATGGTGCAAAATTTGACGACAATGTTACAATTGAAATTCTGTAAAACAACTGGTCCTTAATACAGAGCTACAAAACTGCAAATAAAGCCAAATCGAATATATATTGTATAAATACCTTTAAAGAATCCAGGACGGTGGTGACTGCCACCCGGGACATATCGTGGCTCAGGCGCGTGTGTGTGCGCACCCTTTCCACCATACTGTAGAGCACAGCAGCCATATGCGAGGCGGAGTGTTCTCCGGGCCCCGCCCCCGCGGCCACAGAGGGACTGGACTGCGAGCGCTGCGGGCTGCGGCCACCGGGAGACGGGGAACGGGTGGCAATGTGCAGCTGACTGCCCCCCACCACATCTGATCACAAGAACAAATAACACCAAATATTATAGTTATGATATTTGGGTTAGTGTTGATAGAAAGACACAATAAAATATAGACTCCGTTAATTCATATAATATTCAAAGTACAACTGGTGTGACAGTTACAAATGAAAGAGGCTCTCTTATACACAAAAATTATTACTATATAAAGCAGTGAGCTTTTATTGTGGAGTTTAGTACCATAGTATAAGAAGCTTTTTGCCCAAATGTTGAATTTGTGGTTACTTATTGGATACGTTTTAGACCCTGATATCTAATGTTTCTTATAAACACGTTAGTTGTTATTTCTTGGGTTTTGTATTTATAAATATAAAGGAGTACAGTTTTAGAATAAAGTTGTTTAAGGTGATCCAATAGTCCTTGAAAAATTCGAAATCGTCTGTTTTGCGAGGGATTATAAAATACTTGAGAAAACTTGACAACCAATAATAGACGAGAGGCGTCAGGCTCATAAATCCCGAGTTCCGCCCTCAAATACACTGTGGTAAAAATTGTGAAAAATATGAACATAATAATTATATTAAATACTTATTTATGATTATCAAAATACATGGTAAAATTAACATATTATGGGCCTAATTTGTAGAACAAGTAACTTTCATTTATCAAATTTTACAGGAGGCAGTAAATACTGTTTTTTAAACTCATGAACCAAGATGAACCGCTCTCCTTCGCACGGAATAGACTAGGTTTATAAAACATTTGAACGTACTTAAGATTTGTATAGTTTATTAATAAAAAATGTTTAATAATTTTGAATTTTTAAATTATTTTTTATAATATAACTTTATAGGTAGTTATTAATATGCAATTTACAGTTATTTTATCATACGATTTATTTAACTCTTCTATACACTCTTGCAGTTCACATTTTTTTAGAATTCTATTGAAAAGTTTTTATTTTCAAGCAACCAGTTGGGCAGCGTTGTGGGGCGGCTTAAAGAAGGATCTGTAAGAAGGGATGTATTAACGCGAATTTTGAAGAGGACGGAATATATGAAGGAATCATTTGCTCTGGGTGGAGGAGGGTACATTAATGCAAACATTTAGTTTACAGTTAAGTAATTGACTGAGAGTGGTGAACTCCAAATTTTAAGTGGATAAAAAAAAATCTTCATTCTTGGGTATCTGTTTTATATAATACCGACTAAACTTTAATTAACAGTTAACAAAATTATGGTGTTATTTCTATCAAGAAGATTTATCTTATTTTCTAGTGCCTTGTTTATTTTTTTTTATGTGAATACCACACAAGAATCTCATCTACTGCTATTTGGAGTCAGTGAGACTATGGCATCCCCAATTGGGGTATGTTGTGATGCTGAAGGTAGAGAGGAAGCGAAAGAGATGGGGAAGAGGAAGGTGGGGAAGTACCTGACTATTCAGATCTGGTCACTAAGCAACGTTTCAATTTCAAATTTTGGTCTTACACCAGGGCGATACTGAGAGTATCTTCCATTCCGGAACATGCCACAAATATACCATAATATATTATATTTAATTATTTGAACCCGCGACCATCGGATCGCTAGACGAGAGCCTTTCCCCTCAAACACGGAGGCCGTCAAATACATTTGACCAGGAGGCCTACAATTATATTTGAACTGCTAATAAATTAGATTGTTTAAAATTCTTTTGGACAATTTGCATTTCTTTAAAAGTAAAAATATTGGAAATAACAATTTTCAACAAAAATATTCACCAACAGCTTGGCGGTTAACAACTGAACGGGAAAGCTTCGGAATGTAATTTAGGTATTAATAAACAAAAAAAATATATTTAATCATTCCCCGAAAGTAAGAACTTGGAAATAAAAGTTAATTGATTAAAGTTAATACGTTTCTCTTCTACGGAGATTTGATGTGCATAGTTAGATTTATGCCAGTGTTAACAGCGTAAAAATAATTAAGTTCATTAATGTTACGGTGGAATTTAAAAAATCGTGTTTTTTTAAATAAAAATAATATAACTTTTTCAAAATGTGAATCGAGTACTTCAAGGAAGTCGCTTTATACGGAAAATGAAACGAATTTATAAATATTAAATTGTTAACGATATATTGAAATTTGCTCACTGTGCGGTACTGTTGTCACTGTTTAATACTCAAAAGCGCGCCAGATTTAAAATTGTAAATGTCAAATCATAGGCAAAGTTATTGCCTACTTCAAACGACATTTGGCAACAGAATTATATTTTTTTTTTCAAATACGAGTATTATTATATAAATAAAGTAAATTATAAAGTGGTTAACCGGTATATTCAAACATCTACGTATATAACTAGGAAATTTTAAAATCGATAGTACGTAAACTCGAATAACATTTTACGGCGCAGAGAGTCACGGACGTCGAGAACGTCTGTCCACCACAACGGTTGGGTGGAGAATGCGACAAAAAGGCGGTGACGATTGTGTGGTCCTTACGTCCATGGCATAAGGTTCACTTTGAAATAACATTTTCGTCGAATGCCGGCGGTCTTGATTGATGTCAAAAATAACAACGCGAAAATGCACATTTTATTTTATTTCGGGAAGTTCATGCATAAATATCGACTTTTTTCGCGATTATCATAAAAGAAACTAAATTTGCCACATTATGCAATAAAATTAAATACGAAGAGGGGTTTACAAGTAGGAGAGTTTGCACTTGAAAGTGTTTTTTTAGAGACCTTATACTTTATTTTTTTCTAGGCTTATTAAAAGACTTATAAAAAAAATGACCGATATTTTTAAGGGCAAAGATATGTTCTACACGCAGTATTTAATTGAAGCATCTAAAATACTTTTAAGTGATTAAATTTTCAAAACAAAAATACACGATTTTGTATGATTTTGCATTATGTCGCAAGGCATCATCTTAATTGACATGATGTTAAGATTATTAAAGATTTCGTCAGTGTTAGTTTTCACAGGGACCTTGAGTATAATTTTCATAATGGCTTTTTGGGTTTTAATTAGTGCGCAACATGTGCGCAACGCACATTCAATAAAATAATATTTTCAAGGTTTTGTATTGGTTGACTCTTGAGAACCTTTACAAAGTACCAATAAACCTAATAAAATAGCGCTACATATTTGCCTAGTATTACCAGACGTCACAAAATCATGCTTTTGCCTTCCAAATAATTTTATGAATAGAAAAAACATAATCTTAGATATATTAAAAGAGTATGTTCCTAATTTGTGTTACGAGTAGAAAAAGTAAAGATAACAAATACATATTTTATATTCACCCTGTAGATTTTCATATCCATTATCCTCGCTGTGGTTGTTATGGTGGATCTTAATCCCCGCAAGTGGGGGCTCCTGGGAGGGGGTGGCCACGCCCGACCTGCCCTCGGGTACGGGGGACGCGGCGGGGGGCGGATGGGAACGCCCGTTGGTCAGGCCGTGGTTCAACTCAGGGGGCTGGGGCGCCTGCTTTTTTATATAGGGCTATAAAGTTTAAACATACATGAAAAAAGATAAATTAATCTTTATATCAAGGGTACCTAACTGGTTTTATGTAGGTTACGCAACTAACTAACGCAATCGATACAATTGTACCTCCCCAGCCAGGAGTACTCCTGTGTATGCCGGGGTGTACTGTTTTGTTAGGACTCGGAACAAGTGCTCTGAGTATGGTTAGGAGGTTGGAGTTACATGTGATATCAAGGCAATTCTTAATCACAAATTTGAGTATTAAAGCTTGGTAAAAAAAAATTTTATTCAATTATTAAAAGATTATTTTTGTATTCAAAACTGCAGTTTTATTCCGAGATTGATGAAATTTTGCACACTTGATCTTTAAAACAAGAGGAAGGTCACTGTCTACATTAGATTTCGAAAAACTCTGTGTAAAGCCCGGGGAACGCCGGGGCCTTCAGCTGGTTAAATAAATAATATGTAATTATTACCTAACTAAAGAAATTTATAAAACTGTGCAGAAAGAAACGAACAAACAGGCAAGTTTAACCTATAATATATGTTAATATACATATTTTTTTTAATTTTAAAAAGAAAGACAAACATTCTCCATTACGAATAACCCAACAATGTTTGAAAATCTCCTACTACCACCACATTAAGCCGAAAATGTTGCTTGAGACGTGATAGGGGACTTAGCCAGCCGAGGAATCGAACATGCGACACCCGGGTGGGACCCAAACGCGATGCCCACTCAGCCACTGACCGGTCAACACACACATATATAGCAGTGACACACAGAATGCACAGATTAATTTGCTGAGCGAAATTTATTTTTTACAAATATTATATTATTAACACCGTATTATCTTGTTGCCGTATAATGAAAACTTTAAAGAATCAAAGCACGAAATGGTAACTATATTGGGAGCTTAGTTTTTTTTTATATTTTACAAGAGAACTGTATAACGCTCTTGACGCTAGGAGTTCACCTGTATTATGGGGGAAATTTTACAAAGAAAAGTATGATCTCAACACAGAAGATTTAACAAGTGTAATAAATTTTTTTTAAATATTACAACAATTTAAACAAGTTAAGTTGAGGGATTTACGCTCCATTGGCTAGTGAATAGAATAGAATTAGGATCTTGCATACCTTCAAAGCGATTTCAGCTTCATTCCTCTTCTCATTGAGCTTCGTGATCAGTTCTTGCTTATCCGACGTCAGCTGCGTACCATCATTCATGCGCGCAACGCATTCCTCAATAAACTTGATCATGAATAGTGGCTCCACCTACACAAATAGTCACAGTATATTATATGCCATCATCTTCACAATATATTGTTATAATGTACAGAATTACATCAGCACACTCTTACATTGAATAATGAACGACAATCATTTACAATATTGTCTGGAATAGATTACACATGAAATAAAATACATTATTATGTAGGTACCTGGTACATATTAATTTATAGATTATTTTTGTGGAGAATCATTTATTTACTAAAAAGTTAAGAATTAAAGTTAATTAATTTACTTAAAAGTTAAGAATTAAAGTAAATTTATTTACTAAAAAGTTAAGACTTAAAGTAAATTTATTTACTTAAAAGTAAAGAATTAAAGTAAATTTATTTACTAAAAAGTTAAGAATTAAAGTAAGTTTATTTACTAAAAAGTTGAGAATTAAAGTAAATTTATTTACTAAAAAGTTAAGAATTAAAATAAATTTGAAAACAGTATGTCGCTGAGTAATTCCTATTGAAATTGGGAATAAAATCTGTTTCTTAAATAAAATTTTCAATAACCAATTTTTTTGACTGCGTTAATTGTGTAGGTATACACTATTGTGATATATCCATCAATATTTATGATGTATGAATTTTTGTGGAAATTTATTGATATTAATGGAGCAGCAAAAAACCTCCACCCACGGGTGTTTTGCTGCTAGACCTTACAGGCAGCCTTTTTATGACTTCGCCGAATTAAGTAAAGGTTCGTTAGTTGAGTTTTGTCCCTTTTTCGACAAGCAACGAGAATGCATGTAGAAAAAAATTACTTATATATTGCAATATATCATCAAATTTATCCATTTCAACAATGCTTTGTCCAATCGGACAATTCCAACATGTTAAATACAGTAAAAATTTTCTATTTCAATAATTCTTTATCCTTTGAATATTAGCTATATTGATATTGTAATTTAATATTATAGTCAAACAGATACCAAGTGCACTCCCAAAATTTCAAACGGGGAAGAACGTTCTTCCCCGTTTGAAATTTTGGGAGTGCACTTGGTATCTGTCTGACTATAGTAACTTTATGGTTATCTATGGTAAATAAATGAAAACATATGACTTTAATCATTGAAGAAAAAGATAATACTAAAAAGTCTAAATGAAACAAAACAAGACACAGAAAAATAAAAAGATAACGGGACAATGCCTCGACCAACTCGGCCATTGTTACCTAATTATTTTATTTAATCTCATATTTCAAATTCAGAATTAACAATTTCAACTAATTGTTGTTTTTGAATGATCACAAAGTTCTAACGAATCTATTTGTAACCTAGATAGTGTCTTGGATAAACACATAGGATTTTATTAATATGGGACACCTATTTGTAAAAGATTAAACGAATATTCAATTTTATTGGTTGGTGAGGCAAGACAGAGATCCTGGGTTCGATTGTCAGTTACTTTTTGTCAGTCGCGATTGACAGTCAGCGACTGTCAGTCAGCGACTGTCAGTCAGCGACTGTCAGTCAGCGACTGTCAGTCAGCGACTGTCAGTCAGCGACTGTTACCTTTTTTTATTTTTCTGTGTCTTTTTGTTTTATATTTCATTTAAATTTATTAGAAGAAAGAAAGAAAGAAGAATTAGTATCTTCTGCAACGATTATTATTAAATTGATGGGTATAACCTTCAAAAGTTATTCCAATAAAATTCAATATTAATTTGTTTGAACCACCACATTTAGAAAGAAAAAAAAATCTTTCAATTTAAAAGTGCAAAATATCTCATCGAAATAGTACTTACCTTCACGGGGGAGACATAGTTGGAGGGCACGAAGCCCAGCTGCCCCTGGATGTTGACCACCTGCCACCAGTTCCTCTGCTTGTTAATACTCTGGTGCAGGATGAAGTAGTCCCCCTCGTTGAAGCTCAGCGTCTTTGCCAGCGTCGCCTCGAAGTTATACTGGGCTTTCAGCATTTCATGGCCTTCTGAAATAAGGCAACATTTCTTCACATATTTGTATAGAGTATTGTTGCGAAAAAGGAAAAAGCTGCCATGACAAGCTTTTAAAGCTGGCTACAGACAAAGACCATATATCTTAAGCAACCCTATTGGAAGGATCTGCAACAGCGGTCGGCTATAAGTTTTGGTGGCGGCTGTATGAATATGTAAATTTTTTTGGGGGGGGCCATGCGACCTTCGAAGTTACTCGTGCGCTTGCGAGCCTGCTCAATCGGTGCCCTTGTGACTGATCGCCCATCGTCATCATGCTTCATGTGGTGCCTAGCAGCTAGCAGCATCGGATAGCACAAAAGTTCCCAACCTTATATGAAGTATATTTTTGTTCTTATTATTCAACCTTATCTGAAGTATATTTTTGTTCTTATTATTCAACCTTATCTGAAGTATATTTTTGTTCTTATTATTCAACCTTATTGAAGTATATTTTTGTTCTTATTATTCAACCTTATTTGAAGTATATTTTTGTTCTTATTATTCAACCTTATTTGAAGTATATTTTTGTTCTTATTATTCAACCTTATTGAAGTACATTTTTGTTTTTATTATTCAACCTTATTGAAGTATATTTTTGTTCTTATTATTCAACCTTATTGAAGTATATTTTTGTTCTTATTATTCAACCTTATTTGAAGTATATTTTTGTTCTTATTATTCAACTTTATCTGAAGTATATTTTTTCTTAAAAAGTATGGCAGAAAACACGGAAAAAGTGTCGAAGTCAAAAAAATTAAGTGAAAATTACAGACAGGTTAGTAGTATGGTAGTTATTAGTTCGCACTCGGGCGTTACTGATTCGATCTCTACTAGTTAGTCCTTTATCATTGCAGAAGCCACACACACTGATAATGATGGAAGTGGGTAGATTTTCAAAATCTTATTATTCAAAATTAATTATTCGTTTATATGTATAAGTACGATAGGACACACGGAAAAAATGCCGCAGGAAAATTTTTTTTAGTGGTCATTACATGTTTTGAAGTATCACAACCAACCAGTTAATAGCATTATACAGGGTGCGGCAGCATAACTTTCTGTTTTAAAGTACGCGCCATTCAGTTGGTTGATGTCAAAGCGAAGTGCTAGTGATCTCGTTCGAGAGGCGGAACTATAAAGTTTTGTCCCGACGCAGTTTAGTCGTCATCATGCGTTGGAACAGTGAGGAGCATGCGTTTTCCGTTGAGGCCTGCCTTTCGAACGGATGTTCTGTGATCGCAACTCAGTGCGCCTTTCGGAATCGCTTTAATTTAGACCCGTTGGCCCCTGTCCCAGACCGGAAATCAATTGTTATGTAAGTCACTACGTTCAGCCAAACTGCAAGTGCGACAAGAGGAAGAACTGGAGTTCCTCGTCCCATTAGATCACCTGAGAACATTGAGGCAGTGAGAGCTTCAATGTTGCAATCACCACACCGTTCTGCGCGCAAACATGCGTCTGCCCTTTGACGATTTGGAGTGGCCGGCCCGCTCTCCCGATTTGTCCTATTGTGATTTTTTTCTATGGGGTTTTTTGAAATCCCGTGTTATGTGAACTGTCCAAGGACCAGGATTTGAAGACCAACATTCAGGAAGAAATCGCCAGGATAACGCCTGATATGCTGGCTAGAGTCATGACAAACACCAGAAATTGGTTTACTCAGTATATGGAGAATAGGGGACGTCACCTACCTGATTTGATCTTCAAAAACTAAGTAAAACAAAACTTTAGGTATGTGCCTACATTATAAAAGACAAATAAAAAATTTCTGATTCACACAATGGGTTTTATTAAGTTTTGAAAAAGGGAAGTTATGCTGCCTTGTGTATAGGTAGTTGCTCATTCTTAAAAACTTACATCAATGTTTTCTTCACAAGAACTAGATATGAAAAAATATATACGATTGTAACCAATGATGCACCAAGTATGGTGAGACGGAATAATCGTCCGTTCAGGGATTGCCGATCACTGCTCTTTGATTCCAATTTAAATAAAAATTACAAGTATGCAATTTACTATCTTATTACTCAAAAGTATATGGTGTAAAATCATTGAACTAAAACTGTATCTTGTTTTAACTTTGGCAATAAATTTTTTTGAGCAAATTTTCTGATCAATGGAAAAACCATGTCTCCAAAACCGTACTTTTTATAATCTATGTATATTTTGTATATTATGTTAAAGATTGTAATATGTACAGCATTCCTAAATAAAATTTACCCATAAAGGTTTAACAGTACTTATACCTTAAGAAAAACAAACCAACAAAAATTAAAGGATAATAGAAAAAAAATTAAAAATAGCAAATTTCTGATCAAAATTTGGTAAGGAACATATGCGTTAATTTATTCAGTTAGCCTCAACAATCAGTAGAATATTGTAATAAAATGGTATTTTTCAAAAAATATTCAAATGTACAATTTGTTCCAGAACTTGAAAAACTACACATGGTCTACCTTTGGTCATAGATCAATGCACGCCACAACAGATAGGTTGAGAGTAAAATAAACTTAGGGTGAAATATCACTAAATTACTGGTGAAAATTCTAAAATCTCTTGGTCAGAAAAGGGTTAAACTAGTGGCCCAGTTTTGGATTGCAGTTTCACAGTTCTAGTCTTTTCGTAAACAGAAGAAGAACATGCCAAGATATTTTCACAATGTTCAACTGCATACTGCACAATGTTCCTTTTGTCAGAGTCAGGGATCAGACCAGCCCTGGTTGATTGCAACAGGAGAAAAAACTGGATATTATTATTAAAGAACTACATTATTATTACACTGCAGTGATCTGCTGTAGAACTGGACTCTATCAAGTAACCTGCATTCTGGGCTCTAGAGAGGCTGCATCTAGATTTCTAAAGATATGTACCTACAACTTTCTTGTAGACTTTTTCTTGTAAGAAACTTTTCTTACATTATGTCCATAAAGTTCAACACCAAAGGTGAAACTAGTGCTCGAAAGTCAAGAAGGAATAATAGAAACACACCATAATATATTTTGGTAAACTATATTTTTTGTAAAATATCAATGACATTATAAGAAATACTAAAATTAAGAATTTCGCCAGCTGCTGTCAAGAAATTGATGACCTTCAAGCATTTGTTTAAATATCATCATAAATTTCGATACGTCCACTGAATTTGGCTGCATTTCGTCTTAAAACATTGACACGATAATAAACATCGTAAAAATATTGTAATGAATCGGAAAGTTATTTTATCTACCCATAATGAGGAAAATTCGACTGCGGTCACCATAGATTTTTATAACCAAAAACTTCAGAAATATGAAACCAATACGTTAGATTTATAAGGGAAAATAAGAACTAAGATTTGCGGTCAATAACGAAGAAATACTATGAATTTATTATGAACTTACCAATTTTCACGAGACTTTCACTCATCTCGAAGAAATCTTAGGCTTCGGCAAAACCACGAACGCACATATAAGACACGTAAGCGATATATTTACTATTTACAAATAAAACATAAAGATTTGCACGAAATAAAACTGAAATTAGCATGAACTTGAATTTTGAAATTAGAATGGGTGTCTACCAATGTTGACAGTTCTATACTTTTTAAACAGTCATACATTTTCAATGATGTTATCTGCCTGAGGTATTCAGCCTGACAGACTGGTGAATAAGTAGGTACTGGACGGACTGGGTGTGCCTTGTTTTTTGCATTTACTTTTTTGTTTTTTTGAGCAGTAGGTACCTAAGTACCATTAATATATATTTTGTATAATATATTTGTGTAATAAAAAATAGTTAGATTTAGATTGACAATGATTTTTTTACAGGCAGCTGTGAGTGGTATATCTATAAGGCAGTCAGTAGAAAAATTAAATACGCAATTTTTTTTTTCTCATTTAACATATGATTTCCTCCTTCACCGCATACGTCAAGACTCTACTTTTTTATTGAACGTAGCTACATTTATTTGAACGACTCCAGATCCTCCAATGTCCATGCGTATGGGGTTAGTAAGCAAGTACTTACATTAACATCATACATCCTAACTAAATTTAAATTTAATTTAATCTTTATGTAAATTTTGTATAAAAAATTAAGACTAAAGAATATTTATAACATGAACTGATTAACCACCACCCGTTTCTCCTCAGGAATGCGCAGAGAGGATGGATCGCTTCGAAACTGTGTCTTGATACGCATTTCTTGCTTCTTCCACATTCGTTCATCGTCTCATATATTTTTTCATTGCTACAATTCTTAACAAGTATTCACTTTGTCTTTCCAAGACCTCCACAACTTCTCCTTCCATTCACTTGCGTGTCATACATTCTCCTGACACTTCATGTTCCCAAACTATTCAAGCACCCCTTCCGTTATCTTTTTCATGATACTAGTGCCGACGATGCATTCTTTTTTAAACACATACGCCTCAGGGATCACATTTCGAGTGTGTTCAGTATAATTTTGTCATTCTACTCTCAGTTAATTGATTTTTTTTTTTTTTCAATTTCAATCAATTCATTTCAATAATTTAATTGATGAAATTAAATTAAAATGGCGACAAAGATTATTTCAATTATTAGTACGATATTTCACCATAATATAGAATAAAGAAAATATTTTCTGTAAACATTTAATAAAAATACACAATGTTATTATAACCACCCTGTAATGGACGACAAGTTGAAACAATTTGTAGAGAAAATATTGTAAAATTAATTATCTGTTACGTTTTCCTTCAAAATTTTTATCCTTTTCCACAGTTTACATTTTTAGGCACTTTGTCTTTGTTTTTGTCTCTCCTAGAAAACCACTAAAGTAACTTGGTAACTAGCATAATCATAAGTGAAAATATTTTCTTTCGTGGCGCTAAACGAACAAATTTCGCAATGAAAGCAATCACGTGGTCATCCGCTGCGCTGCTGTTGGCTGTTTGGTGCGTTAGAGTAATACTATTGCTCCTATTTGGTGCTCCAAAATAATGGTATTATGCAAAGGTTTGTAGAAAATGTTTTTAACAAGGGTTTAACGTTTAACGTTAACCTTTAACTTTTAACGTTCATTGAGGGGGTAGAGCGGTGATTGGCTAAAAATTTGTGGTGTAGCTTGCAGTCCATATTCCACTGGGAGATTTGAATTAACTGCAATCAATACAATAGTAGTAGGCAGTATTTTACTTCAAGCTACGTCTGCGTCTGAAATTTTGAAAGTGGCCCGACGAGTTTTATTTTTGAAAATATAAAATTATTTAAAAGCATTTTGTACGAACCTTGGTATTATGCTACATAAAACATCATTTGATATCTCTTTACCCACTCCATACCATGCTAAAAACACCCTCGATAAACCTTCTTGTAACACAGCGTTACTGTATGGGATCGGAACTTATTTCGCTTTTTTATAAAAATATTGTTGTGAATTTTTATTTGCGTAATAATTTATTGTAGGAAAAAATATTGATTTTGTGCCTAAAAACTGAAATTTAAAAAAAAAATCATTCATAATAAATAATAAAAAAATGTTTCCAACGCCCAATTTCAAGCACAACTGTGACTGCCGGCTAAGTTAGCCCTTACCCTGAGAGAAAGACTAATGTTCCCAGGCGCCATATCTTATTGGAATGCGCTACTTGCAAGGGCTGAAAACGACCTACTCTAATGTCGCAGGCGAGAAACAGTATTGTTATTGTAAGGTCGCAGGGACCAAATATTGACGTCTCTGTTTTAGAAACACCAAATTGATGCGTTGGAAATAGAAAAGGCTACACACGACCATGGGAGTAGCCAGATTTTGTTTTAAGGTGGGACGAAAAATAAAAAACTAGAGTAGGAAAAAAGTAGGCCTCTACAACGTATTCATGCTTTAGGCTCTATGAATACGAAGAATATGAACGGAAGAAGGACAAATCATCCTATGAAGTGCTGTAAATTTGAAAACGCGATTCGGTTGACAATCCCAGAGGTCATGCATCGGCCAGCCAGGATGGGGCAAATGCTACACCTTGCCTCACCGTGCCTACGCCCATGCACACATCTCAACTTAGGCATAAAAAGGGAGACTTCAAATGGTGACCGGACAACTCTTAATGAAACCAACTCAGAACCATCTCGGATAAGTCATTTAGAGTGATTAAAAAAAATATATAAAAAATTTGTTAAATAGGTTACGTTAGGTTAGGGTTATCGACTAATTTTAAATTATTTTTTTCATAGCTTTTAATAACTTTTCATGGAGGTGTTGAGTTGACTTTATTCTCAGTTGGCGTGGAACCACTTCAAAGATATGTAATAAATTTTAACATTTTATGTTACATCTCTCTCTGACTAATGACTAAAGGATGTCACGTTGAAAACAATTCAAATTTGAAATGACCTAATATATTGTTTTCTCTGTCTATCCCAAGGAAATTTATTAGCCATTGCATCTGACATTGAAATAGGTTCATTTTTATTCAAAAAATTTATATTTTATACAGAATAGTTGCAATTTTTGAAATATTTTTAATGGTTGCAAAAATATACCTCAAAATAATACCTCTAAAACAGAGGTGATGGTTATAGGAAGGGACCAAACTCAGTGCAACATACTTGCTAATGGGACTCAGTTGAAACAGGTGAACAGATTCAAATACCTCAGGGTTGAATTCTCCAGCGATGGACGGCAAGATGGAGAAATTGATCGAAGAATTAGTGCGGCAAGCAGAGTGTTGCGTCCTCTCTACAGCTCAGTGATAAGGAAAGCCGAGCTCAGTATCAACACAAAGACGGTAGTGTTCAAAACGGTATATCGCCCGACGCTCACCTACGGCCACCAGATACGGATGCTAAGCGAACGAACGCGCTCGAGAGTCCAAGCTGCCGAAATGAGGTACTTGAGAGGAGTGGCAGGGGTTACGAAATGGGATCATATAAGAAACTCGACGATCCGAGAAGATCTAAACATTGAACCACTGCTACTCTTCATAGAAAAATCGCAACTGAGGTGGCTTGGGCATATACTAAGAATGCCTGATGACCGAATTCCGAGGAAGGTACTATGTGCAATTCCTGAGGGTAGACGTCCAGTGGGCCGCCCCAGACACAGCTGGGCGAGGCAACTCCAGAAACTGTGTGAGGAGAGGATGGGACTGCCATGGACGGAGGCCGAACAGTCAGCTCAAGACAGGGATGTATGGAGGAGCCTTGTCGATGCAATGGGTCACCGACCCGAATAGGATAAGGGGACAAAGATGATGATGATGATGATGGTTGCAAAATATTTGTTTTAGGAATACCTAAAATATGGATTTAATATTAAATGTTGAAAGAGCAAAGTAGACTATTGTTACATTATGGATACGGCCGGGTTACTGGGAATACTAGGTAAGTATGTCGATATTTGAGGTTATATTTTATGGGTTACATGTTGTTTTTTTCTTTGTCCTTTATCATGAATCCATTTTTTAACTGACAAAAAACATTGTAAAGAACACTTTGATGGCCTCCATGGTCGGGAAGTAAGGCTCTCAACTAGAAATCCGGAGGCCGCAGGTTCAAATCCCGCCGTGCGCAAGTAAATTTTGTTTGATTGATTGCGTTGGTATTTCATAATTTAATCATTTAGACGACCGGCGTAGTTCAGCGGTAAGGCTCTTGACTCGCAATCAAATCAAGTAGGTAGTGGAATCAAATCCCGGCGTGGCAAATAAATTTTATTTAAATTGTTATTTCACAGTTTATTAATTAAAAATAATATATAGTATATTTGCGGCACGTTCCAGAGCGGAAGATACTATCAGTATCACCCTGGTGTAAGACCACCATTCAGAATTGAAACGTTGCTTGAAATGGCTTTAGCCGTTTTTGTTGACCAGATCTGAATAGCCAGGTACTTCCCCACCTTCCTCTTCCCTATCTCCTTCCCTTCACCACTACCTTCAGCCTCACAACATACCCCAATTGGGGATGCCGTAGTCTCACTGGCTCCAGACGGGAGCAGTTGCGACTCTTGTACGGTATTCATATAAAAAAAATAATAATAATAATTTAAAATAATGTAAGGTATATGCGCAGCGCGCTGCAGAGTGGAAGATAATCTCAATATCGCCCTGGTGTACAATCACTGTTCAGAATTGAAACATTGCCAGAAATGGCTTGAATCATGTTTGGTGACCAGATCTGAATAGTCAAGTACTTCCCCACCTTCCCCTTCCCACATCTTTATCCTACCCACTACCTTCGGCATCACAACATATCCCAATTGGGGACGCCATAGTCTCACTGGCGGTTGAGAGCAGTTGGGACGCTTGTGCGGTATTCACGTTAAAAAAAAACTGTTTAGAACTCCATTTGGAAAATGTTAGTTAGCCACTAACTTGTCCCTTGACGATATATTCATTTCATTATATTATCAATAATAACCTCAATAACCAACACATAAAAAAGAAAATTTCATTTTATTCCTGAATTTTTAATCTTAAAAGTTGAATCCATCAAATTGACAGGATTCGTAAATGTGGTGTTAAACAAAACATTAAGATCTCACTACAAATATGTATAGGGCCCACAGATAATCAACTTTAACAAGTACATAGCTGCTGACCCTGTACAAATTGCAAGTGCGCGCCCAACGCATGCCCAACATTTGCACACGGTTGACATATTGTCACATGAGAAAGGGTCGCTTTTTGTTTTCAAATGATTTGCCTTGTTTGTGTTTCCTTCGTCCCACAACTTGGTTCTCTTCAAGACTCAAGTTTACTCCTTCCTGTATTCCAAAAGACCCTTCACACAGCATCCCCAAAGATGACATAGGCCTCAAGGGAAATAATTTTCCTCAAGGGTTCCTGTTTGAAGTTTCATAAAAAAATCCGTGTCAGTCGGAAGAAATTGCCATTAGGCTCAAGCAATACCGCCACCTTTATACATTTTCTAAAATGCACTTACAACTCATAAAAAAGAATTACACACAGCAAGATGGAAATAAACAATTTGGGAGGTGGGTGTGGGGACCGCCGCCCCGGGAACCATTTATTGGATAACCAACACCTATACAATAAGTCACCCCAAGTGGTTCGCCACGTTTGGTGACTAAGTAAGGGTTCCCAGGTGATTGGGGTGAGGTTCGTCCAGATCTTGGTGGATCTCACCAACTGCGTGGTAGGCTGGATTAGGAGAGACTGGTTGAGGGAGACCTTTTGACCTCTCCAGAAGACTCTCTCGGATCATCGCTTTGCACCGCAATGGGAGGTACAGATTCATACGTCCGTCACTCCTGGACACACTCGCCCCCAGATTCCTATCCACCCTTCATACGCTTTTCCTTCCCAGAACTTCCTCTCTCTCCTTTCCTAAAAAGAACTTCCGCACAGCATCCCCTAAGATGAAATAGGACCTGATGGAAATTATTTTCCTCAGGGCCTCCTGTGTGGAGATAGTGTAAAAAAAATCATTCTTCTCAACGTTTCAGGGATAAGTAAATAAAACGCCATTTCACAGTCACAACTTTATTTTATTTATTTATGCCGTATAAATATTCAAAATTGTAAAACAGTGATAAAATTCACAATTCAATCAAACATTACACCAATGTACCTTGAATGCAAATTATACTCTGTATAAAATACTGAGCTGCGTAATATAAACAATTATACTCCTCAAATTTTTCTACTCTTGTTGAACTGTCAAAGAGAGATAAAAATGACAGGGTTGCCGTTGACATTATTATGCCAAGTTTTATTTGTTGTAATTTCTGCCACATTAATTTATTACTTTAGTCAATCTCTAAATTGGCAACACCTATTCATAGTTGGCTTATTAGATCGAGGGCATAAGCAGAGAATGATTTCAATGACTTGAGAAAAGTTCATTACCAATGTAGAGGAATTATATTATTGAATGATCAACTTAAATCCGACATTTACCATGGCTCTCGATAACGACGATAACACAATACACGTGAGTCCAGTTTCAACCATTTCAGTGTTTCAGTCAATCTTAGAATTTAAAATTGAGCAGATAATTTTGCAATAACTATGGTTTTAAGCTATTAAAAATGACAGAATGTATTTATTTATTAAGTTGGTGGTTATCAAATCACTCTTTCGAAACAACAATTTTTTTAATTGATTTTCATTATTACTATTATAAAAGTTTTTGAAACACGTATAAAAAGTCAAGGTAAATATTCCACTAATCGTCGTACTTTTATTATGCACAGATTTTGGAATTCACACTATGTTTTTAATTAATTACTATAAGAAACAACTAATTACGTTTGGATAGACGGTAAAAGTTACATTAAAATTCCATTTTTATCAGTGGCGTAGCGTGCCTTGGAGGGGCCCTGTATCAAAATTAGTTGGGGGGCCCAAATGAAGGGTAAATATTTCTCACAAAAGAAACAAAAGCCCGGGGGCCCCGTATCATTGATACGGCGGTAGCTACGCCCCTGATTTTTATTCAATCAAAGTTCAAAAATTCTTGTGTAAAACGATTCCTTTGCCGCCATTTTTTTGTATGGATTGACATTTACTTGAGTTTCGTTTCAATCTAAATACGCATGAATTACTTAGTTAACTCAAACTAAGAACCTAATAACCTATTTTGTGCATTTAAATGGTTGTTTCTTGCAGTAATTGTTGAAACAAAGCGTAATTTCCATAATCTGTGCCTAAAAGTGCAGCGGTTAAGGGAATAATTACGAAAGTCAAGTAACATTCCAAATAATAGCTAGTTAAAACATTTACTTGAAGATAAAATTTTTATAAAATTGTTATAAATATCAGAAATAACATATTCATAAAATTAACATTTGGACCCAGTGCGTGTCAAAAGCTTGGTCAGACAATATTCCGCAATAATTCCTTTGATAAACAATATTAAGAAGAATAATAGTTACAAAGGCTTTAGTTGTAAATCAGACTCATTTCAGTTTAAATATCTTCTCATAAAAAAAGTTAATAGTTGTACCAAAAATATCAGTAGTTGTTCCTAAGTGAAGAAAATATTGTAAATCTATTTTAAAAGTGGACAAAGAAATTTTAGCACAAATTGTGTAATTATAAAATTTTAAGTTGGAGGTTTATACGATTGCATCCTTCAATTTGCTAATCTTTATTTATTTCCAATAATAACTGGAAGATATTATTCAACTGAGAATGTCAAGGGAAAATTTTAGGAGTTTTGTTTTATATTGTGTGTATTTAATTTCTCAGGTGTCAAAATTTAAAACAAAAGTTCTTTTTGTTAGTCAAAGATATAAGATATCTTTCCTAAGATATATTGCACCCAAGCCCAGATCTGCAATTCAATAAAAAATGCTCGGATTTATATTATTTAGATGTTCAAAAAAAATAATATTCAAACCCAATGAAGTATTTATAATGAATGATGTTGGGAAGAAACTAAATATTTAGTAGGAATAAATAAATTGATGTTGGTGATTGTAAACAAAAGTGTAATTTCAAACATATTAATATGTGAGGAAAAGGAATGTGTAACGATGACTATTATATACATACATAAAATGGCGTAGATGTTTGTTTCAAGTGAATACAGCTGGTATCAGCATATTTAAATTTAGCAGAAAAGTGTGCGATTCACATTAAAGAACACTGTCACATGAAAACACATAAATATGGATATCTTACTATATATGGACAAACATCCCAAGAGTCGGGAGTGGCGCGTGTTGGTGTTCGTTCGTTGGCGTCCCGGCTCTTCAAGCCTCTTAATAACAAAGCCCTTTAAGCATCAGAGTTCCTAAATTCACGGGGTCTACTTTACTAACATCAATAAATAGGATATAAAATTGTTTCATGCATATCTTTCTTCTAATTTTTCTACTTTTACATCGACATATCTGGTTTAATCCAAACACGAAATCTGTTTATTATATTGAGCTTATTCGTTATTTCTAATCCTAAAGTTGAATTTTCTCTTATTCCTAAACAAAACACTTCCTTTCATCACCTTTGGCAACACATGAACACATCTAATCCATCGGGGAACATTCATTGCTTCCGATGCAAGCTCGGAATGGGCTTCAAAACAAACAAACTGTTTCTTCATTTACGTCACCTTCCCGGATAAAATGTATCCTTAACATTAGTTGGCCTCCATATATAATATATATGTACTTTAAATGATAATACATCTATTCATTATTACTACTCTTTACTTGAGAATACATTCACAATAATTATATGGCAAAAGAAATGTTTGTTTCTATTGTAAATAATGATTATTTGTGAACGTTCAGTCGGATGACTGGAAATAAAGTGTTAAATCTTCATGCAAACCATTGAGATGCAGTCAATCCTTTCATAAGCACCTAATAACATACATATTTATCTACACATAATATGCTTAATTTACAAAGTAAATATTTTAAAATCTTAAAGAAATTCGAACGACGAGAAGTTATTTGCCATTAACATTCAATTAAAAATATTTTTAATTCATACAGAATCTTACAGACTAACAACACTAACGAGAAAAAATAAATTCAGAAAACTATATAATATATTCATGGGTGAAGGTCTTTGTGTGGAAACTGGTTGTTTATAGGCAAATTGGATAGGGAGTTAAATATTCTTAAAATTAATTATCATAGACCATAAATAATTAGGCATGATCACTTTTTGTACCCTAAACAGTATATACGAAGAAATTAAAGATTTGTTATAATTTTTAAGTAGTTACATATTACATTAATATTATCATTTTCCTTTGAAATCAAAACTATTTTCAAACGAAACCTCATCATTTTCTGTATATGTGTTTGAACCAAAATAATTGCAGAAAAAATTAGAAAATTGTTTTTACTTAAAACCTCAAATTGTTTTTACTTAAAACCTCATAGTACTATTGAGAATATAATGAGAATCGCGTACCACGTCGTAGCATTCACAGCGATCTGGGATTCTCAACTCTATCTTAAATTATGGATTAGTGTGAATAATGGGACATTGTTGTTGGTGTTACCTTGCACAAGTTATATTTCCGAAATTCCACTTTTTCGCTTTAAATTATATCTCGTTCGTTATGTCATCAATGATGTAGTAATTTCTACATGAACGAATGTCAGTTATCATTCGTTTGAGAAGTGATTCCAGTTGAATAATGATTCAAAATTGAAGAGTTTTTAAAATTTGTGGAGATTTGTTGAGGTTATAGGAGCCCAGAATGTACGGTTGGAATGATTTGACACCTGTGCGGCTGTGTACTGTTTAGTACCGCTGCGGGGTGGGACTGGGCATGCTCATCACCTAGCTGGTGTTAGGGTCACTGGTGACACGGGGGCAGCGCTGGCGGTTGTAGCGCCGCAGGGACACGATGACCAGGACAACGATGGCCACCAGGGTCACTCCCAGAGCGTTGATCACGATGCCTTCCTCCTCCCAGTTGACGTACTTCTCCCTGAAATCATACACACATTAAACCTGATTGCAAGGAATGACTTAGACGAAAACTCAATTTAATTGTCAATATGGATATGGGCAGGCAGCCATAGTACAATATTATTGTCAATACCAAAGATATTGAAATATAAGAGATATGCTATGATGGCAGCCCGACTGTCGGCGGCCTACAGTCTAATGGTCCTATCTAATTTGCAGTAATATTGGTTAACAATATCGACGACACCAGGAAGCACAGTCTCACCCAGTAAAAACTGCCGATAGCACATCTCTTATATTTAAATATCTTTGGTCAATATGGACATAAGTAGGCAGTCACAGGACAATTTTTTTTAGTATTTAATGGACAACATTGACATGTCAGGCCTAAGACAATAGTACCCTTTACACACAGAGTTCGGAGCGGGACGTGCCCCGCGCCACTTCAGGCCGCCGCGCAGAAAAGTCTCACAGTGAACTGCGCTGTAAGGCGTTTTCTTACTTTCGGTCTTTACTTTTCTGCGCGGCGGCCTGAAGTGGCGCGGGGCACGTCCCGCTCCGAACTCTGCGTGTAAAGGGTACTAATATTAATCTAAATCTAAAAGGATATTATACATAGTGGGGAATTTAGTGAAAAAGAGAAGAGACAGAATCTGGTTATTTAGTTATGAATGGCGGAATTTCAGAAGGTTGATGATACTGGAAGTAACCTCAATTCGAGACAAAAAGATTGCAAAATGATTAATTTGATGAATTTCTTCTCTTCGCTTAATTTTTGTACGTAATCGCAGCAAATGTTGTCGCATTGTTTGCGTTATCAATACCTTCGTTTAACCTTCAAGCAGTCTTGCATTATAACCGCTCATAGCCAAATCGTCTTACGGAATATTTAAACTAATTGTAAATTAAATAATTAAAAGTTTGTACAGATTCGTTTATCCTTGTTTTATTTTACTGTTTTTAACAATAATTCATATCTAGTTATCAATGCACTGTTCTTTAAAACTATACTGAAGATTCATTATCATCATCTGCAATTGCACCCAAAATAAAGTGATGTGATCGCGGCAGATATTCCTTGTGCAGGATACGCTGGATGATTTCGACTGCCTTTTTTTAGCAGGACTCTCAATGATTCCCAAATGATTGAAGCATTTTCTTCTAATTAGATAGCAAAGCTAGATGCGTGGATTGATTAGCCGTTTTCAGTTGGACTGTATGCTAAACACAGCATGGGAGTAGATGTACGAGGGATGATTAGTATATAATCATTGCTTTGTTACATCTATCTCAGATTGCCCCGCAGAGTAGAAGAATAATTTCTAAAATTTCTTTACAAGTGGCTCTACCGACCGACTTTCTTTTGGGTATCCTCGGAAGGAACCATCTATGGGTCAGAAGGATTGTACACATTGCTACACATTTCTTTAGATTGATTCGTGGATGGTTTGAAAACTCAGCTATCATGGAGAGCATTCATTCCTGTTCCCGACGGTTACCTACTAGAGAGCATAGACTGTTCTATCTCCCAGCCAGCAGGACTACATTCCAACAGTCATGCCGGAGGGGAGAGCAATCTTGCTGTTCAACAGAAGCAATTCAGATACTTATAGACATATTTAGCATCAATGAAGGTGCCTTTAAAGTACAAACTCTATTACTACAAGTATAGATGATATGGTTCCATGACAACTCAAAACCATGCAGTTTTAACACCCCTTTGAAAAGTAATTAAAAGTTACGAAAAAAAAATTGAAAAATACCTAACCTAACGTACCCTATTTTTTAAAATATTTTTTTCAATACTTTTAACCCTTTGAGGAGTATCGCCGCACGTATGCGGCGGCACTCGGACGATCCAGATAGAATATCGCCGCTAACGTGCGGCCGTACGACTTTATTCAGTTTTTTCTATGCCATGTTTGTAATTTTATTAAATTATGATTTATAGATAATACAAATATATTTGTCAATCAAATTCTAACAAAAATTGTTACGTATCTATACATGTATAAGTTTTTATAAATGGTTCCATATGTTTGTGTCTTCATATCTCGGAAAGTAACCGATGGATTGACGCAAAATTTTTACAGAACATTGAATTTTAGAAGAAAAGTGTTTCTATATTATAATGATAAGCTCTGACGTTATAAAATTTGTATAAAAAAATTACTACAGCTGGGGCACGAGTGGTTTTTTAATTGTAAAATGTTGAGGAACACTGAATTTGTCCAACTAAATTTACAATGTAATAAAAAAGGTTGTACATAGTAATAAAAAAGCTCCGAAATTAACTTGTGTAGTAAAAAAAGCTAAGAAGATAATTAATTAAATCGATTCCAAAATCGAGAAAAACTTGAAAAACAACTCACTTCCACGATGTAGATGACAAAAAAATAACTCACTCCTCAGAGGGTTAATGACTTTTCAAAGGAGGTGTTGAAGTTGCATGATTCTGAGTTATCCAGTCACTAGTTGATATACCTACTATTTATTTTTATGTAATTCTCTTTCACAAATGTAACAAAACACTAAAATGAACAATTTCGTAATGTTTTTAAAACAATAATGTTGCAAGACAAACCCATAACAGGGAAGAAAAGGACTTGCGTGGTTGTTTCAACGCACGACTGCTTGAAGGTTAAATGAGTAGGTAAGATGATGTAATTAATATAAGAGATATTACTAAAAAATATGGAAAAATTACATTATATTTACCTAGGTGGAAGTTCAAAAGATATGTCACCATTCAATCACTGAGGAGATGACACATTTTCTTTATTCTATGTTTAAAAGAATCAATTGCATTTTACTTCAGACATCCTTGAAAAAAAGGGAGTGTTGGAGAGACCCATAAATATACCAAACCACCCACGAGGGATCTATTACTAAAAACTGTAAAAATGAATATCTAAAAGTACCCTGATTGATAAAACATACTATGAAAAAAATTATGGTTGTCGTAAAGATTTATTATAAATAATACATTATTATAATAAGCTTAACTTTAACACACAATACTAAATATAAGCTTTATATTTATTATAAAACAAATTTTAATCGATTTATGAAAAATGCTTTTATAAAATAGTAAAAATATACATAATACATATATTAATGCACATTATTATTAAAAGCTGGTTCACACACAGCTATATCTGTTGATTCGCGAGTGCTTATCTTTTGTACCTTTCACACGAGGCTATCAAATATTTCTTCCTGTGGTTGGAGAGGGGGTCAGTTGAATTAGGCTGCGGCAACGGAATGCACATTTTTTGTTCTGAAATCTGTCAACTTGACATCTGTCATCCACGGGTCTAGGCAGCTCCGTAATTACAATGACCCCCTCTCCTGTTTTAGTCGGAGAGGGGGAGACTTATCTTCTGGGCATATCGCTTCTGGAGCGGTTACGTCTAAGATGAATATTGTCTATGATTGATCTGCGCTTAAAAAAGCTTAGGTGTGAACGGTCTGAAGGGATTGTATGGAGAGCGTTATTTGGCGTGCTATGATCTTTTATATTTGATAGCTGTGTGTGAACCAGCTTTAAAGGAATTGTAGTGCAATCATTACCAGAAAAGTTTGAAGTCTGAATTTGTAATAATTGAGATTATTTTTGTAGTAATATTATTTAATCGCAGGTTAAAACAGGAATCTACTGTTAGTATAAACAGTAGTGTTGTAGTAGTGTTCAATGCTCCCTCTGGGCTGGTGGGAAAATTTAGTAAATATTTTGCTGGTCTTAAGGCCACATTGACAGTCTTCCACAGTAGCTCCCTATCTTAACGATAAAAGTCTTAGGATTTTATTTTTAACATAATATTAGTAATCAAGAATTTGTGTTTGAAATTTACATATTATTACATGTAAATATGTATAAACTTGACAATATACCCATCGTGTCTCAATCGTAAATAATCTTCGCTTTTACCCTGGCCTATGGGTTTCAATAATGGAGTTCTGATGTTGGTTACATAAAAGCAACCTTTGATAAAAAAAATAATCTTTAGTCTAATTACATCACGTAAGCTGACATTTATGGGAGTTTGGAATAAACAATATTTGAAGAATTAATGACTGATTTATACGCATTAATGATGAAAAAAGGCTCAAAAATGCAAAAATAAATAATATGCCAACATGCAAACGCATATAATCCAATGTCTAATATGTACTAACAACCAAAAAGGTTCAAATGTGCATTATGTGTAAATATGCATTATGATGTCTAATAATGACAGTTCTTCATGCATTACACATGTAATTTAGACACAAATCCTATTCAGAGAGAAAACATTCAGTTAGCCGCCTCAGATAAAGTTAAAATAAAGTAAGCAACTCCCAAGGCCATCCCAGAAAGAAGTTGGACCTATAATGGATGGAGGCCGCTGAAGTAGTCCAGGACAAGGATGCCCAGAGGCATGGCTTCAAAGCAGTGGGCCTCCGACCCGAATAGGAAAAAGCAAAATGAAGTTTTATGTACACATTTACAATACACGTTCGGAATAGCGCCCCTGATACTAATATGCAGGACAGATGCCATCCAGTGCATTCCTTTACTTTCTGAATTCTCTCAACTGCGCCATTGCATCCAGTGTTGGGACTAAGACACATTCAGAATAACAACCGTTAAACTAATTTAGAGGACAGAAGCCATCCAGTACGTTCCTCTTCTTTAATGTCTTCAAGTGCGCCACTACATCCGGATGCTCGGAGCTGGGACACGTTCGGAATTCGAAAACTAATTTAGAGGACAGAGGCCTTCCACTATGTTCCTCTTCTTTAATGCCTTCAAGTGCGCCACTACATCCGGGTGCTCGGAGCTGGGACACGTTCGGAATTCCGCCCGTGTTACGATGTACCCCACAAAGAAGCCACATAATATCAACAATATTCCCAATGCATTCATCAGCAAGCCTTCTTCATATTTCTGAGGGTAGTATTTACTGGAAAATTAATAATAAAACACATTTTAAGGGATTCGTTGGGATTAGGAAGGAAAAAAGGATATAAAATTACGACCACAAGGATATGAAATTAAATATTTAACAAAATGCACAGCTTTGGCATAGCTAGCAACATTATTAAAAGGTTCGGCCTTGGTAAGTTTGGTCTCAAACTTAACTGCCAGGGTTTGGGTTGGATGAAGGTTTGGATTAGATTAAGTTGGTATAATTGCTGGCTTTCGAATGATAGGTTAGGTAAATCAAAAGCTGTTTATTAGATAGGGCTGGGATTACTGGGATGCGGGGGAATGTGATAAAATCAATAAGTGTTGCACAAATGACAAACCCGAGGGTAAGGTGGGCCTTCTGGGTAAGTCCAGTGAGACAGGTGGCGATGGCGAGGATGAAGGTGGACAGGCCGAAGGCGGCGTGGATGGGGACGAGCCGCTGCCGGAAGTTGGCGGTGGAGTCTCCACAAGTCAGCAGCACCAGGAAGCTGAACAACCCCATCACGAACTGGAAACAAACCACACATTAATATGCGCAGAGATTGACTTTCCTGATACTGAATTGGCATTGGTTCATACTCAGAAGTCTTGAGTTCGATTCCTCGGCTGGCCAAGTCCTCCATCAGGACACAAGCAATATTTCCACTTAGTGTAGTGTAGTGGAGTAGGAGATTTCCAAATATTACATTACCCGGGATGTTTATATTCTTTTAAAAAAGTACATAACAATTTTCTTTAATTTATCTTCCAGAAAATTGGCAACACAACTGAAAACAACAGAAATATAACAGCATAGTAGTTAAAGGTAATGAATGGCAAGTATTTCTCAGTGGAAGGATTTTAACATTATTTTATTTCACATGAAATGACACGACACAAGACAAGCTGACGTGTGATAGAAAACTACAAACTAAGTAGGTAGGTACAACATTTTTCTTCAAAAAAAATAAATTAATGGGACTTTTTAAAGAAGCGTAATTGATTTAACAAGCCTGAGAAATTTTGATAGTCAAATAACAAAAAGTGTTATGTCTTTTGTTCCTCTTATAGCCGCTGCAAAGTGATATTGCTGTACTGACCGGCAAGACAAACATTCCCAGTGATAGTGGAGTACAATGTACTGACACGTAAGATGTAACATTCTCACTGTGATGATGTGGCATAATTAATGTACTGGCCTGTATGACAAACTCTCCCACAGTAATGGTATAGTGCAATGTACTGACCTGTAAGATCTAACAATCTCACTGCAATGGTGTAGCGTAATTAATTTACTGACCTGTACGACAAACAGTCCTACAGTAATGGTGTAGTGTGTAGTACAATGTACTTACCTATAAGATCTAACAATCTCACTGTGATGGTGTAACATAATTAATGTGCTGACCTATATGACAAACAGTTCCGCAGTAATGGTATACATAGAACAATGTACTGACCCGTAAGGTGTAACAATCTCACTGTAGTTGATGTGCTGACCTATATGACAAACAGTCCCGCAGTAATGGTATACATAGAACAATGTACTGGCAACAATCTCACTGTAGTTGATGTGCTGACCATATATGACAAACAGTCCCACAGTAATGGTTTACATAGAACATCGTAATGACCCGTAAAATGTAACAATCTCACTGTAATTGATATGCTGACCTATATGACAAACAGTCCCGCAGTAATGGTATACATAGAACAAGTACTGACCCATAAGGTGTAACAATCTCACTGTAGTTGATGTGCTGACCTATATGACAAACAGTCCCGCAGTAATGGTATACATAGAACAAGTACTGACCCGTAAGATGTAACAATCTCACTGTAATTGATGTGCTGACCTATATGACAAACAGTCCCGCAGTAATGGTGTAGTATAATGTACTGACCTGTAAGACAAACAGTCCCACGGTAGCGATGCCCATCCAGCTGTGCAGGGAGTAGAAGTTGGGAATGGGGGTCTGGCTCAGGTTGTGGTAGTCCCATACGGCCATGAGCCCGAGCACCACGCAGGGCACAGTCAGCGCGTGGAAGATGGCGTGTAGCATCTTCACATACAGTCGTTTGCAGCAGCGGCAGATGCGGTACAGCATCATGGCTGGAAACAAAACAATCACAATTAACTTATATTTCATATTCTTTTCATTCAATATTTCCACTGCTCCAAAATCTTTTTTGAAGTGGTACAGATTAGGAAGATGGTCATGATTCCAATTTTCGTAGGTCAGGGCCGGCCCTGAACCAAACGGCGCCTGGCATCAGTAAAAATATCAAGGGCACAAGATTGTTATCGGCGTATTGGCAAGTCCAGCCCAGAGCGGACTGCTCCCATTGCACTTGAACAACACTAGCCCTGTTGTAGGTCGAGAAAATCATTTGAATTTGAATCAATTCCTGTTATCAAGTTCCCTAATTTCCTTCTGATTCCAGGATCCATGTCAACGTCAGCATTACCACGCTATTACACTATGTTGTTTACACATTTGCCCATGAAAAGTTTTAATAATAAGTTTATACATTTTGAAATAAATTAATATAAGATATCATTACATTAATTATATCTAAATCTATAAACAAGTGCAGCAGGCCCTCTATCAATAAATATTTTATCGATTTATCGGTTAATTAAACATATTAAATTTAGTCCATGTAAGCTGTTGTTGGTTCGTTGGCAATCTGCAGTTGTGCTCGGGAATGAAAACAAGTTACCGACAAAATGTTTATCGAAGTGTTCATGTTAGGGGGCCGGAGTTGCATTTTCGAATTTTTGCGATTCGTAGTTAAAATCTTCGATTGAGTCTTAGGGCGCGTTGTTTCACGTAACCTGAATAATTAATTAATTTTCAAAGTTAATATTCAAGATCTGTTGTTATTTAAGTTCTGTAAAACAACTGACCCATAATGGAATAATAACTACAACACAATTGGAATAGAACATTCACACAATGTAATATTAACTTTGAAATTTGATGAATCGATTGTTATTATGAACCCAAGCGACAAGCTGCTGTCTAAAAGGGATTGAATTGAAAATCTAGTCTCCTTCAAAGGAAACAATCTTCCGAACAGGCCTTCCATTGATATGCTTAGTGAAACTCCAAGTGACCAGCTCAGGTGCGGGGGCTGCTTCGAATCCAGAGTTAAGTAACCCTCTCAGAAGCTGGACCCGCATGTTATATTAATAGTTCACAACTACTAACCCTATATAAATCGCAAGTGCACCCTACGGTTAAATTTGGCAGCCACCTCTGGTCTGGAGCTCCAAAATACTTGAGAAAACCCCTGACTGTGCAGAAACGGGTGTTACGTTAGATAGATTCTCCTATCCTAACAAACTGATTGCAATCTTTAGAGCACAGCCAGGGCAAGAGTGATAATCTTGTTCTTAGCGGTATTGGGGAACCAACCTAAGCCACCGAAGAAGACGAAGCCGGTGATCATGGCAACGGGGTGGATGTTAAACTGCAGCTCGGGGTTCTCCCTCCAGGCGAAGCCCCCGCGATAGTACAGCGTCCAGAAGACGGCGAGCGCGAGGGACCCCACCAACAGCAGCACCGACAGGGACACCATCAGCGTGTACTCCATCCAACTGGCGCAGCCCCATGGTTCGGAACTCTCGTCGCATGACCCACAGCGACGCCTGGAAAAAATAAATTACAAATTAATTAATTTCATAAAATTTAAAAAATTTGCTATCGACAAAAATCTACAAAAAAATTACGAATAAATGATAGTATTTTTAATTTATTTTTATGAAGGCGAATACATTTTTTACAACGACTTAACCCGTTTAATCACAAGAAACCTTATTTGTACCAGCTCACATAGGTTTCATAGAAATCGTTGATTACTTACTATCAAAGTTAAACGTATGATATAAACGGTATTGAAAAGAGAAAACAAGACGCTTTATATTCAAATCTAAAAGTTAACGACAAAATGATTGCAATGTAAACCTTTATGAAACCAAAGTTTCCGTTCGCAGCTATAAAATATGTGTGTGTATTTTTTTTTTGGTTATCAGAATTTTAGTTAGAAAAAACATAAGGTGATCCATTTTAAAAACTTTTTAAAGTTTGCATTCAAAGTTTTTATAAAAATAAATGGTTATTTCTAATAATAAAATTTGAAAGCGTATTTCATCACCTTTCGAAAATAGTTTTTAGTTTTCGGATACATTTACAAATATTCCATTTATTTGGATTTTATTGCAAAGCGGAAATATTTTTGCCTACTGACATATTTTGAAGGGTTAAATTTATGTTCGTGCGAAAGATAGCCGTGACGTCACGCCCGTTTCTAGACGGTGCGGTGCCGGGTCACAGTTCGCTAAGACACCTTAAAAAAAAAATATTTGTTCCTTTGAATATTATGTATTTTTGCTGTTAAGGGGCCCAGACAGAACAAGCGTATTCTAATTTTGATAGTATAATGCATTTGAACATCGATTTCATTGCTTAATATATGTGGGCGTGGCGTATCTTACGATATCGCTAGCCGTACAATCCCGTAGAGTTTATAAGAGTCCATAGAGAATATAAAGTATAATTTATGTGGGTGTGGCCTAGATTACATTCCTTGATCTGCTGCTAGTCGAGCGATATGTTAATTTATATTTCCTCCTCTCACGCCGTGCCCCTCTCCCCTCTCAGCCTTGCATGTATTCAGTCGTATTATAGCTTCAGTGTATGCGTGTACATACGAGTGTATTCAAAGTTGAGTTGACTTGAAAATTCATTAAAAGCTATGAAAAAATAATTTTAAAATAGCCCTAATCCAACGTAACCTATTCAACCAATTTTTTATATTTTTTTATCATCACACTTTTAATGACTTTTCTGGAGAGGTTCTGAGTTGATTTCATTCGGAGTTGTCCGGTCACCACATTGTATATTGTGCACGCCCATATATATTTACATAATATTGCTTATTCTTAATATGTGTGTAAAGTTACCTATATTACAAACTACCAGCTATGATACGGCCCAAACAAGCGTAGCAAGTAGGGAAAATCATCTACATATATCTATAATACATTTAATACACTCGATTATCTCCAATAAATTAAATATATCTATCTATCTATTTACGTAATATTTTCCGGAATAACGAAGCCTTATAAAAAAGGAACATTCCGCATTACGAGATGGTGAGAAAAGCAGTGCCTCGAGCACATCGAGGCACATTCACACATCGAGGAAATTACAGATAAATGGAGCAGTCACGAGATGATAAAATGCGTTTTGAAGAAGTTTTGCCGAAAGCCGACCCAGTTGTTCTATAAAAACTCGCTTAGTTGTTACGACGAGCTTAGTATATAATCCAGACATAATTACAATATTCAAAATATGCCTAGGTCGTAAGCATACACATCAGTAACATATCACCAATATTCCAAGTTTTGTCTGTAATTTTAATAATTAAACCAGGTTTCTTTGCTAAACAAAATTGTCATCACGATGTAATTTTTAAAAAGACTTAGGATTTTACGCATTTATTTATTCCTTTAAACACAATAATATTCATAGACATGTCCACCAAATGAGTAACTATTGAACGAACTATTTTTAAATAAGTTTTGTTTGGAACCATCTTCCATAATCTGCACACTGTAAGTATGTAATGTCATTGCTAGCGGTGGCATTTATACTATAAGCCTGAAATCACATCTAAAATCATAGAATTAAAACTGGTATTGCACAAAATGAAATAGTTAACCTTCTAGGACAAGATCTTCTGCATCCAAATATCCTTTGTCGGTATGCCTCGAAGCGGTGTACCGGCGTGCTCTTAGGTAAATTGGGATCTTTGTGGAACAGTTTCGTAACTCGCCGCTTTTTGCCGTCCGGACCCCTAACATATATGAAGAAGAGCTTCCTCCAGCCAGTCAACGTGCCTGTTTCTTCGTCCATGCGACATCCCAACTTTGCCTTAGTCGTGCCTACAGGATTGTCTTTGGCCATGCTTACAGGTAAAGCCGGTTTAGGTTCCTGCTGTGCCCGTGGTTCCTGCTGGGTCACACAAAAACGTCGCACCCCTAGCAAAAACAGTTCACCAATTCTTTGTGCCATTTTAAGACAAATAATAGAATAACGTTGTCGATGTATTATAATTCTAATTTTCAAATGTGAAATATTTAAGTACCTCCCCGAAAGGTACAATATTTGAAAGTTTTTCTGAAAATAGGTTTCTTTCGTCGTAATCAGTTCCAAACGTTCGTCGCAAACGCTCAGACGTTCAATTTTAGTTGATCAATTCGACACTTGAATATAAACGCTAGAAATATTTCGATTCTCATGCCATACAAAATTTAAAATCTCAATTTAGAGTTTCTAATAAACTATATAAAATAAAAGCATTGATTCAATGGTATTAACTCTACACAAAATACATAGCCCCAGGCCTTTTAACTCTAACGGAATCGGGTCATTTCTTGAAGAGAGGATGTTCAGTATATAACTGAACCTCTGAATAACAAACGACTACTCAGTTGTATACAAAAATACAAAAAGATCATATTAACAAATAGTGGACAAACACTTGAGAACCGAACACAAAGAGAATTAGTTGAAATATGAACGGCGATTTGTGTAACTAAAGTGGAAAGGAAAAACAGGTAATAAAGAAAGAGTGAGAATGGGTCTCAATCAAAACAATGGAAAACTAATAGTTAATTATTGTTAGAGTTGGTAAACATTTTTATTCAGTGAATTCTTAAACAGTTCTTTTTTAAAGTTTTCTGAGATGTTTTGCAACACAAAGGTTGCTTTGAAAATGTGGCAAAAATGTCACATTACTGTAAGATTCCATGGAAATAGAAGATGGAGAAATGGGGCCCTGTGAGGGAATAACAACAAAAAATAGTGATTATTAACTTTAATATTTTTTTATTGATACGTTAGCAGTATTTTTTTTAATAAAAATATTGTTGATAATGTGGAATATTAAGAATATAATTTATTATTTATTAGAGAAATAAAAATATTTAAATAACATGTCAATATGTGATTAATTTTGTCGGTAGCTATTTTTTACATTAACTTGCCTGAAGATCGACTTTTTGTGTTAATGTTAGTAAAAAATCGTACAATCGGTTTAAGATTATTATCTTTTAAACGTGGTCTACAAGATCATCTTAGTTCATACGAAGTAGGTCTTAAATATTTAAAATTAAAAGGCAATTGATTGGTCTAATAATATTTAGACAAAATAATTCACGGTCATCTTTATACTACACTAGCTTTTACCCGCGGCTTCGCTCGCATACTGTAGCGCTTGCACTTATCAATTATCCCCCCTCCTCACCCCCCCTTCCCCTCCTTCCCACTCCCCCTCCACTACCTCCCACCTCTCCCTTCCCGCATTCCATACATTCATTCCGAACACAAATTAAAAAATAATATCGCCCTGTGTTGACTATATATAATAAGACAGAGGGTGCTGCAGTAGACATTTTCGTCGATAATTTTTACGGATTGAGAAAAAATGTTCTGCTGTTACTCTAAAATATGTAACAATTGTTGAGCTAATTATATTATGTACCTTTGAATTATTTGTCACTTGAGTGAGTTTTTTTATACTTAAATATTATGTATCCTTTGACTGAGTAGGTTTTTGTAATTTTATGTGCCTATTTGTAATGAACTGAGTTTTTATAACTGCATTGTTCTCACGTAAGTGATTTTTTACGAAAATATCAGAGTTTTTAACGTGCGCAATAATCTTTGTGAGGAATAATCGGCAATTGGAGTTTTCCATGCGCGGAATCCTAGAATAGCGTGACCCAACACCATGGAACACGGGGCAGAGTTTGCTGACCCTTTCCCGTTACCACGAATAAAATAGTAAAAAGCATCTACTCAAAGCTAGTACCTTACCTAGACTACCTATTATATAGTACCCAATGTTGTGCCCGATGCCCACTGCCTAGTAGTACCTACCAAACGTCGGTCTCAACGTGAACCATTTCATACCCAATGAAAATGCTTGGCTTTCGGCATCTTTGAATAACTGCGCAGAGCTGTGAACCGATTTGATATGGAAGGCGATGCATTAATTTCACCTACAAATTAGGTTATTTCACGAAGAAATGATCTATAAACCAGAGATCGAAGGATATAATATCGCTGACATATATCACGATATAATATAATAAGTCACTGATATATATATATATACTTGACTTACTTTAACCAGTGATTCCTGACGATATTTGGAGTAAAAAATGTAAATAAAATTTTGCTCTCCGATGACTTCTTTCATGACTTGTTTTTATTTTCAAATTTTTTTCTTCAAAATCAAACAAAAAAAAATTCTTTCGCTTGTCTTCACTGGTCATAAATTTCATTTCACAACTCAAATTTCTTAACGCCAGAGCTCACCACTATAAATAGAAACCTTCGTGGGCATGCGCATGCGGGCGTACTCGTGCATATAAACAACTCACATAACATACATAATATGTACATGTAAGGAAGCAAACGTATATGTATATATATAGAAGATTATTTTTGGGCAATGAAAGGGATTATATATGACTTTTATAAGTGCCACCTCACCCATGGTTATAAGTATAATATATATTGTAACAACATTAATCAATAATGATTTCAATGGTTATTAACGTTAATCAATAGTTTTAATGGTTTGAACAAGTAGAGTGGATAGACGAAGAAAGGTGTGTCAAGAGAATATACGACTCCCAGCGGACGTACCTACTCCCAAACATTGTTTTCCCGCTAATAAATCAACTTTAACAACAAAAGCTTACATTTTATACGTTTTAGAAACAGAACTCATAAAAACGACAATATTACGACAAAATTCCTGCTCTATTTTCTTTACAATGTTTGGTAGGCACTTAAAGGTAATATTTTATCAAGGTAGTTTTAACTCCTAAATACCAACAACATAAATTATTATGTTCATAGATTAATGCAGTTTACGTTTCCTGAAGAAGTACAAATTAATGCGATTATGAGAGTGCACGAGTAGTATGCACCAGAGGTACAAGTTACGAAACATTTCCTGGGATGTGAACAGAATAAAGACCTGTACTTTCTAAAAAGCTCTGACATACCGACACGTATGAAGAGAATGGAGACAGGAACTTGACTGAGTGTGTAATGCATTATATTGGCCAGACACAATCGCCAATACATACAGAGTTCAATCATCAATCCATGCAGAGTTCAATCGCCGATCCATAAATACTCGTAGTTCAATCGCCAATCCATGCAGAGTTCAATCGCCAATCCGTGCAAAGTTCAATCGCCGATCCATAAATAGTTCAATCGCCAATCCATACACTAAAATCTGGTCAATCGCCCAATCTTCAAAGCCCCCTTTGAACTCATTTGACTGACCAATGTAACTTCATACGAAATGAGATCTTTTTTTGATGTGCCGATTAGACGCCCCGTGACACTGTCAATACTGGGGAACGCAGTGAGCAGTTGTGGTTGGTGATATTTCATGCTGGAGGGTTAACGGACCCTCAAAAACTAGCGACCTAATTCTTGTAATAATTTTACAAACCCAAAATTCACTGAAGCATGCTAAAAAACTAAAAAAAATAATGCAGTTCTGCTAACCAAGATGAAAAATCAAAGAGAAAGCAAAACCAGATAAATTATTTTTTTGTTTCGATGGTTGAAACATTGATTTTGAGGAGTCTGTGAAAAGGATAATTATTTTCGTACTTTCAAACTTTTCATCCCTCTTGCCTAATGCCAAAATTTAATATTGCCATACGAGGTCAAGGAGCATATAATATATTGTGACCTTTTGTTTATAAAAACATCATGCATTTAGTCTTAGATATATTATTTTCAGTATTCAGGTCAATTGCAAAACTATGTTCAGGGAGAGTAGGATTAAGTAATGATTGTTATTACAGTATAAAATATTATTTAAATGTTAGCTGTCTATCTCTCGGCACGCAGAGTGATTCATAATAAACACCCGAATAAAGTGGTATTCTTTAACCTTTATTCTTTCCGTTCCCGCCTTTCAGATTATACAATTCGGCAATAAGGCAGAAGGCCCGCTACATCAGCCAGTCCGTATCCTCGCTACGTACGACATTCCTCGCTCAAATTTAAGCGGGCTAAATCTGCCGCTCAAGCTTTGATAAGCTGCAGAATAGTTCCTATTTTAGGCGCCGAGGCGCTAACAGTCAAATGCCAAATCTGACACCTAAATAAATAACATTGAAAACTTCTCATCAAAATTTACGTAAATTGCCTAATTTTATAAGTATTGAAAATTAAATTCATCGAGCGATGAGGAATGACGATGTTATAAATTGATAAACAATATAAAGTAGTCTGATAGGGATTTTAAAAGTTCCAACGTCAGGACAACTTGCTTTCAGCCCAGTTAATTTCATTAATAGGGCACGACTCCGGCAAACAAACGTTACTTAAAATTGGTGTCCTCGCAAATTGCACCATGCTGATCGAGGTGGGAGATTGAGGTATCAAAAATCAACTCTTAAACAATCAACCGCCTAAAAATATTTTTGGTTCTTGAAATAAACTGTCGTCGTAAACATTTTCAAAGATCACATTCTTCCGATGACAGTAGAATGGATAGATATACCACTCAAATAGACAGTAGTTTGGGTTTTCAAAGAAAAAGAAACACATTCTATTAAAATCACAGACAATCCGTGTATTACTGGTGAGATCTAGGCTTGCGACCCAAGGGGAACCCAAGGTTAGCCCATCTTTTTTGAAAAAAAATTCGTCGGGCCGCTTTCGAAATTTCAACGCTAGGCGTAGCTTGAAGTAAAACACTGCCAATTGAAATGCAGTTAATTCAAATCTCCCAGTGAAATATGGACTTCAAGCTACGTCACGATTTTTTAGCTAATCACCGCTCTACCCCATCGATGAGCTAACCTTGTAAAACGCATTTTCTACGAACATTGCTTGCGACCTGTACGGAATATGTTCCAAGCCACTCTAAGTTTGTTATTCCAACCAAGCTGAGCTTAAAATCAAGTATACTGGGTCTACAAGTACTGCTGCTGGCAAAGTTCAGCGTTCATTACAAGCGGTATTGTGTCTGCTAAAATATGAGACACCACTTCAATACTTGCGGTAGTTAGTGGTCGATTCCGTCACTTGTCGCTGGTGAAATTGGCCTTTTGACACCTGCTCGTAGAAACCTCAATTATTAGTTATCCCAATTAAATCCCGTGACTCGCGATAAATCCACCTCGGGAGAAAGAGAAGTGAGAGGTAGTAAACATATTGTTGACTATGGTTCTGCCGCCGAGAGCCCCTATGTAACCTATATTTCTATCAGTTAAACGCGTCATTTAACGATGGAGAGGTTACACCGGAGCTATAAGTGGTATGCAAGTACTCCCCAACTTCGCAAGCCGGAAAAGGATGATTAAAAAATAAAAGTGTTAAAAAAAGGAACTAAAAGCTCATCGCAACAAAGTATCTGTGGAATTGGGTCAAAAAGCTCCCGGCATCATTTTTTAGCCAATGACCTCACTAAAGTGTCGTCATTCTTGTTCAACATTTAGGTACCAATAGCTAGAAAAAAGACGTCGGGAGCTTTATCATTGCCGATATGTTTAAAAAAAAAACTTACTGTTTTTGTTTCGTTTTTTTTTACATTACCTCCACAAAGGAGGGCCTGATGAAATAAAATTCCGAAGGGCTTATGTTTGTCATATTTGGGGATGCTGTGTGGGAGGTGTTTTCTGTATGACTGCATAGTCAACTACACAACATCTTAATTGATAAAATTTACAATTAAAGGAATACCTACTTGTGTTTGATTTGATTATATTTGATTTTTAATATTATTTGGATTCTGATTTACAGAAATTAATTTTTTTAGATTTTATTATTTACATTTTATAAAGTGTATTAAATTAGAGATTTGATTGAATTTAATTATTTTTCGTGTAATTTTTATTTAATTATTTATTTTGTGTATTATGTTAGAGGCACCGCTGAAAATAAGCTTCATTCCAGGAGAAATCCTGAATGTATAGCTGAGGAGTGATCTTTTTGTCAATAGAATCAATGATAACTAAACAAAAGGTGTAAAATTGTAAAAATCTATTGATAAATAAATGTTTTTATTATGGAAAGAAAGGAGAGAAAGCTATGGAAAGGAAAATGGGTAGGTTTTGGGGGTCAATGTTTCCAAGAATGACGGATGCTTGAATCCATCCCTTCTACTGTGGTGCAAGGTGATGGGCCAAGAGAGTCCGGTTGGAGAGATCAATCTCAGTCTCCAGTCTCCAGTCTCAACCAGTCTCTCCGAATCCGGACCCCCACGCAGTAGGTGGGCAAACGCATCCGCCGCCAAGACCTAGATAAAATTCACCTCATGAACCCGGGCCCATCTGCTAAGTCACTAAATGTAGCTAAAGACTTGGGATGACCTACGGCAGGGATGTTGGTTATCCAAAAAATGGTTCCCTGCGGGGCTGGTTCCCACACCCGCCTCCAAATTGAAAATAAAAATAAACATATCTGGCGAATGCGTGAACTATAGGCTTTTATAATCTTCCTAATCACCTACAAGGTGGCTCTTTGTCATCACTCTTTCGGAAGATGCCATAATTTTTGCAAATGGCGACAAATGTCAGTTCTGCTTTAACATTTGTGACGTAAACAGATATAAAATACACGTCAACAAAACATGAATCGCTATACTCCTCAAGAATGTGGAAAAATTATTTCGATTTTTTTGCGGAATAATTCATCGGTGATGTTGGCGCAGCGTGAATTTAGGCGCAGCGTGAATTTAGGCACAGCGTGAATTAAGGCGCAGATTTCCCGATTCCGATCGAAGATCGCCCGATTTAACCGTTCCAGACTTCTTTTTGTCATTTTTCTTGAAGTCACGAGTTTATGTCAACAAGCCTCTGGCTCTTGAAGCCCTCAAAGAGAATATCCGTCATGAATGCGAGAACCTATCGCCTGGAAGTTCTGGAAAGAGTGATTGAAAATGCCGTAGATCGGGCCCGTGGTCCTCAATTCTGGCGGCGGCCACTTGGTTTATATCATATTCTCGACTTAATGAAAAAAAAATAAGAATCAAATCATCACAATTCAAAAACAGAACCAAATTTTTTCTTTCATAAAAAAAATTACAGCCAAAGAACATCGGGCGACAACTTTGGCGCCTCAATTGTACAATTCAAGAAGCACTGGTGGTAGTCTAAATGACATAATCTAACGTAATTACGGACATTACCACCAACTACAATTGTGTGACTACACCTACGGTGTGTACTAAGTATTCCATGTACTGAACACTGAACCCACCGGCCGTCTGCCCCCCATGCGAAACCCATCTACATACATAATTTACGCCCCGGAATTTAAATAGGTACCAATAGATTCTGGGCCACGGAGATGACGTCCAAGCAAATAGTGATAACGGGAGATTGTATGGAGAATGGAGAACAGGTGTCGGAGTATTGTTTTATCAGTCGGGCCTAGTGTCAACACGAGCATAAGCCAACAATACTAATTGTGCCGCATTCGCTTTGCTCAAGTACCAATCTCATTATTAAACCTCCGATCACATGACATTATTACGATACCACGTTAACTGGAATAGTTACGAAAACAAACTGAACAGACAAGCTTGTAAACGATTGATAAATAAATCTGTGTGCGGTGAGGAAATAAATCATTCCATCGGCGTCAAGTACCATTGGACATAACTGACACATCAGGAAGAAAGAAAATTAATAAATTTTTAAATTATATTTTTATCATATCTGTAATGTACATGAGCCTCCTCAAGTTTGTCCCATTTTTTTGTCTTTCGCAACAGTTTGGCATCCTATTTATTTAACTTGCAATTTTGTAATTTATGATTTATACCAGTGATTCCCAAAGTGGTCCAGGTGGACCCCTTTGGAATTCCAGGGGTCCACCTGGACCACTAGGAAATGGGGGTCCACAAGTTGAAGGTGGGGGTCCACGAAATGGTTTCGATTGGTACCCAACCCGTGTCCCATATCCATATCCTATCCTGCCCCCCGTTTCATATCCCATTACGCCCCCTCCATAACAGAATGACTGGCGTACAGCGCACGTTGTACTGGTTATGCATGAGATCTTTAAACGGCCAGCTAGGCAAGGGGGGGCGTAATGGGATATGGGTGTACTGTACTGGGATGGGAAACCGGCTAAGGGACGCGGGTGTTTGGGCACGTTGCGGCCAGGCCACTTGCCCGCTCATTCTCGCCGGGACTGCCCCGCGATAATGGGACAAACTGCCCTCGATATCTTTCTTTTTATATATTTTCTTTGGTTTTAATCATACTTACACATGTAAATATTTTGTTTTTATTTCACTGTAACTAGATGCTGAACTAACAGGCGAACACATCTATGATGTGTCTTAATCTTGTTAATTACTGCAAATGTAAGTATGCATACATTTTCCTTCTTACTAACAATCATGCATGCAGGGACATTGGAGGGTCTAGATTCGTTTAAAAATAAATGTAGCTTCCTTTTTACAAAAAAATTAGAGTCCTGACGTGTGCGGCTAAGGAGGTTAAACAATCAGTTTCCTCACACAGCCGTTGGGAAAGTGGTGGGGTCCCCTCCAATGTACTGGGATGGGATCATACCCATACCCCCGTCCCATATCCCATTACGCCCCCTCCGTCGTGGCCAATATAATCTCGAATACTGGTCCATTTTGTCTCCGTTTAGAAATGCACCAGCAGGGGATCCACCGTGACCGGTAAAATTTTGAAAGTGGTTCTAAAGTGGCCTGGAATTCGTCGTGTCTCCCTTGGTGACCGAACAAATCAGAATGATACAACTCAGAAAAGTCATAAGAATGATAAAATATAAATATATTTTAAAAATTGGTTTAATAAGTTACGTTAGGTTAGGGTTATCAGCTATTTTAAAATATTTTTTTTAATAACTTTTAATGACTTTCCAAAGAGGTGTTGAGTTGACTTTATTCTCAGTTGGCATGTCCGTCTCTCTTACTATCATAGTGAGAAATATGATATAAACGGTGTTAAAGAGAGAAAACTCCACGCTTTAGTAGCAAAATGTACACTTTTATGACACCAAAATTTTGGAACGCAATTTGAAAAAAATAATGAAATATTGGAAATGTTTAATTAATTATTTCTATACGGAACGGCATAAAAATCAGATGACGATAACGTTTAAATAAATTCTTCTTTTAATATGTGTATATGTTATCAGTAATTTTTGTTAGAACAGTAATTTAAAAGTTAGGTGATTTTAATGTTTCAAAAATTATACGTTTTTTCGATTTATAGAATTTGAAAGACTATTTTATGACCTTTCGAAAACAGTTTTTGTTTTCAGATATGTTCAGAAAAATTCTATTTATTTTAATTTTATTGCAAAGTGGAAATATTTTGAACCTCTGACAAAATATGGCCGAGGTCTGAGGGGTTAAAAATATTTGCTTGTAGATGGAAAAAGATAACAGATTTGGAAAAGGATAACAGATTTCCAATACGTGAGATAATTTTGTGAAATAGTTAATAAAGAAACATTTTCTTTGGTGTTGGACAAAAGAAGTGTCATACAAATATTTATTCAAATCTAGTACGATTTTCAGTAGTTTTGAATGAGTATTTATTTATCTTTTTCTTTTATAATTTGTACGATTGATTTTTTCACATATAAGTTTTTAATATTTTTACAAATAATTTTTTTTTTACTATGTATCGCTCTGTTAATTTTGCTGAATTCTTTAAAAAATTGCTTTCGAACAAATTATTCATGATCAAGTTAATAATAAAATCAACAAAGTAAATACCTAAACATTCCTCAATAACTACTTTTAAAGTACCTTAAGCACTCTTCTGTTTTACCATTATTATACTATTTAAACTTATTAACTCCTTTGTACAATTTTCATGATAACGAAACTACCTACGAAAATACCTACATATTAAACCTGCTTGTATCCTTAATGTACAGTTTATAATGTTATATACTTCATGCTTACAATTAAACTCCTGAATAACATGTGTAACTTTAATAATGTGATACTGTAAAAGCCTTCAAGGCGTGTATAAATAAATAAATAAATGTAGAAACTTTGAATACTTCAAATATTATGCGTATTTTATTACTACTTTAAATTTACGTCTAACATTATTATTATTATTTCCTACATCGGTAATACAGATAATCTACTATCTACACTGTATGATTTTATGTATCACTTTTACGTGAAAGACTTTTTAGGAGTGTAAATAAGTAAATAAATCCTATCACTATCACTTGTATATGTTCAGATTACCATGTTTGCTGTGTTACCCTTTTCACACGGTGACTTCTGACTCGATAATCAGTATTTGGCAAAATCGGTAAGGGCTCCCCTTTGCAAATTCAGCTCTTTCACACGTAACTGCATTATATCTTAGTCAAACATTCAGCCATATCTTAAAACCATAATTTTCTATAATTTCTGTAATTTGTTGATCGTGTGTCTCTAAGGCATACGCCGACATTCCGTTGCCATAAAGGCCACAAGCCTTTCCTATAAATGTTCATATCGAGCATTGGGTACTAACTAAATGCTTTTGATTTAATCCCTCAGATCTCGGCCATATTTTGTCAGAAGTTAAAAATATTTCCACTTGCAATAAAATCCAAATAAATGGAATATTTATGAACTTATCCGAAAACTAAAATGTGTTCTTGAAAGGTCATAAAATACGCTTTCAAATAATAATCTATAAATCGAAAACATATAACGTTTTAAATTTTTTTTTTCTATGCCAATATAAAAGTTTCAAAAATGGTTTTTTCTAACTAAAATTACAGATAATGAAAAATAATAAAAAACACATACATATTTTATTAGAATAATGTATTAGACACGTTATTATTACCTCGCTTTTTGGTCGTTCCATGTAAGAATAATGAATAAAAAATTCACAACGATTCATAATTTTTTTCAAATTGAGATTCGAAACTTTGGTGTCATGAAGATGTACATTTTACTACTTTGTGGTTAAGTTTTTGATTTGAATATTGAGCGTGTTGTTTTCTCTTTCTAACACCGTTTATATCATTTTTATCGCAATGATAGTAAGGGAGACACAACGATTTCCATGAGACGTATGAGTTTTTTCGTAAAGCGAATAAGCCTGAGAAGTTAAACCCCACCAATGACCACAAATCATTTCGCGCACAAGCACAAAGCTGAAGTTCTGTTAATTGACCTGGTGACAAAATGACCTAAGCAAAACGCCATCATTATTATTCAAAATAAAATACGCTTTCACTCACCTTTAACTACGGCAGTTAAAGTACATGTTCACATGTTCGATCCATGACCCACAAATGTCAAAGCGTTTTTGGAATACATAATGTCAAAATTATTTCCCGTTATGAATTTTAAAACGAAGATGAACGGTGAAATTTTAGCATACCACTTGTCAAATCTCTATCTGTGGATAGAAGGCAACAGTATTTATACAACCAGTTTACCTACTTTCACGATAATTAGAAGACTGTTGAGATTAGAGTGTAAACACCGCATCTTCAACTTAATACCTCGGCTGTAAAAGGATCTTCCTGATTAGGTCTATTACCCATGGATTAAGAGGAAGCCGCAAGCCAAAAATGTATGTGCCTTTTGTCGTCACGAATATAGGTAATGGGCATAAAAATCGCTCGGCAAACGGTGTCGAGGGGTCACGATTTTAAGCGCAAAAGTGTTTTTTTTTCAAATTTATTTTGTGAATATTTTTATGAGAAAACTGACACAGATAATTTCAGCCATGAAATTCTACTTTTAAAAAGTTGATTTATATGCGTTCACACATTTGTAATGAAAAATGCATTTTTTAGTAGTTTACGCTTAAATCCATACTAATATTATAAATGCGAAACTGCTCGAGTTTGTTTATGACCTTTTCACGCATAACACAATATAAAGACTTTAATAATTCTTTCACCAATATAAAGCTAAATTATATGCGCAGACTATAGGTTGTATATGATGGTAAGCTCTGGCGTTATGAAATTATAAATATTAATATATTATATTTGTTATACGTTTTCTGTCGCTATCAAAAGCGAGTTTTTGCTAACGTCAGAAAAACATTTTTTCCATGGAAACAATGTTGATATATTTTTGGGCTCTATGCTGGCAGGTACTCAGTCTACTGGTCAGCTACTACTGCAGAAAATTCAAATATTAGAATTCGTTTTTTTTTTTGGACAAGCTTGGAATAAATGTCAGATTTGAGTTCCTATATTAAAAATATAATTCGTAACGATTATAAAGACTGGATGATAAATAGAGTATTTTTTTTTATTTTATTAACGAACTTCCAAATATTTAAATAAAAATAAACATCCGAAATGTTTGTAAGCGCATAAATTCCGAACGAATGAACAAAATTGGATGTAATTCTTTTTTTCTTTGAGCTATAGCATTATGAAATTTAGGTGGTAGGCGAGATGTTTGAAAACTGAATGTAAAGGAATGAGTATATGGAATGCGGGAGGGAATGGGTGTGGGGTGGGGGGGGAGATAATTGATAAGTGCAAGCGCTACAGTAATTTCCCGTAATACCATGCGAGCGAAGCCGCGGGGAAAAGCTAGTTTATAATAAAATAATTAACTTTTTTTTTAGAAACGGTAACGGAGACGGTAGGAAACGGTACGAAATGCTTCAATTTAGCAAAAGAATATATTTTTTGAATATTTATAATGTAAACCGATTCGTTGTAAAGATTCAATTCATTCATTTAATATTACTCCAGATGTCTAGACTTTAGATAAACTACAGCGCAAATTGAAAATTAACATACAGGCACCATCTCTTGAGGTAATCCAGTCGCCGAGAAATGTTAACAATAGGTATTGTAACCAAACTTTTGCTGTCACTGCCACTCTTACTCCATCAAATACTGAGCGAAAGGGACAACTGCACATGAGAAGAGCGATTCACTATCTTTTGTTGGATCGTTATCGAGATAACGGACGTGATCTCCTGTCAGATTTGTGTGATTTATTTGCTTTTTCTATGTACAACTACATTAAATGAATAAATAATCATACATCCCCCCAGAATTAAATATTAAAACATGCAAAATGTCCTGCATCGGTTCAATAATTATATTAAAACAATATGGATGTATTTCATAATAAATTAAATTTGTCAAACTTCAAAGGACATATGTGCCAACTATTTCTTCCTACTTCGTAAACTATCTTTATCTATATTTTTTCTTAACTTATATTCTATGTTACCTACTTTGTGTCAACTCTTATATTTTATGTTACCTATATTTTGTTTCTTATATTTTATGTTATTTCCTGTATTTCAAAAACATTTACTGCATTTTATGCAAAAGCCCTACGGGCGTTTAAAAAAATAAGTACGTATAACATTATCACTGAAGACAGATCTGATGTCAAATGATGTCCGCCATCTTAATCAACTGTGTGAAAATCGGTACCAACGTGGAACACGTTATTTTTTCAACCCGAACCCATATTACGGAAAATGTTCGAAAAAAGCATCGTGCAAAACGCCATTACTCCACAAGACACTTCTTGCGTGTGAACATAATGACAAGGAATCTAGGGAAAGCTCTGGAAAATCCGTCACGATTATTGCATTAAGTGAAAACAAATCAATCATCAGTGTTTGAAGTGATATCCAAGTTCATTAATGTGTACCTTCGTGAATTTACATTTCTGATTTCGATGGTTCAGAAACTAAATAAATGAAGACCTGCGAAGACATGACAAAATCAGTATATTAATACGTAAAGCAAAAACTTTGTACCACTTTTTACGACAATTGCTCGGACGGAGGAGTATGAAATTTTGCACACTTATAGTTTATGTAGAGAAGGGGTGCAGAATACTGTTTTTTTTTTTAAATTATGCATAAAAAATACATTAAATCAATAAAAAAAACATAACAATTATGGTCGAATTTCGACCATTGGGCGACCACTAGTATAATTAAATACTTGAGTCGGCTGATGCCCAAGATAGTATAATAAGTACGTTTGTCAACATTAAGCGCATTGGCAACATCGAGACTTGTAAAACGAGTGTCGACCGGAGTGGTCAATAAATAATAATTAGAATAAAATAATTAATAATGACACCCCAAAGTAAATATGCCTATTTTGAAGAAATAAAATAATTTAGTTTGAAAAGCACTTTATTGAATACAATATCTTCAACAGGGTTATATAAAAAGATATTAAATTAATGTTAGATTTAACAAATAGTCACATTTTAAACACATTTCCCCTTCCTACACCTATTTTAACCTCCTCTCGCTTATCTCGCCCTCCACCAAAGTTGATGTCCTCTCTCACTCTTCTATGTTACCTATAAATACACTAACTCTGTAATAATTTTTTTTTTTTTTTTTTTTTAAAGAAAGACAAACATTCCCGGGTTACGAATAACCCGACAATGTTTGAAAATCACCTACTACCACCACAGAAAGCCGAAAATGTTGCTTGTGTTGTGATGGAGGACTTAGCCAGCCGAGGAATCGAACACGGGACGCCCGGGTGGAACCCAAACGTGATGCCCACTCAACCACTGACCAGTCAAATGTTGTATATATGTTTTTATACAACCCTGATGAAGGTTCAGGTTGAACTGTAACAGGTTGGTTTTATTTATTAAAGATATATACAATAAATGGTAATTAAACTAAGTTATTGTATTGTAATTTTTATGATTATGTTTGCCACAAACTTGCTAGATGCAAAAATTTAAACAATGTTGTATTTCTTCATCACTTACGATAATAACAATGTGAAAAATTTCAAGGAAAAGAAAATGTCTAATGTTTCATGTTAAATGTAATGTATTTGGTGGACAGTCTTCGTAAAATTAATATGTCCTGTTTGTGTAGTTGTTTCTCGAAAGTTTAATTTGGAATAGTTGGCTTGAGCGTGTTTCCAGAAGAGATAGTGGAAATTAAGGAAATGGCTGTGAACAGCGTTGTTCAGAATTTTGTAAATGCAATTCCGGTCGCAAAGTGTTTTTCAGATGTGATGGTCTTGACTTCCACTTGGACAAAATAACTACCGGTGGCAACGTTATGAGGCTTCGGAACAGAAACACTAAAACGGAATGCACTGAATAATGGAGCACGCAATGTGTTGAGATCTTATATGAGAGCCATTTCGGAGGCAAGGTGGTTTTCATTCAAAGGGACATAAAAATATCTATACTTGTGAGGTAACTTTTATAGCTCTCTTCATACGCTTTAACAGCCCATATTTCAACCACAAAAACAATATGTTCGTTATACATCTCGAAGGTACATTTACAAAATTTAATATAAAAACATATTATGCACCATTTCCTTCTTCTCGGGGCAAACAAAGGATAGCCTAGAGAAGATCCTGGGCATCATTATTTTTGCTCCTTCTTTGCGGCAGTTAACCATTGGAGCGCTTTTTACCACAATATGGCACTATTTAAAATACCTCAGATTGCTTTGCTGCCAATTTCGGCAAAATTTCCCTTTTTTGTAAGTAATTAGGTAGGAGTTTAGGATTTTATAATATTTTTTTTATAAATCCTACGAATATGTGATAATCGACAAAAGATAGGTGAATTCATTGGCTATATAGAACTATAATCAGTTTGTATGTCTCCGTATTAAAATTCGGAGGTATGTTTTTTTTTTATGTGGGCGGAAAATATTCAAAATTATTACCAAAAAATCTCTGGCAATCGAAGAAAAAAGTTTTAAATTGCGATGTCGCTCCAGTGGTTTTAAATTAATTTATGAAGCCATCCTTAAGTTCTGAAAAATATCACGTATTTAGCAAGTTAAAACTCGTTCCCCAAAGTTTCGGCATAGAAACTTGATTATATTAGATTTCCTTTACGTTGATTTCACGATGGTCTTGATTTTCATAAAGATCGTTCAGAACCTGTCACTCTATGGAAACAACTAATATTCAGTTATCATTTGATCTTGTGCTCCTGTACCATACAATTGCCATGTTAATCAAAAAACTGCATTTGATAAATGATCATAAAAATAATTAAAGCGTGGACCAATTATTTATCACTAGCTTTTATCCTCGACTTCGCTCATGTGGTTGTTAGGGAGAAATTACTGTACAAAGAATTTTCCCAAGGGAATGAAATGTTTTTCCGGGAAGAAAAGTAGCCTATGTCACTTCCCAGTCCTCCAAAGATCTCTATGCCAAGAAGCACTTCCATCGGTCGCTCCGTTGCGACGTGAAAGAAGGACAAAAAAACAAATTTTCGCATTTATACTAGGATTACTTTTTAACTAACTAGACATTTTAACAATATAAAGTGTATTAAACTGTTATATTTTGCTTACGTTAGAAGTTAGCTTGAGTACAATTCTCTCGTCTGGAATCCACATTATAAAACTCACGAACTCACATATTGAAAGAATACAAAACAAATTCTTACGTTTTCCAAATTTTAAAATGCAATTATGTTAAAATCCAAATTTTAAAATGCAATTATGTTAAAATCCAAATTTTAAAATGCAATTATGTTATTAAAGAGCAATTATGTTGAAATATAACACTCTGTTAAATGATATGAATATGCTCAAATTGTCAGACAGAAGAATTTTCGTTGACTTGGTATTTTTATATAAAATTCTAAATGATTTAGTTGAGAGTTCGGTATTGCTTGAACTGATAAGCTTTCGGATACCACAACGTAATACCAGAAGTCAGGATTTATTTCAGTGCAGAAATTCTGGGACTAACTACCATATGTATTTCTATTTGCCCAGAATACTAATGGAAAGAAATAAATATGCCAAGTCAGTGGACATCTTCAATTTATCTTTAAACAAATACATTAAAAACATACCAAATATAAAATATTGTTACTGAGGCAATTCAATTATGTACAATAAATACTGTGTTCTTATTATTCATGTATAAAAGCCAATAAATAAATTTGATAGAAAGTAAAACTGAATAACTTCACACGGGCTCAGGATTCTTAGGAATGAGAAACACTTTAGTTTCAATAACTATTTACGTCGTATACGCCTCTCAAATTTTAAGTGATTGTTATCTCTTGAAATGCAATCATTTATTTTATTGAAGCAATAGACTTGATTTTATATGAAAATAAAGCAGTATAAATTATTATAACTGGCAGTATTATAGAATGGGACGAAGAATCAGTTCGTGCCATTAGTTGCGCTGATTTCAGAGAAATAATATTATGTATGACCGCGGGCGGTGTTTCTTAATCTGTTCGGATAATCAAGATAAAGGAGATGTTATTATTTGCGGTAAAGTTTAAAGGTGGTAAGGGTTAGATTGTCTGCATATTCTCACGGATTGATTCAGCAGCCTCTGGACTAGTCTGACCTCACAATGCAATAATCATAAACTTTTGATCAATCAGTTTAACCCTGCATTACAAACCTTCGTCGATTCGGCTACGTCTTAAAAATTAATGATAAATACATTTAACGAATTAGCTCTAACACTAACTTTGCATTTAATTAAGGTAAAAATAAAGTACTGCTAAATGAGACTAATTGTTTTAAATTATGATTATAAAATTATCAGCGTAACATATGACGTCATCGAACTGCAATCCTCTCGGCGAATCGAAATTAAATTTCGCAGCAGACTTATTCTCCTTGATAATCCGTTGTCGTCGAATAATTGTTTCAGCTTTTCCCATAATTCTTTAGTGGATGTAACATTTTTTACGTGAACGTATAAAGACAGGTCGATTGTCATAATCAATTTTGCTTTGGTTTTTGCGTCATCTGCAGCTTTTATTTCCATCCCGACTTCTGGCTGCACATAATGTTTCATGCCTTCTAGGATTAAAAAATTCTCCGCCGCAAAACACCATATACTGTAGTTATCCCGTCCAGTTAGCCTGGGCACGTTGACAAGATAGTTCGCCGACATTTTAAACTACGATACACTAATGTTGTATACTGCAATTATAACAATCCGTCACGACACAGTTTAATCACGTTTTGTAATCGTCTTTTTTACACTTGCAGAATTAATACAAGTCAAACAAAAGCAACAAAATCTCGAAGAATTATGAGCGAGTGGCCCATAACCTGTAATAAAACAACGTTACGTTCAGAGTCGGAGCAGAGACTAAATCATTTATTTATCACTTTCACATAAATTACATAGATTTCGGCACTAGGCTTATATTGTTGATATTATTACAACAGTAGGTACACTTGAAAAAGATGCACGAATAAAACACAAATATAAAAACAAGAAATATATAAATAAACGAGTGTGCTTTAGACCACACGACTGAAGTAAAACTTCTTTAGCTCCATCTGTATGTATGTATATTTATTGGTATATATGTTTATGTATAATATATACATGTATATACATATACTCTTTAGCTCCATCTATATTTATATCTCCCTCTCAACTTCCATTCGCCTCGCCCGATCACACTTTTCGTAACGCTCTCGTCACGCATTCACCAACTTACTCTACTAGAAGTTTTACTTCAATAAATATAAATAAAATATCTAACAACGAAAAAAAATATGATGTTAAAATTTATGCTTTATATTATATCATTTTTTACAACAATCTCACCCGATTGAAAAATGGATATGCGAAAGGTGACGTTATTGAATATCTTTGACGATTCGACGACGCACGTGCTCCAATAGGATTCATAAATAAGGAGCATCAACATTTACGACCGTTGTTTCCAACTTTTCAATCGATCAAACTTAGTCTCCGATCAGCTAAGTGATTTGTTTAGTAACATTCGCTCGTTGGTCGGAGAGTTAAGAGCGTATTTGTGCATTTGAGGAGTGTTGAGCCAAAATTTCGACTCAACAGTTGATCAGTAGGATCGGGAATAGCGGCTATCAGTACAAGATGCCAAATGGGATGATAAAAGGTTTTTAAAACGGACTTAATTATTATTGTGTGTCGGCGTAGTCGATTCTACGAAGGTTTGTAATCTAGGGTTAACACTTCTCGCGTGCTTCCTTCATAATGCCCAGTAGAAAGTAATTGAGCGTAGTTCTGTAATTCTACTCAGTGGGCAATGATTACACTGTACAATGAGTGTTCATGACACCAGAAGATATCTCCAAGCCTCAATTAGTATAATTTCATATTGCGCTTCCTTGTGGATGTTCAAACAGCGTAATATTAGATTTCCCTTTCAATTGTGGAACTTCTGAATTCAGAACTAAGTACTTCCTCCACGTCTAGGTACAAACGAGTGTTGGGTTGTACCTTGAGAATGCATACTAAAATATGTATTTATTTATTAAACCATGACATTACACATATTCACCATACATTATTTACATTTTTATTAATTCAAATTAATATTATCGCTTCCCAAAGCATGGTAGAATATCTTAAACAATAAGGAACTCCAGTGAAAAATATTATGGCTTTAAAAAAATATGTTCATATAGACCAATAAACGCTGATTCTGAATATATAAGTTTTATTAAATAATATTAAACGTAGAGTTAAAAAAATATTAAAAAGTCCATTTTAAAACGTGTCATTAAAACACCCTGTCAAGTTGGTATTGCTGGATTTTGGCGGCGTGACGTCACCGCGCCGCGTCACGTGGGTCAAAGTTGTATAGAAATGTAAGACGCAAGCCGTTCGACATTCCGTGTTATTGGTATAAACCTCTATAAAGAGATTTGGACATATAATAGTTTTTGTTTTTATTGAAACATTATTTAGGCCTAAATAATTCAGTATCAAAAATAAAGTATCTCTATTAGTTTATCTATATTATTAAAAATATTCAAAAACTGTACAAAGAACTATCATAATGCCCAGTAAAACGCTCCAATGCTGAAATTCAAAATGGCGGGAGTCGAACAGTTGATTCCAGTTCCATACAAAATTCATACTTCGGTTGATCATGATGACGTCACACTAGATTCGGTGGTTTTCGGGGGATCTTGAAAATTTAAAACTTTGAAATTTATTTTAACTATTAAAACTAACTATAAAAATAAAAATAAATATGCAGTTATTTAAGTTAGAAGGTCATTATTCATTAAAAAAATTTAAAAAATTGGACTGGAGTTCTCTATTGTTGTTCTGAGTTAATACAACACCTCCTAGATCCACACTAGGAGGCATTGGTTAATAGCGGGTCAACTGCAAAATCTCAGTGTTGCCGAGTTGCTACTGAGATTTTACATATAAATAATAACTTACAATGTAAGTAAACATGTAATATGCATCACTGAGACGTAATACGTATCATGTATGCTATATATCCCAGTGATGCACCATGTAGAACCTCTTGACTGTACATCCAACGACCCAACTGCATACTTAATTCAAAAGCGATTTTTCAGAGATATCTCACTGCTGATTTGGGGTAGCGTTATATTGAAATATGCAGGGAAAATTTATGGAAGTCGTAGGTACTTCATGTTTTCAAGATCTACGTGACTGATAAGAGTGTAATTCCGCAGAGAGAGAGAGATCAAAAATATGTGTGCGTAACCAACGGGAATAACGTCGTAAAAATGGGTTCCACGACAACTCAGAATCAACTCAACTCAACAATTCTTCGAAAAATCATTAAAAACTATGAAAAAAAATAAGTATGCAATTCACACGTGGTAGAAGTGAAACCTTCAGAAAACTAAAGTAGACAAGATTGGGGAGACTACGAAGCACCACACAGAGAGGAGACCGATTATACTCGCTCAATCTCTCGCAGGCTAACCTGTAAGTGTTTTTCTCTTTTTAGTGTCGCTTTTTCGTTTCATCGAGTTTCAAATCACAACGGTGGTAAAGAAATTTTCACTTCAACCATAACCATAACATAACATATTTAACCAATTTTTATATATATTTTTTCATCACTTTTTTCAAATGAGGTGTTGAGTTGAGTAGATTCTGAGTTGTCCTACCATCGTAAAAATGATAGAGAGGCGATTGGACTCGTTTAAAGGGCAGAGGATGATCTTTAGAATTTGTGGAATAATTAATTAGAAAGGTGGAACCTCCATCAGCGTGAAATATGCTCCACCAGGAAGACGAGAGTGAGAGAAGTTTAGAAACTCAATTATCGTTTAATAGCAGCGAATTGCTTTACTCGCAGCTCGCAGACGCAGTCGCCCCGAGCAGCGGAAGTTATCCATAAAGAGAGGTGGGGACGTAGCCATCTCGTCTGGGAGAAGATGCTGATATCTTAGATTTGGAGAGCATAACCCTGAGTAACGCTGTAAAAATTGAATAACATTTTTGTAAACCCTGAAACCAGGAAACAAGACCGAGCCGCTTACTATTTTCCCAGAAATGTAAAACAAAAATCACACTTCTGCGTTATTCAATTTTTCCTTATTTTTCTAAACCTATTTTATTTTTAATTTTTTATTTGTTTATCTTAAAAATATATTTTTTAATTATTTTTTTTATTAGGTTTGTCAGCAGTGATTCATATCAAAGCGCCCACAAATACAATTACGTGAAACATGGGTGAAACTATCACTAATTAAAGATAAACACAACATTTAAAAAAAAAATTTTTATTGATAACCAAATACTAGGAAAGCATCCAACAAGATACCGTCACAATACTGTGAGCGTAGAAAACAATGTACATGTACACACTCAAATACATGTACATACATACACACATTCATACATAGATACACATACATATACACACATACATACATATACATACATACATGCATATACACACATACATACACTTACATACATTACATAACACAAATAAGTTTTTACAGTAAGTTTATAGAACAACATAATAATGGTGAAGATTACCTATAATATTCCTTATCACATACATTTTAAGAATTAGAATAGGACGTGGCAGTCCAGAGAGGCTAACAGAAAATAAATAAAATAATTTACGATCAAACTTTTTTAAAATATCATTAATAGGGATTTTCCTTGTTATTTTTCTAACACCTCTGGACTATACTACCAATGTAAAAAATAGAGTGTCTTCCCTGAGGGTTGGTATTCTATGTTTCCAGGCTGTTTTTTTTTAATTTTCGCAGCAATGAAGAATGATATTTGCCTAATATTTTTTTAATTGTACAAACTACCAGCTGAAGTCCCCGGCTTTGCCCGAATTTTTCAAATCAGTTTTTCGAAATCAGACTTAGACAGTGATCTTTTCTCTTGTTTTGAAGGTCAAGTGTGCAAAATTTCAATCTCGGAATAAATCTGTAAATCGATTTGCATAAAAAAATAATAGATTTGCATAAAAAAATCAAACAAACGCCATCCGTCCGGCGTTCGCAACGCGGCCGCCCGCCATAGACATTCTCCTTTATATAAATAGATAGAACAAACTAAAAAAATCCCAAACGACCCTAAAAATTTCCTGCCTTTAGGTGAAAACACCACCTAAGAAGAGTCTCAACGGCTCCTAACCGTTTACATTTTGTGAGTTTTAATGTAGTAGGGAGTAGAAGGAAATGGGGTAGATGAAGGTGGGAGAATAATTGGCTATTCAGATCTCGTCACCAAACAAGGCAAAAGCGATTTAAACCAACATTTCCATTTTGAAAGGTGGACTATCACTCTAGAATATGTTGCAAATAAGCTGTGAATTATTTAAAATTAATTGAGAAACGAAACAAATTAATTGGGCAAGCCGGAATTTGAACCCGCCACCTCCGGAGTCGAGAGCCTTAATCCCCCGAATTCCGAATTTCTACCGATTTATAATATAATGGTGGTCGCCCAATGGTCGAAATTCGACCATAATTGTAATGTTTTTTTTTTATGTTTGACATTCAGTAAGACCATAGACACACAATATTAAAGACAAACAATATTAATCTATTCTCAATTTGACCATAGACTTTAACAATAAACAATAGAGTAAAGACGCGAGTGTGTGTGTCAAATACATGGTAGTTGTGTGTAATGTTTTTTTAATTGATTTAATGTATTTTTATGCATAATTTAAAAAATATATTAGCATTCTGCACTCCTCTTCTATATAAACTATAAGTGTGCGAAATTTCATACTCCTCCGTCCGCGCAATTTTCGTAAAAAGGGGTACAAAGTTTTGGCTTCACGTATTAATATATTGATGATGATATAATATATATATATATAATATATATATATATAATATATGTATATAATATATATATATATATATAATATATATATAAATATATTTTCCTAAAGCACAAAAAAAATTGTGTACTTTTTTTAAGATTAAATATCTGCACGTGTACCGAGCCGAAATGGTATTTGTATGAAATTTCCTCGATAGAAAAAAATTGCAAAGTGTGCTCCAAAAATTATTAAAAACATATTTTGTTCTGTTATTTATGGTATAAAAAGTAATTTATAGGTATAAAAAAATCTCGGTGTATCTTTAAAAGCTACTTTAGACTTTTGTCGAGACATTTTTGCTCTATTTTAAACGAGTCTTGTGTTATTAAATATTTTCACAATTTTCGCTTAATCATAATCGTTTTTGATTTTAAATAAGCGCGCTCCCTCTAATATTAGCAATTAATAATTACATGTGATATCTCCCTTTCATACCATATTCTTTTTTTAAAGGCATCCGTGGTCGAGGTTGCGTAAGGCTCCGTAGTAAGCGTTAATACCAAGATCGAAATGTACAAGATTGTTGGAGTACCTACCTATGCAGAAAAGAGTGAAATGCTATAAGTAAGTATATTTGAAGGTAACGTAAACAAACAATTTTATTTTCTATGTTGTTACCTTGTGATATCATTTTCGCGACAGTCTAGACAGCTAAGCTATTATTTACAACAAAGAGGCGAACAGTCATAAAACAAGATAGATTTTTCTATTTTCATCCCCTGCTTTCATTTATTACTATTACTTAAGTAGTAAAATTTTCTTTCAATCTAAGAATATTATTACCATGGCTAAATTAACATAATCGAAAAAAAATTAACACACCAATTTCGGTTGACGGTGCACGGGTGCACTCGTGAATTGAAATTACTGTTCCTGCGTAATGTGTAAAATTATTTAACTTAAACTTTTAATTTTACAAGATTGGAACTGATAAACCATATCAGACGAGCGATAAAGTTGGTGTCAAAATTATTTTATTAATGAATAATTAATTATTTGGAATGTGTATTTATTTTGTTTACATTTTTTTACTGATTTACATGGCATTCAATTAAAGAAGTAAGAGAGTGTAATAAACTCTAACAAAAAATTTATGGGCTAACTGAGGAACAGGTTACACCTATTCTTTTTATATTTTACTTTTTAAGTGTCGGTCCTCCCCAAAGGAAACCTAATTGTTCCCTTAACCCTTCGTTTTACCAAAAGGGTTTCAACGAGTATTTTCTCCCTCTGGGTTAGCTGAACTCCGAAGCTGACGCTTTATGAAGCGTCTCTTGGGTCAGTCCTGCGAGAGGTTCACTTGAAGTAGCGCGATAATCACAGGGAAGCAACATCTCTCTAGCGCTAAAACCTGACCTTTTATCGGTCATCATAGCTGTGACATCCCTTCCAGGGAAGTAAGCCTGCGCGGCGGGTGAAAACCAACCAACAGCATCACTCGCCCTAATTAGTAAAGGCTTGTTCAGACTAAGCCAGTAGTTTAGTGAGTAACTCGCCACTTGACTCGCCGAAAATCGTTCGCATTACTTTCAAGTAGAGTACATTTGTCCCCGCCGCCCGTTGTAAGATCACGGCGGTTGACGGGTTGCTACAAAGCAAAATAAATACGCTAATTAAGCATATTGTAATGCTTAGAAGAGGTGAAATTTTATAAGAGGTGGAAGAATAAATTAGTAAAATGAAAATAAATAAACTATAGACACGAAAAGAGATTAATAGCAGCATTAATAAATAATTTTAGAGTTGCATCTTCGCTCCAATGCCACGACATTTCCGCGCGTCTACAAATGAACTCTGCTAAAACGGCGGGTTTGCGCATGTTAGTGCGCAGGGACGCGAGGAAGGGAGCGCTACTCGCCGGAAAATTAGAATGAAATGGATTGAATCGACTAAAGAGCTGACTAACCCACTCTACTAAAATTATGGTGTTCGGACGCGTTTAGTTACTACTATACTCTCCACCCGACTAAAATACTCTACCAATGCGAACGGGTCATAAGAGACAAAGCAATGCGGGAATGAGAAAGTATTCGAGATCGAAGAACGAATCAATGTACTCTCGGAAATCTGCATAACAATTAGAAGGTTTGTTACAACAATATTTATTTTTGAAAGGCAGTGAAATTCACAAATCCCACAATTATGATAATATTCCGTTATTTTTCACGGGTCATTTATATAATAATTATTAGAAAATATATCTGATGACGAAAATTTAATAAATATCGAATTCTTGAGCCCGATATTAAAGTTTTCAATAAATATTGCGGCAAAACATAATTACACACGGCTCTTAAAATGCATTTGCCTAACATAGTAAATCTTATTCAAATTACTTCTGGTTTCCATGGCGTAATAACGCCAATTACCTCAATTATCCCATTTTCTCCCACCAGATCATACTCTATTGGGTGTTTGTTCAGAAAGTACGCGCAATTTATCAATAGAAATTAATATTGAAAGTAGTTAGTAATTTTTCAATTCAGAGTACACCCACATTAATAAACGACGCTGGAGTACAGCAAGTTATATGCAAACTGTTTTTAGACAAGCCTCAGCCAACTGCGGCTATTATATGAATGAATTCACAAAATGGCTAGACACACTTTAATAAATTTACTGTTTAAAACGTTTTAAGGTGAAGCATTTACGAAGTAATTCAAAATCATGTGTTATTGAATAAAAAAATTGATCGCTTGGAAATAAGTTAGTTGCTTTAATTAAATACTGTGAGTAGAACTGGGAATACTGTGGCATATGAAATATAGTGTTTTTGACAAGTCATTTTATAAGCCCAGAATCAGTATCAGGCCAATAAAAACTGCTTTATGATTTAAAATCTCTTAATTACAAGCCCCTTTTGGGTAATTGTTTTATTGTGTGTGAAACGTGTAAAATTAAGTGTTTTAGAAAATGATCGTAAAACATTTAAATATTTATGCATTAACTTCGCAAAATAAAGTAAAGCATGTTTTTTCTTGCACAGATCAGGCGGCTGATGTAATTTGTTTGCTTTTCGGAACATCTCATATAGGTCTCATAGAAATCGTTTAACGGTATTAGAAAGAGAAAACACCACGCTTTATATTCAAATATCTCAGTTAATCAAGAAATAAGTAAAATATACACCTTAAAGAAACCAAAGTTTCGGAACGCATTTTGAAAAAAAATTATGAAAGTTTGAGAATTTTTAATTAACTATTTTTACATGGAATGACAACAAAGTGACGTAACACTAACGTTTACAATACATTTAAATAAAATATGTATGTGTTTTTTTCGTTATCATTAATTTTAGTCAGAAAAAACGTAAGGTGAGCCATTTTAAAAACTTTTTTTAATTTGAATGCAAAATTTTTATACTTCAAAAACTACATGATTATTTCGATCGAAGAAAGCTTTTTTTATCACATTTCAAAAATAGTTTTTTAGTTTTCGCATATGTTCAGAAATATTCCATTTATTGGATTTTATTGCAGAGCGGAAATATTTTGACCCTTTGACAAAATATGGTTGAGGGTTTAAACGGAAATTTAAAACTTATCGCCGTCTAAAAGGGACTTATTGTTAGCGGCCCGATTTCGAACTTTACGTATTGCGTCGCCTTAACACAAGTATTTTATAAAACCTGAATGGCATTAAAAATAAGCTGATGCTTCCGCGATTCGAGGTTAAATACCGTAAATTAGCAAAATGTTGCAATAATTTAATTTGAATAATCTTCGTTCGGTTGTTAAATTCTTATAATCCCGCTAAAATTGTTCTCGCTGAATAAACAAAACAGGGAGATAAAAGAGGAAGCATTAAAATCACAATTTCCGTATCGAGTGATAATTCCCGGAGATCGAGTCGACCCGAGACCCGAGAGAGCTCGACACGCCGAGGAATAATTGAATCTTCGAGGGTTTGACTGATCGTATTTCAATATCATGAGATTATCGTCTTATCACGAGACAACACGCCTTGCGCAATGTTTCAAACTTAAAAGGTGTAAATGTAACTAAACCAAATAATTTTTTTTAAGACATAAAAAGCTTATATTGTTGTTCATCGTCGTATATTATAACTTCCCAAACGTTAAACGGTGTTTTTAGTAATACAATAAATAAAGACTGTACAAGCTCAGATTCGAATTAATTTTAATAAAAAATAGGGAAATTTCTTCAACAGTGCTCCGAAAGAGCTGGCAACGTTGTATTTGGCAAACAAAATTCCCGTCTTGAAAAAGTGAGGTTATTTCAGACGAATTATTTTTTAATTGACAATTACCGCGTGAATTTAATTCTATGAAAGCGATGTTTTTTAATAACATAAATGTCTTATGCGTGCGTAGGTTAATATAAATTCTAGAGATTAACGTTTACAATGCGCAAACAATGAATAAAAATATCTATTTTAAAGCCTCCCGTGTGGAGATAACGTAAAAAAATTATGTAAATTTTTGTCGTATTTGTCATTCATTTTATTCATCATCATTTTTCCATCATTCCTATTTCTTTCATATCGTTTTATGTATAAGTTTCTCCATTTATATATGTTTATCCGTATGTAATGTTATTATTCATCAATAGATCATAAACAAATAAATGAGCATTGATCGCGGTGGTAAATATTTGCATTTTTCAAAACCGAAACTTTTAGATAAGAGTTCATTGCTTTATTATTTATTGTTTGAAATATTTACAAAGTGTTGACAATTAATACATAAATGAAATTGCCATTGGGATGTTGGTAGATATCAACACTCAAATTTAAAATGCTCACAGGCGTGCGTAAATCGGCAAGCGTAATCTTGGTTTAAGTTTAATCGAGGTTGAATTTGGCAGCCACCTCTGGTCTGGAGCCCCAAAATACCTTAAAAAAAAAAAACCCTCGACCCTGCAGAAACGGGCGATTCGTTTGATAGATTCTCCTAACTTAACAAACGGATTGCAATCTTTAGAGCACAGGCGTCAGGTGGGAATGCTTTCATTGTTCTACCGGTATTACAGTGGAAGATGCTCCGAGGAACTAGCGTCATTGATCCCCTCGGCACCGGTGTATAGTCGGAAAACACGCCAAACACGCGCCCAACATTTGTACACGGTTGACATTAGTCACATGAGAACGGATCGTTTCTATGACTCGCTCTTGAGTTCAACAGCACGGCTGTGGAACGATTTGCCGACCTCTGTGTTTCCTCCCTCCTACAACATGGGTCTCTTCAAGAGCCATGTTCACTCCTTCCTCTCCTCAAAAACACCCTCCAAACAGCATCTTCAAAGATGACATAGGCCCTGAGGGAAATTATTTTCCTCAGGGCCTCCTATGTGCAGTTAATGTAAAAAAAAAGTTGTTATTGGGTTAAATAATTTTTTTTTTTTTTTTGGTAGAAAGTAGTAACTTTGTGATTTGACGTATTATAAATTGAAATAACACAATAATCTTGTTTGTAACCACGATTTTAACGAAACGAAACGTTTAACAATTAAAATAAAATATAGTAAGTATGTGGTACAGAGAAAGAGAAGAAAGAATTAAGGAAAAGATAAACTAATAAAGACATAAAAATAACCATTAATTAGGAAAATTGGTAACAATAATTGGTTAATAATTGGTAACAATAATAGGCCAATAATTGGTAACAATAATTAAGTTGACCAACTAGGAAAAAGAGGAACAAAACATCATCAAACTCGGTCCAATTAATAATTTTCACACCGGTCGGTGGCATCTGGACCGAACTTTATAAATTATTTTAAAGTGGGTTGTTTTTAAGCCCAGGAAGTAGTTAATAAAATGCGGAAGTCGGTTGAGTGACACGTGTTAAACTGCGCAGTCACTCACGTTGTTACTTTTAATAGGGGACCGTGCAACCATCTACCACGGGTTACGCCACTGCCTCTAATGAGAGACGTGAGAGAGATGCAGCCCGCGTGGCGTGGGTGCAAAATGCTACGCCCATGAGTGTTAATTTCGACGCTTCAATTTTGAGATTGTTGAAATTTAAAATTTGTAAGCTTTTTAAAGCGTCGTAATAACAAAATAAATTAACCTTTTTAGAGTTTTCTGTTTAGAGAAGCAAAGCGAGGAAAATTCTACAAACTTGTAAAGGATGTAAAAATAACTGGAAGGAAGATTTTCAACATTTATATTTAGATCATTAAATGATGGTTAATTTGGTGATTTTAAAAATTGTTAATAAATTCATTTGGAAAACTGAAGAACTTTTTTACATTATCCTCATACAGGAGGCCATGAAGAAAATATTTTACATCAAGGACTATATCATCTTGGGGGATGTTGTGTGGAGGGTGTTTTTAAGGAAAGGGAGGAGAGGAAGTTCTGGAAATGGATATGTGGGGTGACGGACGTATAAATCCATCCCTCCCGCTACGGTGTCGGGAGAGTCCAGCAGGACAAGACGAATGGTTTCCCTCAACCGGTCTCTCCCGATCCGGCCAGTCAGGCAGTAAGTGAGCAGACGCATCACCACCAAGGCTTAGACAAACCTCCCCCATGAGCCGGGCACCCTTGCTAATTCACGAAACGTAGCGAACCACTAAGGGTGACGTATGGCAGAAGTGTTGGTTATCCAAATTGATAGAAATATATGAACTTGGAAGAACTAAGAAATGTTTTATAATAACTGTTTTATAGTGAATTTTAAATCCAACAAAGATTTAAATATTTGTAGATGGGTTGATGGTTTGAATTTCCTGAGGCACCAAAAATTGATTTATTTTTATTTTATACCAGCTGAAGTCTCCGGGCCTCGGGCGTTGCAGGAGGCTTTTCGGGAGTTTCTCGAAATCAGACGTGGACAGTAATTTTCCTATTATTTTGGACGTGAAACAAAATTTAATCAAGAAGTATCATAATTTTTCTTTAAGGGGTGGGAAAGGGGGGTGGGAAAGGGGGGTGGGGGTGGTTTTTTGAATTATCTTGTAGACAGTAAGCTTCCTCTTGTTTTGAAGGTCAAGTGTGCAAAATTTAAAAAAATGTTGGAATAAAACTGTACATAAACATTTATAGATAGACGGGCCCTGCTAGACGAGTGTTGTAATTTTGATTTTTTAAGTTTGGTGGACATTTCTAAAATGACCACGCGTGGGGATGCTTTAAGACAACTGTTTATTAGAAGTCAAACAAAAACATAATATACAATAAGTTATTAATATTACAAACACAATAAGTGTGCGGCTTCTGCGGTAAAATTAATTATAGACCCATTGTCGTAATATCACTGCAAATTCTTTAACACTTTCTGAGCACTTACCGTTGGTATTTTTAGTCTAACGGCACAATTGTACCAATTATAAAATTAAAGTAAATTATATGAGAATAGTAAAAACATTAAAGATATCTAATAATTTTAGGTTATGGAGACAAATTAAAGAAAAACTTCAATGAACACGTAAATAACACCTAAAATATATGTTTAAATCTAAACTTTATACCAAAATCAAATATTTAAACTACAAATTACGCATATTTATAAGCCCTATGGGCGTTTAAATAAATAAATATTAATTCCCTAAATAATCTTGTCATAATGTAGCACATATTCAGTTTGATTCACGTGATATTATCTAAAAATGGCGCTATAAAAAATAGCATTCATTTTGTACGTTTGGAACGTCGAAAATTTTCTCATTGCAACGAAGTATTCCTCCGTGGTCGAAGGGTAAGGCTCTTGACTAGCAATCCGGAGAGCGCGGGTTTAATTTCTGGCATGCGCAAATAAATTATATTTGATCAATTTGTGCTATTTCACAATTTTATTCATTTAAAATAATATATTTCGTATTTACGACACATTCCACGTATATTACGGTCTCCGTAGTCCAGGAGTAACGCTTTTGACCCGCAATCTGAAGGTAGCGGGATCGAATTTCGGCGTGCGCAAGAAAAATTGTATTTGACTAATTTGTGTTAATTTCACAATTTTATTCATTTAAAATAATATATAGTATATTTACGACACGTTCCAGAGTCAATGCTACTCTCAGAACCGCCCTGGTGTAAGACCACCAATCAGATTTAAAATGTTGCTTGAAATGGCTTTAGCTGTGTTCGGTGACTAGATCTGAATAGCCAGGTACTTTCCCGCCTTCCTCTCCCGCTTCTCCCACCCCACTTACCTTCAGCCCCACAACATAATCCAATTGAGGATGCCATAGTCTCACTGGCACCGGGCGGTTGAGAGCAGTAATCACATAATAAAAAAATTTCAACAAACCTTTGAAAAGTCATTAAAAAAAGTGATGCAAAATGTTTTATAAATAACAGCCTATAACCCAACTTAATCTATTTAATCAAGTTTTTATTTTGGTTTCATCACTATTAATGACTTTTCCAAGTGATGTGTGATTCTAGTTCGAACTTCTAAATTTTAGTTCTAGCTAACAAAGTACTACACGAATTGGGTTGTGTTTCATGTTTCGTTCAGATGTATTAATGTTATCTTCTTCAATGATTAAATATTACCTTTAGATGGGTATAACTTTATATTATTCCAGTAAACTACCATATATTACGTTTATATATATTTTAATTAATTTTTTTCTTCCATTTTAGACAGCTAACTATAAATTTAAGTTATTTCTCTCCGTTGTGACAAAATGACACGAAAATCGTTTATGTGGAAGTGTCTATATTTCGCAATCTAAAAAAAAACTCACCGAAGTTACCTACAAAAATAATAGGAAATTTTCAATTCACCGAGCACACTTAAACTAGACTACAAAGTAAATACAAATTTATGTATGTTTCACACCGAGTGAACACGGTCCAAAACAAATGCTTTTTTTACCCGTAATTTTACACCTGATGAATTATTCACCGGTATAGTCACGTTCATTGCCTTTCAATCAAATTACATGGTCATGACCACCTTGAAATACACATGAGCTAATATTATCAATAGGTGCTATTTCCTCGTTTTTATAGACCGTGTTTCATTGCATATACCAGGCGGTGCAATAGAAATATTTATAACTACACATGTTCAACATTATGCATGTCAAAAATATACTCGACCGTTCAGTATTTTAAAATTTCATGAATCATTAATTCTTATGAAATAATATGTATTATTTCAAATGTGTCTTTAGGCGATGCACGAATGGAGCACCATTAACAAATCTCAAGGAAATGAAAAATAAAAAAGGAAATATGTAACCGTCGAAATCGGGAAAAAGATAATTCCTCTTAGAGCCTTTGTTATCTTTGGGAACGCTCTGAGAAGGGCTTTTTTAGGAAAGTAAGAAGACGAAATTAGGAATAAGAAGTAGGAATCTGAGGGTCCACGAGTGATGGACGTATACATTTATCTCTCCCATTGCGGTGCAAAGAGGTTTCGAGAGAGTCCTGCTGGAGAGGTCAACAGATCTCCCTCAACCAATCTCTCTCGATTCGGCCTGCCACGCAGTTGGTGCCACCAACTGGCGTAGACGTATCCGCGACGAACAAAACTCATCCCTTGAAACCGGGCACCCCTGCAATTTAGTTGCCTCTAAAATCATGAAACACTAAAAATTTTAATGGCATATATTTTATAATTTAAAGCAAAAATAAATAATGTAGCTCATATTCGTACTAGATATTTGATATATCTTTTGATAACAAAAATAATTTTTCAGTTTGGTTGGGTATTTTGATCTCAAATACAAATTTAAGATTTGTATGAAACTGGCCGAAATGTGCCGCGCAAACGTTCCTTTTAAACGCTGATTATAGATGCGTTTCAGCTTTCTATCAAATTGTAATACGCTGAAAAGCTAGCATCGACCCATGTCCTGTTCAGCTAAACACAATCTGTTCAAAAGCTAAAACGGACATAGAATTGGCATTCAACGGGGACCTTTCAAATTTAAAAAAAGCAAAATTGCGCTGAATGGCCATTTGACGACAACGAAATAATAGAATTTTTGTGAAACTTTTTATGTAGAGCAGACGTACTTAATTAAATCGCTGAGAATTCTTCAATAAAGTTAACTAGTATTGGATTTATTAAGTAACGAGTCCTTTTGAATGTCTCCACTGAAAACATTTCTCTCTGATCATACATTTTGTTTCAGAATAAAAATATATCTTTAGAAATCCAAAATCACCGCTATTCGGATAAAGCTCTTCGCGGCATCTCAAATTATCAATAATTAGCTACGTGTTTTCTTGAATACCTTAATTTCGACACACGTCTTGTTTTTAAATCGTCCGTTTCCCAACGGCGCGATGGCACTAACATAGGCGATAGACTTCACAGGGTTCAAACCCAATGATCTCAATGGCTAATTTAGGCCTCGAAAACGGGAAACCGTACGTGAGGTTCTTAGCAAGCAAACCGACGGGATATTGAAGATTAAACCAATGGCAATTCAATGATTACAAACCGAATAAAGTCTTTTTTATACACGAGATACTATTAACTCACAATATCAGTAACACAGTGGTATTTTTTTTCAGGCTAAATTGTTCGGTTTTAGTACAGGTCTGATTGAAATTGTTGTCTCCCGTACTCCCGTACATCATTAGAAATATGATTCAAATGGTGTTAGAATGAGAAAATGCCAAGTTTTATAATTAAAACTAAAAGTTAATCGCAAAATCAGTAAAATTTACACATTTATGAAACCAAAGTTATCGACCGCATTGTAAAATAACATTAGAAATATTTTATTAGTTATTTTTACATTAAACGACAAAAAAGGAAATCGAATCAGTAATTTTACTTAAAACGTATGGTGAGTCATTTTTAAAGAAAAATAAATAAAAAAAAAAAACACAGATTAAAGTACACACGATAGATAATTTGAAATTAGACTATGTTCTTATATAAAAAAAAAACATTTTCACATTATAAGATTATAAGGATAAACATGATTAAAAAAAAGAAAAACAACATAATGACAATGAGAAAATAACAGCAGGGGTAGAGGGTTCGTAATTGACAATTTGTTTTAATTTTTTTCTAATATACATTTAGTAAATTGACCTGAGGACAAATGGAAAATATCAGCGTCTGAAAAGATGTATTTTGTGCACGTCGTCCTTCTGAGAAATTAATGTTATATGAATGTATAGAAACCGAACCTTTAATTAATGTACCTATCTAATACTTATCGAAAAATTACTTATTATAAAAAAAAAATTGCTACGGCCGAGAATCGAACCAATTGATCATGGAATCGACTCCATATCCACAAAAGATACAGAATCGTTCTTCTGGTTACTAAACAGGACTAAAGCCATACCAAGCAACGCGCAAGATTAGATTCTGAATGTAGTCGTCTTACATGATTTAACGCGCTGAATAAAATCGCATTAAACCAGGTTGAGAAGACTGTGCCGATTTCTTGACGCCTGAGCTCACATTTCTAGAAATTATGTGGCTTTTTACATACAGACTTTCAGCTTCTTTAACCCCAATAAAACATTGTAATATTTTGAACACCAACCGATTAAAAAAAAAATCTTTACTTTAATTTTCAAAGTTTACCTACAGATGCATTACTTAAAGGTAACAAACATATTCAACGAGGAAATATTTGTTAACATTTATTTATAGTAATTTGTCGCTTATTACATGTATTGTAATAATAAAAACAGCGGAAGTTTGTGCGTGTAACGTATTGCCCGGTGCTCGTGTTCTTAAGTGGAAAATCTGCAATGTCCTGTTTTATGTGCTCTGGGTGTTGCGCCTTGTCTTGTCTTTAATTAGCGATTAACACGGTCGGTCATGTCATGACGAAAGGGAGAGACAAGAGACAATGCATGTATTACAAAAGAGAAACATGAATCTAATGGTTTTATGATAATATGCAGGAAACACTGTAACAAGAATGATTGTAGAAAGTTCTAATCTGAAAGTCCCCTTGTAATAAAATATCAAACCATTACGATTTGAATTTATGCAATAATGGAAAAATATGTTTGTATTGCGTTTTGGATAGAGTAATGATCAATGTCACGTTGCGTTAACCCCTCAGGCTAATTTGTTCGATTTTTGAGAATAACTCATGTAGGTCTTTAAGCAATCGTTGTGTCTTCCTTACTATCATGATGAGAAATGTGAACTAAACGGTGTTAGAAAGAATCACATCATGACGAGAAATGTGAACTAAACGGTGTTAGAAAGAATCACACTTTATATTCAAATCTAAAAGTTAACCACAAAAGAATTAAAATGTACACCTTTATGAAACCAAAATTTTCGACCGCAATTGTAAAAATAATTATAAAACAATGTGAATTTTTTTAATAATAATTTTTACATGAAACGACAAAAAACGTGAGTTTGTAATATTTTTGTCTAAAAAAATATGTTTGTATTTTTCTTTTTTTAGATATCAGTAATTTTAGTCAGAAAAAACATAAAGTGAGCCATTTAAAAATTTGTTTATGTTTGCATTCAAATTTTGATTATTTAAAAAATATGTGTTTATTTCTAATAATCAAATTTGAAAGCCAATTTCATCATCTTTAAAAAAACCTTTTTTAATTTCGGTTAGTTCAGAAATGATCCATTTATTTAGATTTTATTACAAAGCGGAAACAAAATGACCATCTGACAGAATGTGCCCGAGGCCTGAGGTGTTAAATAGATTAGCCGTATTTAACGACCAGATCTGATACTACCCAATCTTCCTCTTTCTCTTCCTGTGCAGCCTCACATATATCAGCACGTACACGATGGAGTTCTGTATAATGCCTATTAATCCTTATAATACATATGGGCAGTATTAATAATGCCATATTAATCACAGCCTATAACTAATAAATGTATGTTATATTAACAATAAATGCAATTAAAACTACTGTTAATTAACTACATGTATTATGAAATCAAACATAAATTGATCGATCCAATTAAAAATTATCTAATCGACTAATGGACTAATCGACAAATCGACAGCTTCTGCCCCTAGGCAAGTATTGGCGTTACTGAGAATTAGTACCTAATTTATTCAGGCATTCAATAATAATTATATGAATTTGTAGATCAGTTGTATTGGCATGTCGACATAATAACTGGACATTAATAAATTACGAACGAAACTTAAAATCGACAACAAATGATTTCAAAGAGCATAAATATATATTTACTTCTGGTATCATTAGATCTTTATTTTGTAGAAGATAATGTAATATTTTTTCCAGTTTAGATACAGTACAAAATTATTTTCAATAGTTTAAAATAAAGCGTGGTCATTAGCTTTTACTGTCGGAGTGATTTATATAATAACTATTTACTAGCAGTTAAAAACCCGCTCCGCAGGTTTTTGCTGTTGGGCCCTGCGGGCGGCTTTTGGTTCGGTTTCGCCCAGTTAATGTTTGTGACCTCTTTATAAATCCAATAGGAACTGGTTCCAAAAATAGCCTGTTCCTCGGATCCACTGTCATCCAGTGATAGTCACCGGGATAAAGAAGCCGAGATACGCAATGACGTCACATGTAATATATAGCCGCTTGATACAACTGAGTATTACCGTCAATCTTTCCATATTCGGAGATACTGCTAGTTCACTAAATCGTAGTACTTATACTTGCCTGGGGCACGTCCACACCAACCTGCCGACGGAAGTGGCGACATCTTGTGAAATTTTTTTGAATTTAAAACCGAATTACAACGATAGCTTCGTTTGAAATTTCGCGTACACAGATTTTATTTGTGGCGCGGAGCGTAAGGCGTGGCGTCAGACATGCATTCGAAGTCGAGTTCTAAAATTTAACCACGCAGACGGAAGGCTATTAATACTGTTTGATTTATTGTTTCTTTACATGGTTGGTATTATTATTATTTTTTTAATTTTTGAGGAAACTTCGCTGGTTCGTGCTACCATGTAATAAGCAATTACTTTAATAAAATATGTGTAACTGTTCGAAAGTTATTGATTATAGTTATTCGATCTCGAATACTTTTTCATTCCCGCATCGCTTCGTCTCTTACTAATTAGAAGCGAGGGAGCTATTGGTAAATTTTCACCCCGCCGCTCAGATGTGTTCCCTGGGATATCACAGCTGGGATGATCTACGTAATTCGTGCTTCCCGTTCTAACCGCGCATCTTCAGCTAACCCGGAGTGAATAGACTCGAAACTCGAACTCGAAACTCGAAACCCTTTTGGTTAAAGGTAAAACGGGTGGTTGAGGGAACAATTAGGTTTCCTTTGGGAGGTAACCCATAAAGTTATTATTAAAGTTTATTGTACTGTTTTGTTATTATTGAACCGTGTCATACTGGCAAAGCGATTCTACCCAACATAAATACTAATTGTGTTTACCGCAAAAATTGTGGATTATATTTAATTATCCCGTTATAATTTGAAATCATATATAATGCTTTGAATTTAAAAAGCACTAAGATGAAAAAAATATGTGTTTAATATATTAGGCTATTAATTTAAAAGGACAAAGACGAAATTATTCAATACAGTATGCTACTAACTTAGAAAGGACAAAGAAGAAAGAAAAATGTTGTCAATTCTCGGCTAACACAAATAATTTAACAATCTTTTTAAAGTGCACAAGCAATTAGATGACTTCACATCTTCTGAAAGGATAGTAAATTTAAGAGGAGCCTGATATAAATTATTTTCTTTGAATAAAATAAGATTTAGTTGAATTGCTACAAAGTTCAGACCGGAGCGCATTCTATCTATGTGTTCTTTCTGCAATATTAATATTATTGAAAAATCTATTTATCGTAGTGTTTTAGTTTTGATCTCACCGTTGTAAAATGCATCGACTTGTATCCATACATATATCTTATTAGGTATCCAGTAAAATAACCACTTTAATGAAGGTTTTACACCATCTCTTTTTTCAGCCCGATTCCCGTTTAGAGACCAAAGACAAAATTTTTCGCTTTACGCGATCGCTATTTTGATCTCTATTTTCATATTTATTTATTGTTTGAAACTTTTACAGAGTGTTAACAATTATTACAATAATAGAATTGCCGTTGAGATATACAATGTACACAGATATTAAACACGCCAATTAGAAATATTCCACAGCAAGAGAAATCAATGTTTAGTTGTTACTAGACGGAAATGCTTGTAATGATAACAGAAATAATGATAATCAAAATGAAATATAAAACATAGTAGTGTCAAATATAATGCATAACCTGCAGAGAAAGAGAAAAAAGAAAGAAAGGGTATGACAATAAAGCAGCTACATAACTGTTCTCCACGAAGTGTCATGGTAGGTGTTTAATAATTTGTTTTTTGAAATATGTGAGATTGTTTGCATAGATATCTGTATGGTCACATTGATATTATATAGACGACACATTCGAGACAGTGGATTGAAGTATGCAATATTGTTATTAAATAATTCAAGATGGATGACTCCTAAAATTACGTCTATTAGGAACTTTAATATGAATATTGCTCAGACGATTTTGACAGCGGTTTAAAGTGATTTTGGGTAAAGTAAAAAGAAGACAGTCAGCAAATTGTCTTCTTTTTTTTCAGGGTTGTAAAATTAAATTTTTGGAGTGGTTCCTCGTAAGATAGGAGTGAGGCATATCTACGATTTGCAAACAACCCATGAACCATGTATTTGCTGTGATGCCAACTGAAATCGTAGATATGAAAATAGAGATGAAAATATCGATCGCGTTAAGCGAAAAAATTTGTCTTTGGTCTCTGTACGAAAATCGGGCTGAAAAAAGAGATAGTGTAAAACTTACATACAAGAAAAGCACGGATTTTTTAAAAATCATTTTTACAAACCTTACTAACATACTCCCAAGATAAAACTGAATCAACCGACCTCGGCAACAAAAACCTGGAAGGAACGTCCTTAAAGTAAAGGTATTATTTTTCTAATGTATTTATTATACCGTAACTATCCTTAAAAGATAATAATTATCTTTGACCAACATGCGCACTCAGCAATAAATTATTATGAAACATAACGCTTTGTTCACTAATTTATACTTTCCTACCATTTAATAACTAATTATTACGAAGCGTAATATATTTTGGGTTCATAACCTTCGTGTTGCATCCTGACTTTAATGAAAAAACCACAAGAATTAAATTTTAATAACTTAGTGTTCACGTTTTTACGCCAGTCCATTTATTACCTAATTTATTAATTATATGTTTAGGTGATATTGAAATTTATTAGAATCGGCAATGGCCTGGTTAATATGTTTTAATTATCGTGCCGGTTCAAGGAAGTAGGTAATTATTTATTTATTTTTACTTCGACGGACATCCTATGGGTACAAAACTATCCCGGTTAACCTACTCCGATTGTATACAGAAGATTACCAAATATACAATATAGATTAGGCACTTGGTTGAATATCAATTTGAGATTCTGGGTAGGAGTAGTAGGAGAGATAATGTGCTCTGTTAAAGTGGAGAATGAAAATATCCCGACATTTTTTCTATCCAAATAATTAAACTAACTAAACCGCTCAGCAGAGGCAAAAAACTATTCAGAAAAGTTTTTTTCTCAAAATTTTAACTATTCATCAAATTTAAATGTAAATTTTCAAGTTCTGTTAAAGTTCTATTCAAGTTCTGTTATTGTTTCAGTTTTGTGAAACAACTGGCCTATAATGTTATTTTAACAGAACTGGAATAGAACTTTCAGACAACTTAAAAATAACGTTGAAATTTGATGAATTGTCCTGAATAAGAGACCTTCGTACACCTGTGAAAAATCACGGGATATTATAATAATTGGTGCATTATAGGATTGAAGCACGTTAGGTAAGAAGCGCAGGACCTTGAAAAATCACAAAATAGTATTTTCAAGATTCACCCGAAGAAATTTAAAAATGTTATTATTGGGAGATCGACGAATCTCTGCTGTCATTCTTGTGGTAGCGAACGGCGCAGCTACATATTTTGAATCGCGGAACCTTTCCTATTGACTCCTCGCACGCCAATAGCGATCCCACAATTTTTTCACCGACTGCCGGTACGAATTCAGAGGAACTATTCTGTTCCGTATTACCGACGACACAACAGCTCGTAAATCGCTACGTGTTCGATTCCACAGTTGTTTAGAAATATTTTGTAAATATAAATTATGGCACGGATTGTTATAATATATAAATTGTTATAATAAACTTATAAGTAGAGTGTTAATGCTTATTTTATTTATACACAACCACACATCTCCACATCCCCACATATCCCCCATCTCATCAGGTCCGTCGTAGATTGCCCGTAACTCCTACGACGAATCCAACTACAAGTTCCCAAAAGATCTAAATCCAGATCAGACAAAATTCTTAGCCTCCCTCGACGCAACACCAATTCTAAGTTCAAAACTCCTTCATTTATCGTACATCACACACTTTCAATACACATTACACACAATTTGACACTTTTAACTCTGCACCACACTCTTTACAGTCACACAGGCGATCTCTCGAACCCTTATATCTAACAACTATAGATACTCATCGTATGCTCATTCTATGAATTCCCTTTTTTGTGATGCATATTATTATTAGTATTCTTCAACCAGATCCACTCCCCTTCCTGTATTTTAATGATAACGATTATTATTTTTTTATTTTAACTTTTATGAGTAAAACCTCAAATTGTAGTATTTAATTAAATTAAGACACTATGAGCGAAACTCAATCAAAAATCTGGAAACAGAAAAATCATAAAAAGATATTGGCACCTCTGGGACTCGAACCCAGGACCTCTCGCTTTCCGGGCGAACGCGCTGTCCACTGCGTCGGAAAGCGAGAGGTCCTGGGTTCGAGTCCCAGAGGTGCCAATATATTTTTATGATTTTTCTGTTTCCAGATTTTCGATTGAGTTTCGCTCATAGTGTCTTCATTTAATTAAATATAAATTATAACTATTAGCCTCCCGTATAAAATAAATAAAAATAGAGAGAAAAGTGTTACTAAAGAAAGTAACCGAAGCCACCGCACCAAGGAAGCGCAAGAGAGAAACGATAAAAAAATCTAACTGAGCAAATTCCGTTTAGGAAAAGGAGATAAAATTATGATGATTACCTTCAAATTCCTCGTACGCAACAACCACGTAACTCAAATTAATCTCTATAATGAAGCGACACGTCATGATATTCTCTTTAAACATTTTAACATAATGCATTTTTCCAAATGCACACAACATAATGGAGCTATTATAAACACCGGACACCGCGCATGAAAAATTAGCTAATTGTACGACAAGGACGACACCATATTAATAACAGAGATGATATCAAACTCAATAAAAATATAAATGACGACAAATTAAATGTTGACCGACATGGAGTGGCTCCATACACGGTGTGAGTAGAATCGGGGATACAATAAACGGATAAGCAATTAAAAACTAAACGAGTTAATTAAGACTTAATGGTTTTAATGGGTTTATTTGCATTTTCATTGACGTTTTAGATTTAAGATAATGATTTTAAGAATTTGTGCGAATGGCGACTGGGCTAAGTAGACAACAAGTAAGTTATAGAAAATACTTCACTCAGTCAAGTCAAGTTCGAGGTCAAAAAACCGGTTCATTCGAGACACAATCCGTATTGATGGTTATTAGTGGATCGGGTCAGCTAACTTTAAAAAAATTCCGTGTTAAATAGAATCGTTTTTTAAGTTTTTTCAAGACGTTAACTTACTTTAGCTCCTTTAATTAAATCTATATGGGCAATTAACAAATCGCACCATCGGATTGATATGTGTTTTTATCACTGCCAATTAATACGAGTACATATAATTAATTTTATTGAAAAATTTTTACCGGACAATAAAATTATATCCGCATTTTTTATTCCAAATAATTTCAGGAATCACTGTTTAAAGACTTTAGTGAAGGGTACGTCCTGTTACACCCTGCATAAATACAGAGGGTATTGTCAGTGCTTCAGCGTTGTAAGGACTTGAGTTCAAATTTCTGTACAGGATGTATTTTCTTCATAAATTCATACCAAGGGTATGTAAACTGACTTCATACTGAAGTTTAGAACACTAGCAAAATTGGTAGGATAGAGTTAAGCTAAGGTAGCTTAGAGAAAAGCTTTTTTCATTTATAAACATTTCCTGGTTGCAATTTCAAACATTTTTCTTTGTAAAATTTTAAATCTGAAGAAGTTGCTACAGGCAGGTACGAAGTTTTTAAAGTGCAAAATGTAGCGTTTATCTTAATCGAGAGCGAGTTTGTTTCGATGTCAGTTGAAAATGTGGTTATAATAAAGCATTTACGATCATCGATACCGATTTCTCCAGCGAAAGTTTGCTAGACGAATAGTCTGTCACCCGCACTGTCGATAAATTTATGGAATCGCGGTCGTGACGAAAAACTAAATATAAAACCGTACTTTAAGATGATAATAACAATAAAATTAAATAAAACAACACATAAAATTAACAAAATGTCAAAGGCATAAATTGATTAGTATTAATGGAAAGGCACGCTTCGATCTTCTCAATGGCTAGACGAGCAATTAATATGCATGTCATATTATTAAATATCTGAAAGGTCAGGCATCTGACGCAATGAATTCACAAGTACCAGGAAAACAGCTTCTTGATGAGATGTCCGACTTGTTTGCAAACAAGATGTGGGCCACTGCCGCTGGGAAGAAATATCTCGCTGCGTTAAAATTTTGCGATGGCCATAATGGAGATATCCATTCTGAAATGATCGAATATCTCAATAATCGATCAGAATTCATTCGAAATATTTCGGTTCCGAAATCGATTAAAAATCGTTAGAATATATGGACTTCAGAATTAAATTAACTTATTGATCAATCAAATTAACCTAACGACTAGAAACAGTATAGCCATTATTTTTAAATGTGTGCGATTCGAAAAATCATTCGATTATTTCATATTTTCGGAATCGAATGTTTTTATTACGCCCATCGCTAGTAGAAATGTTAGAAATTGCATCTCGCGAGAGAAACTTTCCAATAACGCCAAGAAGCCGGAGAGATTGCTTTCTCGGCCATTCTGTATTCTGTCGTTTTGTCTAGAATTGTATTGTAAAGAAAATTTTGTATAATATCAGACACATGCATATTATTATGGAAGTACGTAGGGCTTTACGCGGTAACGAGTTTCAAAGTGTTGCGGTTTTGCTGGAGAGTGGACTCTAAAAGTACAATATTATCATTTGGAAAATGGAAACAGCGTGGGACAAGGTAGGCAACAAAGATAACGCTGGCAGTGACGGGCTATGATCCTGAATACTTGAAAGGACATTTTCGTGCGGGTCGGATATTTGATCGTAGCTACCCTCATTTGACGACAGACGTCCGATAGTCCGGTCCCAGGTTTCAGAATAGCTAATCGCAATCGCGTTGATGGACAACATGCCTTCTTGGAAATGAGGGAAGGATGGAATAAGCCAACGTTTGTCGCTTTACAAAAGACTTAACATAGATACGTGTGGACAAAGTTGTCTTTTCTACGATTTGACCATTTTAAAGTGAGTTTTTTTATGAATTGGAAAACAGCAAACTTTTTAGATCCCAATGTGGTTTCCACCTCGACGGTTCTTTAAATAATAACAACTTGAGACATTTATCAATAAAATACATAATTAAGGAAGTGCTTAAACATGTTTGATTTTTTTTTAAATTGAATGTATTTGAGCTATTAAAAATAGCTTTATGGGGAGGCAAATCCGAAAGCAAGTTAATTCAATTAAATAGGACAAACATTGAAACCGTTGATTACTTTCACGTGATCTCAAACATGTGACAATTCAAATCAATCGTGAGAATGATGGTTGACTCAGCAAACAATAATGGATATGATTTGAACATGGAAAACAATATGAAGATCAAAAAATTATGTCAACACGCATAATATAATCGCATAACCTACTTGGTGTTGATAAACCGTGAGAACGAAATGCAGTTTAATTCAATACTCTGGGAATTGTAAAGGTTACGTCAGTGCTCTTTGACTTGGGATAGGTACTATCAACGGCTGATCCTGATGCCTTCTGAATACGTCTGGAATGCTTATTGTCAATTTATTATCTCTGCCAGATGAATGGTTAGTCTGGAGATCTCTGATTCCAAACAGCTTTAGTAATTGTTAAGTCCTTTCATCTCATTCTATTCTTACAGTCGAGAAAGCGATGGAACATTGACTGCAAGTCGTGTTCGAACAACAAATGTACGATAATAGGTACTATCTCACAGAAAAACTAATAAACTTGCTATAAAGTACTTTGGGTATAAGTAAGAGCACGAAAAAACTAATCTTGGAAACAAGTGGCAACTAGAAGGTCTGAATTCCGGCGAGGCCCAAAAACATGCAAAATCTTATCATGGAGATTTTAAAAGGAAGTCAAGGCATGAATTCGAATACAGTGCACATCACTCAAAATAAAATAATAGCCTGTTTAATAAAATATTTGGATGCCACGAAAATATTATGAAACCAAGAAAAGAGATGAAATTTTCGAAGCATGCAGTAATGTCTGTGAATTTTCGAACTCTCGGAAAGACAACTAAGCCAACAATTGTAAAAAATCAAGACTTGTATTGAAGATTAATGCAAAACTGAGAGCGCAAGCGCAGATTACTAAAAATTCAGGCACATTAAATATGTGCCCGCCATTCGCGATATTTTCCCTTTGCAAATAGTGTGCGAGTGGCGTTAAGAGTCAACAGTTAGATGGCAGTAATATAAAAGTAAATCAAACATCATGCAAACTTTAATGTGAAAATAAATTATGACTCTATTAGTAATATTGTTAATTTTTAAAGAAAATGTTATTCGACGAAAATTGATATGGTTCATGCCAAGTGCCTTGTTGAAAAACCGCTTGTGTAGGAACCTACGACACCACCGGGAAATTGAATGTCATGTGACGGTTTGTATTATGTTATGTGAATAGTCTCAGTTCTCAATGATGAGGAAGTAATTATATGGGAATTGTTACAATAATATAAAAGATGTAACACTAATAAAGTTCAGTAAAAGGTCAAATAAATATTGCGTTTACCTTCCATTTGCCGGCAGATTTTCGACATGGGAAATTCCTCTCGTTTGCAACTCGATTGGCTTTCTTACAGTTTTGCCCATTTCGCGAATCCTGTTAACAACAATTATACTACAATACTTCAACGCTTATATAATCGAAATATTATAAAGAAAATATTAGCAATAATAACTGAAACCCGCACAGAAAATCACACGTTCTTTTCACATAAGGTTATCTACTTGACTAAGAGGCAAATATCTCATTACGGCCATTGCGTACAATCGGCCCAGTATCTTGGTGCATAAATCACACGATGTGACTGAGCTTATCTACAGAGAGGATGCTGCAATATTTGCTCTCGTATCAGATGGTTATCAAGACGCCAGGTTTTTCAAAGATTCATATGACCGCAATTTAGTTTCGGTTTCGCTTGAAATCGTGCCGATATTTTCATTTCTGGTACAGTCAAATTATCAAGAAGATAATTCTTCATGTTTTTGTTCGCATTCTTTTTTCGTTATTTAAATGTTTTAAATAAATGCTTTGCAATTAAAGCTAAGTAGTCAAATTTGTACAAATTATAATCGATAGCAATGAAAGCATATGTACAGTGGAATATAAACTAGAAACCCAGGTAGCCATTTATTTAATAATATCACTGAACCAAATTTCCACCTGTAGCAATACTAACTGGGAGAGGTACTCGTAGTGCATACTACAGTATTCATTACATTGTTTGCTTTAGCGAACAATACCACAACTTTCGAGAAATTACGAGGCGGGTTGGTGGTTTAAATTACATACATAACAAACGTTGAAATGCCAGGAGTGTATAAAGTTTTGATTCAGTATGTCAATTTGACGACCTGCGCGATGGTAATATAGTATATTAATTTGGACTAGCCAAGAGTGAAAAATACTATGAGTATCGTCCTAGTGAAATACCACCATTCACAATCGGAACGTCTCTAAATAGCTTTAGCCGTGTTTTCCACCGTCCCACTTCCATCTTTTATCTAATTCAGCCTCACAACGTTCCCAAATTAGGGGATGTGATTCTACTCCAGGCTGCTACAGCGCTGCTGAAAAACAGAATAGCTACGTTTGATTTTTTTTTTCAAAGAATATCCTCGTTGTGAAAAACGCTATTACCAATATTTTGTAAGGGCTAGAATTTGTCACACACAAAACACCTAAGACTCTTGTTACACATTTTCTCCGCTTTCTACAGCTAGAAAACTTCGCAATGTCCTAAAAAATTGTACAAATTTCGCTGAAAAAATTTGCGGATGACCTCAAGGCCCCAAAGTGGGACCCTTTTAAAATTCGACCAGTAGGTCAGCAGTCATCACGCCTCTGTTCGTGCAACAACCGCGTGGTTTTGCATCGCAAATCATTATTGATTTTGTTTCACCGCCCATCAATTTTAAAAGCCGTTCCGTGATACAATGCAATGCCGGATCAATGAAATTGTCCATAAATTAATACAAAGTGGTACAAAAATTATTACAAAGTGGTACATAAGTGCTATGGATGTGTAGAGAGAATTAAAGAAAACATTATACTTCAATATACGCAGGAAGTTTTTTTTGAGCCAAAAATATTTATTTTGTGATTTTCATGTAAAGGTAATATGCATTTCATCGTCGTTACTCGTTGTTTTCAGCCATATATTTAATACAAGTTTTTTAATGGTTTCAATATCAATTTTTGCAAAACATTTCATTGAAACGTTTCTAATTATCTAAAAACGACAAAATAATCTTAGAATTAACCATCATTTTTCATTATAAGTTTGACTGCCGCCCTTTTCAGAAGTTAAGTAATTAGATGACTGGTAACTAGCGAGTTTACTAAGTTAGTCGTCCGGTTCATAATCCCGAAGATGAAAAACATTAATATTAAAGTCTGCCGGAAATTAGGCCGGAGGTTTAGGCAGTCATTATAGCCTAACTATAATCATAAAGACAGTCATTTACCGCTCTCCAGTGTAGCTACCTTCCATCCAGTTTTTAATATAAATTATTACCACTTAAAGACGGTCATTTCAAATTTCCGCCACCGGGGACTATCTAGAATCTAGCTCTCAACAGACTAAGGTCATAAAAATTGAGTACATTTGTTTAAACTTTATTGGAATCGTAATTATTTAGAGAATAATTATCCGCTACCAATATTATAATCAGCATAAGACATTTAATTCAGATCTTTTCAAAAACCTTAGAAGATATTTATTTAATTATTTGTAAGTGCTACAACGATGTTTATAATATATACAAGAGAATTGATAAAAGATAAGCGAAAAAAGTTTCTTATACTAAAGTTTCTTAAATATTATTATGACTTAAAACCATAAGTGGATAATGGGAAGAAGAATATAGGATAAGGATAGGAAATACTCCCTATATATTCTTTACTCATGCATGCATTATGATCGTAAGCGTAACTTCAATTCGATATTTCTAAAGGATATTGCCAAGGATGTCTCACATTATGAAATTTTGTGCATACGGAAATTTTTCTATCATTGGTTCTGTGAAATGAAAAACATGGTTTGTCGGATTGATTATGATAGTATGTGAATTTTTATAAAATTGGTGAGCTCAGGCGAGTCCGATTCGGAACTTTAATTAATAAAATCATAAAAGCAACAGTAATTTCCATTGGTCGTCATGCCAACAATTGAACAACTTTTATAACGGCAATGACGTTCAATGCCGACCAGAAATCATGCATATTTCACTTGCAATAGAAATACAATAGCTCGATTCTTAAAATCTTGACAAGGGAACGGTGAACAAATTAAAAGTAACCAAATAGCGTATCAAATTAGATCGGGTATCTAAATGATCAAAACGAAGTGGTAAAAAGGAAAGAGCAATAATACAAGATCGCACCACATGACCTAGAATCGAGCCCTAGGTCCGGTGCGCATTCCAGTTCAGCTTCGTCTGACCACAACACCACAAGAAAAGGTAGAAAGAAGCGAGCAAAAGCTCCCAAGGGCAGCACCAAGAGAACGAAGAAATTACACTTAGAAAGAACTAACGCTTAAATGAAGCGAAAAAACAGAACGTCAATTTCAATCAACTGTGCTGAAGAGAGGAACAAGCAGTACATCGAACGCTGACCTTAGCTTTGCAATCAGATTTGAAACGAGGTCATAAGATAATTTTGCAATGACTACTCGGAATGGAATAACTCAAATAAGAAGACTATAAACAAATCAACCACCACTGCGCTTGCGTGTCTTTCCTGGACAGTGGACACACATGAAGATTGTGGTCGTTTCTCACTTGATGAATGTAGCAAGTTACTGTGTAATTGTAATTACAATCACCGTACGGCGGCACTTTGTGGTCCGGTTACTGCGGGGAGTCGGGGAAAGGAGAGGGCGAGGCCCACATGTTTCATTACTTATGGACCCCGATCCCAGATCACGCTTTTTGGATGAGGGAAAGGAATGATAAATGACGGCCTCCGTGGTTGAGCAGTTACGATCCTTGGCTACGAATCCAGAGTTCGAGGGTTCGAATCCCTGCATGCGCAAGTAAATTTTATTTGATTAATTTGTGTTATTACACCATCTATTCATTTAAAATAATATGCAGTATATTTGCGATACGTTTCAGAGTGGTAGATACTTTCAGTACCGCCCTAACGAAAGACCGTAATGGCTTAAAATGGTTTTGGTCGTGTTTGGTGACCAGTCCTGAATAGCCGGGTACTTCGCCACCTTTCCCTTCCTCATCTCCTTTCCCTCCCTACTACCTCCAGTCTCACAACATACCACAATTGAGGATAACAGTCTTACTGACTCCAGACGGTCGGGAGCAGTTTGGGACTCTATTTTGGTACTCACAAAAAAATGGAGTGAAAAGAAAAAATATTTTACAAATCGCGACTTTATTCTAACCATAGATGAACGAGCTAATGAAATCGTTTTTATATTAAAATTCTGAATATGTAAGGGTATCAATAATTTATTTATTTCGCAATCAACACAGATTCAAGATGATTGATTTTTAAAAATAATGACCTAAAATCTAAAATAGTTTGAACGCGTTATGTTCCAAAACGGTCATTGCGCTAAAATCGGGCTTTTCAAATGTGTGTAATTTTTAATTTATAAGTATTTATTACTTTCTTCGCTGTTGTATATCTGGATTCTTTCATCGACCTTAATTATTTACAAGATGGTCATGGTACACCTTGAGATGCAATTAGTCGAGCGTCAACTTTCGCTATTATATTATCTTTCACGACATGAAAACCTACAGTACAGCACCTCATGGCAGAATATTCCACGTTTTACCAATTTAACTTAAGCGCATCTCGAATAAATTGATTTATCGATGAGAGATTATGCCTATCTGTACAAGGCGGGGAATGAATGTACATGTAAAATGATGTGGGTCCTGTGTGTAGCTTGTTGTTGGAAGGTAGTCCCAAGAGAAGAGCCCTGTGGGACACCCTGCTTATTCATGCTTCATGAAAGCTACCAAATTAGTGGTCCAATTCTTGCTTTCATAATATTATGTATTATTCAGTTATAAGCTCATGGGGATAATTTTATTCTGATTGAGTATTTGTAACGTTTACGGCCGTTTTCGATTAGAAAAGTAAGCAATTCAATACAAAAATGAGATCCATTGTTTCAAAATAAAAGTGGTCTAACTAAATGTACGCACGCGGTGGTTACTGCTTCTGCGACTATCCAAGTAACGTATGACATGTCAAAACAAAAATCAAGCAATTGTTCAAAGTTCATAATTCAAACATTTTCAAGAAAACTTTATAAAATTTCCAAGATAGCTTGTTTTCAAGAAATTCGTGCTTAATTTTCTTGTGCTCATTAAAAATTCGATCTTTATCTTGGCAATTTTATAATTTAAAGGGGAGGGAGTTTGTAATTTTGGTTAAAGAATTTTGGATAAATCACTCACATTGGCCGTTCTAAAAGAGTATCACTTTACCAAGTGATTTACTTTTTTTAAATAATATTATTATCTGTTATGTATCAGATTACTTTCAAATTTGACTAAGTATTTACATTTTAAGAATATTATTTAAAAAATCAGTTTAATTAAACATTTAGTGATTTTATTTTCTCAAGGATATATATACGTACACAATAATATACGGCAATCATATTAGAATCATTTAGGTCACTATTACTGCCGTTTCAACATTAGTCAGCTTTAGCAGCATTCTTATGAATAATAAACTTTATTTATGATTTGCATTGTTAAGAAAATAAGACCTGCTGCAATGATCGTTGTAATGCTAATGGTAAACACGCTAAGCAATGAACAACACATTAACATAGAGATAAATAAATTATTTAACAATTGACGTACGTACCTAAACAACATTTGACAGGAAAAGAGAAATATCTGTAAGAGATATTTAAAAAACGTGTTAAACGCGGATGGATATTCCCTATTCCAGTACTCCTATTCTATAGTTAAATGGGTATTGGGCGGGTAAAACTGTGTCTTATTCCCCTTTTGCCCTGAGGCTGCTTAGTAATGCACACGCGACGCAAATGTGTAATTTAAAATCACTTATTAATATTTCCGGTACAAAGGTTTCAAAGTTTGAATGAAGTGTGTTCCAATTGCTGACAGTTAACCTAGACGAAAAAGATTAAAATATCTCGTCCAGGGTGAAATAAATAATAGAATGCTGATTAAATAAAACGCCAAGAAAATATAGGTGCATAATAAACTCAAAAGAAAAATAAATAAATTATTGCTATATGTTAATAATAAGAATGTGAATTATTAAGAAGTTATATTAGTTCTGAGATAATGAAAAATGTTTGTTTTTTTGTGAAAGGTTTTTGGCTTATTTTGGAATAAACCTATTCTGGAATTAATATTTTATTTTATAGATATGTAATGAGGTCCTTTCATAAAGTATTCCGGTCATAATCTGCAGATGATTAGTTGTCATCTGAATTTGCTTCTTCTGCCTATTGTAAGAAATAAATTGAAAAGCCTTTTAACTCCTCCACTGATGAAGTGTTATTTTTTAATAAAGCTGGATTTAAAAAAAATTTATGTAAATTAATTTAAATAATTAAAAATTAATTTAAATAAATTTAAAAAATTAATTTAAAAAAATGTACAATATACATTGTACATTTATATACACAAAATAATAGACATTTATATTGTTAGCGTCAACGGGCGTGCTGATGCTATCGGCAGGGTTGGAGAAAGCTCCCACATATTTAATACAATTAGTTGCTGTATCTGCCCCAAATAAAAACTAGCTCAGGATTCGGTGCAAGCAGGATTTCTCGTAACCTCAAGGCTAGTGCTTGTGGTTCGGAACTTCACGCTTCTCCATTCTCCCAGGGCCTCCCTCGTCAAGCAAAACACGGTAGGTTATCACATAAACAGTTTATTCAATTCTAGGAGACACAATAATACATAAAAGGAACGATCCTAGCTGAAAGTTAGTTTGAATGTCCGTCTCTACTCTCTATCACGCGTGGTTAGGGCTAAAACATTTAATTGCACACAAAGGGTAACATGGTAATTGACTCACGTTTGGTTTATGGGCCAACAGCGGCTTTACGCGCTTGTTGGCTCAGGCTCCGCAGCGTCCATGCGTGGACCGGAAGTGCTCAAACGGCGAAACTGAACTTGTGTCGCCCATGTTCGCGCGAAACGTGGGCCCTGGAAGCTCGCTTGCTGAAGACTGCCGGGCTGCCGCTCGAGAGTTGGTCTAGCGGCGGCTCGGTTTGTCGCTCGCGGGAGGGGGTAATGCGCGCGCCTCTATATTGGCGCCTTATTCTCCAGTCCGTGGAGAAGTCTATTCTCGAATCCCGCCACGTGACAATTTGTAACGTAACACTTCCCCCCTCGCCGCAATAAAAGCGACGTGGTAATGGAGCTGTAGGACTAATAAATCCTCTTACCTTTTCAGCACTTGTGCCAAAAACATTTAAGAGAAACGAGGAGAGAGAGAGAGAGAGAGATTCCTAGCTGGAGAATAGTTATGAACAGAACACAAAAGAGAAGATACATGGTGTAACAAGGAATTGTCAATAAATGTATATAAAGGCAGTGGCATACATAAATACAGTTGCAAAGAACAAGGATCTGTTGAAGAAAGGTACAAGGGTTATGCAGTGATAGAAAAAAAACTCTAAAATTGTATCATTGGTCTGTGAGCTAATGTTTGCGAACGTGGTTTGCGTAGGATGTCTGGGGTGGTTGAACGTTTCACTGAAGTTACAAGGTTACTTTGTCACAGTAACCTGGCCCATTTGAGATTACACTCAAGGGACACTAGGGCCTTTAAGAAATTACGAGGAAGAGAACACATGATGAGGCTTCTAGGTGGTGTGGAGAGTTCTACCTGTCACAGAGGTCGAAAGGGTAACTGCTTCCGGATCCTGTGGGTGAGCCAGTACGAAACCATTGAAGTACTGGAGAGTGGAATCGCAATTGGTGGCTGGTACACTGGCTTTTGTATGTAGTGGGATTGTTTTGTGAACAATCGTTGGTATTGTCACTTGCGCAAGGGCACAGGAGCATCAGCACAATGGCAGTAGGGCATTTGCATTATGCAGCAGGAACATTTGCATAATGGCAGCAGAACATTTGCATTATGCAGCAGGAACATTTGCATAATGGCAGCAGGAACATTTGCACAAGGGCAACAGGAACATTTGTATTATGCAGCAGGAATATTTGCATAATGGCAGCAGAGCATTTGCATTAGGGCAACAGGAACATTTGTATTATGCAGCAGGAATATTTGCATAATGGCAGCAGAGCATTTGCATTATGCAGCAGGAACATTTGCATAATGGCAGCAGGAACATTTGCACAAGGGCAACAGGAACATTTGTATTATGCAGCAGGAATATTTGCATAATGGCAGCAGAGCATTTGCATTATGCAGCAGGAACATTTGCATAATGGCAGCAGGAACAGGAACCAACCTAGAGCTGGCGTGCTCGGGTTTGTTTTGAGTGTCGGTTCTTTGTGGTGATACAATTCGCAACTACACGCACGACTCACACTAGGTTATGTTAGATGCGGTCGGGTGCTTTTGGTACGCAGGGATTGAAGGCAAGGGACCTCCGTGACGGTAGCGAGGGCAGCATGAAGAGGCGCAGATGTAGATAGGGTGCAGAGCTGCTGGTTTTTTTTTAAAATCCGGCAAAAATTATTATTAGAACAAAATTCTTGAAGTTTACCTGCCTAGTAGACCAATGATGAAAAAAGTTTGGAGAGAAACAAGTGTGCATGTTGAGAAAAAGTTGGATTTGTTTGGCGTGTAGAGAGAGAGACGGAGAGAGAGCTAACTAAATGTGGCTAATTCCTAATACATGTTACAAAGGTACGTATTCAAGGACAGGTTCTGTGTAACCCCTTTTGGTTTTTTTCTTTACCAAATACATTTCCAAGAATACGTGGTTGAGGGATTGTACGTATAACAAAATTCCCCATTCGAAAGAAGTTGGTCTTCCATGACCTATGCTCACGTCTATACGGTAGCATTTTTTCTACTTTCGAAAAACAAAACATTGCGTACAAGATTAGTTATAACAAAGTGGGAAAGGAGTAGGAAGTTGAAAGGATCCGCGTATGAAGATTGTCCCATTTGACAAACGAAACGCCAAGTGCGTAACGCATATATCCCCATTCACGGATAATTTCGAGGAAGGGGGAGGGTGATAATTGGGAACATTTGAACGAAGAAAACTGCTGGGGACTCGGCTATTTCCGAAATTCGACCTCTGGGTGGAGGTGAAACAAGGTCTACAGCAGTCATCCTGGCACATTACAATAATGACAACTGGGAAAGGAGTAGGAAGTTGAAAGGATCCGCGTATGAAGATTGTCCCATTTGACAAACGAAACGCCAAGTGCGTAACGCATATATCCCCACTCACGGATAATTTCGAGGAAGGGGGAGGGGTGATAGTTGGGAACATTTGAACGAAGAAAACTGCTGGGGACTCGGCTATTTCCGAAATTCGACCTCTGGGTGGAGGTGAAACAAGGTCTACAGCAGTCATCCTGGCACATTACAATAATATTTGGTAGTGTTGGACAAAAGAATACACTGACATAAAAGTCTAATCCTCTACGTGTATTGGGCAGAAGATTAGGGGTCGTTTTATTCTCCTACTTGTTTGCGAGAAATGACAGACCCTTGCTCAAATCTCACAAACCTGGGGATTTTCTTTGTTCGTCTCCCAGACAACGAGTTAGGTATTTTTTTGTGTCCATCAACTTAACTCCCACGACACGATGCCCCATAATCATGAGTGAAGCGTATGATTAGTCCTTTTGAGATAGTAGATAGTTCCTGGGTTCTTGTGACAGGAAGTCCACGGGCATATTAATGATTACAAAAAAGGGGTGTGGACTACATTGAGTAGTTCACACATAAAGGTTTGATATTATTTCGTTCGCACGATTCATGGTGAGTATTATAACGTCTTCACGTATAGCGTACAAGATTGCAAAATCAAAAGATTTGCAAGTAAGTTTTATAACGTCTTCACGGATAACAATGAACGAATTACAACTGGGTTGCCCAGTATTGAAGGGAGGTGCAAAAGACTAGGTATTTATGACATTTCTGACAAAAACCCACAGAGTAATTATAACGGGCTCCCCGTATCGCATTTAGTAGATATTCTGAGATTCCCATCTATGACGGCAGATTTTATAAGGTTCCCACCTATGATGGCAACAAAGGTTAACGTTCATATAACGGTACCTATTCAATACAGACGGCGAGACATACTGATGTACTTAGTACAACAATACCGTAGCATAATAAATCCATATTAGCGTACGTTAAAGACTTGCACAAAGGCAAAAACATATTTGAAGATCTGGCCAAGATTTTATACTTCAACAATTAAGGGACAAAAAAAAATTTCTGGCGTGCTGATGGAATGTGAATTTCATCTAAGCTTACCGCAAAAGAGATCCTTTGTGGTACACCCTTTTGGTTACGCACAGAGTATCGTATCGTGATGGTACAACTTTTGTTGTACTTACACGTACGATGGTAGCAACAATACAAGACATGCGCTTATCGTTGTTTGACAAGGCAAATTATTTACATTGGTCCGATTTGAGTGTTTAAGACCTTCTAGGTTTTACTTACTTAAACAGACTGCGATGGACACACCTTGGTGTTATGAAAATTATAATAATGGGATGGGTTGTTCACAGGGTGGTTCACTTGGAGACCTGGCTTCTTGTTGTGACCTCGTACTTTGCACGTGATAAGTCACAACAAGGCAACCCCAAAATTTCAGTTTGAGCAGTTGAGACCCAGGGTGACTCAATGTTGCTGAAATGTTGTAAAAAAAAATTTATCGTTAATGAAGAGGCACGTTGAAAGTTGTCCCTTTTATAACGATACTTTCCAGACTCCACATTCAGTTCTGGGGAGAGCTAGAGCAATTAGGGTTATTTATTGAGCGCCATTCTATTTTCTTAAAAAACAGAAAAAAAAACTTAGAACGGGTAGCAAACATCTGATACCGCCGTGGGTTTACACAGGTTTGCTTACCTAATTTAACTACATATGACATAAGGGTTAGATGCACTTTGGCGAGGATCCGATATTTAATGTACAAAAAGATTTTTCTAACATTTAGAAAGGGGTGACGAGGTATGACATGATGATGTGAAAATATGATGCTGCGAGTTGTGACGATGCACAAAACCTTGGGCACGTAGTCTCTGACTACTTGCAGTAAGCCACAGGGAATTCCTTTCTCCGAAGTGATCAATTTCAGGTAGAGGTGTGCATGCTTAGAAAAAAAAACGATGTTTCCAAGGTTTGACACCTGGGGCAGCAATTAGAGGCGAATGACTGATGATGACGAGATATTTATACAAACAAAAATAAAATAAAATGAAACGAAACCACAAGGGAGAATTATATTTCTTCCATGACTTTGGCTACAGTTGACAACACTGTGCCAGAGCTAGAAAGGTTTCGTTTGAGTGTCCCAATGAGTGACAATCGTTTACGAGAGGCCGCTCATTAGTGACGAAACAAAAGGGTTGACTTCCATAGTGATCCATGTCACGGTGTAGACGAATGGTTGCTAGGAGTCAAGGAATAACCGTTGGGGTTATACGGGCGTGGCAATGGAGTTTGTTTCCATGTTCCCACTTTTTACAATGTCCTTTATGTGGTAGTTACCTATGTGTTTACCAGAGATGTCGGACAATCGGTAAACCAGGTCTGAGATTTTCTTTAGGACTTTCGTCTTTACAAAACGGGGTGCCAATTTGGCAGAGAAGTACAGCGCACCTTGTGACAGAGTGTTGTTTCTCCTCCAGACGATGTCTTCTTCCTTGAACGTGACGTGCTTCCTGATGTACTTTTTGTTGTAGAAAGAAGCATATTGAATAAGGAATTTTTTGGATTTATTCCTGGGAGAAATCTTTCTACTTCTCAGGGCCTGTAGTAGTTCTTCCTTTTTTGACGTAGAAATGTGGGGGATTATACCCAGCGTGACTTGAGGGACTTCCATAGTGTATAGGGTCGTGTCAGGGTGACCTTACGTTGGGAGAAAAACGAGAACTCGACTCTTTATCCGTAATTGGAAAGAAATTTTTTGCCAGGGATTGACCACTGGGGACGTATATATATTTTTTTTTACAAAATGCTTCTGCGAAAAAACGCGTATTTGTAAGTGTTTGGGTTATTTGAAAATTTGGGCAGAGGTTTGCCTCTGGCCACGTGCTTTTTAGGAAAAAATCCAAGCGTTTTGGAAAAAAAAAAATTTCGAAAATTTAAAAAAAATCGAAAAAAGGAAAAATCGAAAAAAATTTTCAGAGTCCGAAACTGGAGAAAATTTGGGCAGCGATTTTTCTCTGGCACTGCGTTTTTAAGAAAAACTCCAAGCGTTTTGGAAAAAAAATATTTCGAAAATTAAAAAATCGAAAAAAGGAAAAATCGAAAAAATTTTCAGAGTCCGAAACTGGAGAAAATTTGGGCAGCGATTTTCCTCTGGCACTGCGTTTTTTAGAAAAACTCCAAGCGTTTTGGAAAAAAAAATATTTCGAAAATTAAAAAAATCGAAAAAAGGAAAAATCGAAAAAAATTTTCAGAGTCCGAAACTGGAGAAAATTTGGGCAGCGATTTTCCTCTGGCACTGCGTTTTTTAGAAAAACTCCAAGCGTTTTGGGAAAAAAAAAAAAAATTTCGAAAATTAAAAAATCGAAAAAAGGAAAAATCGAAAAAAAATTTTCACAAGTTTTCGTGGAAGTAATTTGTTTGAGAATTCAACAATATCTTGGGGGCATGGTTTCATTACGCGGCTTCCTATAGCCTGATTTTAAACAGCACCAATTTTTGGTATTTACACGCGAATTCCCTTCGTCTTTTCGACAAGATATTACCTTCTTTGTCAATTGACAAGGTATTATAGTGTCAGATGTCAAGGAATCCACGTCAACGCGAATTTAGTATTTTTTGCATTATTCGAATGTGATTCGGCATGACCCGGTATCATCAGACGACAGAGTCAAAAATACTTAATTGTCAAATGACAGAAAGAATTTAAATCCACTTGTTCCCTAGGTGTCAGCAAGTGTCCGTTTAAGAGACGTACCAGCGTGCTGCAATATAGTATATTATTAAAAATATTTAGCACTTTCGAGACCAAGCGGATGATTTGTTTATCATGTACATGATTTTAATTGTTGAATAAATTCTTCTTTAATTTGTGTTTATTTCCACTATTCACTTGTATTGAAAATAGCAATTTTAATCGGCCGACACTTTGTAATCACTGTATTATTCGCAGCGACAACTTCCTAGGTTGGGCACCTTGCGTTGGAATACCGGTAATATTTTGTCGAGTGACGAGTCACAAATGATAAAATCGCGCCCGTAATAATTTAAATTGTGATTCGAAATTACGTTCGCGCCGAGATTCCTGTTGGAAGTGCTAGACAATTGGGAATAAACAATACATCATAATAACATTTCAGAGTTTACAATTGTTGCTTGGGAACGAGGCCGTGGTGGAACAGAAAAAAATTTAAATGGCCCCACGTTTAGCGCCAGTGTTAGCGTCAACGGGCGTGCTGATGCTATCGGCAGGGTTGGAGAAAGCTCCCACATATTTAATACAATTAGTTGCTGTATCTGCCCCAAATAAAAACTAGCTCAGGATTCGGTGCAAGCAGGATTTCTCGTAACCTCAAGGCTAGTGCTTGTGGTTCGGAACTTCACGCTTCTCCATTCTCCCAGGGCCTCCCTCGTCAAGCAAAACACGGTAGGTTATCACATAAACAGTTTATTCAATTCTAGGAGACACAATAATACATAAAAGGAACGATCCTAGCTGAAAGTTAGTTTGAATGTCCGTCTCTACTCTCTATCACGCGTGGTTAGGGCTAAAACATTTAATTGCACACAAAGGGTAACATGGTAATTGACTCACGTTTGGTTTATGGGCCAACAGCGGCTTTACGCGCTTGTTGGCTCAGGCTCCGCAGCGTCCATGCGTGGACCGGAAGTGCTCAAACGGCGAAACTGAACTTGTGTCGCCCATGTTCGCGCGAAACGTGGGCCCTGGAAGCTCGCTTGCTGAAGACTGCCGGGCTGCCGCTCGAGAGTTGGTCTAGCGGCGGCTCGGTTTGTCGCTCGCGGGAGGGGGTAATGCGCGCGCCTCTATATTGGCGCCTTATTCTCCAGTCCGTGGAGAAGTCTATTCTCGAATCCCGCCACGTGACAATTTGTAACGTAACAATATACACAAACAAAGAACTGGTAAATAAAACATTTAGGTGTTACAAAATCTTACGAATAAAATTCTACAAAATCGTTAATAGTAATATTCATAAATTAGCATCTTATACATCATGCCGACATCCAATTTGACCGTTACCAATAATAATAATGCTTCGACGGAAAAATCGTGGCACGATCCAAGTATTTGAAAACCAAAACGAGCCAAAGCGTTCCCAAGATAACTGTTATTACGCTCATTTCGGTTTAAAGATTAATTTCGAAAATAGATCACGATTGCCCACAAAATTTAGGATAGCAAATTGAACAAGAATTTGAAGATTGATTGGTTAATTTTAAGAAATCGCAAATGATTATTTGAAGTAATTCATCAAAATTTTGAATTGATCTATTTTAATCTTGATCTAATCCGCATTATTTTACAATATGATCGGCAAAGAATCATCATCGATTTAAAAAAAATACGTTTTACATCTGAAGTGCACATTATATCAAATGTGTAAAGTGTCCAGGAAAAAAGATAATTAAAATTATTATATTAAAAAAAAAACGGTTACGAATAACCTGACAAAATTTAAAAATCTCCAACTGCCATCATTAAAAGCGGAAGATGTTACTCGTCGAATGATGGGACTTAGCCAGCAATGAAAATGAATCCAAGATACCTGTGTTGGTAAACCGACGCATCTGACAACTCAGCCATCGCCGCTTTTTCTCGCTTTTTGGGGTAAATATTCCAAAATATTTATTTGACAAAAAACCGTAACATAAGTTCATTAGAGAGTGATCCAGTATTTGTCTTTTTGGACAAAATTTCACCCATCTTCAGACATCTTCAAAATAAAGGCCACTTGGTTATACGCTAGATCAATATATTACGAACGGACTGTTTCTAAATTTTTTTTTTGTGGAAATATTTTCCGAAGAATTTAAGTGGACCGCATTCAAGAAAGACGTGTTCTTCTTGGGGCTGAAGACTAGATCCATAGAAATGGCTATATAATAGTACGACTATGTTGGCAAAGGAAGCCAATTAAGCAGTAACGTCAAAAGAAAATAATTGGGAGGCGATGATTGAAACTGGTTGTCGGAATTGGGTTAAGCCACTTATGTCTAATTTATATACAGTCCACCACACAGTGTGTCACTTGAGGAATTATTGGATCTTGATCGCAGGTGCTGAATCATTAATTACCTCCTTTAACTGATTTTTTAAAGTTCTGCTAGGCACATTAAAATAACAGAACTCGTAAACAAAAGCCTTGTGACTAAGGAACACGATAGTTGGTGTTCTGAAACTAGTGGTACAAGCAGGAAACTGCTGAATTTACACAATATTTGAAGTAGATTTGTGGCATCACGTTTTAATTTGAGCTGTCGTGTTCCGAGTAAATAGATTCCGAAGTCTTTCGGATCAACTTGAAAAAAATTGATCGCTGGGGTATAGTTAATATCAACTGTTCAATGTCTGAAAATGCACCGATAGACCCAGCTCCAAGATTTTTTTATCCTTTGATTGCCGAAAAATTTAAAAAAAGACAAAAAAAACGTACTTTTAGTTTCCGTACACCATGTATAATATTAAAAAAAACGCATTCGTCAAAATAAAAAAGTTACGATGTATACATAACATTTAGTTTTCCAATTAAATCAGCAATATATGTGTACGTAAATTTTAGTTATTACATGGGCTGTTCTAACTACCAACATGTTATGTGTGATAGTGGAAGTGGGCTATTGTTAATTTGCCACAGGAATTCGCATTATGTAATTGTGTGGTAGTTATTATGGTTGTTCACAGTTTGAGCGCAAATCCAAACAATAAAATTGTTGTACGAATGTGTACACCTAAATCAATTCACTTTCAATTGGTCGTTATTGTAGATAGGTCATATAAAAGCGGCCGGGGATTGGAGCTACCAGACTAACTAACCATCACGCCGTTTCCCCGTTGGGGTGGGCAGAGGACAGACCGCTAAATAACTCGGTGTTAGCATACACTACTTGCCTCGTTCACATTCATACATCATCTCATATATACTCTTCTATTATTCTTGACATGGCCCGACTGTATCTGGTTCACTTGATCAAGCCGTGTCTTCCTTGGGCGTCCCCGATTTTTCTACCATTCACGTTAGCGTCGTATATTCACCTTACACTCCTTTCTTCGTATCTCCATACTCTCACTATTTATATCTAGGGCTAATAACAGGGTATTTTCACTGTTTTCGAATAAATAAAGATAATTTAAATATTTTTATGATGTTGACGAATACATTTTCTACAACGATTTAAAATGTGCCATTTTCGATTTGCCGCCAAATAACATGTCGTTTTACTTGTGAATTCGGCGGCGTTGACGTCACGCCGGACAACATTGGTGACAGCCGTCTTACCAGCCGAGGCGATTTCTATGTCATAATGACGTGGTAGCCAGTCGGAACCGTTTCGGAATTAGTGGTTTTTCAAATCAATAATTATGAAATAAATAAATTTAAAATTACACATTTTTACAATGATAAGAATTAGAAAAATAAATTTGAAATCTTCAACACATTTTGAAAAGTATTTTTAAACAATAAAGCACAGTAAACAATAAACACAGTTGGACAACCCGTATCGGTCGCCAACGCCTATGTGTCCGTCGATGGTTCCTATTGACAAATAATAACAGACAGTTCCATACAAATATCTAAGCTGAACACACAAAAAATTCACATTCAAATTAACACTCGCATTTACACGCGTGTTCCAAGTTCCGATAATTATCTTTAATAACAGGAACCTACGGCAAATAATTAAGGCTCCAAGTAAAACGGGTTGACGGATTACACACGTTTGATTGAAAAATGATTTGAAGGACAACGCTTTAGTGACATCCATTGAAATTTTCAATAGCTTTGACGTACCAAATGTACAACAAATATATGCCAAAAATATATTATTGGAGTTATTCAAAAATATTGAATCCTCTTTGCTATAAATGTTTTTTTTTCTCAACTCTAATGCTTTCGAGTTAACTAGTCTGATCCCTATTCCGTTTTATATAGTAAAATGATGCATGTGTTTTTATTAAACGTCTTGTCTGTTTCATCGAGATGGTTACCAAATTCGGGGAGGCCGTTATATATGTATTTAAAAAGCGTGAGGATCTGCGTGATATTCCCTTCAGAATGTGGCTAAACGCGTACTGAAGACAGAAAAATCTTTGGGAACTTCTCCGTGTAATCAATAACTAACGTTTAACAAAATTAAGTGTGCAAAATTGAATGAAAATTGAATAGACATCGTGTCGTTCAGAAGACCACTGATTTTTTGCATAATTACTACATGAATTGCGGAAAAGATGTTGTTTGCAGGTCACGAACAAAGCCCGCGGTTCACTGGTGGCATAATACCCCTCTGCTCCGTGGCAAACTTGCTGGAACGACTTTCTATATCTTTGACATCGGGTCCAATCTACGGAACGGAATAGCAATGTGACTAATGCAACAAAGGAGAGACAATATGTGCACAGAAAGCGGATGACTTACTTAGCCCCTATGGCCTCTGTATTTTGCATTTATTGTGGATTGCACGAGAAATATTTTCGCAATATATTCAAATCCAGACAAATTCGCTGTTTTTGAACGTATTTGGACGGTCCTGAAGAATAATGTCGGATCTGCTTTGTTGAATAAGTTGAAAATCGTTTTGTTGGCTTATTTATTGGCTAGTTTTGTTCATTTAAAAGTCTGCATTTTCGGAATTTTCAATGAAATGAAAAATAACAAAACATCAATATATTTCTTGATTTCAAAAACAGTAAAAATGCAGAAACGAAACTTTCAACAGCTCTACTGCAAAACTACAAAATCGCATATCCGAAATTGTTCTTTGTAACCGTTGGGATGAAAGACTCTTTCGGATTTTAGTATTGCAAATCGACGATTGTAATTAAATTTTGAGCGTAAACATGTTTTTAAAGTCGCTTATAGCGGGTTCAGAGGGTTCGATTTTTAGTTGATCGTCGCTTTAAAGTTTAGTTGATCAACTCGTCACATATTGACACTTAACAAAGTTGAACAAGTATTTTCAAATAATTTTTGACGTTCAATCAAAGTTGATAACTGAATAGTATGAACCCGCTATTACCAATTGATTTTATCGTGTAAATTGTAATTACCACTTTAAACGAAACTTATAAAAACGTATTCAACCAATCGTATTTTTGCAGTGTTGCGCTACCGGCTTGACAGTGTCCATCATCAGGATGACAAATCTGCCCTTATGATGGGCACTGTAACGCTATACGAAACGTTAGCTAAAGAAGAAGGTAGCCCCATACGGCAAAATACACCAAAAATAAATCACTATAATACTTTTGTTCGTGAAAATCTAAATCACAGTTGACAAATATTTTTTAAATGCTAAATGTTGTTGCAAATACAAACGTGACTTTCTCTGTATCTCTAAATTAAAAATTAAAAAATGTAACAAGCACAAATATATCGATGGCTATTTTAGACAGTAAAGCTACTGTCGTGTACAATACATTGAACACTTTAGTAAAACCGTCCGGGCGGCGTTTTGTCCACATAAACGTATTCCCCAATTTCCTCTCTGGATTTTGACACAACTGCAAATATTTTTAACGTAATATAGATATCAACCACTATTGTGTCGGTATGTTTTGCTTTTTTTGATAGGTTACTTCTTGTAGGTCGAGTTAGGACTCTCTAAAAATCGTTAAAATATCCTGGTTTGAACGCCATCAACAAACGTTTAATATACAAACTATACAACGTATTTTTTAAAAAGTAAAACGTACAGACGTTGAGTATTTTCTTCCAATACAGATAGTAAAAAAAAAAAAAAATCGATCCAATTTTGGAGGAGAAAAATAGGGAATGCAAAACCTCGATTTTGATGATTTTATTTAGGCTTTATCAACCTGAGACGCAGTTGTCCTCTTCGCGCAGTATTCGGTGGACTAAGAGCGACAGTAACAGCAACAGTTTGGTAAAATACCTATGGTTCAAATTTCTTGGCGACCGGGTTTCCTCTAAAGCACAACAACTGACAGTACAAGAGAGATCAGATTGCCGTTTATCATACTGTTTAGCTGTGCAAAAATGAATTGTTTGAAACCAACAAACTTTCTTAGCGGCTTCTGTGGAGTACTAATGATTACATGCCATCTTGTGTTTCACACTCATCAATTCAAATAATTGTTATCGGCGTTCTTTGCGTCTGTAATCTCCGCCGATCAAACCAACAGATGTACATAGTTAAAGGGAAACTGTCAAGTCACATTACCACTTTCCCTGAATGTTAAATGCTCAGCCATCAATGGTTGAAGCAATGATAATTATTACGACTTCAACTGATGCTAAACGAGAAAGGCTGCTGATCCAATGGACTGAGTTGCGAATGGCAGATCTAGTAACAGCGTATTGGCATACCACTCGCAACTAATAATGAATAGTTAATATTTCGCAGCATGCCGCATGTTGTCCCGAGACACATTGATATCTAATAAGCGAAACGGCATCTGTTCTACACGCCTGGCATTGTAGCATGTCAGTTGATTATGCTCACTGAACATCTGAATCTAAGAATCAATATTCAGTCATCAGAATCCAGTTCATTCTTGTAGGTAGATGCTAATTTACCTAGCGGCCACGATAGCGCAACGTCAAAAGATTGTTGGTGTTTTTGCCTACACGAGTACATTTATAGCTGTGGTATAATAAATCATTTTCAACTACCGCCGAGGAAAGCCTTCAGCTCTGCTTCATCTCGTCTCTATTCCTATTTCATCTTTTCGATCGATCAATATAAGTCTCCGATCAGCTAACTGATTCGTTTAGTAACCTTGACTTGCCTGTTGGTCGAAGAGATACGTCGGGAAGAGCGTATTTGTGCATTTGAGAAGTGTTGAGCCAAAATGTCGGCTCAACAGTTGATCAGTACATTTGGAAACAACGCCCGTTGTTGTGTTGTTCTCCCTTGGAACCACTGAGTAATGGGAATTTATTTATTTACACTGGGTTCTTACGTGAGAACGATCCACTTATAACAACTCAGTTAATACACAAAGAGGTACACAAAATTACTAAAACATACTAAGTTAAAGGATAGGTAATATCTAAATAATTATATAAAAACTAACTCAAGTGACATTTAATACAAAGAGAGACAAGAGTAGCTCAACAATTGTCACATATTTTTATTTAAATCCGTATAAATATCGACGAAAATGTCTACTTCAGCACACTTTGGTATGCCGCATCTTCCTCTTTGACTGATATTACTTTTATAAAAAAACCTGATATTACTTTTATAAAAAAACCATAAAAGAGTCCCAGGTGCTCCCTTCTGCCAGTGAGCCCATGAATTGGGGTGTGTTGTGAGGCTGAAGGTAATGGGGAAGGGAAGGTTTTGCGAAAGAGGAAAGTGGGGAAGTAGTTCGTCAAATGCCGTTAAAGCCATTTCAAACGACATTACAATTATGGATGGTGATCTTACACCAGGGTGACACTAATAGTATTCCACTGTGGAGCTCTTCCACTCTGATATTATTAGCCCAGTGAAGTAAGATCGTAAAAGGAAAATTGTAATAAGAAGCACTATTACAATAATTAATTTAAGTGGTGAAGAAAGCATACAAAATTTTCATATAAAATCAATGGAGGGCATCTATTGGATTCCTACTTTTTGTTCTAGAACTTAGACTTTTAGTTCTAGAGTTGTATAAAATATGTTGTCATAATCTATACTAATATTATAAATGCGAAACTGCGTGTGTTTGTTTGTTACGCTTTCACGCATAAAACAATATAACGATTTTAAAAATGCTTTCACCAATAGAAAGCTAAATTATATACGAGTACTATAGGCTATATATAATGGTAAGCTCTGGCGTTATGAAATTATAAATATTAATATATTATATTTTTTATACGTATTCTGTCGTTAACAAAAGCGAGGTATTGCTAACATCAGAAAACAAATCATTGTCGTGGAAACGATATATTTTTTATTGTGTTGATATATTTTTTATTTCAGGCTTCATAGTTCATATCTATCTATCTATGTGAATAAAAATGAATCTTCGAAATGTTGGTACGCGCATAACTTCCGAACGACTGAACTAAATTGGACATTTTTTTTTTACTACTGGTGAGCTCTGGCATTATGAAATTTAGGTGACACGCGAGCTGTTTGAAAACTGAATGTATGGAATGCGGGAGGGGGGAGGGGGGGAGGATAATTGATAAGTGCAAGCGCTACAGTAATTTCCCCCTAATACCATGCGAGCGAAGCCGCGGGTAAAAAAGCTAGTTAATTAATAAACCAATGCTGTTTCAGCTCTGTAAATATCTTTTGAATAAATAAAAGCTCTCGACGCACCTTTTTCAACAACACATTAACCTCAAATAAATATTTATTTACATCTGGATACTTTCAGTTGGTGAGGTTATATTAACTGTCTTTGACTTTGGCAGATAGCATGCTATTAGATATATCGTACAAACCGAGAAATCTAATCAATACATTTATTTATGAAACAAAATTATTTATTATTAAATATACATTACCGAAGATCATGGTGAAAACATTTTCAGCAAAGAAATCAGGAAGAGATCAGTAGAAACTTACCTGAAACAAGAAAAAACACAAATAAATAATGTTATAAAAACTTTTTAAGAGCTTTCTCAGAAAAAATAATATATTATTCAACACAAGAGAACCTTGTAAAGATTTTCAATTCCTTTCGAAAATATCCTAACAGTAAATTTCAATGACTTTGAATAATATTCCATTTTGTGCGTCGAATCGCAATAATTTTCGCGCTGTAAATTAAACACGCAAAGATATTTAATTAATTTATATGAATGTCAAGCGTATGAAATTTGTATAAATTATTTAATAAAATGCCACAGAATACATTTAATATCAGGAAGGCAAAAACAACCTTAACGGTATAATAACAATAATTTGGTGTCACACAATATTATATTTATATCTAAGAAGTATAATTACATCCATTAATAATTATTTCCCTTCCTGAAATTAATTTATACCCATAAATTTAACATTTGAAGTCTCATTTTGAATTTTAATCAAATTTTAATACATTATTATTAGTAGCAATAGCATTGAACATGAACTGTATTATGAACTTTCAAATCTAGTTGCATTTGCATAAACATAAAAAAATAGCCGCCTCCGACGAAGAAAATTGCCTAAGAATTCTTAATTTTTTATTATGAGTTTAAATTTACAAGAGGGCATAAGAATCAGCAGCGAGAACAGGAAATAATCCGAGTAATTAATTATTCACTAAACTAATATGTAATAAGAGCAAATATGAGACTAAAATAGCATCTACAAGAGATGTCATTAGAATGATCACAGCTGATAAATGTGTTAGCTCTTCAATGTAAATTTGAAGAACATTATTCAAGGCGTTGGAATTTACTGAATCAGTCTTAATTGTACCATTTTACACACATTCATCATTATAATTACGAAATCGTGCCATTTTTAGGTTAGTTCTGAAATTTCAGTGAGCTATATTTATATACAGTAGATGTTATTTTGCTGTTCGATGATATTTTTTCTATTGAAAATAAAAATTTATGTTTTTTAGTCACACGTCGCCACTGGTCACACTCCGCGACTTTTCGCGACGGGATCATGTGATACGTGCGCTGTTCCATGTGTCACCCTGATGATGGAACGAAGCGAAGTTCTTATCACGTGACCCGCTTGGCTACCCCCGACTACTCAGTTGCGACATGTGATGGAAAATTATTTTTATTGTTTTTAATTGAAAAAAAAAATATCAGACAGCAAAATGACGTGTACATTTTTTACTTCAAATAAGCTCAGGAATGGCTGGTTTAAATTCTTACGGTACGGTACGTGCTGAGACACGAATATACATAAATGTTACTCTAAAGTGTAGCAAAACCACATCATTTTATATGTAATAATAATAAATTATTTTCGTCCTTTAAGCTAGGTCTCTTCGCTTCATTTTTCTACAGTCTACACGTTGTACAACATCCAGGAATATGAGTTTAACGGACATTACCTATAGTTTACCGAAACTTCAGCAAAAGCTCCCACAGAAAAGCACACTAGTCGGGTATGACACCAATTCCTGAATAAGCATGAAAACTGCAATAAAGACTATGATTTTATGAACCATACGATGCGCAAGCACAACAAACTTTGCTTGAGGCTACACTCTACGCCAGTGGTCCCCAACCCCCGGGCCGCGGACCAGTACCGGTCCATGGATCAAATGGTACAGAACCGCTCAAAAATCAAAATTACTTAAAAAAAAATCGAACATAGGTACCCGATAAAAAAATAAATAATTATCGACAAATTATTCAGTTGAGAACCCCTTCACGCCAAGTCACGACACAATATCTTCGAAGTAAAAAACACGCCTGGGCTTCCATCTTGCGCACTCGCAAATATAAAGTAATTTCCATTTTTTCAACAAAATGCTTCAAAATATGTCCATTATTCCATCCTTAACCGAAATCTGACTCCTGTATTTACTATATTTTAGTATACAAGCACTAAATATGCTTAATATTACATTTTAATTTTTCTTTTTTCGTTTATCTTGAATATTCTATTATTTAATGTAATTTTTATAGATGCACACTTTTATAAGACTATCAGAGCATTGCCTCACTCATTTGGCTGAAATTAATACACTTATTATTATTAAGAGTGTTTACATACATATTTTGAGGCGATGTGTACTGTTTGTACATCGCCGGTCCCTCCTAAAAATAATAAAATGGTAAAATGATCAAACGTTGTAGAGTCCGCAGCGATTAAAAGGTTGGGTACCAATGATCTACGCTATGAAAATATTGAGCATTGGGATGGGGAAGTGTGTCTTACTACGACGGGTAGCTGGTATCAGGTACCCGCAACACTTGAGACAAGAGAGTACAAACAAGATGGTCGTTGAAGCGTCCTTGTATCGGGCGTACGATCAAGGCAAACTTGTTTTAGAACGGTGGAAGAAGTTATGTATTTAACGCTTGTTTAACGGTACACAAAGATTAAGCTCCGATCATAATAACAAGCCTATACAAACGATTAGTTTGTAGACTAGTAGGATTAAAGATTGTTTGATGCCGGTGCTATCCAAACCAGTTTTAAACCCGTTGGTTTGATGGCACATATTATCGTTTTCAAGACCATCAAAACAACTCCGACGTTATTGAAATGGGAGAGATGTAGCATGAAAGTGTTGCGAAGAGAGTTTGAAAGAAAAATGCAGTTAATAAGATAATAAGCAAGAAAATCTGAGAGAGAATCGTAGAAATCTCATCCGTCAACTATCAAAAATTATGCAGACCTAATTCAGCACAGCATTTTAGCAATTTTGGAAGACTACGTGCTGTGTGAAAAAGGAACATTATACAAGTCAAAAATATGTCTATTCTTGGTGTGGTTTATATCACCATGAATAAAGGAAATTGGCATGAAAATGCTTTGCAAGCGGAGTCCAAAAATGGTCGATTTAAGCGCAAAAATGGTTATGATTTATTTTGTAAACAATTTTATAAGAAAGAAAAAAGTCATTCAGGGGAAATTGTCATAAATAATCTTATCCATAAAACGTTTTTTATAACATTTATTTGTTATAATATAACAAACAAATGTTCTAAAAAAATAATTTTGACAGATGAGTGAGGTGGCATTTGAGATTTTCACGGCAAAAAGTTTTATCGTGATTTATTGTTGGAGTATTATGCCTTGTTGCACTTCCTCCTTCTTTAGCCAATGTTTCGGAAAGCTCTACAGTATCCATCTTCAAGTCAGATGACACGATCATGATAGACATTGTAACGCTGTATAATACACCAAAAATAAAAAAAAATAAAGATAAATTAGTTAGTAATTTTTATTAGAACAAATCTCCTTTATAACTTTTGAAGGTTATTCCCATCAATGTAATATATCATTGAAGAAGAAGATAACACTAATAAACTAAAAAAATATATGAAAGAGAACAAGACACAGAAAAATACAAAGAGGTGGCAGTAGCCCAATTGATAAGGTGTGTGTCCCGATTTTTTTTTATTTTTTTTATTTATTTATTAAATTACAGAAAAACATTTTGTACAAGAATTAGAATATACCCACAAAGCTGTCATATGGCAGCTTGTCTGCAGGTTCTAACAATTTAAACATTCATAATATAATATCTAAGAAAAAATTTGTAAATATATTTAAAGTTTTAAGGAAACATTAGAATAGATCACATAGTAGTATTAGATAATTTAACTTACAACTATAAATATATAAGATATTTCAATATACCTACCTAATAAAAGATATGTAGGCAGCTATATTAAGATATTCAAAGATACATGGAGTTTTCGTTCATTAACCATAGTTTTATCATTTTAGGACTTAGTCTCTCATTTTTTTCAAATTTTATGTTTTTATTGATTTTATTGAAAATCACTAGTATTAGATATTCAAGAGTACGGCTTCCATATTTATTTAATATTCGAGGAGTTTTTAGGCCCTTTCCTTCTCTAAATCTTGTGGTATGTTTGTGTACAAGTAGGTGTTTGTAAGGGCTTTCCCCCATATTATCCATAATAGTAGTGAACCAGTGGAGACCTTTTATTGTAAGTAGGCTCACTGAGCCATACAGTAGTTTTAAGTTATGTCTCTGTTTGTAAATCTTTGTTGTGACAATTTTTTTTATTATGGCGGTTTGTAAATTTTCAATATATTTAATGTAAGTAGTGCTTGCATGTCCCCAAATTCGAATACCATATCTAAGGATGGATTCGACCATAGAAAAATATATGAGTTTAAGAGTACAATGAGGCAAAATAAATTTTAATTTGTAAAAGTTACTAGCTAAGGATCTGAACTGGTTAAGACGAGAAGTTCTGGATTCGAATCAGAATTGAGTCCCAGTTGCGACCGTCATCTTTTTATTTTTCTATGTCTTGCTCTCTTTCATATTTTCGTTTAGATTATTAGCGTTATCTTCTCCTTCAGTTATTAAGTAGTTTATTTAAGCTTATTTTAAAAAACTCAATTAAAAGTTTTATTTAAATTCTACTTCACTAAAAGCTTCAATTTATCATAAGCATATTTTTTTTGGTTTTCATAATGTAAACCAATACTTAGAAGAGATTAATTGAAAATAGTGACTTTACTGATACAATCAGTCCAATCTATGGAATATGTATTATCATGCATATCCTTTGTAATGGAATCTTGGCCTATTAATAACAACCACCAAGGAACCAACAATCGGCTTCTGGCAGGTATGAAGGAATGCAGACTGTATGGTGCAAAAACCACATTAATTGTTTCTAGAAGAGAATGTACAAGGTTGTCAGGATCTGCCGTTAGTTACATTAAATAATATTTAAATATAAATGTGTCTGTCTTAATGAATACAAATTGATTCTCAAAATTAATAAATAAATGTCCGTTTATGGCGCAATAGGATGCGCAAGGACGATTGGAAGATTAAAACATGCAGTTTGCCTTCAAAAAGCATCACGATATTCGAAAAGACTAATCATTTAAACACACGTTGAAAGAAGAATTGAAGGCAAATCATTACAAGTATAAATTACACCCAATGCAAAACACTTCCAAAAACATAGATCTTTATCAACAGCTCAGAACTTCAAGCAGTTATGTAACTATGTCTAAAGATACAAGCGATTAAAATAAAACAGAAGAGCAATTCACAAAACGTATTTATGGTAAAACGAACTGAATCAATAGCGAATTTGGTGTTCTAATAAATCACAAAAGCGGGGCCATCGAAAGCATAGAGCAAGCAGTTAAAATCGAGGAGGTGTATTACGAAATGGCTATTGAATGATTTTATTCATGAATGGATTCCACACGGCACACCCACAAACGGTTCGGGCTTTGGCAGAGGTCCAAAGCAACCGAGTCTGGAAAATAAAATTGTGTCACAGAAATGGCTGCAAACTTTCTCTTCCACAGGAAATAGGGGACCCTGCCAACTCCCGCTGATTACTAATGTTCAAAAACAAACTAATTTATAGAGTCTCTCAACTAACATACCCAAGTTGGTGAGATTGAACTTTATAGGACTTTAATCTTTTTTGGGGTCAGTTCAAATAATGCTAGTAAATGAAGTGTCGAATGAACATTTTTAAAATGGGGAAACATATACAACACAATGAAATTACAAACCCACATATTGTCAAATCATAAAAAACTATTGGAACAACACGACTGCGAAATTTTAAAAATTACTAGTGGTCCAAATAAATTACTTTTTAGTAGTTTATCAATGGATTGATCAATGGCCAATAATTATTGTACTTGAAATCTTTAGTTCTCGATGACATAGGCCCGAGGAAATAATTTGTGTATTTAGTGTGAAATAGTCGCTATATATTGCATCAACTATCGGACCCGCCCTGTTTCTCCATTGAAAATTGTATTTATATAATGTTTATTAAGCCTCAATTACATGCAGCGAGTTTACAAGCTACTATCTGGGAAATTCACTATCTGTTAGTATACTCGCTCAGTGTCATTGTATTACTTGCTAACTAGCAGATTGTGGACAATCTACGAAAAAAGTTGAAAGGTGGTCAACTTTACTCGCTACTCGCTGGTGTTTGCCTAAAGATGGCGGCCCACCAACAGCTGATTTCGTCTGTCAGGATTAGTTCGGGCGGAAGCCGTTATTGTCTAGCATGCGGCGCTTGCTGCGAATTCAAGTTTTCTACAAAATATCGACAGAGTTGCATGGCGCAGGAGTTGTTATTTTAGCTGCTATTGTTGCTACTGAGCGAGTAGACAGTTTTGTGTGTCATCATGACAATCTCACTCGCCGATTCACCCGCTTTTAAACTTACCGGCTAGTAGCTTGTAAACTAGCTTAATGTAATTGAGGCTTTATATTGACATTGTTGCAAGTTATATGCCTGTTTCTTTCACATAATTCACGATGTAATAGAAAAATCGAATCGAGTACCAGAAGAAAAAGGATATAATTGTGGTAAAAAGTCTTTGCACTAAGTACCGTGGAGAAATTGACCAAATTTGTACAGTGTTCAGTTATGAAACGTAAATCGGACCGTGGTTTTCATCTGAGTAGTCTTGCAGAACTGTTGTGTTTTCTTTTTGTAACTGCTAGCAAAAAGTTCCGGTAAACGGCCAGTGAACAAATTTACGTGAACATTGTGTCACGCAAATTCAAAGAAAATAACAACGCCAATCGCATCAATCTGAAGCTTGAATGAGCGAACTAATTTTCTTGACTTCTTACAATCTTGAATTCAGAATTATTTTCCCTTTCCAAAAAAAAAAGTTCCTCTCTGCGCCCTTCTTGTATCTAATTTATCCAATAAGAATATTTTTTAGTAGTATATTATCTTCTACGTAATAATCATACGATGGAAAACACAAAGATAATTAAATATGTACATTTTTTTCTGAACATTGCGAGAACTTGTTTCCCTTCGATTTAATTTACATTAAATTGTATCATTAAATAAAGAAAGTTTAACAACGGTGGAAATAGTGCATGCACGATTATTTTGTGGTAATATTGCAGCTAGAAGCGCCAAAATGTATTATTATTGTTAATAATGTATGTTGAAATACTAAAATAAAAGGCAAAATAATTTAATTTAATAACCAATATATGGCGAGAACAAATTTTCAAACACCAAGAAAAGTCAAGTTAGGCAAAGAACTTTATAATATCAACTGTATTATACTCCTAGTTTCGATTTGTGCAAGCAGTACGTGTAATATATGTTTACAATTTTGATTAAATAAATTTTTTTTTTTTCAATTTAATTATTGCATCATAAAACCAACTGAGAGTATAATAATAATGCTCTTAGAATGTTTAAAGCAAAGATTACTATAAGGGGGTATTTCACCATCCTCCTAATAGTTCATTAAAATGGAATAGGTAAAAAAAAACTCGACTAACTTATCCTATATATAGCCACTATTCGTGGGTTCAAGTACCGAATAGCAAACTCCGACTTTTTAAATAAATAAATCGTTTTTAATTAATTGAAAATGTACGATAACCTATGGGGAGGATGGTGAAATACCCCCTAAGTGTAATACCAGTAACCAGGACCGGAATACGTAATATTAATTTTAAAATACTAGAAAACAATCTAATAATGAAACACCATTTCAAACATGAAATTTACCGTTAGTTTGTTGGTTAAGATAATCTTTAGGCGGCCCAGTGGTGAAAACGCCCGCCAAACCTGCAGTGTCATTCGGAGAAACCCAGTTCGAATCTCACTGATTGTAAAAAAAAATAATCTTTAATCGCTTTTTTTTCACGATTGCTAAAATATTGAATATTTACTCAAAATTCTACAATTTGGCGTGCATTGTGAAGGATACAATAAAACAGAGACATAATAGGAAAACTAAAATACTACTAGAATCTAGAACACCGGTGTGGTGAACTTTTGCAATGACAAAGGCGGGCTAACTAAGTTCGGTTCTGATTGTGTCATCCGTTGATTTAGTCGTCGGAGGCTGCGGGTGATTGTGCTACACGTACCATAGAACGTAAAACAATGAAAGGGCACGTACAACCTGTCCGTACTACGAGTGCCAGTTTACACACAATGGCAGTTACCGTACTCCCAGGCATACTACAGACTACAGACTGGATACTGGCGGTACTGGCACCCAGTGGGCGGCACATTAACCAGCATTGCATAACTCAGTCCCGCAGCCACCGGACCGTGTGAATGGATCCAGAGGATTCCATTGCATATGCAGAGAATAAGCAAGCTTTAAATACATATATTCCCGACGATTCCGCATATTGTTGGATTGTGAGTGCATTCCATAATGAAATAACATGCTCGTAATGTTGTGGCATTTTTGTTGTACCATTTACAATGTACAAAAAAAGGGGTTCCCCAAGGATCAGGCTTTGGTTATTGCTAGATAACACTATTACTATAATGAATATGAATACGCTTACTTTGTCATTCGGAAGGATTTCCACGGACTAGGTATATCTGTATAAAATTGTAAATGATGTAGTTGATAGTGTAGAATTGTTTGCATTGATAAGCTTTCGGATTCCACCACGTAATACTAGAAATGGGGATTTATTTCAGTTCAGAAATTCTGGTATTAACTATCACATGTATTCCAGAATACTTATCGAGGGAAATAATTATACCAAGTCAGTGGACATCATCAATTTATCATTAAACAAATACAAAATGAAAATACTGAGGCAGTTCGGTTATGCACAATAAAAACTGTATAATGTTTACTATTCAAATGTAAAAGCCCCTGCAAAGGGCGTTAATAAATAAGTTAATAAAAAACAGTTAATTGATTATTAAACATCACATTTTATGATGTTTTCTCTGCTTGGTGATGACTGATGAACAATACGTTTTTAAATTTTTATGCGGAATTAACCATTTGATGCGCTTCCAAGGACTGCGTATTTTGCAGTGTGGTAATGAATTATTTTACACTTTCCTAACATTGTTAACACAAAGTTCTCGCGACATAATTGGCGGATCTACTCGTTTCCTCAATTGAAAATTCTTTGACTGTTATATTTTACAAAAAATACCAAAGCTAACAATCAAAGGTTAATGTTGTCTAAACAGCGTTGACCAAATTCAGATAAAATATTATTTGGCAAGATTCTAAATCGGCACGATAATATTCGACACGACCTTTTCAAATGGTTTCAATGATTATACAATGCCTGCAGTGCCAATACCCTGCAGTGTTTTGCCCATTGCACTTCTTGGTTAATGTTTAATATGGCCAATGGCGGATTCATGAGGATCGCTTACATGCCGTAAAATTCACTTCCACGCTTGGAATGGACTGTAAATGTACATTGCATATGCCACGGTAAGTAATTGCATGGCAGTAAGTTCGCTCGGAGTGGTCAAAGGTAACCTCGGAAACAGTGGAAATGTTAACTGAAATACCAAGGTAAAGAACTGAATATTTGTATTACTTTTAACAACGTTACAGCGACTCTTTTAGAATTAAGACATTGGTTCACTTTTATTAATGATTTCTGCAGCTCAATCCAGATCCACTATTAATGCTCGAAGATTAACCAGCCATATTATTATTTACTACATTTTATATACTATATATTTTATATACATTTTATTTACTACATTTTATGATGTGATAAATATTCAAAAATTATCTACATACAAACATTATTTAATTAAAGCTGTTTGTCAGCTGTATACTTTATATTCTTCACTTCATCAATGTTTATTTCTTTTTTAAATTTATTATTGTTTTGGATTTGGATTTCTAAATTTATTTTTATTACGTACTTAGTTATTTACTTAGTTAATTTTTTGGTTCAAAATACCTTGTAGGTATACATGTATATGAGGTTTTCTTTTTCTACTTTATGCTGTCACTTCAATATAACTTTTTAATTTTTTGGCATACGAATATTTTTTCTTAACTATGCATATTCTGTATCCATTTAATTAATCCACTTAATTATTGTAATTCCTATGTAAAAGCCGTTAATCGGCGTTAATTCAAAACAAATAAATATATCTTATCTCCAGTGGGGTAAACAAATAAATGATTAGCTTCTTATGATTTCATTGAAATTCGGCACGGATTACCAATTCCAAATTAGCAAAGTTTTGTTTACAAAAATTACGTGATATATATGTGTCATTCAACTTGCAATGTTTGGTAAATATTCATTGCTTATTGTGATGTAAGCGTAATCTCATCAATTTCAATAGGCACGTTGATCCAAGTAACTAATTTCACTTTTAAAGTTTGTTTTATTCTCGGACTACCATAGTATAATATTAATTGCCAGAGATTTTCCGGCGCGCGGAGAACCCACTTTCTCTCTCACTCTGCTGACAGATCTATTAATGAATTATGCAATGTTTGTGATTTCTAAAATAAGTAAACAATAATAGAGCGAAGAATGGAAAATAAAAGTTTAAGTTGCTTGTTATCATTATATTCATGCCGGAAGGAATAGATGAAGTACTCCAGATCAGAATATCAAAGGATATTTTGGAATGTTTCAACTTTTATAATAGTTACCATCACACAAACTGTGATAACTTGTAATGGGTACGTTTTGTTAAGCAGAAAATCCACCACGAAAATAAGAGTACTTTTCTTCAGATAAAGTCAATGTTCATATAAACGATCAGACAAGCCTTTGTATGTACAAGCATTGTTAGCAATTCCAACAGACAATGTTGTAGCAAACTTGCTTACCAAGTATTTGTATTATAAACCAGTAAAGTTGGTGAAAGTGATAGAGCGACCAGAAGTGGCAAGAGAGTCTATTCGCTTAAGCCACAAAATAATAATTTAATCAGCTAAGTGAGTGCAGCCAATCGGCTAATGTACCTTTATCGAGAGACTGGGCGAAATCTCGTTTCCATCTTTTAAAACACTCTGCATCTGGCGTAAAATTGACTCAGCCGCATTCTCAATGTGCCACCTAGTTACTTAGTTCTTGGCTGTTTCTCGCATTGCGGGTTGTTGATTTTGACGTAATTTATTCCCTCTGTATGGTATGAGTATCTACTCAAGTCATTGTGTCTTGTTGAAGGGTTACTGTCGCAGGATTAAAAGCATTACTTACAAGTAGTAAACATAGCAGGCAAAATAATATCCCTGAAAATTCAGTGTATCTCAATGGGAGGAGGTTTTGTTATTGCTACGGAATTGCTTTGCTTTTACATACTGGATTCATATAAAATGCTGTGGAGTTCCCCAAGGTACACAGTTAGGGACTGCAAAGATTTTTACTGAATATGAGAAATTAGAAAAATCATTGAGGAAACATTCGTTTTACTGGTTGTGTCTACGATTCTTTATTATTATCGAAATACTTACGAAAGGGACTTAAGCTTAAAGGTTGCACTGTGGATATTTCAAACAACGGTGTGAAATTTCACTAAGCCACGGTTCGTCAATCAATGATTATTCAATATTCTCTTCTCTTTGATAAATGATCGCATGGTTCTCTCGAATGCAGCGACGGTTACAAGTTACGCGTATTTCGAGATTGCTGAGAGCGTGTGAGTTTTGATGAATTTTACTTGGAAGCGAAGTGTGGCAGCCAGTACAATTCTTCCAAAAGACTCGCATTATTTTCGATAATTACTATATTGTTACGTGACAAGTGATTACCACACTCTCTAGTAATCTGGCCACCACATTTGGGTACTAGATTACCCATTTGTGAAAATGTATCACGTATTATATACATAATGCTGGTTGTGTCACGTAAAACCGTCAACGTAAAACAAAAATAATTAACTTTCATTGATAATTCTTTTCGAATTTTGACTAGTACGGCAATGAATGATCTAACAGTTATCGGATCCATCTTCATGGTTCATTGAACCATTCAGCTTCAGATCCCCACCAGTAAAGTAGTAGTTAAGGTGATAAAATTCCCGAACAACTTTCTTCGCCACTGATCAGGTTAAAGACTCAATCAATCTATTGCAATTTTGCAACAGTGTTTTTTCCGGTAAATAATTTCGCGAAAAATAAGTTCAGAATTCGTAATATATCGTCAGAGAACTTGTAGTCAGCCGTAGTCGTCGCCACGATTTGTTCAAGATACCACACGGTAGAACAGATGTTCTAGCACAATATAGCATGAAAAGAGGAATGGTATAATTGAATGAAATTTCTAAAATATAACATAGAGAACAGATGTTCTAGCACAATATAGCATGAAAAGAGGAATGGTGTAATTGAATGAAATTTCTAAAATATAACATAGTTATATTTAATTGCTCTTATAACCTTAAAACTTTTTTATGTACCTTTCTTTCTTCCCAAATATTATGATTTAAAAAATAAGAAACCTTTAATAATAATAAAACATATATTATTAAATAGGATCTGTTTGGTTGGGCAGGCAAAGTTTTGTCTTAATGCTGGGATTGTCCACTCCGAGTAAATATTTTAAACTTATTTGTGAAGTCGAAAAGAATTTTGCATAGTACACAAGTAAAGGTCATACAATATTTATACAAAAGTTTATTTAACACAAGTGATTATTATAAGAAAAATCACACACTAGATTCCGTATGAGTTCAAAAAAACCCATTCCGTGAATGCTTCAAAAATTGGATAATAAAACAGGTATGTTGTCAAGGTAAAAAATAATTAAATGCATAATACGTTGATGTATTTTGTCTGGTATTGACGACTGCGTAAATAGCTATGAAATCTGGCAGGTCTTTGTGGTTTGCATTCAGAATGCAGAGGAAGGATGGTTATTAAGTAGAAGGTGCATTACAGTGCTGGTGGGACAGAGGTGATCACGACAGAGAACGATTGTTGGGAGAAAGGAACAGGTGCAAAGAAGCAGTTCGTGCATTGCATGGTCACTCCCATAACGGTAACAAGAGCTGGACTGGGTTAAGAAAAAGATTTTCAAAATCCTTTAAAATTTTCACGATTGTACATTTTTGATAAAAAAACCTTCCCTTTGGGTCCTTTGAAACCACACACAAAACGATTTTCGTTTTGTGTGTGGTTTCAAAGTGTTCGTGTTTGTGGTTTATGTAATAAAAAAAGGAATATGTATAAATGTTTATGTAATAATAAAAAGAGGAATGTTACCGACTGTACTGAGTTAGGTGTTAGGCATATAATAATGAATATAACAATACAGATGCCTTCCATACAAATTTGAATGGAAACAAATGTGCCACTGACTTAGTACCTTTTGGTTCTAGACCAATTAGTACGTTTACACTTGGTTGAAATTGTACATCGCCATCCACATTTGAATTTCGTAATCATTAGTTTTATTAGAAATTAATTAAGTCATAATTGGATCACGAAACACGCCCTTAGGGCAGTTCTTGTGTTATTCTTTATTCTATAGTGTTAAGTTAAAGCGGCATGCGCAATGCGATCTTTGCACAATCGATCCAATTTTTTTGAAAAAATGTCCACGTGTACATCCAGTAAATGGTTAAATTATTTTCAAAAATAACTGCAGACCGTCAGCAGATAAAAAAGACAACTTCCAACGGAGTTTTTGTTAAATTAATCCGCACCTGCTTTTTGCATCATGTAACTACCGCTGCCTGCAGAAGAAAGGTAACCAACCGCTAGCAGATTTATTAACAATCAATACTCCAACAATGAGAAGGAAGTAAGAGTGCCATAAACTACGGTAGGTTTTCTCTAACGGACACATTCTTTAGTAGCTGCCAACAGCAGTTTGTTTGAACGGAAAGGAACTCGTGTTAGCTTGTTACGTTGGAAAACATTATACTGTTTCCATGTACCTACATTAATAATGCACTTTTTTCTGTTACAATAATTGTTTGGCTTTATTATTGTTACGGAAAATTACCTTGATTTTAAATGGGTTCATATAAGTGTGGTGAGGTTCATATAGGTTGTGGAGTTCCCCAAGGTACACAGTTAGGGACTGCTAAGAAATTAGAAAAATTATTGAGGAAGCATTTGCTTTTCTGGTTTACATATACAACGAATAATTTATTAACCTTTTATTGTCGCATTGTAAATAAGTTAATTGAACTGAATGAATATTAGAAAAACGATGCCTAGTAGTCTAACATAATTTTTAAAATGTAGCTTTTGTACCTTGTGGCAAAACTGGTTGACTACATAAAAGAGGCATCAATTTTCCTAAAAGCAATACTTCATCAAAGTTTAATAAGAATTTCTCAACAGAGTACCTAGTAGGAATCAACCTGTCATTGGATTTAATAAGAAAATAGCGCTGATATTGAAAGGAGCGGCCCTAGGAGATGTGGAAATCGTGATTGCAACAGGGAAGGGCGAGCTAGAACATTGCACGGACTATACAGTCTATAGGCGCACTGTACATGGCCGCTGTTGAATTGGAAGCTAATTACGGGAAGACATGAACCATTATTTATTATGTGATTGCACATAGCGTTTGATGCGAGTTAGCGACACCAGCCCAGCCGAGAGCTTAACTTACTCGTATTATTTATTGTATTCAAAAATCGTGCGCCGTTTCACAGCAACACTGCGAGGACAGCAAGTTAGTCATAATGTTATGGTGATTCGGAATAATTCATGTTGGTTAGAAAATGATACAAGCAGTATAATCAGATACAGCAACACGAATGGAGAGATGAAAACATCAAGAAAGTTTATCACGATTCTAGCAGAGGTTCTCTCCGAAGTTCTAGTGCGAATACTTCCAAAGTAGTAACAGTGAAGCTCTACTATTCTCGATTTATGGTAAAAACCGGGTTCTTTCTCTGTATCCGCTACGGAGCTCGTACGGAGAAACAGAAAAGCGACCGTGCAAACTCTTGACCCAGTAAGGTGCAGAGATCACCCTACTCTGCCGCTGCCCCTAATAAGGCAAGCCTGCAGCCAACAACCAGTCACCAATCAACAACTACGCAAAAGATCAGAACCAATAAAACCCAACTTTCAAGGTTCGAAGAAAGAGAATACCTCTTTTGCGGAGTGACTCCAGTTTACTCAATAACTAATCGTACTTTATAGGGATAACTGGTCTGGATGTAAAGCTTTGATGTAGACGAGTGGCTGATTCATAGAAACCCCCCTCCCTACCCCTTTCCACCCTTTCATGAAAAAAGTAATAAGACTGCAAAATTAACGGATCGCAATTTATCAACGATTTCTCTTAAAAGAACCTAGGCATTTTTTGGTTGGTACATCAGAGTTTTATAGGATGAAAGCAAATACAAGGATAATCTGAGTTACCATCATTTTAGATTTTTAGGTACATTGAAAAATCAATTTAAAAAAATCAGATTAAAACACTAGAATCAGTGTTCATCTTGTGCTGCGTATACATTTGCGTACACAGGCCCGAGCCGAGCCACGAATTATTTGAAAAGAAATGAGCAACGGCAGCGACGTTTTGCCATTTACGGTTGCTTCTTTCCTTTCACGTAATTCATGGTTCGGCTCGAGTGTGCATACGCAGCCTTGACGACTTTCTTGTACCTGTACAACACTAGTCTGGCCTAGTAGGTACCATAATTGAAATATGAATCATTTATTAATTTTTAGCACATAATTGGTAATTTTTTTAATTAAAAACCTTTTAACTTTTTTCCACTTTTGATATTTTGGGTATGTTGCAGTAACCATCTCATCTGGGTTGATATGCACTACGTGCAGGCTATCCAGATATTTTGCTTTTGAGAAAAAATAAGAGCAATTGAGACAAATATCCCAGAAGAAGGAACATTAATAATTTGGGAGGTGGTTATGGGTATCGCTGCCACTGGAACCGTTTATTGGATACCCAAGGGTGGTTTATGAACACCCAAGGATATTGAAATATAAGAGATGAGCTATCCGCAGTTTTTACTGGGCAGGACTGTGTTTCCTGGTGTCGCCGTTACTTTTAACCAATATTACTGGACACCTTAAAAAAATCAACCAATTGAATAAATTCTTTCCGTATCCAAACTATATTGCTAACGAATACTGCTGCAGCCATTGACCTAGTTACCCTGGTCGAAGGCTGCAGCCCTTAAAAAAATCAACTACTTTCCGTATTCAAACTATTCCCATTAGGAAGTAATCCCGCCGACAGTCGGGCGGACACCATAGCATATCTTTTGCATTTGAATATCTTTGCCAACACCCCTGCCATAGGACATCCCGAGTGGTTCGCTACATTTGGTGACAAAGGTTAACGGTATGGGGTTTGATAAGTTTTTAGATTTTCACGGCCAAAATTATTTTCGTTATTTGTTTTTGGGGTATTATTCCGTGTTGCGCTACCTCTTTCTTTAGCCAATTGTGTGACACAATTACACATCTGCCCTGATGATGGACACTGTAACGCTGTCCAAAACGTCGGCTAAAGAAGGAGGTAGCGCAACACGGCATAACACTCCAAAAACAAATAACGAAAAAAGGTATGGGGTTTGTCTGTATCTTGGCGGGGGATGCGTCTGCCAACCTACTGCTTGGGATGCCGGATCGGGTGAGACTGGTTGAGGGAGACCTTTTGACCTCTCCGGCAGGACTCTCTCGGAACATCGCCTTGCACAGCACTGCGAGGGATGGATTCATACGTGCGTCACTCCTGAAGCCACTGACCCCCAAGATTCCCCATACCCAACTCTCATCCCTTTTTCCTTCCCTGAAACTCCTTCCTTTCCTCTAAATACCCCCCACACAACATCCATAAAGATGAAAAAGATCTTGAGGGGAATTATTTTCCTCGGGCCCTCCCGTTTGGAGCTAATGCAGCTAATAGCAGTCGGAACAAATTTGTATCACCCATAATGAAAATTTGATGTTGGTTCCCCACGAAAGCAAAAATTAGACTATTCAAAAGACAAGGAAGCATAACACAAGACAATTGGCCATCAAGATCTTAAATCACATCTAGTGCCGTAATGAAGCTGGACTGTCGCTGTTCGATGGATAAGATCGCTCTGGTTCTGTCACTGCTTCTGACTAATCGCCGCCTTTATGAGGTTTGATTAGCTGCTCGTAGAATCCAATCAGCCCCACTCAGAGTAATGGCGGTGTAATGATGGATGCAGTTGCTCCGTCCACTAACGAGGCTCAATTGACCCCGGCCCCCCTTCAACCGTCCACCAGCCGCGCCACCTGCGGACGACCTTCGGTGGACGCTGCTACACGGGGGATTGTAACACGCCAGGGGGTCAGAATGATGAGAGGGATAAAGTGCTGATTGTCTCCACTCAACATTATTTTTATCGGATTTGCGCTTAGATTTTGAGATACGAATATGCAATAGGAATGTCTCTCAATGTTTCGTACCTACTCAAAATGATTTAAGGTTTTTTTTTAAATCTTGAAACAAAATTATTTTTTTAAACTTTTAAGCTACTTAATTATATTGCAAATGGAGTTCTCAAAATAATTTCGAACTCCGGAGAACAAAAGACATAGTAAAGTACCTACAAATCAAAAAATGTTTTTTTTTTTAATACAAGCTGAGGTCTCCGGCTTTTCCCGGGCTTTACGCAAAGTTTTTCGAAATCAAATGTAGACTGTAATTTTCCTTTTATTTTGAACGACAAGTGTTATTATGAAAAAAAAATCTGCTTTAAGAGGTGGGAAAGGGGGTGGAGGAGTATTTGTATAAAAATAAACCTACACCGGGCCACCCTTGTTTATATAATATATAGATATGGGTGACCGGACAACTCGGAATGAAACCAACTCAGAACCATCTCAGAAGAGTCAATTAGAGTGATAAAAAAATATATAAAAAATTGGTTAAATAGGTTACGTTAGATTAGGGTTATCGGCTAATTTAAAATTATTTTTTTCATAGCTTTTAACGGCTTTTCAAGGAGTTCTTGAGTTGACTTTATTCTCAGTTGGCATGGAACCATAGATATGACGTCCGCCGTGGTCTGGGGGTAAGGCAAAAAGGCTCTCGATTCGCAATCCGGAGGTAACGGGTTCAAACCCCGGTGTGCGCGAATAAATTTTATTTGATTAATTTGTGTTATTTCACAATTTATTCTTCCGGAGTGAAAAATACTCTAAGTAAAGCCCTGGTCTAAGACCACCATTCAGAATTGAAACGTTGCTTGAAATGATGCCATATTCTCACTGTTGACTCCGGATGGTTGGGAATAGTTGAGACTCTTGTGCGGTATTCACATTTAAAAAAAGATATAATTAATGGCTATATATCTTAACCTTTTCACATAAAACATTATTCGATTAAGGTTGCCATAAAACAAATAGCTTCTGGTTGCGAGACTTTTAAGAATTTTGCTTGATAAATTTTTTAAAAATCGATGAATTTACTTTGAATACTGAACCAAGATTACTAAGCAGAACTTAATATGTATTTACAAAATAACTTAGTGATCGTGACTGATTGTTGGGATATTATGCTTTGTTGTTATTACGTGTTGCGCTAGCTCCTCCTTTAACACCTTTAGAGGAGGAACACAGCATAATAAATATAATACCCCAAAAATCAATCACGTTAATACTGTCGGCCATTAAAACCTTAAATCATATTCAAAAGGCTTAAAAAAAATCAAATCATTTTATTGAAGAAGAAGATAACACTTATAATCTAAATGAAAATATGAAAGAAAACAAGACACAGAAAAACAGAAAAAACAATGGTCGCAACTGGGACTCGAACCCAAACCTCTCGTCTAACCGGGACGTGCGCGTTTTCCAATCAAAAAAATCAAATCATTTTAGTTTATGAACCATTTTAGTGTAGGTTCTCGACTATGTGGTATTTGTAAAGTCGCTTAAGGCCCATTAACCGGTGGCTGAGAATTCAAATCGCAAAACCCTTGCAATTGTACAGGATAGTTCCGATGAGAAAGATTGATTATTCTCGGTACCAGCATTTTTAACTAATAACTTTTTTTTTATTTATCTGTATAGATGCGATTTTTCGATTCCTGTCCTATTATACAGGGTGTAATAGTACTTACCCGAAGGATTTTAACCAGCGATTCTTGAGCATAATTGGAGTAAAAAATGAACTGTCATTTTGGTGACCGACGAAATTTTTTTCTATTAAATTAAAATTAAAATAAACATTTTTTTTCCAAATTTTAAACATAACTTTATTTCATAAAATAACAATCTTTCGAAAAGAATTGATATTTTTTGTAGAAAAGAGTCGATACATCTAGAATTTGATGTAAAAATAACAAATTTCCGATTGTATTTGGTTATTCCTTTTTTAACTTTTCGCAAAGCTAAAACAAGATGAAATCAGTAAAATTGAAAACGGAGTATGATAAAATAATTTATTTTTTAATGCCTGAAGTAAAATTAATTTAAACATGAGCTAGTTTAATCCTGTGAACTCGCATATTACATTTTCTTTGTCGCCGTTTCCTTGCGCGGAATCACATTAAGCGCTAATTGTGTTTGATGTTGTAAGGATGCTGATACAGCCTCCGCCGTAAAACACAAATAATTAAGATTTTGTGTACCTAACGGTAATAGGATTATTCCGATCACGAAAATCGCGCTTCGATTATTCCGAACAAAATGATTCCAAACAAGAAAAACTCCGAACATTCATTTTTTCGTTCACAGGTTACGACTGCTCTTATAGAAAACTACGCATTTTTCCAAATCTTTTTCCTTTTTTAAAAATGGATTGTTGAAATTTCAAAGTCGCTGGGCTTTAAACATTTAATGAAAAAAAAAATTAACTTAAGCCTCAATTACATTGAGCGAGTCTACAAGCTGCTAGCTGGCGAATTCACTATCCGATAGTAAACTTGTTCAGTGTAAAATCTTCTAGTTAGCTAGTATACACGATTACACTGAGCGAGTTTACTAGCAGATAGTGAATTCGCCGGCTTGTAGCTTGTAAACTCGCTCAATGTAATCGAAGCCTAAATGAGTAAAACCTCAAATTTTAATATTTTAATTAAATGAAGACAATATTGGCGAAACTCAATCAAAAATCTGAAAACAGAAAAAGATAGGTCACATCTAGGACGTGATATGAGCTCGACATGTCATAGATGTGACCGTATATTTTTCTGGTTTTACTGTTTTCAGATGTTCGATTGAGTTTTGCTAATATTATCTTCACTTAATTAAAAAAAATATATTGTTTAAAATAATTATAAAATTTCCTGTCAAGGATACCTAATATTTTTAAAGTTGATAAAAACAATAAATAAAAGAGCGTAAGTTTTTCAAACAATTTAGCTAAAAGTAGCTTACCTTTTAAAAAATATTGGGCACCCTTGCAATTAACTTATTTTAACAATTTTATCGTGAGTCCATTGGGAATTGAAAATTGAACAAATTGAACAACAATAATTATAATAAAAACATGAAAAAATTATAAAAATATTTTGCGCTATAATTTTTGTCCGGAATAATCTGTGTGCGGAAAAATCTATGTGCAATGATATTCGTGGTCGGAGTAATCACTGAGCAGGACCCACATAACTCCCTAGAATTTTTCTAACAAGCTACAATAACAACCCACCCCACATTATGTTAAACTCCGTTAGCGTGCGAGGCCCTTTTACCTTTCAACTAAACGATTCATAATCTCAGAATAAATTTTCTACGTACCATTTATCAACGTTAGCAACGCTTTCATATAAAATGTTTTCCATTATTTTTTAGCTTTTTCATCAAGTCTAGTTAGCATGTCACGTATAAGGATTTCCAGAAATAGACGAAAAAACAAGTGACGTATTTTCATTATTAATGTTTCATCCCATTATTCTTTTTTTTATTTACGGCAAATTTTTTCATACATACAAATACTTACATACAAAATAATATAAAATCCCACAATGGCGAAGCCTGTTCGTGGGTATTTATATAATCATTGAAGGGATACTATATATGTTTATAAAACAGTGGTGGTTAAATAAAAAATCAGACTGTGCAATCCACACGTGATAGAAGTGAAACCTTCAGAAAACTAAAGTAGACAAGAGTGGGGAGGCTACGAAGCCCCGCACAAAGAGGATACCGATTAGACTATCTCTCATTCGCTCGCAGGCTAAATCCTATAGGTGTATGTGTTTTTGTCTCTTTTTAGTGTCGCTATTTTTTGTTTCATCGAGTTTCAAATCACAACGGTGCTAAAGAATTTTTCACCTAAAAATACAGTTTCTATAGATAAATTAATGTAATTTAATGATTTTATAGGAACATCTGCAATTAAAAAAGTGTTTTAAATGTTTAGACGTAGCATATTTAAAATATTAGACATGTGTATAGATATAATAGATATAATATATATATGTATAGATATAATATACTTTTAACTTTTTTTGAAGTGAAAACTTCTTTAGCACGGTTGTGATTTGAAACTCGATGAAACGAAAAATAGCGACACTAAAAAGAGACAAACACATACATCTATAGGATTAAGTGTTCGAGAGAATGAGATAGAATAATCAGAACCAAAACCAAAACCAAACACAGTGAAGCAAGTGCTCGTCTCTGGATAGAGCGATTTGGTTTTTTTCTAAATTGTTAGGACGAGTGCATATAATTTAAAGACGTTGGTCTCATTATATCCGTCTTAGTTCGTAATTTAATTTTTCAGAAACAATCGATTGATGGGATTAGTCTTGTTCATTATATCTCATTTCTTCACCTATTTTGTTAAATTATCAAAACAAATTGCCTTAAAATTATTTTATTTTCATCGTCGATGTAAAAATGATTGCATCATTAGTAAAACGGCCCATTAGGAACCTTCAACAAGTTGATAAATAATATTTGTTTAAAAAACCTTTCGGTCAAGTTTTTTCAACTATTTTTGACGGAGTTAAACAACATGATCATCCCCGATTACTTGCGAACAAAGAAAACAACCCTAAAAATCCTTCAACCGAACATTTTCTAATAAGCTATTTTACCAATGGTATAACACTGAGCTAGAAAGACTAAAATTGATTACGTGACCTTAAAGGCCAATTCAATTCATGTCTAGTATTGGTCCAATCTATTATGGACGAGCCGGTCTTGAAAATGTGCGAGTTTTTGTAAGCCAGCAATTTGATATGGACACACATATTTTTTTCATTAGCACCTGCTTTACAAAAATCTACCTGTTTGACTGCGATTTCTTTACAAATAGGTGAGATGTGAAAAGTAAACGATAGCATAGTTAACTACGCGTTACCAAAAAGAAAACTGGCAAAGTACACAAGTTAAACAAACCGTACGGTCAAAATTTCACTGCTAACTGTGTGTGAAAACAGCGTGTGAAAATGAATATTTGTGTGTTTTTCACTACAGGTTTAAAAACATCGATTTAAAAATAATATGGAAATACAGCGGTGATAAAAGATAATACAAATGAATGTCGGTTACTTGGTGAGAGTTCAGTATAATGTCAACACGTGCCTAACACTGTACCAGCCCTATGCGAAAGCTCACTACCTAAATTAGACGAAATCTGCTAGTTTTATTTTAGGTACGCGCCACCTCAAAACATCAAGGACAGAAAAGAGGAAGATTAATGTAGATCAGCGATTCCCAAAGTGGTCCAGGTGGACCCCTAGGGATCCACGGGAGACCTGACGGGGGTTCACGTGGGTGCGATAAATAAATGGGGGTTCACAAGTTGGAAGTGGGGGTTCACGAACTGGTTTCGATTGAGACCCATCCCGTGCCCCATATCCATATCCCATCCCACTCCTCGTCTCGTATCCCATTACGCCTCCTCCATAACAGAGCGACTGGCGTAGAGCATACCCTCCTCCCCCCGTCCTATATCCCATTACGCCCCCTCCGACGTGGCAAATATAATCTCGAATACTAGTCCATTTGCCCCCGTTTAAAAACATCGCTCGGTACTGCTCCGTTGTGACAGACCACACCTCGCCATTCAATATTCAGTACAACGCGTATCGAGTTTTGGGAATAGGGTAGAAATGTACTAGCAGGGGGTCCACCATAACCAATAAAATTTTGAAAGTGGTCTACGAGGAAAAAAAAATTGGTAACCTCTGATGTAGACGGTCTTCGTAGAGTGGTCGATGATTGCGTGATTGTGCGTTTTTTACTATAAACAGAAAAATACAACATCTTGGTCGTGAGATAAGGAAAACCAAATAAAATGTAACTCTATTATTATGAATTCAGTGGATTGGTGGAAAATTGCAAAGAGGAAAACGTATTACCTAGTGGCTTTCAGGTGGTTCTACTGGTAGGTACGTGAGTGAATTTGTGTTTAATGAAAACAAATAACTTTGGGTATGTTTTTAGGTTTTCATGGCCAAAAAGTATTTTTGTTATTATTTTTGGGGTGTTATGCCGTGTTTCGTTACCTCCTTCTTTAGCCAACGTTTCGGACAGCGTTACATCAGGGCTCATCTGCCCTGATGATGGACACTGTAACGCTGTCCGAAACGTTGGCTAAAGAAGGAGGTAGCGAAACACGGCATAACACCCCAAAAATAATAACAAAAAAAACAAATAACTTTGTGTACACCACTATTAAAGATATGATTGAATTTGTGTTTATTTAACTGTAATTCGCAGAATGAAGATAAATCGATGATAGTTAACCTCAGATAACATGATAATGCTAATAAGAAAAACATTAAGAAAGAACATTAAGAAAAACGTACTTTTAAAAAAGATCCCCTTTCAGGAAGTCTGCGTTAGACCCTATCTTAGAATAAAGGCTGAGATGAGATTTTCAGATAAAAAAGAGTAATTATCTTTTATTCAGATTTTACTGTAAGAAAAAAACTCTTTTACAAATGTTTTTAAAAAGAAACTTTAGATTCCCAAACTATTGGAACGGGAAAAAGAAACCGAACGCACATAAAAAGAACATTACTTTTAATAATTCTTCAAATTACACAGCTTAAAAATATCAGTTTTCTATTTCCAGATAATTATTATATTTTTACAATCTAAAAAATAATGTACTTTCTATTCGATTTTCATTAAAAAATATCGTTGGCGCCAAATGGAATGAGTTTTGTCGGTGGTAATGGTTTTGAATGTGAACTTTGGCCGTCGAGAAAACAAAAGAAAAGGTTACCAACTAACTCAAACGTTGATAATACATCCCACGATGTTTCGATTTCGCCGGCCATGTTCGCGCTTTTGTTTTATAATGGATGTCGAATGAGGCGAAGAGAATTGGAGCATCGCTCGGTGCGAACATTGCCAATGTAAGCGGATACCTTAAATTATAGCAATAATTGGACAAGTGGACTCCGCTGGCAGCAGTCAGCAGTGAGCAACGAGCGCTCAGCGCGGCTCACAGCGGATGGGATAATGCGCTGTCTCTTGCGGTTTACTGCTATTAACGGTCAAAAACATTATTGTTACCAACGGGAAGTATCAGATATCCTTGCAGGGATGACAGGACCACAGGACAGAAGCATTGTTTGTAGGCAGTTCACGCTGAATAGTTTGTGACATTCAGGGCAGACCCTGTGCGGGCGCAATTGGAGCACACCGCTCCGGGAACCGACCTGCCAAGGCGCTACGGAGCCAAGGTGTTGATAATACCTAAAACCTAATTCAGAGCCACTGAGGTTTTTGCTAGCGCCAGGCGCCGTTTGGCTCAAAGCCGGCCCTGGTTGCAATTATACAGTATTTTCTTTGGTGACCGGACAACTCGGAATGAAACCAACTCGGAACCATCTCAGATAGGTCATTTAGAGTGATAAAAAATATATAAAAAATTGGTTGAATAGGTTACGTTAGGTTAGGGTTATCGGCTAATTTAAAATTATTTTTTTCATAGCTTTTAATGACTTTTCAAGGAGGTGTTGAGTTGACTTTATATTTTGACACGGAACCGTAATAAATCGTAGAAATTCGAGTAGCGGCGGCTTAATGGTCAAGAAAATTCAAAATATTTTTTAACGATACTCTTCTACATGAGAGAGCTCCGTTTTTACCCACGGTTTATTTTGTCTCGGGAATGCTGAGTATCTGCAGCCTTAGTTTTGGGGGGGATTGTAGGATTACTGCTGATGGCTTCTGAACGGTTTCTTACCAATACCAGACATTCTGGCTGAAATAGAAATCTATGTCCCGGATAATTTCACGTGAGGCTTCTGATTCTTTCCAGCTGTAGAACTAAATTACCCATGGAGGTGCCCCTGGGAACACATAGGTACCAGGTTAATTAACCGCCTCGTAAGAAATGTGGATATTTTCCACATGTCCCCAACGAAGTATTCTTTAACTTTTAACTGTGTGTACCTACCTACGCGTAATCTTTTTTATTCTATGTATTATTTATATTTTTTTATTGTTTTTGCAATGTATTTGTTTTTATACTATTTTTGCAAAATAAATAAACGAGGGGACGTTTTCACAATCAAGTAGTCACACGGCTATTTGTTGTTTTTTAAGTGTTTGTTGTTGATTTTTAACTGGGACCTCTCGTATTATCCTGTGGGACTATGGTAAAAACAACTTTTAAGCGTGTATTCCATAAAAGAGGCCGTAATGAAATTTTCCTCAGAGCCTACTTTGTGGAGGCTGTGTGGGGAGTATTTTTAAGTTAAGCAAGGAGCTTTTTAAGCAAGCGTGTCAGGAGTAATCCACTCCAATCATTGCTGAAGAACCCAGCTGAAGAGATCAAAGGGTCTCTCTCAACCGTCGTCTACCGGTGGGCAGATGCATTCGCCACCAAGACTTGAACAAACCACACCCCATGATCCCGGTAACCCCTGCTAAGTCACCAAACGTAGCGAACCACTTGGATTGACAAATGGAAGAGGTGTTGGTTACCCATACCCGCCTCCAAAATATATAAATTATAACTGGGGGACGTTGTGAAGAAAGGGGAATTTTATAGGTAAAAGAGAAGAAGAAAGTGAATGGCAAATCGCTGCTCTATATTATCTCATTGTTCAGTGTAATAATTTAAACCACAAGAATCCTCCAGTGATATTCAAGGAAGGGCGCAATCAGGAACGAGGGTGTACCATGTTTTGAACACTTGATACTTTTGTGTTATATAATAATTATTATTTATTTCATAAAACATATGCGGAAACTTTTACCAGCCAACTAGGAACTATAAAATCATTTATTTCTCTTAAACGAAGCCAATCCTGCAGACTTTTTGGTTTTGCAAAACCCTCCTCTGCGCAAGGGTTTTTTTTAAAATTATTCTTTATTCATAAAAATAAATAAGGTATTCAGTTTTGTACAGGTTTTTCAACTACCACACCAGGTACGTGCCCGTATTATTATTGTTGATTGGTACGTAATCTCTCAAAAACAGAAGCCAAATAAAAATATTCAAAAGAAAATTGTGAAATCCGTCTCATCAAAATAATTCATGTGGTTAGTTTATTTCTTACAATATTAATCGAGTCCATTTTTTATCGCTAAACCACGGTACAACGCCGAAGGGCCGCACATAGCTCGGGTACCTACCCAACAGCCACGTGCCCAAGCAATATTGCAATATCGTGAAGGAGAAAGTTTACTAAACAGAATTATTATTGAGTATCGTATTGTTGTAGGAAAATATAGTATCAAAATAGAAAGAACTTCAAGTGGTTTTGCATTTGAGCAAAAGAAAGCGCGCCTTTTTACGACCGTTAGCCCGCTGTCAAACTTTGTCACAACCGAAGGATAACATACAATTAATTTAATTAGATTTATCAAAATAATTTGAGACCTCACTTCAAAGAAACGTAAGTACCTTGTATTTTTCATTAAATTCTTCCTACAAAGGTACTACTAATAAGGCGTTAGATAAAAGCTGGAATTCTCGAATGGCGCGATCTCATACGACCAAATCAAAATTTCATTTTACGTTACTTGAAATTTTGAATGCAAAAATTTCCATCTCTCCGAATGCAGAAACTTGTCTTTTACAATAATTAAGGCCAATTAAATAGTTTTTTTTCTGCGGATCCAGTGATTTCAAAAGTTTATCAAAAAATATATTAGAAGTCCCGATCAACTGAGATAAACCGATAAAATTTATCAGTATTAAGGAAAATGACGATTCACTCCAAAGTAAGAAATGTATCAAAAATTTTCCTTTTGAATTTCGAATCTTCCCGCGCATAAGAAAGCGTCAGTTAAAAATTATAATAAAATATGCAAAAATTACGATTAGAACTTTAAATTAAGTCTATTAACTTTTATTTAAATTAAAAGTAAAAGCAATATTATGAACAATAAAAAAAATAATATTGCCTCAACCTACCTACCTATTAGGTAGATAGGTATACCAAAAGAACAAATTTTGGTGTAAAAAAAAACGTTAACATTCTCACCTGGAAGTAATAATATTTATCCAACAGAAATAGATTTTTTTTTAATGTGATAATATTTTGATCGTTTGAATTTTAAATCGTCGCTTGAAAACATGCGAAAACTTCCGCGAAATTTGTGTACTTTTAAAATTAGCACTTTCGTCGATTTGAAAAACTTTATTTACGCGAATGGTGTTTTTGTTAAATTACAAGTATTACCTATTTATTACATAAACTGATTATCAATTCATTATTAACACTAATGTTCAATTATTTAGCGTTGAAAAACTTACTGTTGCGCCGAAGAATGATGTTTGTTTTTCCCCATTTCGTTCCTTGGCATTTCGTAAACACAACACAAAAAGTTCTAATGCTAAATGAAAACAATCACAGAAACAATAAAAACTGAAACTTGCGAGAGCACTGAACTATTGTGTGTCAACTGACACTAAAAACCAGCGGCAACAGGTTGCTTTCAATTGAATAAAACTACTTTTTATTCACTTGCGCACCTCGCAACAGCTTCCAACACCTTCTCTGTGGAGACAAAACACCAGTGCGCAAGTCAGCAAAAGTTTTTAACTGAACCAGTGTTTGCAGTGCGCACGCGCATGAACGGCATTACGATTTACTGCCATCTGTTGACGCATCGATAACATAAAATAGAGGAAGCCGATGCGCAAACCCAAAAAATGTAGATCTCGTGAATTATTGATCTTCCGAAACATCGATAATTATTACCAAATAATTCCGGAAGGTTTCAAAACTTTTCAGCACTCGGAACTTTGGAAGTAATCGGAAATAACTGAAGTTGAAATTATTAACTCTGGGGATACGATCAGACTTATTATTGGAAGTGAAAAAGCTTCGGGCGTATTATCGGACTTTTATAAAAATACCTCCGGAGCATTTTGTATCCCTAGGAAATGCGACGTCACAACGCAGTCGCGTCTGTTTGAAGATAGGAATATAGGAAGCTCCCTATTCATTAAATTACTAAAGTACCTACTCGCAACCGCCACCCTTACCATAAAAAAAATACGGTGACCACAGACTAGATATTATGGAAACCGTTTTTTGAAGCCTACAAATTAACGCAATTTATTTAAAGTGCTTGTTTATGTTCAGAGCTTCCCAAATAGAGCAACACAAAACAGGGATAGTAAATGAATGGCTACCGGATGAAATTCTCTAGGGATATCATCCCTCGTCTTGTCCGGTTCATTCGTTAATTAAACCACACCTTCAATCGCGTAACCGCTCACTCTAAACACCTAATAGCACCCCCCCCCCCCCCCATATGTACACTTTGGAGCGCACCACTTCAGGCCGCCGCGCAGAAAAGTAAAGACCCAAAGTAAGACAACGGTTTACAGTGCAGTTCGCTGTAAGACTTTTCTGCGTGGCGGCCTGACGTGGCGCGCTCCAAAACATTCGCGTGGGGGGTGCTATTGTCTTTTTCAGTCCCGTGTCCGTCTATAAACCCAGGCAATAAATAATTGGTGATCGTTAAAAATAAGGTTGAATTATTAAATAATACCATCCGGATATTCCTTCCTGTTTTATTATCGGCGGCAATGTGATACTTTGAGAGCGCTCGGAAATTAAAATCGTTACGATAAGTAGGTTCTACGTCTTTTAAAATGCATTTATCTGAAAGATATACAATTGGATACATCTTTGATGACATCATGAATAAATATAAAAAAATCAAAATTTGTTTGGTGATCAGTACATTGCCATATTAAGCATAGGAAATGTTTGAAACTTTCAAAATACCTCCTTAAAGCCCCCGCGAAGTTTTTGGATTATTTCAACCACATGACAATAAATCTGAAAAGTTTTTCAATCATCATAAAATTTTTTGCAAAACTGTTAAAAATTTGAGAATGATATTTTGCAAAACAATAATTGCCAAATCAGAATTAAATTTTAAAAACTCTTTATATTATTGAATTAATTCGAAGTACTTACATAATAATTTGAATCGAATCAAGAATTACAGATATTTTAAATAGGTACCAAATTGGATTGATTGTTCTTTTATAATATACAAAAATGAATATTTGAAATAAATGAAAAATGAAAATTTGAATTAAAAAAAATTTGTTATAGGTGGCATGCGAGCTGTTTTAAAACTGAATGTACTGGGACTGAATATAGAACGCGGGAGGGGGGTTGGCAGGATGGGGGAGCGGAAAAGGGGAGAGGGAATGCGGGGAAGGTGGAAGGGTGCGTTCCCCTTCCACCTGCGGGGAAGGGGACGCGGGAGGGGAACGGGGACGCACGGGAAAGGACATGCAGGGAGAAATAATTTATTTCTTTGAATATGGCATTGCAGCGCATGCCGGGAACCAGCTAGTTATGAATAAATTACGAGTTTTGTAACGCACTATTTATATGAGGGTGGGGTTATTCAATTTCCGTAACGTAACCGTGTTGTAAACAAAAACATCCTCCAATCCTTTCTGATTATATTGGGTCCAATTTGTTAGTCATGTTGTTTAAAAATAAATAGCTCGTAGCCGAAAGTTTCTCATGAAAGCATTTAACCAAATTTTCCGGAAACCCTTGAAAAACCGAGAACCTTTGCAAATCGGTTCTACGTTCTACCCATAAAACCTATCTTATGAATAAAATTATGTAAGTAATTTTTTAAATGCATAATTTATTGAGATTGCGCAGCTAGGTCCTATTTTTGGCATCTCATCTGTCTGTAAATTTGTTTGTTACGTTCCGGTTCCGGTTTTAACGGTCCAGTAAAGATTCTTATTTTAAATGTGAAATCGTCATCTTTATTAATTAAGTAGGTAAATTTTATGTAGGTAGGTACCTACATGCTCATCTTATAATTTCAGAGGAAATTAGTTTTTTTATTTAAAATATGATAAAAATAGAAATATATATATTTTTACGCGAGGTCGTTCATAGAACTACTATTTTGATCTCTGGAGATATTATAACGACAAAACGGTTTGCATAGGTACCTACCTGTTTTCCCCATGATAATGTCGTAGCAATCGGTTTTTATCATTAAATATTAATTGCATTGAATCAAATTAAAAAATGCTTTGCGTTGCTCCCTTCTAATATATATCTTGGGGTTTCCTATCAATATCATTTTTTTACGTTAACTCCATACAGGAGGCTCTGAGGAAAATAATTTCCCTCAAGGCCCAAGTCACCTTTGAGAATGCTGTGTCGACGGTATTTTTGAGGAAAGGAAGGTGAACTTGGGTCTTGAATAGACCCATGTTGTAGAATCCCTCCTACAACATGGGGAGAATGTTGTCGAATCCCTCCTGCAATATGGGGAGTCGAGCTGTTGAACCCAAGAACGAGTAGCAGAAACGACCCGTTCTCGTGTGACAATGTATGCAAACGTTGGGCGCGTGTTTGGCGTGATTCCCGACTGTGCACCGATGCCGATGGAGTCAATGACGCTAGTTTTTCAGAGCATCTTCCATTGAAATACCGGTAGAACAAGAACAATATTCCCACCCGACGCCTGTGCTCTAAAAATTGCAGTCCGTTTGTTAAGAAAGGAGAATCTTTGAAATCGGATAGCCCGTTTCTGTACAGAGTAGAAGGTTTTTTCAGGTATTTTGGGGTTCCAGACCAGAGGTGGCTGCCAAATTCAACCGTGAAGCGCACTCATCTAAAATTATCCGCAAAAAAACTGAAATAGGGGATGAGTACCTTTTTCAAGTTTGTGTTTTAAATTTCTCTCACAATGTTTCTTGTGCAATGAGGAAAAACTTAGTTTAGGACCGAATTACAGAATTACGTTTACGAAATATATTCGGTACGATGTTTCCTTTTAAAGCCGATAAATTAATCTGTGGGTAAATGGAGCGATGAATAAAACAATTCACGAGCTGCACCATTTCATTGTATCAATCATTTGATTATCAGGAGAGCAGAAACAGGAGGGTTCCCTAATGGTAATGGACTGTACAGTGTACGTGGTGCGGGCTGTGGAACGGATGGCCTCGATTTGTCACTTCTGTGGGAGAATACGGCCGAATATGATCCCGCTACTTACTCCTCGCAGTCCTGTGCTCCTGGCAATATTGAAATCGGGCCGGACTTGATCGAGAATGTTTCCTATTTTCCAGTAATCTATTAAAATTCACGGCATCCGTAAATTCGTTGTAAAGGACTACAAAAACTGTTCTGTTTGAACAAATTTTTCTTCTTATTATTAGCGGCCCAACTCCATACCACCGACCAAATTATTTTAAGAAGATTAAATCAAAAATATAAACCGCAAAAAATTGTCTTTTTTTATGTCACATTTTTATTTCACAAAAGTACCAGCTGCTCCTGTCTGGAGCCAGTGTGACTATGGTATCTCCAATTGGAGGTTGTGAGGCTGAAGGTAGTAGGGAGAGGAAGGAGATGGGGAAGGAAGAAGGTGGAGAAGTACCTGGCTATTCTGATCTGGTCACCAAACACGATTAAAGCCATTTCAAATCAACGTTTCAATTCTGAATATCGGTCTTACACCAAGTAGATACTGAGAGAATCTTCCACTCTGGAATGGGCCGCAAATATACTGTATATTATTTTTAATGAATTAATTGTGAAATAACACAAATTAATCAAATAAAATTTACTTGCGCACGCCGAAATTCGATCGCGACCTTCAGATTCAACTATTTTCAGTGGGAGTTGTGGAAATTTGAAATACCCATCATAGCTATTACAAAAAGACGACGTGCTTGTGAGATCTAAATATTAATCTAAACATTGTTCATTGAAATTAAAAACACAGGCAAAGCTTAGTAGTAACAGCATAAATGAAGTCAGAGGTGAAAGAAAAAAAATTAAACTATGCATTCCGTTTCATAAAAAAAAACCGCAACACTCTTTGTCTAGGTAATTTTTTCGGTCTACTACTTTCCTGCAACTCTGTTACTAGACTAGAATAACGAAGCGTGTGCCGTGCACAATGAAATTACAAAATTATTTGTTTTTTTCTCCCCTACCCCTTCATTAGCAGTCCCCGTGCGCAGGCCACGTTTTCCCTGGAGTTAGCAAGAGAGATCATTTCAATTTTTGGTTCAGTTGAGAAATTAGCTTGGTTTAAAAAAGGATAAAGTTGATAGAAACATTTGGATAATTAGAATGAGGGAATGGTTTAAAGCAGTGATTCCCAAAGGGGGCTTTGGTGAGATCCAGGGGGGCGATGGCAGCCTCGAGGGCATATAAAGGCTTCAAGGGGGTGATGTAGGGATGAAATAGAGATCTGGCTAATAAAATAAACTACGTCATAGATACCATCGCAAGGATCTTGCAGATGAATCGTTCAATTAGTGCCACTCACTTCCAACATTTTACAATGATAGAGAACTAATCAGGTAGAAGGTCGAACCTGCAACGCCAGGGTTAATTTTTTTCAAATTACAACGCCACTAATCGGTTGATAACATTTCCCTTGTAAACTAACGTGTAACTTTCATATTAGTCAAATAAAATTATTGCTGTTGCTGTTGTTGTTTTTTTTTGTTTTAATTCTTAATAAAAGTTTTAATTTTATTTTTTGTATTTTTTTATAAAACTGAACAAGGCAGAAGCAAAGAATAATATTGTCTTTGCGGTAGCGTTGAGAGACCGGAGTCTGAATAACAGGTTCATGTTTCAAGCATAATTTTGATGAGAGTAGGGACTAGGGACTTATGAAAATCCCATTTTAGTGACGTTTTTTCGGCTTACGTTCACAAATTCATCATTAAATTGGTTGCGTCAGCAAATAATGTCGGCACGTCATAACCATTTCCCATTTTCCGCGCATCAAATCAACAGAGCTCTACGGAACAATAGATATTGTATTAAATTGGCGGTTCCTTGTTTGAAAAGCGTCATATCCGCCTGTGTTCGTAAACTTCCAACAATTTAATATAAACAAAGCGAACAAAGCAGCGTTTCCCCGAGCATTCGCAAATAATCCATTCGCTGCTGGTTCTCGCGAAAGCTCGCAGGTACTTCAGCAAAGCCTCCCGCTAACCGTGAGAACGTGCTTCACGTGGAAAACTTCGGGAGCAAGCACCCTTACTGAGGGAATGCTTGTTGGGAGTTGACGTAATTAAAACTCACACGTCGAGGGTGGAATTTCGAGACTTGTGATAATTACTCATAGTTTCCTGAACCAATTGAAAACTAAGTACCATAGTTTATAGTTTGTTCTGTGTGTTGACACGTGTATTGTTTATTTATTCTATGCTATGATTAACTTGCACAACTAATATTGGATATTATAGATTTACGGGTACAAAGTTTTGATTGGGTGTAAAACGATAATAAAAAGAGGTTCATTTATCAAAAGATGAGTTGGCCGCATTACTAGGACTTGTGAGAGGTCTTAATATTTTTTTATGAAAAAAAGAAGATAGTTGAAAGGTTTAGTCATCCAGGCATCCAATAAATCTTCAATGTCGACAAAAATGTATATCTCCGTCGACACCCAAAAAAATGTCTTTTGCATCCAATCCCACTAAACACTTCCTTGCAAATAGAACAGTGGAAGCGTTGAACAAACTTTCACAACATGTCGTCGATGCTACCATAAACCAATTTTATTTGGAGAGATGAAAACATTAACTTATTTTTTTCAATTCTTATGTTAAAAAGGATTCTTAAACATGTGAATTAAATAGAAAACATATTTATTGAGCTAGGAAAATATGAACATCATGAAAACATCCCATACCTGGGTATCTTATAAACATGCATTAACCCTACTTAACTTTTCAAATTTTGTTTTTTCAATCCTAACATGTTCTTTTCATGTTGAAGCTGATTGCTGATTTCTTCCATACTGCCTACTTTTCTATAGTATGTATGCATTATAAACTTCAGGACGCGCCTGAGATATTGATACGAAAACACGGTAAAATAAACCCGAAGAAAGCTCATGTTAAATGATCATGAAAATCGGAGACTTATTATTTATATTTTGTATCGTTTGATCCGTAAAATCTCTTTTGCCACATTCACTTTTTGGACCCTTCTTGAATAAAGTGTTTCGTTTATACGTTCACTCAAAAGAAAAATATTCACGAGTAACAGCGTGTAATGGGTTTTTCTTGCCTGCGGGCTGAAGGGCACGGTCCACCAATCAACCCTTAAAGGTCGGGAGTAAGAGAGTTACTTTAATCACAGATTCCTTTGGGGGTTTGTTCTCCCCCGGCGGGGCGGAGACTCTCGGCGTTATCAGCAACCCTCCAGCGAGCTGTGGTAATTAAGTGTTTACCTTTAACCTTTTAAAGTATAAACAGCGAGCAGATGCTGAGCTGTGTATCGACTGAGGCTTTACAGCACACTCCAAATGTAAGTAAAACACAAAAATGCTTTAAGGTTTTTTTTATTTTTTATTATTTATTAAAATTACAGAGAACATTTTGTACAATAAATAGAGTAGACCCACAAAGCTGTCATATGGCAGCTTGTCTGCAGGTTCTAACAATTTAAACATTCTTAATATAATATCTAAGAAAATATTTGTAAATACATTTATAGTTTTAAGGAAACATTAGAATTGATCACATAGTAGTATTAGATAATTTAACTTACAACTATAAATATATAAGATATTTCAATATACCTATCTAATAAAAGATATGTAGGCAGCTATATTAAGATATTCAAAGATACATGGAGTTTTCGTTCATTAACCATAGTTTTATCATTTTAGGACTTAGTCTCTCATTTTTTTCAAATTTTATGTTTTTATTGATTTTATTGAAAATCACTAGTATTAGATATTCAAGAGTACGGCTTCCATATTTATTTAATATTCGAGGAGTTTTTAGGCCCTTTCCTTCTCTAAATCTTGTGGTATGTTTGTGTACAAGTAGGTGTTTGTAAGGGCTTTCCCCCAAATTATCCATAATAGTAGTGAACCAGTGGAGACCTTTTATTGTAAGTAGGCTCTCTGAGCCATACAGTAATTTTAAGTTATGTCTCTGTTTGTAAATCTTAGTTGTGACAATTTTTTTTTATTATGGCGGTTTGTAAATTTTCAATATATTTAATGTAAGTAGTGCTTGCATGTCCCCAAGTTCGAATACCATATCTAAGGATGGATTCGACCATAGAAAAATATATGAGTTTAAGAGTACAATGAGGCAAAATAAATTTTAATTTGTAAAAGTTACTAGCTAAGGATCTGAGCTGGTTACAAATTTTAGCCACTTGTTTATCCCACTTAAATTTGTTATCAACAATTATTCCCAGATAAGTGAAATCTATTTTTTCACAGTCACAAACATTAATAATTCCTCTATGTATACAGTAAAAGCTATGAGCGGTTATTTTAGGAACATTCCACATTTTCAAACTTGGTGATTTTATGTACATGCATTTGGTTTTTTTTACATTAATAATTAATCCTACATCATGAGCCCATTTGAGAAGCTCGTTAAAATCTCTTTGTAATTCTTGTATAGCAATTTCAGGATTTTCATTTGATACAACAAGAGCAGTATCATCAGCAAAAATGAATCGATGAGCTTTTTTGAAAATCTTACACATAGCAATTACATATATAATATATAATTTTGGACCTAGAATTGACCCTTGCGGTACTCCCGATTTGATGTATGTTGATTTACTAATTATATTTAAAATCTTCACACTCATTTTTCTTTTTGACAAATAGTTTTTAAAGAATAAGAGGAGTTTACCCCGGATACCTATAAATTCAAGTACTTTAATTATTTGTATATGGCTAAGTGTATCGAAGGCTTTTGAGAAATCAATAAATAGAACCAATACATGTTGTTTACAGTTTAGTTGTGAATTTATATGATTAGAAAATTTTTCGAGCAATTTATCGCAACTTTTATTTTTTTGAAAGCCATACTGGCATTCATCAATAATACTCAGATTATTTAAATATTTATCTAAATTTATTGATATAAATTTTTCTAAGATTTTTTCTAATGCAGGAAGTAAGGAAATCGGTCTGTAATTGTTTATTAAAGAGTGATTTCCATTTTTAAAGATAGGTCTTACAATGCTATATTTTAGTTCATCGGGAATATGGCCCGTATCAATTATTCTGTTAATTAAGTGGGCGATTATAGGACTAAGTAATTTAACATGTTTTTTCAAATCATACATACGAATTAAATCTATGCCTGGAGTCTTGGAATTTTTCATACCACCGATAATTAATTCGATTTGCTTTGTATTTGCTCGTGGTAGATACATTGTATGGTTTAAATATTCCGGCGTGTATTCTGACGCTCGGACATCACATATATGTAATAACTTATTTACCCCCTCATCAAAAAAGTCTGCAAAATTTTCTGCCACTGCATCTTTCGATTTGGATTTTAAGAAATATTTTGATATGACTTCATCACAACCGGATTTATCTTTCCTTCCTAAAGTTTTATTAATTTCATTCCATGTTTTTTTAATGTCTTTGAAACAGTGATTAAATTTATAGTTATAGTATAATTTTTTTGTGTTTATTATTTGTTTATTTAATTTATTTCTGTATTTTTTTAAATCGATTTCATATTTTTTGTTGTTAGGTGAGTTTTTCCATTTCCTCCAAAGAATATCTCGTGTTTGTATATTTTCAATGAGGCTATCATTCATCCAAGTTTTTTGATAATTGCGATATTTTTTATTAAATTTTGTGATGTTACTTAGTTCATAAATATTTTTAAATTACGATTTCATTTCTTCGTACAATACATTTGGTTCAGATAATTTTAGCATTTCATTCCAATCAGTGATTGAAATAAATAGATTAACTTTTTTTCAGAGAGTGCAGTATAGTACTCAGTGTGCGATTTGTCTGAAATGTGTTTGTCGAAGTTAGAGAAATAAATCGTCGTTGCAATTAGGTAGTGGTCAGCTATTATTGTTTCACATACGCACGAACTGATTTCTATGGTCTCCCTCTCTCTTATATAAATATGGTCTAGGCAAGTAGCCGTTATATAGTTCGACAATACTGCTTCTCGTGTCACATCGAAAATAGTTTTTGACCAATCCGAAGTTGGCCATAAGGTTTTCGTATTGGATTACAATCGGTTCGAGTTCATTTAAAATGTTTATGTTCGAATCGCCAAGTACTGAAATGGAATTTGTAGTATCTTGTGGGTTCTCACTTTAAAATATTTGCCATCATTCTTAGTGCAACATTATTGATCTTAATAGTTCAGGCATTCAAACTCAGTCAACATTTAAATTAGCAATAGCTGAGCATTTCTTTAACACTTCCTTACCGGACCGGGGGAACGCACCTACACTAACGAGAGTTTTACGCTGTATCTATATTGTTTTTTAAACCACGTACTTAATAATTTGAGTAATCTTAGAAAAACTATTTGGTTATCGATTTGCATTAAAAAAAATAATATCGCATTACTACTTTTCTTAAATTTAAATAGTTTATAACAAATTCCGGCGAATAATCTGTGCCACCCGCCCCCCTTCCCCTCTGTTCGGGCGTACACCGTCCCTATCTGCTGAATATATCGGGATAATTCTAAGCAATAGCAAGTAAATTCTAAGTTATTAGTGGAAAATACTAGATCGCGTTCGTTTACACTGCGCATCTCGTTTGCTCTTTTTACAATGCTATAATGTTCGCTTGCCGCTCAAAGATCATTCGGTCTGAGTCGTTTCCGGTGAACGCCAATCGCCAGTCGAGATTCGGAAACAAGGTGTTATGTTGGCTATCGGCCCGCCTTCTCTGTTTTCTATGGAAAAATACACGTTATGGTCTAAATTCATTAGAATATTAATTATGACTTTATTTATGAAACGATTTTGAAAATGACTACTGAAATACGATGATTATACTTCCCTCTAATTATTATCATAACAAATTACAAAAAATATGTCATTAACACCCTTTAATATGCAAAACAAATTGGGGTCCCCGAGTGACCCCCCTTCGGGTCATGTGTGATTTTTTTCGTTCCGGGACGAAAAGGTTAAATGTTCATCTTGAAATGGCACAAAATTCACCGAGCCGCGTCGCAGACATCATTACATAATGAATTAAGTAGGGACCCGTTTAAGTAGGGACCAGTTTTAGAAAATCTCATTTATTTTATAAGCTGGGTTTGATCAGATTTTTATACGTGACTTTTGGCGTAAAATAAAAGCTGAAGACGGTTCAAAAGGTCAACGATGACTTGAATAATTATTGCAGTTCGATAAAACGTGTTTTCAAGAGCGAGATACTCCAAAAAATCTTCAACTTGAGTGCCTTCAGATGAAGGTTTTAATTTTTTACAATGATTGGTTAGTAACCATTCGAGTGATGGGTGTTCAATTTTCGATTAGGTCATTCGATTTAAATAATATTATCCCTCAAAATTTTAAAGCCAATGAATCCACCAGATTTCACCGTTTATCTTATATTTGGATCCATGCCAAATCAGAATCATGTTAACTCTTTTTTTATATGAATACCGCACAAGAGTCCCAACTGCGCCCGTCTGGGGCCAGTGAAAATATGGCATCCCCAATTGGGGTATGTTCTGAGGCTGAAGGGAGTGGGGAGGGGAAGAAGATGGGGAAGTACCTGGCTATTCAGATCTGGTAACCAAACACGGCTAAAGCCATTTCAAGCAACGTTTCAAGCAACGTTTCAATTGTGGTCTTCCACCAGGGCGATACTGAGAGTATATTCCACTCTAACTCATTAAAAAGTCATTAAAAGCTATGAAAAAAAAACAATTTTTTCATCACTTTTAATGACTTTTCAAAGGAGGTGTTCAAAGTTCACTTTTCAAAGTTCATTCTGAGGTGTCCGGTCACCCTCGTATTTTAGGTACTATCAGTGCGGCATCTTATGGCAAGCGATCGCTCAAGACGTTTTGCAAACTTGCCATAATATGCCAGAAATCGTTCGAGTGGCTAAAACATGATGTTTTATCTAAACCCTCAAATTTAATGATTATTTTTAGAATTTCTCGCTTTCTTTGATACATTTTATACATCGACATTATTTTTAAAAGTATTCGAAACAACTCTGTAGAAAGTCTAGCCAATCTTGCGAATTTCTATACGAATTTCTAAGAAATTAACTAGTCCTTTGTGGAGAAACTTATTTTTAAGTACAGTTTTCGTGCCTAATTGCTCTGGTTAGAACTCGCCCGTTTAATCCGGCCGGAGAGATTCCATAAAAAATTTAATTACCCAATTTTCAACACAGCGAATTTAAGCTCAGGATGTTAACTGGAAGTTATCTAGAGCCGATTATGACGGCGTATAAAGGAAATAATACTGACAACTTTATCGGCTGGAGTTTGCCGGCGGAAAGGATTAATCCGGGGCTTAAAGCATATTGGTTTTATTTTGCCTGATCCCTGAAATTATAATGGCTGAAAGGATAAAAGGAGATTTAGCGTTTCAGGAACTTTTCAGAGAAGCAAACCACTATTTGATTATTTATTAACGGTTGAAAAGGGTAATTGATATTATCTTCGTTTAAACTAAACTCTAAATACTTGGCATACATGCCAAGAAAACTATCAAAATCAAGGCTTATCATGCCACTGTCCTACCATAGCACACTCCAAAAGTATCAAATATCTTGGTATTGAAATTGATGATAATCTCCGATGGAACGGACACATTGAAGTAATCACAAAAAAACTCACCAGGTACATTTACTTCTTTAGAGCCATCCGTAACTTCCTCAACATAAACGACATTAAGAAAGTGTACTACGCTTTATGTCAATCACAAATAGAGTACGGGATAACTGGATGGGGATCTGCCTTGAGCACTCACATGGACCGGCTCAATATAGCCCAAAAAGGAGTACTAAAGACAATTTTTAAATTACCGGTTAGAACTCGACAGAAGAATTGTTTCAAAGCATTCAAGTCTACAACATACAAAAACTTTATGCAAAAAATATTTTATTTAAAATTAAAAAAAACATATCAGAATACTCCACTGTCCAACATAGATACACAACCAGGGCAATAAACCAAAATATTCTAGCTACAGCCAGTTTGAAAACATCTTTTGGACAAAGAAATATGAAATTCAATGCGACAAAACTATACAACGCTCTACCAACTCAAACAAAAAAAATAACAGAAATAAATTTTTTTTTTTTTTTTTTTTTTTATTAGCAACTATATAGAATAATTGTACACACAAAATAAAATGATGAATTTAACGTTAAATATTGCAATTCTTAGTCCTCCTCACTAGGGGGTCCTGTGCCGAGGCGGACTAAAATTATTTAAATATATTTCATTTGTCTTCTATGTCGTTTTTAGTGTTTCCATTAGGGTTTTTTCATTGATCTCTTTCAGCCATATTTTTATTCTTGATTTATATACATTAGAATTTTTTATTAGTTTTATGTCTTGGGGAAGGATGTTATGAAGTTTAGTTGCAAAGTATGTGTAGTTTCTTTGTCCGAATGTGGTTTTGTAACTTGGAATGTTTTTTACATCATTTTTATTCGACCTAGTGTTATGCATGCATGGTCTAGTGGAAGATTCAGTATTTTTGAAAAGCTTTAATAATATATTTTTGGCATATATTTGTTGCACATTTGGTACATCAAAGCTATTGAAAATTTCAATTGAAGGCGTTCTAATGGGTACTTTCAATATGGTCTTTATGATTCCTTTTTGAATCGTATTAAGGTTATGTATGTACTTATGTGTAGCAGATCCCCATCCTATAATTCCATATTCAATTCGAGAATGACACAAAGCGTAGTAGACCTTTCTCATATCCTTTTTATTTACGACGTTTCTTAGATTTTTGAAGAAATATATGAGGCTTGTTAGTTTTTCGGTAATTCCTTTGATGTGTAGGTCCCATCTAAGATTTTCATCAATTATCACTCCGAGATATTTTATATTTTGTGTTTTTTCGATGATGGGGCAGTAACATTGTATATTATTTCCATGGCATTCGTGTAATTTTAGTTTTAGTGATTTTATTGGTTGGCTTCTTGAGTTCATTGAGAATGTTATATATTTAGTTTTGCTTATATTAAGGGTAAGCGAGTTGATTTTAAGCCAATTTTGAAGTGCGCTAAGCCCTTGTTCAGCCACATTAAATGTATCCGTCCAATTTTCTTCATGAAATAATAAAACAGTATCATCAGCAAAACTGATTATGTTTCCTTTAATGGTAAGGTTAGTTAAATCGTTGATATAGATAATGAATAGAATCGGACCCAGTACACTTCCTTGAGGGACTCCATAGTTTAAAGATAGTAGTTTGCTCTTTTGTTTGCCAATTTGTACTTGTTGTTCTCGCCCTGTTATATATGACTCCAATAAGTTCATTGTTGTTTCGGCCATTCCTATTTTTTTTAGCTTTGATATTAATATTTTATGGTCAATCGTGTCAAAAGCTTTTTGAAGATCTATGAATAAAGCCAAACATTTTTTCCCATCATCTATGTTTTTTATGGCTTTGCTTATTAGATTTTCTATGGCATCATTGGTGCTTAGATTTTCCCTAAAGCCATATTGGGATGGTGATAGTAATTTGTTTTGTTCAAGAAATTGAACAATCTGCTTTTTCATTACAGTTTCCAAGATTTTTGAAAAGGAGCTTAAAAGACTTATGGGTCGGTAGTTAAAAATATCCTTTTTACTACCACTTTTATGTATAGGTATAACTGTAGCTTTTTTAAGGCATGAAGGGAAGACACTTGTAGATATTGACAGATTGACCAGGTATGTCAAAGGGAAGGTCAGTTCATTTTGTAATTGTTTTATAGTTTTGTTTGAAATTATGTCATTTCCCGATGTTTTATTAGCATCAAGGGTTGCAAATGCGTTTTTTATTTCAGTATTGGTTACAACAGTTAACTTTAACTTATCTATCTGGTTCGTATTTTCCTTTTCTTCTGGTAAAATGCTAGTTATTTGTTGTCTGATTTTCTTTGCTAATTGTGACCCTATATTAATAAAACATTCGTTTACATATTCGAGAATTTTGTCTGGATGCTTTGCGAAAGAGATTTGGGCATTTTCAATTGTTAATTCATCAATGCTCGTGTATTGGGATGATTTTCCATTGGTAATTTCATTAATGATCTTCCATAATTTGCGCGGGTCATTGTTACATTCGTCTATTTTCTTTTTATAATAATTTTCTTTGACATTACGTACAACATTTTTGCAAATATTTCTGTATCTTTTGTAGTATCGTTGTATAAAAATATCACAAGGATTTAATTTAACTTTCCTGTGTAGTTCATCTCTTTTCCTAATGCAGTTTATAACGCTTTGAGTTATCCATGGTTTCAGATGTTGGTTTTTATGTGAAATCTTTTTTTCTATTGTTTTGGTATTTGACATGATGGTATGAGTTGTATATTCAATGAATTTACTCCAGGCATTATTTGCATCAAGGTTCTCCAGTAGGCTTATCCAGTTAGTATTAAGTAATTTTTGTTTAACTTCGTTCCATTCGGTTTCTGTCTTCCGTAAGATAATTGGGTAGGGCTGCGATCTCTGTATTTTCTTTTTTGTAATGGATAATATTGTTGTATAGTGGTCGGTTATAGTAGAGGTGAATATGATAGAGTAAGTTGTTTTAATAGTCTTACTGAAAATGTGGTCGATGCAAGATTTGCTGTCATTAGTTACACGCGTAGGTTCATTTATCATACTTTTAAGTCCATGGGAAGCCAGTGTTAGTAGATATTCAGTTCTATTGGGATGACCGTTTTCCAATATGTCAATATTTATGTCTCCGATAAGGAAGACATTTTTTGTGCTTTTTAGAAGATTGAGTTCATTAGAAAGTGTTTCAAGAAACTGATTAATATTATTATTAATTAATATTAGAATTACTTTTGTTTTAAATAAATTTAAAACAAAAGTAAAAATATGGTTGAGAGAACAAAGTGAAAATGAACTATCAAACATACTGAAGACCATGTAAAGACAACTGGATACTAAATACAAATGTGGAAAAACTACAGGCCGCCTCAGAACAGGGAACCCTAGTGAGGAGGACTGTGAAAAAAAAACTTTATAATACCTTAATATAATACTATTTATAAATACATTATGTACAAATTTTGCTATAGATACTAATAAAAAAAAATAAAAAAAATAATAATAATAATTAGCAGGGGGAGAGGAGATTTCAAAATAACATTGGTTAATTTCAGGTGAAGATTTTATATTAGTATTTACCTTTATAATTTTATTATGTTGGGTGTAAGGTAGGTTTGTGAAGGTGAAACTGTGGGTAGGTATTGTTGTATGTTTCGTGAACACCTCACTAGGAGAACCTGTGCTGAGGTGTTTACGTGTTTATTTATGTTTATGTGTGACAAGTATTTATGTGTTGTAATATAAAGTTTTATATCTATTTTTTTTCAAATTTTAACAGTTATTGTACATTGGTTATATAGAAGAGAAAAAAAAAGTATTTAAATATATTAGAGGAATATAAAAAAAAAATTATATATATATATATATAAACATACATATTAAATCATATATTTTCATTTTTATTAGACCAAACGGCAATTTAGCCTGACATGGCATAATGCCACAACAAAAAATCATGATATTACTTTATTTTTAAAATAGCTGAAGACACGGCGATTCCCGGATTTTTTACATAGAATTTTTCGATATACTAACATTATAAATGCGAAACTGCGTGTGTTCGTTTGTTACGCTTTCACGCATAAAACAATAAAACGATTTTTAAAATTCTTACACCAATAGAAAGCTTAATTATAGCCCCCCCCCCCCCCCCCTGTCACACATCTTCACATTTGTGAGACCCCCTCCCCCCTAGTGTGACGTCACATATTTTGCAATTTTTCATCAATTTTTTTTTTGCGTTTTAATAATTTAGATTTTTACACGTGACGTCACAGAGCTGATGACCCCCCCATACCCCTTGTCACACAATGTCACACTTCTCTACTCCCCCCCTCCTCCCTTAAGGTGTGACGTAATTTATGGATGGCCCCTAAGGTCTGGCGTTATGAAATTATAAATATTAATATATTATATTAATTATACGTTTTCTGTCCCTAAGAAAAGCGAGTTATTGCTAAGGAAAACAAATCGTTGCCGTGAAAATGATGTTGATATATTTGCGGGAAATTTTATATGGAGAAACAATTTCTTTATTAAATGGCATAGCAAAGCATGCCGGGTAGGTAGGCTTATATAAACAGTAACCTTCTTCTTATTTGAAGTGTCATCAGTCTCGAAATAAAACTCTTGATTTGCATATAAATCAAATTCATGCAGCCATTCGCCCGCCCTCTGCAGACAGACTTTCTACTTTATATCAATAGAAGATTTGTTTATACAGGTGAGCTGTACCTACCTGTAAAACAAATCGTTGGAGTGCAAAAAAATATCAAGAGTTTTTTTGCATTCAAGCTATAATAGTATGTAGTTACACTAATTCCCGGGACCACGCGGGGCTAGTATTTCATGCCAGGATAGCAAGCTGGTTTGCCGGCGTTGTATCTTTACAAGATACTGGCTTACCACCTGGCTTGGCAAAACCTAGAATGATTTACACGATGCTAGAAAATTTTAGCCAATATCAATATCATTGCAGTGAATGGGGTAACCACACGTGCATCCGTAGGGAAACATGAACAGCTTACTAAAAAGAACCTACTTACAAGAAAGACTGAAACATTTGATTCGGAAAGTGTGGTTTTTTTGCATTAGCTCCACACAGGAGGCCTCGAGGAAAATAATTCCCTTCAGGGCCTATGTTAACTTTGGGGATACTTTGTGGAGTCTTTTATAGAAAAGAAAGAGATGAAGATAAGTTAAGGGCGGCAACATGAAGCTAAACACAAAGCCAGGATAGTGGGGGCGCTACTAGCTCAAATAATAGAACCTCATCCTATTCAACTATCCTGGCTTGAGACGCTAGCTTACTAGCTTCCTCAATAGCTTACTAGGTTAAAAACTAAGCCAGTTTTGTGTACAAGTAGCTAGAGTTACTGGCTTACTAGGTTAGCAGCAATAGCTTTCTATCCTGGCTTCAAATACTATCCTCGTGTGGCCCGGGCATAACCGGCAATTTTGCTGGTGGTTTATTTGCAGACTTGGATAATTTGCAGTCTGATTGGATTCTTTAAAAAATGTGGATTTTTTAAAATGTAAACTAAAATCCTTTTGGGTTGGTTTAATTACTTATTACTTGGTATATCAGTTGATAAAAGCGTTAATAAAATAATGGTTAATACTATTGTTACATTAATCCCCCCCCCCCTTCCCCACACACACGAATTATGGTGGAGGGTTTTGTGCAATCTCCCAAATGAGAGTTTTGTGCGATCGATATCTAAGTTATTTTTTACATAACATACTCCATAATTTAGGTAATCCTATATAATCGATCGGCCGCAAATAGTTCAAGAGAGAGATAAATGGAATTCTTTAGGGGAGGCCTTCACCTTCGCCTGAGAGAGGGGTTCTTGCTTATGAATAATTTAAGATATCTATATTACATTTTTCAACAAGATTGTAAGTAGCATTAATTATACTTTTTCTTACCTTTTATAATTAACATACCTATTTGCAATAAATAAAAGGCTTTTTATTTCATTTTTATTTATTTATTACTTACTATTATTATTATATAATCGATCGGGCACTTCGGGTGGTACGTGATTTTACCTTCAGGCACGTAAAGGTTAATCAAGATTGACAATTTTCTGAGCCTAAGCATAGTGTACCATTTTTACTTACTAAATGATTTTAATTTTATCTATTGACCTAAATCTTTCCCAAGGACTGACTTAAAGTTACGCTACGATTACCGTTTATTTACTCTTAAGTACATTCGTAGTTTATGTTACCATAATTTAAATTCAATATACTGACTGTCTACTTCAAAACGCGATGCAATTCTCACACAAGAGGTCAGCATAAAACATTTATTTAACCCCTCAGGCCTCAGCCATATTTTATCAGAGTCAAAATATTTCCGCTTTGTAATAAAGTCCAAATTAATGGAATATTTTTGAACGTAGGTATCCGAAAACTAAAACTGTTTTTGAGAGGCAATGAAACACTTTCAAATTGTTTAATTTGACATAAACGTATAATGTTTGAAATATTTATAAAATTTTTACATGCAAACATTAAAGAGTTGCCTCACGAAAAATGGCTTATCTAACGTTTTTTCTATGTAAAATTAATGATATCAAAACAAAATAAAACACCTACCTATTTTATTAGAAAATGTATAAATATCTGTTTGTTCGTATTTTAAGCGATTGCGATGAAACTTTAGTGATTTGTTGTGCGCACGCTCGCGAAGCTTATAGGCTATATATAATGGTAAGCTCTGGCGTTATGAAATTTGTATTAATGAAAATGTGTGTATTTCATATATTTTAGCGGCAGGGACGAAAGGCAGAGGGGGAGGGGAACGGGGGATGTGGGGTTTGTGGGAGGGGTGATGAGGGATCGCGAAGGCGGGGAAAATGGATGGGAACGCGGGAGGAGAAGCGGACTCGGGAGGTGAACGGGGACTCACGTGAAAGGACATGCAGTGAGAATCATTTTATTTCTTTGAATGACATTGCTACGCATGCCGGGTACTCTCTCTCTCTCTCTCTCTCTCTCTCTCTCTCTCTCTCCCATGGCGCTACAGCCCATATCGAGCCTTGCCCTCCCCCAACATTCGCCTCCAACTCCTCCTGTCCTCAGCGGCTGACTTCCAGTTTGTTATCTGGAGAAGCTGTGCTGCATCCCCTCTTACCTCATCTTCCCACCTCAGTCTGGGTCTTCCCACTTTTCTCTTTCCACCTGGCCCTGCCGGGTACTAGATAGTAATTTTAAAAAAATTCCCAAAGTTTCATAATTTTTTTTCAAATTGCGATCCGAAACTTTGATTTCGAAAAGGTGTTCTTACCTTTCTAAGGGAGACACAAAAATTTGTATGAGACCTATAAACCGAAAACAAAAAATTCTACATACTTAATCGATAATATTTCCATTATTTTTCTAGTATCTACTAATGGCGTGACTGAATCCCTGTTGATGTATGATATTAATATAATACCTTCATGTTCCATTCTATCTGTGTGTTCAGTACATCCTAGCATACATGGTTGTTCCACATTTCCTATGTGTTACACGTCGATAGCTCGTTCCACAAATAATACAGTGAGGCGTAGACTAATAATAATTGTATTTGTACTCAGCAAACAGCATGGCGTTGATTGTTAATAATTAAACTCAGCACACCTGATGGGCTCCCCTTTTAAGTCACGTGATAAGTTGCTCATTGAAGATAATTCTCAGATTTTAGGTAATTTATTCAGTTGATTGGCGGAAATTCGATTTTTCTTTTAAATAATGGTACAAACTGATTCATGTTTTAGTAAAATATTCATTTAAAAATATTCTCTATTTAATCCAAGTTTGTGGTTGGTTAAGTCGTCTCAACTCTTTTATATTATACGTGGAAATACGGAGTGACTACGGCCGTCCGCTGATGGAGAAACTGAAAAAAACCTGTTGGCGACGCATTCGCAATCAAACTCCTGAACAAAATAGATATTTTCCTGATCTGACATATCGCAGATTACTCGAAAACTTTAATTAGGTCGTTAGAGCCGCTACCACGGCAACTTGTCAACAAGGCAACTGAAACGCGACAGCCCCGGCGATCTGTGTGCGGACCACCAATGAAATTCACAAGTTCCTTTCCTGTGGATAGAGATTGCGTCGCCAACTGATTTTTTTCAGTTTGTCAATGAGTGGATGTCCTAACATTGAAAAGAATTGTTAATAGCTCGTCTTAAGATGATGTCAGAAGTGTAATAATATCAGTAAAAAAACACAGAATTTTCGTTCAAGTAACTTCCGTATCAAAGGTTAAAAAAATGCAAAGAAAATTTAAATTCACAACAACGTTATTATTTTTAAACAACCTTTATATTTATTTATTTATTTTTCACGTGAAACCGTACGAGAGTTCCCACGGATGAGATTATGGCATCTCCAATTGAGGTGAGGCTGAAGGCAGTGGGAAGAAGAAGAGGAAGGTGTGGAAGTACCTGCTATTCAGATCTTGTCACCAAATACGGCCATAGCCATTTCAACAACGTTTCAAGTCATGGTTTTAAACAAGTGCGATACTGAGAGTATCTTTCACTGAACATGCCCCAAATATGCTATATATATTTTTTAAATGAGTAAATTCTGAAATAACACAAATTAATCAAATAAAATTCAAACCCGCGACCTACGGCTTGCTAGTTGAGAGCCTTACCCCTCGACCCAGCTGTGATGAACAACCATCAACGCGGAGTAAATGGTTATTAGTTATTTAAGATTTAAAATACGTTTATCAGTAGGGGGAGTTGGGCATAATTTATACGTATAATTACGTTACGTATAATTTATATTAATAAATGAATAAAGAAATTTCGTAGGTTTAACTTGCGGAATCAGAGGTAAAATAGTGAGGAAAGAAAATTGACATTCACGGTAGTGTAATTTGTTAATACTAATCGTTACACGCAAATCTGTGATTTCAGTCATTACAAAATAATATGTTATTTTTGTGTTAGCTTCGGAATTTTCCATCATTATTTAGCAATCTTAATATATAAACATTAATATTTCTTTGTTTGTCCTTTCTGCTTTCCTAAATCATTCATCCGATTACGATGAAAATTTAGGGATTTGATGTACGCCTGCCCGCTGTGGTTTCTATAATCTGTAAGGTCTGGCGTTATGAAAATATTTCCTAAAGGTACTTACCATTCATCCGATTATTTTTTTATTTATTCATTGCTTTGATGGTAACATAATTTGTGAATTTTTCGACCACCATGCTTGCACATACCCGTATTATGATGGCTGGATGATTGCGATGAAACTTTGGTGATTTATAGTGTGCTCGCCCGTGAAGGTTTCTGTATATAATGGTGAACTCCGGTGTTATGAAATTTGTTTGAAAGTTTTACAATAGTGGCGCGCGAGTAGTTTGAATGATGTATGTATTTCATGTAGATTAGCGGCAGGGAGGGAAGGCGTGAGGGAGAGAGGAATCCGAGAGGGGCGGTGGGAAACTAAGGAGGAAGAGGAGTCACGGGAGGGGGACGGTGCGGGGGAAGGCGTGGATGGTGGAGGGGGAATATGGGAGGGGAAGTGGAAGCGGAAGAGGAACGAGGACGAATGGGAAAGGACACTCAGAGAACTCGCTAGTATTAAAGTAGACTGATAACTAAATAAGTAACCGAAGTAAGAATACTAAAAAATAAATACCAGATTTTTTAATAAATAAATTCCGATTTCTTTTGGGTCATCCTATGATATAAATTTTGTAATATAAAATAATTTTTTTAAATATTAAAGAAGCATGTTTAAAAATATTTACTCGAGAAAAGTTTACGCTCCAAATCTCAACAACAAGTCAATTATGGGGATGAAATTTATTTATTTGGGGTGACCCTTAACGAATCCCTCGAAAATAAGTTCTCAACACAACACAAGAGTGCCTGAAATATAATACCGTACTAATTTAGCCATTGGGTTTGGTTAATTGGGAGAAAGGAAAATAGATCGAGTAGACGAAGGACTCGAAAACCCAAAGCAAATATTTGATCTATGCTCGGGGCGGTTAGACAGTTCATGAATAAAATTATTCTTAAAATGCTTCAGGACCAAGCAATAAATTGGTTGATTAGTATGTCAATAAGCAATAAAAATATGTACTCGTGTATCCTAAGTATCTAAGTATCTATTGAAGTAAATGTGTAGATTTATAAAAATCAAAATATGCTTTCTTTTAAATATATAAGTAAATAAGTGAGTTGTCTATGTATTGCTATATTAAGCGTAGGAAATATTTGAAACTTTTAAAATACCTTCTTTACACCCCCGCGAAGGTTTCTGGATTATTAGAACCACATGACAAAACATCTGAAAAGTTTTTTAATCGTTACAAAAACTCTTGCGAAACTGTCAAAAATGTCACAATTTGAGAAAGACATTTTGCAAATCATTGATTGTTTAATCAAAATTCAGTTTTCGAATAAACTCTTTAAATTAATGAATTTACTTGAAGTATTCAGTAAGTAAGAATTGAAGGCATTTTAAGTAGGTACCTGTGTTAAGTGTTATAAATATTAATGTTTCTAATATATGAAAAATAAAAAATTTAATAAAAAAATTGTTAAAGGTGGCACGCGAGCTGTTTGAAAACTGAATGTACTGTTCTGAATATATGGAAGGCGGGAGGGGGGTTAGCGTGAGGGGGGAGGGGATAGGGGATAGGGAACGCGGGGAAGGTGAAGAGGGAACGCATGTGGCATTGCAACGCAAGCCGGGAAATCGCTAGTATGTAGATATTTTGGTTCAAAAATAATGCAGTTTTTTTTTTACATTTTTTTGCATTTCTAACCTTCAACCAGTTCCTCGCATTTCTCAAATCCGGCTGGTTCCCTGTCCATTTGCCTTCCAAAATCAGACTTTCTCACCAAAATCCATCCGTGAAAATGTCAAAACCAACAGCTTCAAATTAAAACATCTTAAAAATAAGTGTGATAGGAAATATTTCTGGTAAGCATTAGGTGTCCAGAGTTGAAGATACTCTCAGTATCACCATGGTGTAAGACCACTCATTTAGAATCGAAACGTTGCCTGATATGGCTTTAGCCGTGTTTGGTGACCCAATCTAAATAACCAAATACTCCCCCACTTTCCACCTCCCCTCCTCACCGCCTTTAGCTTCACAACAAACCCAATTCTGGATGTCATAGTTTCACTGACTACAGAAGGTTAGACTGTGGGGCATTCGCATAAAAAAGTAGGTAGTGCCTACCTCAATTTCGATACAATGTACTACGGAAGGTCAGAAGTGTGTTGAATTTATTCTTCCTTGACACACCTACCCATTATGAAAGTTTTCTACCAAAACATTGATTTTCAAGATAATATCTTCTACGCAAGTTACGATAGAAGCATATGTAATTATTTCCAGAGAATTTTTTTTAATTTTATTATACATTATACAATGTTCACATTCATTTCGTAGAATTTTCAATCAGTTTTAAAATCATTAATCTAGTGACAGGTTTTCCCAAAATTGTAACAGATTGACGTTAGCAAAACAGCCAGTGTTTTTTTTTTATATTTTCGGCCTGCTAAAGCAAACGACTGAAACAGGTGGTTCTTGGCAGAAGCGGCCATCAAACGGATTGAATTTTGGATACGTCTTAGGGGTCGTCAATAAAATACGCCAACCAGCTAGTGGTAGGGGTGGGGAGACGACGTTAAATGGACTGCGGGTAAAAAGAGGAAGATTTTAACATAAAGTGAAGTGTTACTCATATTCAAGAACCAACATATTTTTTTTTTGCCTATCTTTTCACTTTAGTTACTTCACTTTAAATGTATGGAATAAAATACCTATCTAACTATAAGTATTCTGTATTAATCATCAAAGTGGAAGATACTCTCAGTATCGCCCCGGTGTAAGACCACCATTCAGAATTGAAAAGTCGCTTGAAATGGCGTTAGCCGTGTTTGGTGACAAGATCTGAATAGCCAGGTACTTCCCCACCTTCTTCTTCCCCTCCCTACTACCTTCAGTCTCATATCGTACCCCAATTGAGGATGCTATAGTCTCACTGGCTCCAAACGAGAGCAGCTGGGACTCTTGTGAGGTATTTCATAAAAAGAAAAAAAAAATTCTTCCCCACCTTTTTCTTCCCCATCTCCTTCCCCTCCCCAGCCCTTACAACATACACCATTTGAGGATATTGACTGATTGAGGAAGTCATAGTCTCACTGTCTGCAGACAGGATTTATGCGGTATTCACATAAAGCGATAATGTACCTAAATAGAAATATATTTTTATCATTTTCAAAATTGGAACTGATTTGTCAAGAATTCAAACTGTCCCGTGATTTCTCAATAAAATAAGCTATTGGAGAAGGAAGAGTCTGAAGAAGCGTGATACAGAATGAAGGGGTTGGAAAAGGAAGTAAAAAATGCTTATAATAAAATATAACTATTAAACCTATCGATTTTACAATAGAATATGTTTCCGTGTTGGCGCACGATTATTGCAAATTCGTAAAATATAGGTTTTAGATGTATATCAAACAGGCACATGCTTCCTGGGGAATTACACAATGCAGCAATGCATTACATGCAACATGAAAGGGAACTTTCCATGTATATTGGGAACACTACAACTACATACCTAATTAGCCACATCAATGTAAATATAAAAATTCCGTCTCCCTCAACTTAACAAGAAAGTAGTGATTGAGGAGCCACGTGGATTCGGAAGACAGTTTTTGTCATGGCTGAGACGTTGAAGAACTGAACCGTACTGCATGCCTCTTTCCTTCCTGGTGCCATAGACACCAGGTCCTGTTAAAAATTCAAAATACTTGACGACTACAAAGTTACGCAACATTGTTTAAGTCAACAATGTGAAGTATAAACATAAAATAGTATGTATGTAAAGTTAAGGCCAGCAATTGTGAATGCTAAACCATTAAATAAATAAAATAATGTTCCTATTGCCTGAGATATCGCGATGTGGGAATATTATGAAGGGGTTCCCTAATTACGAATGGAACTAATTGAAAGTTTGAATTATTTAAAAGCAAAAAGCTGCTGATAACACAAAGGAAGATCCCGAATGCGTTTTCCTGATAGCTGTGCTGTAGTCATTAAAAGGGTAGGTATGAGGCTTTGTGTTGAAATGCAAATGAAATCAGTGTTATCTCTTTTAGAGTTACCAGGCTTAATTCACCCAGGGTTTAATTTTTATACTTTCAGTAAATTACAAAACTCCCCTCTAAGCAACAAACGATAGGCGTTCCGGTTTTTTATTTACATTTGTGTTAATATTTCAGACCTCCATAGCTCAAGATGAACATTATCGAGCCGTAAATAATTAGTACGCATTAAAACAGGTACAAGTTGGTACGTGAGGTTGCTTGTAGTGCACGCAAAGATTAAAATCGCCCAAACATATTTTGAGAAACAGATTTGCACATTTGTCCTATGAAACTTAAACAGCAAAGTGTGATTTTCATTATTTTCAGAATTGTTATGGCAATAATAGGGATTAAGATTTTAATCAATAAGGCTATAATACTGTTTAATAAATAACTTTTTATCAAACAGTATTATAGCCTTGCGTCTGCGTGGTTGAAGCGCCGCAAGCACCGCGCCAAATAAACATCTGTGTACGTGAAGTTTCAAACAAAGCAACCGTTTCGAATTCAAGAATTCGTCAAAGGATAACACCACTGCAGGTACACTACAGATCGCATGAGGTTACGGGTACTACGGGTTTGTAAATTCGAGTATCTCTCCGGATATGGAAAGATTGACAGTAATACTTAGAGTTGTTAATAATAGTATCACGCGGCTATATATTACATATGACGTCGTTGCCTGTCGCGGTTACTTTGTCCCGGTGACTATCTGTCACTGGATCACAAAGGATCCGAGGAACCGGATATTTTTGGTATCATTTCCTATCGGATTTATATAATGATCACCAACACTCAAACTGGGCGAAGCTGAACCAAAAGCCTCCCGCAGGGCCTAGCAGCAAAAACCTGCGGAGCGGATTTTTAACTGCTAGTTTTTTATTATTTTGGCTTTAAGTGTGTGCAAGTTGCTTTTTGTCGAAGGGAAACTCAGGAAAAACTAATAATTGGGAACCATTGTCTTGAAGCTGTGTAAAGCTCATGAAACCGGAGGACGTGTTCGAGAATTTTCGCTATTCCAGAAAACATTTTTTTCTGTTTAATATATCGTTCAGCGTTCAATAGATCATCGTTCCATTTAACAATTCACTAAATGAATCTGATAGCTAATATTTTATTGTGCAAACAGCAGCGAACCCACAGTCTCTCAACTCAAATTCAATGCATATACCATAACACCACGATACAAGTCGTCTTATCGGCTTGTATAGTGCACTGATTGCTTATTATGAAAATAAAGCATTTAATTAAAAATTCTTAAAGAATGGTTCATTTATGATAACAAAATAAAAATGCTAAAATAATCACAAACCTTTCCTCAACTTCCTCCTCTAATTCCTCCGGTTCTGCGTCCGACATCTCCGTGCTGGCGATTACGTATTTGGCACTAATTTTGACGGATTTAAAAAACTTCCAACAAATGCGATGACTGCAATACGACCACCTTATGCAGCCGGGTTAATGCACCCCGAGAAAACAAAGGATGCACTCAAAGACGCGAATTAAATATTCAAACAAAAACTATACGACGACAAATAATGGACAAACTGAGGATTTGATGTACGAACTGATTGAATTTACGCAATTTTCTATTGCACTTTTCCTCAAGAAAGGAGTTGTTGAGAGCTTTTGAACTTTAGAGCTTTTGTATACCATATAAAGCTATGGTAACGTATATCTAACAACGCTCCCCGTACAAGACTAATGCGCCCTCGGCCCCGTACACTCTGCACCCCCATCTGTCCTGAGGTGACCCTCCGCTGCAGGGGTGGTGAATTTATGCCCTTAGAATCGGGGGTTTATGGTTTCATATAGTTTATGTTGTACATTGGCTGTAAAGGGAGCTCGAATGAGGTATAACATAGCGATGTAAGATGGTGTCGTATTAATCATTTTGTCAGTAAAAAAGCTTTTAGGGTTTACAGCCTTGTTAAAAGCAACAGTGAGCAATATATCGTTGTTCTTCGTATAATATGTGAACATGTCGTATTTTTTCACAAAATGATAACAAACAATAGAAATCGATTGAAAATATTGTTTTTTATTCCATAAGAATTTTGTAAGTTCAAGGGTTTTTAATGCTCATGTGGTTTAAAAAATGTATATACATGAAGTTTTGCACTACATGTAGTCAAATAATATTTTATTATTTTTGTGTTTAGTTCGTAGAGCTCCATTTAATTTTACATTTTTTTTTAAATTTTACGTACTTAAATCAAATTTAATAATTTTTTTATTAATTTTTGCAAGTACTTTAGTTTTGTATTATTGTGGCAGCTATTTGGGCTTACAAGGCCATTTTTAAAACAGTAGTTAGGCCACTTTGAGACGGCTTTTTTATATGATTCCATTATTTACAATTTCAATTTTTGTGGTGCCTAAAATGATTTATTACCGGTTAAATAGGAAAAAAATTGTGAAAGTATATTATGGCGTTGTCAGCCGAAACAGCTGTCACAATAATAAAAAAATTTAATACTTGCAGAACCTCAAATAATAACATTTTTAAATTTGATTTCTATTAAAATAGTATTTTCTTAGACAATCAAATTACTTGATTAAAAATGAAAATTGCAGTATTTTTAAATATTTTTATATGTTCGACAATGCCTCAGGAAGGCAAGATAGAGCCTTTGGTCGTTATTTACATTCTAAAAATTATGGTAATAAATAAGAAATAAATTTTCTATTAATAAATAATTTTTAGGTTTGAAAATGTAACTGGTAAAAAAATTTAAATAACTTGTTTTTTAAACAATGATTGGGTCATGAGAGTCCCTTATTTGCCACCCCTGGCCACAGAACGGGCGCCTCCCCCGGAAGTCGCCTGGTAGCCATGTCGCATCGACACACCGGAAACAGTTCGAACAATAAAATAATAGTTTCTGATTTCTGTCCGTGTGAATGTGTTCCTGGCGTGATTCAATATGAAAATAGAATTATATATATATGGAAAATTAGGTCGGGGCTAAAGCTCCGGTTGCAAAGTAGGTGCCTAGCTGCGAAACCTACCCCACTCTATATTTAATTAGGTATTGATTCGTTCCAATAAAAATATTGCTACTGAAATTGAGCTTTTTAATGATAAATCAAAATTTGAAAACATTACTCAAGTTTGATTTGGGTAAAAGTTATAATATGGGACAAGTTTAAAACTTTCGAAAATTGGAATTCCACGAAGGCTTAAAGTTCGCTCTTCGTTGTAAAATAAACGAGAAAATTTTCCAATTCCAAATGAATTATTTTTCCAATCTTATGTAGATTTTTCACAAAATCAACGAACTGAAAATTGCTTATTGATTAAATTGATAGAATTTAAGTTATTTCACATTTGTTTGCGCCTAGATAATACTATTGAATTTTGAGAATATCAATACTCTGTTTGATAAAAAATTAATCGAATTCACACTACTTTAACGTTTAAAAAAAAAATTATTAATTTATTTCTAAACAGGACTCTTATCGAAACCAGTAGTTCTAAGCCATCCCCTATTTCAGGAGTTTTGTGATGCTGTAGAAAAATGGAAAGAGAGAAAAAATGATGGGAAGTATCTGGTTTTTTAGGTCCGGTCACTCAAAGTTGATTTGAGAATCTTGAATTGAGATCCGAAACAATACGAAGAGTATCTTCCATCCTGAACCATATGAAAATTTCCAAAATTTATACAACTTTAAAGTATGTGTGGAACATACTGAAAAACCTATTTAATCTTTTTTTCTCATCCGGATTTGAAGTTACAACCCCTGGGCCCAGATTTTACGAGCTTGTCTCTTCAAATGGAGAGAAGGGGAGAAGGAAAATGGAAGCTTTGTTATCATCAAGATACTAGAGTGTATCTCAGAATTTAGTATAACTGAGTTTATGAATCTTCCAATAAACAAGTACCGGTAAAATATTCTTGGCATACTCGTAAGACCATCTTTTTTTATAGAACTTGTCTAAATTTGTTTTCCAGGTTTTTTTACATTAACTCCACACAGAAGGCCTAAGGAAAATAATTTCCCTTAGGGCCCATATCATCTTTGGTGATGCTGTATGGAGGTTATTTTTAGGGAGAGGAAGTTCTGGTAAGGAAATGGTATGAGGGGTGGGTAGGGTCAATGTGTCCGAAGTGACACAAGTATGAATCCATCCCTCCCACTGCGGTACAAGGCGATGGATCGAGAGAGTCCGGCTGAATAGATAAAAAAGGTCTCTCTCAACCAGTCTCTCCCGATCCGACATGCCACGCAGTAGGTAGGCAAACGCATGTGCCGTCAAGATACCAAAGTCTGTTGACCTGTTACGTCACCAAACGTAGCTAACCACTTGTGTTGACCTATAGCAGGAGTGTTGGTTATCCAATAAATGGTTCCCGGGGCGGTAGTACCCATACCCACCTCCCAAATTATTATTTGAAAGGAGAGTTAAGACGACGAAAATTGTGTTTTGGTATGAAAATTTGATGGCTTAAAAATATTATAGAAGCTTTCATTAAATACTGCGAGTAGAACACATATTGGCCTTTGCTTGTGGCTAGTCTTTTTATAAGCCTAGAAAAATTAAGTATCACGCCTATTAAAAACGCTTTGAAGTGCAAAATTTCATACATACGAACAATGACGTCATACCCCTTTTCGGGTATGGTTTTGTTGCAAGACGTGGAAAATTAAGTTATTTAAATTATAATCGCGAAAGAAAATAAAACATGCGTTTTGGCGATGTTTTTTTGTTGCGTGCTTTGTCCAATGTCACATCGTGTCATATTTCAATCTCTCTAAAACCCTGTTGTGTCTCTAAAGCCGCTACTCGAATTTCTACCGGTTTTTTACATATATCTAGACGTTCCTCATGCCGAAATGCAAATTATATGAAATTCCCTCGATAGAAAAAAATCGCAAAGTATGCTCGAATATTATTATAAACACGTTAATTTAACTTATTTTAGAAGTTATATGTATGAAAAAATTCACAGTGTTTCTTTAAATGCTATTTTAGATGTTCCCACGAGATATTTGCTTTATTTTAAACGAGTTGTGTTTTATTAAACATTTTCAGAGTTTTCGCTTCAATTTTATCGTTTTAAATATGAGTACGCTCTCTCCAACATTCGTAACTACATATCTCTCCATATTCTTTTTGAGCGGGGATACGGCGCCTCAACGTGTACTCACTTGTACAGAAGTGATTGCCAGGAGGCATAAATTCAGGCACTGACATTTGTCCTTCACTCTAATTTATTAACCCGTAAGATTCCCCCAATCGTTATTTCTAGTTGGCGGCAATTCACATTGATTGCATCGGATACACCCTAATCAATCGTCTTATGACTGTTTAATTACTTTGATTGTCGTGGTTCTCGAACACGTGAGCACTGTATACTATCCCTTTAATTGATTTCATTAATATCATATGAAAATTATTAGCTCTCTCAAAATTATGAGGGCTGGTATACTCATGTAATTCCTTTCTGATAGTGAGAAATTATATGAATTACGTTTATTGATGGAAATAACATACGTGTGAACACGATTTAGAAAGGGACGCTTACATCGCTTTGTGAATAAATACCAGCAAATTAGGAGATAATAAAGCGAACATAGCAGCGGGTTCAAAAAAGATTCCACTGTCAAATGATCAAGAATTACAATAAAATACGATTTTTGAATTCATCTATATGAATTTCGATTTTGTTTTAGTTATTTTTTTTTACATGAGCTCCACACAGGAGACCCTGAAGAAAATAATTTCCCTCAGTCATGTCATCAGTCAGTCAGTCATGTCATCTTTGGGGATGCTGTGTGGAGGGTTTTTTTAAGGAAAGGAAGGAAAGGAGAGTTCTGGGAAGAAAAAGGGTATAAGGAGGGGGGGTAGGAATCTGGGGTTCAGTGTGTCCTAGTCATTCACCTTCAAGACCTAGACAAACCTCACCCCATGAACCCGGGCCCCCCCTGCTAAATCTCCAAACGTAGCGAACCACTTGGGGTGTCCTGTGGCAGAGGTGTTAGTTATCCAATAACACCGAAATATGTTTGAGCTGAAACTCGGCACTTAGATTCGTTCGACGATGACAATGCATTATTCCAATGGTGGCTATACTTAAAATGGTATTCACGCACAAATACGAGCACGCATGCATTTTTTGGAAATTGAAAGACATTATAATTTTAAAAATACAGCAGTTAATTTACGAAATAAATGTCTTTCCCATCTAAATAGAATTCGGCTTAGGTGTTAGCGGTGTTCACTCATTTTAGTCAGTCCTTGGGGAGAAAGGTTCAACCCTCAGTCAAACCATTTTTTTTTCTCTTTAAAATTGACTACTATCCAGCCCATGAGATGGCGCGACTTGGTCGAAAATTTAAAATAGATATATTAAAGAAGAAAAAAAAATTAAGAAAATATCTGTGTGAATAAAGATTAACCCTTAAATGCATCTGGCAATAGAATTACAACATGCCATTATAATCGTCTACGAATTTTGTGAAAAAAGAAAAATGAAAACAACAGAGATTTATAAAATTATTTTTCATTTGCAGAATGCTGATAATGTTCACCGTAATAACAACGTAAACAAGTTAATTTCCTTTCTACCCCAATTAGGATTAGGAATAAATTATGTTAAAAAATACGTTTATTTGATAAATTCACACCACTTAGGGATCTAAATAGATTCTAAATCAACGAATATACCCGCCATCCCTCATGCTTTAATTAATTCAAAATTTTCTTATTATTTAACTTTTCACCAAAGAATCATGACTTTATCAAAGAATGTCTTCACCAAAACTAAAAATAGACCATATATCATTAAGACATTTTCCCGGAGGATTCCCATCTTTGTTCGAACCTTGTTTGAGCCCAGTTCCCAGAAGACGCCGCTGTATTATACCATCGTCAAATATGTAATATCGCTTAGTTCGGTTCCTCCTCTCTCTCGTTATGTCAACTCCATAATGTACAATATCTATATAACCTCTACAAGTCCACAATATAATAGTACAACTTGGTTTGTGTGGTTCGCTTCAGAGTTACAGAGATAATACTGAGAAGGTATAATACATTGGATGGATGGGGGAAGGATGGGTTTATCTTACAACGACTACAAACCACAACCGCCAGTTCAGAAGTTGTCAAGGACCTACAGTAGTTTTCTAGTTTCGTATTATGTGGGTTCAAGTGTGGGTCATTCAAATGCTAGGACAATGACAGTAAATGCCTTTGGTTTTATATTTTATTAGGTTCGGTAATGGAGACATTACCTTAAATAGTAAAAGAGTTCTTATTGGGTTGTGTTACAAAATAGAATATGGAATAATTGCTTGGGGTGGACCACCAAATTAAGCTATCGATCATATAGAAATAGCACAGAAAACCATCTTAAAGGTAATACGTAATACTGAAAAAACATAGACTGACTATTCAACAGGTTTGACGTACTAATATCCGCCAAATATACGTTAAAACACTACTAAACTACATTTTTGAATAAAAAAACAAATTTCAACAAACACAAAATATCACTAATAGACTAGTTAGACAAGCGTACAAAGAAAACAGAAAAACTTCGATGATCACAAGCTTTGGACAGACACCACAAATACCATGCTATAAAAGCATTCAAAAATCTTTCACTTGAAACAAAAATAAAGAAAAACAAAAATAAATTCAGATACAAAACCAAAAAACAATATAACCAAAATTTTATAACATAAATGAATAAAACTTATACATAGAACACACAAAACAATTATAGAACCCACATCATTCACAATTTCACAACTTCTAATATGTTCAGATTTTAATGTGATTTTTTTTTTCTTTACCAAATTTATATATTTTATCAAAATGTACTGTGCACTTAATCTCATAAATTTTTTCGTATATAAAATGGGGGCCTCAGCACGGGTAAGCCACCAAGTGAGGCTAACATGTTTCAAGTATACCATAAAATGTAAGCTAATGTATCAAAATAAAAAATTGTTTACCAATTAATTAATTATTTATATTTTGTTCCTAATGACGCAAAAGTAAAATCAGGTATGACAAATGTGCTGTATAAAAAAAAAAATAAGATTCAATATTTTATAGTGAACAAAAAAGCAAGCGTTTATAGTGAACAAAAAAGCACCGATGTAGTACATAATATTGTGTTGAAAAACTAACTAATTAACTAACTAACCATCATGTCGTTCCATCACGGTTGGACAGAGAAGATGGACCACCGAAAAATTCACATTCATACTTCGTCTCGTACATATTCTTCGATTGTCTGGATGGCAGTTAATCGTACGTAATTTATTAATCTGGTGTATTAAAAGATAAGCAAACAAACCGTAAGAATATAAAAAAGCTATTTAACGTAAAAATTCATTCACAATTTTTTCTTAGACTGTAGTGTTGTATCATTTACAACTTTTATGTAAACACTAACTCGGGCATGAATAAATAAAAAATAAATAAAAGAGTGATTTGTACAGAGTTACTCGTTTTTCTAAATAAATAAAGAGTTTGGCGTAAATACGTGGCAACGCAAAACCGATACGATCGGAAGCAGTTTCGGGAAATCTTTATATAGAAGTGTTTTTTTAGGTAAGAGTCTTAACTGCTCCCATCTGGAGCCAGTAAGACTAAGGCAATTCTTATTGGGGTATTCTGTGAGGCTGAAGATAGTGGGAGGGGAAGGAGACTGAAAAGGAAGGTGAAAAGTACTTGGCTATTTATATCTGGTCCCCAAACACGGCTAAAGCAATGATTTAATTCTAAATGGTCGTTTTACACCAGGGCGATACTGAGAACGTGCCGCAAATGCGCTAAATATCATTTTAAATTAATAAAATTGTGAAATAACACAAATTAATCAAATGAAATTTATTTGGCACGCCAGGATTTGAACCAGCGACCCCCGGATTGCTAATCTAGAGCCTTGCCCCTCGAATACGAAGACCGTCAGTGAATATAATATTTATAATAATTTAACAATATAGTATTCGTTAAAATAATAAAACTATGAATGTACTAGTATCTAATAATGAAAAGAAAAATTGAAACTGAAAATGCATAATTTTTGTTATTATTATTTTTTTAATTATTAAGTATGCTTCTGGTGTTCATGGAAAATCTCGGTGTTGGGATGAATCTCGGCAAAACAAAGAAGGAAAATATTACAGCACGTTAATTAAAGACAAAGGGTTGAAAAAAAGGAGAAACATTCTGTAAAATATGTACAGCGGTTACTTGACCCGACCTGCACCGAGCTTTCACCTCATTCATGGAACATCCATTCTTCTTTCTTTTCTTCTTTTCTTCCTTCTTCCTCCTTCCTTCCCGTCTTGCCGGCGAGAGGGAGTAATGACTGAGAAAGATCCCGGGTACTTTTGGAGGTCGTGTGCTGTGAACTGCGCTCTTCAACAAAGTATGAACAATCCGGATTTATTGCGATATTTGGACAAAATCCGAGACTCTTGAAAAGAAAATTTTCTTTTATGAATTCCTAGGAATAGTATATTTAGAATTTTATTTGCTTTGTGCTCTCATTGTTGTTAAGTCAACAACGAAACACACATTTTATACGAAGGAATAGAAATTATTAGAGTGGTAGAACCAGTACATTTATAATGTTGTTGTTGGATGAAAAAAGCATAAAATACAAAGTTTTACATAATAATACAATAGTAATATGTAAAGCATTATCTATCGCAATCTTTAACACCAATACCGTGCCGAGTACGCACCGGCGCACGCCGAATAAAATTTAAAAAAAAATATTTTAGAATGCTATTTTAATCCTTATGTATAAAGAAAATATATGAAGGACAAGGTCAGAATCGCTTGGGGCATTCTTGTTCTTAAGGTATAAAATACCGTGAATACACCTAAGGAAGCGGAATAATTTATATGGAATTCTCTATGCCTTCCGGCCGAGATTTTTCGCGGCATTTGAGCTGTCAAATTGGGTAGCGTCGTTCTCGTGAAAAAGATCGTAAAACATATAAATTCATCAAATAAACGCAAGTAATGTTGTTTCTAGACATAGTTTATTGTTCAAGAAATGTGTTTCGGTAAATATTATATACGATAGCTTAAAATATACCCACAAAATATTACGTCAAAGTCAAAACTTTGCCAAATTTACGAGTTTCCTCCCGTGGCACATCACGAGTTAAATATATTTATAAAATCTCTTCAAATATGATAAATCGAATGTTAAGAAGGTTATAAAATTTTTTTATGAAATAAATCTATTTAAATTTTATTTTATTGAATTGTGTTATTTCACAATATAATCATTTACAATAATAAAAGGTATATTTGCGGCACGTCCCAGAGAGGAAGATGCTCTCAGTATCACCCTGGTGTAAGACCATCATTTAGAATTGAAACGTTGCTTGAAATGGTTTTAGCCGTGTCAAATCTGAGTACCCAGGACTTCCCCACTTTCCCCTTTCCCATTGACTTCTTCGCTCCACTACTTTCAGCCTCACAACGTACCTCAATTGGGGATGCCATAGAGTCACTTACTCCAGGCGGTTGAGAGCAGCTGGTACTCTTGTGAGGTATACACATAAAAAAATCTCAACACGTTTATTTGTAAGGCCTTTAATTTATTAAATTAAATTTAATCCTAATATGTTATAATAAGGGTTGGTTGCGGGCAATGATATTGTTTTCCATTTATCTTAATTTTCTAAGGTAAAAAACCCTGTAAAATGCTTATAATTCCTGACTTTGGTCAAACTTTTGCTTTTTGTGATCATGCGAAAATCTTAATAAAATAAAATCAACCCAAAATAGTTAAGTAAGTTTGTGGACAATCAAGGTATTAAATAAAAATTTAACAAAACTTAAATGTTTTGAATTTATTGTTCCAAAGTGAAATTAATTTTCTTCAAAATTTTCTTAGAATTCTAACAAAAATATTGAAAGCAAAATAGTATTCTTATTTGCATAAAAAACCTAAATTTTCTCTCGGAAAAAACATTCCTTTGTATAAAGAAATATGACAAAGTTTAATAAGACCTTTGTTCTATCACTTTCCATAAGGTTTTCTGGAAAGTATCCAGCTCGAAGGACCAATTTCTGTGGTGGTTTTTTATGTAGGCTTTTTTATGTCTAGCTTGGAGTCACGTAGAGTTTCATGGTAGCACGAAAGTACAATAAAGCTTTTATATATTTATCTTTCTGCTCTCTAAGCCTAGCTGAAACTGTTCCGCCGTTTTTAGGCGCCTGAAAAAACACCAAGACTTTTCACACGTAGCTTTATTGAAGATGTGATGATATCTATCACTTGAGTTTATTGAGATCAGATGTGATTATGTAAAGGGGTTTATTTTACTAAAGGGCTGATACCTTTTTCTACAGACAACTTATTAATAGGTCATTGAAAATGCATGCAAAGTATTTACATGTATTTACGTACCTGAAGTGGGATTCTGTAACTTTTGCAACAGCGTAACATGTGTTAAATCGGCTGTACACGACACGTTTTGGCAGTTTTCTTAAATACGGTATGCTGTATCGCGCTAACGAGCTTAACACTACGCCTTTGTTAAGACACCACCTCTTAAAAGTAGTTACCCTTATGCCAAAAATGTTTTGAAACTTTGCGAATCGAATGTCATCGTGCACAAACATCAAAATAATATGACAAATGAATAGTTATTTGTGAACGCTTATTAGGCTTATATATAAGTAATTATAATAATTAATAAATAGTAATTCGTGTTTTAAAGTAGATAAGAAATCCACTCTTACTAATATCAACACACGACAGGCATAGGCAAGCCATTGAAAGGCATAGAAAAACATAGAAATTTGACAGCCGATAACGCCCGACGGACGCCTTCCAATGTCCGACCGATTCTGTCTTTTTGACATAATTGTTTCGTAACGCTGACTCAACTCAAAAGATAACACAAAAGATACAGAATCAATATTCTGGTGTTATTCATTTTATGTCGACAATTCTTTGACCAATTCTAAGAATAGTAGTCTTGGGAACTTTTGATTGAGATATTCTGAATGATTTAAGGGTCGTTAACCCCAAGTGTGTCAAGAAACTCCCTATGGTTTTGCTAGTAGCTCGTCACACATGCCTCGATTTTATGGTATTTTGTACCTTAAAAAATGCTCCTAAATTATTAAAATATATTTTATTCGCTTGGTAAGGAATTAATTTATCTTATAAAAATCTAAAATCTCGCAAATATCGCAAAACCAAATAATGTTTTAATTTGTTGTGTTAAAAAGGTATTTTACTGAGAGGAAAAAAGTATTATTACGTTTAAATCAATTTAATATTATACATAATATGTATATCACATAAAATACCAATCAGTTAATTTGAAAGCCGATCATTTGTAATGTTATATGTTAAAACCTTAAACTGAACCGTCACTTACATTTACATAATTGTGCTTCACGTAGGTAATGCACGTAATGGGTTTGTAGAAATGAATGTGAGTTGCACCATTTATGTCAATTGCCAGGGGCCGTCGGTAATGAAAAATCGCAAGTCAATAAATCGCCCTTTTACTTTTATTATTTAGGTAGCCGTTAACCCCAGAGGATTGACCAAATAAATTAGGCACTTTCGTTAGAAGTTATGATACTAGAGGATAGATGCTTCTCTGCCTTCTATACCATTGGAAGATTGGAATATACCATTGAAAATAATACGAAAGCGTTCAAAAATAAAATAAAATAAAACGAAGACAATTGATGAGATGGAGAGAGAGATAATTGCAAGCACTCCACTCTTGTTCCTACTCCGAGAGTGCTCTAGGCATGAGCCATTAGTAAAATTATTTTTCAAATAAATATGTCTATGTTCCTGTGGAAGTTGAATATTTTATGGACTGAAATCAATAATTTTAAATACGTTTCGAGTTGACACAACTATGGGAGTTCGTAAAGATTGTAATTGTAAAGGACTGACTTACCCTTGTCTTCCGATATGCTCGTTGTTAAGAATCGTTTTATTATGGCCTTGAGGGATTCTGATTCGCTGCACAATCACACAACAGATTTCTGAATTGTAAACACCGAGGGGGAACGAGGTGGTCACTGCCCAGATTTAGTAATTGAGTAGATATTAAATTGCACTGAGAGAGTTTCATACACAGTATTCTTTAATAGACAAGTTGTTCCATGATTTATTGTAGCAAATGTAATTCGTAGGTAAATTGGCCATGCATTTGGATAACATTTCCATGTAATATAGTTACGTAAAACAATGTAATGTCAAACAATGTCCATTATTTTAAACTGTACGATAATCAATACCAAAATATAACACATCCATTTTTCATTCCGAATCCTTATAAAAAGACGACCCTATGGAAACAGCACGAAAATAATCTTTGTGAAAAACGCCCTTTACATTAGCACAGTGAAGTGAACCTACTGTAAATTGTTACGACATTGATAGAAAGATAGAAAAGAGTTTTAAATTAATTAAATTTGGGAGCTGGAGAGGTCAAAATTCTTCGCTCAACCAGTCTCTCTCGATCCGGCCTGCCGCGCAGTAGGTGGGCCGCCAAGTCCTAGAGAAACCTCACCCTATGATCCTTTGCACCCCCTGCAAAGTCACCAAACGTGGCGAACCACTAGGAATGACCTATGGTTATCTGACAGTTGGTTATCTAAGAAATTCCCATACCCGCCTCCCAAATTAAAAATAAGAGTAAAATCAGTCTAAAAGTTGTGGTTACCAACAAAAAAATACTTTTAAAGTAATAAAATGATTTAAATTTGTTTTTTGACATCGATCAATACATTTTGAAAAGAAGTTTACCTATGAATATTTAGTGCAAATGTCAATTATCAAGAATTTCACGAAAAGGGTCTGTCAGACGTCAAGACAAATGGATTACCAGCAGCCTTTCAGGTTTCTCCGGTTGAATACGAATACGGAAAGTTGTAAAAGCGTAAAAAATTCTAAATGATTTTTTTGTAATGCGAACAGATGAGTAAATGAATTGGAAATACAATTTATATAACTTGGGTGATTTTTGTTAGTTCGCACCCCTTCCATCGGAGTGTGACGAATTTAATAACGTCGCCCCCTCGGCTTCTAATGGCCGAGTGTGGTATACATAACTGAAGTCAATGTTTGCCTTTATTGGAGAGTACACTAATGTGGTGTATGGTTGTATGGAACAGTGGATACATTATATATGTTAGTGTTATTGCACTTTCCCACGAGTGCATCGATCCTTGTTGAGTTGTCTACCACAATATACTTGATTTTCTGACGATATGAATTATTCAAAGCCTCTTTGTATATTTAGTAACTAGCGCGAACCCGTCAAAGATGATGGAATATTATAATATTTTAGAATTTGTGAAACTGAAAGTTCACTATTAATAATATGTAAATATTAATCAATGTAAATATTTCTTCAAACACAGCAAACTTATTTTGTGGCACCATTTTAATTCAAAATTAATAAATTACTTAATTTTAACCGCCTTTAATTTAATCTTTTATAGCCAACATAAAAACTCAGACTATGGTATTCCCAATTGGGTGTTTTGTGAGGCTGAAAGTAGTGGGGAGGGGAATGAAATTGGAGAGAGGAAGCTGGGGAAGTACCTGGCTATTCACCAAACACGGTTAGAGCCATTTCAAGCAACGTTTCAATTCTGAATAGTGATTAAGACCAGATGTAAGCACCAGGGCGATACTAAAAGTATATTCCTCTCCGGAACGTGCCTCAAATGTACCTTATAATATTTTAAATTATTAAATTGTGAAATAACACAAATCAATCAAACAAAATTTAGTTGGGATCGCCAGGATTTGAACCCTTGACCTCCGCTCTTTACTCAGCTATTATATGTAATTTGTCTCTGAAAAGCGAGATTTTTTTCTCGGACCCAGACGTCGTGAGTTCGATACCCGACAAGGGCAATGTTTTTGCTTTATTCACATGTATTATTTCACATAATTAAAATAAAATAAAAAAACAGCGTATTTACTCCATATTCCAAAATAGTGGAATTAGTTGTAAAATATTCCTATTACTTAAAGTCTCGTAATTCTGTTTTTTATGTGATACCTCACAAAGCCCCAGCTGCTCCCGTCCTGAGAGTGAGATTATGGCATCTCCAATTGAGGTATGTTGTGAGGGTGAAGGTAATGGGGAGGGAAGGAGATGAAGAAGGCGTATCTGCCTATTCAGATCTGATCACCAAACACGACTAAAGCCATATCAAGCAATGTTTCAGTTATGAACGGGGGTCTTAATCAGGGCGATACTGAGAGTATCTTGCTCTCCGGAACCTGCCGCAAATATGCTATATATTAATTCAAATGAATTAATTGTGAAATAACACAAATTAATGAAATTAAATTTCGGGATTTGATCGGGCGACCTTCAGATTGCCTCCCCTCGACCACGGAGGCCGTCAATTACTTTTTGAAGTAGGCAATTCACCGTCAATTATTATCGAACGCAACAAATGAACCATAAATCATTCACCCGAGAATAATAACGCAAAATCTTTAGACTCAAAATAATAATTTATAAAATGGCTAAATGTAAGTACCTACATTTAATCGGGTTATAAATCTTTAATTATTTCACGCTCAACCAAGCGAAAACAGAAGGCAAAAACAAAACTCAATTGAAACTCGCAAATCACAAAACTAATCCCTCGTTATTCGTGGATTTCATTCATTCGGGAATTTTATACTCGAATTTATTTATGGGTGGTGTAAATCTTATGAATATATTTGCCGGTTTTTGAGGTAATTAATTTTGTGAATAAAAGCTATAAACTGAAGCTTTTATTACAAAATGAGGAAAAGGCTACAAATCGAATTATGATCAGGTTTCATTGCAGAATCATTTCTTATTATTTGAGATTTCAATGTTCATTGCAAGATTTGCCCTGATGATGGACACTGTAACGCTGTCCGAAACGTTGGCTAAAGAAGGAGGTAGCGCAACACGGCATAACACCCCAAAACAAATAACGAAAATTGCAAGCTTTGTTTTGTCATTTATCATAATTGTGAAATAGTGACGTCAAAGCGTGAGTTTATTGGCCTAATTAGTAGGTTAAACGTGAAATAGACGGTATCCGGAAATTCGTGGTACAAACGGGAAACTGAATCTGCATCACATTTGGAGTCGATTTTGTGGTAATTTTTTTTTTATTTGAGCTTTCTTTTTTCAGTTAATAGAATCCGAAGACTTCGAAGTAGGAATTTTTTTGGTAAATTTAAAAAAATCGGTTTTAATGAGTTAATATCAGCTTTTTAAATTTCTTTGAAGCGCCCTAAAGAAGATATATCTGTAATTGAATAAAAAGTTTTTAAAAGATCAATATTCAATTTGGGAGGCAGGTATGGATTTATTCATCGTTTGAAACATTTACAGAGTGTTAACAATTATTACAATAATAGAATTACCGTTGGGATGTACATAGATATTAACACTCCAATTAGAAATGTTTACAGCATGAGTAATCAGTGTTTAGTTGTTACTAGACGGAAATGCTTGTAGTAAATAACAGAAATAATGATAATCAAAATGAAATATAAAACACAGTAGTGTTAAATATAATACATAATGCGGAGAACGAGAAAAAAGAAAGAGAGAAATAAACGGTATGATAATAAAGCAACTACATAACTCTTATAATACAACATATTTCACGTTGAATACTGTCAGTTCATTTTACAACCTCCCTTATGTCCAGGTTACTTAGAATTTTATTGCACTTCCTTTTAGCTACAACCTACCTACTTAGCTAGTCTGAGAGCTGCACATTATCTAAGATTAAAATGGCCTCAAGAGTTGTGTCTTTATTTAATCATGCCAAAATGAGGCCATGACTGTAATGTCTCTTTTAGCGCTCCTCGGGGAACGGTTCTCTCCTTCTTTCATTATGTAAGACATGTACAGGAGCAGGAGTCCCCGTTAAAACTGTATGCACGTATTATACGAGGACGTAGTAAGAAGTAAGGAGTCCAATATGTAATAAGGCAGAGGTTCCCAAACTTTTTAAAACTAATTTTAATATAAATTTTATTAATTTACAGAAGTATTCATATTAAAGTTTTATTTTTAATCAGCTGGTTCCCGGCATGCGTTGCAATGCCGTATTCAAAGAAATTGATTGTTTCTCCCTGCAAGTACTTTCTCGTGTATCCCTCTCCCCTCTCCCGCTCCCCCGTACGGCCAACCACCCGCGTTCCATATATTCAGTCCCAGTACTTTCAGTTTTCAAACAGCTTGCGTGCCACCTATTACAATTTTTTTTTTATTCAAATTTTCATTTTTCATATATTACAAATATGTTCATTTTTGTATATTAAAAGAACAATCAAATATTATAAGAACAATCGACCAAATTTGGTACCTAACATAGGTTCGTATTTAAAATATCTATAATTCTTGATTCGATTCAAATTATTATGTAAGTACTTAAAGAGTTTCGAAAATCGAATTTTCATTTAGCAAAATTTCATTCTCAAAATTTTGACAGTTTCGCAAGAATTTGTATGATTCTTAAAAAACTTTTCAGGTGTATAGTCATGTGGTTGTAATAATCCAGAAACCTTTGAGGGGATTTAAAGAAGGTATTTTGAAAGTTTCAAACATTTCCTACGCTTAATATAACAATACATAAACATCTCACTAATCCCCAAACACATTTTAATTTTTATAAATATAGATTAAGTCCATTGAGTCTAAGGAAATTATTGAGTACTAGCGTAGACCCATGCAAAATCACGAGACTGTCTGAATTCTTGACAAATCAGTTCCAATTTTGAAATTAATAATTACAGTAATTTTCTATTGAAAATAGTCTTCTTTGGTACTTTCCTGCATTTTTCACACATACAGGTACAATTTCAATATAAATTTCTATAAACAGATGACGCACAGAAAACCGAATTTAGTATTTTAGATTATTTTATCAGTTTTTAAAATGATTTTTACCTTCGGCTAACTTTTTCAACGCACGAGACGGCGATATAAGTAAAGGTGTAAATATCTTAGTTTACTTTAAAACATTAAACATTGTTATCAAAATGTTTTTTTTTTACATTTTTATAGCTAAATACAGCATTGTTATTTATCGGAAAATCAATTAGCAGGTGATTTATCAGCAAATGGCGTGAAACTATAAAACATTATAATTATAATGGCACATAAAACCTGGGAAATTACAATACTAAATATCCGTGTAATAAAGTTACAAAAAAAACAGTTAATTTAATTACAGAAGTTTTCGTGTGATTTTTCACGATCGCGTTAATAATTAAACAATTTCCTTTGCTTTTATGCCTTCAATAATATCATTAATTTCTTAATAACGTATGTAACTAGCTGAAGTTCATGGCGTTCCCGGGGCTTTTCGCCGAGGGTTAATAAGTCATTTTCTTGTTGATTTGAACGCCAAAAGTGTGAACATTTTTATCAAGAAGTAACTCAACTCAACTCAAGAAGTATCGTCAACTAACTTTTCCGTCGTTCCATGTAAAAAAAAAATTTCCAAGTATTCAAATTTTTTTTGAAATTTTTGTTTCATAAAGGTACACATTTTAAGTATTTTGTGGTTAACTTTTAGATTTAAATATACAGCGCGATGTTTTCTTTTTCAAATACCGTTTAGATCGTATTTCTAACTACGATAGTATGGGAGACACAATGATTTTAATGAGACCTACATGAGTTGTTCCGAAAACCGAACCAATTAGTCTTAGAAGTTAAGAGGGAATAACCAAAAATAACAAATCCGGAAATATTTCATTTTTAAATCAACTTTTCGACGTATTGACTCTTTTCCACAAAAAAATATAAATTGATTTCGAAAGACTGTTCTTTTATCTAGTGTTGCAGTTTTTAAAAATTTCAGTACGTTCATATTAAATGTTTATTTTTAGTACAATAAGGTTTTATCATAGGTCGTTGACAGATTTGTTAAATTTTCAAACAAAATTTTGTATTATACAACACATATTTCAAATCATGTAATCGTTCAGTAAAATAAATTATTTGGGAAACTTACTTTTCAGAATTTTAATTTTAGTTCAAATAAAATCATAAAAAAGGTCTGCGACCTTGTTTTGTGACGAAAATACTTCAGTTTGTCTATTTATTTAGGGTCTTACAAACTACAAAAAAATTACATAAAGTACAAAATTTTAATTGTTTTATCATCACGAGTTTAAGCATTTTTTAATGTGGGTATTTATCAAGCAAATTTGGAATAAAATAAAATCGATATTGAGTCATTGTGTTAAAATACTGGTATGGAGAATAATTAATCTTTCTCATCGCAATCACTCTGTACCGTTGCAAGGGTACAATCGCAAGATCATCGTTCGACGAAATTTAAATTCTCGGCCGCTGGTTAATGGCTCTTAAGGGATGAGGAAAGGGGGTGGGGTGGTTTTTCGAAATCTCGTGTAAATAGTCACCTTCCTCTTATATACAAAGTCAAGTGTGCAAAATTTCATCGCTTTTGGAATAAAACTGAAGGTTTGTTTAAAAAACAAAGCCGCGCCGCCACAGATTCTTTATATTAATTGATAGATAAATTCGGTGCGTATTTATTGATACACTTTAAGAATCACTTCTATTATTATTGATAAACATTGAACCACTTTCCATTTGGTAAGTGTCTGACCCTCACCTAAAGATTTACTCTTTTTGAAAACAAAAATCGATCACCGTCGCGAGAAATCGACCTTTTAATGTTGAGTGCCACTTTAGGTTTGAGCAGGCTGTGAGAACAAGCTCCCACAGGGTCTGGATTCTGGAGTACTAGTAAAGACGTCTTCGGTCTCAGTAGGTCGCTGAACCCTACTTTGAAATTCAATTTAGTTTCCCATATCAGTCTTCCCAGCTCCCTCGAATCTCGGAACATCTTCAACAAAATTCATTTTACATGAAATGGACGGATTGCATTTAGCGATGGATGTCTTCTGGGTTGGCTTCTATTCACTGAGAGATTAATTTAAATTAACGCTAATGAATTTGGCATGGAGAATAGAGTGGCTATATTTTGCTGGGATTGTGTTCCCGAAAAGCATAAATTTATTTTTCGTGATAAAGGGCAAACGAACAATAGTATTAAATGCTGAAAACTTTGGTTCAGTTGGGTAACTTTTCTTTTCTGTTCGTAACCTTTTCATTTTTGGTGCGAAGTGTTGAATTGTGTAAACCAGCAATATTCTTCCTTTTTTATGTGAAAACCCCAGTACTACTACTACCGAGTCCCAAGTGGTTCTGTCTGGAGTCAATGAGACTATGGAATCCCCAATAGGGGTATGTTGTGAGGCTGAAGGTAAGTGGGGAGAGGAAGGAGATTCAGATATGGTCACCAAACATGGCTAAAGCCATTTCAGACGACGTTTCAACTCCGAGTTGTGGTCTTACACAAGGTCAATACTGAGAGTGTCTTCCACTCTGTGCCGCAAATATACTATATGTATCAATATTTCTATTTTTGAAACTGTGGGGAAGCGGGGTGGTCTGCAAGGATTTAATCAATTATATTAATTACATTTGTTACTAAATCGTTTTAGGCTGTCGAATTTCTAAATATTTTGGTAATTCCAGTAGGCTAATTACCTTGGTTTTGTAGCTCACTTCAATATTGTTCAGGGAAAAACCTTACAAGTATCCTAACCCTCGATCACGGAGGCCATCGTTTGAAGTTTACATTGCAATGTTTGAATGATGGCAATAATGGCGATAAACATGATCATTTTATTAAATATTATAAGACGGGTTATTCAACTCATTTTCCGGAAAAAAAATTGTTTTTATATTTCCTAATGTTTACACAAAAATCATAACAAACGGGGTGGCGGGTATATCATAAAAAATACCGATCTCGGTTGGAGGTCTGTCTGTCTCCGTAACTCTGGTTCAGGGAACTCGTGCAAATAATTATCAACTTAACTTATCCATTAAAGTCAAAGTTAGTACTTCTGAGACAAGTAGGTACCTATCTACTTAAATTAACAAATTTAATTACTTCATACTAAGGTTAAATACAATGGGAACATTAATGTAGGAAGTAGATAACTAAATACTACTTATAATTCGTAACTTTTTAACGAAAAGTTCTTTTGACCCGTTATCACTTTGTGATGGCATTATTTATTTTATAAAAAAGATAAATAAATAAATAACTTAGTTTACATCGCTTTATTATTATATACCAAAACTATTTGTTTTGTCAAAAATGTTCACTTCTTCAAGGGTACACTAAAGTTAAAAATTAGATATATGCCTAATACATAGTGCTTGATTCGTATGTTCTAAACAACCGGAGTGCTCCCTCCATTAGTCTTCCTACTTCAAATTACATTTATATTAGTTTTTTGTATTTGTATTTGTTAGAAATATATCAAATCGCTTTTTCGTTAAATTCAATTTTCTTTTCCAGGTTTTCAAAACAACGGAAACGAGTTAGTGCTTCACTTAACAGGGCGGATTTTTTTATATTAAACCAACAGGAACGGTAGAGCAAATATATTTCACGGAACTGAATCAGAGATAAGGTTGGCTCGGGTTTAATCCGACAGCATCCTGAAAATCGTTGTAAATGTCGCTTTATCATGGAACATAAAAATTCCCCAATATTCCTCAATATTGTGTGATATGAATAAAACAAATCCAAGTCATAAAATATTATAATACAAAATATTATATTGGTGCATCACGTTAGTGGATTTACTCCAGTTACAAACATACAAACAAATTAATATATCAACACTTGTGCTATTTATTTCAACCACTTTGACCAAAGCAGTCAGTCAACCAGCCCTTATTAGCTGATAGAAACGGGAGGTTGCGACAGGGCGGTACCTCAGTCCACTGGGAAATTATGTAATTATTAGCGTGTTATTAAATAAACTCTAAACAATTATTTATGTTATAAATTTAATTTTCCTGGAATTCTAATTTCCCGCTTTCAATTTTTTTTATTACACACTTTCTACTCGTCAAACAGTTATTACGTGAGCTTAATTTGCCTTCAACAAACCGTCACTTTCTGCACGCAATGTATGTCATAGGTCATAGGCCGATCGTAAAATTAGGCAGATCGTAATGCTCCTAGCCACACCATGATCTGCCACATCGTGAAATGGTGGCATATCGTGATGTGCCTAAGGCGCATCATGATCTGCCTGATTTTACGATTGGCCTGCGACATACATATTGCGTAGAAAAAAGTATGAGTAATTTAAATTGGTTCCATGCCAACTCAAAATAAACTCAACTCTTTGAAAAGTCATTAAAAACTATGAAAAAAATATTAAAAATAGCCCATAACCTAACCTAACGTAACTTGACTTTTCAAAGGTGTTGAGTTAATTTCATTCTGAGTTTTCCGGTCACCATTTAAATTTACATATCATCACTTTGGTTGAACAGGGATCTAACTTGACTGTACCTTGTTCTAGGATTTAAGGTGTCAAAGTTTGAATTCAAAGTTCAAAGTTCAAAGTTCAAAATATATTCACCAATTTCTGATTTTGGGGTTGAATCTTGTGAAAGTATTTTACTTTAACTGATTAATGAATGGAAAATATTTAAATAGGACATATACTTACCTTTTTAGTATATACCTAAAAATGCAGATAAAACTTTAGGCAAAAAGCCAGGGCACGATAATTCTTTGCATAAGGTTCTAACTATATTTCCCTAATGTCAATTCAAGATAGTGCCACGTTCTAATTAAATATTTGGCTTTAATACTTAAATACTTGTCATACATAAACATAAATAAACACGTAAACACCTCAGCACAGGTTCTCCTAGTGAGGTGTTCACGAAACATACAACAATACCTATCCACAGTTTCACCTTCACAAACCTACCTTACACCCAACATAATAAAATTGCAAAATATATATTATGTAAAAATGTTTTCAAAATTGATCTATTATGTAAAAATGTTAATTAATAGGTAAATACTGTAATACATAGAAATAAATAAAAAAATAATCATAAATCAGTAAACAGATTCTAAGAAATCGTCTTTGCAAACTTTGACATCTCAGAACATGGTAAAGCGAAGTTAGAGCCCTATCCTAAGTGATTAATTGATTGATTTTATTAATTCTCGTTTTTTTGTTACGAACTATTAAAAATAAAGCGCCTCGTACAAACGATCAACTGTCAGATACAAACATAATTGTAATTGCCAAATGTTCAACGTGAAGTTACAACGTGAAGCCTTGATGTCAGAACTTCTTCAAATAAGTATCAAACAACATAATTAGTCTGAAAGCTATCTTGGTTTTGGAAATAAGCGAAATAAATGGTTTGGCATTCAAAGTTAATTTTTGAAAAAAATGTCAATTAGAATCTTGTCCACTTATTAACGATATGTTCAAGAACGAAGAAGGTGTATGATTTTTGAGTGAACGAAACGCTGGAAAAGACGTTACAAATTATCTCGTTTATTTAATGGTGATAAGTAAGTTACTAATAAAAACACATTCTAAAATTAGCTTAATTTGCAAGATTACTAAGAATCGAAATACAATAAGATAAAGTTAATACATGAATGACCAATATCAAATTTCAGTATTGGGTAAATGCAACCAGAAACCCTTCTATACGCAAATAAGATGTCAAAATACAGAATTTCAAACACGAATCATCGAACATTGAAATGCATGAAAGATATTGAAATATCGTGAAAATATTTCCACCGTCTTTTTCCCTTATCAAAACACTCGAGTCTGCTACATTTCAGCGAGGACTGTCTCCCCTTTTATACAAATTACATTCCATAACTTTTCCGGGCACGTGATTCGCAAGCAAAGGAATTTCCCCATCCGATATCAGAAGTCATTGAGACTCCGCCGTCTGAAACCTATACGACAGTAGACTTATACCGTTTACTCTTCAGCTTTTATTTGGGTAAAGATATTATTAAAGCGAAGAATTTATGAAATCTCTGTTGGATTGTCGTTTTTGTGGATGAGATTCGTATATAATGTCCATGTCATGTTTTCACTGTGCTTTGCTGTTTGGATTGTGGACTTTTTATTATTTTTGGTTCAAAGCATGATTTCAGCAAAGGTACGATATTGTTTTTTTTTATAAGTGTTATAGTTCATTCTTTGTCTTGTAACGGATGGATTTGGCAGGGTTTCACGGACAACCAGTGCACTAATCTATTCTGAAAGAACTAGGCATCTACAATAGGCTAATCCTATCCGACTGTTTAAGTTACAAGGATCCTGATAAATTCATATATTATTTGGGAGTATCCGTCAAAATAGAACACTAGCTATTGGTACATGCTTTGAACCAAACATTTTTGGTTCAAAGCATGATTTCAGCAAAGGTACGATATTGTTTTTTTTTATAAGTGTTATAGTTCATTCTTTGTCTTGTAACGGATGGATTTGGCAGGGTTTCACGGACAACCAGTGCACTAATCTATTCTGAAAGAACTAGGCATCTACAATAGGCTAATCCTATCCGACTGTTTAAGTTACAAGGATCCTGATAAATTCATATATTATTTGGGAGTATCCGTCAAAATAGAACACTAGCTATCGGTACAAATCACGATGTGTTCCCAAAGCCTATAATTAAGAAATCGGTAAGATGTGTTCGATTTTGTCAAATACTTTAGAGAAATCTGTACCTATATTATAGTACATCCACTTGGATTAGTTTATTCATCGATTTTGAAATGTGTTCAGCAAATACGTACTGAGAGATTGGAAGCAGTTGATATCTTTATCTTGAAGTATTGATTCTCAGTTATTCGACTGAACAGTCATACAGTTGTTCTTGATGGTTTTTGTTTTTTCAAAAATCTTATTGAAGATAATTTTGATATTGAACGTCATTCTTAAGCCTCGATTACATTGAGCGAGTTTACAAGCTACTAGCCGGCGAATTCACTATCTGCTAGTAAACTTGCTCAGTGTAATCGTATTACTAGCTAACCAGCAGATTGTGAACAATCTACGAATAGTTGAAAGGGGATCAACTTTGCTCGCTATTCGCTAGCGTGTACGGTGGATGGCAAGATGGCGGCCCGCGAACAGCTAATTTCGTAACTGTCAAACTACTGCTTGATCTGAATTATTCGTTGTACAATCTGTCAAGTAGCTGGCAAATAGCTACTAGCGGTGAGCTAGCAGCGAATATCTCAGTTTTCTACAAAATTTCGACAGAATTAGTTCACGCGGGAGTCGTTATTTAAGCTCAGCTTTTCGCTAGCTAGTTCGCTACTGAGAGAGTGGAACGTTTTATGTGTCATCATCACAATCGCCGATTTGCCCGCTTTTAAATTTGTCGACTAGTAACTTGTAAACTCGCTCAACGTAATCGAGGCTTTACACCCGGGTTTGAAAGCTAGTGCCATGAGAGCACATTTTCATCGATCAGGAAAGATGCCTTCTTTAAACAATGATTGAACGAGCAGTTGGAAACTTAGACGTTTCCTTGCTGCATTTTTCTATAAAATAAGATGATGTTTTTACGTATTTTATCACGTCCTACGCCCAACGAAATGGAGATACTATTAATTGTTTTTTCTTCTATTTGTTCTTTAAAAAGTAAAATATAAGAAATTTTTGTATGCTTATACTTGTTGAGTATTAGTCTGTGCCTTGGGAATTGCATCATGTTTATAAATGGAGGTGAAGTTCTGTGAAAACATTCATTTGGGCATAATTCACAGATACAGATATTATATTCGATAAGAATATTGCTTTTTTTTAATAAGCTGTCAACAGAAAACACCGATGAATTTATGACACCACACACATGCGATTGGGACAGGGGATAAGATTTCCTTATCTCATTTTTTCAACCTTTTTTGAGTATTTAGTTCGCAATTAATTTATTAACTTTCGACAACTGTTTTTATTGAGTTTGAAAAATGGAAACAGAAAAAAATGGTTTAATTTAATTCTTAAAATATGTTTTATAGGTAAGAATCAAATAATGATATGCAAATATTAATGGTGTCTTAAAACGCTAGCACAAGCCGGAATCATTTTATTTTATTTATTTATTTTGAGAAACATTACATATTACATTGTTATAATGAGCTTTGGCTGTCCAACTAGGCGATTTGCCCGTTTTAGAACAGTCAAAATGAACAGATATTTTACATATAAAAAGTTTGTTGACTATAATATTGTCTTAAACTTAAATATAACACTTGATAAATAATATTAAGGTTTTGATGGTAGATACAAGAAGTTACTTGTGTAAATTATATATTTATCAATAGAAAATAAAATATAGAGAAGAGAAATGACAAGAACATTCCAAAAGAAAAATAAAAAAGTGTTTTTTTAATTTTTTATTAGCACTTATGCTCTTCAACCAATTCAAGAAATTTTAGTATTGATTTTGATGAATTAATCAACTCGAAAATCAAAAATTTTGGAATCGGATTTTTTGTTTGAGCTTTCGTTTTCGACTAAATCAAGTCCAAATTTGGAATTTTTTAAGTCATTTTTTTAAATCGACCGCTAGATGACGGCCAGCGTAGTCCAGCGATAAGGCTCTTGACTTGCATTCCTAAGGTCGCGGAATCGAATCCCGGCGTGGCAATAAAAATTTTATTTGATTAATTTGTGTTATTTAATTTATTAATTTAAAATAATATATAGTATATTTGCGGCACGTTCCAGAGTAGAAGATACTCTTAATATCGCCCTGGTGTAAGACCACCATTCAGAATTGAAACGTTGCTTGAAATGGCTTTAGCCGTGTTTGGTGCCCAGATCTGAATAGCCAGGGACTTCCCCGCCTTCCTCTTCTCTATCTTCTTCCCCTCCCCACTACCTTCAGCCTCACAACATACCCCTATTGGGGATGCCATAGTTTCACTGGCTCCAGACGGGAGCAGCTGAGACTCTGTGTGGTTTTCACATAAAAAAAAGAAAGCGTGTTTCCCGACTGTGCACTGGTGCCGAAGAAGTCAATGACGCTAGTTCCTCAGAGCATCAAAATACCGGTAGAACAAGGACAGCATTCCTGCCTGTGCTCTAAAAACCACCATTCAGATTTTTTTTTATTTAACGACAATATCAAGTAAAGTAAAAATACAATATAAGGTAAATTAAAAATATAGAGTGAAGTAGTTTGTTCTCAGTCCTCCTCAAACGTGTGTTCGATTCCTCGGCTGGCTAAGTCCTCCATCACAACACAAGCAACATTTTCGGCTTTCTGTGGTGGTAACAGGAGATTTTCAAACATTGTTGGGTTATTCGTAGCTCGGGAAAGTTTGTCTTTCTTTTAAAATTTTAGAATAACAATAATAATTTATTTTATAATAATTGCTTGAAATGGCTTTAGCCGTATTTAAAGCTGAATAGCCAGGTACTTCCCACCTTCCTCTTCCCCATCTACTTCCCCTTCCCACTACCTTCAGTTACAACATACCCCAATTGGGGATGCCATGGTCTCACTGGCACCAGACGGGAGCAGTTGAGACTCTTGTGCGGTATCCATAAAAAAAAAAAAAAATTAAAAAAAAAAAAAAAAAATAGGGGGTTACAATGTCAGTTGCTTAATGTCTTTTAAAATACATAGACCCGGCTCCGAGTGAATTTTTGAAATCCTTTAGTTGCCAAAAAAAATGGAAAAAAATTCCAAATTAAAGAAAAGGAAAATTTTTCGGGTTCTGTGTGTGACGTAGATTCATCAGGCTCCTGCTTGTACTACGAGTTTCTGGTACCGTAAATTAACCAATTATTTGACAATTTATGAGAATAACATACTGACAGCTTCCATATAATGTACAAACATCAAAACATATTAACATTATTTTACACTACGCACGGCAATTTTTCTTTTTTTTTTACATTAACTCCACACAGAAGGCCCTGAGGAAAATAATTTCCCTCAGGGCCTGTGTCATCTGGGATGCTGTGTGGAGGGTCTTTTTGAGGAGAGGAAGGAATGAACATTGGTCTTGAAGAGAACCATGTTGTAAGAGGGAGGAAACACAGAAGCCGGCAAATCGTTCCATAGCCGAGCTGTTGAGCTCAAGAACCAGTCGAAAAAACGACCCGTTCTCATGTGACAAGTGTCAACCGTGTACATATGTTGGGCGCACGTTTGGCGTATCTCCCGACTATGCACCGGTGCCGAAGGGATCAATGACGCTAGTTCCTCAGAGCATCTTCCATTGAAATACTGGTAGAACATGGATAGCATTCCCACCCGACGCCTGTGCTCTAAAGATTGCAATCCGTTCGTTAAGGTGCGAGAATCTTTCAAACGGACCGCCCGTTTCTGCACCGAGTCGAGGGTATTTTTCAAGTATTTTGGAGCTCCAGACCAGAGGTGGTTGCCAAATTCAACGGTGGGGCGCACTTGGGACTTGTACAGGGTTAGCAGTTGTGTGCTATTAAAGTATCTGCGGGCCCTGTACAGTACGCCCAGTTTTTGAGAGGCTAACTAAGACAATAAATGTTTCAGAGAATACTAAAATTACAGCATGATGAAATGATACAAGTGATGCAACGAAGACGTCTTCCATAAAATACCATTAGGCCAGCAGATAATTAAATGCACATACGAGAGTCCTCCACGAGTGCATAAGATAAAATAAGTATTTTTTTAACAGATTTCGAATGCAAGTTGTTTATGACTTTTTATGCCGCGTTGCGTCGTAAAGTGGGCGCAAACTTCGTTGGGAGTTGATGTCTTTATCAGATTGATGTGGTGTTGTGTACACTGTATCTATTTTGAGAATACATGGTTTCTTACAAGGGGCGTGTGAAAGGGGGAAGATTTACATCTGGAAGTACTTGTAAATTGTGAATAAATCATGTTGAATGTTGTTTGAACAGAGTACCTACCCTGTGCTGGTGCTTATTGTGTACAGGGAGCAAGTGTTAGATCTGTATGGGCCACTTTGATGGGAGGACATGTTAACAGAGTTATGTTGGGAACATCTTTGTTTATGGCTTGAAAAGCAATAGACAATGGGGCTGTTGACTTGACATTACTTTTGAGTGTGATGACAGCACTCAAATCTGCAACCCTGCGTCTCCGCAACCCCAACATATAAATCTGAGAGAAGTAATAATAATAATAATATAATATAATATCTTTATTCAATGAAATTTGGAAAATTATAAGTAAGAAAATACATATTCAGTATAGTTTACAATAGATTATATCAGTACAAAAAGTTTACAAGTAGAAAGTAGTATACATATGAACAGTAGGTTAAAGGTAAATTAAAGAATACTAATGTGTAGTTAGTTATATAGTAGAAGATTCTTATGACCTGCCTCACTAGGTTAGCCTGTGTTGAGGCAGTCATCTTGTACATCAATCTAAAATACTTACTAACATACCTACATTATTGTATTAATAATATGATGGTTACTTTAATGATAAGCTCTAATAGTACCAACCAATACATTGGTGTCTTTAGTAATTGCGGATTTGGGTGAGTGCACCGGTAAAGGCCCTGTCATTACTTTTAATACAAATTTTTATGTTTTCTTTGAAATTTTTTTGTGAGTCGCATTTTTTTATTAAGTCTGGAAGAATGTTGTAAAGTCCTGTTGCAAGGTATATAAAGTTACGTTGACCAAAAGTAGTATGCATTATGGGAGTTTGTAGTAAATCTTTATTATTGTTTCGAGTATTTAAGTGAGTATTCAATCTTTTTTGATAGTATTTATGTATGTTTGTGTATAGATGAATGAGGATTGTTTTTGCATATATCTGCCGAACGTCAAACACATTCATAACATTAAATATTAAGTTCGAGTCGGTAATTAGAGGTAGCTTAAGGATAATTTTTATAATAATTTTTTGTGCATTTATGATCGGGTCTAGTGCCACCTCCCCATGCTATTATACCGTACTCAATACTCAAGTAGGTAGAACTTGTTAGTCTTTTTAATTGGTAAGTTATTTTTTTATGTGACACCTCACAAGAGCGCGAGGATCTATGTCGCCACCAAGTTGGGCAGAGTTTTGGGGGCTTTAGGAAGGAATTTATTGATGCGGGTCTTGAAGAGACCCGGATTATTTGGTAAGTTAGAAGCAATTTCGGAAATTTTGTGTGAGTTTAATAGTAACTATAAAAAAAAATTCTTGCCCAACCTAACTGTGTTAACATAGTGAAATAAATAATATAAAATAAACACTCTAAAAGGGATGGTTAATTGTCGATAGATAGTACGTAACCTTCCGTCTCAGTGGTTTTTTTGTAATTTTATGTACTTACCTATTTGTAAATTAACTAGGTTTTTAAATTCATCCATTTGAATTTCACTTTTCTTTTCTTGGTTGAATGAATGTATGAATGAAGTATATTGGAGGTGAAATGCCCGACATTTCACTTTCCGACATCCAAACGAGCTGAAACTCGGCAGATAGACTCGGTAAATTGCATTGTTGATGACAATGCAATTTACAAAATTTTGGTTGCGATCACGTTGACACTTGCGGGCATATACACATTTCCCTGAAATTCGCCGTCAAAACGTCACTGGGATTTGGCTCAGTTGGGAGTGTGGTTGACTACAGTTCCTGGGTAGGACGGTCCAATCCAAAGATATTCAAATTCAAAATAGATATGCTATGAAGTCCGCGCGACTGTCGTTGGACTACTGCCTAATCGGAGTAGTTTGCATACGAAAAGAATTTGTTCATTTCGTTGATTTTTTTGAGGTTAACGTTCATTTAGTTCATTCGTTAATTAGTAAACAATATCAGCGACACCCGGAAGCGCAGCCATACCTAGTAAAAACTGCGGATAGGACATCTCTTATATTTCAATATCTTTGGTTCAATCCTTAGTCAAACCAAAAATATAAACTTAATTTTAAAAAAACATTTGAAAATAGATGTATTGTGTAAAAAACTTTTTACGTGTTGATTTTTTTATAACTGGATTGTTCTCAAGTTAGTGAGGACATCTGTAAAAACCAGTACAAATGACGTATTTACTACACATTTCATTAAAATTATCACTAATCTAATAATAACCGATAGATGTAGCAATAATAAAAGAATAATGCTTGCATTATTTGTGCCTATCACGCTAATTTCAAGGAAAAATCGTTATTCGAAAGCTCATTAATTAAGTCATCATTAATTGTAGACTAAAAAACATCATTAAAAGCTTAGTTTTCGATATCCAGTATCTGTCATGAATGAGAGAGCTTATGGGCCAGTGAATATTATGTTTGTTGAAGTTGAATAAGCTCCTGATGGATTTAATTTCCGGAAGAACGGATTGATCTTGGAGGAATAATTAGCATTCTGTTTATTTATCCAATTAACCTTGAAAGGATTCGAGCCTCTGGAATGGACAGGAAAATTTATCAAAAGCAAAGGAGGTTTCTTTCGGAAGCTATGAAAAATTGAAGCCACGGTAGATAGAAGACAAGATTTTTTTTACATGAATACCTCACAAGAGTCCCGTCTAGAGCCAGTGAGACAATGGCATCCCCAATTGGGATATGTTGTGAGTCTGTAAGTAGGCAATTGGGGTAAGTGGGGAGGGGAAGTAGATGAGGAAGAGAAAGGTGGGGAAGTACCTGGCTATTCAGATCTAGTCACCAAACACGGCTAAGGCCATTTCAAGCAACGTTTCAATTTCAAATGGTGGTCTTACACAAGGGCGATATTGTGAGTATCTTCCACTCTGGAACATGCCGCAAATAGACCATATACAATTTTAAATCATTAAATTGTGAAAACGCAAAGCACCACACAACACGGGCATGTGCCTAGCATGGTGGTCGAAAAATTCTAAAATTTATGTAACAAACAATTTCTATGAATAAAGAAAACTTAAAAATAAAAAAAAAATCAAATAAAATGTATCTGCGCACGTCGGGATTTTAACCCTTGCGATTTTCGCCGGATCGCTAGTCAAGAGCCTTGCCCATTGGCCACGAAGGTCGTCAGATCAAATGTTCTTAAATATTATATTTTTTGACAAGCTTCATGAGTACCTTCTTTCCCACATGTTGCAAGTTCAAAAACCGGGGAAAAAAGACAAATTTTGTACCACCACCCAAATGTGCACCAAGTCTGAATATTCAGGTCCAACTACAGGCATGACACATTGCCGACAAATACCGTGCATCAAAATTTTATTTGTATACGTGAATATCGCAAAAGAGTCCCAAAATCCTGAAGCCATTGAAACTGTGACATCTCCAATTATTGAGGTATGTTGTGTACAATTGGAAATTTCTAAAATACCAGGATATTCAGATCTGGTAACCCAACACGGCTAAAGCCAGTTCAAGCAACGCAACGTCTCGATTTTGAATGGGGATCTTTCACCGGTGCCATACTGAGAGAAACTTTATTTTTATATTAATACCCGAGAGAATATGGCAACCCCAATTGGGGTATGTTGTGAGGATGAAGATAGTGAGGAGGGGAGGGAGATGGGAAAAAGGAAGGTGGGGAAGTATCTGGCTATTCAGATCTGGTCACCAAACACGGCTAAAACCATTTCAAGCAACGTTTCAATTCTAAATGATGGTCTTACACCAAGGCGGTACTGAGAGTATCTTCCACTCTGGAACGTGCCGCAAATATACCTATTTTAAATAAATTAATTGTGAAACAACACAAATTAATCAAATAAAATTTGTTTGCCACGCCGGAATTCGATCCCGCGACCTTAGGATTGAAACGCGGAAACTACACCTATGATGCAACAGCCCTAGCTCAGAGACTACGCTACTTGGTAACATGTTATTTCCCCATTTTTGTGAAACGAATGCATGTTCCCCAACCAAGCAAAAGAAGTAAAAGTTGATTAAAAGCCCTGTACCTAGATTCAAACCATTCTGTTCCCATTTTCCTTCCCCTTCCCCATTTCATTCCACCTTTTGCAGTATTGAGTTTGCCATCATCTCACTGTTGCCGAGCACTTTAGACTTAAATGGAGCTACCAAAAATGTTACAGAAACGAACACTGTTTTTAGGTCTGAGAGCATCCAACGAACATTTTTTCTAAGGTCTCGGAGCTTATTCGTCTGAACACAAATGTTTTTCCACGTTAGAATTTAATGACACCGCATTTTACCAACTGAAAAATAAATCTCCCCGACACAGCCAGCTATTAGGGCGGTTCCGTGCTCCCCCGTGTATTGATAAGGGTGTTAAATTCCCTTCCACCTCGCCAGGAGAGTAAACCGCTTTGTGTAAGGCAGACCCCATCCCTACAAGTCCCTGTGGGAGGAGTAGGGAGGGCCTACTTCCCACGCAGACCCTTGAAAGAGTAGGGTGACTGCTCCAGAGATTTACATTGAACTTTCTCCGTGTGCAGATCGCTTTATAATTTAATGAATTTCTCGCGCGCCTAAGCCGGGTAGAGATGTTATCAATTTTACGTTATGCGAACAATATTCTATAAATCTAGCAGTTACTTCGAGGATTGTATTTAAAATCGTCAACACAGTAAAAAAAACTTCATAACATATGATATTGAAAACGCTTCTCTACATCAGGTTGACATATATCCATACTAATATTATAAATGCGAAACTGCTCGAGTTTGTTTATGACCTTTTCAGGCATTAACCAATAAAAAGACTTTAAAAATTCATACACCAATAGAAAGCTAAATTATATGCGCAGACTACATGTTGTATACGATGGTAAGCTCTGACGTTATGAAATTTTAAATATTAATATATTAGTTTTGTTATACGTTTTCTGTCGCTAACAAAAGCGAGTTAATTGCAAATGTCAGAAAAAAATCATTCCCATGGAAACGATGTTGATATATTTGTGGGCTCTAAGCAGGTAGGTACTCAGCCCCCTGGTCAGCTACTGCCCCAGAAAATTCAAATATTAGAATATGTTTTGTTTTTATTGGACAAGCTGGAATAAATGTCAGATAAGAGTTCCTACATTAAAAATATAATTCGTAACGATTATAAAGACTGAATAATAGTGTAATTTTGTATTATATTAACAAACTTCCAAATATTTAATTAAAAATAAACATCCGAAATGTTTGTAAGCGCATAAATTCCGAACGAATGAACAAAATCGGATAATTCTTTTTTTCTTTGTGAAATTTAGGTGGTAGGCTAGATGTTTGAAAACTGAATGTAAGGGAATGAATGTATGGAATGCGGGAGGGGAGGGGTGTGGAGGAGGGGGGATAATTGATAAATTCAACCGCTACAGTAATTTCCTGTAATACCATGCGAGCGAAGCCGCGGGGAAAAGCTAGTAATACATATTTAAACATATATATTAAACTTAGTGAGAAAAATTATGTTATTGAATATATCGCGTTACAACATTTTTAAAGAACAAAGCTCGTAACAAAGTAAGATAACTAATTAAATATTCAAAAATTACAAAAAAAAACAAAAGAGAACAGATACATATCAACAATGAGAATATATAAAGAAAAACAGTAGAAAAATAACATTTTCAATAATCACTTTTTTTACATTAAATCCACACAGGAGGCTCTTAAGAAAATAATTTCCCTCAGGGCCTATGTCATATTTTAAGACGCTGTGTGGAGAGTGTTTTTGAGGAGAAGGAGTGAACAGGGGTCTTGAAGAGACCCATGTTGTAGGAGGGAAGAAACGCAGAGGCCGACAAATCGTTCCACAGCCGAGCTGTCGTAGAAACGACCCGTTCTCATGTGACTAATGTCAACCATGTGCAAATGTTGGGCGCATGTTTGGAGTGTTTCCCGACTGTGCACCGGTGCCGAGGGGATCAATGACGCTAGTTCCTGACAGCATTCCCACCTGACGCCTGTGCTCTAATGATTGCAATCCATTTGTCAAGTTAGGAGAATCTATCAAACGGATAACGAACGGTTTTTTTAGGTATTTTGGGGCTCCAGACCAGAGGTGGCTGCCAAATTCAACCATGGGGCGCACATGCGATTTGTATAGGGTAAGCAGTTGTGTACTATTAAAGTATCTGCGGGCACTGTACATTACACCCAGTTTCTGAGAGGCTAACTTAACTCTGGCTTCGATGGAGCCCCCATACCTGAGCTGGTCACTTAGAGTTACACCAAGCATATCGATTAACTTACATTCAAGGGGTTAGCAAGATAACAAAATAAAAAATAAAGATAGAAAATATAGGAGAAAAGAAAAAAACAGAAGAATTTTTTTTTAATAATACACTAGATATCCGTATTTAATATAATACATTAGGAGTGCAAATAGAGAAAGAATATAAATTCATAATTTAAAAGTATATTTATCCTTCACTATCTTAAACAAGTGAAAACTGGTAGCATTCACTTATTTCAAATTATTTTTTCTCTCTTTTTCTTTTTTGCCGAAAGATTTGACGCCTTTCAGATATTCCGCGTCTATTCAACCCTCTTGACCCACCCTTGTCCCGACTCAGAATAAAATATGTTTTTTATAAATATGTCCTCAAATGTCCTTTACGTCACCTAACATAAACCGAATTTTGTAAATGTGAAAGACGTATTGGGTAGCATCCCTTCCTGACGAGTCACGGTAATATGTCAAAACCAATCGGTCTCAAAAACCAATCCATCAAATATCCCATGAATATAAATATGATTGTTGGGTAGATGCCATTACTTTCGTACAACAACATGTCTACAGGGATCAAAACATCCTTCCCTTAGAAGCATTCAGCCCTATAATAACTGAGATGCCATCTACTAGATTTTCTATAAAGCTCGGTTGAATTCTTTCAAATTTCGAATAGAGTAAATTTTAAATAAAATCATGAAGACTCGAGAAAAATGGCTGCGCGACCCTTTTTATACCAAAATTAAATTTTAATTTGAGTCCAAAATACCCAACCAAACTGAATGATATATATTTTTTAAATCGAAAGGTACGTCAAAAACTATTTTTTTGTTTTAAATTATGATATACAGGCCAATAAAGATTTCAATTTTGCATGATTTTAGAGATAATTTTGGCATTATTTTGTGGGATAATTGTAATAATTAAAAAAATAATAAAAAAATACAAATACAACATAATAAAAAAAGATTTTTTGGGTAGAAATTTGAATTTATATACGACAATTTTTTGTTCTAAAATCTGTTATTTGTAACTTTAGGGCCTCCACTCACGGAGAAACTGAAAAGAAACCAGTTCTCAACGTAATTGCAATCAGCCTCCCAAAATCTATATTTTTCTGATCTGGCATGTCAAAACTTGACAGTTCGTGAGCCGCTACCATCGCAAACTGCCAACAATGTAACTGAAAACAATGCAACTGAAAAACAAGCACTACTGGTCGCCGCGGCAGTGGAGTTTCAGTTGCATTGTTGACAGGTTGCCATGGTAGTGGCTCACAAGTTCTGGTTCAAACAAGTCAAGTTCTGACATGTGAGATCAGAAAAATATCGATTTTGTTAAGGAATTTGATTGCAATTGCTTTGAAAACTGGTTTCTTTTCAGTTTCTCCATGAGTGGAGGCCCTAAATTTACGCCAATCATTATGTTTTTGAAGTAAAACTTCTTTACGCACGCTTGACTTGGGGAGTAAGCTGGTGAATGCGTGACAGGAGCGTTACAAAAAGTGTCGGGCGAGGCGAACGGAAGTTGTGAGGGAGATATAAGTTAGTGAAGATAGAAAGAGAGAGAGTTACGTTTCGTATATTACTGTAGGGGCAAGAGAGAGAGGTGCAAGCACACATTTTCTTTCTTTCTTTCTCTCGTAGTCAGTTACGTTTCGTATATCTAAGACACAGTGCAGGAGTATTGTCTGTATCACACTGTAGGAGCAAGAGAGAGCAGTGCGCGCGCACATTTTATTTTTCTCTTCCTCTCAAAGAAGTTTTACATTAGTATTTTTTTAAATAATTAACCGTTTTATTTTATATTTCCTCATTCTAAAATAAACGGACACCTTTTTTTAGTAATAAGGAACTCCAGTGAAAAATATTATGGCTTTAAAAAAATATGTTCATATAGACCAATATATGCTGATTCTGAATATATAAGTTTTATTACATAATATTTAACGTAGAGTTTTAAAAAAATTATTCAAAAGTCCATTTTAAAACAGTTCATTAAAACACCCTGTCAAGTTGGTATTGCTGGATTTTGGCAGCGTGACGTCACCGCGCCGCGTCACTTGGGTCAAAGTTGTATAGAAATCAATAGAAATAAAGACGCAAGCCGTTCAGCATTCCGTGTTATTGGTTTATAGAGAATTGGACATATAATAGTTTTTGTTTTTATTGAAACATTATTTAGGCCTAAATAATTCAGTATCAAAAATAAAGTATCTCTATTAGTTTATCTATATTATTTAAAATATTCAAAAACTTTAACTGTACAAAAAACGATCGTATTGCCCAGTAATGTCTATGAAAACGCTCCGATGCTGAAATTCAAAATGGCGGGAGTCGAACAGCTGATTCCAGTTCCCTACAAGATTCATACTTCGGTTAGTCATGATGTCGTCACACTAGATTTGGTGGTTTTCGGGGGATCTTGAAAAATTAAAACTTTGACATTTATTTTAACTATTAAAACTAACTATAAAAATAAAAATAAATATGCAGTTATTTAAGTTAGAAGGTCATTTATCCATAAAAAAAAATAAAAAATTGGACTGGAATTCTCTATTATCATCAACTCACAAATAATTGCCAAAGTTGCCCCTAAAATCGTGAAAAATGTCTTTCTTTTATAACCTGTATTTTATAATTTAAAAAAAAATCAAACAAACAAACAAAAAAACTAAATAAAGTAGCACATACGTATTGATATTGGTTATACCTTTTGTTTAAAAAAATATTATTCAATTTGGTTGGGTATTTTGCTTTCAAATCCAAAATTACGTTTTGTATGAAAAAGGCCGCGCAGCCGTTTCATTTAAGCCACCCTTCTTCTATCTCAGCTCATTCTGTATCTCAGTGGATGCACATCTGCTTCTTGCCACCACATAAATACGTCTTCTTGACATTAAGTTCCCTCTGTTATTGTATTCGCAGCCGGTCTCAGTTCTTCCCTACTTCCCCTGTTTACATTAACTACAACCAACTACCAGAGTAGGTCTTCAGCTCCTAGAGGGACTGTTTTAGGAGGAAATAAGCCAAGCTTTGGACTTCCTCAGCTGTAAACTTCGTCGACAGATGTTACGATTGCAAGCGGTTTGAAGTCATTACTAATTAACTTCTTGGGAACAGCGTATTAAATGGTATTTCTGAAAATTGTAATTTCTTAGTATTGGTATGTTAATTAAGCGAGCCCATATGGAAAGCAAGAATAATTATTTAAGATTAAAACTTTGAAGATCTTATCACGCTTACGATTGCTTCCTCAGTAATCGGAAGTATATTTTAGAATGTCAAAGTATTTTCGCTTTGTAATAAATCTAAATTAGTGGAATATTTCTGAACATATCCTAAAAATAAAAACTATCTTTGAAAAGTAACGTTTACCATTAGGAATAAAATTATAATTTTTTTAATATTAAATTTTTAAAACATACTAGCAAAACTAACACATATTTACTAGGCAAATGTAAATCCCTCACGCTTTTGTGGTTTCATAAAAAAATTATGATTAAAAAATTTGGTTGCCTGTAAAGTCGGTTTATGGACGATAATTTTACGTGATAACGTCACGAGCCGAATGCTTAAGCCGAACGCTTAGGCCGATCGTGCCTCTCTATCGCTTGTTCCGCGCTCCCGCCGAACGCTTAGGCCGAACGCTTGTTCCGCGCCCTCGCTTGCACGCCCGGCTCAGGCGGAACGTGACAACGTGAAAATGAGTCATGCTTTTTCGTGAATGCGGCCGGCGTTCATCGATTTATAAGACGTTATCACATCAAAAATTCTCGAAATGTTCAATGTAAAGCTTGGAGTTTTCTCTTTCTAACACCGTTTAGTTTATATTTCTCACCATGAGAGTAAGGGGGATACAATGATGTATACGAGATCCACGTGTGTAGGAACAAATTTGATATCATGTGATTAGACACTTGAAACTTGAAATAAACCTAATTATTTAAAAACCAATAAGAATTCAAAGCGAAATTCAAAACTCATCTAATCAACGTATTTTCTATTTGTACTTCTGAACAAATATGTGTTTTTTTTTTTTCTTTCATTCTTTGATATTTTATTCCTTTTAAATCTCGGAACGTAATCATTCGTACCAATGTTCTCAATATTATTAAAGTACTTGTAAGTTTAAAGTCATGAATCTTTTACATCTTGGAAACTATTCAATTCGGGAGGCGGGAAAGGGTACCGCCGCCCCGGGAACCTTTATTGGATAACCAACACCTCTGTCACAGGTCACCCCAAGTGGTTCGCTACGTTTGGTGATTTAGCAGGGGTGCCCGGGTTCATGGGGTGAGGTTTGTCTAGGTCTTGGAGGTGGATGACCAGGACACACCGAACCCCAGATTCCTACCCACTGCTTAAACCCTTTTACTTCCCAGAACTCTCCTCTCCTTCCTTTCCTTAAAAAACCCTCCACAAAGCATCCCCAAAGATGACGTGGGCCCTGAGGGACATTATTTTCCTCAGGGTCTCCTGTGTGGAGTTCATGTAAAAAAAAAAATTGTTTTCACGGCCAAAAGTATAATCGTGATTTATTTTTGGGGTTTTTCGCCGTGTTGCGTTCCCTCCGTTTCAGACAGCGTTATAGTGTCCATCATAAAGGCAGATGTGTAATTGAATTGTAACATTACACATTTGCCCTGATGTCCCTGATGATGGACATTGTAACGCTGTCCGAAATAATGACTTAAGCCTCGATGACATTTAGCGAGTTTACAAGCTACCAGCTGGGAAATTCACTATCTGTTAGTAAACTCGCTCAGCGTATTTGTATTACTATCTAACTAGCTGATTGTGGACTACCTACGAAAAAAGGTGGTCAACTTTGCTCGCCAGCGTGTGCCTCAAGATGGCGGCCCACGCACAGTTGATTTTGAACTGTCAGAATCAGTTCGCGCGGGAGTCGTTATTGTCGCTACTGGCTAGCGTGTGGTGCTAACTGCGAGCTCAAGTTTTTTACGAAATGTCGACAGAATTGGTTCGCGCGAGAGTCGTTATTTTAGCTGCTACTGTCGCTACTGAGCGAGTGGACAGTTTTGTGTGTCATCATGACAATCTCACTCGCCGATTCACCCGCTTTTAAACTTACCGGCTAATAGTTTGCAAACTTGCTCAATGTAATCGAGGCTTAAAGAAGTAGGTAGCGCAACATGGCATAATACTTCTACATCTTCTATACCTTTGATGGTTTTGCTTAGAACATTAATTTTTTTAAATTTTTTAATTTATCTTTAATATTTTTAGCAATGACTATTTATTACTTGTTACAAATTCCTTTTTGTAACAATATGATACGGCTGATTCATATAAAGTTTCCTGAAGGACATCTATTTTTACGGTATTACAGTTTTTCGTACCAGGATTGAAAAGGACTTAACAAAAATCAATAACGCCCTTATCAGTGAAAAACATGTAAGCTAGAGGGTTTAAGGGATAACAAAAATCAGCCATGGACCATTACCATGTTTCTGAAAAAGTCTGCTTCTTGATATTTTAACCTAAATAATATCATCAAAATCGAGGTTTTGTATTCCCCATTTTTCTCCTCCTAAACTTCACAGATTTTTAAGATGTTTTACTAACTGTATAAGAAAATACTATGTTTGTATGTTTTATTTTATTTTTAAATACATTGTCTAGTTTGTATACTGAACGTTTGTTGATAGCGTTAAAACCTAACGAGTTTTGAAGGGTCCTAACTTCTGTAAGATGTAGATTAGTAGTCGATATTATGATAAAAAGATTTGCAGTATTGTTAAAATCCAGAGAGGAAATTGGGGAATGTGTTTGTATAGACAAAACGCTCCCCGGTTTCCTTTTAAGCGGGTTGCAAATTAACAAATGTGGGTGTAAGTTTTGATCAAGAAATGTCAATGTGCGGCGTGCCACACGCCATGACCACAATTGTAAGGTGACATTTACGGGATAGTAAAACTGAAAGTGTTGATTAAAAATAAAAATAAGGGTAAACATTACCTTGCATGTACACGTATTACAGGTAGGGTGGGGTTACAAACACGCTGTGGAATGTAATAAATATTACATGCAGTTGGGGAAGTCAAAAAACAAAATCACGATCAAGCGAATCAAGAACTTGAGTCGGACCATGCCTAGAGTCAGTATTTGAGATATGCCTAGAGTCGGTATTATCAGGTTGGTTCGTTTGAGGTATTATCAGTCGGTTCGGTTCTTTTTCGGTATTATCAGTCGGTTCGTTTGAGAGGGTGAGACAATATATGAATGTGAATGGAGCGATGAGTTTGTCAAGAATGTGTTGTATGGCTTTACATCGTCCTACATTGGATTTTTTTAATATTACGAGTAGCTATGAATACCTACGAAATATTAGGGTAGAGATATTTCAGGTTTTTGCAATCGATTTGTTTTGAATTGAAACTATCCATGAAATTAAAACTAGTCTAGAATTTTTTTTATATACTCGAGTATTTATGTATCTTAGGGGGTATTTCACCATCCTCCTCACAGATTATTCATACATCCTATATAATCCTGTATAATAAATCTTAGATTAATTATACAGGATTTATTTATTTAAGAAGTCTGAGTTTACTATTCGGCACTTGAACCTATGAATAATGGCTGCATATAGTATAAGTTAGTTTTTTTACCAGTTGTGAGTATTTATTTGTTTATTTAATATCCGTTATGTGCATGGATAAGCTATGAGGAGGATGGTGAAATACACCCTTAGTAAAAGATATCATCTTTGGGGATACCGTGAAAAGTGTCTTTTTTGAGGAAAGGATCTTGGGAACCTGTGTCTTGAAGGCTTGTTGTAGGCGTGTTTCCCGGCTATGCACCGGTGCCGGAGGGATTAATGGCGCTATTTTCTCAGAGCATCCATTGAAATATCGGTAAAATTAGGACAGCATTCTCACTTTACTTTTGTTTACCGCTATCCGTTTGTCTATCAAACGGACCAACCGTTTTTGCACAAAGTCAAGGTTTTTTGTTAGAAAATTAGGACTTACTTCTTAAGCGGTTCGTCAGGAAGAGCCGGTGCCGAGGGCGGCGGAGGCAGGTCGTCCAGCGGCATCTCCTCGTGGGGCGGAGTCGGCGGCGTCTTGTCGAACTCCGCGATGGGGGCCAACTCGGGCATGGGGGACACCGAGTTATCCATCGCCGCCAGCTTGATAGGAGACACTTTTCCTGCTTTCTTCACAATGGCGAAAGATTACGGCCGCGGAACAACCCGCGAACCTGACAACTGGATAAAAACTCCCGAAACAGCCGACAGCGGCTTCTAAATCACTTAACGGTGCGCTTTAAACTCGACACTAACTAAATCTACACAGGTTTCGATTCACTGCAAGCCTTCACTTTCAAACGTTGACTGGAAAACAAAACAATATTTCACTTCTATGAGAAATTGAAGTAATTTCGGTCGATTGGGAATAAAACTGGAATAACTAGGTGTAATAATTACAAGCCTGCATTTGATATTAGAGGAAAGCAACCCGCGCAGGGCGTGATGAAAAATGTATGAAATGTTAAATTATGTAGGCTGGACTCCGTTTTGTTTGAAGGTTCGGAAGGGTTTTAATGGTTCTCGGAATTTGTATGCTACGCTGGCTTTTAGCTTTGTATTTTAACATTTACAGATCAGAAGAATACTTCGTCTTTGATGTGCGTACGGCAGATAACTAAATTGAATTCACAGTCGGAAAAGAGAAACGTAAACGATTAAAAATAAGTCAAATTTTAAAATAATTCTAATAATGAATATTAAACTTACCTTTACAGATTTTCCTTATCACAGCAGCGATATGTTTATGCAAAAGCAACGCGTGCAAAACAACACGACTGCTTTGTGCGATTTTCTAAGTAAAAGTGAAATGTTTACGTTTGTTTCATGTTATTTATTTCAAAATAATGTTTTCCGACGTGTTATACAAAACCAAAGAGTAGCATTTCAAAGAATGGCCTCTTTCAGACCGAAAAACACTCGAACCTCTGAAAAGTCCGCGAAGTAGCAACAACAAACGATTTTCGCGCGTCCTCCATTATGGTTTCCCGCCAAGATGGAAGGGATGTCAATGCTACACCTCCCGACCCACAAATAGGACACCAATCGCGGGGAACACCCTCTTTTCTTTTTCCCTTAAAGGCTAATTTCCGTTACATTGTTTTGTAAAGAAACGCTTAACCTTTTAAGAATGTTTGAATTCAATATTCGAGTGTCACAAACTGTTGTTCGAAATTTTAAAAAATTATTTGATTTTAATGGAAGGGGAGAAGTAATTTTGATCAAAACAATTTTTCGAGGGCCACTAAACAAATGCATACGGGTAACATAACCATCTTTACTATTCAATTGTTCACTTTTTGGATGAAAATTCGAGAGGTTTCATTCAAAAGTCGAGCCTACAAACAAACGTAGTACCGCGGGAACAAATGAGCGGGAAAAACTTCGGGCCGAATAAACAATCGGATCTTTGTTTGAAAGTCGATTCGCGAACAATCGAAGATTAAAGATGGAGGAGGAATTGCGATGATTTCGGGCGAGAAGGCGGAGAAGAACAAAGGTAACTGGATAAGTACTGGGTAGGAAGTAGGTACCTCAGTCAGGACTCGGCCGTTAACCCCGTGAATTTGTGATTTTTTTGTAAATTCGCACACTTCCGGCGCGTGTAACGGAACGCGTAGTACTGAGGGAGATATCGGGCGCGCGAATCTCTCCACCAGCTCCCGGTGTCCCGGTTCGATACCCGGGAGGAGTGGGCGGCGTGGGGCGGGCGGGGGCCGCTGGTCCTGGAGGATGCGAGTGCGGCTGGGAGCGGACCAGCGGGGGCGGGGGCGGGGGCGGGCCTAGCGCCGAAATGGAGCGCGGGCTTATTTCTAATTGAGACATGCGAGCGGATTGATGTAGCCATGATCCTCGGCGAGAGGGATCCATCGCCATCGCGTGTGTTGACCGGCAAACGTGTGCCAGGTACATGCAGGTCTAAAAGGGCCCATCACTAAATAAAACAATAAACACATTACTTCCTTATTAAGTCTGATACGTTAAAGGTCTCTGATATCCTACTAGTATTGAGTTCTAAATGCTGGTAATAAACCAATCTACCATTGTTTGTGTCGAAGAAAATGTTTTTCAAAAGATTAGATTTTCTTCTGAATTTAAACTTTTTCGTTCTTATTGAAAAGAAATTAATAATCATGGAGCAAACAACACAACGTCTTAATCTAGGTACTTTTATCAGATATGATGAAAATTTCATAGGTCCTTAATTGATAGTGAAATTGACGTTGCAAACTAAAATAGCAGCATATATGTAGAAATTTCAAACAGAAAATTTCCAAATTTCATAAAGCCCGCCAAACTAGAATCTTTGATGTTTAGCATAGGGATTTGTTTCTTTATATTTAAGATGTGCCTTTAACAATTAACATGTGGGTTAACAATTATCAACTGTTGCTTTAATAAACAGAGTAGATTATTATTTGTGACCCTCCTGCAGCAGCTTCCCCTGCATGTATTTGTCGGTCAGTGGGTGAAGTGAGCCCCGATAGGCCTCATTTTCCCTATTTCCCTCTTTCCCCTATTTTGCCCGGCATTCCCCTGAAGCCGCCTTGCCCCGTGGATCTGGTTGTACGGGTTGTATGGGGTGGGGCCGGATCGTTAAGAGGGAGAGGGCGAAGGGGAAGGTAGGGGCTGGATGCTGCGCGCAGGTCCTGCCCAGGAATCAAAACTATATGGAGCTACGAGAAAGGCCGCTCTTTTGAAACTGCTATTCAACAATATGCAGACACGAAGCAAAAAATAAAAAATGCTTCTAAGCATAAGTACCGTCAAAGCTTTGATCAATTTTAACATTTTTATGAAATGGTGTTTTCCTAGAAATCTTTGATGAAACCGGACGGGTTCAGCGAAGCCAGCCTCATCTACAAAATAAACAAAAATTCGATTAGCAAAACGAGAATCAGTAAAAATGTTGGTTTCCCACGGCAATTTTAATGATATGATATCTAACTTTCCTTCACCTTTTTTGTGAGGTGTAGCTGTTTTATATGTCGGAAGTATCGTCGCTCGCTACACGGAGTAAGGACACGGTTTACGGTTTAGTAAAAGAAAACGAGACCGTACTAATATGATGACAATAATTTTTTTGTGAAAAATTAGGCTATCCCCCTGCTGTCCAAAAAATGAGACAGTCAACACGGGACCTTCGAAAGGTATAATTATTTGCTCTGCCTCAACGATAATTCTTAATAAAAGTTTTTACTTTCCACAAGGTGGTTATGTTTTGCAAATTCAATTAATTTTCGCTTAGGAATTTTCTACTCCAACACGTAGACAACCACAACTTAAGACAAGGTGGAAAACTCTCAATGTACTAAACACTAGGGCAGGTAAATTGTAACCACTTAAGGAAAAGGCTTAGAATTTTCCCCGCTTTTCTCATAAAAACAAAGCTTTTTTTTCAAGGGCCGTTCTTATTTTGTTAATTTTATTTCACGGTCCAAATATATAACATTTAGAGTTCAACAACCTATATATCTTTACCGAAATATTAAAATTATTTCAGAATATTGAATTCCAATTTTAGGAATATGGTTTCATGGAAATTTATTAAAGCGGCTTATCTTTTGAAGTAAACATCCAAGATTCAAAGTTCTAAATAATATTTTCAATTTTCTTCATCTTTATGATATTTTAACCCCTCAGGCTAATTTGTATGGTTTTTGGAATAACTCATTTAGGTCATAAAAATCGTTGTATCTCCCTTATTATTACGGTTAGAAATATGTACATTAACAGTATTTTGTCGGCTGAAAGAAACAAACTATTTTCGAATTTTTTATTTTTTGTACCTACATAATGTGTGGACCAAATTCAATAATATTTTTATTTTGTATTTATTTTTGTGCAAGTATTTAAAACAGTCGTTTCCTGCACTATTTAGGAGTAAAATTTCGTAAATATTGTTATATATAATAAGTGAAAGCCTAAATAGGCATAAATAAAATAAATAAATGATCTAAACGGTGTTAGAAAGAGAAAACGCTTTATAATCAAATCTAAAAGCTTACTGCAAAATAATTAAAATGTACACCTTTATGAAACCAAAGTTTCCAACCGCTAAAAAAAATTTAAGTTTAAGAATTTTTTGACATGATAACGTCTTATAAATCGATGAGTATAACGTCGGCCGCATTCACGAAAAAGCATGACTCATTGTCACGTTCCGCCTGAGCCGGGCGTGCAAGCGAGGACGCGGAACAAGCGTTCGGCCTAAGCGTTCGGCGAGAGCGCGGAACAAGTGATAGAGAGGCACGATCGGCCTAAGCGTTCGGCTTAAGCATTCGGCTCGTGATATTGTCACGTAAAATTATCGTCCGTAAACCGACTTTACAGACAACCAAATTTTTTTATTAATTATTTTTACATGAAACGTCAGAAAAGTGAGTTGACGATGACGTTTATAATACATTTGCCTAAAAAATATATGTGTATTTTTTTCGTTGTCAGTAATTTTAGTTAGAGAAACGTAAGGAAAGTCATTTTTAAAAAAATTTTACGTTTGCATTCAAATTTTTTATATTTAAAAAATGATGTGTTTAAAAAATGATATGTAGAAGTATAAAATTTGAAAGCATATTTCACCATCTTTCAAAAACAGTTTTTAGTTTTTGAATGCGTTCAAAAATATTTCATTTATTTGGATTTTATTGCAAAGCGGAAATATTTGGACCACAAGATAGGGCCAAGGCCAAGGCAATTACGATTTTTGCAATTATTGTTTTACTAAGTAAGTAGTACGGCTGCGCGGCCTTTTTATACAAAACTTAAATTTGGGTTTGAGTTCCGTTCCTTACTTTTACCAGAATCTCAAATTCTCTCAGTAAGAGCAATTCTGTGGTATAAAATTATATTTCAGCAAGTGAATAGCCCCATATACATAAATAAACTGGACCGCACTTACAATACTCGTTTTAAGTTAAATGAAGGACTAATTGTACCTAAGCATTTAAACAAATATGGACAAAGAACGCTGGACTACATGATACCTAATTGCTTAAATATGTTATCTGCCGAAATTAAAAAATGTACAAATGGTAAAACAAATGTTACGTTGTAGAATTGGCTCGCCGAAAGAAATAATTTGTATTAGACTAACACAAAAATTCTAACTGCATAATAAAGTAAAATAAGTTTATTTATATCTTCAAAGTAAAAGTAGGTACCCATCGACAAACTGCTTAAAAGTAGTTTATTGGTTTCTTTTTCTGTACAATATTTTATTTTTGCTGTCATATTGTAATTACTTTGTATTTATAATAAATAAAAAAAATTAAATTAAAAAAAAAATCGTGTTCGGTAATGATGGCAAGTTATCGACATGGCCGATAAATTCTTTATCGATCGTTCGTGCTGAGATTTTTTTCAATTTTTAGATTTGTCACTTTTGGGCGCAGACTTTCTACCGTTACCAATTTTATTGTTATCTTTGGGGATATTAAATGAAACATTTTTTTATTTCAAGTAAGGAATTATTCAATTTGTCCAAAAAAATGTCCACATCTCAATAATTTTTTTTTCAAAATTTCTTTCAGGCCGGTAGGTAACCACAATATTGATTATACCGATTTAACAGCTAGTAGGACCACGATCATGCGAGCTCTGGGTGGTATCTAAGAAGTTTACCATCTTGAACCGGAACCGGAACATAATAAACGTACTGACAGATGAAACGGACGAGTTAAAAGAGGTACACTCGCTACACTCAGTCAATTAAGATAGAGGTTATTGATACGAATCAGTGATGTATTTTTAATAAGAGGAACAACATTTGGTATATTGTGAATTCGATGAAAATCGATGATTTTCAGTAAGCCGATTCCGAGTATACCGATCTATTTTTATATATAAAACATCACACAATCTTTTGTTGCGTACACCGAGTTTCGAACCCGCGACCTCTAACTGTTACAGAGGTCGTCGATTTTTATTAAAAACTAAAATGTGAAGTTCATATTGAGACTATATTGAAATGTAAATTTCATAGGTACTCTACATTTCAATTTAATCGTGCTTTCGTTTGAAAGTTTAAACAATATTAGAACCAACCTAAGTTGTAATATAAAGCTCCCTCCCGGGCTCTGCTATACCAAGACCATCTCAACCCAGGCCAAGACATTGAGTCTAATGGCCTCTTAAATTGAAAGTTTCTATGAGATCGTTTTATATCATTATCTGATTTTTTTTTAATTTGGGAGGCAGGTATGGGTACCGCCGCCTCGGGAGCCGTTTATTGGTAAACCAACACTCTTGCCACAGTTCTCTTCTAGCAGGGGTGACCGAGTTCTTGGGATGAGGTTTGTCCGGGTTTTGGCGTGGATGCGTCCATTCACCAACTGAGTGGTAGGCTGGATCAGGAGAGACTGGTTGAGGGAGACCTTTTAATCTCTCCAGCAGGGCTCTGTCAGAACATCACATTGCACCGCAGCGGAAGGGATGGATTCATTCGTTCGTCACTCCTGGACACACTGACACCAGATTCCTATCCACCCTCATACCTTTTCCTCTTTTTCCTATCCTAAAACGATCCTCCACACAGTATCCCCAAAGATGACATAGGCCCTGAGGGGAATTATTTTCTTCAGGGCCTCATATGTGGAGCTAATGAAAAAAATGATAAACTGGTATATTCTTTACTCTGCCTTATGCGATAACTTCATTAAAACATTAAAAAAATATTTGTATTTATATTATTATTTTATTGATCAAATTGAAAACATGAAAATGAATAACAAAACATAATGGCTTTAATAATTATCCCATTGCTGTATATAAAAGTAGAAAAAGCTTTATTCTTATCGTCGAATTTAATGTTTCAAAGACCCAATCATGTCTGATCACGTCTAAAAGGGATCGAAATGATAATCTAGTCTCCTTCAACGGAAGCATTCTCCCGAACAGGCCTTCCATTGATATGCTTGGTGTAACTCTAAGTGACCAGCTCAGGTACGGGGGCTCCATCGAGGCCAGAGTTAAGTTAGCCTCTCAGAAACTGGGCATACTGTACAGGGCACGCAGATACTTTAATAGTACACAACTGCTAGCCCTGTACAAATCGCAAGTGCGCCCCACGGTTGAATTTGGCAGCCACCTCTGGTCTGGAGCCCCAAAATACCTGAAAAAAACCCTTGACTCTGTGCAGAAACGGGCGGTCCGTTTGATAGATTCTCCTAATTTAACTAACGGATTGCAATCTTTAGAGCACAGGCGCCAGGTGGGAATGCTGTCCTTGTTCTACCGGTATTACAATGGAAGATGCTCCGAGGAACTAGCGTCATTGATCCCCTCGGCACCGGTGCATAGTCGGGAAACACGCCAAACGCGCGCTCAACATTTGTACACGGTTGACATTAGTCACATGAGAACGGGTCGTTTCTACGACTCGTTCTTGAGTTCAACAGCTCGGCTGTGGAACGATTTGCCGGCCTCTGTGTTTCCTCCCTCCTACAATATGGGTCTCTTCAAGACCCATGTTCACTCCTTCCTCTCCTCAAAAACACCCTCCACACAGCATCCTCAAAGATGACATAGGCCCTGAGGGAAATTATTTTTTCCTCAGGGCCTCCTGTGTGGAGTTAATGTAAAAAAAAATAAAAAAAAAAAAAAAAATACGGAATTTTGAAATGTCTTGTCAATTCATATCACACCTGTTAGAGAGAAATGCATTTTGAATGCCACGACAGGTCGATCGATTTATTTAGTACCTACACCACATTATAAATCTAAATATGCTCAAAATTCATTAATTTGACATATATACACAATAGCTTAAGGGATGTAGAATTTTCACCTGTACCTTGAAAACACATCAATTTAAACTGAATGAATTGTACTGATATTTACTGTTGTTGATGTTCTTATAATATCTATTACTTCTTTATTTTATCTGTTTAATTAATGGAACTCAGTTTATCTTGTTTATTTCGAAATTAAATTAACTATTTGATTCCTAAATGCAATAAAAAAATAGTATATATTACGGTAGATAATGTACTATTAACAAAATATAAATAATACCTCTGTACAATTGTGTATAAAGTTTTAACGTTATTGACTGTTGAACTGGTTTTCATTGTTTGATTGTATAGCGCCCTCGAGGTGATTTTTCACAAAAACGGCGCAATACAAATCATCCAAGCATTATTATTATTATACACGGGGAATCTTATAGAAATAAGAGGCCGATTTAATTGAGTGTGTGGCTTGGTTTGAGGTGGTTTTGGCTATAACCAGTAACCGCCAGAGGCCGCCAACTGCCTCTCAGAGATAATTTCAGGTTCAGGGGTCCGCAATAATTACTCCCATAAAGTCCTTAACTCTTAGCAGCTTCGCCCTTTAAGCACTTTTTGCGTGGCAGCCTTTTTATTCCGAAGTATTTAACCTGTGCGGACTTACGGGCGCTACATCAATCTCCGGATGGAAGTGCTCTTCCTGTGCCTGTACCTTGGTCCTTAAATAAACAATGCTGAGCTTTGAGTATTAAAATCCCAACCCTCTTGGCCCGGCACCACACTTAAAAAAACATTGTTTTGGCAACAATCACAATGTAAAAAAGTTAATCTTCACTTATAATGAAAAACTTGACTTATTTTCATGTCGTTGGTACCTATATACGTTTTATTAAAGTGAGTACCGAACAAGAGTCCCGACTGCTCCCAATTGTCTGGGACAAGTGATACTATGGCATCCCCAATCGGGGTATATTTTGAGGCTTAAGGAAGTGAAAGGGGAACGAGATGAGGAAAAGAGGAGGGTGGGAAAGTACCTGGATGTTCATATCTGGTCACCAAACACGGCAAATGCCGTTTCAAGCAAGGTTTCGATTTCGAATGGTAATACTTTCACCTGAGCGATACTGAAAAATATCCATCTCTCTGGGCACTTAGCGCGGTCAATCGATAAAGGATTTTTTATAGTAACGGTAACTTGTCATCTTTCACGACTGCAGATCACCAACGAACAAACAAAATTTCGTGTCAAAAAAATAGGAGCACTTAGTTAGCATAGTTAGCACAAGTTACCGACATTATCGATAAAACATACATCGAATATCGATCGGCATATACAGGGTGCGGCAGCATAACTTCCTTCTATTATAATAACAAAATCACTGAAAATTTCAGCAAAAATCGTATTTTCGACTTGAACATGCTGCAAAAAAAATCGAAAAAAAACGCTTCGTCACTATCTAGAAAAACATATCACCTTTCAAACGCATTTCGATTTTTTTGTTTCAAATGATCGGTTAACGAGTTATGATGTTCACCGCATAACAACTTTTTTTCGAGGCGCCTCTGGCGTTTCGCTCTCACGGACTTATTTATTGATATTTTCAATTAAAAAAAAAATTCAAAGATACTTCAGATGTCATACTATAACGTGTATTTAAAATAAATAATCCAGCATTATTCATATCTCCAAAAAAAATCATTAAGATATGCCTTTTTTGCCTTTAAAATCTTACTCCCCCTTGAATTGAATGGTCATGTTTGAAACCTGAAACGAGTTAAGAAAAAAACAGTCGAGTCTTGTATATTGTATGGGTAGGTACTTATTTTTTTTTTCAATGGAAAGGTTTCAATGGTTCCCTTCATCAACTAATATCTAATATAAGTAATGTGAACTCGTAAATAATAATTTACCAAGGCATTGTAATCGTAACCATGTTCCAGTTGTTTCATTCTGATATATTCCCGAAGGTCCTCTGTATCTAATTCCAGCATCTCAAACAGGCAGGTCCCTAATGTGTTTCTGAAATGATTTTAGTTCAGGTAGAAAAAAGTTTTCGCTTGATAAAACGACATCTCTGGGAGATATTGGAAACTGGGAAATGGAATTCGTGATCATACATAGGTACTGATTATTTACCAGGAATATAAATTACAGTTATGGGTTATATCTAGATAAGTATATTATGGGAGTATTTATGTAGGTGTGTGTAATGTGTGGTAAATCAAATAAGCAGATCAAAGATACAGTACTTACAGGTTTATTTCACAAATTACATACGAACATACCGCAACACAATTTAACATTTAATATGAACAATTTATATTTTATTATAGAAACTGGGCATATTGGACAGGGCCCGCATATACTTTAATAATACACAACTGCTAACCCTGTACAAATCGCAGGTGCGCCCCACGGTTGAATTTGGCAGCCACCTCTAGTCTGGAGCCCCAAAATACCTAAAAAAAAAAAAAAAAACCTCGAATCTGTGCACAAACGGGCGGTTCGTTTGATAGATTTTCCTAACTTAACAAACGGATTGCAATCTTCAGAGCACAGGCGTCAGGTGGGAATGCTGTCCTTGTTCTACCGGTATTACAATGGAAGATGCTCTGAGGAACTAGCGTTATTGATCCGCTCGGCACCGGTGCATAGTTGGGAAACACGCCAAACACGCGCCCAACATTTGTACACGGTTGACATTATTTACATGAGAAAGGGTCGTTTCTACGACTCGTTCTTGAGTTCAACAGCACGGCTATGGAACGATTTGCCGGCATCTATGTTTCTTCCCTCCTCCTCCTTCCCTCTTTTCAAGACCCATGTTCACTTCTTCCTCTCCTCAAAAACATAATGAGTGATGAAAAAAAATAATTTAAAAATAGCCCATAACCTAACCTAGGTAACTCATTTGGGTGGCGGGTATGGGTAACGCCACCCCGGGAACCATTTAGTGGATAACCATAGGTCTGCCTATAGGTCACCCCAAGTGGTTCGCTTGGTTTGATAATTTAGGAGTGGTGCTCCGGTTAATGGGGTGAGGTTTGTTTAGGTCTTGGCGGCCAACGAATTTGCCCTCCTACTGCATATAGGGAGAGATTGATTGAAGGAGACCTAACCAAGACCTCTCCAGCAGAACTCTCCCATAATAATAATAATAACGTTAAATTTCTATAGCGCAGTTTTGTGTCATTTCACTTCAAATGCGCCCATCGCCTTGCACCGCAGTGGGAGGGATGGATTCATACGTCTGTCATTCCTAACACATTCACACCCAGATTCCTACCCACCCCTCACACCTCTTTCCTTTCCAGAACTTCATCTCCTTCCTTTCAATAAAAAGACCCCCTACACAGCATCGTCAAAGATGACATAGGCTCTAGGGGATTTTTTCCTCAAGGCCTCCTGTATGGAGCTAACGTAAAAAAAATACTTTTGAAGGAGTGATGAAATTGTACATTGTTTAGTTGTTCAGTCACCCTAAAAAAGCAGCTAAATTTCGAAAACGTTTTGTCGGCGCTCTGATTTTTACGTGACTAAAATATTAATTTCCCGCCATCACATAAGTTAGTAATATATTTTTTAATTAATTATCCCAAGTTTTTAATTTTTGTCTGTGTTAATTGTATATTTTACCCAATATTTGCAGGAAAAATGTAAACTGAGAGTAAAAGGGGTAATTAGCGATGAGCATCCAAAATAATTACATAATTCCTCATCCATCATTTTCCCATTTGGGTAAAGCGGAAAGGGTGATTAAAATCGCGATCTTGATTTAAAGCGAAAATAGCGACAGTAGCACGGCACGAACCATCCTTATCCTCCCTCAGATAGGGATGGAATGAACCGGGTAGGCTAGAATACTTCCGTAGTACCGACTAGCGTGCAATCCTTCGCCCTTCCTTCGCTCTGTTAACATCTTTCGTCCTTGTCCAACGAGGGTATGAATGTCCAGCCACGCCCTGCGTCCCGGGATTTTCACGACCCTCCGCTGTGTTGGTGCTACATTTCATTAATTTATGTATTTACACATTTGCACACTGGCACAGGCGCGCGCGGGAAAGCGAAACGACAAGAAAATTCCCGAATAAGCCGGCTTTTTTCTCTGGCAATCTTCTTTTAAAAAATAGAGAGTAGGGTACGTAGGTACCTACTTTAAGATATTCATATATAAGCCCCTACGAGTTTTCTTCTGGCAATTTTCGCTTTAAAAAGAAAATCGGCTTCAAGCTGTTCCATATTCTAGACCGACACTTATATAATCGTGCAGTTTTTATAATCGTACGAAAATTCTAGTCAAGTTATAAGTAGCGAACGTGACGACCATTAAAATTATTAAAAAAAAAACACATTACTATTTACGTAGGAAGGATACCGAATGGAACTAACAGAGCTTTGGGATAGTTAAAATTAAAAAAAAAAGAATGCGAGAAAGGGAAGTTTCGTTAAAAAAAAATAGCTTAAGGTGTCGTCAGCCTTGGTTAAGTTTACAGTCAGTATTCTAAAAATATTTAGACGGAAGTCCTTTAGTATTTTCTTAAACGGAAATATTTTAGTGTTAGCTATTAAAACATGTTAGCATAACCGGCGAGTGGCCGAGTGGACAAATGCGTCGAATTCATTTTCAGCGTACATAAAAAGGTGAAAGAAAAAAGTCCTGTGTCCTCCTTATGTACCATTTTCACAGCATTCTCAAAGATAACATATTTTGTTAAAAAATGAAATAAAAATCGGTATTTTAGGAAAAAACATTTTTGGCAAAATAAGCATTAAAATTTAATGTTAAGATGGATTATTTGTTTGCGCCGTACATACAAAATTCTGATAGTATTATTTTGCTAATGTCTGCAGAGTTTCAGATTGTTGTAAACGGAAGTTTTCAAAAAGAACCATTGAAGTTTTCAAACAGCGTCCAAGATGAGAAAGTATCAAAAAGAAATTTAAAAAAACTTGGAATTTCTCAGTTTCAAAAACTTTTGTACGATTTTCCGACCCATTTTCCCAGCAATTATTTTTTGTCAATTTTCCAAAATCTTTTTGGTTTTTTTGACCGATTTCCAAACCAATTTTTGGAGCAAAAATTTTCCGATTTTTCCAGAAGAAAAACAAAAATTTTCCAATGTGGAAAATCTCTTAACTTCACAAAATATCGAAAAGACAAATGTCTTTTGAAAAAATTCCCAATCTATTCAACTAATATTCGGATTTTACCAAAAAAAAATTCCAGTATCAAAAATTTCCCAAAATGAAAAAATTCACAAAATTCAAATATCAAAATAAAAAAATTTCTAACTTTTTTCCGAAGTCAATTATAAAAAGTGGAACGAGCTCTCAAACCGGTTTTTTTCAAATATTGCTAAAGGGGAGGTATTTGAAGATACTCGAATTTTATGTCAAAATACACAGTTTCGTTGGCATTCTTTAATTCTCTTGAGTTCTGAGTTCTGATTGGTATTAATGTTTTAGTTAATGGGAGTTCATTACTTAATAGAAATTAGTTTTCATTCGTCCAGTGAATTTAAAATGAATGAAGTCATATGACATACTTATGTACACACTTACAAGTGTTTTTTTATTTGGATAGAAAAATGAATATGTACCTTTGTGAATAGCTAAGTACATTTTTGCACACATTCTAATAATCGCTGTTGATCATACAAAAGGGCAAAACTCTAACATCAGGTAACTTTACTAAATTGAGTGAAACCCATCAAAAAGTAGCCTGCAGGGCCTAGCAGCGGCGTATTTTTATCTGTGTCATCTATAGTGTGAGTTTGAATAAATTGTTGTTGTACACAAACCTCTTTCAAAAAATTTATACAAATACAATATTGTATCGGTAATTCAACCTAATATTGTATGTGTATCCCATTCTTGAAAGAATCAAATTTTTATACGGACAAAACTATTTATTCATATCCATATTGCATTTATACGGGCACAAACAAATAACAATTCATCTTAATATTTTAATGCATAACTTGCAATAAATGTCTTCCCCCAAAATAATTAAATTAGCGGCGTCTATGAAAGAGTATATTATGAATTCTTTGGTGTACCTTTAAATCACCTTAGATATAAAATGTGTACCCAACTGTCTCACTTCTAAAAATGTGTAAAAAAATCTCTTAGAAAATGTTGTCCAATATCTAAGCTTCCAGTTGAGTTTTATTTATCGATTGAGTGTTGGTAGCTAAGTTCTGTTTTAACTTGCTACAAAACATACGTTCCGGTTTCAGTTCAAGATGGTGGCCATTTTGGATACTACCCTTTTATCCCGCTAGAGTTCAAAGTGATTGCAGTTCATACTACAAGCTGTCAGGAAAAATCAGTATTTTGGTACTTACTGGCCTGAAGAAATTATGATTTCAGAGAAAATGTTGGTTTACTTCTTAGGATGTGTGGTCTACTGTTCACAGAACTACTAGCTTTAAAGATGTAAATAAACGAGCTGATAAATTGATAATCATTTACGAGAGTACAGCTTTTTTTATGAAATACAATATGGCCCTATTCTGGCTTCTGTATTTGACATTTCATGTACCGAATGCTTAAACAAGACAAATATTAAGAAAAGATGATATTTTTGTTTTAAATTTGGTTATTTTACAACTTCCCTGGGGATATGTTGAAAAATCTGGTCATTTATTTGACAACCATCAATTTTATTAACCGCCATCTACAACGCAACTAAAGCAATAATTTATTTTTACAATTAGTTTGGTGATTAAAAATAAATAAACAATAATACACAGAAAACATTTTTACACAAATTATTTTATTAATTAAATAAAATTTAAGAATACTCTTAAAGTATAATAGAGTATAATTTGTTACATAGATGGCAGGGATGTAATACCCGGTTATAGACGTCAAGTCTTTCAACATTCCACGGCTTTCAGGAATGTATTGCTGTCAGATGATAAAGAATCTGTACTCTAATGTTTTTGAGAGTAGACAGTAAAATGCAGGAATAACAAGTTGTGTAGTAAAAATAAAATGAAGTCAGCAAATGATGTCAGTGGGCAGAATTCAATTGTAATATATTTATTAAATAAGCTAATTTATGCGGCTTTATTTTTCTTTGATAGTTTCCTTTTTGTCTGTTGTCCTTTATTCTTGTTCTTTCGGTTCTTCTTCTTTTTGAAGCCATCGGGTTTGCCTGAGACGGGAGATTTGGGAACTTTGGGAGTTGGATTCTGGGCTTCTAAGATCTTGTATTTCTCCTTCTTTTCCTTATTCTTCTTAGGCTTCGCTACCAGCAAGTCTGGATGCACTGGACCTTGTGCTTCCACCATAGATGTTTCACTCTAAAAAATAAATTATTAAATTTAATATTATATGAAAAGACCCCGACGTTGAAAAGTTTTATATCTTGCAACAAAAAAGAATGTAATTGTTTTATTTCAAACTTTGTGGCCAAGTACATATTCTGGCAACAAAGAAGTCAGAGACTATGATTAAAACAGTGACCGGACACCTCAACAATGTGCAATTTTTACATTAACTCCACGCAGGATGCGCTGAGAAAAATAATTTCCCTCAGGGCCTGAGACATCACTGTGGATGTCATTGGAGTTTTGGAGAGTCTTTTAGAGGAGAGGAAGGAGTGAACATAGGTCTTGAAGAGACTGTGGTGCAGCAAGAACGAGTCGTAGAAACGACCCATTCTCATGTGACAAATTATACAAACATTAATCTGGTACTTCACAACTCCTTTGAAGTCATTTAAAATGATGAAATTTTTTTTAAATATCTTATAACCTAACGTAACTTATTTAACCGGGTTGTTTTTTTTTCTTTTCTTCACTTCTAATGATTTTTCAAAGGGTTGTTGAAATGCCACTTTGTTGAGTTGTAACGGAACTGATTAAAACAATATTTAACTCTTGGAGTGATGAAGCAAAATTTTCACCATCCGCCCGCTGAGTCTATTTTCGTAATAACTTACTTCTTTTTCCCCAAAAATTGTTTTGGAAAATTATACCGTACCAAATAATGTGTTTACATATGTATAAAAATAGTTAATAACCTACCAAAAAAAATAGTTTCCCCAGAATAACTCAGAGAAATGAATTTTTCGTTGTGCCTACAGGCAATGGCGGCAATAAATGACTTAAATGAATCACAACAAAGAAAAAATGATTTAAGGGGGGGGTAAGGTTTTAAAGGCGAAAAAAAGGCATATTTTCATGATTTTTTTTTTAGATATCAATAATGTTGGCTTATTTCTTTTAAATACACCTTATAGTATGAAATCTGAAGTATCGTTGAAAAATTTTTTAATTAAAAATATTAATAAATAAATCCGTGAGAGCGAATCTCCGGAGGCGCTTCGAAAAAAAGGTGTTTCGCGGTGAACATCATAACTCGTTAACAAATCATTTAAAACAAAAAAATTGAAATGGGTTTAAAAGGTGATATGTTTTTTCAGGTAGTGACGTAGCGTTTTTTTTTTTTTTGATTTTTTTTTTGCAGCATGTTGAAGTCAAAAATGCGATTTTTGCTAAAATTTTCGGTGAATTTGTTATTATAAAATGGAAAAAAATGCTAAAAAAAAAAAAAACTCTCCGTCACTACCTGTTGATTTATGTGTAAAAACAGTGTGTAAATTTTCAAAAAGATCGGTCAAGTAGATTTTGAGTTATGATGTTCACGGACTAGAATACATTGTTTGCCAGAAAATCAATTTAAAGTTTTGTTGTACTCGAAATATACTTGAATAGAGCAAGAGGGCCTGTCGCTTGAAATGCTGGTATATTCGTTAGTTTTGCTCCGATTTACTTGAAATTTTGGCACAATACTCTTGACATAATGTACATTTAGAAAAAAAATAACTTGAAAAATGAGTTTTAAAACCTTACCCCCCCCCCCCCCCCCCTTAAGAGAGATTGTTCCCAAAAAAGGTACAGTTTATAACTGTTAAAAATTACATATTCCTTTACTGCGATGCGGAAGGGAATAAATAAAAACTAAATTAAGTAAGAACTCACTTCAATCGTAGTATCGGCTTTCTTTCCTTTAAATTCTTTCTTTCCTTTAAATTCTTTCTTTCCTTTGAAATCTTTCTGTCCTTTAAGTTCTTTCCTTCCCTTGAATTCTTTCTTGGATTTCTTATTTTGGTTAGGTGATACATCGTCACTGGCCGGCCTTTTGCGGGATTTCTTTGTTTCCTTTGCACTCTCTTCCACTTCTTCTGTTTCTTCTTCAGCTTGAGGTTCTGCTTCATTTTCAGATGGCACATCTTCCGGCTGGAGAAAAAAATTAACTTATTAACAAACCAAAGCATATAAATATCAAAATACACCAAACAGCTAAGGCTAAAAAACTAAGAATTCAGTGTAAGGATAAAATTTAAATGTGCTTACAATAACATCGGAGAATTTCTTAAGTTTAGCGACAAAGAATCCATCCATATTGTGTGTGTGAGGGTAAAACCGCCTAGTCAAATTCATTGACGGATGGAATCTCAAATTTCTGAACTTGGTGAATCCTTCCGTTCCGAAATCTAAGCCTGTTGGAACTAACTTAACATTCCTCTTCTTCAGGGCATAATCTACCACCCATTCATTTTCTTCAGGCAATATTGAACACGTTGAATACACAATATATCCTCCCGTAGCAGATTTGGCTGTGACGCAGTCGATTGCAGCTAGGATCAATTGTCTCTGGAGATTGTAACACCTCTGCAGATCTGTGGCATCTTTGTTGGTCTTAACACTAGCGTCCTTAGCGGCTACCCCCGTTCCGGTACAAGGAGCATCCAACAGAACTCTGTCGAATCCTTTGATAACCGTTGGGAATTTGCGTCCATCGTACGAAACCACAATGGAGTTAACAACGCCCAATCTATGGAAATTTCCCACAACAGCTTTGAGTCTGTCTTTATTCACATCATTGGCGAACAGTACTCCGGTATTTTTCATGATGGCTGCGATGTGAGAAGCTTTTCCGCCTGGGGCAGAACACATGTCTAATATCCTCTCATTTTCTTGAGGAGCCAACGCCATGACTGGTAGGAAACTAGAAGCACCCTGGATGATATAATGTCCGGCCAGGTATTCGGGAGTGGCTCCCACGGGTACAGTAGAACTGTACACCACGAGTCCAACTTTACTCCATTTGCCAACTGGATCCAAATTGACTCCTCGGTTGATGAGAGCTTGGGCGAGTTCCCTTCTTCTGGTCTTCAAGCTGTTTGTTCTGATGGTCAAGGGTCTCTGGACTTCACTGGCTTCCAAGAACTCCATTAATTCTGATAGAGGGAATAACTGCACCAGACGTTCCATCAAGAAATCGTTGTAACTGTAGTAAGTGCAGAGATCTTTTTGAAGGAGTTCCAAGTATTCAGCACGACTTCTTCCTTCTTCCTTGAACTTGCCAAAATCTGTTAAAACAGCAGTCACATCTTTAATTCTCTGTTGGACTTCTTGGAGACCGATGGGTTGATCTTGTTCCTCTTCAGTTGGGAAAGCAAATATGTCATGGCTGGCAATATTCAATTCGAGTTCTTCCTCAGCCAGCTTCAAGTTTTTCTTCTGCTTCTTCTTCAATTTCTTGGTGGCTTTCTCAATAGGCAATAGATCTTCATCATCACTATCTCCGTCTTCATCTTTTTCGTCAGAATCAGAACCAAAATCATCATCCACTGCCGAATCAGATCCATCAGAGCTTGCAGCAATATCGTCCAGTGTTCCAGTCTGCGAATCAAACATGCACAGTAAAAGATAAAATTAAAAAGAGAACATCAAGATGCACACAGTTAATAAAAATAGATGTGCAAGCTTCAAAAAATTCCATGAAAGAAAAGTGAAATAAAAACAAACTGTAAAAAACTATTATCCAATTTCTGGTAAATATTCCACTAACCGCTGCACTTTTATTAGGCACAGATTTTGGAATTCACAATACGTTTCAAATAAATTATTACAAAAAATAGTATTATTATAATATATTATTACAAATTAGTTGCGTTTTGATAGATGGTAAAAGATTCAATTTTTATTCAAAGTGCAAAATTTCCCATATAATTCGCCGCCATTTTAATTTTTTTTGTATGGTTTGATATTTGCATGCATTTCGTTTCAATCTAAACAACCATGAATTACTTAGTTAACCCAAACTAAGAACCTGATAACCTATTTTGTGCACATAAATAGTTGTTTCTTGTAGTAATTGTTGAAACGATGTGTAATTTCCATAATCTGTGCCTAAAAGTGCAGCGGTTCGTGGAATAATTACCCAATTCCCTTTTCTAGTTAACGATTTGCAACTTTCATTCAAATTGAAACATCAAATTATATAAAAGGTGTTTCAAGAATCATTAGGCACAATATTTAAGAAATTGAAAGAATTACCGTGTATTCATCTTTTTCATCAGAACCCTCTTCATCGGAATCTTCTTCCCCTTCATCAGAACCAGCCTCCTCATCTACATCGCTGTCTCCTTCATCATCAGTCATGGTTTCATCGACCGAACCTTCTTCGACTGAAGCTCCACCAACTGTTGTTTCCTCTTCCGACATATCTTCATCACTGTTGTAAACATCTTCAGAATCTTCTTCATCAGATGTACTTACTTTCTTTGGTGCCTTTTTCGGAGGTTTGGTTTCCTTTTGTTTGGGAGTCAACCATGACTTGTTATCGTCAGAATAACCTGAAATATAAACATTTTTTTATTAAAATTAGTTGCAAAATCTTATATAACTTAAGCATGGTTTTTTAACCTCAAACAATGTTGACAATATCAAAACAAAGATCGATTCTAGTAGTTGCACATGATGCAAAAGAGGAAGCTACATCAAAAATCATGAATTATCTAAATGTAATACTATTATGAATGTGTTCTACCTTTAATAACTTTCGAGGGACCAACACCGTTGACTTTTGCGACACCGTTAACTTTTGCAGGAATAGCGGGCTTTTCGGACTTCAGCTTTTTCGCCTCTTTGCTCTTCTCCACTTTATCATCTTTCTTCTGTATCCTTTTGGCCGCCCTCTGCTTTTGCCTGTGACTCAAATTCTTTTCTACTTCATCTGTAAATGAAAATATAATCCTGTCAGACAAACATGTTATAAAACATACATATATATGTATAAAGTTACTAGCAATGACAACATAATAGATACCTTGTAGACTTTTATCGAATTGAGGAGCCTGCTGCTTCTTGGTTTTCCTTCCAGGTCCCTTCTTTACTTTTCCTTCGTCGTCAAATTTCGCTTTTCGGCCCATCTTTATAAACTATATTTTAAAACTCAACTGCACGTGGGAACGTCAAACTTTCCCCACGTTGTTGTCATAGACAAACTTCAATCGCGATGAAATCATTATTTTTTATTTAAAACTTTTAGGCTACTAAAAATTCTCATGGTGACAACAAAAATATAAATGTGAAAAGTCCCGTACATAGCTTAATATAAATTATTTCTTCAAAATTTGCAAATTCACTTTGTGGCGTCATTATTAATTTAATGACTTTGAACAAATAACTTTGTGTACACGACTATTTAAATAGTGGTCTACACAAAGTTATGCGTTCTCTTTAAATTAATATAAATTATTTTTTCTGAATAATGGATTGGATTAAATTGCTAATAATAAGCTCGCCGGATTGACAAATTCAAAGAATCAGAAAATAAATCAGATTTTCATCGTATTTTGACAACGCTAATTTCTATTTGTTTATATTTATAAATATGAGTGTTCTTGTTATAAAAAAAATATTATATAAAACTTAACTAATCAAATATTATCCCTACCGCACAACTTTTTATGACGTATGTTATTATTATTGTTTTTCGATTCCGATTCCGATTGGTAATGTGTCCTGGCCAGGCCATTTTGATTTTCAAAAAAGCGATTATGTTTATTTTCCGTTGAATTTTAGCAAGCGCTATCAATATACTATACAACTCGGCAACCTGCATCAAATGGTGCTGTTGCCGATGAGTTTGCTTTTAGTTTTTATAAAAAAAAAATAAGACAAACACTTCAAGGACTCAACCATGTGGCCTAGACAGGCCTCAATGCATTTAATATTTTTCGTTGTCTGGAATGTTCCTTTTCTCGGCACAAATCACTTTCGAACAAGTTTGGTTTGGATTCTGGGTACATCAGACAGCAAATATACATACGCAGCTGCTCAATTCGAATTAGCCATTATTCGTTGTGTGTACGGATCAATTAGAAGAAAATTTTGTGTGTTTTTTAACGTTTATTGGTTTTTCTTGGATTTTTTTTCCGAAACGGCATCATTAAACGGATTGTTAGCTGGACATTGTAATCACCTGATTTGTGAACAAATTCGCGATCATGAGGCAATATTGGTTGAATATTTGGCGGCGAACAATAAGGAAGAGGATCAACAAAACCGACGGCCATTTAACAAATTTTATAATACGCTGGATGTTAGTTATTTTTATACCATACATCTTCAATAATATTTTAGACCGACCAACAAATCTGATAAACGCATCTCATTTATTTTGGAATTGGCAGAATAATTGGTCATCCAAAACATGGAAAAATGTGCTGTCAATCCAATGGTATATGGTAGACCATCAATCAAATCGGCAATACAAAAAAAATATTAGAGTGTGTAATCCACACGCGGTAGAAGCGAAACTTTATCAAAACAATCTCAACCAATAGAGCAAAAGTGAGGTCATTTCCGCTTCACAACTCAACTAATTGCCTAGCCTTACAAAATGACATCATAATCAAGGCGGCCAATGAGCTCACAGGCTTGATGCGTCGCAAGTGCAGTAATTGTCAGGTCCGTTTCATTCGAAATCCAAATCACAGCCGTGCTATGGAAGTTTCACTTCAAAAAATCTCTATTTTCTGCGAGTATATCATCGCATCATTCTGCGTATGTCACACACACACATATTTTATCACATTAATATATGTTCTATCTCTTTACATGAGCCACCACCATCTCTCTAGGCAATCATTAACATCAGTAGTTACTGCAAGACCAGACAGTGAGCTTGCGGTATCGATAATTATGCAATTTGTGTTCCACCATCGATAAATAATTTCCACGTTAAATCCGGTTGATTTGTCACCGTTGCAATGGCCTATTGTGTTTGATACACGCCACGTACACATGCAACGCCTGTGTGCCAATCTGTGTGGCCAGAGAATCTGCAGATAAACAAATGTTCTTCTATTAAATATAATTTCAATAATATTGTTACGTTACAAATACACCGCCAATATAGATGCGCGCGCACCATCCCCTCCCGCGCGCACTCTACCCCTTCCCGCGAGCGACAAACCGGAGCCGCCGCTAGACCGAACTCTCGCGGCGGCCTCAGTCTCCAGCAAGCCGGCTTACAGGGCCCACGTACCGCCCGAACATGGGCGACACCAGTTCAGTTTCGCCGTGTGCGCTTCCGGTCTCCGATGGACGCTGCGTAGCTTGATAGAATCAAGCGCGTGAAGCCGCTGTTGGCCCAAAACCAAACGTGAGTCAATTACCATGTTATCCCTTGTGTGCAATTAAATGTATTAACCCTAGCCACGCGTGATAGAGAAGAGAGACGGACATTCAAACTAACTTTCAGCTAGGATCGTTCCTTATGTATTATTGTGTCTCCTAGAATTGAATAAACTGTTTATGTGATAACCTACCGTGTTTTGCTTGACGAGGGAGGCCCTGGGACAATGGAGAAAAGTGAAGTTCCGAACCACAAGCACTAGCCCTGAGTTTACGAGGAATCCTGCTTGTGCCAAATCTTGAGCTAGTTATTATTTGGGGCAGATACAGCAGCTAATTGTATTAAATATGTGAGAGCTTTCTCCAACCCTGCCGTTAGCATCAGCACGCTCGCTGGACGCCAACAATATCTATTACTTTTTACCTTCTTTAAATTAAAAAAAAAATTCTACCGGAATCATTATTTTATTACTATGCACCATATTATACAACGCACAATTAATCATATATATATACGCATACACAACATACCAACACATGACACACTATTTGCGAACCTGTATTCATCAAAAACTAGTTTGATAGCCCACACAACTTACGTGGCCTGGCCAGGCCACATTGCCGACCCAAGGGGTACATTGCCCATCGGAGATTTAAAAACGATAATTATTTTTATTTCGAACCAAAACTTTACTGATAATCGTACAAAAACGTGTGTGGGTATTTTTATGGTATTAAAATCATAGACAGCTTTACATATATGTATTTTTTTAATTCCATTTTTGTACCATCACTAGAAACCAAAAAGTCAGAGCGCCAATCAGAAAGATCAAAATAATTTTGCGGCACAACAAAATAACATAACCTTAAATAGTTCGTAGTTGAAACGTCAAATTTACAATAAAAATCGTATTCAGGAAAAGAATAAGTATACAAAATGCCTACCTGGAATCAAATACAATCGCAGTTGCGGAATCCAAATAATCCAGTTGTGTTCTTCGACATAACCGTTGGTACAACGGTGAGTTTGATTCATAATATAGCATTGTAATACACTAGTTTTGTAATATTTGGAATTTGTTACATTTTCTTACTTTATTCTCTGTTTTTAACATTGTGTTATTATTTACTCTGTTTTTTGCAGGAGATAGGTAGGATGATATTTGAGCTATTTGCTGATGTTATTCCAAAGACAAGTGAAAACTTTCGTGAATTTTGCACAGGAGAATATAGAAGAGATGGAGTGCCACTTGGCTTCAAAGGAGCAATATTCCACAGAGTTATAAAGGACTTCATGATTCAAGGAGGTGATTTCGTCAATGTTCGTATTTCTTATATTAGTACTCCTAATCTTACACCTCCCATCTAAAAAAAGGTAAATTGCACTTGAGGGGGAACCGAATCAGAAACTTTTTTTGATAATATTGATAATTTTCTATTTTCATGATAATATTTATCAGAACAAATAACACAACACTACTACACAGAATTCATGATTTTCTTTTTGCAGTGCTTTGTGATAATGGTAGATATCCTAGGCTGCTCATTTATATAATATACTGAGTAATATCTGTTAATGTAGTTTGACATTAAACAAAAGACCCTTACCTATCATTGTCTGGAATGAAACGCGTGTTAAGTTTGCAAGTTTGACAAACCACAAAGAAGCTAGCAAAATATCACATTCATTTGCTTTTGGTCGAGCTATAATACATTTATAAGTAAACCTTAACTAAGAAACAAATTTCATTGAATCCACATTGAAAATTCAATTTTATCACAAAAAGCATCGCGAAGTAATCATTGTGTGATTACTATGCAAAGCTTTTTGTGATAAAATTTACCACTTAACCCATTGGCCACAAACCCCGGTAGCCTGCCGGGTTAGAGTAGGTTCGCCAGAAAAACGGAAAACGAGCACGACAGTGACATTTTTTAATAAAATTTAAATGCTGAACGTAGGTAATTAATCATTCATTTCGTAGAATTGGCAATAATATGTTTCTTATGTTTTTTTCCCTAAAATTTATGTTACAAGTTTTGTATGCAGCCAGCCGCCATATAATTTCCTTCAAAATTGCGAGTGGTTCTAGGCTTTTGGCAGTGACCCTGCACGACCCTGATTGCTTTGAGGACTATCATACCAAATTATTTTAGAAGTTATTAGTATATTTGTATGTAAAAAACAAAAATTATTAATGTTCGATTTATGAATATTACGTTTTTTTTTTTAACTATGAATAAAAATTTGAAAAAAAAAAAAACTTACGAAAAAGGAGAAGGTTATATTTGTATCCTTATTTACACATATTTTAATATTTTTTTTAAATTTTTCTTTTTTTCTTTACCGTAATCCACTATGTAGACAAATTTAAAGAAATTAATTCATTTGAATATATGGTTCAAAAGTTACAATAGATTTAGTACACCAAAAATTAATTATGTGGCCAATGGAGTAATATTAATAGTAACGGTCCATTCAATAGATTCTCCCTCCTTAACAAACGGATTGCAATCTTTAGAGCATAGGCGTGGGGTGGGAATGCTATCCTAGTTCTACCAGTATTTCAATGGAAGATGTTCCGAGAAACTAGCGTTATTGATCCCTTCAGTACCGGTGCATAGTCGGGAAACATGCCAAACGCGCACCCAACATACGTACACGGTTGACCTTTGTCACATGAGAACGGATCGCTTCTTCGACTCATTCCTGAGTTCAACAGCTCGGCTGTAGAAATATTTGTCGGCCTCTGTGTTTCCTCCTTCCTACGTAGGTCTCTTCAAGACCAATATTCATTCCTTCCTCTCCTCAAAAAGATCTTTTACACAGCATCTCAGATGACACAGGCCCTGAGGGAAATTATCCCTCCTTGTGAAGTTAATGTAATAAGAAAAAAAATAACAATTGGTTTTTATAACATTTTTGTTATGATTTTTGGGGTGTTATGCCGTGTTTCGCTACCTCCTAACTCCAGCATTACAGCATTACGCTGCCCGAAACGTTGGCTAAAGAAGGAGGTAGCGAAACACGGCATAACACCCCAAAAATCATAACAAAAATACGTTTTGGCCGTGAAAACCTAAAAACATACGGTTTTTATAACAGTTTTTTTTTTTAAATTTCCAGGGTGACGGCACCGGAGTGATGAGCATCTACGGCGGCAGCACATTCGCCGACGAGAACTTCACCCTGAAGCATGATTCCCCCGGTCTTCTATCCATGGCCAACAGCGGAAAGGACACCAATGGCTGCCAGTTCTTTATTACCTGTGCCAAGTGCAACTTTCTCGACAACAAGCATGTCGTGTTTGGGAGGGTCATTGATGGACTATTGGTCATGAGGAAGATAGAGAATGTACCAACGGGACCAAACAACAAACCCAAAATACCAGTCACAATATCACAGTGCGGTCAAATGTGATGTGTTCTAGTTAAAGTGTACTTATTTTTAATGACATTCATTGTATAATACTTTTTGAGAATAATATTAATATTTTAAGACAAAATAAATTAAAGATTTATTTTTTTGTAACAATTATTTTATTAAATTATGCATGTGATTAGTTAAATCACCACAAATCAACCCATCATAATAAATCTTTTAAGTCTCATAAAGAAAAACCCTTGTGAGAATTTTATGTGGAATTTAATTTACGAGTATATCTTTAAAATACAATGGTGGTTTATGGTATCTCCATTAAAATGCTCCGTTTTAATATACTATACAAAATATAATATCAAGAGCTATGACAATGCTTCTGCTGACAAATTACATAGGCCTTTTTTAAAAGGTTTTCTGAGTATTACATACATTCTTATTTCTTGTGTTTCAAAATTTTTCCAGTTTTACAAAAAAATTGATTCAATTTTTAAACTGAAATGGATAGTTAAAAATATATGTTCATACAAGTCTTAATCGTGACTGCTGCTTATGGAAGTTCATTTAGTTAGTAATCTTAATTTCCTTATTAAGTTTTAAATAGTTCTTTACTGGCTTAAAAAAAATTCATCAAAGAATAATGAATTCACCAATAATTATAATACATGTACACAAATACAATTATTTAACAAAGATCACATTATTTTTAACCATTTAATGGTGGCATAAACTGTCCTAAATCGTAACGTTGAGGTTTATTTACACGGCGAATAATAATTAGAATAAATAATAATTATTATAAAAAAGTTTATCTAATAATTCGCTTGGTCTAGTAAATTTGACCGTCAACTCTTGATGGGGTTTCTTATTTCTATTATCTGCATTGGTATGGTGGCTTTGCCGAATCTTCGAGCAGCTTCAGTGATGAAGGCTCCTTCCATTTGCAGCAAAACCTGATCGAAGAAGAGGTTTGCCAGATTGGAATGAAACAACGATCGGAATTCAAAGGCGACGTGGAAGTCGATGACGCATGAAGTCGGGTGCGCCCGCAGACCCGGACTGAAGCGCCAGACTGTCAGGAGGTGGTTGAAGAGTCGTCCCTCGGTGCACTCGGCTCTCACCATGTGCGGGTTCACGAGGGTCACATGCGACGTGTACCTTTCGTTTATCGGGGGGAAGCCAATCACTAGCTCAGCTTTCAGCGCGGTTGGCTTTCTATACAAGACTAGCGATTTCTTACACCATGGCACAAATTTACAGTAATTTTCTACGTCTGACACCACATTGAACATTTGCTCCATGGAATATCTGAAAAGTTAACATTTGGTTAGTAAAATTATAAATAAAATATACACTTTTTGATAAGTGAATGTGATGGTGTTAGTAGCCTATTTTTCATACTCGGATAGTATATATTGTTTGTATACATGTGTGAATATGTATGTAAAAGTTGGTGTTTATGTATGTTTGTATACATATTAGAGATGAAACGGATATATCCGGTATCCGGCCTAAATTTAAAATCCGGCAGGATACCAGATAATGAATGAGTATCCGTCCGGATACCGGATAATGTTAAATAACACGAGTATTAGAATAAAATGCAATATTTTGATTTTTGACGTGTAACTTGTTAGTAAAGTGTAGGAATAAATTATTAGTAATCTAATTTTAAAAGTATATAACAATATTTAAATGTTTTTTCTTTGTAACAACATGATATAAATATTATCGAAGCAAATAGATAATTCATCGTGAAATGGATGTTTTATTAAGAAGACAAGTCATTTTTTCGTATAGGCCAAAATTGATTTCTCTTCGTAGTCACTCCTATTTATCTAACCATAAAATTCAATAGATAAATTGTTCGTTCAGCGATAAATTCCATAAAGTAATTAAAAACAGAAGAAAAGAGGTAAGCTATTTTCGTTTTTAGAGGTAAGCTATTTTTGTTTCCACCAGAAATTTTAGCATTACATAACGAACAAATAGCAAATTTTTGATCGTCACTTTTTATATCAAAATATTTTCATAAAGGCAATCTTTTATTTTCGAAAACAATTTTCTTCAGTAACTGAATCTCTTTGAATTTATAGAAAGAAACACTAATAAAATCACCTCAAACTACAACTGCACGTTTTTTCGTAACGAAAGGGCCCGAACTCACCCGAGTCCACCCGATCGTTCGTGCAGTTCGCTCGTGTAACGAATCGCCAATCGGCTATGTTCATCCGGATATCCGGTTTCAAGGTTGGCCGGATATCCGTTATCCGGCAAAACAACTATCCGTTTCATCCCTAATACATATATATATGTGTCTACAAATAAATATGTATGTGTGTGCGTCTGCCCCACCTTGGCCGATGCATGACCTCTGGGATTGTCAAACGAATCGCGTTTTCAAATTTACAGCACTTCATAGGATGGTTTTTCCTTCTTCCATTCATAATCTTTGTATTCATAAAGCCTAAAGCATAAATATGTTGTAGAAGCCTACTTTTTTCGGTACCTCTAGATTATTATCTTTACTTATTGTATTTTAGAAAATAGTTTAATACTAAGAAATGAAAGGAAGGACATTATTATGGTTTTACAATGTTTTAAATTGATTAAAATGTAAATAATAAAGATAAATTATTTATGTACCTATTATATATATGTGAGTCATAATAAGAACAGCTAGTACATTCACAATGTTAAACTTCAAGGGCAAGGCAAAATTATAAACAAGGGCAATTCAAAATAATAAACATAATTGATGATTGGTCTAAAATTAATATCAGTTTATTGCAGCACAGAAAAGTCAATTTATTTAAGCTTTTTATTCAAAATATAATAGTCCGATAGCAAAACGCCCCCTGAGGGGAGACTGACGGGATGACATGTCTGATGTGATGGTTAAAATAAGTATTTTTTGGTTATTACTCACCCGACCAATTTTCTGCCATTATGTTCCTTCTTCCTACTGGAGCTTCTAGCCAAGTTAAAAATTGTTCTCTTTTGCGTATTATTAACGTTTTGGTTTATTGAACACGAGCACGCCAAGGGAGTTTTTCTGAAACATCTATTTTTATAAACTTTGAACCTTGAAATATTTCACGGTCTTGGACAAATAATTAGTGAAATACATAAATACTCACGAAGATACACTGGCAATTTTAGATCCTGTCGTTAACAATAGTCTTCCTAATTTGAGGTAATTATTTGACACAGTCCACGACATTATCAATTAAAGTTTCAACCCGATTTGTAATAGAGATCGTAACATAACATGCGAACTGTCAAGGTGTCGAAAGTGTCAGTGTGTGTCAGTTTGTCACATTTCCAGAGAAAACGTGTTGCCAGTTGCCACAGATAAAACCAAAGACAAAACTACTATCTATGAAAAAAAAATTTTTTACTGTATTGTGAGTGCAACGATGGGTAGGCAATTTTATAAATAATATTTCTGTATAATACTTGATACGCCCCTAGGTTTTTACACCCATGATCCTAAAAATCCTAGGACAGAGCTTAATTTCGATTTCGTAATGAATGGCATAGAAGCCAAATCCGAGGTGAGGGGAAATTGCCTGGGTGCCATCTTTGACAAACCTTTGTAATGAAATGAACACGCTTTTGTGTACAAAATGGTAAATGGTGAATTTTTTTAATATTGATTAAAATTTATGTGGGTATTTGATGTGATCAAGAAATATACCATAGAAAAATGTAAGTAGGTTTTGTCATTTTTCATACGTTTTCCCCCTCACCCCACGGTTTCAAATTGTTCTCGAATAGCCCCATCCAGGGCTTTTTGGTTTCATATTTACAATGGCCATAATTCACAAACCTTCCTAACTTGGAACATTTGCTCTCTTATTATCGTATTTAGTTGACATTAACTAAATTAGGAGTTAGCCCCTGAATTGGGTATTTTTTGAAGAAATGTTCACATTTCAATAAATAAATAATCTTCTCATTTTTTTTGTTACTATCTTGCATTCACAAAGTATTATATTAGAATTCCCCTGTATACTAATAACATAATGCTCAAAATGAATCGATTTCAATAAAGGATAATATCAGGTTGGCCAATTCTTTTGCCTACGGAAAGTATAAATTAAAAAAAAATCCGTGCAAAATATGGCAGGTAATCGACGAACTATCATTGCAGATAAGAGTACCCTTTACACACAGAGTTCGGAGCGGGACGTGCCCCGCGCCACTTCAGGCCGCCGCGCAGAAAAGTAAAGACCGAAAGTATGATAACGGTTTACAGCGCAGTTCACTGTGAGACTTTTCTGCGCGGCGGCCTGAAGTGGCGCGGGGCACGTTCCGCTCCGAACTCTGTGTGTAAAGGGTACTATTATTATGAGCGACTCTAAAAAAAAAAACAGAAAAAGATACGGTCGCATTAAAAATTGAACCTAGCACCTTAGCCATGCCGGGGCTCTGCTTTCCCTAATGGTTCTACATGCGACCGTATCTTTTTCTGTTTTAAACTCTAGTTGAGAGTCGCTAATATTGTCTCTAATGATTAATTAAATACTTATTACAATTTGAGGTTTTACTCATATTAAAAAAAAAACTTATTTTTTATACGTGCCACATCATACATCTATGGTCACTAATCAATCGAGTCAACCACTGGCCTGGGATTAGTATATTCAGTATATTTATGCACTGGCGGGATTGGTATATTTATGGCACTGGCCATGGCCACACCAAGTTTATAAATGTCAGAAGTCAGAAAAGCATGGCCAAATAAAAATAATGGAGTTTAGTTTGACAAATCTGATAATTGCTTTTACTGTTTTGAGTTTTAGTTTGTAGAAATTGTTTCTTTTGTTTTATCTTTTCTTAATCGAGCATAAATTAACCAAGGTTGCCACAGAGTTCTTATAAATTTGTTGTCATTAGAGTTAGTTATTATTCACAAAATGTTAAGCTAATGGTTTTATTTTAACTTATTGTAGCTATTGGTGGCAATGGATTACTACTCAATATTGGAATGTGACGAAAACAGTTCTTTCGAGGAGATCAAGAGAAAATATCAAGAACTGGCTCTGAAATATCATCCTGACAAAGCGATGATAAGTGACCAAGTAGACAGAGGTAATTTCTACTCAATAAATCAAGCTTGGATTATTCTAAAAGAACCAGAATCTAGACAGAAATACGACTTGGAACAGAAACGTTTGAGGTTATCGGAACAGCCACCGATTTTTGCCTACCTTTCTGTGGAAGAATTAACTCTAGAAAAGGATTCTGAGGAATATTCCTATCCGTGTCGATGTGGTGGGGTTTATACAATACCTAAAAGTGATCTGTTACCTCCAGAGTGTCTGGTTGGCTGCGATGAATGCTCTTTTAATATATTGATAACCGTTTTATGATACTTATAAAATTATTATTTATGCAATGCTAAGTCACCATGTAATAAGCTCAGACAAATTATTTATTATTACAAATGAACACTACTTAATGGTGAATTAAGATTTTTGGTAAACTTTCGGAATCATTGGACACGTTTAATACAAATATTTTTTTAGAAAAAAAACTTTAGATTCAACCTAATTACTAGAAAAGAAAAAATTTTGCATTCGGGGCAGTGGAAAATGCTTTCAAAATCTCATTTTACGTAATTGAGATTTTGAATGCGGTATTTTCCATCGCCCCGAATGTAAAAAGTTGCCTTACAGTAAATTAAGGTGAATCTAAAGGTTTTTTTCTAAGAAATATTTATATTATGCGCATCCAGTGATTTCAAAAATTTACCAGATTTTTTTTTTAAAAATGTGTACATTATTTATATAAAGTTATTAATAAAAACACATTATGGAATATATATTTTTTACATCACTTACTTCAATAAAACTTGATATTAGCTTTAACTTATTAACCTGTGGAGAGCCGGATGACAAAAATCTTTATCGTATGCTAAAGTCTACGAGTCTGGCACTCTAGTGCCAGACGAAAATACGCACAATTGTGCGAAAATTATCTTGACGAGTTTTGCTCGTAATGAGACTAAAACTATGATTTTTTATTTATTTTTTATTGTTTTCTGTTTACCAGATAATATATCTTTTTATTTAAATATATTTTGTGTTTATGTATATCTAACATGTTTCCCCAGAATAGCTTAAAAAAAAATCGGATTGTGCAACTCACACAAGGTAGGAGTGAAACCTTCAGAAAACAAATGTAGACAAGAGTGGGGAGACTACGAAGCACAAAGAGGAGACCGATTATTCTATCTCATTCTCTTGCAGACTAAATCCTATATATGTATGTGTTTGTCTCTTTTTAGTGTCGCTATTTTTCGTTTCATCGAGTTTCAAATCACAACGGTGCTAAAGAAGTTTTTTTCACTTCAAAAAAGAACTCTCAACACCCAACTCTCAAAAACAAAATTTATATGAACATATAAACTGATTTTATTATTTCTATGTAAACCTGATTACATACTCTACCCCAAAATCATCAATCAAATGGTGTTTTCTAAGAAATAATGACCTTTGTACATTTTTCACATACATAAGACAATTTATTTGGTGAGCTGTAACAGAAGCTACATTCACATTATAAAAAATAGAATCGACAGTGTTATTAACACAAGCGAATCTAATTTTGTTTTCTATACAGTTTTCAAAGCATAAAGGTTAAAATCACATTGCAAATATTCCAACATGGATGGTATTGGAGCGTGTCTCTGGAGCACCATCGGAAAATTCAGCCTTTGAAAAAGAAGGTCTCCAGAGCACGATCGGCACACCACTTGTTAAGCATTGGTGCCCGAGACTCGAATTCGAATCCTAGATCAAGTTACTTTTCTATACACCCAACTTACATGAATAATAAGCTCTAATACTTGGCTATGAATATCTGTTCTTCTTTTCTATATTTATGTATGTTTAATATAAATTGTTTTATTAACACTTCCGTACCGGACTAGGTGAACGCACTTACACTAACGAGAGTTTTACGCTGTATCTAAGTTGTTTTTTAAACCACATACTCAATAATTTGGGTAATCCTAGAAAACTATTTGGTTATCGATCTGCATTAAAAAAATTAATATTGCATTACTACTTTTCTTAATATTAAATAATTTCTATCAAATTCCGGCAGAGAATCTGTCCCGCCCGCCCTCCTACCCCTCTGTTTGGGCGTTACCCCGTTCCTATCTGCTGGACGTATCGGGACAATTCTGAGCGTTAGCAAGTAATTTCTAAGTTGTTAGTGGAAAGGACCAGATCCCGTTCGTTTACACTGCGCATCTCGTTTGCTCTTTTTACAATGCTATAATGTTCGCTTGCTGGTCAAAGATCATTCGGTCTGGGTCGTTTCCGGTAAACGCCAATCACCAGTCGAGATTCGGAAACAATGAGTTATGTTGGCTATCGGCCTGCCTTCTCTGTTTTCTATGAAAAAATACACATTATGGTCTAAATTCATTAGAATATTAATTATGACTTTATTTATCAAACGATTTTGAAAATGACTACTGAAATACGATGAATATACTTCCCTCTAATTATTACCAAAACAAATTACAAAAAAATATGTCATTAAAACCCTTTAATAAGCACAACAAATTGGGGTCCCCGAGTGACCCCCCCGTCGGATCATGTGTGATTTTTTTCTTTCCGGGATGAAAAGGTTAAAGAACTCCATTCAGCACCACGACTAGCTTGCTGATATTAATTCTCATCAACTTCGTGCTCCCCATTGTATGGCAATTATGCCAAATTTAGAACATGATGCACATGCCCTAAATTGTTTCATTTCACAGTTTTGTAGACAAATAACATTAACTTAGGTTGTTTTGCATCAAACATATTCGCAGCAGTACCCAATGTACTATATAGTTCGTTATTTTGGCTGCTTATTGATTTTGAAACTTCAGCATCTGCTGCAGCTTTGTCCCAAAATACCAGCTTTGTCCCAAAGTATCCTCTGCTCGAGAAACTAGAACCAAAGGGCATAATCTCTTACTTATCCCTTTCACTAAAACAACTTTTGTGCCAAAGAATTTTTAGATACTTTGCAACAAAGCTATACAATGCACTTCCACTGGCCATTAGACAGAACTTAACTTATTTTAAATACAAATCAGGCACCAAGTCTTGGATCATCAGTCAAGACCAATCTAACATCAAAGATTTTATCAAAACCAATTGATAAGTATGCGTTTCCAATGATAGGATGCTGATTGTCTTTTATGTTAAATGTAACATGTGTCATTATTTGTACGAGTATTTCTGTTGTAAACTGCACCTGCTCTCAACACGGGAGTTCCTAGTGAGACAGGCATAGCACACCAACTGTGATAGATTTAATAAAGATAAATAAAAAAAATTAATTAAATATAAAATATTTTTTCTTTAGAGGAGGCCTTCACCTTCGCCAGAGAGAGGGGTTCTTGCAAACGAATAATTTAATATCCCATATTACATTTTTCAAGAAGATTGTATATAGCACTAATTTTTATAAATCTGTAAGATACCTATTTGCAAGAAATAAAAGGCTTATTATTATTATTATTAATGTATTTTTTTATGTTTATTTATTTATTTATTTATTTATTTATTTATTTATTTATAAATAAACGCCCTTTTTCGGGGCTTTTACATATATAGCATAGAAAAAACATTTTATTGTACATAACTGAACTGCCTCAATAACAATATTTTAAATTTATTCAAAGATAAATTGAAGATGTCCACTGACTTGGTATAATTGTTTCCCTCCATTAGTATTCTGGGCAAAGAGGAATACATATGATAGTTAGTCCCAGAATTTCTGCACTGAAATAAATCCTGACTTCTAGTATTACGAAGTGGAATTCGGAAGCTTATCAATTCAAGTAATACCGGACTATCAACTAAATCATTTAGAATTTTATATAAAAATACCAAGTCAGTGAAAATTCTTCTGTCTGACAATTTAAGCATATTCATATCGTTTAAAAGTGTGTTGTAGTTTAACATACTTGCTGAAATACCCATTTTAAAATTTAGAAAATGTAAGAATTTGTTTTGTATTCTTTCAACAGCTTGTACGTGCATATTATAATGAGGATTCCAGACAGGAGAATTGTACTCAAGTTGGCTTCTAACATAAGCAAAATATAACATTTTAATACACTTTATATTGTTAAAGTTTCTAGTTAGCCTAGTTATAAACCCCAACATTTTTAAGCCCTTATTACAGATTTCTGTTATGTGGTTAACAAATGAAAGATTTGATTGAAAAGTGATGCCCAAGTCTTTAATTTGCATTAATGTCTGAAGAGTATTGTTATCAATGTTGTAATTAAATATCACTGGATTTTTTATTCTAGAAAATCTAACAATTTGACATTTTGAGATATTTAAATAAAGTCTATTTTCCATACACCAAATTAACAATTTGTTGATATTATCTTGAAGAATATTGCAATGATAAATATTTTCAATAATTTTAAAAATTTTGAGGTCATCAGCAAAAAGTAAGATAGATACATCATGAAATATTTTTGTAAGATCATTTATAAACAAGATAAATAAGATTGGGCCAAGGTGTGAACCCTGTGGAACTCCACTTGTTGCATTAATTTTTTCTGACAGGGAGGATTTAATTCTAACTATTTGTTGTCTTCCAGTTAGATAGCTTTTAAACCAGGCTAATATATTGCCGCGTATACCAAGCTTTCCTAATTTCCAAATTAAGATTTCATGGGAAACTGTATCAAATGCTTTACTGAAATCAGTATAAACAGTGTCCACTTGTTTTTTTTCTTTAAAAGCATTGTTTATAAAATTTTCATAAATAATTAAGTTGGAAAGAGTACTTCTACCTGGCATAAATCCAAACTGGTGAGGTGATATAACAGGTTTTATTTGTGTAAAAAGTTTGTCAAGTATTAGGCTTTCAAAGAGTTTCGGTATGGTGGATTGAATACATATAGGTCTGTAATTACAAACATCACTTTTATCACCCTTTTTGAAAATTGGAGACAAATAACTAATTTTCCACTTATCAGGAAAAATTCCATTAGATAAAGATAGATTAAAAAGTTTGGATAATGGAAGAGCAATTACTTTGATACATTCTTTGATAAATATTGTAGGGATATTATCCGGTCCAGCAGATTTGTGGATATCTAAGGATTTAACTTTAGTAATTACATCAGATATACTTATGGTACACTGTGAAATATCAAGAGTTTCATCTAGAGTAGTTGTTGGAATAGGAGAATTATTTGAGTCTGTTGAATAAACACTTTTAAAAAGTTGGTTGTTGTTGTTGTTGTGCAGGAATTTTGCGGTTCACATTATTTGGAAGATATGTGTATGTTGTACAGAATAAATAATGTTCTGTGTAAATTTATAAGCCTCAGTATATATGTAGTAATTGTAGGTATTCTTCATTTGTGGTCAGTGGTTGAGTGGGCATCACGTTTGGGTCCTACCCAGGCGTCGCATGAACGATTCCTCGGCTGGCTAAGTTCTCCATCACGACTCGAGCAACATTTTCGGCTTTCTGTGGTGGTAGTAGGAGATTTTCGAACATTGTTGGGTTATTCGTAACCCGGGAATGTTTATCTTTCTTTTAAAAAAATTTGTAGGAAAAAACACATTTTAAGGAAAGAAAGTAAAAACAGTATCATTTTAAGTTTCTTTTTATTTTCCATTTCATAATTAAATATGAAATTAATTGTATATTGTAATGTGTGTAAGAATATATCATAATTTACTAATAAAATATTTTTAAATACTATTCTAGAGTCTACAGATAAAATAATATTCAAAATGTTTCTAAAAAATATTCATAAATATAATGCTGCTGATAAAATCAGTAAGGCAAATGGACTCATAATAAATAAAATAGCTGCTGGGAGCTGCCACTAGCATTTGTCAAGTTGTCATGTTTTCTCAGAATGATGTCATAAATTAACAGATCACAAGTCTACTCGTATAAAATACATGTCATTGGAGGCCGACTGGCCAACTGGCCTATTGGAGGCCCATTGGAGGCCCACTGGCCCAGCGTAATATTATGTAATGGTAGCAGCAGGTAGTGCGGGTTCCGTAACAAACATCTCGTATTTGGAATGGAGGGAATAAATATCCATATTGTACTGTCCTGCATCACGATTGTCTCCTTTCAAAACTCATTACAATTCATTCCAACACAACATTCATCATTTACATAAAATCCAATAATAAACTAAAATAGACTATAAATGGTAACGCGCTGTGGATCCAAGTCCATTCAAACACTTTTGTTTAAAACACTCAAAAGTATAAAATTACTTTTTCCTTTACTTTTGAACAAAACAACATGGAGACTGTATTTATAAAATACCTTCACCCACAAATTTCAACAACTGTTCCGTAACTATCCTCGTACTAGCGTTTCGGGAATTTGTATACAAAATCAAAGACAAATAAATATCAACAATTCATCGACCAACTACCATACTAAAACGAATAGCAATCGGTTACAGGAATAACATTATTTTCTCAAGACGAGCGATCGGACTTTGTGAACGCAGCGGTCCATGAAGTTCTTCTTTCTTTTGTTTCCTCCTGGAGAATCTGGCTGCAGAGAGAGCATGGAGGACTGTCGAGGAGCGGCTTGGAGCAGCCCTTCGCAGCTCTGGGCGCGCCGGGGCGGCTCCGACTGCTCCGAAGAGTCTTCGTCCAGACGATCCAGTTCATCTTCACAACTGCGTGTCAGCTCCAGGGGGTGTTCACTTTCAATGTCTCTTTCGGGGCTGTTCTCATTGGTGATGGTATCGCCAAGTGATTTCTCGTCTGAGTCAAGAATGTTATCGTAACTTCGTGACTTGGGGTTAGGGGAGTGCGTGGTGGTGTGGGGGTGTGATGCGAGTGTTTCCGAGGCCAGGCAAGGCGGCTGGGATGGTGAGGGAGGTGAAGGGGGGTGCGAGCGGTCCAGTGAGCGTGCGCGGGGAGCGGGGCGCGGCGCACGAGGCAGGGACGGGGGGGTGCCCCCTGTCCTAGCCCACCACTTGGATGGACTTGATGACTTTCGCAACCTACAAAAAACAAATATTTCTATTAGATACATACTCGGCTTTAGAGAAAGTGAATTGATAATGTGAAAATAATTATTGTGAGCTATTTTCATTTTTTTATTAATTCAAAGTGTTTTAAATATAAACCAAACGCTATAAAAGTATTTTAAATATAAACCAAATGTTTAAAAGTGTTAAATATAAACTCGAATCTGAATCTGAACCATTCTAAAGAATAACTTTTTTCCAAGCGAAATTTGCTCACAATTTAGTTTTCTTTTTACAATGGGTTTTATTTAAGAAGAGTAAATACTTTTACCCCTTTACTAATGAATGTGTTTTAAAATTTTCACATTTGATAAACAACCAATTAATGCATGTTACCATCGAGCTTTGGTGTCACTCTTTCTATGTTGAATGAAATTAACCAGTTCTATGTACGTACCTTGGCAATATGGCCGCCTGAGCCTGAGGGCCATCTAGTCAATCTCGCGGCCCTGTGGCCGTGTCCTTGTCGCTACCCTTGCCGCTGTCTGAGCTGTGCATGCGCTGGTAGGATGGGGGCGCTCGGGTCAGCGGGGCAGGTGTGGGTGGGGCTCCGCTGCCTGTCTCCTTAGGGCCCAAGGGGCCTCGATTCATCATACCCTCCTTCAACTCTCCTCGCATGAATCTGAAGATAAAAAAAAACGAATTGTTAATCATGATTATTAGTACCAAATTGGTTTGGATACGTTTTTAATAAAATACCTTACGTTGTATGAAATTTAATAGAATTTTGAGCTAGGCATCGTTGTGTTAATGCAATGCATTACTAAGTTTAATCATTGACATCATCTGTGAAAATGCATTTAGCTTAGCATTATCAATTGAAACACATGAGCTCTGACTTCTCGTTGTAGGTAGGTACTTTATTAACTGTTTGTTTACATCTTCATTTTGTTTATTAATGCAAATAACAAATGTTTTGCTATAATTATCTTAACATATTTGATTTTAACATTTGCGCCAATTTAATAACCTTTCTAATTTATCCACGCAAGCATCCTGGTAGTCGTGAATCCAACGCACTCCGTTGAAATGGCACACCTGTCTCATGTCCTCCGGCAGTTCCTCAGGTTCAGGCCATTGAAAGTTGTCGATGATGGGAATTATGTTGCACTGTGATTGTAAAGCTGCCACAATTTCCTGAGAAGAAATGGAAGACGTTAGTCACACCACAAAATCGAAAATTTCAGCACAATTAAGTTCAGTTGTAATATATATTTCAAATTAGAATATTATTAATGTTTACATTTCTAGATATAAAATACTCACTCTGTGCACCCAATCCTTGCACTCTCCGTCATTGGTACACCGATCCAAAGCTTTGGGAGTCAACACGAGCAGGAAGTGTTTGGCCTGTCGGATACTCTGTAGCAGGTTGTTATCGAACTTGCCGGCTTCTAGTCGTTCTACATCGATGAACACAGAGAATCCTCTAAGTTGGAGATGGACCTTCAGTAAACTGGCAAGCTGCGAGCCGTTGGACCGGCGGTAGCTGACAAACACGTCCAGGGACTTGTCCAGACTTTCCTCGCTCATGCTGGATAGGGTGCTTTCACTTGCTCTGATAGAATTGAGTATTCTGAGCCTGTGAATGCTGTTGGTGATGCAGCACTCTGTCTCCAGCTGCTCGTCACTGAGTTCCCTGATGCATTCTTTGTCAACTCCAGCATTGAGCATGGAATATGTGTATATGCTGTACTCTGGACCGATGAACTGTAGGAATGTGTTTAAGTTGCCTGCGTCTCTTGAACTATAATCTGCCATTTTCTTAAGGTTTTGGAGCTCTCTTGTGAATCTTCGTCTCTTGATACCATTCGTTAAACCAATATCTTCTTTCAAGTTGTCTTCTGTTAGCTGCAGTAAGAGATCTCCGTCCACTCTGCTCTCCACAAAGTTGTTTGCGCATTCGCTGAAGCCGATCTGTTTCACCCACTCCCTCACGTCTTCCGAGGACCACAGGGGCACTTGTTGGGATAACTTGTGGGGGATCTCTTCTCCTATGAGGCGAAGAGCTTGGGCGGCATATTTGGAGGCGACGGCGTTAGGACAGCTAGCTACCTGCTTCAGGGGTTCGATGGCCCCAATTTCTCTGAATATTTCTGTGTTTCCCTGTTGTTTCTTGATACCGGCTTCCATACAAAAGTGGAAGGCAGCCAGATTTCGGGCCTCCTCTCGTTTTGAACTCAACACGGGAACCAATCTTTGCAGCCAGTTTTTACTTTGACCGTGAGCGTGAGCTAGATTGGATCTTGCAAATTCAAAGGGATTGTGTGATAAGACAAAAGGTTCTACTAAATCTAATGTTCCAGACTTCAGCACCGCAGCTTCTATTTCGGTGTTGGCAACTAGAACAGCTATCGCTAAGCAGGCGTAGTACTTGATGTTATCATCATTGTGGAACGCTAATGGAAACAGCCACATGGGCACTTTCCTTTTGATCATAGCCTCTTGGTTCTCCGCCCCTCCGTAAAGAGATAAGTTGGCGAGAGCTCTGGCACAGTGCCGCAATGTTTCTACGTCGTTTTTCCTACATTCAAACAGTACTGCGTCCAAACCTCCCAGTTTAATGACATCGCTGCAAGTCCCTTCACTATGTTTGAACAGATGCTCCAAAATACCAGTTCCTACTCTGGAATGGTCTACTGAATTGTTTTTGGTGCAAACACAAGCCACATTTACAACCTTCTCCAGGCCGTTGTCGACAACGTGGGCTCTGTTTTCAGTTGTGAGGCATTGTTCGAGAAGTTGTGCCGAAGAGAATTGCAACTCTCCATTTTTTGTGATGCAGTTTGTCATAAGTAAATCTATTCCGCCGCTATTCCTCAATGTGTTGCATAGGGAGCATCCCAGTTCGTGTCCATAAGTCGGCACTGCCCAGGCGCGTCTGATGATTTCATTAATTTTGTTAAGGTCTGCAGAAACTTTCTTGACTGATATTTCACCACGTTTCAGTACTTTAACGAAAGCGTCGAGCCGTGAAGAATATTTAGCAATAGCTATCTCCACGTCCTTGGGGGTGGACTGGGCGCACAAGCTGTCGAGGTCATCAAACGTCATGTTGGATAAGTCCTCTTCACTGGCCTTGATAGATCCATTCATCAGTTGACTCAGCTGCTGCAATAATAAATTTTACCGTTACAATGTTGGAAGAGTAATAAACATTTTATTTTATAGAAGTGTTAATTGTGCATTTTATTATTTGTGCCAGGAAATTATAATCTTCATTCAATAAAGATAAGATAATGGGATGTCTTATAGTGGAGCGACTGTTTGAAGAGTGAGTATCTTATCTACTGGGAAATATGATGTATATTTACCTGGGATGCGGAGGAGATCATGCTGGACTTGGTGCTCATGTTCTTGGAGGTGATGGAAATATTGGACTGGGCCATGTGCTTCTCCTGGCTGAACATGCCACTGCTGGTGACGGTCTGGCGGGCTTGCTGCTGTTGGGCCACGCTGGCGCTGGCCGCTTTCTGCTCGCTGCTGTACGAGTCTGTCTGCATCTTCATTTCCTGCTGGCTCACCTCGCCCGCCTTTAGCGTCCTCTGCTCCTGGGAATCAAAATTTTCAATGATTAGTTAAGTGTAACATTCTAAAAGCTTCCAAGTTCACAAATCATAGTTTTGGGTAAATCATAGCTCCAAAAGCGCATTGTGTATCTGTTTGGGTACATTAGAAAGCTGATCCTCCCTGCTTATAAAGATGTCAATATAACGCTGCGCGCAAGGTCAGAACAATGAAAAATTAACTTGTTACCACCAGTCGTATGACTAAACCGACCTTAAACCAGGTTTAAGACCGGCTTTACCATGCCAAGGTTGAACCAGCAGTCTAGGATTCTAATCAGTAAGACCTTAGACGGTAGTATAAAGGGTTGCATGGAAACTGTCATTTACAGAGTACGATTTCGATGTTGTGTACCTATGTACCTACACAGACGTGTAATCCGTATACAACCAGTGATTCCTGATGTTAAAATATTTATTCCTGATGTCAACGAAATTTTGGGGTCCGGTGACTTTTTTTGTTTTTTTTTTTCTTCAAAACCAAACAAAAAAATCTTCCACATGTCATCACTGGTCACTCAGCCGAGTAACCGCCCAGTTCCTCACCTCGACCCGAACTTTCTAATACCTACTGACTTTTTTTGGTGTTTGAAGTAGAAGAAAAAAAAATGTCAAAAATAATAAAATAGAAACAAAATTTAAATTATATTTTTAACTTCAAATAATGTCAGGAATCACCGGTTGAAGTAATTCAAGTCCTCAATAATTATTATTATGATTGTCAAATAAAGTTTATGAAAATTTCAAAGATTTTAGGGGTGACCAGAAAACTCAACAAAGCACTATAGCCCTTTTGACAAGTTATTAAATTAGTAAAAAAAAAACCTAGGCTATTTGTTTTTCACAACTTTTTAAAGGGGTATTGAAATGCTACGATGTTGAGTTGTCTTGGAAATTGAAATTTGCGAAATAAACAAACAAAAATTTTCCGATTAGAAAATCCAAAGGGAAATTATGAACACTTTTCTCAGCTGTAGTTAAGCCTAACCTAGTGAAAAATTTGTGCTAAGTCTGTCTGACCCAAAACGATCACTGAACTTAATTTATTAAGCTGATGCATTTTGTTGAGTCGTCACAAGGCACAAATCAGTCACGATGTTCGTTTTACGTTCAGAAAACTTGCACTAGATTTGGATCATTACCGGCATGATGTCACAACGTAGTTTTAGATTCGGGTGCACTTTCGTCTTGTACGACATAGCTTGGAGCAAGTGGTATATTGCTGGAACCACGTGAAACTTGAACCAAGCTACAGATCGGAACTTATCTTAGCTTCAACTGGCTTAAACCTGACTGCCGGCTTGAAATGCTCTCGATGCTAGAGCTCCAGCTCAACTGAAGCTGTGAGCAGCCTCACACTTCTGAGATGAGGCGAGTGGCTGACGGGAGATTTTAATAGAACACTGTTGACATTAAAGTAAGACTCGGCTGGCTGTTATTTTGCCGGGTGGGTCGAAAATATGCTAAGTATATAAATATCGGTTATGTGCGACTTTTTTAAGCGGGTTCGAAGTTCATGAGGAGGAGAATAATCAGGTATTAACATTGATTGGATCTCTGCGGGTATTGATTATAAATGAGGCTGCGCAAAAATGGCGTAATCCACAAAACATCGATCGCATAAACGCATTCAAAATTTTAATTTGTGGAGGTGGTTCAAAATTTCAAAAATATTCATTGAATTCGCAGTGAAATCATTTTTTTATTGATATAGCCGGTTCTCTTTGATTAGGGTTGCCATCTCTAAAATTTGGCAACCAGGACAAGACGCGTGAAAACCCCGGATTTTAGAGCCCAGAACCCGGACATGTCAACAAGTTTTTTTAAACACAGTCAGTGTAATAAAAACAGTTGAAAATGTCATAAATCACATTTTTATTTATTTTCAGACCTTAAAATTAAATTTAGTCATCTTTTATCAACATTTTAAATGTACCTAACTAAACAGAATCTTATTAAAGTTTGTTATAAATTGTTTTAATAATCAGTTTTAAATTTTTAAGCCCGGACTACAAATGAAACCCCGCCCGGACGCTCCCCGGACGCCCTCTAAACTAGGACAAATCCGGGGAAACCCGGACGGATGGCAACCCTATCTTTGATGAAACATAATAACTAGCTTAACCTAAGACAACCGCCTCTACCTAACCTAACCACAAAAATTGTATTTTTAATTTAAGAAATAATAATTATCTATCTGAATGAGATTATTTTCGGATGGGTATTTTTGTTTTCAAAACGGAAACAAGAGAAAATTAATATAAATGTTTCACCGCAATGCGAATTATTTATTAGATCAATATTAGACATCTCTGTAAATATTGACACACCCGGTACCCGAATGTTTGGGAGTCCGCCAGCTTGCTTAGAGGGAAATCCATCGCGCTGATTCTCATACTAGAATCATCGGGAATATTACATGAATGTAGGTAAATTGAAATAATTCGTTTGAAGAAAATCTGAACATCGCGTAACTCAACCATTCCCCACTCCCCCTGGCAGGAGGGGAAATTAATATTTTCTTGTTATTTCTCTTGGATGATAGTCTACAGAATACAGATAGAGGATGTTGCGCAATGTTGAGATTTAGTATTACGAACAAATGATAACGCATTTCCTTCCACGGTAATAAAGTGAAATGTTTTAGAATTCTTCATTCATTCAGTGAGAACGGGTCGTTTCTACGACTCGTTCTTGTTTAACAGCTCGGCTGTGGAACAATTTGCCGGCCTCTGTGTTTCCTCCCTCCTACAACATGGGTCTCCTCAAGACCCATGTTCACTCCTTCCTCTCTCAAAAACGCCCTCCACACAGCATCTTCAAAGATGACATAGGCCCTGAGGGAAATTATTTTCCTCAGGGTCTCCTGTGTGGAGTTAATGTAAAAAAAAGTTTCTTAAATTAAGATCCAGAGTGAAAGATACTCTCAGCGTCGCCCTTGTGTAAGACCATCGTTTAGAATTGAAACCTTACTTGAAATGGCTTTAACCGTGTTTGGTGACTAGATCTGAATGGCCAGGTATTTCCCCGCCGTCCCCCCCCCCCGTCTTCATCTAAATTAAGCTTAATTATTATTTTTTAAAATCACATTTGTTTAACACCGTGTACTTGACATTACGGATATTTGTAATTTTTTTCATTTATACAAAAAGAGCGCTTGTTTTTTTTAAACTTTATTAAACATATTGAATAATCATTTACCGAGGTACGTACATATAACACGGTTCAAAACTTTGCTTTTCAATATAGTCGCGGAAATAAATTTAAGTGCTGTTTTCACGTTTTTTAATTGGTTTTATGATTTGACCATGCGGGGCCGAATATTAAAAAATCCTTCAGCCGCGTAAAGCTTCATGTATGTTCAAGAAAGTTTCACCGATTTCGTTTTTCAATTTTTCAAGTACCTTTTACAAAATCAAGAATATCTCACCAACAGAAAAAAAAGTTTTATCGTTCGTATGATCGTAATAAGTTGTAACAGAACGATGCATTTAACACCGAAATACATTTCCGGCGAAACATTTCAGAAAGTAAAGCTGATTATCAAATATATCCGTGGTTTTAGTGCAAGTCATTGAACCATATTTGATATAGGTATCTACCTACGTCAGCGGGCGTCACGACGCTAGACGCCGTCACTAATTTCAGACGCCGTCAAACTGACTTTTCTTTCTTACTATTTCATAACCCGATTGTGAATACATTAGGAGGATATGCAAACAACATTGCCCCATTTACAATCTTCATTAATAATATTATTATATTTTCTGGACATTCTTGTGTGTTGTGATCAGAAATTATGCAATCCACTTTTATTCTTACTGTAATTATATCAATACAAGCTTTTCCCCGCGGCTTTGCTTGCATGGTATTAGGGGGAATTACTGTAGCACTTGCATTTATCAATTATTCCCCCCCCCCTCCCGCATTCCATACATTCATTCCCGGTACATTCAGTTTTCAAACAGCTCGCGTGCCACCTATATTTCATAATGCTAGAGCTCAAAGAAAAAAAGAATTTTTCAAGTGCAATCGTTTGGAATTTATGCGCTTACAAACTTGGAAGTTTGTAAATATGATAAAAAAAAACTATTTATTATACAGTTTTTATAATCGTTACGAATTATATCTTTAATGTAGGTACTCTCATCTGACATTTATTCCAAAACATAAGCTAATCCAAAAAAAACAAAACATATTCTAATATTTGAATTTTCCGAAGCAGCAGCCGACCAGCAAGTAGGGGGCTGGGTGCCTACCAGCATAGAGCCCATAAATATATCAACATCGTTTCCATGCCAACGATTTATTTTCTGACGTTTGCAATAACTCACTTTTGTTAGCGACAGAAAACGTATAACAAATATAATATGTCAATATTTATAATTTCATAACGCCAGAGCTTACCATTATATACAGCCTATAGTCCTCGCATATAATTAGCTTTTATAATTTTTCAAATCGTTTTACTGTTTTATGCGTGAAAGCGTAGCAAACAAACTCGAGCAGTTTCGCATTTATAAGTATAAGTAAGTACGGAAGTATGGATTATGAATTCTATTTGAATTATGAATTCTATATGAATATTTGAATTGCAACATTGGA